>OX104133.1:27468654-28786154 GCA_944470555.2 Heterobilharzia americana
CACGCATTCTCCTTCACATATCCTCATTCGCCTACACATGCACTGAGTCTTCCACATCCACCTCGTAGATGAATGCTCCGTGCATTCACTGAGTATTCTGTGTCCGCGTTTATCACAACCATGTGCAATTCATCCAAATCCATCATCATCAACATCTACATCATCATCAACACCATAATCATCATCAACATCATCATCACCAAAATCAACATCTTCATCATCATCATCACATCATCATCATCATCATCATCATAACAATTATCTTAAACTCATCATCTTCATCCTATGCAATCGGAAAATATAGAAACAATACAAGAAGATGCCTGTGTCACCCACACACTCTCACACACAACACCCATACTCTCTATCTCTCTCTCTCTCTCCTCTATCTCTCTCGCTAACGCAAATGCAAATCTCATCTTCCACTCACCTGTCACCATGCTGTCTTCACTTGCTTCTACCGAGGCTATCTCTCCTGATTTCCAGACAGAGAATTCAACGGAGAAATGAACAGAGAGAAAGAGACACAATGATTCATTCAGTAATTCATACAGAGAGACAGAGAGAGTGTGATTCTGTGTGTGCGTGTGCGTGTGCGTGTGCGTGTTTCTGTGTCTTTCCTTGTGTGCGTGTGTGTGTGTGTGTGCACGCATATGTATATATATCACATGAATTATTCTGATTCCGTTGTTGGTGAATCGTGTCACGGGAACTATTCACACACATGCAGGTCACTCTCAATCACTCACTCACTCACTCAAAATCACATTCACACCGGATAACACACAACACACACACACACACAAACACACACACGCATTCTCCTTCACATATCCTCATTCGCCTACACATGCACTGAGTCTTCCACATCCACCTCGTAGATGAATGCTCCGTGCATTCACTGAGTATTCTGTGTCCGCGTTTATCACAACCATGTGCAATTCATCCAAATCTATCATCATCAACATCTACATCATCATCAACACCATAATCATCATCAACATCATCATCACCAAAATCACCATCTTCATCATCATCATCACATCATCATCATCATCAACATAACAATCATCTTAAACTCATCATCTTCATCCTATGCAATCGGAAAATATAGAAACAATACAAGAAGATGCCTGTGTCACCCACACACTCTCACACACAACACCCATACTCTCTATCTCTCTCTCTATCCTCTATCTCTCTCGCTAACGCAAATGCAAATCTCATCTTCCACTCACCTGTCACCATGCTGTCTTCACTTGCTTCTACCGAGGCTATCTCTCCTGATTTCCAGACAGAGAATTCAACGGAGAAATGAACAGAGAGAAAGGGACACAATGATTCATTCAGTAATTCATACAGAGAGACAGAGAGAGTGTGATTCTGTGTGTGCGTGTGCGTGTGCGTGTTTCTGTGTCTTCCTTTGTGTGCGTGTGTTTCCGTGTGTGTGTGTGTGTGTGTGTGTGTGTGTGTGCACGCCTATGTATATATATCACATGAATTATTCTGATTCCGTTGTTGGTGAATCGTGTCACGGGAACTATTCACACACATGCAGGTCACTCTCAATCACTCACTCACTCACTCACTCAAAATCACACTCACACAGGATAACACACAACACACACACACACACACACACACGCATTCTCCTTCACATATCCTCATTCGCCTACACATGCACTGAGTCTTCCACATCCACCTCGTAGATGAATGCTCCGTGCATTCACTGAGTATTCTGTGTCCGCGTTTATCACAACCATGTGCAATTCATCCAAATCCATCATCATCAACATCTACATCATCATCAACACCATAATCATCATCAACATCATCATCACCAAAATCACCATCTTCATCATCATCATCATCATAACAATCATCTTAAACTCATCATCTTCATCCTATGCAATCGGAAAATATAGAAACAATACAAGAAGATGCCTGTGTCACCCACACACTCTCACACACAACACACATACTCTCTCTCTCTCTCTCTCTCTCGCTAACGCAAATGCAAATCTCATCTTCCACTCACCTGTCACCATGCTGTCTTCACTTGCTTCTACCGAGGCTATCTCTCCTGATTTCCAGACAGAGAATTCAACGGAGAAATGAACAGAGAGAAAGAGACACAATGATTCATTCAGTAATTCATACAGAGAGACAGAGAGAGTGTGATTCTGTGTGTGCGTGTGCGTGTGCGTGTGCGTGTTTCTGTGTCTTCCTTTGTGTGCGTGTGTTTCCGTGTGTGTGTGTGTGTGGTTTGTGTGTGTGTGCACGCCTATGTATATATATCACATGAATTATTCTGATTCCGTTGTTGGTGAATCGTGTCACGGGAACTATTCACACACATGCAGGTCACTCTCAATCACTCACTCACTCACTCACTCACTCAAAATCACACTCACACAGGATAACACACAACACACACACAACACACACACACGCATTCTCCTTCACATATCCTCATTCGCCTACACATGCACTGAGTCTTCCACATCCACCTCGTAGATGAATGCTCCGTGCATTCACTGAGTATTCTGTGTCCGCGTTTATCACAACCATGTGCAATTCATCCAAATCCATCATCATCATCATCAACATCATCATCAACACCATAATCATCATCATCATCATCATCACCAAAATCATCATCTTCATCATCATCATCATCATCATAACAATTATCTTAAACTCATCATCTTCATCCTATGCAATCGGAAAATATAGAAACAATACAAGAAGATGCCTGTGTCACCCACACACTCTCACACACAACACCCATACTCTCTCTCTCTCTCTCTCTCTCCTCTATCTCTCTCGCTAACGCAAATGCAAATCTCATCTTCCACTCACCTGTCACCATGCTGTCTTCACTTGCTTCTACCGAGGCTATGTCTCCTGATTTCCAGACAGAGAATTCAACGGAGAAATGAACAGAGAGAAAGAGACACAATGATTCATTCAGTAATTCATACAGAGAGACAGAGAGAGTGTGATTCTGTGTGTGCGTGTGCGTGTGCGTGTTTCTGTGTCTTCCTTTGTGTGCGTGTGTTTCCGTGTGTGTGTGTGTGTGTGTGTGTGTGTGTGTGCACGCCTATGTATATATATCACATGAATTATTCTGATTCCGTTGTTGGTGAATCGTGTCACGGGAACTATTCACACACATGCAGGTCACTCTCAATCACTCACTCACTCACTCACTCACTCAAAATCACACTCACACAGGATAACACACAACACACACACACACACACACGCATTCTCCTTCACATATCCTCATTCGCCTACACATGCACTCAGTCTTCCACATCCACCTCGTAGATGAATGCTCCGTGCATTCACTGAGTATTCTGTGTCCGCGTTTATCACAACCATGTGCAATTCATCCAAATCCATCATCATCAACATCTACATCATCATCAACACCATAATCATCATCAACATCATCATCACCAAAATCACCATCTTCATCATCATCATCATCATCATCATCATCATAACAATTATCTTAAACTCATCATCTTCATCCTATGCAATCGGAAAATATAGAAACAATACAAGAAGATGCCTGTGTCACCCACACACTCTCACACACAACACCCATACTCTCTATCTCTCTCTCTCTCTCCCTCTATCTCTCTCGCTAACGCAAATGCAAATCTCATCTTCCACTCACCTGTCACCATGCTGTCTTCACTTGCTTCTACCGAGGCTATCTCTCCTGATTTCCAGACAGAGAATTCAACGGAGAAATGAACAGAGAGAAAGGGACACAATGATTCATTCAGTAATTCATACAGAGAGACAGAGAGAGTGTGATTCTGTGTGTGCGTGTGCGTGTGCGTGTGCGTGTTTCTGTGTCTTCCTTTGTGTGCGTGTGTTTCCGTGTGTGTGTGTGTGTGTGTGTGTGTGTGCACGCCTATGTATATATATCACATGAATTATTCTGATTCCGTTGTTGGTGAATCGTGTCACGGGAACTATTCACACACATGCAGGTCACTCTCAATCACTCACTCACTCACTCACTCAAAATCACACTCACACAGGATAACACACAACACACACACACACACACACACACGCATTCTCCTTCACATATCCTCATTCGCCTACACATGCACTGAGTCTTCCACATCCACCTCGTAGATGAATGCTCCGTGCATTCACTGAGTATTCTGTGTCCGCGTTTATCACAACCATGTGCAATTCATCCAAATCCATCATCATCAACATCTACATCATCATCAACACCATAATCATCATCAACATCATCATCACCAAAATCACCATCTTCATCATCATCATCATCATAACAATTATCTTAAACTCATCATCTTCATCCTATGCAATCGGAAAATATAGAAACAATACAAGAAGATGCCTGTGTCACCCACACACTCTCACACACAACACCAATACTCTCTCTCTCTCTCTCTCTCCTCTCTCTCTCGCTAACGCAAATGCAAATCTCATCTTCCACTCACCTGTCACCATGCTGTCTTCACTTGCTTCTACCGAGGCTATCTCTCCTGATTTCCAGACAGAGAATTCAACGGAGAAATGAACAGAGAGAAAGAGACACAATGATTCATTCAGTAATTCATACAGAGAGACAGAGAGAGTGTGATTCTGTGTGTGCGTGTGCGTGTGCGTGTGCGTGTTTCTGTGTCTTCGTTTGGTGTGTTTCCGTGTGTGTGTGTGTGTGTGTGTGTGTGCACGCCTATGTATATATATCACATGAATTATTCTGATTCCGTTGTTGGTGAATCGTGTCACGGGAACTATTCACACACATGCAGGTCACTCTCAATCACTCACTCACTCACTCACTCACTCAAAATCACACTCACACAGGATAACACACAACACACACACAACACACACACACGCATTCTCCTTCACATATCCTCATTCGCCTACACATGCACTGAGTCTTCCACATCCACCTCGTAGATGAATGCTCCGTGCATTCACTGAGTATTCTGTGTCCGCGTTTATCACAACCATGTGCAATTCATCCAAATCCATCATCATCAACATCTACATCATCATCAACACCATAATCATCATCAACATCATCATCACCAAAATCACCATCTTCATCATCATCATCACATCATCATCATCAGCATAACAATTATCTTAAACTCATCATCTTCATCCTATGCAATCGGAAAATATAGAAACAATACAAGAAGATGCCTGTGTCACCCACACACTCTCACACACAACACCCATACTCTCTATCTCTCTCTCTCTCTCCTCTCTCTCTCGCTAACGCAAATGCAAATCTCATCTTCCACTCACCTGTCACCATGCTGTCTTCACTTGCTTCTACCGAGGCTATCTCTCCTGATTTCCAGACAGAGAATTCAACGGAGAAATGAACAGAGAGAAAGGGACACAATGATTCATTCAGTAATTCATACAGAGAGACAGAGAGAGTGTGATTCTGTGTGTGCGTGTGCGTGTGCGTGAGCGTGTTTCTGTGTCTTCCTTTGTGTGCGTGTGTTTCGTGTGTGTGTGTGTGTGTGTGTGTGTGTGTGTGTGCACGCCTATGTATATATATCACATGAATTATTCTGATTCCGTTGTTGGTGAATCGTGTCACGGGAACTATTCACACACATGCAGGTCACTCTCAATCACTCACTCACTCACTCACTCACTCAAAATCACACTCACACAGGATAACACACAACACACACACACACACACACACGCATTCTCCTTCACATATCCTCATTCGCCTACACATGCACTCGAGTCTTCCACATCCACCTCGTAGATGAATGCTCCGTGCATTCACTGAGTATTCTGTGTCCGCGTTTATCACAACCATGTGCAATTCATCCAAATCCATCATCAACATCTACATCATCAACACCATAATCATCATCAATCATCATCATCATCATCATCATCATCATCATCATCATCATCATCAGCATAACAATTATCTTAAACTCATCATCTTCATCCTATGCAATCGGAAAATATAGAAACAATACAAGAAGATGCCTGTGTCACCCACACACTCTCACACACAACACCTATACTCTCTCTCTCTCTCTCTCCCTCTATCTCTCTATCTAACGGAAATGCAAATCTCATCTTCCACTCACCTGTCACCATGCTGTCTTCACTTGCTTCTACCGAGGCTATGTCTCCTGATTTCCAGACAGAGAATTCAACGGAGAAATGAACAGAGAGAAAGAGACACAGTGATTGATTCAGTGAATCTCGCAGGGACACTGATAGTTTTTCTGCATATCTTTTTTTTCCTTATTTTTTTCAGGTTTTTTTTCTCTGGTTAATTTATCTTTCGATTGTTTTGGTTGGTATTGTGGTGTGAATCTTGAATCTGTTTGTTCATGTTATTTTTGCTGATTATATTCTTAGAGTTATGTTTTTTTTTTGTAATTTTTTTCTCTTGTATTCTTTTGGTGAGTTTGCAAATTGTTTGACATGCATTTGTTTTGATGCGTGCTCGTATGTCTTCGATATGCTTTTCTGGAACCTGGCATGGGCGAGGATTGTTTTCAAGTTTTTATTTTGATAAGCATTCTGTTGCTTTTCTTTTGGTTGCTTTCTTGTGGTTTTATTTTTATTCCACTTTTTTGGTTGGTTTTTTCATCACGTTGCTTCTTGATATTTTTCTTTTTTATTTCTTCAAGGGTACCCTAATACTCTTTCGGTCTTTATTTTTCGTGTATTATGCTTTTTTTTCTGGTCATCTTACTTCTTTTCCAGTTCTTTTTTATGGGGGATTTCGTCACTCATTGCTTGCCTTCTTTGTTTTTGTTTATTTCTCCTCAGTGTTTTTAAGTTTATATACTTATTCGATTCTCTCGTTTCGTTTGTTGGTCGATTTTTTCATTGATTGGGTTCTATGATTATTTCCAGTTTTCCACTGTATTTTGGTGCGTTATATATATATATATATATATATATATATATATATATATATATATATATATATATATATATACTGTTTGCATTTGACTTGTTTCTAGCCCTGGCCTTCTTCAATGCTAACTCCTATTTGACATTATTGCGATCCTTTTTCGTATATATCGCACATTTTGTTATATTATGCACTATGGGTAGTATAATGGCATTAGAATTTTCATCCTGTCATTTGATGTCACAATCATTCATATGTATTCCCTGACAGCTAGTGACATTTGTTTTCTAGGCATCGAAACGTGTGGATTCGTTATTATTATATGCAAGCAAGTTAAGTATGTTTTGAACATGCTGTAATTTGTATGGTTAGTTCAGATACGGAAGCTTAAAGACACTGGTTAGTCATCAGTAAAAGGCGATGGCCTACTTGGTCATAAATCTATATGTATATTGAAAAAAATCAAGCTGAACAAATGCCACCTTCGCATATAATTAATATTAGGAAGCAAACATACATAGATGATACATTTGATTACAATCAACTTACCAGCGAAATATGCATTTTCTGACTTCGGAAGCTGGCATACGGAAACGCTTACTAGTCAAAACAATGAACAAAAATTAATTGATAAACTAAAATAATAGTTATCAATTAAAACTGCATGGATGAAATGATGTCCGTAACTAAATCGACAAACTCCTCCAAAGTGAATCTTTTACTCACACCTGACAGCTTAGCAAAAGTTCTTAGAGCAAGTTGTTCGTCAATAATGATAATAATATTGACGATCATTTGACTATCTGAGATAGACGTAGTTTGGCAGACTTGTATTTATACTGGATGATGACTGAAAGTGAGATGAAGATTTTGACCGCAGCTGGATTCGAAACAGCCATCATCTAGTTTCCAGCCCAATTCTCTACCAACTAAGATATGACGTCCAACTACTCACCAGATCTTTATTTCACTTCAATCACCATGGGGTTCTACCCGACTATCATGTGAATTCGTGACACGTTACTACCGCTTGATCGCATTTAAACTGGCTGCCTGCCCACTCAGGCCTTCTCATCCAAATCCAAATCTAACTGAATTAGAGAGGTGGAGCATCACATTGATTATCATTTGACTATGGAGAAAGCCAGGGTGAATACAATCAAGCGGTAGCAAAGCATCATGAATTCAAATGGTAGTCGGGCAAAACCCTTGGTGATTGAAGTGAAATAAAAATCTCGTGAACAGCCGGACTTCGTATCTTAGTTGGTAAAGCAACGGGCCGGAAACCCGATGGTCACTGGTTAAATCGTCACTCAGTTTTAAACCACACGTCTAACATATATTGAAACCAAAACTACTAGCTGCTTCAGCTGTCGGTTGGTTACACTACAAATACGTTCGGTAATTACCGCGGAACTTACGCCTAAGGAATATGATCATGCTAGACATGATGCTGTAAAGCTAAGCAATGTTGCTTAGTGTCAAACTTGGACCAACCATTTTATCGATGTAAACACTTGGAGTATTTTGATTCATAATCTGACACTAAGGAAAAAGCTACATAGAGAATACAAATTCATCTTTCTAACCATCTAGTGTACGTTTATTAACGAGGCAATGAACTAAACTAACGAGTTTTGCACTTACTGTGTAACAGAATCAGGAAGACATTGTTCAATCGACTATGCTTCACCATGATAAGCACTATTAAAGCTGATCACACTATTCAGGTGCTTATATATGTATATAACTAGTATGTTAAACAATTTGAGTGTTTCATTCTTTTTGTTTTGTTTTCGTTTTCAGTGTTCTTTGGAAGACAGACAATCATCCGATATTGAAGATTCAGGTCATTACTTTCTAGACTGAATTTTGTTTTGAACAACACCTACTTATCTTCAACAAAAAAGGTAGACACAGATGTGACCATTGCTATTGTTTTATAAAAAGAATGATGTGCTTCATTGTATTCTACGCTTACTTGAAGTCTAATCGTACTTCGGTATGTTCGCATGATATCGTTTGTTCCACGTCACCACGACAAGGTACAATGAATCCACATAAGACTTAGTTTCTTTGGTTTATAACCCTTAAGTTAAATTTAAATCCAGTTCGAGCAGACTCACGCTATTTGTATAAAACAGAGGTATGAAACTCACTTACAAGGTAGTTTCTGGCTGTCACCTGCCGTACATAATTTAAACGCTTGACAGATAACATCACTTTGACACATGCAGTTTCCTGAACTTAAATGACTTTTGAGTACTGATAGAAACAGAAGGCAAGAGAACTGCTTCCATCATAATTGTCACAAGCCTATCCAAGATTCGTTGTGATTAAGAATTAGGCTTCCAATCTGTTACTATCAACAGCTCGCTATCAGAGTACGTGTGCAGCCACTCAGTTTTGGTTGCTTAATAGAAAATAGTGTTTATACGTTAACAGTGTTCAGCCAAATGATAGGATTTGCCAAAATTTGCTAAAAAAAGAACCATTTGAAGAATACCACTGCAATAATTAGTGAATTCTCTAAGAGATGACTCACTTTTAAAATTTATCACTACCGTGCAGTGAGTTGGTAATTGTAATGGTGAAAAAAGGACCTCGCAAATGTCAAAACTTGCATCACAAAACTAAGCAGAGGTTTCAGTTGCCGCCAAAATCTGAACTTCTTACTAGTGTTAGAAACCATCATTTTCTACTACGTAGAAACAGTGCAAAACCCTGCTATGATGAAATGAGCTGCCTCGTGAAACAAACTGAATAAATGAAATTATACAACAGAACTTAAAACTCTGAATACGATAATTTCTCCTGACTTTAAGGCAGAAGTTGTATTACACTTTTCACTGAATCTTCAATATCGGATGATTGTCTGTCTTCCAAAGAACACTGAAAACGAAAACAAAACAAAAAGAATGAAACACTCAAATTGTTTAACATACTAGTTATATACATATATAAGCACCTGAATAGTGTGATCAGCTTTAATAGTGCTTATCATGGTGAAGCATAGTCGATTGAACAATGTCTTCCTGATTCTGTTACACAGTAAGTGCAAAACTCGTTAGTTTAGTTCATTGCCTCGTTAATAAACGTACACTAGATGGTTAGAAAGATGAATTTGTATTCTCTATGTAGCTTTTTCCTTAGTGTCAGATTATGAATCAAAATACTCCAAGTGTTTACATCGATAAAATGGTTGGTCCAAGTTTGACACTAAGCAACATTGCTTAGCTTTACAGCATCATGTCTAGCATGATCATATTCCTTAGGCGTAAGTTCCGCGGTAATTACCGAACGTATTTGTAGTGTAACCAACCGACAGCTGAAGCAGCTAGTAGTTTTGGTTTCAATATATGTTAGACGTGTGGTTTAAAACTGAGTGACGATTTAACCAGTGACCATCGGGTTTCCGGCCCGTTGCTTTACCAACTAAGATACGAAGTCCGGCTGTTCACGAGATTTTTATTTCACTTCAATCACCAAGGGTTTTGCCCGACTACCATTTGAATTCATGATGCTTTGCTACCGCTTGATTGTATTCACCCTGGCTTTCTCCATAGTCAAATGATAATCAATGTGATGCTCCACCTCTCTAATTCAGTTAGATTTGGATTTGGATGAGAAGGCCTGAGTGGGCAGGCAGCCAGTTTAAATGCGATCAAGCGGTAGTAACGTGTCACGAATTCACATGATAGTCGGGTAGAACCCCATGGTGATTGAAGTGAAATAAAGATCTGGTGAGTAGTTGGACGTCATATCTTAGTTGGTAGAGAATTGGGCTGGAAACTAGATGATGGCTGTTTCGAATCCAGCTGCGGTCAAAATCTTCATCTCACTTTCAGTCATCATCCAGTATAAATACAAGTCTGCCAAACTACGTCTATCTCAGATAGTCAAATGATCGTCAATATTATTATCATTATTGACGAACAACTTGCTCTAAGAACTTTTGCTAAGCTGTCAGGTGTGAGTAAAAGATTCACTTTGGAGGAGTTTGTCGATTTAGTTACGGACATCATTTCATCCATGCAGTTTTAATTGATAACTATTATTTTAGTTTATCAATTAATTTTTGTTCATTGTTTTGACTAGTAAGCGTTTCCGTATGCCAGCTTCCGAAGTCAGAAAATGCATATTTCGCTGGTAAGTTGATTGTAATCAAATGTATCATCTATGTATGTTTGCTTCCTAATATTAATTATATGCGAAGGTGGCATTTGTTCAGCTTGATTTTTTTCAATATACATATAGATTTATGACCAAGTAGGCCATCGCCTTTTACTGATGACTAACCAGTGTCTTTAAGCTTCCGTATCTGAACTAACCATACAAATTACAGCATGTTCAAAACATACTTAACTTGCTTGCATATAATAATAACGAATCCACACGTTTCGATGCCTAGAAAACAAATGTCACTAGCTGTCAGGGAATACATATGAATGATTGTGACATCAAATGACAGGATGAAAATTCTAATGCCATTATACTACCCATAGTGCATAATATAACAAAATGTGCGATATATACGAAAAAGGATCGCAATAATGTCAAATAGGAGTTAGCATTGAAGAAGGCCAGGGCTAGAAACAAGTCAAATGCAAACAGTATATATATATATATATATATATATATATATATATAAATATATATATATATATATATATATATATATATATATATATAACGCACCAAAATACAGTGGAAAACTGGAAATAATCATAGAACCCAATCAATGAAAAAATCGACCAACAAACGAAACGAGAGAATCGAATAAGTATATAAACTTAAAAACACTGAGGAGAAATAAACAAAAACAAAGAAGGCAAGCAATGAGTGACGAAATCCCCCATAAAAAAGAACTGAAAAAGAAGTAAGATGACCAGAAAAAAAAGCATAATACACGAAAAATAAAGACCGAAAGAGTATTAGGGTACCCTTGAAGAAATAAAAAAGAAAAATATCAAGAAGCAACGTGATGAAAAAACCAACCAAAAAAAGTGGAATAAAAATAAAACCACAAGAAAGCAACCAAAAGAAAAGCAACAGAATGCTTATCAAAATAAAAACTTGAAAACAATCCTCGCCCATGCCAGGTTCCAGAAAAGCATATCGAAGACATACGAGCACGCATCAAAACAAATGCATGTCAAACAATTTGCAAACTCACCAAAAGAATACAAGAGAAAAAAATTACAAAAAAAAACATAACTCTAAGAATATAATCAGCAAAAATAACATGAACAAACAGATTCAAGATTCACACCACAATACCAACCAAAACAATCGAAAGATAAATTAACCAGAGAAAAAAAACCTGAAAAAAATAAGGAAAAAAAAGATATGCAGAAAAACTATCAGTGTCCCTGCGAGATTGACTGAATCAATCATTGTGTCCCTTTCTCTCTGTTCATTTCTCCGTTGAATTCTCTGTCTGGAAATCAGGAGAGATAGCTTCGGTAGAAGCAAGTGAAGACAGCATGGTGACAGGTGAGTGGAAGATGAGATTTGCATTTGCGTTAGCGAGAGAGATAGAGGGAGAGAGAGAGAGAGAAAGAGAGTATGGGTGTTGTGTGTGAGAGTGTGTGGGTGACACAGGCATCTTCTTGTATTGTTTCTATATTTTCCGATTGCATAGGATGAAGATGATGAGTTTAAGATGATTGTTATGCTGATGATGATGATGTTGATGATGATGATGAAGATGGTGATTTTGGTGATGATGATGTTGATGATGATTATGGTGTTGATGATGATGTAGATGTTGATGATGATGGATTTGGATGAATTGCACATGGTTGTGATAAACGCGGACACAGAATACTCAGTGAATGCACGGAGCATTCATCTACGAGGTGGATGTGGAAGACTCAGTGCATGTGTAGGCGAATGAGGATATGTGAAGGAGAATGCGTGTGTGTGTGTGTGTGTGTTGTGTGTTATCCTGTGTGAGTGTGATTTTGAGTGAGTGAGTGAGTGAGTGAGTGAGTGAGTGATTGAGAGTGACCTGCATGTGTGTGAATAGTTCCCGTGACACGATTCACCAACAACGGAATCAGAATAATTCATGTGATATATATACATAGGCGTGCACATACACACACACACACACACACACACGGAAACACACGCACACAAAGGAAGACACAGAAACACGCTCACGCACACGCACACGCACACACAGAATCACACTCTCTCTGTCTCTCTGTATGAATTACTGAATGAATCATTGTGTCTCTTTCTCTCTGTTCATTTCTCCGTTGAATTCTCTGTCTGGAAATCAGGAGAGATAGCCTCGGTAGAAGCAAGTGAAGACAGCATGGTGACAGGTGAGTGGAAGATGAGATTTGCATTTGCGTTAGCGAGAGAGATAGAGGGAGAGAGAGAGAGAGATAGAGAGTATGGGTGTTGTGTGTGAGAGTGTGTGGGTGACACAGGCATCTTCTTGTATTGTTTCTATATTTTCCGATTGCATAGGATGAAGATGATGAGTTTAAGATGATTGTTATGCTGATGATGATGATGTTGATGATGATGATGAAGATGGTGATTTTGGTGATGATGATGTTGATGATGATTATGGTGTTGATGATGATGTAGATGTTGATGATGATGGATTTGGATGAATTGCACATGGTTGTGATAAACGCGGACACAGAATACTCAGTGAATGCACGGAGCATTCATCTACGAGGTGGATGTGGAAGACTCAGTGCATGTGTAGGCGAATGAGGACATGTGAAGGAGAATGCGTGTGTGTGTGTTTGTGTGTGTGTTGTGTGTTATCCTGTGTGAGTGTGATTTTGAGTGAGTGAGTGAGTGAGTGATTGAGAGTGACCTGCATGTGTGTGAATAGTTCCCGTGACACGATTCACCAACAACGGAATCAGAATAATTCATGTGATATATATACATAGGCGTGCACATACACACACACACACACACACAAGGGAAGACACAGAAACACGCACACGCACACGCACACGCACACGCACACACAGAATCACACTCTCTCTGTCTCTCTGTATGAATTACTGAATGAATCATTGTGTCTCTTTCTCTCTGTTCATTTCTCCGTTGAATTCTCTGTCTGGAAATCAGGAGAGATAGCCTCGGTAGAAGCAAGTGAAGACAGCATGGTGACAGGTGAGTGGAAGATGAGATTTGCATTTGCGTTAGCGAGAGAGATAGAGGGAGAGAGAGAGAGAGATAGAGAGTATGGATGTTGTGTGTGAGAGTGTGTGGGTGACACAGGCATCTTCTTGTATTGTTTCTATATTTTCCGATTGCATAGGATGAAGATGATGAGTTTAAGATAATTGTTATGATGATGATGATCATGATGTTGATGATGATGTTGATGGATTTGGATGAATTGCACATGGTTGTGATAAACGCGGGCACAGAATACTCAGTGAATGCACGGAGCATTCATCTTCGATGTGGATGTGGAAGACTGAGTGCATGTGTAGGCGAATGAGTATATGTGAAGGAGAATGCGTGTGTGTGTGTTGTGTGTTATCCTGTGTGAGTGTGATTTTGAGTGAGTGAGTGAGTGAGTGAGAGTGACCTGCATGTGTGTGAATAGTTCCCGTGACACGATTCACCAACAACGGAATCAGAATAATTCATGTGATATATATACATAGGCGTGCACATACACACACACACACACACACACGGAAACACACGCACACAAAGGAAGACACAGAAACACGCTCACGCACACGCACACGCACACACAGAATCACACTCTCTCTGTCTCTCTGTATGAATTACTGAATGAATCATTGTGTCTCTTTCTCTCTGTTCATTTCTCCGTTGAATTCTCTGTCTGGAAATCAGGAGAGATAGCCTCGGTAGAAGCAAGTGAAGACAGCATGGTGACAGGTGAGTGGAAGATGAGATTTGCATTTGCGTTAGCGAGAGAGATAGAGGGAGAGAGAGAGAGATAGAGAGTATGGGTGTTGTGTGTGAGAGTGTGTGGGTGACACAGGCATCTTCTTGTATTGTTTCCATATTTTCCGATTGCATAGGATGAAGATGATGAGTTTAAGATGATTGTTATGCTGATGATGATGATGATTATGATCATGGTGATGATTATGGTGTTGATGATGATGTAGATGTTGATGATGATGGATTTGGATGAATTGCACATGGTTGTGATAAACGCGGACACAGAATACTCAGTGAATGCACGGAGCATTCATCTACGAGGTGGATGTGGAAGACTCAGTGCATGTGTAGGCGAATGAGGATATGTGAAGGAGAATGCGTGTGTGTGTGTTTGTGTGTGTGTTGTGTGTTATCCTGTGTGAGTGTGATTTTGAGTGAGTGAGTGAGTGAGTGATTGAGAGTGACCTGCATGTGTGTGAATAGTTCCCGTGACACGATTCACCAACAACGGAATCAGAATAATTCATGTGATATATATACATAGGCGTGCACATACACACACACACGCACACACACAAAGGAAGACACAGAAACACGCACACGCACACGCACACGCACACGCACACACAGAATCACACTCTCTCTGTCTCTCTGTATGAATTACTGAATGAATCATTGTGTCCCTTTCTCTCTGTTCATTTCTCCGTTGAATTCTCTGTCTGGAAATCAGGAGAGATAGCCTCGGTAGAAGCAAGTGAAGACAGCATGGTGACAGGTGAGTGGAAGATGAGATTTGCATTTGCGTTAGCGAGAGAGATAGAGGAGAGAGAGAGAGAGATAGAGAGTATGGGTGTTGTGTGTGAGAGTGTGTGGGTGACACAGGCATCTTCTTGTATTGTTTCTATATTTTCCGATTGCATAGGATGAAGATGATGAGTTTAAGATGATTGTTATGCTGATGATGATGATGGTGATGATGATGATGAAGATGGTGATTTTGGTGAGGATGATGTTGATGATGATTATGGTGTTGATGATGATGTAGATGTTGATGATGATGGATTTGGATGAATTGCACATGGTTGTGATAAACGCGGACACAGAATACTCAGTGAATGCACGGAGCATTCATCTACGAGGTGGATGTGGAAGACTCAGTGCATGTGTAGGCGAATGAGGATATGTGAAGGAGAATGCGTGTGTATGTTTGTGTGTGTGTTGTGTGTTATCCTGTGTGAGTGTGATTTTGAGTGAGTGAGTGAGTGAGTGAGTGAGTGAGTGATTGAGAATGACCTGCATGTGTGTGAATAGTTCCCGTGACACGATTCACCAACAACGGAATCAGAATAATTCATGTGATATATATACATAGGCGTGCACACACACACACACACACACACACACACACACGGAAACACACGCACACAAACGAAGACACAGAAACACGCACACGCACACGCACACGCACACACAGAATCACACTCTCTCTGTCTCTCTGTATGAATTACTGAATGAATCATTGTGTCTCTTTCTCTCTGTTCATTTCTCCGTTGAATTCTCTGTCTGGAAATCAGGAGAGATAGCCTCGGTAGAAGCAAGTGAAGACAGCATGGTGACAGGTGAGTGGAAGATGAGATTTGCATTTGCGTTAGCGAGAGAGAGAGAGAGAGAGAGAGAGTATGGGTGTTGTGTGTGAGAGTGTGTGGGTGACACAGGCATCTTCTTGTATTGTTTCTATATTTTCCGATTGCATAGGATGAAGATGATGAGTTTAAGATGATTGTTATGCTGATGATGATGATGTTGATGATGATGATGGTGATTTTGGTGATGATGATGTTGATGATGATTATGGTGTTGATGATGATGTAGATGTTGATGATGATGGATTTGGATGAATTGCACATGGTTGTGATAAACGCGGACACAGAATACTCAGTGACCCCTACCAGAATCTAATGGATGTACCTACCTTTTCACTTTTGTCGATCGTTTCACACGATGGCCGGAAGCAGTACCTATTAAGGATACTACTGCCGAAACAGTTGCTCATGTTTTCGTCGAAAGATGGATCGCGAACTTCGGATGTCCATCTCGCGTCTCAACCGACCGTGGGCGCCAATTTGAATTTGAATTATTTCACGCTCTAGCGACACTTTTAAGTTGCACCCGGTTCCGGACGACAGCCTACCATCCACAAGCAAATGGCATGGTACAGCGTTCCCATAGACAGCTGAAAGCTTCCCTTTCAGCTACAAACATACCTCAGTGGACCGATGGTCTGCCTCTAGTCCTACTAGGTATTCGTAACGCCTTGAAAGTTGATGCTTGATGTACCCCTGCAGAACTCGTCTATGGGACCACTCTTCGCCTACCAGGTGAGTTTGTTTATCCCTCAACTTTCAAACATGTTTCCGACAGGGCATCTTACGTGACTTGGCTTACAAACGCAATGCGTTCAGTTAGGCCTTCTCTGGTGAGACCTTAAACGACTGATGTTTTCGTTCACCCCATTTTACAAAAGACATCACACGTGTTTATTCGCTACGACGCCGTTCTTTGACTACTTGAACCACCCTACGACGGGCCATTCAAAGTGATTAGGCGACATGAAAAATTCCACATAATTGAGCGAGACGGACGTGAAGATACAGTCAGTATCGACCGTTTGAAACCACCTTATTTTGAGGGCAACCCTATTATAAGTGACGTTTCAGCTCGCTACTGCCGACCGACGTAGAGCTCAATCATCGAAATTCTTGACGATGTGCCTGGTACTGCACAAACGAAAAAACAGTCAGGTCGAACAGTCAGGTTCCCGGAGTATTTGAAGTCGTGTTCAACTTAGTCGTGTGAAATAAAGTGTGCCAACCATATTTTTCTTATTTACAGATGTTTTTTCTAGGCACTACTTTTCTTATTTACCGGCAATGCACAAACCCTCGTACACTTAGCCTTTTTATATCAATTTTTATTACCATGTAATAAAATTTTTAAAAAAACGATGAAAATAAGCGTAAATTTTTATTTATCGATATGTTTATATATAAATAATTCCCATTTTTACGAAACGTTCTGGTGATATTAAAGACTTTTATTCATATTCCGGGTGCAACGAGCACTGAGCCGGACGTCAAAAGGAACTGAGGGCCGCGATCGACGTCCAATTCGATTTATTGTATTTTATTATTTAATTGCCACGACACCCCAGATTAAGTTCAGACAACCAGGGTGTAGCGGCCAGAATCCAATAATCTTGGCCTGAACGCGGGAAATAGCTAGGCGGTGCCAACTGACGTGAATCTGACTAGTTCCTGCGTTCTACTGTATAGCTTCCGAACTTCCGCGAGTGACGCACAGTCAAAGGTTGGATCGAAATATCAAAACACGGTTTGTAGTAATTCAATAGTAGATTCGTAACAAAATCTGTGGTACTATCAAAGCAACAATAAGTTATGTCAAATTACAAAAATACCTCAACAGTGCCGTTGGGTAACTATACAGTCCAAAACGTTCTCGGGTACAAATACGTACTACACGGTAAAAACTGGTTAAAAAATACAACTGTTAAATACCTGTCGGTCAATAGGAATATTCCCGGCAAAAGGGATCAAAACTCTGCCTACATGAATCAAATCAACAAACAAACGTTCCAGTAGACAGTCAAATCACTGCACAACCGTAAGTTGAACCAAAACAAAATGTCGTGCGCAGTAAAACAACATCACCTTATCAACAGTCCAGCGTCACATAATAGGAAAGTGAAACACTCATAATAAGTCTCAAACATACAGAGGCAAATACCGAGTGTAAAGTCAAATAAGACAGTTAAACAAGCAAATAACATTACACCGGCGAGGGTCAAAGGTACACCATCCATAACGAGGGAAATAATGTTAAAATAAATGTCAATACAATCAAATAAGGGTGATCGGGAGGGATTTTCAGATCATTTTCCTTTACACAGGGGCCACTTCACGCAGTGAGCCCATCGCAAGAGTTTTAACAGTGTAGAAACCACTGGGTTTTTACTTCCGGCTGGTACCGTCTTACGGTCCTCACGAACCCACTAGGGGGGGTGATCTGTAGCGTCACACACTTCCCCAAAATCAATAGCCTAGGGTTTGACGACTTTCGACATTGATGCTGATCTTGATGGTTTAACTGGACTCGCTAAGCTGAAGGCACCCGGTCAAGCATCCTCGCCATGTGGCACTCTGTCGTGTTACATTGCACTGCTCGTATTCGACTCTCTAGCCAGTTAGTTGGAACGCATCGGTATTTTTGCACAACCATCCAAATATACTATTCCATCCGACTACGCTATCGTGTTCTTCCTTGGTCTCGTATTCATGGGTATATAACAAGTCCGAATAATTAGTGATTGGTCTTTGCATTTGTCAAGTTCGCAACAGGACATATCATAAACACACTTTTTTATCCTAGTCATATGATGACCAGCCACTCGATGAAATTACCAGCCATGCAGAGGATGCAAAAGCCTCTTCTTTGCTTAAAATGGGCCTCCAACAATTAAGGAAATCCTTACTGTAGAGCAAACTCAGCTTCGATATCCAGATATGAACGCATCGTGGATGCTTGGGAGTTATGACGGCCGAATAGTTTGTGATCTACAGTATCCTATAAATAACGAATACCGGAAACGACCCCAACTTAATTCTGCCATCAAAAAAACACTAATATGAACTACAAATGGGCGACAACGGAAGCAAGCGTTATTGTACACTTCCTGCGTAGGTAAACTTATGTGCTAACCACTAAGTTATTTAGTGACCTATCCAGTTCATACATTCGACCGCATCCAGATTAAATTAATTGTTATGTGTAACTACAGTCTGCTTGACCAAGTTAACCTAAGAGCTTTAACGGGCCATGGGAAATACTTCCCTGACCACCTCGAGGTCTCCAACGTAGTCAACTTCGCACCAGGACAAATCCTATAGAACTTCACTTTCGCATTTTTCGGAGGGCCTGTGTTCGCTGGTAGTCCTGCTGTTGCTGGTGGTATTTCTGGACGAGTTGCAGGTGGTGGCCGTGGTTGATTTAGGAGCTTTCTGAAGTGGTCATTGCATCGTTTATTTTCTTTCTACTGTTTGGTAACTAGGTTTACTTCACCATCTCTCACTGGCTTTGTCTTCATTGGTCTCTTTACGGATGGTAATCCGGTTGTTTCATACAATGCTGTCAGGTCTCTCCTACCTCCAGCCTGTTCTACTTTATTTGCCAGTGTGTCGTCGAAGTGTCTTTTGTCTTTGCGCGCACTCTTCACCTCTTTGTCCAGTGTTTCATACATTGTGCTCAGTCCTCCTTTTCGTCATGCATCGTAGAACTGCACTGGCTCATCTTCTGCTTCACCATCCTCCTCTCCCCTCCTCTGTCAGCTTTCATGCGTCCTTCCGGATCCATTCATTGTTTTGTTTACTTTTTCTTCCTGATATGGTTATGCATGTTTCTTTGCACATCTCTTTCAAGGGGTTCTATTGTTCTTCCATCCCCTGCCCTTCAGAGATGCTGCTCAATGTCTCCCATTTTGTTGTGATGACTGCCTGACGTGAAGATGTCCTGTATAGTTTCGTCTTTCAGTTTCTGTTCTGGGTGTTGAACTTCAACTGTGGCCTATCATCACCAACTTCTCTGAAGACTTTCGACTTAATTTTGAAAGTTCCTTGCACTGGCTGGTGAGCGGTGTGAACCTACACCTGCTCTCCTTCTTGATCTAGTGTCCGGAAGGCTGCGTCTCCGCTTTCTTCACATTGAAGTGAAATCGATCTGATTTTCAGTATACCCTGGTGTCTGATGAAGTTCATATCGCTTTGTGAATATCCTTGTGTTTGTACACACTGCCTACAATCACCAAATCGCTGAATGAGCAGAAATCTGCAGACAGTTCTCCATTCTCGTTTGTCGTTTCACCGAGTGTTTCTTCACTCATGATGAGTTCTCCTCCTGTGTTGTTTGTCCCTACTTTGGCATTCATGTCGCGCATTAGAACTTTGATGTCACGAATTGGAGACTTTCATTTTCATTAGACGTAACTTCATTGTTCACGAGTGTGCCACTCACCGAGACAGTCTGTTATGTATGTGACTAAATTGATGCACATAATTTAGGCGTAGGACTACCAATGAGACTGCTTGAAAGAGCTTTTGTTGAGGTGCACACTTAGCGTCCAATTCAGTTTCAAAAATGAAATCTATAGACAGAAAGATGGAATTGCGATGGGGTCACCATTGGGACCACTGCTAGCAGATTTCTTCATATCGAAACTAGGAAATTCACAGCTTCGTCAAACTATTGGTAGCTTTGACTTTATAGAAGGTATATAGATGATACGTTTGTTACCTGCGACAAAAATGTAGACCTCGACGATGTGCTTCGTTCATTCAACAAATGTCATCAAGCCCTCAAGTTTACTATAGAGAAGGAATCAGAATCAACTATTCCTTTTCTTGATGTGCTTCTCACCCGACGTCAGAATGGATACCTTAAAAGTTCCATCTACAGAAAACCAACGTGGAACGGACAACTAACTAATTTTTATAGTTGGGTGCCCATCAACAGAAAAAGAAATCTTATTCACCCTCTTTGCCATCGAATAAGAAATATCTGTAGTGACGATTGTATTGATGAAGAGCTATCTTTTTAAAAAGCATACTTGTCGAAAACGGTTACCCTAGCCGTTTTACTGATAAAAATATGCGGGAAAGAAACTCTAAACCGGTCATCCACTCGGTCTCAAAGAAAAGATTGTTTATGAGCCTAGAGTTTAAAGGTGACCTAGCATCGGATGTACTGAAGAATCGTCTTACCAGATCAATCAATAGGACTTTCTTCGCAGCAAGACTTCAGTTGACCTTTACCAGCCGCATGCTATTCTGCGCCTGCGTTAAAGACAAGCTTCCTCGTTTGGCCGCTCCTATGTGCATCTACCAGTTCGCCTGCTCTTGTGTAGCAAGGTACATCGGCCGTAGCCAGAGAATGCTTTCTACAGGTATACGAGAACATGTTCCTGCTTGGTTTTATAAAGGTGAAAGAAAGTCTGTTAGAAGTTCGATTCTAGAACATTTGGTTGACTTCCATCACATAACAAATCCAGACGATGACTTTGAAATTGTTCATCAAAATCGCCCAAACCTCCCACATTCTCTTCGTTTTCAACTCCTTAAAACATCGGAGGCTTTAGCTATTCATGGACTAAGACCTTATCTGTGTGTACAAAAGAAGTATGTGCAGTCACTGTCTTTATCATGGCCATAACATTTTCCCATCCCATCAGCCCCCCCTCCCACTTTGTTAATTTAACCTTTGTATCCTTCCTTTATCACTATTATTGTTATTATAAACGCCTTCACTTTAACCAGTTTCCGGTGTTGTTTCACTTAATTGTCTTAATCCTTTTAAAAAGCAGACTTCATCTTGTACAACTTGTCTAATGCCATTACATAACACTTAATTGATTTACCATTTTTGACAATTTTTTCACCCCCTTCTGAGTTTTATACTCTCTATGTACCATTCCATTTATTACATAATCTATTTGTTATCATTCGCACTTCAATTGTTATTATAATCACAAATGTCTTTGTCATCATCCGCTTTATTATTATTGTCATCACCATATAGTGTTCAGTTTTCCCCACAGGATATAATTTTTTCCGAATATCATATATACAATTGTACAGCTTGAAAATAAATTCGTTGAAAAGAGTCTCTTCGCTGAATATCTTGTTCTTGAATTGGAGTTTTGTCCTGTACTGATTGCAGTCATCTGTAGAATTCCTGCTTCTTCTCCTGATCTGCGTAGTTTGTAGGTGGTTAGCGTAGCACTGAATGATTGTGACTTTCCTTCCTTTTGAGTTGAATCTTCCTATCATGACATCGGAGTAGGAGACTGGTCCCCACCGAATGAGAGCCTTTGATGTTGTTGGGGGAAGATCTGCAGATGACCTAGCCTATTGGTTTGTGACGTTAATACACCACCACTCACGTAAAATCAGGCGAACCCTCTGAGGAAAGTTCGGGAGGCTTTTTAGGAATGCGAAAAGTTACACCAGGATAGATTGATGCATCTATTCCTCTGTAAATTTTGTCTCCGTTGGATATTCGGTAACTTGGTGGTAACCTACAAGGTAACAAGTGAACCAGGCGTCTCGAAAAGAGGAACATTTCTCGAAAGTCGTCATGGAGACCCTCATGCAAACTAGACTACGACCCCCCACGGAAGAACCAAAACCTGTTCATGATCATACCTGTTTTCCCTTCCACTTCTGAAGCAGTTAGAATGCACAGCTTGGTGAAATGAGTAGGTGATTTCACTGCATCAAAATCAACCAGACACAAAAGCATTTTGAAAGATTTCGAAGCGAGTTTAAAGGACTCAGAAAGTGTATTTGACTTCATGAAACAACTACTAAATATCATTGAGAGTTGAGACGGCAACCACTAAGACCTCTGGAGTCAGTGGTCGTCACAAAGGCGCTGACCGGTGGGTTAGATACATCAAGTAAAGAAGCCACCACTGCCACAGCCCCCACCCAAGTTAAGAACAAAACACAAAAAAACGGAACAATGCCAGTCCTATGAGGACTGGCGAGGGTAGACCCAACCACATAAGCGCTCATCCCTCGAAAATACACATCTAGACCTCCCCTCTCATCAGGCACACTCTAATATGTATGTACAGCAACGTTAGGAGGCTAAGAGGGAAGGTAGCAGAAATGAGGACGCTGCGTGAACATCAGCACTCCGACATCATATTCATCACCGAATCCTGGCTCTCATCGGACATCTCCGACGAAGAGATGCATGTTGCTGGCATGGAACTCTTCCGCAGGGACAGGGAACATAGAGCAGGAGGGGGAGTGGCTATCTACGCAAACTCCTGTTTAAAGGCAAGGAGGGTTAGCGATACGGCCTTAACCCAGCTGCCAGAGTCTCTATGGTGCTACTTCACTCTCTTCTTTATTCTCCCTTCATTCCTTTACCACTACCTTACTATTCCCTCTCAGGTACCTACACAGACAGGAGTCACGGCAGTTCTCTAAACTTCCCAGCAACACGTAGCTCCCTAGTCACTCTACAAATAACAACCTACTAACCCACAAAACATCCACCTCACCGAAGCTAAAAGCAAGAAAGCAGAGGGGATTTACTCTTCCACTGCAGGAGTAAACCAAACAGCTGGAACCAAGCCCTAAGAACTAGACGCGAGAGATCAAAAACTACCAGTTTTCTACGCTCGCACTATCAATATTGGATATTGGACATTGGAATCTGGTGGTGAACTTTTCAAGAGTGTTGTTGCCTTATTTCGCAACTGTCAATGGTATGGATTTTCCACAATTACACATCGGAAACTCATTCTTGCTGTGATTATTTGTGACACGCTACAAACATGGATGTTAAAAATTTACCCAAACGTCTTGCGGAATACTTTGTTATCTGTGGTCTACCCAAAGAACCTAGTACCTATGATGTTTCGAAGGTTAGCTGCCCGATTTTAAGTTAGATTTCTATGTTAGATCCTAACTCATGCTGAGGAGATCATCGCACCAATGCTTCAATCGATTTTACTCGATTTCCCGAACCTATTGTTGACATAAAGGTAAAATTCTCGTTTTAACCAATTTTATTTGTAGATTGTCAGTCTCAATGAAAAGGAGGAAATACCTGAGGGATACACACGCATCAAGTCCACACTTTCTGGTAAACACAAGGCCAACATATTACTGAACTTTGGGGAAGAGGCGTGTATATGTTACAGAAGGGGACGCGACCAACCACATATAAGGGACATCGAGTACGTATCTCGCTTGTCTTCCGTACATGTCTTGTATTACCACAGTTTCATTCCACTGAGTGTAAATCCGTGAAATGTCTTCAGGGAATCCAAGACATTCGGAGAATCAAACCATTTCTAGTATAATGGTTTTTTATATGATACCGTCGTTGATTGGACCGAATTGATCGGTCTCTATTAGCAATTATGGGCTTCTATGCGGATGCCTCGATATTGCCAACGTTCTAATTATGTTAATGGTGTGTCGTGGGCCTTATACACAATAGTTGTACTTAAGATTTTCGAAAACCATTCGCGTATAGTTTTCAGGAATCAATTAGATTTGAGTGTCATACCATCACTGTGAACCACCACAACTCAAGTATTGGTTCTTTGCAATACATTCAGTGCTAAAATGAGACCCGTGATAATAAACGTGTAACACTGTGACTTCCACTCTTGTTGGTCACGCCCCACACGCGTAAAATAAGGAGTAGGGTCCTTTTCAGTATACTGTGGTAGCTATTGAGATTCCCCACCGGGTGCCTAAGTGAAGTGGACCGGATGAAAGGCAATCAAACGTTTTATATTCCTTCTGAAATGCCGTTTTGCACAAACTGATCTGACTTCTCATAAGTCATCGCGTTCAACCATTTGACTCCTTACTGTCAGAAAAACTTGTCGAACGAGACCATTATTAGAGCATTTGAGAGTAGCTAAACGCATCATGAACAGCTGCAAACTGTCATTAAATGTCAAGATTATTCAATGTCATATCAGTAACTTTCGTCTTCTTAGTGTAAGCTGTCTAAGAAGTGTGAGGCAATCAACCCTTGTAGATAAAGGCTAAGTGAAAATTAAGATGATGGATGTTGTTAAAGAGCATCCCTTGACCCAGATGTCTGCTTCGACGTCTCAGATTCTGGATAATTGCGGTTGTTCGAATATAAAACCTTCAGTTGGTGATATAATTCTCGGTCATTTCTTCAGTTAAAGATACCGCAATAAAGCAGACCGATAAAGTTAGATGTTTCCTTGGAGTCGGTAAACAGCATGTGTTGATATGTTTCTGTTTCAAAACCTAAATTTGACGATGTAACTGGTGCATTAATTTTATGTTGGGTGTACTAATGAAAGCTGTAAAGCGCTGGAAATTGTTTTTACTGGTTAAAACTGCCCAACGGTGCTAGTGAATATCGCCTTTTCGTATTTGAAAGATGTCATTCTCACTAGCAGCTGCTTCATTGCAGCTTCCAAGTACCATTAGTTCTTATAATTTACAAGTGTTATTAGCATAGTGATGTAGTTCACTTCATTTATGTTGTGCTGCTGCTGCGTTTACGTTAGTACGTAATCTCTCGAAGTACCCGTTATCGACTACTGATAGGTTAAGCATTGTGAGTCCCGAAACGTCTTCTTGCTCATAGTCTGACTGGCAAAACCTGTTTTGATAACAGTTGAATATTCTGCTACAATTTGTTTTTAACATTCTTTTTGTGTCCCTATTAAAGTTATCAAAATTTGTTTTTATATTGTTCGTTTACTCTTAAAATAACAGTACATTGGGGGAGAAACAATTTCCTAAAACTAACGCAGTAGTCTTGTCAAAAACGATTGGAGGTCGGGATGCCAGCTTGCCTAGTTCATTAACAAATCGTCTATTCCTGTCATATCTACGAAGTACTCCAGAGAGCAGTATTGATTCTCTTGCTGTAACTGATTTATGCATTATAATTCCCGGCAAACAAGAAAGCTGTCCTCCAGCTTATCGACAAGTCACAGAACCTATTTGCTTAAGCTCAGTAAGTTTCCTAGTACAAAATTGAATTGTAATATGCCCATTTCTCTCTGATTAGTTATTTAAAGAATAAATTTAAAAGCCGACCTAATAATATTTTATTCCGGCCCTGACATTTTGAGAATCGCCCTGTTTCACATTTCTCGCGCATGGGACTTATTATTGCATTGTAGCAGTGTATAAACGTATCACGAGACTTCTAATTTGTGCACTGTAAAATATTCAGTGAACAACATTGCTGTTATTTTGTAACTTGCATATTCAGTAAAGTCCCATTGATCATTGGTGTCATCATCATTTATCAACATAGGACCAGGCATTACTGCGCAACAGTCTAAGTTGCCACAGCTTATATCGGTACATTTAGTAAAAACGCAGTGAGGCGCAAGATGAGAAAAAAAACTCAGTCAAAAGAAATATAAAGTGCGCGAAGAAAGAAAGGAAGAATGAGAGAACGGTGAGATTTGATATAGCGTTAAGATGACAATAATGTGCGAGAGGGTACATCTGCTCCACTGACATCGGTTCTCAGCTTTGTGATCACCTAGAGTCTGCAACCACTGGGTCCTCCTGTCCCGCGGACCCCAACCGACCAGTCTGCATCTCCCCACATGGCTCAAACCAACAGTCAAACACTTCATACATTGATACCATGTATAAGTCTGGCCGCCTCGGGCCTTTTTCCAGCCTGAACCTACTTCGGCCAAAATTGTGTGACGAGGCAGGCGGCTACTAGGCATACGTAACACGTGTCCCAACCATCTCAGTCGATGAAGGTTTATAACCTCTATTCCCTAAAACTCTACACCTGAATTCTGCGTTACTCATATGGTGACACCACGGAATACGACCTATACTACGAAGATAACGGTAGTCAGACACCTCAGACCTCATGTCTTCCACCTTCGATGGTTATGTTTCACAGCCATAGAGTAGAGCAGAGCGGACTGTTTTTCGGTACACGTGACCCTTAATAGATAATCGGGTATCACGGCGGCGTCACAGGTGCCGTAAGGTGGCAAAAGCCAGCCGAGCATTTTGTATTCGTGCGGAGATTTCGTCGGCCACTTAGCCACTAGGGCTGATCCTACTTCCCAGGTAGGTGAAATGGTCGACACACCTAACTACTACACTCTCTATTAGTAGCACTTAGGTGGAGAGAAATGCAGCCCAAACATCCTTAAATTCACACTCAAAGTGTTCAAAAGACTCTACATTTTGTCAGCGTCTTCACCCAACAGGACTATGTCATCTGCATATTCTTGGTCTGACGAAAATTCTACTACGATTAGGTCAACGTCTGTGTTGTCAGGTGACGAGAGAGAGACCTCCATAAGAATATATATCATAAAATTGAATAATGGGGACAGTGGCCATCCTTGACGGACACCACTCGATGAGCATAGCTCCCTGGACATCTCACCATAGGCTCTAACACTCCCACAAGTATTCTAGTAGAGAGCCTTCAATAGATTGATATACTTACTCAGCACGCCTTTCAGTGAGAGACATTGCCATAAGATTTCCCTATCAAGGGAGTCGAATTCCCCCTTCAGGTTGAGAAATACTGCAATTGTCGGGCGTCGGTAAGCATGTCTATGTTCCAGAGCCTGGTGCAGTACGAATATTTGGTCGATACACCCTCGACAGGGTCTATAGCCTGCCTGGTTTCCTCGAGCTTGTTGTTTCCGAGCTCCACTCAGACGTCGAAGAATTTTAAAACCTAAGATCTTGGATACTATGTTTTCGTCAGGCTGGGTCCTCTGTGGTTATGACAAGAGGACTTCTCGCCCTTCTTGAAGACTGGGATAAGCAATGATTCAGAGCATTCAGAGCGGATCGTATTTGATTCCCATAAACTAGTTAACACTCCCGTTAATCTGACAAAGAGCACCTTACCACCATCCTTTGTATACCTCAGGAGTTAGTCAATCTGGTCCTGCTGCCTTTCCTTGTTTCAGGTTACCTACCGCTTTCTCGACTTCTGTTAGTCTAACTCAATGTTCCACTCAGGGTCCTACTGGACAGCGAGTAACACAATGGTGGCTAGAGGCCAGTTAAACTGTTCATCGAAGTGTTCTGCTTATCGTTCCAGTCGTCTCCTCTGCGAGTGAATCGCAGATCCCTCTTCCGCTATTTCCTCACTAACCGCAGTTGACCTTTACTCCCAGTCTCCTTAGTAAGTCTAAATGACTATCTGCTGTTACCAATCGCCGCTGCCTTTTCCATCTCTTTAGCCTTCGCTGCCCACCATTGTTCGCGGTCGTTGCGTAAACTTTTTCTCAATCTAATTTTAAGTTGTGCTCGCTCTTCATTTCACTCAGAGCCTGCAGGGATGCGTTCATGTGAATCCATTAGTTCGGAAGAAGCTGCTAATATCCACTGGCCATTTTTATCGACTCTTTCTAAGTCGGCTAGGGTCTTCAGCACTGCTTTTACAGTAGATTGAAGATGGCACCAAGCTTCTTCTGGATGAGTGGTAGTCTTTTGTTCCGATAACTGCCTAACCAACTTCTCACTGAACACGGCATTGGTGTTTCCGTTGTCCAGCAACACTCGTAGTGGTCTTGTTGCCAAATTTTTCCTACGTCGATTGAGGCGCAGGCATATACGCGCTCGAACCAACGCTTGTTTGCTGTGCAAACATGTACTCCAGAAGGAGCGGCAGTCTTCCACCGATCCTCTCCAGCGGTGACTGATAGCAATGTGGTCTGTCTGTGTCCATCGCTGAGTTGAGCTCGGTAGACGCCACAACAGACAGTGTCCTTTTTATGTCTGAAATTTGTGCTAGCTAAAAATAAGCAGTTATCTGAACACAGTTGTAGTGGGCGATCGCCGTTATCTGTTCGTTCAGCCAGGACTCTGAAAGTGCCACCTAAGTGCTTTTCTGCTTAAGTTAGTCTACCCACTTGTGCGTTGGAATCACCTGCAACAACCGCCACGTCCGAAGGTTTGGCTTTCGAGAGGAGGCCAGATAGTTTTCGGTAAAACTCGTCCTTCTCTTCATCCGAAGTGAAGTCAGTGGGTGCGTAAGCAGAGATTACAAAGACACAATGGCGAGTTTCGTTATTCATTTAAGTTTGCACTATACCTTTCAGCCGGATGGTGCAGAGGTGACCATCAAGTGGTATCCAGTCTTGTAGTGAGTTTTCTACTCTGGTGCTTAATGCTATACCTGCACCTGCAGGACTGCGAGAGCTGGCTATCGAATCTCCAGGAACTTGGAGGGTGAATTTCGCGGATTCACCAGATTGGTCAGGAGAGGTCAGGTGAATAAGCGTATTTGGATCCTGTATGCGTGTTTCACAAATACAGCACATATCCATGTTTCGAGTTGCTAGAGTCTTTGTCAATGAAGTGTGTTGGCCAATTTTATGGAGGGTGCGGAGATTGAAGGCTCAAATTTGTAATTTGTAGAGTGGTTTAAGGAGACCAGGGATGCTGTTCTGTGAACTTAGATCGTTGTCAAAGGCTGCAGAACTAGGAGAAAAAAGATGATGTAGTATCGTTAATTGAGAGACGTGAAGGAAGATTAGAATGTAATGAGGAGTTAGGTGGATAGCAGTCCGAGGAAACTTGAGTGCTGACAGTTGTGAGGGTGATTGAAATTTCCCAGCTGCCCACACCATGGAAGGCTATTTCTTCTTAAGGTACTTGAAAGAGATTTGTGAGACCGCATAGCCCATCGGATATGTGCTTGAGGCCTGTCACATGCAGCTTTTTGTGTATTTTTGTTTTGGGGCCGAATGGTCGAAAACAGACGACAAATGAACCAAAAGCGCTGACCCGGCACACCATGGGGTATGGTGAAGTGTGTTATTTTTGGGCTCGACTGTTTTCTAACCCCCCCCCCCTTCCACTGGGAAGGCAGCATCAGTGTGACACTGCTGGTCATCGAAGGGAAACATCTTAGTGCTGTCACACTCCACCTAGCTAACAGCAGTACGACTTCGCCCTCAGACCCCCATCATAGTGTAGTAATTTACACCACCACAGTCATTGGTGTAGGCAATCGAGTTTTAACAAATGTATTACGGTTTCGAACCCCACTCCGCGTGTGGTGTTGGAACCATGTAGTATCAATGGTGCCTACATAATAGCTGTGACTCATTGCTTACTTAGTCGTTTGGACGTATCTTCTGATTTGAGTCACATTATTTATATTCATTATTTATAATATCCTTTCTCAATTTGATGGTGAACGTTCAACAATCGCCTGCATATTTGTGTATTACTGTATGCTGTTCTTTCTGCTTCCTAAACTATTATAAACAGTAAAATGCATGGGTCTAGAACCTTGCACAGTTGCCACACTACATACTAGCACACATCAGTTAATCAGAAAATGAATCATTTTGAGTAGAAGTGGATAAAGTGTGAGAGAAGGAGTAAATGAACGTCAGTTAAAATGGCTGAATTTCCGATGGTAAAGAGTGGACTCATCGACATTGTAATCAATTCTGAATCTTGTTGCTAAGGCTCCCCAACCATTGATTTTCAGTCTTGGAGATTGCATCATAGACCAACAGTGATATTGCGTGCTTTGGTATGGGACTGAGGCTCAGTAGTCCAGCTACCAATGTGTGGGAAGCCAGATGGTATCATCAGTCCTCGTGCAATAGGTGTGGCTCATTGCCTAATGCTTGGATGTACACAATGGTTGTTGAGTGGATTTCGCTTTCGATGTCTTGATATGATCACTCCCGGTCGCTTTAGCTGACATTGAGTGTTGGGATAGACGATGACTTGATACCCACACCACTTAACCACCTCAGTCAATGTTTTACAGACAAATCAACTGATTTACCTTTGGTACCCGAAACTACATGCAGCCTCTAAATACCCACACAGCGGCTGCATAATACGCAGCCAAAGCTACTGCAGAACGCACGGTCACAAACCTATGGTCGTTCTATCTCATCCACCTTCGATGACCACGTCTCAGCTGGTGAGTCTGAAAGTACCCGAAGAATGAATCATAAATTCATCCTACTAGCCAGGCGAGGTTGAGTTTATAAACTGAGCTGGGTTCTGTGTGCACGTATTAAAAACACATAACATATATATAACCCGAAACACCACAGTCATTTGAAGTTTAACTAGAGCTTGGGAACAAGATAGCGGAAAAAATCAGACAAGCTTTTTGCATTGGTGAGGAAAAATTACTTTCGAAAAATCCTAGAATAATCGTTTCTGTCGATCCAGAGATGCTAGCAAGTCGTACCTAACAACTGGAGCTGTGACTCATTGGTCTAAGGAGATGACTCTCAGGCTAAGGGTCGCGGGTTCGAACCCCACCCTACCTACCTGGGATCGGGCAGCAGACATACAGACTAAATCGACGTAGAACCTCGCACACAAGGTCATCGGTACAACTTGCCACATTTCAAAGTAGTACACAAAAAACAAACGGAAAGAAGAAGGGTGATATCAAAGTAGACAAGATTCTGTGAGAGAATAAGGGGATTTGAAGATAACAGTTAGCACAAGTATTCAAGCTTCAGAAGATGTCAGAGTGAATACATTTGCACTGTTGTGACCACTTTCTAGCTATGTCACCAAGAGTCCCCAACCATTGATTCCTTTTGTCTCGGAGACCCCAACCAGACAGTTTGCATCTCCCCACATGGCTAGGGCTAACACTCACAGACTTCATAGGTTGATGCCACATCTTGATCTGGCCACCCTGAACCCTCTTCCAGTCTAATCCAGCTTCCCCTAGCATGGTACGTTGAGGTAAATGGTAGCTCGGGATTCACAGTACATGTCCAAGCCATCTCAGTCGACTAAGGTTCACGACGTCACCACTCGACTTACCTTTCTTGTCTAGTTTCCTTCTTCAGACCTCAAAATCGCTCACACGGTAATTCCACGAAATGTGAGCACTGCTACTAAAGACACCTGTGATCAAAACCCTGCGAGCGTTTTATGTCGTCTGCTTTTAACGGCCATGTCTCGCAGCCGTATAGCAGGGTAGGATGAACTGCAGCACAGAACACTCGTCTTTTAGGAGGCAGTTGGATATCTCGTCACTGAGCAGCACAGACGATGAAGTTTGGCAAATGCAAACGGGTCTTCTGCATCCCTGCTGAGGTTTCTTCAGCAACCACCCCGTTCGTTATGATGCGTCTCTCCCAGTAAGTGGTAGTCGATACATTCCATCACCATTTCCCATCATTAAAGTGGTACTAGTTTCAGACCAATCCTAAAGCATCATCTTACATTTGACAGGTGTAAAATGCCGTACTAATGTCATCAATGGACCTCACACCACGGGTGTGGCTCACTACTTACTGCACTTATGTGAAAAAGATCGCTGAGTACATTTCGATTTTCTTCCTTCCTAGCAAGTACTTAATACTAATTATTGCTGTGTGCTCAAAATTGCACAGTCCTGTATGAAGTTAAAGAAAGTCATCTGAAATAGTAGCAACTAATGACTGCTTTCAAAGATGTCCAGTACCGCAGTTTTGTCTAGATATGTTGTAGGTGCACTGGTGAATGTGACCTTACCTCTGACTACATATAGATTGATTTACTGTCAGGAGGGAAAGCTGCAAATGACATGATCTTGTCAGTTGAGAACACTGTCTAAATGCGGACTTTTCTGTGTATTTTGTGAGTAAAAAAACCTGTTAATAAATTCAAGTAATAATTTAGGATCATTGCATTCACAATGTCACTTGATTAAATATTACAGTTACATAAAGCCTAACTGGAGACCAACTTTTAAAATATTTTCCAACAAATCAACTATTGCGCAATTCGTATTTACGAATTGTGAATAAAGTTCAAAATTTGTTTGTTTAACATTCAACATTTTTGCAAAATAACTGAAGATTATATTCAAATGCATACATGCCAACAACCTACTAAAGGATGAATACTAATTTAAGCTTTATATGAAGAAAACCTATTTAAGTGTAGAAGATCCAGCACCTAGTATATTGAAATATGACAGTCTAATACTGTCTTACTAAGATCTTGTAGTCGTGTTTCCTTTCTGATTAAATGAGTTCATGCGCCGAGGTTTAAGAACACTTTTGGGTATATTACCTCACAAGAGGACTCTATATAGCGTACCATTTTTAAAGGTTTGATTGAGTGTTTTGTCCTCTCGAAAGCCAATTTGTAAAGCAGAACCGTTTTTCATTGGCTCAGGCACTCACGACGTGACTAATGCGTCCCAGACCCCAACTTCATCTACTTCGAACTAGGTAATACAGTCAGACTAACAGACAAACCAACGTAGAATCTGTCTCACTTCATATCAGTGTGCAAAAAAGAAGTGGATACTAAAAGATTGATCTCAAGGTACATAAAAGTGTATCCGAGTTTTGAGAATAAATAGGTGGCAGCTAATAAATACATTCGAGATTTCAAAGATGACAAGGATTGTATGAGTGTGCTCTCTTGTGGCCGATTTCCAAGTATGTCACCAAGACTTTGGCCACTGATTCCTATCATCTTGAGGACCTCAGCCAAACAGTCTGCATCTCCCTGCAGTGCTCAGACCAAGAGTCAAGAACTTAGCTTAGCATTGCATGTCGAGGTGAGCGATGGCTCGACATGTTCAACACATAACTAATCGACCAGTTTGGAGGGCTGAGTTGCATTTTGAGAAAAATGTACAAAATATATAGACTAAGGTTAATCCATCATGTAAACAAAAAATGAAATGACTTTGATCATAAGTCGTTCACTTTACAGTCGTTAAAATTAGATTTTTCTGAGAGCATTAAATAACTCGACAGAGTTTGACCTCAACTCTCAATTCCAATGCTCTTTGTTTATGGTTGTGGCACAAAAACAAAACGCATTAGTATAGCTAGTACCCAGCAGAAAGAAATATTTTAATCAATAGTGTATATATGCGATTACTAAAGCAAGATCATTTATCAACCTCTGACTTATAAACGGGAATTTCGCTTAAATAAACTAGCTTTTATTGCTGTGACACGTGGGTTTCAAACAAGGAGTTCAAACTTTCAAACTTTGCATTATTTTACCACTAGTTTTCGCTTAGCTGCGAAATCTAAGTGAATGTAACTCAGAAACTGTTTTCAGTTTCACACGCTAGGGTATGAGCCAAACCTTTTGAGTTTTAGTCAGTTTTAACATTTGACTGCAGGCACGTCGGCAGGTGAGGTAGGGTTGGAAGCAGTCACTCAATAACTGAAAGTCGAATAACTGGTGAGTCACAGTTGGACTTGGAAGAAATGAGTGGATGTGTACAGAATTCTGATTTTGAAAATATTTCAAATGTATGGGAATTTCCAAATAAAATCTAGGTTGTATAAATTTTTTTTCTAAATCGATGGCCTTAGGTTTACCTTTTCAATGTTTTACCAACTGAACTGAGCCACTTTCTAAGCTGCCACTTCACTTTTGGCTATCTCATGTCATGCAACTTCGTTTTGTCGTGTTATCTGCCCAACCAAACCTTGTCCAGTGCGAACTGAGCTGAATTCGGCGGTGCGTACGATTTTTATGTCGTTGATCAAATATGTTTTGTCTTGTTTAATATGCAGTAATCACTTTTTGGTTCTTGTATTAAGTTGTTTCGCGAAGGTCAGTGACCATAACCTGACTGTCCAGATCATTTCATGTAAAGCTGTATGAGTACGTGACATAATGAGTGATTGTGTTTTTTAGTCACTCGATTTAGGAAAAATTAAATTGAAGTCAATTGAGCTAATTTTGATTGAGTGTAAAAGGAGCTGTTACCTCACTACCTGTCACACAACAGATGTAGCACAGCACCTATTGTATGAATATGCACAAAGTTGCTGAGTGGATTTTGATTCCATTTTATTTTCATGATACACTTCTCATTTGTCCATTACCCTCTATTTTCGTCTTTAGTTCAGACTAAAAGCATATATATGCTATCGAAAATCACTTGTAAAGCAATTCATAATCTCCTATGAACCTGAAGTACTATACTGGTATCGAGTTCCAAACACAGCTGATTATGATTTCACAAATCTGGATAAACAACTCGATGAAACTTCAAACTCTTGTTTGCCTACCTTCAATAAATCTGACCAATGTGATAAGGTTAATCAAGAAGCTGTAATAACCGGCGAGGATGCAGTTCATTCAGATTCATCCCCAGGTTAGTTATGCTAGTTACTGGTAAACTGGATGTAATACTGTAAATGCTGATCTATCTAGTAACTATTAGGCTGGTGGATTATATCGACCTGTGGCTCATCGAATCGAGTGTCACTAGATCATTGGTTGAACCTCGTCCCACCTGTCAAGATTTAAACAGCTGTGTAGAATAATTAGCTCTCACGAATCATATCTATTTCATGTTCTGATGTGAAAATCTCTAGTTGATCTCTGAATTACTTAACTGCTTACATAACCTCATGATTATCAGTCAAATATTACTCCCATCCACAGTCCTGTAGTGACATTAACTTTAACATGACTTACAACTCTGAAAACCCTATGCCCAGTTATTTTTTATTTATTATATTTCGGGGTTCTTGATAATGTTAAATATTGTTTCATTTAATTATTCGCAAATGAAATGTTTCATTTCTATATGAATTACTGTGATTTATTCTTGAGTTTTTCTGTTGATTATGGAATGGAATGGAGTTATTTTATTATTATTTGTCCTTTGGTTTCCTACTGGAACATAGGGCTTCAGTAGCATTTCGCCATTTCACTTTGTTCTCTGCAGTCTTTTCAACCTGGCTCCATGACCGCCCATAAGGTTTCATTTCTTCCTCACACCATCTCCATGTCACCCTCGGACGCCCAACTCATCGTTTCTCCTTTGGGTTTCACTCGAGGGACTGGCACGTGATGTCCCCGAATGGTCTTCTCAGTGTATGCCCAGTCCTAAGCAAATCACAAAAATACATTGTCTGATGTTAAATGGTTGAATCGGCAGGCAATCTTAGATCAAGGTTTTATACCTCGTGTTTATCATCAACCAATGGATTCTGTTACCTCAGAGAAGAACCACTGCAGCAGCAATGACAGGCGAAATCAGCGTAGAACTTCGCACACAAGTCTATCACCTCAAGTTGCCACACTTCGCAGTAATATACAAGGAATAAATGGATAAAAAATAGTGATATCAAAGTAAGAAATTTACATATAAAGGCTATCACAAATATTCACGCTTTAGATGATGTCATGCTGAATACATCTGCACTACTGTAATCGATTTTCAACTATCTCACAAAGAGTCCTCAACCACTGATTCCTTTCGTCTCGAGGACCCCAGCCAGGCAGTCTGCATCTCCCCGCACAACTCGCACTAACAGTAAGAGACTCCATGGACTGTTGCCACGTCTTGACTTGACCACTCTAAATTTTCTTCTAACCTACTTCAACTCTTAACATTACATATCGAGCCAGGTGGTGACTGAGGATGCGTGATAGGCATGCAAGCCACCTCAGTCGCTGATGGCTCACAACTGCAATACTATAAAGTTTGCTCATACGAAGTTCTAGTCTGGAATGAATTTATTTTAAGTTGCGTTAAATCATCTTGAAAAGTGTTGTAAGGTATAAATAATGGGCAAGATGACTTCCTATTTAACCATCTGTTGGAAAAAAGTTCATATCTTTCAACCACTGATTATTTACTGAAGTATATGTCAGAATGAACAAGTCTAATTGTGTTTTATGACAAGATTTTCTCGTTTTGGTACTACACACTGATACCTGATTACACTCTAACAATCACATACATTTTGACTGTGCAGACAGATATAACAATGCGAAAGCTTGAGAAAGAATACTTCAGGCACAATTCGCAAAATCATACAGATCAAAAACAGAAATGGGAGGATATTGTAATAGGCTACAGAAAGGAAATGAGTAAACTGGAATCATCAATAATTATAAGGTATTTGAAAATTTGGGGAGGTTAAATAAAAAAAAAACTTCTAGGTCGTTATAATCGTTTCAGAAGGCCGACGCTGACGACTCTCAACTGTTCATTTCCTACATTTCGAAGAAACTTACACTGTCATCGCCCTACTAGACTAAGCATCAATGATTTCACGGCTAATGGTATTGTTTTACGGCTGTATCTAGGTTTAAAAAAAATTTAATCTTAGGTCAGCTAACATAGACTATCGGGAAAGATTGTGGCTGGTCATGCGTGATCTTTCTTTGAATGGCGCATGTTCTCATCGTTATCTAGTAGTTTGCTTTTCTCATTTAAAACATGCTTGTAACCTCAGCGTTGATCACTTAACGGTTGTGCCAACGGAATATTGTCCAGTACACTCACTCCTTTATATATAACGCCATATCATATCATTGCCGTCAGCAGAATACAATGGAAAGCTTTAAAGCCTGTTCGACTACCATATCTCGTGTTCAGTAATGCGAAAATTCCCATTTAGACATTTAGTAAAACAAACAATGTAAGCGAAGAAATATTTCTTTTCAATTAGTTTCCCATCAATGGCTCTACACTAATAGAGCATTTTCAAACGTAAAATTACATACCAATCTAGTGGTGAGAGTTGTTCAATGAAAGGTTATCAATCTCAAAGTATCAAGAAGGTGATAATTGATCAGGTAATTAAGACAGTTAACTAAAGCAAAGATTAATTATCGTAGAAAGATTTTGTGAACAGGTTCTTACATAATTGATATTTCGTGTAATGGTAACTAGAGGGCGAAAATGAACTGTTGCGTAAAATGGTAAATTGTTGACGGTAATTAGAGACAGTAGGGGGAGAGGAAGATGGTTAAGTCCGTAATAATAATGGTAATAATAATAATGGAGCTATTAAAATATTAGTTATAGTGAATTGTGTGGTGGATGAAATGAAGAGTCTTGTTGTAATAAATGAGCTATACAGATGGCCAAGGCAAAGAAAGAGGCTGTACGAATCTCTTCTGAACACACAGACTTGGCTTGTGTAGGTGGATTCCTATGGCTTCTGCTGTATGTAAAAGACGGACTCGTAGAGGATGGGTGAGGTGAGAAGGAATGTGATAAATAACTTTAAAGGCATTATGAATGTTAACTCGGTGGCCGGTGTCAATCAGATGAGAGAGTATTGAGCTTCGTGTCAATCTGGTTTCCCCCTTACTTAGCCATGAAGGATGATGCTCGGCGATTCGACGACGGACTTGCCTAACTGTACGTCCAATGTAACTAGCTCCACAGGAGCAGTTGAACTGGTAAATGCACATAGAAGAGGAGAAGTCAGGGAGTCTGTCTTTAGTTCGTGTGGTCATCATCGGCCGGCTGTAGAAAACACAACATAACTTGGCGGCATTAAATGATCTTCTTATGGCATTTCTTAAGCGTTGTGTCACAATTTCGCTGATGATGTCACCTCGAAATTGTAGTCTTAGGAACAATGGTTTCTTGGAGACTGTAGGCATTCTGGTTTTCATATTGGATGTGTTCATATTTTTAGCCAGGAACGTTTCTGGATATCCATTACTACTGAGTAGATCGTGGATAATTTGAAGCTCTTCGTCAAAAGTATCATCTGAACAGATGAGTCTCGCCCGATGGACCAAACATTTAACGAGATTTCGTTTATATTGCAAGGGGACGAAACTCAAGAAGTGGGTGTATTGACCTGTTGACGTTGGTTTCCGATACACACTTCTTTTTAGTTCCATCCACCTTCCTTGTCAATCGGACATCTAAGGTGATGCTGTCGTCACTTTCTGTTTCAATAGTGAAGGTTATTGCTGGATGGACGCCATTGAATTCATCCAGTATGATCCTTGCATCGTCCTTGTTATTCACAATCAAGAATGTATCATCTACATAACGGCAATAAAATTCTAACCCGCTTATGATGCTTTCCAGAGGGCCATTTTCTAATTTTGCTAAGAAGAAATCCGCTAAGATTGGGCCTAGTGGTGACCCCATAGCGACACCGTCTGACTGTCTATAGAATTCCTTATTGAAGAGAAAGTGTACATTCATTGTACATCGTAAGAGAAGCTCTTTCAAGGTGGATGCCGTAATTCCAATTTCTATGTTTCTCTTTTCCAGTTCGCTACATATGAAGTCCACTGTTTCCATCAGAGGGACATTTGTGAATAGGGATGATACGTCTAAGGATATCATAGACTTATTATTCACATTCAAATCTCTTATTTTATCGATAAAGTGAAAAGTATCTTTGATGCTATGCTTTACAACCTCCTTATGCAGTGGTTTCAAGAGTTGTACTAATCTTATCACCTTCTTGATACTTTGAGATTGATAACCTTTTATTGAACAACTCTCACCACTAGATTGGTATGTAATTTTACGTTTGAAAATGCTCTATTAGTGTAGAGCCATTGATGGCAAACTAATTGAAAAGAAATATTTCTTCTCTCACATTGTTTGTTTTACTTAATATTTCGTGTTGTCATCTAGGATGAATAAAATTGTATCATCCGGTCATTTTGTGTTTGTGTGTGTATGTGTGGGAAAATTAAAGGTATGTCGTCACCTTAACCTTAGATGATGACTTCGCATGAGCGTTGATAGGATCATACAAGCTCCCATCGAAAAATTTCAGTACACGGATATACTTCCCTGTATTCCTGTCGCTGTCGGGTACCCAAGAGTCTGTAATGAGTTCTTTATGTTCATGTTAATGAACTGGACTATAGCCTAACAGTATACACTTTGATGATATTTCATACCTAATTCGACTGATATTTTTTAACGAAACCAAGTGTGTAATGTCATATATTATCCAATTAAACTTGAAAAAATATGCAGTCTCTGATATTTCTAACAATCTCGAAATAGTTTTTTCCTAATCAGTGATTGCGATCACGAGAGATGGTCAGCGTCGATACCTGTTTTATTATTGTGTAAAAGGTACTTACAACTTTGATATCCTACTGTATGATGAATTCAACTAAAAACAATATTCTTGTCAACCATTAACTAATATAATCGATAGATTTCAAGAAATTGTACAACATTTCATCATTTTCTTCAGCCTAAAGTATGGATTAAATGAAGGTAGGAAATCTTGTCCTTTAACCCTGATATCTTTCTTTGAAAATACATTCTCTCTGATTAGTACAACCACTGTCAGTGATTAATTTTTTAAAGTTGAACTGATAATATCACCTAAAAAAGGTCTGAATAGCTTTCTGTTTGTCAATTTAAATTAGAGAAAATAATTAGCATCATCAAGTGGCTACCACAAGAAACTCTATCATGAACAGTGATAATCACTTTTTAATTTGAACTGACTCTGATATCTTTCTCCTGTTTAGTAGTTAAGTGAAAAATAATAGTAATACGATCGATATTAGATGCTTATAAGGATTCTTAGTCCCACAAAATCATTTATTACCAAATCAGTGTTATGCAACAGAAGACGAAGGGTTCATCTTACCTCAAAAGTATATATTATTCGTTTGATAAAAAGTACTGTTGATATAGATATTTACAAGCTAGGGGTTGGCATATTTTTATGACAAGCTTGTAGGCTTTTTCTATTTCTATGATTGGTTGTTTGCACTGATAACTTGAGTACAAAGTCACTGAAATACAAAATGAAACAACATTGAAAACGAAGTGATAGAAAAGACTTGAAGCTTAGGACAAGGGTTATAATTGCTTGGTGTTCTCTGAGCCTTTTTATGTAGGTGTTGATTTTTTATTTTCACTATAGTTCTCTCCAGGATGATGCGGTTCAATATTTTGCTTGCTTTGGGTGGACAGCAGCATGATTCCGCGCCATTTCTTGCAGACTTAGGTCTCCCTTCCCGCAATCAGCAGGTACCTGTCCTTCCTTTCAAACTTTCTGCAGTAGTGGCGGGAGCATGTCCGCTGTTGTCTCTGCGCCTGTTTCCAGTTCTTCTGGCGAAATTACATCTGGTCCTGCTGTTTTCCCGAATTTCAGCAGCTTTATGGCGTTCAGGACTTCACTTCTGCTTTTGTCGGAGGGCCTGTGTTGACTGATAGTTCTGCGGTTTATGGTGATATTTCTGGAAGAGTTGCAGGTGGTGGTTGATTCAAGAGCTTTTCGAAGTGACCAGCCCATCGCTCTCTTTGTTTCTACTCTTTGGTAACTATGTTTCCTTCACTATCTTTCATTGGTTTCGCCTGCGTTGATCTCTTCCCAGGTTTCTTCAGGGATGTTGCTCAATGTCTCCCATTTTGTTGTGATGGCTGCCTGACGTGAAGATGTCCTTTCTAGTTTCGTCCTTCAGTTTCTATTCTGGGTGTTGAACTTGAACTGTGGCCTATCATCACCAACTTCTCTGAAGGCTTTCAACTTGATTTTGAAGGTTCCTTGCACTGGCTGGTGAGTGGTGTGAACCTACACATCTGTTCCTCTTCTTGATCTTGTGTCCTGTTCCTGTTGTTGCTCAGCACGTAATCCTAAGGTTTTCAACGTAGACTTCGAAGAAGTGTAGAAATCAAGTTTGTCGGCATTTCCAGTGTTGTAGTTCAGTTCCATTCTGAAGCAAAATATTAAAGCTCAGAGAACACCAGACCAACATCAATTTGGAAAAAACTCATCAGCCGACTAGCATCCATTAGGTAGTCACTACAAAATTCAGGTAAATAGTATCTATTCAAAGTCCCAAATAGGACGAAACGCGCATCCTGGATTTCACTGCTAGCCACCATCCATCTTTATTATTATTTATTACTTGTCCCTTGGGTTCCTAATGGAACATAGGGCTTCAGTAGCACGTCTCCAGTGAACTCTGTTCTCTGCAGTCTTTTCAACTTGGTTCCACGACAGCCCAGAAGCTCTCATTTCATCCTCACACGATCTCCTCCATGTCACCCTCGACACCGACACCCAACTCGTCGCTTCCCATCTGGGTTCCACTCGAGGGCCTGACGTGTGGTGTCCCCAGTCGGCCTTCTCAGTGTATGCCCAATCCATCTCCACTTCCTTCCAGTGCATATTTGTTGAGCGATAGGTTCTTGGTGGGTTCGTTGCCAGACCAGAGTTCCTTGTTGCTTATTCTTTCTGGCCATCTGATCTCCTTGTTCAGTAGCGAGCCAGTGTAGGCAGTTGTTGATGAATGTCTGTAGATTGTTGGAAATCCTCTTCATAACCCGCCAAGTCTGTGAACCACACAGAAGCACTGACTTGACGTTGGTGTTGAAAATCCGGATATTGTTCCGCATGCTGAGTGTAGTGCAGAAGATCTCCACACTGGCTTATGAACGCCTGTCTTGCTTTTCCGATCCTGGCTGGCTTTGACATCCTCGTCTGTGCCACCTGTAGTTGAGACAGTGCTGCCTAGATAGGTGAAGGAGGCTGCTTCCTTTAAGTTTCCTCCGTTGATGGTGATTGGAGTTTGGTGTTGTTGGTTCGGTATTTTCACCACCTATGTTTTCTCTATATTCACTTGAAGTCCCGTTTTCGCTGCCCTGTCTCTTCCGCCAACTTGTTAGTTTTTCTCCTGTAGATCTTCCAGTTTGTGTGACATTAGACACAAGTCGTCATCGGCGGAATCCATGTCTTCTAGGTTCTTTTCCGCTGTCCAGCTGACGTATCCCCCTCTTCTCGCTCCTCACAGTTTGTTGCATAATCCAGTCGACCACAATCAGGAATATCATGGGTGATAGTAGGCAGCCTTGTTTTACTCCTGTCTTCACTTCAAAAGTCTATCCATCATTGCTACAACTAAAAAACAACAACAGGTAATATCGAGGCATCCGCACAGCAGCCCATATACCAATAGAGACCGATCAATTCAGTCCAATCAACGACAATATAATACAACCAATAATATGAAGAGTTTTGTTCCGTTTCATGTTTTTTCAACTTCCGGTTGAAGTTATTACTCTCACAATTCTTTTCTTTTTGCAGATTTGTTATCCAGCTGAAATTTTCAAACTAATCACACTTTCTTTGTTCTTTAATTTTTGTTAAGAAAATGCACCAGCGACAACACAATTTCCAATGGCTCCACTAGATCCAGATATATTTCAAGTGGCAAACTTTTGTCTCCCATGGGGTGCATCTATTGAATCATGGTCTGTTCATCAAGATCCACCAGAAGTGAATTCTTTCACGTTTATGCTTACGAATGAGTCCTACGAACAGGTTTGTTAAGTATATTTTAACTATTAAACTGTTCACTATTTCGATTATTATTGTTATCAGAACAATTTTTATTTGTTTCAATTGTCGTATCACATGATTTCGTTAAATATTGAATTCAGCACTTTCAAAATCAATGTTCATCCGGTTAAATTAGTATGACTTTGGCACATAGCCATTAGTATGTAGTAAAGTCTAAGCGTGACTTTTAGAGTCACCTTAGCAAATACTGAAGTCAACAGTTAGGTTTCTTTTCTTAAGATAAAATTGTGATTTTCGTATAGAATAAAGAAACTCGAATAATTGATTCAGTGGGTTCTAAGATGACCTTCGGAGCCGCTTGAAAGTTTAAATACTGTTCTTCTATGTTTTTTTTTGGAGAGGTGGGTGAATAGGGCAAGGGTGATGCGAGACTGAGCAGTTATTAGTTAACTTGCTGTAGGTATTCAAAGAGTTGCGATTCATTGGCTTGGGCTATCGACTTTCAACCGGTGAGCCATCGGCTCAAACCCCCCACTCCGCCGTCACGGAATAAGTGTGACTCGTTGCCTGCTGCACTAATGTGGACTACATTCCAATTTTTTTCGACTCGAGTTTTCACTGAATGATGATTCGAAACAAGGTAAGGGCTGACTGACTGACGTTAATTTTTACCTATATAGAATCTTCATTTCCCCTCACATAATTTGACTGTTGGTTTTTAAAATTTATTCAACTGCTCAGTGATACACATAGACTAGTATAAGTACGTATCGTCCCAGGTTACTATAATTAGCACGGATAGATTGGTCAACAAGATGGAATGAAAATGATCACACCGTTTGTGGGAAACCGTAAGTTAAGGATTTACGAGCTGATGAGATAAAATATGATATAGATGGAGAACCAATATGAATTTATGATAGATTTTCGCCCATGGTTATTGATTCCTTCCATCTCAGAGAGCTCTCATCCAGCAGCCTACACTTATGTAAACATCTCAGAACGTTTACAAAAGTTTTAGGTGTAGATAGTGATTCAGTATGCATAACACATGACTCAGTTACTTCAGTTGATGGTAATTCACAACCTCGCCAACTAACTTTCCTTCTTTACCTACTATCCTACCTTAAATATCGCTCATATTCTGGTCCCATCACATGTAAACGATACTGTGAAAAACCTTAAATCCCCCACCCTCACTAACCATGTTTCACAGTCAGATAAAAGGACTGAAATCATTGTTTTGGAGTACATTTAACGCTTAGTAAGTATTCAGATATCTCACGGTTACCAAAAGTGAAGTAATGTAGCAAACGCCAGTCGAGCTTTCTGAATCCGTGCCCAAATTTCACTTACCATCAACTCTCATCATGGTTGGTCCCACGTTTCTCCCCATTATCCAGTAGATAGTCAATCTAAACTAGTTTCAAAGTAACAGTATAGATGACATCAAAGAGGCACACTAATTAGTCACTAAGAAATTCGATATTATATCGTTTTGCATAAACTACTCATGGTCGATGATTCACATACATCCCCTGTGTAAAGTTGAAACTAACAAAAGCAACAAAAGTAGTTAGAAACTACAATTTAATTGTGTGATGATTTGCTTCAATCACAACTCATGGGTGTATACACGTGATGCGAAATACAAAATCTCACAATACAGGGTGTTTGAACTAAAGTGGTGAGTCCAAGCTGTAGTTAACTGTTTGAATGGGTAAGCAAAGATCTATTTGGCCCATTATTTCTGTTACTTCGATACTGATATGCACTTGTAGATCGACGTCATTTTGAAGCATACTTGGAGTAGTTTCCTTCTGAAGCTTACGATATATTGATCTAGAAAGGGCTGTGATATCGAAGGCGATATCTTCGACTTTGCTTAAGAATTTAGTTGGTTTATTTATTAACAATATAGCTCGTGTTTTTTCACTAAATATTTCGATAAGTTGTGTAGTACTAGTGTTCATGCAAGTGAAACAATTAAGTCATACATAGGTATATCTGATATTGCTTGTATTAACCGGTCGTTGTTTGAACCGAATTAATCGGTCCGTGTTGGCGCAGATACCTCGACATTGGCTTTATTTTCAATTTCGATATTATTGATGGATGGTGGATAATGCTCTGACGTTTGAAAGGATCGGTCCCCGGGTTCCAGTCTTAGTGGGAACATCTTAGTGGAATAATATTGCTCACTAGGAGGTAGGCATATCCAACTAACGATTGAGCCCTAAACAGAATGAAACACGCGTCCTGAATTTTACTGGTAGCCACTGTCTATCTACCTACCTATCTACCCCAGGAGTTCATATGCCAACAGTAGTCGATCAATCCGGTCCAATCGACGATGCGATAATACAAGCAACATCATGCAAACTATACTCGTCTCATAAGAAGTGGCTGTCGTGACTCAGTGCCCTAGTGAATAACGCTCTGCAGTTTGGAGCGATCGGTCCCGGGTTCGAATCCTAGTGAGAACATTATTGTTCACCAGGAGGTAGGTACATCCAACTGATGAGTCTGGAATAGGATGAAACGCACGTCAAGCTGGATTCCATTGCTAGCCACTATCCATATCAAAAAAGGTTCATCAGATTTATGGGTTTTTGGTCTCATCCTTGTGTTTGCGAGGTTCTACGTTGATTTTGTCTATCTGTCTATTAGAATTACAATTTTAATTTTGCCTTCAGATACCTCATATTTATAATTCTGGTGTCAGGTAATCTCCTCTGAATCTCCCCGGTTTAATTATGCTTGTTTAGAAGTTTATTTCATTGTTTTAAGTCAAATGACAAATATTTCATTTGAAACTTGCTAATCCTTATGTATTCATTCTTTTTTTTCTGTCATATTTCTTATTTTGTAGCTTTATGGTGTTGCGCTTACATTTTATGAACCGTATGATATAAGGCAATTGAATCTTCATAAATGTTACTGTTTAGGTGTAGATCCAGAATTAATACCTTCTGAGTCTAATAAAAATTTAATAAATCATGACTATGATCCAATTGAAGAGGATATAATTGCTAAACGTCAACGTCATTTTATGTCATCACGTGTTGGTGATCGTGTGATCGGTGTAACAAAAACACTTTGTTTACTATCTCGTTGGTCATTTACCCTACCATTCTCTAATTTCTTGGGATTTTTATATAGTCGATGTTTATTGCCAAAAGAACTAAATTACATACCATTTGAAAGGTGAGAAAATTTGAATTTATCACTCTATTAAAATAAAAATATGTTATTCTTTGTTGTTTATTCACTTCAGATGGTTTATGAACTTTTATTTTTATTTTTACCTTTTATTAATTTTATTGATTATGATGGGTTACTATTTGAGTTTGAGATCAGTAACCAACCCTTTCAGACTGATACAACTCCCCAAGTAAGTAAAGTGATTGACGCATGCCATCACTTCACCCCTTATCATTAAACTGGGAGTAGTCACACACCAGTCCTGAGGGATCATCTTACATTTGATAGGTGTGAGACCCATGCTAAACATACTCAGATTTCAGCTCAAGGCCATAAGAAGACCTTGGATTTTGTCAGCATCTTCGCCTAAAAATACTATACCACCTGCACATTTTACGTTAAGTATTTGCCTTCCTACGAGTAAGTCAGTGTCTGTAAAGTTTAAGATGTGTAAGATGATATCTATAAACATGTCTATAGCAAAATTAAACAGACGGTGGTAGCGTCCGTGACGAACGTCACTGGATTCTGTTTCTTCAGATGAAAATTCCATAAGACCTTGAATACCTGGGTAATTTGGATTAAGCAGCTGCGATTAGCGTCATATATTTGCTCAGTATCTCCTCCTAGATCGTCAATTTCACATTACCTCTTTGTTGACACAGTCAAATATCACCTTCAAGCCAAGAAATATGGGCTCTGCTGGAGTGGGATCGGTAAGCCTACTATCCAAAACACGTCAAAAGTGAATATCACCCCCGCACTCGTCCGAAAGCTGCCCAGTTGCGTCGAGTTGGTTGTCATCGGGCTCTGGTTACGTATCGTATAACTGTGAACCCTAAGATCTTAAATGCGATGTTAATCAAATTTATTTCTTAGTGGTTGTTACACGTAAACCTCTCTCCGCTCTTACATATTGGAATACTGAACGATATGTAGAGACTTGACCGGGCTAACTTTGATTTTCGTACACTAGCTAGTACCTCTGTTGCCGTATTTGACAATTTTTTCTCCAACCGATCCTTACCAGGGATGGTTTCACTTCCCGTCATCTTTTTACCGGCATGTTTAATAAGCGGAAATAATTCCGAAGTGCTATTTAATGTCGCAGACTCGTTCACACCACTATTGCAGGAGGTTTGAAAGGAAGGAGAGGTACCTGCCGATCGGTAGAAGGGCAACCTTATCAAACCCGTAAGAAGGTTGACCCAAGCCTTTGCAACAACTAGTGCGGTATTATTCTCCACTCCAAGCAAAATATTAAGCCGCATCATTCGAAAGAGACTAAACAATGCTCTGGATTCAAAATTACGACCGGAACAAGCAGGCTGGCTTCAGGAAGAACAAATCATGTGCGGATCAAATTACAACGCTATACATCATCATAGAACAAAGTATAAAATGGCAGTCAACTCTCTACCTCATTTTCACCGACCTTGATAAGGCGACCCTTGGAAAGCGTCGACCGAGAAGTAATTTGACAGGCAGCTGCTTCAACACTACGGTTTTGGTTCCACAAACGTTCATCAACCTTATTCAACAGCTATACGCTATATGTCAAGTGATTGACAATGGAAGGCTCAGTGATGCTTTTGAAGTGAGGACGGGAGTAAGACAAGACAAGGTTGCCTACTATCACGATGATCTTTGTGATTGTGGTCGACTGGAGTGGACTGGATCATACAGGAAACTGTGAGAAGATGTGCATACGCTGTTTGACTGGTGGAAATATCCTAGAGGATTTGGATATCTCGGATGATGATTTATGCTTAGTATCTAGTGTTGCACAAACTCGAAGATGTGCAGGCGAAAACTAACAAGTTGGCAGAAGAGATGAGGTGAGGCGAGTCAGCGAAGACGGGACTTCATTTGGGTGAACATAGATAAGACAGAAATGATGAAGATACTCAACCAACAGCAGCAACAAGAAACACCAATCAGCATCAGCGGGAGATATGCTAAGGAAGTTTTCTCTTCTACCTACCTACCTTAGTAGCATCGTTTCAACTACAGACAGCGGCACAGATGAGGATGTGAAGCGCAGGATAGATCGGAAAGACAGACGGAAAGGCCTTCATTAATCTGTGGAAATGTTCTGCACTGCACTGGACTCAGGATAAAGAAGAAGATACGGATTTTGGACACAAATTTAGTCGAGTAAGTCAGTGGTTTTAGGTGATGGTTGAGAGACTTGACTCGTTACGAAAAGCATTTTCAAGAAAGTACAGATATACTGAAGATCACATCAGATGGCCCGAAGGAATAAGTAAGGATGAACTCTGGCTGACAACTAAGCAACGAATCAAGAACCTATTGCCCAACAAATATGGAGGAGAAAATGGAGAGGGATTGTATTGGACATAGACTAGGGAGAGGGTTTGGGGACATCAGGAGCGAGGCTAGTCCATGGAGGGTGTAAGCCGAAGGGAAAAGGACTGGTTGGGCATCGGAGAGTGACATGGAGGAGATGGTGTGAGGAAGAAATGAAAGGTTATGGGTAGTGATGGAGCCAGGTGTAAGAGACTGTAGAGAAGAGAGTGAAATGGTGATGTGCTTCTGAATCCCTATGTTCCACTAGGAATCCAAAGGACACAATAGTTTAATATTGATACCTTTCCCCACCTCTCTTGCTTTGGCTACCCGTCACTATTGATAATTACTGTGAGTTCTCCTACTTACTTTCCATTTAGGCGTTGCTCTTACTCCTCTTGGTGGTCCTAGCCATTTCGAATGATTTATTTCGTATCAGTCATATTCGGAAATCTTAGGATTTAGGTTAGTAACTTTTTTTTCACAGCTGTTTCTACACCAGGGTTAAAATCATGCCGGGCTTCATCAACTTGAAAAGGACCTATTTACAAGATGAAATTGCTGCAGACTTGGTAATGTAGGACTACTTAACTACATGTGATCGCTGCAGCGCTAAGTATAGTGGTTATTACGCTAGACACAAGTAACTGATCACATGTTTGGCAAACAAATACAGAACCTATTGATTATCTGAGATTGCCGTGGTTTTGGCAGATTGGTATTGATACTGGGTGATGATTTTAGGGAAAATGAAAATTCCGACCGCGCCCGGATTCAAGCCAGTGACTACTAGGTTTCCGGCCTCGTAGCTCAATTGGTAGAGCGCCGGACCAGAAATTCGGTGCTCGCTGGTTCGAACCCCGCCGCGGTCGAGATTTTCACTTCGCCTTCAATCACCACCTGGTGACAAAACGAATCGCACTTTTTTTGCCTCAAGAAAGAAAAATACAGATACTTTCCTTTTTTTAGTAGAATCCTGAGTCTGTTTGATTTCAATACTTTGGTGTCTTAAAATTTGTAATCAATGTACATGACGCCACGTTTCTTGGTAAGTAGAAACAGTTTTGCGGGCTGTTAGTTCGTAGACCTCATTGAATGTATATGAGTGGAAATGATGCGTGCACAGCTTGAATCAATTGTGTATTTATAACGATAAAAATTAGTGTTACCACAGATGGTAATTTGCATATTATATTATTATGATTAAAGATGTCACCGTGTTTCAACATTCAGTTCCAAGTTATCTATATAGTAGATTGATTCATTCCAAAATACATAAGCTGTCCATTAATGTTATACTTACTGCTGTTCAAAATCATTATATTGCATAAGTTTGTGTACGTGGCTGCGAGTTACATTCAACGCCTGAGAAATAATGACGTTAAGAGTACTTCAGCAAAGAATACTGTATCACTGCGTACCATATCAAATAAACTAATCCAGTATAAAGTTACACTCTGTCACAGTATTCAAGTTACATACTGACACGTGATGTTGACTGATTGTGTAACAGTGACTGTAAATCGAAGACTTTTATCACTGAGTCCTACTTCTACAACTTGAACTAAAACTTGTGTGGCTGTAGTATTAGTGGTCAACAGATGGCTTCACCGCGTAACCAGATGGTACTACTATACCATCTATCCATCACTCCTGTGATATGAGTAAAGCCGGCATAAATCGCTTTCCGTTTCATGTGATGCATTGTAGGGTTCTTAAAATAAACACTTCTTGGATATCATGTGTCCAAAGCAAGAAAAATGAAAGCGATCTTGGTTCTTAGTCTGTTCTGATTATTACTGCTCACCTTACCATTGAATCCACGTCTTTGCGTACCAGCATTATTCTTCAGTTGATTGGTACTCAAGGATTTAGTATTTCACTCAATTTATTGTTAATTTTCATCTTGTTTAGTGGCAGTATTCTAACTGTTGACTTCGACGGTCTGATTGAACTGTCTTGATCTTTAGATTGAAAAACCATTTGTTGCTTTGCTATGTAACAATATAACGCAAGAATTCCTAAATCTATATTATTATTATCATTACTATTATTATTTTATCCAACCTTCTCTTATATTTTCAGATATTTGGGTCATTTTCTGTTTGAAATTCCTTTTCCTGATCGTGCAATTCCTAGTATATCGGTTGATGTGAGTTATGTGGACTTATGTATATGTAATGCTAACTTTCTGTTGTTACTATTTGTGTCGTTTTCTTCCTTTTATCCCTTTACTTCGTGAACTAATTCTAAAATACACATATTTTAACTGGCGCTAATAAGTTGTGCTATAATCTGTAAACATTTTCCGTGCTTTTGCACACCGTGTATCGTGTATCAGTGAGAATTTCATCTTTGTAAGAATACTCTCACCTTTAAGTTTTCCTTAAGTAGGCAATACAACTCGACTGTGTACAGTTTTATGTTGTAAGTGGAGTTGTGATTCATTGATTCAGGAAGTTGATTTTCAACAGTTGGTCACTGGTTCGAGCAGCCAGGTAGTAGTATCATTATGCCTCATACAGTAACTGTGGCTGTTTGCGTATCGCACGAATGTACACAAGGTTGCTGAGGGGATTTTGTCTTCGTTTATGTCGTAGGCTATAAGTCATATTTTCCGTGTAATGGCTTATGCATCTACCCTGTTACCCAGGTCGCATTTAGCGAAGTAGGATTGTGATGTTCTATGGCACGTTAATAGCAGATTATTTAGCTGGGTATATGGTCGCAAAATGGCAATTATTGTTTTATGCTTTACTAAATCTAGGTATTGCATAACTTTTGTAGTCTGACTAGACAATTGTAAGGTTTTTGGAGTTCACAGCTACACTTCTCCACAAAGTGTCAAGAGCATATTAATTACCCTTGAGGCTTCCTCTAAACTGCTTCAAACTATTTCATATGAAACACAGCCTAGTCATTCTAGCAGGTATCAAAGTTGTATCCTCTGAGTAGTGGACAGCACCAATTTGACTGCTAGCCAGAAGATAGATTCCAAAATCTATTACATCATACAAAAGAGACAGCTGGAGAAGTTAAAAATATTGTTTTCACGAACTACTAGATATCAAATTATTGTTAGAAAAAGACCCAAAGAGAAACAATGAGCTTGGATATACTTAGTCATCGACTGATCTTCATGTGTGTTAGACAAGCTTTAGCAGGTTAGTCATTTCATAATACTCTTTTGTAACTGTTTGCACAGTGTTTCCCTTCACTGATTAGTTTTTATTCCCTTTATCTTGCTGTATGCACCTCAACCTGCAGTAACGTATGCTTATTTATGTGGTTCATATCAACAGTTCGGAACATCAAAGGGTTGATACTGTGGTTTAGGAACTAAGCATTCTTTCCCCTCGTTAACTTAGTTTATCGTAGACAGGGTTTTGTAATGGACAATACTGAGTACTGTATACCACATATCACAATCATCTTTGTTCGTAGTGGTTTCAACCCTTTCCAATGGACTCACTTCTCCTACATAACCTACTGTACCATGTAATAATCATAAATAATCCAACCTCAACAGCTATAAAGTAATTTCATTATTTCATTTGATTTATCAGAAGTATCACACGGTGAAACAGTATTATTTATTGGATTACAATTAGAACACAATTTATTGTCCATAGTTATATCAGAATAACTTCATAACTTTGAGATTTTCCATATACTTGTTGTAAGGTGTTCAGTTATCCCCATCGCATATATTCGGTGTTAATTCGGAAAAGATCCCGCTATCTACCTCTCCCTTTAACCAAATGAGTTAGTTTTAAGAATTGTCAATCGATCTCATTTTGTTATATGGTTGTACATAATTGCAGACATACCTATAGTTAGGATATTTTTCTAGGATCTACGAATTTTGATTTAGATAAACCTTTGTACTCAGATGGCTGATTTGACCAGATGTATGGAAACTTCTACCAACTCTATTACAATTAAGGTGAGAGTATCAGAATTATATAAATCTTCAACGTTCTCAACGTTGTGTAGCCACCTTCGTATGACTATGGGTAATCCAGTAAATAGTACTGTTTCGTTTTGTGATAAATCTAATAAATCGAGTGAAATTGAACCACATTCTACCACTGTTGTATAGTCTAGGTAGTTGACTTTTAACCAATGGGGTTGTTGGTTCGAATCCCACCCCACTTACTGAGGTATCGGCAACCAAGTAATGTCGTTAGTCTTTACACAATAAGTGTGGCTCATTGCCCAATGCACAAATGTGCACACGGTTTTAGTGTTACGGTCATAAAGTTAGCACCAGGGCTTCTATTTTCCAATGCACCTCGCCTAATCTAACTTTTCGAACATTCCACCAGTATCAAAGTTAATGTTAGGAGTTGAAATCCAAGTACGCCTTTTGAAAAACGAGAAATGTACCGTAAAAATTGTTACATTTTTTCTCAAGTTATTTAACGGAACCATTTCTTAACGGAACTAGTCATAGGCTCTAATTTTTTTTTCATGTAAAATTCGTCTGTTCATATAACTGGGACAATATTATTTTCCTCTATGTGAGTCACTCCTCCCGTTATGTTTCACTCTACTATTTGTCAGATCAACTCATTCAAAACAACATTATTACACCTATTGTGTAATGATACTACCTGATTGCTGAAACGTCTCTAGGTAGAGTGGTGTTAAAACCCATCACCCCACTGGTTGAATGCCAACTGATTCGACCAATAACGCTCAGCATCACAACAGCTGACTCAGATAAAAGTCAGAAATTTAGTTATCTGTAATAATTATATTTGCTTGATAATTTACAACCGAGTTTACAATCAGAAAAGGAGTAAATAGCCTTATCAAATATGTCCAACTAATATAATTCTCTTAGGGGGAATCAGTTGTCTGAATCGGATTAACAACACTAAGTAGAATTGCCAACTAAAGGAACACTCCTATTCCAAAATATCTTGAGTTATTTTCAAATATTTAAAGATTCCTATAACATTAATACAAAGCAACAATCTGAACGAAGAATATTCTGCACAACAAGCTCTCATCAGGCGCTACAATTATAAAGTGCATTTGTACGGTGTAAAGTCAAGCCACATTCGAGGCAAATACATTTTCAAAATGGAGTGAAATTTAGGGACTGTAATGAAATCGAATTTTTCTTGGTAAATCTGTCAGTATTACGATAATATGTATATACAGATGAATAATGTCATGTAAAACGAATAAGCAACAAATAAAGGAGGATACAAGTGGTCCTTACTTTATTGGACGCCAAAGCAGGAATAACATAAGAACATGTTCCTTCTAAATGCGAAGTTTAGGTTTTGTCAATCTTATTATGACTGCCCCAGCTATATATTGAACTAGCGCTGACGAGCTACACATGGTTTTGTTTTCGGCACACACTGTATGATATTGAAAGCTTTCTAGCATCAATGTGATGCCGTCTCTGTTTACTAGTTGCGCTAGGATGGAACTTTTCACTACTTTTACTCCACCTTTTTGTGACCAAGTGGGTAAATGCTCTTGTATGCCGGTCGTCTTTGCATATCTTTCAGTAGTTGGTCAGTGCTAAATCCGAAACAAAAGAATAGCTAACCTAATCTTAGCTCTTCATCTTTCATATATCAAGCGTATTTACCGGCTTGGTTCGGAATGAGCGAAGTGAAAAGTTCCATCCTAGCGCACCTCGTGAACAAACAGCATCACTTCGATCCTAAAAAAGCTTTGTTCTTATGCAGCGTGTGCTGAAAACAGAACCACGTCTAAGCTTGCCAGCGTCTGCTCAACACAGTTGAAACTGTCTCAGTAAGATTGATGAAACCTAGATTTTGCATTAGAAATGAACATGATCTAACGTTATTACCCCCTTGGCCTTCAATAGACTGAAGACCACGCCTGTACTCCTTATTTGTTGTCTATTCGTTCTCCATCACACTATTCATCTTTATGTACATATCATCTTGATATTGATAAATTTAAAAGAAAAAATGGATCTCCTTGCAGTGATTTCATCTCACTCCATTTTGAAAATGTATTTGCCCCCTAACTTGGCTTGATTTGGTATTATGCAACTGCAAAAATATGAATGGAACAGACTGGCTTGCTAGCTTCAGAAAAAACAAATCATTTGCGGATCAAACTGCAAGGCTTCGTATCATCATAGAACAGAACATAGAATGGCAGTCAACTGGATTGAAAAGACAGACAGACAGGCCTTCATTAATCTGTGGAGATGTTCTGCACTGCACTGGACTCAGGATAAAGAAGAAGATACGGATTTTGGACACAAATTCAGTCGAGTAAGTCAGTGGTTTTAGGTTATGGTTGAGAGACTTGACTCGTTACGAAAAGCATTTTCAAGAAAGTACAGATATACTGAAGATCACATCAGATGGCCCGAAGGAATAAGTAAGGATGAACTCTGGCTGACAACTAAGCAACGAATCAAGAACCTATTGCCCAACAAATATGGAGGAGAAAATGGAGAGGGATTGTATTGGACATAGACTAGGGAGAGGGTTTGGGGACATCAGGAACGAGGCTGGTCCGTGGAGGGTGTAAGCCGAAGGGAAAAGGACTGGTTGGGCATCGGAGAGTGACATGGAGGAGATGGTGTGAGGAAGAAATGAAAGGTTATGGGTAGTGATGGAGCCAGGTGTAAGAGACTGTAGCGAAGAGAGTGAAATGGTGATGTGCTTCTGAATCCTTATGTTCCACTAGGAACCCAGGAGACAAGTAGTAATAAGCTCATTTTACAATTGTAACACCTGATAAGAGTTTGTCGTGCAGAATATTCTTTCAGATTATTCCTTTTTATTGGATTGTTTTTCATTTGAAGTTTTTTAACTGCCCAACCATTGTGTAGACTGGAAACCAACTCAATACTCAAACAGTTCAATAGTAGTATCCTTCGCTTGTTCATGACACTTTGTGTCAGAGATCACAAGGTGTTGATGTAGGCTGAATGGTTTCCAGCGGAAACCTTGTTGACTGGCATCATAGTTTTACAGTTGAAAAAGTACTCAGCTGTGAGATCTGTCAAGGTGGACTTTACAATTCGTAAAACATTTGCAAATTGATCATCTAATTCTAGGTATAGCGGTCTATGCCAGCCAACTAACGGCATTCTGGTCGTCTGAAGCCATTCGGCCTTGTGGTGTGATAAACTCGGTACCGAACGAGTTAAAAACACCCTTTCGGTGTTCAGAACACTGTGATCTGACTGGCGAAGTACTATCGATCAGCCTGAGTGGTTTTCAACTACTCAAGTTGTTTAGTAGTAGTATCTTTCTCGATGCTTCACGAAGACAAACAGAAAAAGTAGAAATACCTTGTAACAAAGTTCACGAGTTCAAGTTTAGCACACCTCCAACAAGAGGAGGAAAGAAATCGAACCAGAAAGTTATCTCATTGCATAAAGTTGACATAATATGAGAGAAGGAATAAGTGGATACTAGTAGAATTTTCACGATTCTGAATTGCGTAATAATCAATGCAATTGTCGTCTTCATCTTCTATTTTGTGGTATATCACTTAGAGTTTCTAACAATTTTTTGTTTGCATCTTCAGGAATCTCAGTTAAGAAGCCTACATTCCGCTACACAACGCTAACAAAATCTGTCAGTGTCTTCATTAGTCAGTACTCCTCTGATGTGACTACTCTTAGCATTTATTTCCCCGCGATTACACCATATACGTGGCATGGTTTACCCTCAGTCTAGGCATCGGGTTAATATCATGAGCTTTCATACAATTAATGCAGCTCATAACTTGGTGTATACGCACCTCCATTATATTGAGTTGTATGCTTTTGTTGGTTTTGAGTTATTATGTGGCATGCGTAACGTGTGTTTCGATCAACTCGGTGGATACAAATTCGAGGACTCATCAAGTGAAATACCTACCTTGCTGATCCACTTATTGTATATTTAAATCGCGAATTTTGTGCAAGATGAATATTAATAAACTCCGGTACATAAAGTAATATAAGAACTTGAAACAGTTATTCTCTTTGATGAATTTACATAGTGTAATACGAAGATGGAGGTTATCTCAGAAATGTGATGTATTCACCCAATATATTTCTAACAGTCTGATCACACATTTACTTATCAAGACTTCAAGTATTTGACCACCGTTGCCTTCATAGCATAGGACGTATTCCATGGTGTCACCACGTGAGTAATGCAGAAGTCAGGAGTAGAGTTTTAGGGAGTAGAGGTAAGTCTGTTGACAAGGTTGTGAACCGTCATCGATTGAGATGGTTGGGGCACGTGTTACGTATGCCTAGTCGCCGATCGCCTCGTCACACAATGTTGGTTGAAGTAGGTTCAGGCTGGAAAAAGGCTCTAGGTGGCCAGACTAAAACATGGCATCAATGTGTGAAGTGTTTGACTGTTGGTTTGAGCCATGTGGGGAGATGCAGACTGGTCGGTTGGGGTCGGCGGGACAAGAGGTACCGGTGGTTGGAGACTGTAGGCGATATTGCTCAGAACCGATGTCAGTGGCGCAGATGTATACACATATTATCCTCATCTTAACGACACTATACCGAATCTCACCATTTTGTCACTCCTCTTTCTTTTCTTCTCGTAATTTTTATTTCTTTTGACTGCATTCACTTATCTTCATCCTTCACCTCACTACCTTTCTACTTGATGTACTGATATGAAGTGTGGCAACTCAGATCGTTACCCACTAATGCCTGGTCCTATGTTGATAATGATTGATTGATTGATTTATCAAGGCATTTTGTATAAAGGATAAAAATAGAGTAGAGTAGGGTAAAATAAATAAATCAAGATAGTACAAGATTCGGAAAATATGCTGATAATAAGGAGGAATAATACAGTTTTACACTTCCTTTGGCATTAAAATATATAATCTTTATCTCATTTCAATACATTTTTACACCTCTTTTAGCATTTAAATGTATAATCTTTATCTCATTTTAATGTCAAGGGAGGTGTGAAAATGTATTATTCCTCCTTACTATCTGCATATTTTCCGAATCTTATACTATCTTGATTTATTTATTTTACCCCACTCCACTTTATTTTCATCCTTTATACCTAATGCCTTGATAAGTAAATGTGTGATCAGACTGTTCGAAATATATTGCGTGAATACATCACATTTCTGAGATAACCTCCATCTTCGTATTACACTATACAAATATAAGAACTTTAATGAAAAGTTTAAAATGAGATGAAGCAAAGAATATAACGGGAATTAGACTAAAAGCGGTCCTGTACGACACATCCATTCATATTCCTTTTAACCGAGATATTCAGGTACCAACATTATCATCCGCTTCATAGCCCCATCATACCTGCATAGTGTTACGATGACATTTATAGTAAGAATATGCCTAGGTTCCCCATATCATTGAACATTGAGGGAAATACAGCGTAAACAGAGAGTAGGATTACGAAGCGAACTGTTGTACAAAACTATCACAATACCGAATTAGCAAGTTAGATGCAACAAGCTTCAAACATAACGCAGATTGTTATGTACAAACTGGATACTATTGCATATCTATATGCATATCAAGCTATAATCATCGTTTCATGACCGTGTCGTTACTTTCTGATTTATCGTCGACAGAAACGTATACTTCATTTCATTTAAATGATTATCTTTTTTTTAAATAAAATCCCTCCTAGCTTTGTGCTGCTCCTGTTCTTCTTCAGCGTCCAGATGATACTAATGCATCTTCTTCAAGGTATGCATAAAATACATTTTGCTTTTTTTATCATGTAATTCATTTTGCAGTGCAATTATTTCTGAATGTCACTGATCATTGATTGGTTGATTGGTTCACTTATCGTAAGACAGAAGGCCCGTTTTACATTTGCCGACTTGCGACATCTGTGGTGTCAACTGGAGACATCTACAACTAATAATCGAAAGACAAATCCACTGTGCTTCAGTCTGTTCTACTGTTTTATACGGCTATGAGGCGTCGCCCTTGAACGTAGAAGACATGAAGTAGTTAAAGGGTCTCGATCACATGCGTCTTCGTAGCAGTGCTCACCCTTGGTGAAATTCACGTGTGAGCAACCTTGAGGTAAGTCAGGTAAAGGGTAACAACAGGTAAGACAAGCAAGTTGATTAGTGAAATTGTAAACCTTCATTGACTGAGGTGACTTGAACTCCACATACTGAGTCACCACCCGTCTCGATATGCCGAGCTAAAGGAAGTTGCATTTAAGTTGGACAAGGGTTCAGGGTGGTCAGATCAAGACGAGGCACCAGTCAATGAAGTCGCTGATTGTTGGTTTGAGTCATGTGGGAAGGTGTGGACTACTTGACTGGAAATGATAGAAATGAGTGGTCGAGGATTCTTGGTGATATGGTTAGAAATCTGTTATAATAAGACAGATGTATTCACTGCTTAACATCTTAACCTCAAATATTTGCACCATCCCTTATCTTCAGATTGTTTATTTTCTCACACAACGTTGTCTTCTTCGATATCGATCTTTTTCTGTCCACTTGTTCTTTGTACACTACTGTAACGTTTCGCAACTTGAGCCGATTCACTTGTGTGTGTATGTGTGTGACGTTCTTCCTCATCCTTTTTTCACGTTTTTTGGCACTAACTGTTTCGCTTTTTTTATATTATAGCAGTATCTTTGTAAGATACTATTCATTGTGAGCTGATGTCATTTGGACAACCATTGAAAACCCAGGACCATAGGACATCTGTTCCATCTTCGTATGAGACTCCTCAACTATGCTTATCCACTACCAGGCTAGGAATCGAACTGAAGACTTTCAATTCTCATGACGATCTGGTCAACCATTCAACCACTAGGTCATAGTTCAATGATCGTCATGTAGCACAACTATCCCTGTTAAGAAGAAAAAAAATCCCCATTAGCCTCAAAATACACGCATATATACGCATACTAAATTTTAGTATTAGCCATAAGTAATTAGTGTAGTTGGTGAATTAAGAAAATTATTTTTACTAAAATCAATGACTCAAATATTTTTATCTCTTATCGATTTGTAATTTAATTCTGATGTATTTAAAAAAAAAAGAAAATAGTGGAGAAAATGAGAAAGAAATTTGTCACTTGTGCACTTCAAGTTGACTGGATTAAAAGATGAATATATTGAACAGAAACACTGTTGTGTTTGAACCGATATCTTTTCTTTAGCGGCTAGTAGATTGTTAAGTAAAGCGATATAATCAGAGAGGTAGAATCAACGTAGAACTTCCCAAACAATTGCATCGGTTTAAATTGCCACGCTTCACAGTAGTATACAAAGAACATGGGGATAGAATAGGTGGAGAAAGTTGTGTGAAAGAATAAGCGACCTGAAGACAAAGGTTAGTGTAAATATTCAAGCTTTAGATGTTAAGGAGTGAATACATCTGTGCTACTGTGACAGATTTTCAACGATGTCGCCAAGACTACTCAACCGTTGATTCCTATCCTCTCTGGGACCCTAACTAGGTAGTCAACGTTTCCCCATATGACTCAAACCAACAATCAGCGACTTCATTGACTGGTGCCTCGTCTTGATCTGACCACCCTGAACCCTTGTCCAACTTAAATGCAACTTCCTTTAGCTCGGCATATCGAGACGGGTGGTGACTCAGTATATGGAGTTCAAGCCACCTCAGTCGATGAAGGTTTACAATTTCACCAATCAACCTGCTTGTCTTACCTGTTGTTACCCTTTACCTGACTTACCTCAAGGTTGCTCACACGTGAATTTCACCAAGGGTGAGCACTGCTACGAAGACGCATGTGATCGAGACCCTTTAACTACTTCATGTCTTCTACGTTCAAGGGCGACGCCTCATAGCCGTACGACATGACAGAAGTGCCATGTGCTCGTCCTTTGTTAAACAGGCCTATATGTCTCCAGTTGGCGCCACAGATTATGCAAGTTGGTTAGTTGTACGATCTACTTAGCCCCTAGACATTAGATATTCATTACTGCTTGTTATTACTATGACCGTCTTATAATTGTTCGCCAATCTACTAGTTACGGATTTTTATATTTTAGACTTCACTATTGAGTGTATTACTACCGATTATATTGGCGTAATCGAACTGTTCTATGTTTAACATTTTGTTAGTGTTTTATGTCAGTGAACTGTAGTCATGCATTGATTGTTGTGTTATGATTATTATTATAAATTGTTAATTATGAGAAATCTGTGCTAGGTTTTGTAGTTCAACCGACATGAAGTTTTGGACCTAGACTTTGTGCTGACTGGCACTTATCACCAACATGTGTATCTGCAACTATGAGGAAACAAATGTTCCCTGTGTAGTTCAAACTTGTACCACATCAGTTTATTGGTCATAGTGTAAACTTTATCGATAAATTTCGGTCAATAATGAGCAATCAGGACTTGACCACCTACTGATAATTCTAGTTGAGCTGTAGCTCATTGGTTTAGGGCGTTGACTTTCAACTAGTGGTTGACTGACTGAAGCTCTGCTCCACCTTTCAAAGTTTGGGCAGCCAGGTAGTATCACTAACTTTCAAACAAAATAGGTGTGGCTCATTGCCTACTACACAAATGTGTACAAAGTTGCTGAGTGCATTTCGTTTCAATTCTGTTTTTCTGGTGAATGATTTGTAATTTATCAGTTATGTATATTTCTTTTTTATGTTTTTTTTTTTGAGTTTAATCGATTGTTGAAGTGTTTATTTAAATGGTACCAATTGAATTGAAATGATGATCCTCTTTGCTTGTAATCGCAGATCATCTAAGACAATGTAGCTAGGACCCTCACATCAAAATCTTCCTTTCAACTTTAGATATCGTCCTGCTTATTCAATGTAATTCGCTGTGCTTTGACTATTCAAAAATTTGAACAATTTTTAACAATTCACAAGAAAGGCTTTATATTGATACCATTAGCTGTGCATTGAAAAAAAAACAACCAAAATCTCAAACTTGTAAAAAGACTATGTGCGACCGCTCTCAAGCAAACGTACGTTGGACTCTGCGGTCACGTACAAACTCTTCTTTTTCAGGTACCTCATGAAGCACTAATCCTTCACGGTATGACCAGCCAGGTAGTGTCAACCGCTCTCACAACTTTGTCAGCCAATAAGCTGGCTTAGATCACTGTCCACCTCCCACATCCTTACCCTCCAATCTTCCTTCATGTCTGAGTCAGCTATCCTACATCACCTTTATTTCTCCCAGCTCCACAGCTCTCAACAACGACCTGAGTTCACAGAACAGCATCTCTGGTTTCCTAAATTCACTTCAAATTCCACATTGTGGTTTCCAATGTTCAAAACCTCCATCAAGTCGACTAGCAAGCTTCACTAGCCAGAAACTCTAGCAACTCGGGTAATGGATGTGTGCTGTATTTGTTAGATAGCCATACAAGACCCAACTGTGGTTATTCACTTAACTTCATTCGACCAATATGGTGAATCCCCGAAATTCTTTCGAGTTCCTGTAGATTCAATGGTCTTACAGGTGTGTAGGTATAGCATTGAGCACTAAAGCAGAAAGTTCTCTGCTCGACTAAATCTCAATTGACAGTCACCTACATACCGTTCGACTGAACAGCACAGTGAAGACAAAAAGGAACCATGAAACTTGCTATTAATTCACCAATGAAGGAAGATAAAACTCAAGCAACACCACGGGCAAGCAGCCATACGAACGTGTAACATTGCACAGAAATGTATCAGTTCAAGTTGCCAAACTATGCAACTGCACAAAAAAGAGTAAGTAAACAGCAAACTAATGATATTTAAGTAGACAAAAGTGTACGAAAGGTGAGGACGACATCGATAGATGAACGTTAGTAAAGCATGCGGAATTTCAAACGAGATCTGTGTCATTGTGATCACTTTTGAACTGTGTTACTGGAATTCTCTAGTCATTGACTTCTGTCATCGCAACAATTTAAACCGTTTAACCTACATTTATATATGCTAGTCAGACCAATGACCAGAAACGTCATACTAACGCCACCACTAACAACAACAAGCTTCAATCACCATCAATGGGCGAAACTTAAAGGAAGTAGCCTCTTTCACCTATCTAGGTAGCATCGTTTCAACTACAGGCGGCACAGACGAGGACGTCAAAGCCAGGATCGTAAAGACAGCAAGACAGGCGTTCATTAATCTGAAACCAATGTGGAGATCTGCACTCAGCATAAAGCGTGAACGAGATCTGAACTTTCAACACCAATGTCAAGTCAGTGCTTCTATATAAGTGAGAGACTTGGCGCGTTACGAAAAGCATTTCCAACAAACTACAGATATTCATCAACAACTACCTACGCTCGTTGCTGAAACTGAGATGGCCAGAAAGAATAAGCAACAAGGAACTCTGGCAACGAACCAACGAAGAACCTATCGCCCCACAAAAGATGCAGAAGGAAGTGGAAATGGATTGAGCATGCACTGAGTAAACCATTCGGAGACATCACGCTCCAGGTCAGACACTCGAGTGGAACCTATATGGCGAACAGCGAGTTAGGCGTCCGAGGGTGACATGGAGGAGATAGTGTGAGGAAGAAATAAAAGGTTGTGGGTAGTGGTGGAGCCAGGTTGAAAAGACTGCAGAGAAGAAGAGAGTGTAATGGAGACGTACTAGTGAAGCCGTATGTTCCATTAGTAACTCAAGGGACAAATAATATAACATAATGATAAGTGTTACTTTTATCCATCTTCATCTTCGTTCTTACTTGGATTTATTTCGCATAACTTTACATATTGTAGAAGGTTATGACCGGACATGCAGAACGTATCTTCAAGGCACCTCAATCAGGGAAGATTCTCAACCCTCCTTATTTAGTTACCTACACTTAACTAGTGGTTTAGGAATCCAAGCATCTCCCCAACTACTCAGGTTTGGGATACCACGTAGTGTCACAGACCTTATACACTAGAAACGGGTGGCTCATTGCTTGATTCTGCATGTAGTCGCTTCGTTACAGTATGTTTCTTGCGAATTTTATCAGGCAAGTACATCTTAAAATAATTTATTCATACTGGTTGGAGATTGAAGTAGAGTGAAAATTTCGGCGCAGTGAGATTCGGACTGTTTTTCTCACCCAGTTCTCTTCCAGCTGAGCTACGAGAGCACAAGGTCGGAAACTTGATACTCGCTGAGGCCTAAATTTTTATTTCATCTTCATTCTTCACACAGTATCGATACTCCCTAACCATCGTTATGTCAGATAGTGAAAATGATTATGAATATTTTATTGTCATTTATCAGAAATGATACATTTTAGAATTCAATGTTTGCCGTCTTAATGATTTGTAGTCGACTATAAGTTTGATTACATTCATATCATCGGTGGTTTCGCTGTTTTATTAGGTCACCGTGTTTTACAAATTGCTCTATACAATATTTTCATTACCTTCCAGATAACAAATTTACATATATATATATATATATATATATATATATATATATATATATATATATATCAATCTCTGCTACAGTATTTCTTCATTTTTAATTTAACCTTTTTCGTCGTTGATATATAGTTGTGAATCATTCTTCCGTCTTTTGGACAATTTAAGCGTGGATCTAATTATTCAATTGTTTGTTCAATTGCTTACTGAACAGAAAATTCTTATGTCATCTGTACGACATTCCGTGTTGAGTGATATTGGTGAAGCTTTGACATGTGTGAGTTTAAATTATAGGTACTTTTCAGTTTTATGATGTATATCCCATTGCTTTAATCATCAACCCTCTATACAATGAGTCTTGGGTTGAAATCTCACCTCCTTCGAATTACATAATTGTCGAGTATCCCATAAAAATTGTGGTTCCTAATTTAGCACATATTACCCGTGTTGGGTTGAGTTGCAAATATTTACATACATCACACTGATCACTCAATATTTTTTGAAAAACTTTTTTCTTGAAGTGAGTAAATGTGAATAAATAACACGTGGAATCCTGTCAAAATCATGCTGTATGTACCCTATAGTTTGCACTATATGTGTACTTATGTTACTTCTTAAGCCTGTGGAGGAATCTATGACTGGTTGATAAGCTTTTTTGTGTGTACATAACAAACAAACGGTTGAATTTGCATAATTATATGGAAACTCAATATAACCCAATGATTTGTTAGATTGCAGTAACAAACTACAAACATTCGTCAATAGCTGCCTACGCGCAATACTGAAGATCAGATGACCAGAAAGAATAAACAACAGAGAATTCTGGGGACGAACCAACGAAGAACCCATCGCCCCACAAAAGATGCAGAAGAAAGTGGAAATGGATTGGGCATGCACTGAGTAAACCATTCGGAGACATCACGCTCCAGGTCAGACACTCGAGTGGAACCCATAAGGGGAACTGCGAGTTAGGCGTCCGAGGGTGACATGGAGGAGATAGTGTGAGGAAGAAATAAAAGGTTGTGGGTAGTGGTGGAGCCAGGTTGAAAAGACTGCAGAGAAGAAGAGAGTGTAATGGAGACGTACTAGTGAAGCCGTATGTTCCATTAGTAACTCAAGGGACAAATAGTAATAATAATAATAACACCGTTAATAAAGATAATGAAACAGGTAATGATTGTCTCATCTTGCTCACATACCATCGTAAAAAAGTATATTTTCGTTTAAAATAGGCATTTTGATAGACATCAGTATCTGACTTCTTATTGGAATAAAGGCGCAGTGATAATTGTTGAAGATAATTTTTCAGAGGAATTGACACCATATCATTTAATTTTATTTATGCAACTTTACACCACCGTTTGCTCGTATTAGTTTTTGATTATTCGGTGGTAATTTTCATAAGTTTTTTGGTGTTGTTTGGATAGATGCAGTTGTGAATTTAAAGGATAATTCTGTGACTTTTAACTTCACGGGTCTCATGCTGTAATTTCTATTTGTGAGCATAATTTCAATTGAATTTAAGACTTTGTAGCTAAGTAATGATGGATAGTGGCTAGCTGTGGAATCCAGGATGCTCATTTTGTCCTATTTAGGACTCAGTGAGTGATGTTGTTCCCACTAGGATAATACAAGCAATCATACTATTGTAGCTAAGTGCCTAAACTTCACAATCATTCACTTAAACGTTTCACGACACTTTGATATCTTCACAACGTGTCAATGAAATTGATATAAAATAGTCACATTTTGTTGTGAATATGAAGTCAGTAAAACACTAAGTTTGAGTTACACCTGCCTAACGTGGGCTTATGGTACCTTGTGTTTACTAAAGTCAGTCAGCTTCAACTCAGAACTTGGTTTTTGCCACATCTCATGCCAGTACACCAAGGTACCAAGCACATCTTTATAAAGTGGCTTATTTCTCCAAGAGTAGTAGAAAGTTGGGAAAAGAGAAGAAGAAGGGATAATACGATAATGAAATGCAATCTGACAATTAAAACGAAGATAATGTGTGGATGCATCATCTACCCCGCTGTGTGATATCGATCCTGAGCCTATCACCCGGAATTCGAGACCACCGACTTCGTTTGTCATGCTGACTCCTGCTGAGAAGTATACATCACCCAAGCCATAGTATGTGGAGTGAGTTTGAGTCTGGTGCCAAGTAGAAGTGTTTAAGTTTTTAGTATGAAGTTATGCTTTTGTTTACTGAGCAAATGCATAACTTTGATCGCATTTTCAAAGTAAATACCCAGTAGTGAATACCAGTAGTTTCAAAAAGTTCACTTGTGATTGATCTAAAGTAGTAATTATCCTAGAATTCAGAGACGCATCTCGATCTGATTTCAACACTTGAACAGTAACTTAAAAGCCCGTCTCCGAGTTTATCAATCTGTCACCGAACCCCGCCATTAGTAAGCAAAAACAAGAGGAAGCAGGAGAAAGCGGAACAGATTTATTCTCGCTTCAAACTAAAGATGTAAGCGGCAAAGATTCATCGGTGTTCTTCCGGAAGACTTTTCAAACTAAGGTACTAAAGTATGTCTGCTGCTAAAATGTAGATGAGTACTTTTTGTGTAAGCTTGTGTTTGTTAATTTTTTAGTAAGTCATTCGTTTTGTGTCGTGCTCAAACGATAAGTTATTCTAAGCGATGTTTTTGATATTCAGGTTTCAACTAACCCATAATCCTTTACTTTCTTCATCTCAAATGAAATAGTTGAGTGTTAGCCCTAGTTATCTGACATTGTTATGTTTCATTTCATAATGTTATCCTACAACTATCAATTTGTTATTCTTAACTGTTTCTCATTGGTCTAGACAGTTTCGGGTCCAAACCTAACCCCACTTACCAAAGTTTTAGCAGTCAAGTAGTATCATTAGCCGTCACACAGTAGGTGTGGTTTATTACCTACTGCACAGGTATATACAAGGTTGCTGAGTGGATTTTGATGTCGGTCAATTCTTAACTAAACCGAGCTGATGTAAACTGATTAGAAATACACTTACAATCGAGATTGTGTTGTTTGTATGTAAGAACAAAACAGTAAACTTTCCTTTCCCCTACTTGGCTGTCAACTCAACTACCCTTATAGATATAGGACTTTCATTTCTGCCTAATATACTTGAAATATATCAAATAATCAGCCATAATGATCTTCAGTTTAAGCTAGAATGAACAAATTCAAATGGCAAATGTCTTCTGAATGTTATCTTCTATTATGTTTCCCCTTTAACTGCTTTAAGTGTTGAAAAAACCGAGTGTTTTCTTCTCCCAATCTCACATGGTGTTACTGTACATGCATGTATTGTGATATTGTTATCTACATTGATTAGTTACTGGAGGGCAACCAACTTCATGTTGAATTCTTTCAATGATTTTGAAATGTGGCCACCAGACTAGACAGCTCAGCATTGCGACAAACTTTGATAGATGTTAGTTGGATTAGAGGCAATCGACAGGAAGCCGTGATATTGTTACCTGTCTTTGAAATTGAACTTACGTATATTGAGCTCTTAACTAAGATCTTTTTGGAGTTAACTTCATTACAAATCATGAATTAATATGTAACTCAACAGTTCCGTGCACTCAGTTCAGAAATATCCTTGGAGGTTGTTCTTGACGATACCAAATGTTAGTAAATAAAGATCAGTTCAAATTTGTGTCTAAGCTGCCATCTAGCCACTACTTCCGTGGTGCCTCAGAAATACGATACACGCGATATTTATTCTTTTTCATTTCTAAGTACATTTTAAGATAAATGTATAGTACTATTCTACTGGGATGGGTTTTTACTAGTTTGTGAACTATGATCATTTTCTTTGAAGCATCAGGTTATGTGTTCAGTGCAAAAAGCTGTTTAATAGGTTCGTCCTATGACCCATTTCGATGAACTGTTTTCCCATAGACTATGATGTCAGTCTATTCTCTGTATTACTTGGAGAATTCGAGTATAATTTTCTCTCTAGCTATTTACGCAAGGTTGCACTATCAACTTCACAGTACGATCATTTCTCCCAACGTCTGTTTGTCCATTTAAACCGCTATATGGGGCTTTCAGGATCCATGTACTTGAGTTTATTCCAGTCTTAGCAATGACAAAGTCCTGACTCCATTTGTTCATGTTAAAAACAACTTGTCCTTATTTTATACCTTCCGTAATAATCTTTATCTGATTCCTTATACTAAAGTTTGTTTGAAAACATTCCTTCTTTATTATATTTTTATCTTCAAATCTTCTATTACCTCAATTCATTTGTGTAAATATACCCTTCATTGTTGACTTTCATATATGCACACTCGTTAAAGGGATGAAACTGTATATGGAATAGCTTGCTGTAAATCAAGTGTAATAGGAATTGCAGTAAGCAGCCAGTAAACTCCCACTACTATGGGTGAAAGTACTTTCCAGTCCCTTATGATAGAAATATTTTGTTCGAATTATGCACAGAACTTCACACTGATGCTTACTTTCATTCGGTCGCTGATTGTTTTGTTCCTACTCAACGCTTCAGCTACAAAACTGTAAGCGAACTTGTAGGACCTCAGTTACTGACAAGTAATAAACCTTCCACTATACTGAAGAATGTAATTTATCAGGTTACTCATGCTAGACAGGAATGGTGGCTAGAAGTGGAATCCAATATGCGCTTTTCGTTCAGCGGTTCAACGAATTACTTTGTTCCCACTAAGATTCAAACCCAGCATCCATCGCTTCCAATATCACAGTGTTATCCATTAGACTGTGAAGTAACAACAGCTACTCTTTATGTAAAGTGTATAGTTTTAGAGTTGAATTTGTCGTTCCTCGTTGTTGACTGGTTTGGAATAAATTAGTTCACCACGTGTTGGCATATGAGCTTCTGAGTGAATAAATCCTAATATCGGAATGAAATCACTGGTTATATCGAAACATCCACACAGGAGTCGTTATATCAACAGAGGCAGATCGCTCTGGTCTAAACTTATACGAGAACAACAAACAACACGTCCTACTATCATCAAGTTTCTTACCCTAGAATGTTCAACCTTGTTAACTGTTAACTAAGAAATGTCTCATCGATGGATGATACTTGATTGTTGACCTCAATGTACAATTTTGGCGCGTGTTTCGGTGAAGATCTATGTTTTTTTTGTTGAAAACATCTAGTCAAACTAAGAAGATAATGATGAATAGTAGTGGCTAGCAGTGGATTCCAGGACGCACTTCGTTTTACTGGGATTCATCCGCCGATTACACCTAAACCCTAGTGAGTGATGCTGTTTTCACTAAAACATCCGACTGACGAGTTTCAAGTAGGACGAAATACGCATTCCGGATTACATTATCAACCACTATCCATCATGAATATGTAGCTGAAACACAGAAATTATCGTGGCATCTGCATATGACAGTATGCTAATTGAGACCGATCATATCGGTCGATAACGGGATAATACAACTAACAACATGAAAATGTAGGAGGTTTTCTAGACAGTGTTATCCGTCGAGAATGTCAGTTCTTGTTTATTTTTAGCTTCATATACTGAAAATGAATCTTGTTTAGTGTATAAGTATCTCTTGACGTAATGATCAAACATTTTTGCTATGGCGATCATATGGACCTTTTAGGTTTACATACCTGAGTCTTATGTGTTCAACGTTGTCTAACAGTGTTCTATTGACATTTTGTATTGAAAAATATTTCTCTTATTATGATTATCCAGATCATATTTTCTTAGGAATATTGCTTAAGGCTTTCAGTGAGGAGTCTAATTGAACCATTATAAATGCATGATTTTATATAAAATTAGAACTAAATTCTTCATTTAAACACGTTCAGATTATATAAAAAATATTTTTATAACATTTTCACAATTTTGAAGTAGTATTCATCGCGGTCTGGAATCAGTTGAAAAAACTATTGAAAACCTGGGAGCACTGAGCAGCCGTTTCGCCGTAATATGGGATTCCTCAGCAGTGCCCGCTCACGAACCCTCTAGGGATCGAACTCAAGACTTTCAGGTTTCATGGCGAATAGGTTAATCATTCAGCCACTGGGTCGGAATTTACCGATCCACAGATTCCTGTGCATTGCTCCATATTAGTGACGTGCTTTGAGATGAATATCTTGAAGTTCGAATGGGAAACCGTGACCTGTGGGGTTGGAAGTGAATGGTTAACGCGTTCGCCGTTAAACCTGAAGGTGCTGTGTGGGTGCGTGCTATTGAGAAGTCCCATACTACGGCGAAACAGCTATCCGATGCTCCGAGTTTCCCAATGGTTCTCTAACTGATGTCAATCTGTGATGATAACTGCCTCAAAATTTAAGTCTCTATTAACCTCAAAATACATTTCATGATTAGTAAGCGTTTTTTTCTTTTTCCTTCGAAAATATCTTTAAACAGATGATCTTCCCTTTAAAATGGACTGTTGTCTACATTCCTTACATATATATGGGCTGCATCCATGTGATTCAGTCACCTTCACCTTATTTAATTGGAATGGATTCCCGATTTTTTGATTTTTTCACCTACCACCTAATGGTGGTATTGCCTACCTTGATTTGGATACAAACAATTTCAAACCGCCATTAGCACCAGGTCAGGTGACTTTGGATCCCAAAGTTTTGCCTAAAGTAAGATGAATTTTTTTGCTTACCGTTTTTTTAATACTTATCATCAATTTTTCTTTTCCATCTATACCAAGTTTTATGAAATGGTGTCGAAATGATACAAGCTTTTACATAATGCACACGTACATCCTATCGAAGTGTTTTTCCCTATCGATAGCTGCTTCCTTAATGTGATTATCGGTTTTACTTATCACTATTATCCAGTGAACTATTCTGTCTGGAAAGCTTGTTGTTTGAAACCTTACTGTGCCAGAAACGTCGGCTGAATAGTGGTAAGACGAAAAGAAGTTACCATTATAATGTGAATCTCTACGCTATGATAGGGGCTGAGGACGAGGTTGTACTGCTAGTTGGACAATGTGTGAGAGCACTAGGCTGTTTCTTACAGATGAGCAGAAGTGCCTTGCTCCGTTCCCTGTGAGAAGGGGAAAGTTAGGAAAAGATGGTTCTAAAAATACCAAACTCTTCCTTGCCCTGCAGTCTTCTGATCTTAGTGGTGTGGGTTTTTCTTATCCGGTGTTTGAACAATGAAATTTCAATCCAACAACCCCAAAAAGGCAGATGTTTGATGGGTTCGACAGTCACACAACACTTTTTTTTCACAGCCCTTCTGGAACAACTTCTACAGTGTGGGCAGCCGTAAAGTATCAACCACTGACATATCCAGTAGTATAAGAAACTCGATCAAACATAACCTTGCTTACTTACCTTTATCATCTCCATCGCCTTCACTTCTTGATACCAATATTAAATCCCTTACAACTGATTCAACCTCTCATTCTGTGACCATTATTAACGACTCAAGCCAGGTTAATAGCCTCCTGAAACCCCACTATCGTTTCCATACTAAAACTTTCAGTATCTCAACCGTATACGAAGTCAAACAACATGCAGCTCTTGCCCGAACTCTGGAATGCTAAGCGATGGGTTTTATGCTGTGTTTCTGGGACATGTAAAGAATACCCGAGTATGGTTATTCATCTATCCAATGCAGTGAATCTTCAAAATGCACTTTATGAGTATCCGGAGATTAAATGGCTAACTCTCATGAACTCTTTGGTGTCGGCATAACATTAAGTTGTAGAGCAGAAAGTGCAATTCTTGACTGGTTACTAATCAACTGCTTTGTCACATCCTGTTCAGTTTATTGACCTCCTCAAACATGATACCAAAACGTTGAAAGAGAGCGAATAATTACCTGAAATAGTACACTAGCTTATGAAGTCATCCCACCAAGATGTACTAAAATGGTTAACCTCATTCCAAAAGTATTCCACGATCATTCACTCAAGTACAATGCATTTTTTTATGTCCATCCAAATTTATAGATCAGTATGAGGTTAAACTCTTTTTTTTGGTGATTTTATTATCCAAATACTTTTTATTTTTGTTGAAAATAGTATTTGCAGAAAATTTATGTGAAAACTCAATTTTGTCATAATATAAATGATTATCATCATCATCATCATTATCAACATAGGACCATTACTGTGTAACGGTCCGAGTTGCCACACCTCATATCAGCACATCAAGTAAAAAGGTAGTGAGGTGAAGGATGAAGATAAGTGAATGCAGTCAAAAGAAATATAAAGTACGAGAAGAAAGGAAAGAGGAGTGACAAAATAGTGAGATTCGGTATAGCCTCGTTAAGATGAGGATAATGTGTGTATACATCTGCGCCACTGACTTCGGTTCTGAGCCATATCACCTAGGGTCTCCAACCACTGGTTCCTCTTGTCCCGTGGACCCCAACCACCTAGTCTGCATCGTCCTACATGGCTTAAACCAACAGTCAGAGACTTCATACATTGGTGCCATGTTTTAGTCTGGCCACCTAGAGCCTTTTTCCAGCCTCGACCCACCTCAGCCAACATTGCGTGACAAGGCAATCGGTGACTAGGCATACGTAGTACGTGTCCCAACCATCTCAATCGATGAAGATTCACAACCTCGTCAACTGACTTACCTCTTCTCCCTAAAACTCTACACCTAACTTCTGCATTACTCACATGGTGACACCACGGAATACGTCCTATATTACGAAGGCAACGGTGGTCAAACACCTCAAGCCTTTTTGTATCCTCCACTTTCAATGGTCATGTTTCACAACCATACAGTAGAACAGAGCGGACTGCTGTGCAGTACACGCGACCCTTATTAGACAAACGAATATCACGGCGGTGCCGTAGGGGGCGCAAATTGGCAAAAGCCAATCGAGCCTTTTGTATCCGTGCAGAAATCTCATCGGCAACTGACCCACCGGAGTTGATCCTACTTCCCAGGTAAGTGAAGTGGTCAACACACTCAACCACTCCACTCTCTATTGTTAGCCGCGGTGGGGCACCGCTGAAGACCAGTCCTGGAGCAAAAATTTGCATTTGGGTGGTGAAAATCGCATCCCAAACATTCTCAAATTCCCACTCAAAGTGTTCAGAAGACTCTGCATGATTACAATGATTACAATAATAATGAAAAAATATGAGTGTGTATATCTCGGTGTTTGATTAGGCATTTCGTCGTTTAGCATGTTAAAAACTAGTTCATTGATAGGATACCTGTGTGCATGTATTAAGAACTCGGATCACATGATTTATCGAGGTAATAATAATAATAATGAATATTCATTATAAGCGATAAGCTATTGTCTTCGTCATCTGTAGTCAGTAACGCGTTTATATATATATATATATATATATATATATATATATATATATATATATATATCCCTGAATCAAAGCAGAGAGTTATTTAATTGATGAACTGATATTTCCCTTCTTTGAAGTTGAGTTCATTAGAAAGTGTATATGAAGGAATTCAGTTCATAAAGCGGATTTATTTGGATCAATTGAATGTTGTTACTTGACGGAGATAGATTTTTGTGCTATAAGTGAATAACCGATGATGTGCATTATTGTTAGTGTGACCAGATGACCTGTACACTATGGCTATGATAAACATATTCTATCCCCCCTTCAGTATAACGCGATAAAAACTTAGCATATATAAGAGAATCATACATATTCATCATTCAGTTTACTAAAGAGTCAACAAATATTCTACATAAACATTCATATAACTTGAAAATGCTTCACTTCTGTATGGTGTATGCTCTGATGATGAAACATTCGGGAAAAGGATATTAAAACTCAGAGAGCACTAAACAATTATTATCCTCATTATGAGTTAAGAATTTTCTCTATTATCCTAAAGGGTTTACTTATTTCTACTTTTTGTCCTTTTTAAATGATAACGTACCATTTCTTCCTCTGAATAACTCTACTACTATCTTCAAAGTAGGTGGGTTTTTTTAAGTTATGAAGATGGTCAATTTTGATGATGAAATCAACAAAAATAAAAAGGTAATGACAAAAGCTGTGGATATTAACGATTATTTAACATGAACTCCTGGACGATAATGATTTGAATGTTCACCTCTTTGGTTGACTCTAGTAACCATTGAAATAGCCAATTAAGCTCCTGATTTCCTTTAGAAACGTAGGTTGTTTTTTGAAAACACTATTGTACAGCTTCTGAAAATCATTCTTCCTCCAATTTTCTTTTATTGAGTAAGTATAGATGGTTATTTCAGTAGTTGTTAATGTGACCTTCTTAGTCAATACTCACTTCGTGTATGACTGTGAAGTCCATCTTAACAGCTACAGAAATAGCTAACTAGACTATCTTATTCTATGAAAAAAATTACTTTTTCAACGTAAATAAAGAAATCGAATTAGTTATTTTAACATTTGCTAGGGTAACATATGACGTTGCTGTGTTGATTATATCATTAAGGTCTTTTTTTTATATGCTTGGGCGTTAACTTACTATTAATTTTGCAACTCATTGTGTTGATTCATATTTTTACACATCTGAAAGTTAGTTCATTATGTTCTGCTATACGCTGTGATACATGACCGTTGAAAGTAGAAGATATGAAGTGATTACAGGTTTTCAATCGAACATATCTTCGTAGCTTTGCTCCTATATGTTGTAACCATCGTGTGAGCAATGCTGAGGTCAAGAGAAAAGTACCAGGCAAGACAGACTAGTCGATTGGTGAGGTTTTGAACCTTCGTCATATGAGCCGGGCCAGCACCTACCTCAACGTGTCATGCTAGAGGAAGCTGGATTGGGTTGGACGAGGGTTCAGAGTACCCAGACCAAGACATGATACCAATTGATAAAGTCCCTGACTGTTGATCGGAGCCATGTTTGAAGATGTGGGTTGTCTGACTGGAGTCTGTGAGACTATAGAAATTAGTGTTTGATGTATCTTGGTGACATGTCTGAAAGTCGGTTACTATGGCGCAGATGTATTGATTCCTTGACATATAAAGCTTGCACTATCTGTATTCTTCAGATTGTTTATTCTTTCACACGACTTTGTCCACTTTGAATTCAGTCTTCTTCTATCCATTTGTTCTTTGTATGTGATAAGTTGAAGCGGTGCACGTTTTGTTTGTCTGTCTGGTTCAGGGGAGTAATGTTCTGTTTTGTCAATCATTCTAATCAGAGGTTGTAGCTACGCATTCTGGTACCTTCCGTGCAGTTGTAGCGCCACTAAGATTTGAATTATCGAATCTGTCTTGGTTCATGAAATTCTTTGATTACATGAAAAGTAGCAAGACTCCAACAATATTTTTGTCGGCTCATTTTCCTTATTTTTTCTTCGTTTGGGACTTCAGTCGTGGTTGCGTAAGTTCTCGTAAGTAATAAAACGTAAAAATGATGTTACCTATTATCTTAATTGCTGTCGACTTTCGAGCATTGGGTTTTGGCTTCACACTTCACTCCGTTTGAGCACCTGGGTGGTATCTCTCTCTTCCAAATAGGACGAAATGCGCATCCTGGTTTCCACTGCTACCCGCTATCCATCATAATGAGGCATATTGATGCATCCACACAGGAGCCCATATGCTAATAGAGACCGGTCAATTCGGTCCTGTCAACAACGGGATAATGCAGGTAATAACAATAACTTCTAGGTAGCCTGATTTCCTTTCAAATATGCTCTGCCTTAACTGTCACTAATATGAAGAAGTATTGCTTCATCCGAATTTCAATCATGAAGAAATGACTATTTTGTAGAGATTTCCCAGTATCGATACCGTCACAGGAAATGTGCAAACCCGGAGAGCATCATTGTTTATCCGTTGCGAGACATATATCAAGTCGTAGCGTTTTGTAAACTTTAGTGTTTGTAGGTGTCATTATAGTGAGCATTCACTTTTTCAGGGAAAAGCACCAAATAGGTTTAATTGATCTCAGGCAAACCGAATTATATGCGTTGGTGCGGCACATTGTCATATCCATTCCTAACATTTTTCGCTACACAGTGTCAGCATGAATCCTCCTTTTTTCAAACATTTGTCAGTGCACACGATATTAAGGAAGTACCATCACACTTTGCTTCATAGAACCATATTATGCAATATCCTTCCATGTAGCATTCTTCCTGTGTAATTAGGATGTGTATGCATACCTGGAAACCCACAGTACAAAGTTAAACATATAGTAACTGAAAACTTTGAGCACTGGTGAAATGCGTTCAAATTATATTCGGGATGATACCTAGAATTTCCAGTGCGTTGGGTCTTGGTGCTGTTTGAGATGTTTCTTCATGTGGATAATCTGTTCACAGATTATGAGGGTGAAAATAGGCTGTTTTCTCTTGCAGTCCTTGTTTACCACCTGATGGAAAGTGAATGCAATTGGTGGTTATGGTTTGACTACTCTAGATATAATTGCATATGCTTCAGCTGATATTCAGTTTTTATTATTACACTACAACGCATAACTTCCAAGTTAGTGGATAAATTACTCTTCTCGACTCACCATAGTAGACTAAAACTTCAGTTTGATTTCACAGGATCACTGCCTACGTGAAGCAATTGATGCATAACGAGTGAGAGTAGAAGTTCGACTCAGCAGGGGTACGTCAACCACTTCACATACTTGATGAGTTGCATTAGCTCGAGCGGGTCAGTTGCTGGCGAAATCCTCGTTTGACATTTACCAGTCAACATCATCTCTGTCACTGACGAGATATCTCAGTACATTGTACTGCATTTAATTCTGTCCTGTTATATGACATTGACGCACAGTTGGGGAAAATAGATGGTATTAAGAGAATGTAGGTTACTGACCTCTGGTATATTCAAAGCATTGCTCGCGTGTGATATGAAGTGAAGAAAAGTAAGTCATTCGATAGGGTTGTAAACCTGCACCGAGCTTGGTGGTTTGGACATGCTTTGGGCATTCCGAGTCACTGCCACCTACCTCCACGTACAGTGTCAGCTGAAATAGAATTGGATTTGAAGAAAGTCTAGGGTGGCTAGACCAAGGCGTGACATCAGTTTGTGAAATCTATGATTGTTGATGTGAGCCGTATAGGTTGATGTGCATTGTTTGGTTGGCGTCCTCAAGATAATGAGGATGAATGGTTAGCGACTTCGTGAAATCGCTGAATATCAGTCATAATGCATAGATGTCTTCACTCAATGATGTCTTTTAAAGCTCGAGTTCTATTTCCTTTCACATACGTTTGTCTATTTTATCATCACAATTTTTCTACCCATTTGTTCTTTGCATGCTACTGTGGAGTGTGGCAGCTTGAACTCATGCAATTCTGTGCGTGGTTATGTATTAATTTCGTCTATCTTTATTTTTCTATCTATGACTCTATTCAATCACTAGGTTCCACTTCAGTGGTTGCTAGCTTCAGTCTCAGGCAATTCGCAAAAGTATTGCGAATATAACTTTTAAATTAGTCTCCACAGTTTTGATTAGAATTAAATTCATCAGAATTGTGTGGACAATTTATGTTCCTACCTTTTTTTTTTCACCAAATTTAACTTCCGGTTTATTTTTAACATGATTAGTGTAGTTTTTTTAATACTGATGTAAATTGAAAACTCTTATCTTTCACAGTAGCAAAGTAATTATTGTTATTCTGCTGACTGAATTTTATTAGTCCAGTTTATAATATAAAACTAATAAACTGAATGACCAGATCCCAATATGCTTTTATTCAATTCATTCAGTATAGAGTTTTTGACGTAGTATCTCTTGAGTACTAATTCTCATTAACAAGAATAATTTTAAATCGTTTTTCCTCTGTTCACTAAAACTACCTTCATCTTCATTCTATAATCATCGAACTGACCATGAAGCAAGGATTCACGTTTCATTTTATTTAGGACTCGTCAGCTTGATGTGTTTGCACCTGAGTGAGTGGTGTTCCTACTATTGGTTATCATCGTGAAATACTTTGAAAAGGGAGTCGATAACACGATAACACAGATTTTAGGACAATGGGATTCCATAAGTCTACGTTTGATACTTTACGCATTAAGTTTTTCGCCATTATTTTATATCCAAACATTTCATCAGGCATGTTCAACACCAGAGAGGAGGTATTACTACCTTATTGGTTAAGATTCACTCTTCAACTCATCCATTTCAATCAACGAAACTGTGATTGTTATGACGCAAAATAAACTGTTGATTTATCACTGGAGTGTAAACATACACATAGTGACTAGTCTCAAAGGCCGACTCAGCTGTGTTCCTTGATCGATGTTAGGTGGCTGGAAACAGTTAGCAGAAAATCCTGGACATTTGTGTATTTAAGGTTACAGATAAGCCCTGCGGACAAGCGCCAAACCTTGACCAAACAGGAATTCCTGCCCCGAAAGAAGTTATTATCGCTGCACGTGCCGACGCTCTTTCCACGCTTGATTTACTGCTTGAAATGAACACATCATAAGATATTTGCAACGTTTTAACTAACTCTTTTTCTTCTTTCACTGCATGATTGAGGACAGACTGATGGATTTTCTTCTTTGTACATGTGCTGTCTGAGTTGAATATATATGTGTTTTCTGTCCATTATAGTAGTAGGGACCTGTTGTGACCTTAAAATAGTGGAATGTGGACTTGGATCTCGCTGCATCCAATTTGCTGCTTTTACGGTTATCATCATCTGTCCTCATATAATTGATGTTAATCATTGTCCATTCCTACGCGATTGCCTCTTTGCATTGTGTGATTATTCGAGTTGAGGTATACTTCATCAACTGTTATACGAATTTCTTTACATTTCAAGTGAAGTTTGGATCAATTTACAACGCTACACATCATCATAGAACAAAGTATAAAATGGCAGTCAACTCTCTACCTCATTTTCACCGACCTTGATAAGGCGACCCTTGGAAAGCGTCGACCGAGAAGTAATTTGACAGGCAGCTGCTTCAACACTACGGTTTTGGTTCCACAAACGTTCATCAACCTTATTCAACAGCTATACGCTATATGTCAAGTGATTGACAATGGAAGGCTCAGTGATGCTTTTGAAGTGAGGACGGGAGTAAGACAAGACAAGGTTGCCTACTATCACGATAATCTTCGTGATTGTGGTTGACTGGAGTGGACTGGATCATACAGGAAACTGTGAGATGTGCATACGCTGTTTGACTGATGGAAATATCCTAGAGGATTTGGATATCTCGGATGATGATTTATGACTAGTATCTAGTGTTGCACAAACTCGAAGATGTGCAGGCGAAAGCTAACAAGTTGGCAGAAGAGATGAGGTGAGACGAGGCAGCGAAGACGGGACTTCCTTTGGGTGAACGTGGATAAGACAGAGGTGATGAAGTTACTCAACCAACAGCAGCATCAACAAGCATCAATCACCATGAACAGGAGAAATGTAAACGAAGTTGTCTCTTTCACCTACCTAAACAGGGCAGCGTCATCTCAAACACAGGCGCAGATGAGGACATCAAAGCCAGGATTGGAAAAACAGCAAGATAGACCATCATTAGACTGAAACCAATGTGGGGATCTACTGCACTCAGCAAAAACAACGATATCCGGATTTTCAACACTTATTCAATCGAGTAAGTCAGTGGTTTTAGGTGATGGTTGAGAGATTTGACGCGTTACGAAGAGCATTTTCAACAAGACATTCATCGACAGCTGCTTACGCTCGATACTGAAGATCAGATGAGAAGGCGAGAAGGAATGCGCCACAAAGAACTCTAAGAAGGAACCAACGAAGCAAAAAGCTATCGTCCAACAAATATGCAGCAGAAGAAGGTGGAAATGGATTGGGGTATACACTGAGAAGGCCGATTGGGGACATCACGCGCCACGCCAGGTCGTTGAATTGAACCCAAAGGGGAAAGGACGAGTTAAGCGTCCGAGGCGAGGGTGATATGGAGGAGATCATGTAAGAAAGAAATGAAAGGTTGTGGGTGATGGTGGAGCCAGGTTGGGCAAACTGCAGAAAACAGAGTCCAATGAAGGTGTACTACTGAAGCCTAAGGGGAAAATAATTATAATTTAGTGAAGTTTAATTTTTTAGACACTTCATTCATTCCTTTTTTCTAAGATCCCAAAATTTTTTTCTTATTTCAACTCCTTACTTTGTAGAAACCATTGAAACAATTGAAAGTCAAATTAACTGAATTAAAAAAGAAGATAATTCATATGAAGAATGTTTCACGTCAATTAACCAAAGGACAAACACCAAGAAACATGATGCTTGACTGTATGTTTTCAACATCGAATTCAGAATTAGCCCAAGAAGAACTGGTTAAAGTTCGTAAACGTGTAAGTAAATTTTTTTGTTTGTATTTTGTTTATCCGATTTATAAACGATCATCTCTGCGAGATATCTGCCGATAGTTGATTCTGTTTTGCTTCTCTGTGGCTCAGCGGTTTAGCAAGATGTTTATCAACCATTGGGTCACCACTGGTTCGAGTCTCTCTGCGCCTATCAAATTTTTTCTAGTCGGGTAGTATCACTGGCCGTCATACAATAGGTATAGCTCATTGCCAACTGCACATATGTGCACAATATTAGGTTTCATTACGAACTACCTTGATCCACCATCTTTCTAAATAAGTTGATTTTAAGTTGAAGATATACATCGAGTGATCACACACAGTAATTTAAAACATGTGAAAGAAATGAACCATGAGTTTCGTCAATTCTATCTAGCATTCGTCTTATGCACGAAACAACTCTTCTAGTGTTCTTCAATTATTAGTTGTTCTCAGGTATTTCCATTAAGTTATGTTTCTAACCTCTAGTTCTTGCAATCACATGTTGGTATTCTCTTTCATTAGATAAATCAGTCCATTATCCTTCCTTTCCCTTAAGTAGGGGAAAATGTTACTAAACATTTCAGGGTCGTTTAAATTACCTCTTATCATGAATAGTATGTTTGTTATTCCTCTCTTTCATATGTACTTACTGTCATTTGCACAGTTAGGTTTAGTCTCTCAACTCTAACATCCGATGAGTTTATCAGCATTGTGATTCACTTGGCCTTTCAATCACTTGGATTTATGTATTGTACATTCGTTGCTGACTGTAAGCACGTCTTTCCAAAGTTGTAACTTGTAATCTGGTCACTCTGTGTTGAAGAGGAAAAAAAAGGTAGTGCTGCTTTTCTAACTTTTATTTTTGAGACTTCTTGAAGTTGTTTCACTAAAAATGTTCTTCATAAAATGGGCCGTGAATCGTGGTGCCGCCGCATCAGTGATATGGAAGTTAGACGCAGAGTCCTAACCAGAGAAGGTTAGTCCCTTGATAAGGCAGTAAACCATTACCAACCCGTATTACTTATACGCATATCCTAGTCCACTATCTGCTTCATCACTTAATGTTAGACAAAGTAGTTTTATGCTGGTGAAATGTCAGAGAGATAGAAAAATGATATCAGTATAGAAAGTCTATGACTATCGACCTGAGGCGTCTATGAAAGTTTGGACGTCTTAGTTGAACTCGATATGAATACTGAAATCTGTAATTAGAGATTATATATGTTACAACTGAGAATCGATATGAATGAGGCGAATGGATTTTAATTGTTATGCTGAATTTCTTCATTGTTTCAATCCTTTTTGTTCGTTTTCCGTGACTGTCACTCCTGATTACTTTCTACGTCATGAGTCTATCTTTCATCTTTATATTTTGTACCTTGATGTGTTAATGTGAACTGTGACAAATATATGATGACAGATTAATGCCAAGTTCTGGTGTTGATATAGACTGAGTGACAAATCGAAATTCAGTGAAGATTCCTCGTTAATCAGGTTCTTATAATTTTGTAGTTTGGAATTATTTTGAAAAACATCTTTCATTAGTGAACCTATTTCTTCATTTGACTATTTGACCAATTACGTAATAGACTGACTTTCACACATGACTGTAGAATTTCAAACTACTATGTATCTTTCTGCGTAGAACGAAGTGTTTTGATAGAATAAATGTAATTGTTTAGTGTAACAACAGTAACAGGAAAATATTGTTTCTTGATGACAGTTTCATTTCGTTTCGCGGAAGGTAACGAGAAGACCGAGAGGAAAAAAGGAACAAGTGGTATTGTAGTCTTCTAATATGGTACACCTTGCACTAAAACCATCATTTGCAAAATGTGCTTCATATCCTCTTCTGCTTCTCTCTTGATTCGCTCTTCATACACCTGCGTTGTACCTTGGATTTCTCTTGACATAATCCTTACTCATTACTGGTAATTCCTTATGATTTTTGCCACCCTCTTAACATATACTACTCATATCCATTCTTATCAGCAACGCCTACTACACTACAGTGTACTTTCTATAGGATTAATGTTATTGTCTTATACTGATTAATATACCTTGCTTGTTACTATCGAATTCCACCTTCTTTGTGATCACAATAAAATTCCTAGTACATGAATCAATTATTGAGAAAGATTGTGTGTAATGTACATTCCATTAGTCAAATTTTTAATCCAAGGTGTCAGTAAAACTAAAGTTTTGTTGACTGCTATATTCCCCATGCAACAACAGTCGTCGATGAAGTTGTTTTTTTTTTTTGAAACACCTCAAAGTTTCACACAAGTTTTATCGTAACCGAATGTTGTAGGGATGATTACGTAAATCATCGGTCTTGGATAGATTTAAAGACGCCTGATGCAATCATCGATGAGTGAATTAGTTCTACAACTTTTCATCGAATTATCGATCTTTTGTAGTTCGTTGTGTATACACTCAGTCTTTTATTGTTTCCTCTCGTGCTTGAGAAAATGACTAACCACTTATTCGTTTTTCTATCACTATGCTGTGTTGCAAATAAAACCTATGCAGAAAAATCCCACCCAAAGTTATATCTATAAATGACACTGGTAGGGCAACTAAACTAATTCAAAGGAGATGAATATTCTGTTTATACTACCTTTAAATATTTTTACCAATTTGCATATACACGCTGTAAGAGGGGACTTTCACCTGTTTTCCTGACGAAATTCTAAAGATTATTTGTTCTAGTTCGTCCAATCACCAGATTCCTTGTTTTACTTTAGAAATATCCAGTGTGACTGCAGTTTGATTCTATTTTGTGTGTGTTTGTGTGTTTTCCAATAATTCTTCACTTCAGTCATCATGTGATTTCAACTCATCTAGTTGATTGCCTCCTTATAAAGATATCACTGCTTTCACATCCCAAATGATGTGGTAGCTGGCATTAGTTATTCCTTTTCTTAAATGTTTTCTCCCTTCTCTGTCTGCAAATCGACTTTGGTATAGCGACCGCTTACCATAACATGCTATGCTAAGAAAAGTTTGATTAGATTGGAAAAGGGTTTTTAATGGCTGGACCGACACCTGGCACTAGTTGATGAAGCCCGTAACTGTTGGTCTTAGCCGTGAAGGGAGATGCAGATTACCTGCTTGGAGCCTTCGAGACAATAGGAATGAGTGGTTAAGGACTCTTGGTGACGTGATTGAAAGTCCGTTACAATAGCACAGATGTATTCACTTTTTGACATGTCTCAAAGCTTCAATATTTGGACGAATCATTATCTTCAGATTGTCTGTTCTTTCACATAACGTTTTCGACTTTAATATCACTCTTTTTCTACCCACTTGTTTTCTGTATACTGCTAGGAGTTGTAGTAAGGCGAGCCGATCCACCTGTTTGCGTGGTCCTATATTGACCCTGTCCTTCTGTTTATCTTCTATAGAATAACGTATAAGTTAGTAATTATTTCAAACTACATGGTTTTTCTTTGAGTATATTCTTCTATTTTAATTCGAATAAACACATGTTAATTTTAAGCAGTTTCCAAGCGATGAGAACTTATGAAGTAAATTATTATAATTTCACGCATCAGTTTTGTTTATTTGTTTAAATATTCCTTTGAAATGTATATCATTTATATGATATTTAGATAAAGAAAAATTATTCTTTTCAATAACTTCTTTTTCAACTTGTACAGTTTTATGTCCATATATTATTTAATTGTGCGTTACCGAGAGTATAAAATAGTCTAGGAACTCTCATCAGAAAAGACTTTTGTGAAGCGTAATATAAGAAGCGAATGTAGTCTGGAATTCAATCCAAAATATTATATCATATAAATATAGACTATGTATCATAGGTGTAACATTAAATGAGAATGACCCATATTCACTTCGGTTATGAAAGTTATATGAGGAAAGTCTACACTGAGTGAACGGAGAATTGAAATGGAGCGTGAATGTAAAATTAGATAATCAAGGTTGGCTTAACAAAAAAATACGTTGTACAGTGCTCTACAAATAATATGGAAGTTCGCTGTTATTGGTTGCATTATACTGTCGTTGATTGGACCGAATTCATCGGTCTCTATTGGCATATGAACTGCTGTGCGGATGCCTCGATATTGCCTGTATTTTTAACTATATAATAATTATAGTAATTAGTGGCTAGCAGTGGAATCCAGGATGCGCATTTTGTTTTATTTGGGACTCGTCGACTGGATGTACCTGTTTCCTAGTAAGTAATGTTATTCCCATCGGGATTCGAACTCGGGAGCGATCGCTTTAAACGCCAGAGCTTTATCCACTGACTATCATGACTCTATTGGAAAACGCCGTGGAGTTGAAAGCGATCTGTTTTGAGTCCGAATCCAGGTGGGAAGAACATCACTCACTGGGAGACAGGTACATCCGGTTAACGAGTCCAGAATAGGACGAAGCGCGCATCCGGGACTCCACTTCTAGCCACTATCCATCATAATGAAGGTTTGGTAAAATTTAATATTATATAGAAAGTATGAGGGAATGTGTGTGAAGGTGTTTGAAAGCAGGATTCGACAAACGAAATTTGGTGATTTGAGGAAGTTTGAAAGTTCGTATCATGTGAAGTAAAAAAGAACATATAAACGAACAATATTGCTTTGCCATTTTTAAGTGTGGTGAGAGCTTCAAATGGTGTACTGCTAACCGACTTGATAGACGTGCTGCTTAGCATGTACCTTCATAGTTACAAAAGGGATAGCTAATATTTATCCGATTGGTATTGCCCACTTATCAGATAAAAGCAATGCTTTCAAGATGGCAGGAGCAGTGAGAATTTGAGCTAGCAAACCAACTTTTTGTATTCAAGAGTTTGCACATCCTTTATCTATCATATGACCATTGAAAATTTTCGATCTCTCTCTACACCTCTTTCATACACTTGATATATTTGTTGAGACTTTCTTTATCCCGCAGCTAAATCTCATTTCTGATACAGAAGGCCGGTATGGCATTTGCCAGCTTACGTCACCTTTGGTGCCTGCAACATATCTGACCATCTATCAAATGACGAGTATACTGAGCTCCAGTTCTTTCTCTCCTGTTATACAACTATGAGACATGGTCGTTAAAAGTAGATATGAAGTGGTCACAGGTGCAGTGCTAGCATTCGGCGGAATTACCGTGTAAGCAATGTTAAGGTCAGACGTAGGATACTAGGCAAGACAAGCATACCGATTGGTGAGGTCGTGAAGCTTTGTCTACTGAGATTACGTGAACTCGTACTGCGCATGCCGAACCACTGCCTAACTCGATGTGCCATGTTAGGTGAAGGTTGGATAGGTTTCTTTTGTGAAGTCTAGCAACTGGAATTAATGCACCTGTGTATAAAGTTCTACGTTGATTTTGGTAGTCAGTCAGCTTTAGTTAACACTATCACTATCCATATTATTATCTGTATGAAAACATTTACCGTTGACAAACAAATCATTATAATAAAATTAATTAGAGTAAAGCATAAAAAAGATCTAATTTAAGGAATACTCTAGTTTAATACACAAGTTAAAGAACAGAATAAGCTAACAGAATATGATAGAGATGATTTGATATCTACAGTATGGAAGTTGAAAATGAAGTAATTGCCTATTCATTCATTCATTCAATATCAATAGTTGTATTCATTAAACATGTATGCTTGTTGTTTTTATCTAGTTTAGTCTCCTTCCTATATGTTTATTTATAATGTATTCTATGTACTCTTGTTTAATTGTACATTGTTCATTATTTCCTCCATTCAACAGTGGTTGGAAGAATTAACTGAAATGGTTTGTTCCCCTAATATTAGTAGTGATAATTATGGTTAATTTAGTAGTAGTATTTATCTAATTGTTTGTGGTTTTTTATCATGTGTCTTCCTTTTTTTAACGAATGCGTATTTTTGTTGTTGTTGTTGTCGTTGTCGTTTTTGCTATTATTGTTTTCCTCGTTTCTATTTATTCTTCCTTCTTGTTGTTGGCGTTTATGTGTTTTTTCCTCTTATTGTGAAAAAAAACACACAACTTAATTCGCTTCGCCTTGCGATTCATTATGTCTTTACACCAACAAGAGTTGTCAAGCCTAGTACATACCAATGTATGCGTATATTCTTATTTATGATATTTTCATGGGTTATATGCATGTATTCTCTTGCATTATGTGTGTTATGCTTTTTTTTGCTTGCTTTTATTTATAACTTTTAATCGAAATGTGTTGTTGTTACCATGTTGACATTTTATGTCCTGCATGATTTCGTTTTTATCATCATACTTTTCCTCTTCATAATCATTTTCTAAGAGTAATTGTATTCAGTTGGATCAGTTAAATTAGAGGTGACCGTAAATTTCTATGATCCAAAATAATTGGTTTTATAAGTATTTTTACTTCAGTGGAGAGAAGGTGAGGTTTTTTTTTCTTTTTCTTGGTTATTGCACGAGAAGTTGCATATGAACAATATATGATTAGCTAACATTTTTTGCTTACTTGCTCGCAATGTCTTTCTCATCAGATAGCTAGCTAGTTGTTTATTTGTTTATTTTTTCTCTGTTAAAACTGGATTCAGTGATAATCACAGTGTAAGGTTTATTTCAATATGATTTTATAGTTCAGTGGTTGGCTTGTATACATTTCAGCAGTTTAAAAATTCTATTTAAGTCATAAAACAAAGTATATGTTAACCGAAAAGTCATTCTTTTCAGTGATATCATTCTCAAGCTGTACAATCATACATAATTATTCTGTTCACATGGTAACAGTAAAGGAATTTTTCATGAAGCATTTTTTGAATGAAGTTCAAATCAGGAGATTGGAAAGAAGACTTATCAAGATGAAACTAATATTTGATTACCAAGTTGAATGATATAATATGGTGAATATGTAAGGAGAAATTAGAATTTTATATAAGTGGAGGAATGTAATATATGAGAAGATTTGAATAAAAAGATTTTTCAAGGTAAAAATGTTCTTATACGCTATACCGATTGTAAATGAAGTGAGCTTAGAGTTCAGGCTTCTCAGAGTTCGCTTTCTAAAACACATTTGTGAACATATACCAACTTGATTGCGTAAAGTAGAAAGGAGAACACTTTACAGCACCATTTTAGATTATTTGATTAATGATTATGACCACCGGGTAAATTTTAGTATCATCTATAGAGTTTGTGCAAGTCTTGTGAAAGGTGTATGCTCAAAACTTCTTTAAATTTCTAGAAGCCATAGGAGTTAGTATTTTGAAGCCTGAACTTTGCCTTCAAAAGATATTCATCCTGTCACTTTGGTTGCAATGAACATCACCTGTAAGAACATTTTTACCTTCAAAAACTTTTTCATTTAGATCTATTCATACTTTGTATTCCTCTACTCATATAATTCTGATTTCTTTTTACATTCACCATATTACATCATTTAACTTAGTAACTAAATATTACTTCAATCTTGATTAGCTTTCTTCTCATTACTATTTCAAACATTATGTACTTCTTTTTTCCGATCTCCTAATTTATAATCAAATCTGAACTTCGTTCAAAAATGTTTCATGAAACATTCGTCTATATGAATAGAATAATTATATACGATTGAAAACATTGAAAACAATGACTCTTCGCTATACGTCTTTTGTTTTATACATTTATTGAATGAAACACAGCTCTTATCTCAGTTCTGTGTATAACAATTTGAAGGTATATTATGGCAATAGTTAACACGACTTGCCAATCCTCTAATTCTTAGTATACGTAGTCATGATTTTCGCCTTGTGACTTATTGTTTAGAAAGCTAGTACTTTAATCATTAAGTTGCGACTGCACTAATCTTCAGTTTGCATTCTGAGTTTCCTTTATATATATAGGATATCCACCTCCAGCGATAAGTTATTTTCTTAACTCAAGGTCTTAGGATTCAAACAGTAACCGTGTATTATTGACGAGAATCTGAGTGACTTTAAGGTATTTAAAATTTTTATTATTTAGTTTTGATGCGAAGTTTACTTATGTATTCACTTAATCATCATAAGCTTAGTCACTTATTTTCAATGTGTGCAACCTAGACAGTATGTTGTGTATATAGTTGAGACTGAATTTAGAATTGTAGGTACGGTGGATTAATCGCATGGTATTTCTCGACCTGAAGGGGAATTCGACTCCGTTGATCGAGAAATCTTATGGCAACGTCTCTCACCGAAAGGCGACCCGAGTAAGTACATCACCTTATTGAAGGCTCTCTACTCGAACACTTGTAGGAGTGTAAGAGCCTATAGTGAGATGTTCAGGAAGCTATGCTCATCGAGTGGTGTCCGTCAAGGGTAGCCACTGTCTCCATTCTTATTCAATTTCATCATAGATATTCTTATGGAGGTCTCTCTCTCGTCACCTGACAATACAGACTTTGACCTAATCGCAGGAGAATTTTCGTCAGACCTAGAATACACAGATGATATAGTCCTGTTGGGTGGAGACGCTGACAAAATGTAGAGTCTTCTTAACACTTTGAGTGTGAATTCAAGGATGTTTGGGATGTTTCTCACCATCCAAATGCAAATTGTTACTACAGGATTGGTCTTCAAAGGTGCCTCGGCTAACAATAGGGAGTGTAGTGATTGAGTGTGTCGACCACTTCACCTACCTGGGAAGTAGGTTCAGCCCTGATGGCTAAGTGGCCGACGAAATCTCCGCATGAATACAAAATGTTCGGATGACTTTTGCCACCTTATGGCATCTGTGACGCCGCTGTGATATCCGATTATCTATTAAGGGTCACGTGTACCGCACAACAGTCCGCTCTGCTCTACTCTATGGCTGTGAAACATAACCATCGAAGGTGGAAGACATGAGAAGGTCTGAGGTGTCTGACTACCGTTATCTTCGTAGTATAGGTCGTATTCTGTGGTGTCACCACATGAGTAACGCAGAATTCAGGTGTAGAGTTTTAGGGAATAGAGGTTATAAACCTTCATCGACTGAGATGGTTGGGACACGTGTTACGTATGCCTAGTAGCCGCCTGCCTCGTCACACAATGTTGGCCGAAGTAGGTTCAGGCTGGAAAAAGGCCCGAGGCGGCCAGACTTATACATGGTATCAATGTATGAAGTGTTTGACTGTTGGTTTGAACCATGTGGGGAGATGCAGACTAGCCGGATGGGGTCCGCAGGATAAGAGGAACCAGTGGTTGCAAACTCTAGTTTATCATATGGCTGAGAACCGATGTTGTCAGCGGCGCAGACGTATTTCCTTACACATTATCCTCATTTTAACGACGTTGTACCGAATCTCACCATTTTCTCATTCTTCCTTTCTTTCTTCTTGTACTTTATATTTCTTTTGACTGAATTTTCGTATCTTCATCTTGCACATCATTGCCTTTTTACTTGATATGAGGTGTGGCAACTCGGACCGTTGTGTAGTAATGCCTGGTCCTATGTTGAATTTGATGATGTTGATGATAGTAAAAAAAGTGTGAAGATTCATCAGGTGATGACTTAGTTGACCTACGTATCCTTCAAAGTTACTAACTGTCTGCACAGATATCCAATGCTGTGTTGTATGAATCTGAGACTCTATACCAAACTATTAACTAACTGGCTATCTGTCTGCACTGTATGAGTAACTGCAGCTTTTAAATTCATATCTCTCAGGCCTAAGAAGTTAGTAGCTGGAAACGATGCATGTCTCAGAATGCATGGAGGTTTCATTAACGCATAAATACCCTTGTATACTTCCTTTTTAATAACTTAATTTGTTATAAGTATTGTTAAACAGAATGTATGAACCATCTGAAAGGTTACAATGTTATTTAATTAACTGATACTTAAAGTTGCTTCTCAAAATATTCTTGTTTTAGTGTCAAATCGATTTTGAAAAAGATGAAGTGATAATCTCTTCTGAATGACTTTCCCTATTGACACTGTTAAACAGAACTTCAAACTATTCAGTTGTAGTTTATAATGTTTTTATGATTGGTAATACTGTTGATACTGAAATTTTCGAATGGATGATATAATATTGGCAACTTCTAGGGGAATGCTGATAAGTTGAAAGTAATTTAATAGCTAATAAATAAGAATTCACTTTGAAGTTAAACTGATTGCCAGAGTTTCAAAAAAAATAATACTTGCTAGTCCATGATGAATGATACCTTAAGAAGTAAAATTTCAATTAACCTCAAAATGCCTTACTATAAATAGCTGATTAATGACATACTTCACAGTTCTAATAAGAAGCCGTGACTTGTGGAGTTATCCACTCAGAAGTAAAACCAATGCACTCGACCACCTTGTGCATATCCTGCAGTAAACAGTGAATCACACCTATTGTGTTAGGGTTATTTATGCTACTTGGCTTCCCAAACCTCAGTATGCGGAGTGGGGTTTGAACCTGTGACCCTCTGATTAAAAATCACCTACCTAAGCCACTGAGCTACAGTTCAGTGTATACCAACTGAAGACTTTAGGTGATTGTCGTGCTATATGACAAATTGACTGGAATAGGAAATTGGGAACCACTGAATTCCGAACCAGTGGCTGGATGGCTAACACATTTGGCGTGAGAAAGAAGCTCCTGAGTTCGACCCTTGGAGGAGTGAGTTCGTGCAGATGTACTGCTGAGGAGTCACATGCAAGGGCGAAATAGCTTTCCAGTGTCCTCAGGTTTTCAGGGTTCTTTTACTGATTTCAGTACGTAATAAATGCTACTTTCATTTGCATATGTATCACAAAGTGTGTAATCCACTTGAAACCAAAGATGAAATACTTAGCATAATTACTTTCTTTTACGTAATGCCTTACATTGAAACAGACCACAAGCATTAAAAAGCCTATATAAATAGTCTGTGATTTTTCAGTATTTCGCTTGATTATAAAGGTAATCTATTTTTAACTTATATCCGTTTGTTGAACTGAATTTTAAAAATAATTTCATGCACATGTGGCTATGAGAATAATCTCGATGACATAGTAGCGGAACTCGTTCATGCTGAAATTTCATCGTTTTGTAGGCTTTTGTGGTTCAGTTGTTAGGAACTCTTCGTACTATCTTTCCAACTTATTTAAGTTATAGGAATCCATAGAAGTATGATTCTGTTGTATAGGTGAATTATTGTTTTTAAATGGTTCAGTTAGCTCAGTGACTGTAGCCGCGATGCTATTACTATTATTATTATCATCATTATTTTTCCCTTGAGTTCTTAGTGGAACGTAATGCTTCAGTAGCACGCCTCCATTGCACTCTCTTCTCTGCAGTCTTTTCAACCTGGCTCCACGACAGCGCACAAGCTTTAATTTCTTCCTCACATGATCTCCTCCAGTCACCCTCAGCTGGGGCGCCCAACTCATCGTTTCTCTTTTGGATTCCACTTGAGTGCTTACGCGTAATGTCCTCTATCGGCCTTCTCGGTGAATCCCCAATCCAATCCATCTCCAGTTTCTTGTGCATATTTGTTGGGTGATAGATTCCTGATTGGTTCGTTGCGTGGCCAGAGTTCCTTGTTGCTTATTCTTTCCCACCTTCTCATCTGATCTTCAGTATCGAGTGTAGACAGCTGTTGATGAATGTCTGTAGTTTATTGGAAGTGCCTTTCGTGACACGCCAAGTTTCTGAACCATATAGCAGGGCTGACTTGACATTGGTTTTGTAAATCCGAATCTTGTTCCTTATGCTGAGTGGAGTGCAGTAGATCTCCACACTGATCACAGATTAACGCAAGAAAGCCTGTCTTGCTTTTTCGATCCTGGTTTTGACATCCTCGTCTGTGCCGCCTGTAGTTGAAACCATGATGCCGCGATGTTAATTAAAGCATATTCATATCTCTGAAGGAGCATCAGGTGTTCCCTTGAATCTCCTGATACATATCAGTGAAATGCATCACAGTACACAGAAAACTTGCCAATCTACCTCAACGTAAAGTGAAGATTTTGTGATTTCTGCAGAATAATGTAGATTGCAAAAGGAGTAACTCTGATAGTGTTGTATTCTCTGAGTTGTATGGTTTAATCATGAAACCTTAGTTGTCATTCTAGGCAATATCATCAGCACAAACTTCAAAAAGAAGTGGGCTATAGGGTTTTCTCCACAAAAGCAGCTCAGTTGCTTGTCCTTGTGTGTGATTGATTGTTTCTACCAATGTTATCATTGTCTCCATATTTATTTCGATTGGTTATCCTGTTAACGTGAACTCTATCGGATGTAGTGTTTTTCGCAGGTTCTCCAGTTGATCTTGTAGATAATGGTTGGTTTGTCTTCTTTTACTGTTGCGTCTTTTAGTATAGACATAGCAAAGTGTGAAGAGATTCTTTGGGTTTATGCGATGAAACGATTTTAAAAGACTTCACTTGTGTAGTCGTGATATCGGAAACCTTCTTCATGTACGGTAAGACAATCTGTTTGTTTCAATTTTAAAGCTGACTTGTTGGATGACAACGAATTCCTGAAACATCTTTTGATAAAGTTGATTAAAACAGAGTAGTTCTGAAAAATTATTATTAAGTTTACATGTCAGTAAGTTTAGTGAAGTAAGTAAACTGATATTTTCAATAGAACTGAAGATAATCGATTTTATGCTCTGTTTTTTTAAAACCAATAGACGTTGTATGCTTGAAACTGCTTCCCTTGTCTAGCATAAAAGTCTTAAAATGTTTATCTACTTAATTAGTACTTGTTTCAGAAGTCACGGCAGACGAAAAAGCAACTTGTAAGATAAACTTGAAAAGCGAGGAACATAGATTTGCAGCCACCCCATCAGCATATGATCAAAATAAGTAAATATCACCAAAGTGAGACTCAGTACCAGTTCTGTGCAGTTGCTAGCTGTTTGTTCGAGCTGTATGAGTTGTGTAGGTAGCGTCTTCGCGTTTGTGAAAATCAATGGTTGAAGGCGTCAATAACGTAGCTCAATTTTCATCTTAGTTGCTTGGATGTATACACCTTTTGTCGTCTTCAAATTTTATGTACACTGTTCCTTTTCATGTTACTGTGGATTATGGCAACTTGAACTGATTCATCTTTGTGTCCGGTTCAAAGTTTATTTTTTCACTGTGTTCCTAGATCTTGCGGAGTGTGGAGATTTTAATTCAGTCAATAATGTACCAGATGTTTGCGTGATTTTCTCGCGTTCGTTTTCCATGAACTGCAGTTTAGTGGCATAGTATTAGGAAACCCAGATTTTTGAACATAACGTTGCTTAAACTGCTTTCTCTAGAGTCATCCCAATAGGATTTTGTTCCTTCATTGAAAAACGTAATAGTAAGCGCTTCTGTCAAGTCCAAGTGTATTATGTCTAATTTTTGTTCCTTGATTGCTATCTAATTGGTTAAATAACCTTGTTTCTTTAAGTCACTGATGCCTCCATCGTTTCTGCTGTTCAAACTGCTTACACTTTTCTCAACTTCGGTGACGGATGGTGGTCAGCGCTTCTTTTTCGAATAGAACGGAAGAGTGAGCAACCAAATTGTAACTGGGATGCTAACTGAACTATTTCCGAATGTGTTCGCTTCATCAGACCAAATATCTCCTTTACAAGTCGATCGAAAACTCATCTTTCCCAGATAGAACCTCATTAACTGCCTACCTTTTCGCTCTAGTTTCTTTTATAAGTTTTAACAATTGTCTTATGTTGCCTGTCACCGCTGCTTTTTGCTTCTCTTTAGTCCCATTGCCCACACTTACAGTTATTACGTACAGCCTTTTTCAGTGTATATTCAAGCAATCTCCGCTCCATAAATAGCTTGAAGGCTGCAGATATCCAACCAATTTCGTCAACTAGGTTGGATGAAGCTATTGAGGTTCATTGACTTACATTCCTTTTTGGGATTATGTCTTACCAAACAAAATCGGCAACATCAACATAGAATTCTGTTTATACTCAGGAGAATGCTGTTCGATTATCACATCATCTGCAATCAGCAGTACGATGTCCCTCATAGATTTACATGCATTAAAGTAATTGCTTTTAGTCTCACCACTGTTCAATACACTTTTTTTGCATGATGAAACCTCAAAAAGCAATATTCCGGTCAATATAGCCCGTTTAGGCCATTGCTAAGGCCAAGCACAACTGCTATGTCAAGGTGAAAGCTGTCGGTCACGATATTTGTCACCTATCCATGACCGTACTCACATTGGCTGCCTAGTCACCATTTCTCATCCCAATCCAAATTGTAGCTCATTAGTCGCTAGTTCGAATGCTGCTGTGGTCCAGATTTTCATTTTATTTTATTTTATTTTCAATACTAATCTGTCAAGCCATGGCTATCTCAGATAGCCAAAATGATAACCTATCCATCAGATAACTACTTATAAAACTATCTAGTGGATTCATGCCAATTCATTGTTGGACTGTCGATCTTTTCACTGTGACACGCGACAAGTGGTTCACTGCCTAGCATTCATTTCAGATATACCCTTTAATTTGTCATAACTGCAAATCGATTATTCTTTTTGTTCTCTGGCTTTTATTCGTACAGTTTATGGTGTTATACAGATATAGATGAATATTATTCATGTAATAATATTATTAGCATCATGCTATTAACATCATGCCACCTACTAGCATACATGATCAAGGTCAAATATGCAACAAACGTGTTGGTATTCATTTTAATCATATGTTGGCACGTTACTATAGTTCGCGATTTGTTCACATCTAGTGTGCACAGTTTATGTTATGTTGTACTTCGCTGTGTGCAAATTATGATGTACAACATTTCTAATGGTGTTCAATCATCATATCTATATTAATTAAAAGTGAATGTGTTGTGCACTACACTCCGTCCTTAAACAACACACAGAATACTATGTGTGTGTAATCTGAGTGGATAATGCCATGTATAGTAACCGATAGCTAGAAACCAAATCAAATCCACTCAGCTAATTTGTACGCATTGTGATAGGAAGTGACTCATGTCTCTTATATGGGTTCTAATTATCCTAACTCGCATTGCCTAAACCTCAGTAAGTGGAGAGGTGTTCGAACCTGCAACCTACTAGTTGCAAGTCATCTCCATAAACTAATGAGTTCCAACTCCACACCAGTAGTTAATCGTTTACGTATACGTCTAATACTGAGTGGTTACCCTGAAGCCTTATAACTTATAATATGTTTCCATCGCGACAGTGTCATTAGTTGCCTATTGGTGTTTTTTCACTGCAATATTTAAAGATAGCAACTATAAACCTTTTATTCTATCTTTACTATTTTTTTCTTTTTCCTCTTGTTCCCTGTATCATTTCCATATAGTGGTATAAAGTGTAATAACTTGGACTGAGTAACAACTTAGTGATGTAAATCCTTTGTTCAAATTGATTGACGGAAACGATTCTTTTGTTGTTATTCAAATCAACCAGATGCTATAATCTGGTTACTATAACTAAATTACTGGGAGATTTTCAATTTCTAGCGAAACTAGAAAGTGAAAATCGTACTTAGAATGTTTGGAATGAACTTCTCATCATTCACATATACCTAGTTGCTTCTGGACTGATCTGCATTACTACTGTCTGTCAATAGTCATTGAAATGGTTGAGCGTGTTGAATGCTTCACTTATTATTGAGGTGAGATCAGCTCTGGTAGGTCAGCGGTGAACAAAATTGCTGCACGGATCCAAAAGGCTTGCCTGACTTTTTTGGAAGTTATACAATCTATTGCACCACCATTATATCACATTACCTACTTAGATTCTAGTGTACCGCTCTGCAGTTTGTTTTCCTGTGTTATAAAGCAGCGAAACATGGTCATTAGAGGTGGAGGATGTGAAAAGGGTTTCATAGGTTCGATCACCACTGCCTTCATGACAAAGGTTGTATATTGTAAAACCACCACTTCAGTAGTGCAGAGATTTAAACAAAGAAGGTGAATCCCTTAATAAGTCAGTAAACTTTTATCGAAACAGATTGCTTAGACACGTGTTACGCATGCTTACTTACCATCTACCTCATCGTGAGTTGTTAGCTGAAATAGGTTTAAGCTGGAGGAAGGCCATCTTGGTGACATCAAAAACTCGACATCAATTCAGAAAGTCGCTGATCCCAACACCGTGGTGATTGGGATTGGCGTAACAAACGAATTCGGTTACTGTTGAGAACCGATACGAGTAAAGTGAATGCATTCCCACTCATTATCTTGATAGTAATTATTAATACTAAATTCCATTATTGATTTATTCCTTTTTTACAACTATCACTTTTGATTACTTTTTTGGACATGATTCTATCTTTCATCATGATATACTAATTTAAGTTACGTGAATTTTAATCATGTATGTTTGAAAGTTTGATTCTATAAATAAACTCATCCGTTGAGTAGGATTTGTTTGTAGCGTTCGAAGAACTACAGTTCTGTGGTATTCAATTTCTGTCGATCTTACAAAAAGATGAAGAATGCAGCTAAATTCCTATTAGGATGTCTGTTGTATGAAGAATAATGGTGCTAGTTTACATCACAAACCTCAGTGTATAAAATTAATTTTGACAATGTGATTCACTCACTAAAAGGCAACTGCTTAAATGACTTAAAAACCCAACTATGATTGTAAATTTTAATTATTCACTTGAATAAAAATCAGTCAATTTCGAAGATAGTGACTACTGAGTGAATATTAAGTCGATCTATTCAAGAGATGTAATAAGCTCCACCCACGTTAAGCCACGGAAAAGCAGACATCTATTCATTACTGCCTAATTTGGATGTGTATCTTTTTATTTTTATTATTTTAAGTATGCGACTTAAAAGTAATAATTTCCAGGTTCAAATCTCAAATTACCCTACTTTAACTTAGGTACCCAGGAAGTGATTCATGAGCACGTGTGCTTTTTGACTTGACTACTGCACATTTTGAACTTTTTTTTTTCAAATTTTTGCCACGATATATTTTGTATCCATCTCCTCCCATCCTAACATTTTAAAAGCAATCGTATTAGAATGATTTTTATATCATTACAAATATCCATAACATAAATTGGGATATTAGTTATAGTGTAGGAACATAGAAAACTTATGTTTAATGAACAATAAACTGCTAAGTTCAAACTTGAGGTTTGTAGGGATTGATTGATTTCAGGTTGGTATTCACTATGGACTGATATCAACTAGAGAATTATTAGGAATCTGAGTACACCGGATAGCAGTTTCATCCTAATATAGAACTCTTCACAGTGGGCTCCCTGTTGACCTCACCAGATATCGAACCCAGCGCCTACAGATTACGCAACCAGCACTGTTACCATTGAGCTGCTCGGTCGAAATCCAATGGTCCAATATTTCTTGAAAACTGCTAAATGTTCAAAATAATCTTCGATTCCTGTGTTGCCTCAAATTTCGAAAGTATTTGTAAAAAATTGAAATGTACTGAGCAATCGCTTGCATATTGGTGCAGTATACAAGGAAACACATCTGATATATAAGGATTAATAGTAGTCTCCGACTTCCAAATCTTAGCGTATGGAACATGGTTTGAACGTGTAATCCATTTAGACTAGCGATTTAGCAGAATCACTTTTTCCTGACCTCTTACATAATCTTTTCGAATATGTTCTCTAGCGAGTTGATCGTAAAGGTTTGCTAAACTGAGCTTCAGGTGAAATCAAGTGTTTAGAGCTACTTTGAAATAGTAGATCCTTATCTACCTGGCAACCATATGCATCTATATTTAGTCTTAATGTTGTTACTCAGTCAGTCCTAAATATGATGAAACGTGCATCCTGGATTCCATCATTAGTATATATCCTTAATCTAATGTATATTGATTTGAAAACTTAGCAATTACTTATCGTTCGTTATAATTATAAATTAGTTAGTTGGTTTTTACAATTATTAGTAGAGAAACTTTTTTTTTTCAAGTTTTCACAATTAATATACTTATCAACACTAACAAATGAAATGAAAACCACAGTATATGTTACAAAATTCTATAATAAATTAAACTAGACTAAATTAATTGTTTTCTTAATTATTCACTGTTAACTTGATTAATAATATGAATGTTTATATATACGAATGATTACGTGAGTGTAAGACTTTGTTTACTTGTATCTAAAATTACAATAATCTACTAAGTTCAAAGCACATAACTATGCGTATATAATGATCAGTATGCTTCTAATCAAGTATAAGCTTCTTCCGGTGCATAAAAACACCTATCTTCATAGAAATTGAACAAAAATCTAAATCACTACAAGATTTATACTATTCAAAACTAGATTACAGTTTCGTTACTTTATCAACTCACTTTCAAAACTTCATTCATCATAACCTGTTTATGTTTCGTCACTGAAAAGTAACCAACTTCGTATTGTCTAGTCCTAAGTGCTGATCGAATTCTTTCGATCATTTTGTGATGTTGCCACCAGATTAAGCAACTCAGCATCGCAATACACTTTAGTTATTTTGTGTAGACGATTCGATCATAGTAATGATTGATAGTGGCTAGCAGTGGAATCCAGGATGCGCATTTCATCCTATTTAGGACTCGTCAGCTGGATGTACCTGCCTCTCAGTGAGTGATGTTGTTCACACCGGGATTCGGACTCAGGAACCACCACTTCAAACGCCAGAGCGTTATCCACTACACCACGTAGCTACGATAGCCACTTCTTGTGCGACGGGTATAGTTTTAGTATAATTACTTGTATGATACCGTCGCTGATTGGACCTAAATTGAATGGCCTCTATTGGTACATGGGCTCCCGTGAGGATGCCTCGAAATTACCTGTGTTTTAGTTGTAGTAATGGTGGGAAGGGGTGGGCTATGGTGGTGTTATTTCGTGTATGTTGATTGATGATGGATGAAACTGATACGAACTTACGATTAAAGCTCACTATAGTTCGTTATCTTGAACCAATACTTCGTCGTATAAGGTGTATTTTCCCTTGTCTGGTGACATTTACGACCATCCAATTACATTGTGATATGGAGCAAAGATCAATGTAATACAGGTGAGTGAATAAGCGAATCATTTAGTGAGGCTGTCTTCAGTTGTGCTAGTAAGGTGGAACAAAAATAGGGTGAGGAAATTTAGTTCGACTATGAAAAGTACAATGGGGTTGTGAGTCATCAAGGTTGATAAAGAATAGATTACTAGTTTGGAAGGATGCATATTTGAACATCAGACAACATATAGTAAACAGGTAAAAATAATGATAACGAAAAAGGTACTTTTGATAACAGTTGAGGTATGAGTGATAACAAAACGGATTACGTAATATACAGAATGTCATTTAACTATCTGAGATAGCCGTGGTTTGGCAGACTAGTATTTATACTGGGTGCTGATTAAAGGTGTGATGAAAATCTGGACCGCGACCACATTCGAACCACCGAGTTACCGGTTCGATGCTCTGTCAACTGAGCTACAAGGTCCGACTGCTGACCAAATTTTTATTTCATTTCAAGCACCCAGGGTTTACCCGACTGCCATTTGAATTCGTGACGCGTTAGTACTTCTTGATCGTATTCACACTGGCTACCTAGTCAGTGAATAGCCTTTATACTTGTATCTATCCTAATGGTTTGCAGTGGAATCCATAATGCGCGTTTCGTCCTACTTGGGACTCATCAACTGGAAGTACCTGCCCCCCAGTGAGTGATGTTCTTCCCATCGGGATTCGGATAGTCAAATGATAATCAATATGATATCCCGTCTCTCTAATTCAGTTAGATTTGGATTGAGATGAGAAGTCCCGACTAGGCAGCCAGTGTGAATACTACCAAGCGGTAGTCACATCACGAATTCGCATGGTATCCAAGCAAAACCCTTGATAGTTGATTGAAATGGAATAAAACTCTGGTGAGCAGTCGGATCTCGTATCTCATTTGGTAGAGCACCGGGCCGGCAACCCGTTAGTCACTGGTTCGAATGCAGCCGCGGTCCAGATTTTCATCTCACTTTCAATCATCATCCGGTATATATGGAGTGTATATAACTCTGAAGGGAGTGTAAAATTGATGAAAATAGTAGATCAATAAAATGCTATGTAATAGTTGACAAGTTGTTGAAATATAATCACAATATTTTTCTTGACGTGATTAAGACGATTCAGCGAAATAACACCGGGAACTATTCAAGCAAGAGTAAAGTCGTATTCACACTAGCTTCAATCATCACTCAGTATCAAGGTCTGCCAAACCACGGCTATCCCAGATACTTACTAAAAATAATTATCAATAATAATGGTGATAACGATAAAGGTACTTATATTGTTGATAACAATTGAAGTATGAATGATAATAAAGCGGATTACGTGATACATAGAATGCTTCATAACTCAGAAAGGAGCACAAAATTAATGAAAATAGTCAAACAATAAAGTATTATGTAGTAGGATTAGACAAGTTAGTAAAATAAAACCAACGATTTTTGAAAGGATTATAGGAAATACCACAGGAAACTATTCAAGCAAGAGTGAATTCGGAATAAATCATGTGGAATGAAATTGTGTTCTACCTTCTCTTCATATATTATTTACAACTGCCTAGGCGAGTCATTGATGTTTGCCATATTTGTGAGATGTCTAATCTATCTTTTCTGTTGACCACAGAAGGGTACGAACAGATATGCAAAGTTTCTACAATGGCCTCCTCTTTGTGAAGAAGAAAATCGTTATCATGACTTTTGCCTTTTGAATGATATTTTATGACCTGAATATAAGGCATGGGTCATGATGGCAGAGTTTTTTTGTCCAAATCATAGGAACTTTTGGATGGTTTTTTACAACTTCAACCGTGTTCGGCTAGACGCGTCAGTACTTGACACGATGTCTCTCTAATGTAGGTGACGTCGCATCCACTACAGTCTACCTTATAAATACAGTTCTATTGTTCCAAATGTGGAATAGAGTCTTTTGATTTGCGTAAGTGTGAGTATAGAGTGTTCGTCGCCCTATAGAATACTTTAACGTCGTAGCTATTAGAACTATGTGTTATTTCTTCTGATATGCATGTTCGATAAGGAAGTAATATAGTACTTATCCTATCTTTATGGCTTAGCTTTTCGGTATCTTTTTTCGATAAACCATTTTCTATCCTTTTTAATAACTTTTCTGGATAGTTGTTTTAAGACTTCCCAAACAACTTTTTTTCAAACCACCCAGTCCATTTTTGGTCAGAATACTTTAAAAGAATACTGTTGCAACTGATACTTGTATCCCTCAAAAAATGATGTCTGTCTGTGGGAATTGGATCATTTTTCTGCGGATTTTGTCATCGAAGAAAATAAACTTATCGTAACGATCTAGCTTTAAGGATTTTAGATAGCTTCTGAGATTAAATGTGGATTACTAGATGAAGAAAGCAAATCACTTCGTGAGACTGTACAACTGAATTGATTCAGATTATTGGAATATATTTCAATATACAATATTAGCTAAATTGTGATTAAGTTGGACAAAATATGTCACCAATACATGAAGTTCCTAGCTGTTAGAAGTAGTATTCATCATGAACTTACACCAGTTGGGGAGCCATTAAAAAATCTGGGAGCACTGGACAGCTGTTTCGTTTTAGTATGGGACTCCTCAGCAGTAGGCACCCACAACCCGGCTAGGGGTCGAACTCAGGACCTTCAGGTTTCACGGCGAACGCATTGACCACTCAGCCACTGGGTCGGTTTCCAGTGGTTCACAATTTCCAACTTCTGTCAATTCATGACATAGCGCGACTGTCACCCAACGTCTACACTTAGCATCCGCTTCACTCACGACCGATCGACCCACAGGTCACAGCTTCTCATTAGAACTGACATCCATCTGGAAGTGAAGTGGATGCTAACTGAAGACCGTGGGTGACAGTCGCGCTATGTCATGAACTGACAGAAGTTGGAAATTGTGAACCACTGGAAACGGACCCAGTGACTGAGTGGTTAATGAGTTCGCCGTGAAAGCTGAAGGTCTTGAGTTCGACCCCAGCCGGGTTGTGGGTGCCGACTGCTGAGGAGTCCCATACTAAAACGAAACAACTGTCCAGTGCTCCCAGATTTTCAATGGTCCCCCAACTGATGTCAGTCCGTGATGAATATATATATATATATATATTATATATATATATATATATATATATATATATATATATATATATATATATATATATACTATTTATTTAGCCAAATGTATGGTATTTGTATGACGGAATCTTCTAGACGGAAGTAGGTGATTTATCACTTCAGCTTTTATAATACATTCCACTCTATTCTTATTCCATTGTTTATGATACGATGATATATTTTCTGTGTAATATTATAAATTTCAATTCGAACATGGTTGTGAAATATTGATTTCTTTACTCAAATTCTGTCTATTGGGTCATGGATTCCATTCACATTCCACATACTTGTACATAGATAAGTTGGTGTAATCACTATCTATTTCATATTATGTGTAATTTATAGTGGGAACTTTTATCTAGATGCTGAGTTAAATATGAATGATCTTGACAAACATTTACGCATACTGTTGTATTCATCTTGCTGACTCTTAATGGAATCCTCTGTAAATCACGAAGATGAGTACACTTTAATGAAAATTTCAACAGTGTCGCAACATCTGAACACGATGTGACTTGAATACAACTTTTTTTTTTAAACATCATTTATAGTCTCTTTATCGGTAAAGCGTTAATTCAAGCTGATACTACAATACAAGCTTCACTGAATGAGTCATCATCATCATTATCAACATAGGACCAGGCATTACTGTGTAACGGTCCGAGTTGCCACACCTCATATCAGCACATCAAGTAAAAAGGTAGTGAGGTGCAGGATGAAGATGAGTGAATGCAGTCAAAAGAAATATAAAGTACGAGAAGAAAGGAAAAAGGAGTGACAAAATAGTGAGATTCGGTATAGCGTTGTTAAGATGAGGATAATGTGTGTATACATCTGCGCCACTGACATCGGTTCTGAGCCATATCACAAAGGGTCTCCAACCACTAGTTCCTCTTGTCCCATGGCTTAAACCAACAGTCAGAGACTTCATACATTGATGCCATGTTTTAGTCTGGCCACCTAGAGCCTTTTTCCAGCCTGGACCCACCTCAGCCAGCATTGTGTGACGAGGCAATCGGTGACTAGGCATACGTAGTACGTGTCCCAACCAGCCATCTCAATCGATGAAGGTTCACAACCTCGTCAACTGACTTACCTCTTCTCCCTAAAACTCTACACCTAACTTCTGCATTACTCACATGGTGACACCACGGAATACGTCCTATATTACGAAGGCAATGGTGATCAAACACCTGAAGCCTTTTTGTATCCTCCACTTTCAATGGCCATGTTTCACAGCCATATAGTAGAACAGAGCGGACTGCTGTGCAGTACACGCCACCCTTAATAGAGAAACGAATGAGTAAACATGTACAAGATTGTAAAGATACTTAGATCGTGGAAAGTGAAACGTTTGCATCATGAATGACTTTTATTTATTTTTTTTTCATTTACAAATCCTATACATTTCAATGTCTTATTTTGGCTGTATGCATGACGTGTAGTCTCAGTGAGAATTATTTCTGTTTATACTGCATACATTGTTATTTTCATCCTTTATAATCAATGCTCATGTGTAATAGTGATTCAATGACAAAATTTTGACGATTATTATTATTTCTTATTTATTTAATCATAATGAACTTACTATGTGAAAAATCTTCTGTTTAAACTATGAAATCATACAGAAGATAATTGGGAAGATTTTAAAATCCAGCTAATACTATTACTTCTCATAGAGTTGATATTTGTATTGCCAGGTAGAGGATTTGATCTTCTGATGTTAATCATTCCTAACTAAAAGAATATGTATGTTATATTTTGTAATCTCCTCAATTTTGTTAGTAATATCTGTTTATTAATGTGAATAGAATCTGTTTTCTCATATCAGTTCGCAGTATTCATCATGAAGAGTTTTGAGTACTTTTAATAGATATACAATTTGATAATATCTTAGTCTTACTAGTTAATGAATTTCAAGTATATAAGAAACAAGTATACTACTTGATTGACTATACTGTTATTAACAATCGTTTCACCTTCTTCTATTGCGAAGTGACTTCTACAGTTTACTCTTGACCGTCAAATCTACATGGGCAGTTACATTTTCATCTGTCTTTTGGTGTTAACATGAGATAAAACCTTTGTTTTACTTTACTGTCAAACTATTTATTCGTTTGTATGATTTTAAAGGATATTTCTTTGTGAATTTCAAAAGTCATTATGCTAAGATATCCTCTTATTCTACAAAGAAATAAAACTTTCGTAGCTCTTATGTCACTCATTTTGGGTTTTTATTAGTGTCTTTCATTGCTTATGTATTATGAAAATCGAAGTCTACATCTTATATTTTATGATTTCAATTGTGACCATCTTGCGTGTATTCTCCGGTTTGAGTTCTTAGTATCTTCTTATTACTACCAATGCACGCTTTCTGAGTTTTTCCCAGTAATATGATAAAACCCATATATCTGCGCGTTCATTGTGATACTACTTAATTAGTAAGTGCGTAGTATATACATTTTCCCTGACTTTTATAACCTTTTTAGTTGCTTGGATAATTTTATTGTTTTCATGTATATATATCTTTTTATCTCTCACTTGTTGAATTCTAGACCCAAATTGGTTCACACATTAAAGAAGCATTTTTGGAATTTATGGTGCATTTGCTGAAAGACTATCGGTCATGTCTTGTATCAGTACGTAATGTTCAAGGGGATGTTTTATTCAAAGTCGATGGTAAGTGTCTATTATACAATACCACTAATTATAATGAAGGTAATCATCAGTTTTTTTAAATTTACCTTCTGCTTCGATTTCAAATGAAAGTTTTCCTTGATGAATTATAAAAGGATTGCATTTTTCAGTTTCTACAACATCATAGATATCCAGTAAGCTGATTCGTTTTTGATGCATTGACTGATAAAATCAATCGCAGAACCTCTCACATATGTCATCACCTCAAATTGCCACACTTCACAGTAGGTAACAAAAACAGGTAGATAGAATAAGAATGATATCAAAATAGACAAAGTTGTGTGAGAGAATAAACAATCTGAAGATAAATAGGCTAGTGTGAATATTCAAGGTTTAGATGTCAAGGAGTGAATACATCTCTTTCATTGTAATCGATTTTCAACCATGTCACCAAGAGTCCTCAACCACTGAAACCAGTCATCTCAGAGAACTCAACCAGGCAGTCTACACCTTCCTACATGCTCAGACCACCAGTTCACAACCTCATCGAGACATAGCACGGTTCGATTTAGCTACCCTGAACCCTCTTCCAATTTATTCAACCTTCTACCAGTATAGCATGACGAAGTAGGCAGCAGCTCGGTATGTGCAACACATGTCCAAACCATCCCGACCGACTAAGGCTCGCAACCTCGTCAATCAACTTGCTGATCTTGCCTCTCGGGATGTTGACAATGCAGTCTTTAAATCCCTATACAGGTCAAGCCAGCTGTAAGAGACTTTGTCGCTTGGTGCCATGTCTTGGTTTCACCGCCCTCCAATGTTATCAAACTTCTAATAGCATGGGTTCTCGAGGAAGGTGGTGGATCGCCATGCGCCGTACCTATCCAAGCAACCTCAGCCAACCAAGCCTCAGAACCTCATCAGCCGATTTACCTGTCTTCTCTCTTCACCTTACCTCAACAGTCTTCACATAGCACATTCATATCATTCTTATGCCCTCCCTTCTGGTTTATAGGCGCCTCCTCATGAACTTAGGAGTATATTCCTTTAAAGCTAACACCTTTTCACATTCGTTCTCTTTCAAATGTACATGTATATACGTAGGTCGACTATACCCTCTTTTAAGACCTTAATAAGGCAGAAAAAGTCTGCTAACTCATTTACATGAAAGTATCGTTCACCTTGTATGCCACCGCCCGCGTATACTTGCCTTTGATATACAACAACTACATTATTACTATTTCTCTCATGGATTCAAAGTGGAACATAGGGCTTCAGTAGCACGTCTCCGTTTCACTCTCTTCCCTCCAACCTTTTAAACCTGGCTACACATCTGCTCATAAGCTCTCATTCGTTCCTCATATCACCTCCTCCATGTTACCCTCGGAGGACCAACTCATCGTCATCACTTTGGATTCCACTTGAGAGCATGGTCTCGCCCATGGTACATCTAGACCGTCTCCCTAGTGCGTGTTTAATGACTTTGACATCCTCATATGTGCCTGTGCTGCCTGTGTTTGAGATAATTCTGCCCTGCTTAGGTAGGTAAAGAAACTACTTCCATTAGCTTTCTCCTAGTCATGGTGATTGATACTTGTTGTACATGCTGTTGTTGGTTCGGTATCTTCATCACCTCTGTCTTATCTACGTTCACCTGAAAGAAGTCCTGTCTGCGCATGCCTGCCCCTTCTGTCAACTTGTTGACTTTTACCTACACGTCTTCGACTTTGTGCGACACTTGACATAAATCAGCATCGGCGGCGAAATCAAAATCTCCTAGGGTCATCTCATCACTCAAACAATGTATACCCAACTTCTCCCTCCTCACAGTCTCTTGCATGATCCAGTCCAGTCGACCACAATCACGAAGATCATCGATGATAGTAGGCAACCTTGTCTTCTCTTACACCCGTCTCCACTTCAAAGGCATCACTGAGCTTTCCATTGTCAACCACTCGACATGTAGCACAATGTAGCACACAGCTGTTGAATGAAGTGGATAAAGATTTGTGGCACTAAAACCGTAGTGTTGAAGCAGCTGCCAAACCACTTCTCGGTCGACACTATCCAAGGCCTTATTAAAGTTGAGGAAGTTGAGGTAGAGAGTTGACTGCCATTCTATGCTCTGTTCTATGATGATGCACAGCATAGCGTTGCAATTCGATTCACACATGATTTGTTCTTCCTGAAACCAAACAGCCAGCCTGTTCCGGTCGTAATTTTCAACCAAGGGCGTATTTTAGTCTCTCCAGGATGACACAGTTTAATATTTTGCTCCCGGTGTAAAGCAGCATGATTCTGCGCCAGTTCTTGCAAAGACTTAGGTCTCCCTTCTTAGCGAGTTCGACAAGATAACCCTTCTCCTAATCGACAGTTACCTGTCCTTCCTCTAAAACTTTCTGAAGTAGTGGTGTGAGTATATCCGCTATTGTCTCTACGTTTGTTTTCAGTGCTTCTCGAGGAATTCCATCTGGTCCTGCTGCTTTCCCGGATTTCAACAACTTTATGGCGTGGCGTTCAGGACTTCTGCTTTTCTCGGAGGGCTTGTGTTCACTGGTGATTCTGCGATTGATGATGGTATTTCTGGACGAGTTGCAGGTGGTGGTGGTGGTGGTGGTGGTGGTAGATTCATGAGTCTTTTCAAGTGGACGGCCCATCTTTTCCTTTGTTTCTCCTCTTCCGTAACTAGCTTTCCTTCACCATCTTTCATTGGTTTCATCTGAGTTGATCTCTTCATTTGCCAATGTGTCGTAGAAGTGTCTTTTGTCTTTGCGCGCATTCTTATTCACCTCTTTGTCCAGTGTTTTAGAGGTTGTATTCAGTTCCTCTTTTTGTTGTTCATCTCTGCACTGCTCTGGTTCATCGTCTACTCCACCATCTTCTTCTCCCTACTCGATCAGCTTCCATGTGTCCGTCGACATCCACTCCCTGTCTTCTTTCTTCTTCCTTCTTAACACGGTTATGCAGGTTTCCTTCCACATGTCTCTCAAAGAGTCCAGTGTTCTTCCATGCAGGTTTCTACTGGGATGATGTTGCTCAGTATCTCCCATTTTTCGCTGATGGTTGACTGATGTGAAGATATCCTTTGTAGTTTCGTCCCTCAATTCGATTTCTGTTCTGGGCGTTGAACTTCAACTGTGGTCTATCATCACCAACTTCTTTGAAGGCTTTCAAATTGGTTTTGAAAGTGGGTTCCTTGCACTAGATAGTGAGTAGTGTGAACCTACTTCTGCTCCCCTTCTTCATCTGATCTTGTGTCCAGTAGGCTGCTTCTCCACTTTCTTCACATTCAGATGAAGTCGATCTCATTCCTAGTGTATTGCGTCCATCTGGTGAAATCAACTCCATGTCGCTCTCTTTGTCAATATCATTGTGTTTGTATACACTGCCTCCAATCACTATATCATTAAATGTGCAGAAATCTGCAAACAGTTCTCCATTCTGGTTCATCATTTCACTGAGTGCTTCTCGACCAATGATTGGTTTTCTTCCTGTGTTGTGCGCTCCCAGTTTAGCGTTCATGTCACCCCACCCATTAGAATTTTGATATCGCCAACTGATGTCTTGTCCATTTTTGGTTGCAGTTGTCAGTATAGTTCCTTCTTCTTCTCTTCATCTGCATTATTTGTGGGTGCGTAAAGTAACATTGAATGATTGTGACCTTTCTTCCTTTTGTCTTTAACCTTGCTGTCATGATCCTGGAGGAGATTGGTTCCCACTGTATGAGAGCCTTCGATGCTCTTCAAGGGGGCGTCTTGATGGACTCTCCAGAATTCAGTGTTCTCATGGTTGTCGTCTGGATGACAATATTGGAGTAGATTGTAGACTCTCCAATTGACAGTCTGGAGAGTTGGGTTCCATTTCATCTGCTTTCGCAGATTTCAAGCACTTGCATGTCATACCTCCTGATCTCTTTTGCAATCTGGACAGCCTTTGTAGGTTCAAACATAGTGCGGACATTCCACATTTGCTTTCGCTTTCTTTGATAGAAGAGAAGACACATCGGCTGACTGGCTACTGGAAGGCTTTCACCAACCGACGTGATTTCGCCTTACCGATTCCAGCGAGGAATGTTTGTTTTGATGTTTGATATTTTCTTTGTGATTTGAAGTTTCTTTAACGGTTGGATTTATTTTACGGGGTAAGAATGCTAGCCGTACGCCTAACCTTCTTTTTTTATCCGGGGTTGGGACCGGCTAGCAACTAGTGAACTAGTTACCTAGGTGAGGTTGTACTACAACTATATCTCAGCACATATTTTGAGAACACTGACTGTGATGTATGCTATAAGTGCAAATCTATCTCACTGTTTTATGAACTGCGTTTCGTATGAAGTAAGTTTGCTTGCCGAAGTAATATTATCTTGAGCAAATATTTCTGTGACATTCTACATTTCCTCTTTTGGTATAAACTGAAATGTAGTAGGGATTGTGATTCTTTATTTTGTAGTAATATTGAAACCTTGATACTGTGGCTCAGTGGTTTAAGGTGATGACTTCCCACTATTGGGTCACGGGTTTTAGCTTTACTGCATGAAAGTTCACAAGGTAGCTGAGTCCGTTGCAGTTAAATTGCAACTAATCTTTTCCATCCGACTGACTGGTAGTTCATTCATTTTGACCCATTTTCCCCTGTTCTAACATTTATTTTTTGTAAACATTGAAAAGCTGCGTTTTGATTAGTTGAATTATCTATCCCAAATAGCATTTTCATAATTTACTTCTATTAGAAGTACTTAGTTGCGGAAATTCTTTATTGTTTTATTGTCTATACGTACACCTTGCGTCATCTGTATGCACAGTAATTTGATGTGACACGTCCATTGACACTTATTGTTGTTTATCATTTGACTATCTGAGATCGCCGTAGTTTGGCAGACTAATATTTATACTTATTGTTTTGACCTCCGTATCTCTCCTCCTCTTCCTGTCTGAACAAATTGATCCGATACATCTCTGTGTGGTGTTGTAAGTTGACTTTTTTTTCCCTCTATTTATCTTATTTTCCCTCTTTTTGCCCCTTCCTCACTCTCATTATTTATTTTGATGCATATTTAATTTGATATCTGTGAAGATAATCTTTTCTTTTTTCTCCGATTGTCTTTTTGAAGAAATGTTTCATCGTAATCAGGTAACGAAACGGTATTTCTCATATCATATAGTATATTTGAATGAGGTCAAGATGTCTATTCCTCAATATATTTTGTAAATTTTAATCTTGCATACTGAGTTCACCTATACTCCTTACCACTTCATATATTTGAATGCTTCATATTTCACGTTTCAACTACCTGATCGCTACAAATTTACCTAATTATCATATAAAAATGTAGGCTACCGATCTGAGATAGTGGCGAAAGATTAATAGGTCTATATAGATTTGTAACTCATTGGTTTGAACAGTAGACGACTATCAACTACCGATTCATAGGTTGCAATCGACGTGATGATGTTACTTCATTCTGGACCTCTGAATAGTATAATTAAACTCCGTACATATGATTCTTACAAAGGTAAGTAACACCTATACAAGTCGAATTGCATTGCAAACTATCATCTCTACTTATCCTACACATAATAAATACAATACCCTGTGTTTAGTCAAAAGTATTTCCCAGTACATAAAACTTTATCATTTTTAAACAGTTCCTCATTTTCTATACCGTCTTAATAATATTAACAACAATACTCTACTATGGCTTTTTTTTTCCATTGCAATACAATTCTTGAGAGAATATACTGACAAACCGAAAACACTTTTATCGTGATTTCTTTGAAACTTCTCAATGGACTAATTTTGAATGAGATCAAAGTTATGCTTCATCATATGAAGCGTTTACTTCTCTGTGGTTCTTTCTTTCCTGTTGTACGGCTATGAGATATGGCCGTTAAAAGTAGTAGATATGAAACAGTTGCACGTTTTTGATCACATGTGTCTTCGTAACAATCGTCGCGTTTGGTAGTGAACAATGTTGAGGTCAGGCGAAAGGTACTTGGCAAGATCAGCAAGTTGATTGACGAGGTTGCGAGCCTTAGTCGGTCGGGATGGTTTGGACATGTGTTGCACATACCGAGCTGCTGCCTACTTCGTCATACTATACTGGTGGAAGGTTGAATAAATTGGAAGAGGGTTCAGGGTAGCTAAATCGAACCGTGCTATGTCTCGATGAGGTTGTGGACTGGTGGTCTGAGCCATGTAGGAAGGTGTAGACTGCCTGGTTGAGTTCTCTGAGATGACTGGTTTCAGTGGTTGAGGACTCTTGGTGACATGGTTGAAAATCGATTACAATGAAAGAGATGTATTCACTCCTTGACATCTAAACCTTGAATATTCACACTAGCCTATTTATCTTCAGATTGTTTATTCTCTCACACAGATTTGTCTATTTTGATATCATTCTCATTCTATCTACCTGTTTTTGTTACCTACTGTGAAGTGTGGCAATTTGAGGTGATGAACATGTGTGCGAGTTCCTATGTTCATTTTGCTTTTTGTCCTTCTACGCATATGACGTTCCCCACAATGACACTTATGCAACGTGTTGAGAGTTGCATTGGTAACTGTAAAGGCTCTCTACTTGTCCCACCCACAATCAATCCATTGCTCTTTGTTACTGTATAGTATTGTTCAGTTTCGCTCGAAAGAATTCTTTCAGTACTTACACTTTATCTCAATGATTTTCAAACAATTTCTCATATTCTAAGTGTTTATAGCGAAAACCTATTTTGGTTTCTTTTTATTTCAATAGAATTCTTAAGAGAATATGCTGATAAACCGACAATACCTTTTTATCGTGCTTTATTTGAAACTCAACAATGGACTAATTTTGTACGGGATCGAAGTTATGCCTCACCACGTGATGAAGAGTTAGATTACTTTGATAATCGTATTGAATTATTGCAAGAAAATGAATCAAAACCACGTCATCATCGTCACCATCGTTCTCATAATAGTTTAACTCTATCATCTATGAGCAATTTATTCGCAATTAGTAATCGACCATCAACATCATCATTTCATGAACAGTTGACGAATACAACTGTCGGTAGTAACCAATGTCACATTGTTGGTGTTAGTGATAATACTAGTAACCATTCTGGTGGTAAATCGATGTCAAGTAATGCTTCATTACGAGATCAATCAGATGAATCAATTGATTCACAATTTTCAAGTGATTTAGTGTTGCCTAGCACGTGAGTTTTTATGCGGTTGATGTACTTATTTTAGTATTTTTATTACATGGACTGTCATTTTTCAATATTTACTTGATTGAACTGAATTGGTTGTTATTTATTGTCACATATAATGATACCATGACACAGTCAACCATTTACCACCATGTGTTTCATTCGCATGTTATTTCTTCCCTGGTGACTGACGCTAAAATCAAGGATATCAATGACGGCCCGTTTAAGAGACTTCAGCTACATGTAATCATGCAACAGTGGGGAGATTATCCTTCTTTGGAATACTGCTACATCCATCTGACAACCGATAAACAGGATAAAACTAGCATCTTGGATTCTACCACTAACCAGTAGCAGACACATTGTTTTCTAATTACGATTCGGACAAGACATCAGTTGGCGATATCAAAATTCTAATGGGTGGGGTGACATGAACGCTAAACTGGGAGCGCACAACACAGGAAGAAAACCAATCATTGGTCGAGAAGCACTCAGTGAAATGATGAACCAGAATGGAGAACTGTTTGCAGATTTCTGCACATTTAATGATATAGTGATTGGAGGCAGTGTATACAAACACAATGATATTGACAAAGAGAGCGACATGGAGTTGATTTCACCAGATGGACGCAATACACTAGGAATGAGATCGACTTCATCTGAATGTGAAGAAAGTGGAGAAGCAGCCTACTGGACACAAGATCAGATGAAGAAGGGGAGCGGAAGTAGGTTCACACCACTCACTATCTAGTGCAAGGAACCTACCTTCAAAACCAATTTGAAAGCCTTCAAAGAAGTTGGTGATGATAGACCACAGTTGAAGTTCAACGCCCAGAACAGAAATCGAATTGAGGGACGAAACTACAAAGGACATCTTCACATCAGTCAACCATCAGCAAAAAATGGGAGATACTGAGCAACATCATCGCAGTAGAAACCTGCATGGAAGAACACTGGAACCCTCTGAGGACATGTGGAAGGAAACCTGCATAACCGTGTTAGGAAGGAAGAAGAAAGAAGACAGGGAGTGGATGTCGACGGACACATGGAAGCTGATCGAGTAGGGAGAAGAAGATGGTGGAGTAGACGATGAACCAGAGCAGTGCAGAGATGAACAACAAAAGAGGAACTGAATACAACCTCTAAAACACTGGACAAAGAGGTGAATAAGAATGCGTGCACAGACAAAAGACACTTCTACGACACATTGGCAAATGAAGAGATCAACTCAGATGAAACCAATGAAAGATGGTGAAGGAAAGCTAGTTACGGAAGAGGAGAAACAAAGGAAAAGATGGGCCGTCCACTTGAAAAGACTCATGAATCTACCACCACCACCACCACCACCACCACCACCACCACCACCACCACCACCACCACCACCACCACCACCACCACCACCACCACCACCACCACCACCACCACCACCACCACCACCACCACCACCACCACCACCACCACCACCACCACCACCACCACCACCACCACCACCACCACCACCACCACCACCACCACCACCACCACCACCACCACCACCACCACCACCACCACCACCACCACCACCACCACCACCACCACCACCACCACCACCACCACCACCACCACCACCACCACCACCACCACCACCACCACCACCACCACCACCACCACCACCACCACCACCACCACCACCACTACTACTACTTTTGCATACTGGTGGTCTGGTTGGTGGCTAGCAGTGGAATGCAGGACATGTGTTTCGTCTCTTTTGTGACTCGTCTGCTATTTGTACCTGCGCCAATGAGATTCGAACACAGTTTCCGTGGTTTCAGACACTAAAGCTTTATCTAGTAGTCTGCTGAGACCTTAGTGCACCTCTGGTGCGGCGCGCATCAGTTTCTTTCTGATATTTGTTGTCTCCCGTTGCTGTATTGCTTCGAGTCGCTTGACCTCTTTTTATACATTAATACCGCATACGTATGGAAGTTTGACTTCGTTGCTATCGGTCCCACTTGTTATAAATGGCTTATAGATGTCCGTTAATGTAATTTTTCTAGGTGTTTGATAATGACAGTTTTTGTTTGTTTTGACTGATTTCGGAAAGCAAACATAATGAATTATGTTTGACTTTGCTCTTCTTATAACATTCAAATAAGTAGTATTTCACGTTCTTTCAGTTATTTGAATCCACTGGTTCAAAATAAATGTGCATGCTTCTGATTAGAATATACTCAGAAATTTAAAATGAAGTTGGATGATTTTCACATCTTCAATATGATTTCCCATCAAACTGGTTATAACACAATTAGATTCAGATAGATGTATTTCAACTATAAAATATATGTCAAAATCCGCAAAAATAAATAGATAGACAATATCAACTTATGACCTGTCACTATATGTGATTCATACAGTTTTCCTTGCAGATATTAGCAACTATGTAGAGTGATTCTTCCCTCTCTCCACTACAAAATCAGTGCCTAACTCTATCGTTTATGATGTTCTTTAGAATATTTAGACAGTAATCGAGGCATCCGCATAGTGGCCAATCTGCAAACAGAAGTCGAACGAATTTGATTCAGGAGAACAACAGAAAATTACAAGCACCAGTAAATCCACTATATATATGATTCACTTTCTCCAGGATGTGTCATATTTGTTCTGTTTTTCGTAATTGAAAAACTGTCTACTTCTGTCGTCGGAACTTCACCACCCCCAGTATCTAAGATTTTTCTAGTGTTCCGAGCGAAATGTGAAATGATTTTTTTTACATAACAGTTGGATGATTAGCCTTACAAAGGCTTCTAATTGGCATATTTTCTTCTGGTTGTAATCGAAGCTGTAAAAATTTATGAAGGGAATATGCATAATTACCCTAGTTTTTCCTATAATTCTTTACACTTTAATATCTTTTGGTTTACTTTACTCACCTCATATTAATTTTCATTCATCTCTTCTGACTACTATTTGTAGTCAATGTACAATTGTTATAGGTCCTCCATGTTGGCCAATTCCAGAATTCTTCGACAAATCTCAACAAGATCAAAGTTTATGGACAACTGAATATTCATTTGGTGTTATCCCAATAAAAATCAACTCCAAGCTATTGAATTTATTAGCTTCTAGAGCTCTACTCCTGACTGTTACATCATCAGAAAATCTTATCTCTACAATATATCAGTCTCACAATGATTTCAGTAAACAGACTATCATGGCGACTGTAATGTCACCAAAATTAGGAAGTGAAGGTTTAGGAAATGTTATCCTGCATAAAAAATCACTTATAGATGCTCCACCTGGTACTACTACTACTACTACTACTACTACTACTACTACTACTACTACTACCATCGCTGCCGATACTGATATGCTTTCGTCATCCCACTTAATAAATATCAATAATTGTAAATTGTCAATTAACAATAATACTTCAGATCATGCTGATTCTCAGATAACGACAATGATGACAATGCTGCAGATAAATAATACTCATCGATTTGGTTCATTAATGCTTGCTGATAGTCCATCTCCCTTATTAATACGTGCAAATCGTTCAGATAAGAATACATGTTTAATTGGCTTGAGTACAGAGTATTCTCTACCAGGGAATAATGTGACAATTCTAAAACGTTCATCACAAGAACTACGCAATACAGCAAATTATTGTGAGTTTACAAACTAAACAAGCCTAGTCCGTTTTCTTTAAGTAGGTTTTTTCTACTTTATCTTGCCTATGGAATACTAAATAAAGTCAGAATAGACTGATGATTACCTAGGTAGTCACATTTACTTTAACGAATTAATAAATGATGAAATCTCACTGCAGATGTAAATCATTTGGTTAGACTTGTTTATTTGATATGGCACACAATGAGTGATACAGTATTATTTACTTGACGAAATTTCGAGCATAAATTACTATTTAGAAGTAGTAGTCATCATAGACTGACGTTAGTTGGGGAACCATTGAAGACGTGGGGGCACTGGACAGCTGTTTCATCCAACTAGCATCGGACCCCCCGGGAGCACGCACCCACGATCCGGCTAGGGATCGAAACCAGGATCTCCAGGTTTCATGGCAAACACGTTAACCATTCAACCACTGAATCGATTCTCAGTGGTTCAGAATTTCCAACTTCTATCAATTCATGACATAGCGCGGCTATCACCCAAGGTCTTCAGTTAGCATCCGCTTCACTTACGACTGGTTGACCCACAGGTCACGACTTCTCATTAGAGCTTCGTGATATCCATCTGGAAGCCAGTCACTAATGAGCACTATAGAGTAATGTATTTTTGAGATGAATGGGGATTTTTAATTTAGAAGTAGTATTCATCATGAACTGACATCAGTTAGGGAAGCACCGAAAATCTGGGAGCACTCGGCAGCCGTTTCGTTCTTCTATGGGACTCCTCAGAAGTACGCACTCATGACCCGGCTAGGGATCGAACTCAGGACCTTTAGGTTTCACGGCAAACGCGTTAATTACTATTGTTCATAATCATATTCGTCGTGTAATCACATCGTTCCCGATATCTGACTTTGAAAGTCCTATCACTCATCTGATATTCTTTGTTTTTATTGGTAGTGCAATTTTGCACGTATCTGGTATAAGTGTTAGATGGGTTGGGTGTTGATTTGATGAACAAAGATTCTGTATTTAGCTAAATTCCTATGTTCCACTATTGTAACTGATCTCGACTGGCTAGTTTGAACTATGTAGCTGACCTCTCAGTGATTACATGGAATTGGATATATTAGATTATTTTGCTCAATTGGTTCTATCGAATCCTTGAACCAGCCGACAGAGCTTATCTCTGAGTGATTTCGTAGGTTTAAATGCCGCCCTAATTCCAGTCTTGTTGAGAATCTTACGCAAAGTTTCTGATGTCCCTTCCTTAAATTGTAACACCATTAATATATTATGTTATTTATCTGTCCTTTGGGTTCCTAGTGGAACATAGGGCTTCAGTAGCACGTCTCCATTTCACTCACTCTCTTCCCTCCAACCTTTTAAACCTGGCTCCACATCTGCTCATAAGCTCTCATTCCTTCCTCACATCACCTCCTCCATGTTACCCTCGGAGGACCAACTCGTCGTTATCACTTTGGATTCCACTCGAGAGCATGGTCTGGCACGTGGTACATCTAGATTATCTCCCCAGTGTATGTTCAATCAAATCCATCTCCACTTTCTTCTTTACCATATTTGTTGGGCGATAGCTTCTTGGTTTGTTGGTTCGTTGCCAAGCCAGGTCCAGGCCAGAGTTCCTCCTTGCTTATTCTAACTAGTCTCGCCATCTGATCTGATCTTCAGTATCGAATGAGCGTAGGTGGCAGCTGCTGATGAGTGTCTGTAGTTTGTTGGAAATGCTATTCGTAATGCGTCAAGTCTCTCAACCATCATCACACAGAAGCACTGACTGACTTGACTGAATTAGTGTTGAAAATCCGGATCTTGTTGTTCATATTGAGTGGCGTGGAGTGCAGTGGAGTGCAGTAGACCTCCACATGGGTTTAGGTTACTGGATGCCTGTCTTGCTGTCTTCCCAATGTTGACTTAGACATCCTCATGTGTGCCTGTGCTGCCTGTGTTTGAGATAATTCTGCCCTGCCTAGGTGGATGAAAGAGACTACTTCGTTTAGATTTCTCCCATTGATGGTGATTGGAGGTTTTGAACTCCTTTCCACTTGTGTTGTCGCTATTATTCGTGTTCATATTGTTCTTATTATTTCGTTTCTGGAATTCGCACCAATTTTCTTAATTAACGGTACTGTATAACTTTTAATTACTAACGCTTCTTTTGTGTTTCAATTCCATGTTTGAGCCCTTGCACAGACTAGTGAGGTATGTAGCTCTAATATTTAGATATTTGAGTAAACCCGCCTTTATTGATATTGGATGATATGAACTGAAATCTAGATACCTGTTGAAATGCGTCGGTTACTTGTGGAAGGTAATATTAAAATCGCTGTCTGTTCTCCGTTTTACCGTTTCTTTCTCTCAAGTGTAGCCCTCCTAATATTGTGTGCTTTCAGTGTGATTTTGTCAAAAGATACAGAAATTATAACTGTTGCTCCCATCAGATCTCGTTTTTTTACTTACAGTAAATCAAACCACTTCATTATGTGTAATACGTGTTTATGTGTAGAAATGCTATAACAAGCAATCGTTTAAATACTATTCTACTATATATCAACTAACCACCGCCCACCGTCATTAGTAAGTAAATAAACGTGTTTACTTTTATACAGTAGACTATTAACAAGACTATTACAGAAGTCTCCATAAGTGTTTAAGGGAACTTCTGTAATGTTCATTCTGTCTAGTATTCCTGAATTCTCCTCAGGACAGTATACTGGTGGTATTTCGTAGTTCAGCTGTTTTGAATAGGTTGTATTGGCCTTCTATAATTGAAAGGTTGTCAGTATTTTTACAGTTCGACTTTAAGCAATGAAGCATAATAGCATCATATCGGGCAAAGTTACAACAGTGATTAAGAATCCGTGGCACATCTACCTATACTAGGCACTTATGTTTTATCATGTATTATTACTGCATATTTCTTAGCTGATAATAATGATGCACTAGTTCAATTAAATTTTGAGGGGGTTGTGGAGATTTGGAATTATTTCAAGTTGTTATTCATCGAAGACAGACATCAGTTGGAGGAACAAAGGAAGCCTGGGAGCACTGGACAGCTGTTTCGTCCTAGTATGGGACTCCTCAGCAGTGCGCACCCACGACCCACCAGCAGGGAATAACAACTTGAAATAATTCCAAATCTCCACAACCCCCTCAAAATTTAATTGAACTAGTGCTCGTTGGTGACTAGCTTCGAGAAGTATTCCCGAAGTTCTAATGACAAGTCGTGACCGGTGGAGTCAAAGCCTGATGGCCGTGAGGACAAATACTCAACGATGACATTGGGTGGCGGTTTGCGCTATATCGTGAGCTAAGAGAAGTTGGAAATATGGAGCATTGGATTGTGACCCAGTGGCTCAATGGTAACGCGCTGGTCGCGGAACCTGAAGGTCGCGGGTTCGATCCCTGCTGGTGGGGTCGTGGGTGCGCACTGCTCACGAATCTCATACTAGGACGAAACAGCTGTCCAGTGCTCCCAGGTTTCCTTTCTTCCTCCAACTGATGTCAGTCTTCCATGAATAACAACTTGAAATAATGATGCAATTGTTCATATCTTGTTAATTTCTGTTATTATTTACTTGAATTTCAACGTCCCACTCATTGGAACGCTGGTCATCACTACTTTGCTCCGTTTAAATCTCAAACAACAGATAATTCCCCAGTAGTATATCAGTTGTACAAACGTCTATTGAAGATTGAAACTTTCATCCGAAACTGAATCATTAGCTACTCTTTCTATCGCTTCAAAAGTTATAGACTTTTTGAAATGCATGTGAACAGTAAATATTCCTGATAACTGTAAATTATCATTACATTTAGGCTCATGTAAACACTCAACAGTCCTTTTAGGTCGAAATGTCGTGATTTATAGATCACTAGTTTTTAACACTTACATGTAACAGCTTAATTGTTTTTAATATCTTGACATCTGATCAATAAACTTTAATAGGTCACTACCACTTGTTCTGAGCTTCACTGTCCACAAGGTTATCGTTTAATATATAATCTGTTTATTATTGAAATGATGTGGGAGACTGTACAGAGGTAGTACTGAAAAGTACGAGTAATGTAAAACCGTGCACACCACCCACCAGCCGTTATACATTTCACCTATCAGAAGCAATTACTTTCAAATGTTTGATCCGATATATTATAATAATTTAATATTCATTTTATCCTCTACCTCTTGCAACTCTAAATTCTATAGGTATGGATATTTCACAAAACGATGATTGTTCTATGCCAAAGTATTTAGCTGCAACCGCGTATTCGATTTGGTTCATGTTACTCCCAGCCTACTTGGCTTCTGTGCATACATACTATATAAATGAATTTGGCAATGTTAGTCCTCCTAACGATGATAGTGGTGAACGTAATACTGTTGAAAGTGTGACCACTCATCCTTCAGGACAACATTCAACAAACACAACACATCAACTGTCATCAACTCCATCCAATGTTTATGCAATGAATGTGGTTAAACAAATTATAGCTCAATCAGTTGGTGTATTCAATCGCATGCAGTATTACGGATTGGAAGTATCTGATCAGGTAATTATTAAAATATTTCCCTACTAATAATTCTGGTCAATATTTCCAAATAACACTCATTCATTGAATGATTAAGGTGTTATAACCACATATATGTAGTTAAAACTCTCCACTTAAACATGTAGTAACTGAGACAAGCATATGGTTAGTTGACAGGAAGTGGGTTGACACCAGCCAGAGAAACAATAAAACTTAGGGAACAGCAAAGAATTCACCATCAACCTCATACTGGATCCATATGAGGACCATCAAGATTCAGGTTAATCCATAGTACCAGTCGTTTGTTGATCTGGAGTCCCATAGTTATTTTTCTCCATGTTTTTCACTGCTCACGCTTGGAATCGAAATGAAATACACTCAACAACTCTGTGCACATTCAATAAGCCAAATTTATTGTGTAATGGCTACCTGGTTGCCGAAACCATGGTAGATGGGATGGTGTTTGTGAACCCCGTGACCCATTGTTTGATATTCATTTCCCTAAATTAATGTCACAACGTTACACAACCCTATTACGTGGAGTTCTTTTAGCTAGTATGTCGGTTTGGGTGAATAGCATATTCTCAACATGCAAAAAAGCCATTCAGACTAGATAATTAGCGACATTGGTAGCAGTTAATCATCCACTACTGACGCCTTTTCAAAGGAAGCTTGTTAACATAATTATCTATGATATACTGTCTAAATCTTACGTCTTGTTTTCTTTGGTGTATTATTACAGTTAGTGTTTGACCAAAATGCTACCAAAATGGTACTGATTTTGACAGTATGTTTGTCTGGTTATTTCATTCATTTTGCAATAGTGAATTTCTTATAGGGCTATCCTGAGTCTACCTACATACACACAAGCTACATCTAACCTCTCAAGTTTACATATACGTTCCACTGATATTAGAGTGATTTTGAGTCGATCAAACTTTCTTAATGAAGATCAATTTCACTCTGTTACCAATATATTGACGACTTCCTAGTGTAAGTGAATCCTATTGAAAAGACCTATCTGTGTCGAAGACATGAAATATTAGTTGCAGTACTATTAATCTAAACAATAGGATTGCCATCCAGTGACAGAAGGATAAAATATTTTTTTCCTGAAGGTGGTTTGGGCGCTCACCACTGATAACTTTCTGAAGTGGTCGAATAGTCCTTGATGATGATGAATCTTCTCATAACTGATAGCTTACGAATTGAAAACTGTCTTTATACTCCCAGAACAAATCAACACACGACTATTGATACTGATCACTAGAATACTGTCTCCACACTATTCGAAAACAAGAATGAGGAGGTGAGAATTTATTGCAAATATTAGTTGTTTATGAAGGATTTTACTAGACCGATAATATCTCTGACACTTATTAGTAGTGGAATAATAAAGTCCTAAAGACACCAACTTTTCATCAAGGCCAGTAAAATACGAATGAAACTATTAGTCCATATTTTACACGTTTCCTACTGTAAGCAAATAAATATCCACTGATTCTTCAATTAGTATCAATATATGATGAACTGAATCTTCTAAGCTAAAAGATTATTCTTCGATAAGATGATAACAGTATCAGATCTCACTCTATTCGGATCAGTTTTTTAATCATCCTACCTATTTGCTAATATTTAATATTTGTTTCATGCTTTCATCTTCTTTTGTTCCTTCCATTACTCTAGGTTGCTTTACGAATACTATTAGTTCTATTATATCAAAATCGTTTGGAGAATTTCGACTTGATGCAATTTATTGATTCGATAAAGTGGAATCTTTTTTCAACTGGAATTGCAAATCATGTGAGTTGTCTATTGGATGTTGTTTTTGTTTTTTCAAGCATTTCTTTGGTTGGCGTTGTTGATACTTCGTGATAGAATTTGAATTGCATGTTTTTCAGCTAACGAATCTATCTATAAGCCGCCAGTCTTGCTGTTTCCATTATGACCTGAACTCACCAACACTATTATCTTATGGATTAAAGTGTTTGTGTTTCTATTAAGCTATTGAGTTTTTATAGTTACATTGTGTTCAACTCATATTAGTTGTTATTAGAATTTTCAATCTTTCACGTTGTCGTATAGGTATACTATGCCAGCTTATGTGCTTCTTGTATAGATATCAACAATGGTTAATACTCAATAAAAATGAATGAAGTTATTTCTTTGAAATAGTAGATATTATGTTTCGAATTCCATCTGAAAAACCTCCATCCACCTAGTTGCATATATGTTCAGTTTGCTTGTGCACCACAGACAAAGTGGACAAAGTGACTGGTACTCTAGAATTTCGCTTAGAGATGTAATTACAAGAAATACCAATTGTCTTAACTAAGTAAGGGGCTATTAATGAATAGGAAGTTTGTCATCACAGTAAACCTTCCTCAGTGTTTTTCCATTATCTTTTAAGTGATCATTAGAACTAGATCACATTTCCTAACTATGAGTATAGGTTTCACAGAGAAGTAGGCAGTAGTTTAGTTGCGTTTCTTCATATAGACAATTTAGTGTGCGTCTCCTTTTATGTGCTGTGTGTATACTGTCACTGTCTCTTTCCTTAGTCGTAACTCCATATCTGGAGCAAGCTTATAGTCCACAAGTATATGTTACCATAATTTTGATGGGAAGGTTTTTTATGGGACAATTAAAAAGTACGAGATCGTTAAAGGTCATTTTCTTCGACTCAGAATAAGAAGGCGACGTCAGCATAAACTACATTCTGCTCTCAGGTAACACTTTACTGACAGCACGCCGCCTGACGTTTTCAAGCACAGAGATAGGAAGTTAATTAAAGTGATGTAGGTACTAGGTAATGTATGGGAATCAGAGGTAATGCCGTCAGACTGGTCTACTTCTCTCATCATCACCCAGAGGAGAGAAATGTTTTCTTATGATAGTCATAGGGGGAATTAGTTTGACTAATATTATGTCCAAGATACTAGGGTCCATAGCTGTCCAATGCCTTACCTGGGGCTTGATGATAGCAAACTTCAGAAAACCAGGTTGGTTTCAGACCCAGACGAGAATGCATCGACCATACTTTCACCCTCTGACAGGTCCTGGAACACAGGCATACTTACCATATTTCTCGACCTAAAAGCAGCATTTGATTGTATCGACCGTGAGATGTTGTGGCATTGTCTGACTGTGAAGGGAGTGCCAAGCAAGTACATAACGTTTATTACAGCTCTCCACTCGTACTCATGCAGTCGTGCCAGAGCTTTTGCAGGGCTGTCTTGTGAATCGACGGCAACTAGTGGTGTCCGCCAGGGATACATAACGTCATCCTTCCTGCTTAACTTCGTTAAAAATGTACTCTAGGTAAGTCTAACTTCAAAGGGATTGATCTACTCCATGGTGATCATCTGGTTGACTTGGAGTATGCAGGCGGTATTGTCCTGCGTTGTGAAGACGCTGACAAAATGAAGGGTCTTTGAAACGCGTTGAGCAGAAATCTAAATATGTTTGGTTGGCATGCGTTTCGCACCTCTCAAACGTAAGTTGATGTTGCAGGTCTGGTCTGCAACGACTCCAAGTTTAATGATAGGGAGTGAAGTGGTGGAACGTATCGAACACTGTTTAATTGGGGAGTGACATCGGCTTGAACAGGGTGCTTACCAACGAAATCTCAGCTTGGATACAGAAGAGCCGTTTGGAATTAGTCAACTTACATCATCTATGGCGCAAGTGAGATATCGCTGCAGTTCGTTCTGTCCTATTGTTCAGCTGAGACATGGGTGTTAAAAGTAGAAAACATGAGATGGCTACAAGATTTCGATCATATATGCCTTCGTAGTATTGGTCGCGTTTAGTGGAATTACTATTTAGGAAGTATTGAGGTCAGGTGAAGGGTGCCAACTGACAGAGAGTACCAACATCAAACCTCGCATCGACTCAAGTCGCCACACTTCACAGTAGTATACAAAGAACAACTGGATGGAAGAAGACTGATAGCAAAGTGGACAAAGTTCTGTGAGAGAGTAAATAATCTGAAGATAACGTTTAACGCGAATATTCAAGAAGTGAATACATCTGGACCACTGTGACCGATTCTCAACCATGTCTCCAAGAGTCCTCAACCACTGATTCCTTTCGTCACGAAGACCCCAACATGGCAGTCTACATATTCCCAAGATAGCTAAGTCGATTGATGAGTTTGTTAACCTTAGTTGACTGAAATGGCTTGGACATACACTGTGCATCCCCAGCAACCGCCTACCTCGATGTACCATACTAGGGGAACAGGATTAGGTTGGAAGAAGAAGGGTTCAGTGTGGCCAGACCAATACATGGTACTGAGGGACGAAATCTCTGACTGTCGATCTGAGGTGTGCAGGGAGATGTAGACTGCGTGGTTTGCGTCTCTGAGATGGTAGAAATCAGTGGTTGATGAGTCTTGGTGACATTTCTGAAGCTGGGTCTCAGTGGCGTAGACGTATTTACTCTTTGACGTTTTCTAAAGCTTGAATATTTGCACTAAGCGTTATCTTCAAATTGTTCTATATTTCACACAACTTTGTCTACTTTGATATCACTCTTTTTCTATCCACTTGTTCTCTTTGAAGTGAGGCAACTTACGATGATGCACGGGTGTGTCGGGTTCTATGTTGAATTTTTCTGTCTGTCTCTCTGCAGCCTGCAGTAAAATTTTATCCTGCCTCATAAGTATAATGTAAGTTATTTGAATTATGATAGCACCTGCTTTGAGTCTCAACTTTCCAATGCATCTCTCTAAGATGGTGGTACATAAAAGGGTAATCGTCCCAACCGAAACACCTCATTGGGTCAATAGAATATGCAGGTCTGATCAGCATGTCGAAGTCCTAGATTGCGGCTGAGATTCTTAAAATGACAGTGCGAGAAATGAAACATTTTGTCTTCGTTATCGATAATAACATAGCTATGTAGATGTTGTGGATCGTCGATGAAAGTCATATTTGAATGAGGATTTTTCGATAGACACTTTGTCTACCTTTTTACCTTGTTCTCCTGCCTCCTCTGTTTTTTCTCTTTCTATAAAGATTTATAGGGCATATGAAAAAGAACTAAAGGAACAAGAAAGATTACATAAAGAACGCTTGAAATCTACTACTGGCCATCACAATTGTTATGAACAACAAAAAGAACATGAATATCAACAACTTCATCCTACCTATGGTTGTTCAGCGTCTGTTGTAGACTGTATCACCAATACTGAGTTGCATAATTCATTGAAGGAGTTAAATTCATCTTCTGATGTCATCAATGACAAGAATGCAGGTAAGTGTATCTTGGAAGATTGAAAGTACTACTACCATTAGCAATGTAATTCAAATTTATTAAAACGATTAGTCCCTTTAATAAATTTCGATAACATTATTAGAAGACGAAAATTATTTGAAAAATGTAATATATTTAGCTCAAAACATTTCAAACAATCTAATCATAAAATTAATTTTTTAAGCTGTTATTCATCGTAGACTGACATCAGTTGGAGGAACAAAGAAAACCCGAGAGCACTGGACAGTTATTTCGTCCTAGTACGGGACTCGTCAACAGTGTGCACCCACGACCCCGCCAGGGCTTGAACCCGCGCCCCTCAGGTTCCGTGTCCAGCACGTTACCATTGAGCCACTGGGTCAGAATCCAATGGTCCATATTTCCAACTTCTGTTAGCTCACGATATAGCTATAAAATATCTTGAATGTTGTTTTCGTATTAACCTTATGATTCATTTCAATGAAGATGTTTTGCTATAGATGAAGATGAATGTCTGTCACATGCACTTATCAAAGTTTGTGTCTTAAATTGTTTTTCAATTCATTTCGGTATATGTTCACCTACCCTAGTCTGAATTGTACGATTACTCCTCCCTATGTATGTGTGACACACATACATTTAATTCGGGATGTGACGTAATCATTTGTGCGAGGTCGCTACAAACCTCAACCTCGCATAAATTGTTATGGTAAGCCTTATCTGATTATTCGAAGATCTATAGGCGAAAAGTAACAAGTTGACAGAAGAGGCAGCGAAGACGGGACTTCAAATGAATATAGAGAAGGTGGAGGTGATGAAAGGATACCCAACTAACAACAGCATCAGCAACAAGCACCAATCCCCATTAACGGGAGAAACCTAAAGGAAATAGTCTCTTTCACCTACCTAAGCAGCATCGTTTCAATTACAGGCGGCCCAAGCACAGATGAGGACGTCATAGCCAGGATCGGAAAGACAGCAAGACAGATGTTCATTTACCTGAAACCAGTGTGGAGATCTTCTGCACTCAGCATAAAACGTGAAAAAGATCCGGATTTTCAACATCAACGTCAAGTCAGTGCATCTGTATGGTTCAGAAACTTTGCGCGTTACGAAAGGGATTTCTAACTACAGAAAGAATAAGCAACAAGGAACTCTGGAAACGCACCAACCAAGAACCTATCGCCCAACAGATATGTAGGAGAAAGTGGGGGTGGATTGGGCATACACTAAGAAGGCCGATTGGGGACATCCCGCGTCAGGCCAAGCCCTCAAGTGGATTTGATGAGGGAAACGACGAGTTGGGCATCCGAGACGAGGATGATATGGAGGAGATCATGTAAGAAAGAAATGAAAGGTTGTGGGTAGTGGTGGAGCCAGGTTGAGCAAACTGCAGAAAACAGAGTCCAATGAAGGCGTACTACTGAAGCCCTATGTTCCACTAGGAACCCAAGGGAAAAATTGATTAATAATAATAATAATAATAATAATAGTAATAATAATAATAATAAATTATCTGATTACCAAGACTAGTGTCACAACCTTTTCATATTCGTTATATGTTATCGTACAGTTTTCCTTTCATTTCCATATATAAATTGACTCTACGAGTAAATGTGTGATCAGATTGTTCGAAATGTATTACGCAAATACATCACTTTTATAGTGTTTATTCTACATTTCTTACATTTGTTGATATTATACTTCCTATTAATGTAACTGACACTTTTCGAATTTCCGAATCAACAATTTGTTCAGATCATATGTAATAATATTATACGATGTTACAAGGACATATTTCTTACACCTTACTAATTCCATGTGCATTTATCAGTTTAAACTGCTTCTCTAGAGCTAGTTACATTGGGCGTACGATGAAGTAGGTTTATTGTCGAATTTCTAAGTATCACCCATCATGGCTGAATAAAGAATTGATTAAAACAATAAACAGCTCCATACTTGGAAGCTTAGTTGACGTCGTATATCAAGTAAGCACTAAAAACGTATTTAAAGTTATCCTTTATACACCCATTAATTTACCCAATAGACTACGCATTCGCTTACTTCACATAACAGAGGCGACTGTAATCCACTTGCCTAACCTTTGTATTCAAAAGAAATCTGTCCAACCATTTGCATTCCCGTGGCCGTCAACATGATCCAACTTCTAGAATTACTTTGTATCCGTCTTCCTCGCCTGTCCTATCATTATTCATATGCTTTCTTATTCATGTGTTATTACTTATTGTTTATGACTGACCTTTCGAAAAAGCACTTCATTCACTTTACCTGCTACTGTACAACCTCCCAAAGAATAAACCGTCTTACATTATTATCATCCATATTACTAGTTTTAACCCTGGTTAATTACCATAATAATAATTATTATTATTTGCATCTTGATTTCTCAAACTTATAACTTACAATCTTTAATTATTCTTTATCAACCCCTCTCACCACTTGATTGGTATTTTCAATGAATCGTAAAACTATCTCTTAGTATAAGACCAAAGACGAAGACCTTATTGAAAAGGAATCTTTGTCTCCACTCAATCGGTCCCTCTTTCTTCAGTCCACTAAGACTTATGGAACTTCCTCTTAAGTAAATGAGTTAGTCAACGTAACCCACCAATTCACTCTATATTCATACAACTAAGAGTTGATCCATACCAGCTTTGAAGTACTATCTTACAGGTGAAGAACGCTTACTAATCATACTGAAATCTTTCAGGATACATATTATCACTAATAACCTAGTAGCACTTTTTTTTCTCGTACTCTAAATCAAAATGAATTCGAAAACAATAAGTTGTACTATCCGTTGTCACTGATTACTTTAGTACATTGATAAGTAAGTTCATAAAGTAACATGAGTTCTTTGATCTTCTTGGTAGCCTACATAATAAATTACTGGTTAGAGGTACCACGAACTCAAGGTCAATCATTTTAACACTCTTTTGTCACGAATTTTTGAAGTACTGTTTCTTGATATTACTGGACTTTGTCACTTATGAAATTGCAGCCATTAGAACCGACGGACATTGATGCGTTGCTAGTCTACACATTCCAATACTGAATCTCTGGGTCAGACATCGTAAACTGAACGTGGAATTTTTTTTATAGTGTTTGACGTCAAATACAAAAGACAGTTATTATTATTTGTCCCCTGGGTTCTTGAGATTGAGATGAAGTCGATCTCATTCCTAGTGTAGTGTGTTCATCTGGTGAAATCCATGTCGCTTTGTGGATATCCTTGTGCTTGAACACAGTGCCTCCAATCACCAAATCGTTGAATGCGCAGAAGTCTACAAACAGTTTTCCATTCTCGTTCATTTCACTGAGCGCTTCTCGACCTATAGTTAGTTCTTTTCCTGTGTTGTCCCCTCCCAGTTTAACATTCATATCACCCCACCCATTAGAATTTTGATATCGCCAACTGATGTCTTGTCAAGTGTTGATTGCAGTTGTCTGTAGAATTTCTCCTCTTCATCTGCATTATTTGTAGGTGTGTAAAGTAACATTGAATGATTGTGACGTTTCTTCCTTTTGACTTGAACCTTGCTGTCATGATCCTGGAGGAGATTGGTTCCCACTGTATGAGAGCCTTCGATGCTCTTCAAGGGGCGTCTTGATAGACTCTCCAAAATTCAGTGTGCTCGTGGTTGTCGTCTGGGTGACAATATTGGAGTAGATTATTGACTCTCCAATTGACAGTCTGGAGAGTTGACTTCCATTTCATCTGCTTTCGCAGATTCCAAGCACTTGCATGTCATACCTCCTCATCTCTTTTGCAATCTGGGCATCCTTGGTTGGTTCAAACATAGTGCGGACATTCCACATTTGCTTTCGCTTTTTTTGAGAGAAGAGAAGACACATCGGCTGACTGGCTACTGGAAGGCTTTCACCAACCGACGTGATTTCGCCTTACCGATTCCAGCGAGGAATGTTTGTTTTGATGTTTGATATTTTCTTTGTGATTTGAAGTTTTTTTAGCGGTTGGATTTGTTTTACGGGGTAGGGTTGCTAGCCCTACGCCCAACCATCCTTCCTTACCCGAGCTTAGGACCGGCTAGTTAACCAGGCGAGGTTACAGAAGACAGTATTAGTTGTTAAAAAGAAGGCATTGTATTATCACATCATGTTGACTAGAAGTAAGAGATCATAAGTGTAAAATACTGAAAAAGCCTCAAGATGTGGATGCTGGTAGTTTGTTCTCCGAACTTTGATATTTTGTCGTGAACGTTTCGTCACCAACCTTGGTGACATCTTCAGCACTAACCTCATAAAGGAGTGAATGTTATTCAAATACTACATGGAAGTTTAGATAGTGTTTTCGTTGACCTTGAACGTTGTCCAATGGTTCAATTCTTTCCCAACTTACAGTTGTACAACACCCATTATCATAAAAACACTAAACATTCGTTTAATATTCGATGATGCTTCACTTCTGTTTAAGGTTAGTGCTGAAGATGTCACCAAGGCTGGTGATGAAAAACTCACGACAAAATATCAAAACTCAGACAACACCAAACCACCGTCGCTGAAGAAACCTTTTTGTATTGCATTCAGTGCAAAATATCAAATCAAGTAATTCAGTTGCTGTTTTGTAGCCGTTGATTGATTTTAACTTAGTTTACATAACGAGGATCATTAAAACCTTGCAACACTGGATAGTTACTTCATGCTGGTTTGAGACTGCCTAACACTATGCACCTGTGACCTCAGAGGGATCGGACTCAAGACCTTTAGTTCTGTCTATGAGCATGTCACCATTCATTCACTAGGTTAGAATCGCCTAGTCCATCCATTCCCACCTTTGTCGATTCATAGCATAGCACCACTACCGGCTAATTCTTTTGATTAACAACTGCTTTAACCTCTGAATTGGTTGGTCGTGCGAGCCATGTCTTCTTGTTAGTGACGTGAATATCTTGAAAAATAAGATTTTTGCATGGATACTACGTTGGATCCAGTGAACTGAGTTGCATTGGACCAATGAGGCCCGAATCCTGTCCAGATTTTTATTTCTCTTAAGTCATCAAGCGTTTTGCCCAACTACCATGTAACTTCGTGACGCATTACTATTGCTTGATCGTGTTCTCATAGGCTGCCCAATCAGGACTTCTCATCTCTATCCAAATCTAACTGAATTAGAGACGGGGAGCATCATATTGATTATCATTTAGACTACCGACCACCGGTGGTCGCAATCTAAATTTTCACTTCACCTTCAATCATCTAGTATAAATACTAGTCTGCTAAACCACTGCTGGTATCTCAGACGGTCTAAATGATTACTGTTGTAATCATTACAAATCTACTAAGATTTGACGAACACGAATTGTACAATTTATGGATAAATTACTAATCGCCTTTATTCACTTCACCAGACCAACTGCACACGTACAACATACTTAGCTAGTGTTGCTTCTTATCTAAATATAATAATACTATGCTTTCTTTCATCTTAAAAAAAAACTAATCAAGGTGTTATCAATACCCTAAAGCCTGTCACCTCATCTGAAGATCTTACCAACCTAGGTCATTTATCATTGAAGACAATTACAGATGAAATGAGTCCTAATCAAGATTCGTCTGATGATAGGTCCATGTTTAATACAAACAGTTCAGTTTCTTGCTTATCAACCCAAAACCGACATCATCAACAGTACAAAGAATTAATCAGATGTAATCAGACGTCTGCCACTACTCCTGTATGCTGTGGTCTACCACCCAAACCGCCTCCGAAACAGCAAATGAGTCGTAAGCTTTCTACAACCTTTTATATATATATATATATATATATATATATATATATATATATATATATCCATTGCATTGCATTAATTATTCACTAGGGAGTAGCCAATATCATGTAGTCATGTGCTGACTGGATTCTATCGTTCATTTTATAAAGTGGTCACCCAGTGAATAGACTCAGCATCAAATTGTACTTTGATTGATGTTAGATGGTATAAAGTAATCGGCAAGAAGCCATTGGTGAAGATCCAGGCTGCATAAATGTTGGAAGCTGCCAGACCAAAACATGGCATCATTGAATAAAGTTTTTGACTGTTGGTCTGAGCCGTGTAGTAAAATGTAGACTTTATGCTTGTGTCCGCGCGACAACACAAACCAGTAACTTGGAACTCTTGGTGGTGTGGCTTAAAACCGATCTCAGCGGCATAGACGTATCCGCATATTATTCTTACCTTAATCGTTCTACTGAATTCCAGTATTCCCTCGTTCCTCTTCGCTCTGTTTTGATCAATTTCTGTCACTTGTGGCTGGTTTCGTCTTTATTTCATTATCTTTCATCTTAGTGAGTTCTTCAGTAGTTTGCTGATATGAGGTGTATCAGTTCGTATCGTTACTCAGTTATGCCAGGTTCTTGCTATATCTAACGAATGATTGCAATACACTTTTTTTCACTCAAATCAGTGAACCTAAAATAAGTCTCTGAAATAGATGTACCTACATACCGTTGATCATTTTGTCATATGGCCATTGCAGCACTGAGTAACAGGGGTTCAAGTCTCAGATGGAACATCAGTTCCGTTGAGTTTGCACGCCATCATCATCAAGATCAATATAGGACCAGGCATTACTGCGTGATGGTCCAAGTTGCCACACCTTATCTCATATCAGCACATCAAGTAACAAGGCAATTAAATGGAAGAGAAAGGAAGAAAAATTGGTTTGAGGAAGTAGAAGCAGAAATTAGTGAAAGAGAAGAAGGAAGAATGAGAAAATAACGAGATTCAGTGTAAGCGTTAAGATGAGGATAATGTGTATATACATCTGATCTACTGATATCCGTTCTGAGCCATACACCTACAGTCTCCAACCGCTGGTTCCTGTTTTCCTGAGGACGCCAATCACCTAGTGTGCATCACCCTAAATGGCTCAACCGAACAGGCAAGGATTTCATGCGTTGATGCCATGTTTTAGTCTCGCCACCCTGAACCTACTTTGGCCAACATTATATGATGAGGCAGGCTGTGGCTAGGCATGCGTAAAACACGTCCCAGCCATCTCAGTCGACGAAAGTTCACTACTATATCAACTGTCTTATCTCTCCTTCCTAAAACTCTACAGCTCACTTCTGCGTTACTCGCGTGGTGATACCACGAAGCACGGACTATGCTACGAAGGCAATGGTGATCAACCAGTTGAAGCCTTCTCATGTCTTCCACCTTTTATGGCCATATTTCACAGCTATACAGTAAAACAGAGTGGGCTGCAGCACAGAATACTTGACCGTTAATTGACAATCGGATATCGCAGCGGCGCTACAGATGACGTTAGTTAGCAAGCGCGAACCTAGCTTTTTGTATTCGTGTAGAGATTTCGTTGATCACTGACCAACACACTAAGGCTGATCCAACTTTCTAGGTTAGTGAAGCATTCAACGCACTCAACCACTACACTCTCTGTTGTTAGCCGGGGCATCGTGGAAGACCAATCCTGTAGCAACAATTTGCATTTGGGTGGTGACAAACGCATCCCAAACATTCTCAAGTTGGCACTACAGATGTCCACAAGACTGCACCTTGTCAGCGTCTTTACCTAACAGGGCTATGTCATTTGCATATTCTAGGTCTACCAAGGATTCTCCAGCGATTTGGTCAATCCCTGGGTAGATAGATGACCAGAGGGAAACTTGCTTAAGGAAGCCTGCAACAAAATTGAATAAGAGTCAAAAGAGTGAGCATCCTTAACCGAAACCACTCGACGTACTCAACTCCCCCGTAATTTCATCATAGGGGGAGATGCCTTAGTGACAAGTTCTAAACAAGCACGAAACGTTAGTGAAGCAGGGCTTCCTGCTGACTGTTTCCATCCAACTTATAAAACTGCATGATATTTATTTCCTTTACTTTTTTTTAACTTATTTGCAAAGTTTTCACTATCAACTAGGGCAATATAGTCAACTCAAACTTTAAAAGATCCAACCTGATTGCATTTCACTACTAATATAAATAAAATTCGGCAACTACATGCAAGTTCATGGAATAGGTGGTGTTCTGGTCCTAGCAACTATGCTAAAGCTACTGATGAAACTCTGTGTGCACATTAACAGGTTTTCGGTTGTGAATAAATCTAGAACTTTTTATTTTCCGATTATTTTTTGACTGATAAGGGTTACCTTGTAGTAGGATTCATCTATAATTTTTCTTCTTGAGTTTCGTATAGTTTTCTCAAAAAAAATATCTTCAGCTTTTCATATTACTTTTACAGATTATAATTTAAATCATATCAACAAGCTGAAACTTCACTCCAACATAATTTATTCTGATGAGAAATCTAATTTAACCACTACTACTTCTGCTCCTGGTATTAATACGGGCAATGGATTACAAAATCTTATCACTTCATGTAGTGTAGAGGATACTGCAAACAAAAACAATGATCATAGCAGCAGTCGTAACAGCAATACTAATGATAGTGGTGGTGGAACTGATGACTCATATTCTTCATCTAATGATGAAGATTCTGATGAACAGTCAGAAGACGATCATAACTATCCTCATAACGGACATAACTTATTATTGTCTACTCTGTCAATAATTAAACGTCCTTTTTTAAATTACCATCATCATCATCATCATCAAAATCCTCATTCTTTTTCATCAACTCATACTGTGCCTCCACTTCAAAATAGTCCTAGTAATCGTCCTTACTATTCTCATCATAACAGTATTGACATGACTAACAATAAACATTTACTGTTACAAAAATCCTCCGGTAAGTCATTTGATTCTTCCGATATGACTGACAATCAAGCAAATCATCTGTTGATGAACACTCCTAATATTGATAATGTACCGTTAACGCCAACCGTTCATATGGGCAGTAACAATCAAGATGAAATTATATCACAAGAAGATGGAAATATACAGTCTAAAAGCTCAACGGTTCAAAATGCATTGGATTTCCTTAATAAGTAAGTGTTTGATGTATGCAATTATATAACATCTACAAAGTTCATCTGTGACTTAAAATAGGTTGTATGCTTGTTAGTATATATATCATAGAAAAAATGTCGAGAAATGATAATAGAACGAGGAAACCAATTTTAACTGAATAGTATGAGTCCATTTTATATCAGGATTTCTCATCATCAATATCAACATTGGATCAGGCATTACTGCGTAACGGTCCTAGTCGCCACAGCTCTTATCAGTACATCCAGTAAAAAAGTAGTGAAGTGAAAGATGAAGAAAAGGAAATTCAGTCCAAAGAAACATAAAGTTCGAGAAGAAAGAAAGAAAGAATGAGAAAATGGTGAGATTCGGTACAACGTCGTTAAAATGAGGATAACGTGCAAGGGGATACGTCTGCGTCGCTGATGACATCGGTTCTGAGCCATATGATGAACTAGAGTTTGCAACTACTGGTTCCTCTTATCCCGCGGACCCCATCCAGCTAGTCTGGGTCTCCCCACATGGTTAGAACCAACAGTCGGCGACTTCATACATTGATGCCATGTTTTAGTCTGGCTGCCTCAGGCTATTTCCCAGCCTGAACCCACCTCAGCCAACATTGTGTGACGAGGCAATCGGTGACTAGGCAAAGTGTTAAGAAAACTACATTTTGTCAGCGTCTCCACCCAACAGGACTATATCATCTGCATATTCTTGGTCTAACGAAAATTCTACTACGATTAGGTCAACGTCTGTGTTGTCAGGTGACGAGAGAGAGACCTCCATAAGAATATATATCATAAAATTGAATAATGGGGACAGTGGCCATCCTTGACGGACACCACTCGATGAGCATAGCTCCCTGGACATCTCACCATAGGCTCTAACACTCCCACAAGTATTCTAGTAGAGAGCCTTCAATAGATTGATATACTTACTCAGCACGCCTTTCAGTGAGAGACATTGCCATAAGATTTCCCTATCAAGGGAGTCGAATTCCCCCTTCAGGTTGAGAAATACTGCAATTGTCGGGCGTCGGTAAGCATGTCTATGTTCCAGAGCCTGGTGCAGTACGAATATTTGGTCGATACACCCTCGACAGGGTCTATAGCCTGCCTGGTTTCCTCGAGCTTGTTGTTTCCGAGCTCCACTCAGACGTCGAAGAATTTTAAAACCTAAGATCTTGGATACTATGTTTTCGTCAGGCTGGGTCCTCTGTGGTTATGACAAGAGGACTTCTCGCCCTTCTTGAAGACTGGGATAAGCAATGATTCAGAGCATTCAGAGCGGATCGTATTTGATTCCCATAAACTAGTTAACACTCCCGTTAATCTGACAAAGAGCACCTTACCACCATCCTTTGTATACCTCAGGAGTTAGTCAATCTGGTCCTGCTGCCTTTCCTTGTTTCAGGTTACCTACCGCTTTCTCGACTTCTGTTAGTCTAACTCAATGTTCCACTCAGGGTCCTACTGGACAGCGAGTAACACAATGGTGGCTAGAGGCCAGTTAAACTGTTCATCGAAGTGTTCTGCTTATCGTTCCAGTCGTCTCCTCTGCGAGTGAATCGCAGATCCCTCTTCCGCTATTTCCTCACTAACCGCAGTTGACCTTTACTCCCAGTCTCCTTAGTAAGTCTAAATGACTATCTGCTGTTACCAATCGCCGCTGCCTTTTCCATCTCTTTAGCCTTCGCTGCCCACCATTGTTCGCGGTCGTTGCGTAAACTTTTTCTCAATCTAATTTTAAGTTGTGCTCGCTCTTCATTTCACTCAGAGCCTGCAGGGATGCGTTCATGTGAATCCATTAGTTCGGAAGAAGCTGCTAATATCCACTGGCCATTTTTATCGACTCTTTCTAAGTCGGCTAGGGTCTTCAGCACTGCTTTTACAGTAGATTGAAGATGGCACCAAGCTTCTTCTGGATGAGTGGTAGTCTTTTGTTCCGATAACTGCCTAACCAACTTCTCACTGAACACGGCATTGGTGTTTCCGTTGTCCAGCAACACTCGTAGTGGTCTTGTTGCCAAATTTTTCCTACGTCGATTGAGGCGCAGGCATATACGCGCTCGAACCAACGCTTGTTTGCTGTGCAAACATGTACTCCAGAAGGAGCGGCAGTCTTCCACCGATCCTCTCCAGCGGTGACTGATAGCAATGTGGTCTGTCTGTGTCCATCGCTGAGTTGAGCTCGGTAGACGCCACAACAGACAGTGTCCTTTTTATGTCTGAAATTTGTGCTAGCTAAAAATAAGCAGTTATCTGAACACAGTTGTAGTGGGCGATCGCCGTTATCTGTTCGTTCAGCCAGGACTCTGAAAGTGCCACCTAAGTGCTTTTCTGCTTAAGTTAGTCTACCCACTTGTGCGTTGGAATCACCTGCAACAACCGCCACGTCCGAAGGTTTGGCTTTCGAGAGGAGGCCAGATAGTTTTCGGTAAAACTCGTCCTTCTCTTCATCCGAAGTGAAGTCAGTGGGTGCGTAAGCAGAGATTACAAAGACACAATGGCGAGTTTCGTTATTCATTTAAGTTTGCACTATACCTTTCAGCCGGATGGTGCAGAGGTGACCATCAAGTGGTATCCAGTCTTGTAGTGAGTTTTCTACTCTGGTGCTTAATGCTATACCTGCACCTGCAGGACTGCGAGAGCTGGCTATCGAATCTCCAGGAACTTGGAGGGTGAATTTCGCGGATTCACCAGATTGGTCAGGAGAGGTCAGGTGAATAAGCGTATTTGGATCCTGTATGCGTGTTTCACAAATACAGCACATATCCATGTTTCGAGTTGCTAGAGTCTTTGTCAATGAAGTGTGTTGGCCAATTTTATGGAGGGTGCGGAGATTGAAGGCTCAAATTTGTAATTTGTAGAGTGGTTTAAGGAGACCAGGGATGCTGTTCTGTGAACTTAGATCGTTGTCAAAGGCTGCAGAACTAGGAGAAATTAAAGATGATGTAGTATCGTTAATTGAGAGACGTGAAGGAAGATTAGAATGTAATGAGGAGTTAGGTGGATAGCAGTCCGAGGAAACTTGAGTGCTGACAGTTGTGAGGGTGATTGAAATTTCCCAGCTGCCCACACCATGGAAGGCTATTTCTTCTTAAGGTACTTGAAAGAGATTTGTGAGACCGCATAGCCCATCGGATATGTGCTTGAGGCCTGTCACATGCAGCTTTTTGTGTATTTTTGTTTTGGGGCCGAATGGTCGAAAACAGACGACAAATGAACCAAAAGCGCTGACCCGGCACACCATGGGGTATGGTGAAGTGTGTTATTTTTGGGCTCGACTGTTTTCTAACCCCCCTCCCCCCTTCCACTGGGAAGGCAGCATCAGTGTGACACTGCTGGTCATCGAAGGGAAACATCTTAGTGCTGTCACACTCCACCTAGCTAACAGCAGTACGACTTCGCCCTCAGACCCCCATCATAGTGTAGTAATTTACACCACAACGGCAACTGCTTTTGTCCAACCACCATCTAACGCACCTTTCTGGTATGATAAGACCTCGAGGGTACAAATGTTCCACCAGCATATATAGTTGAGTCATTATGGTATGCAAGCCCGACCATCACATCATGGTATAGCAGCTATCGGTCGAGGGATTTCTCATCAGCTGTTTACAGACTAAAACGAAGTGTTTGCAGCTTGAATTCCTTCAGGCCGATTATTTTCAAAGATGGAGTCATAAAGTGTCTTCATACTTTTGAGGATAATCTTCCATGAGTCATTTTTTCAGTTTTTAAATTATAGTAGACTAAAGGTGAAAGATCAACGTAGGAGGCGAGTGAGTGTATGGATGTGTGAATATGGTGTGATTTCATTTAAACGTTGTTGAGTGAAGATAAGGTGAAACAAAAAATATGAATATCAATCAGATAAAATGTAATATGATAGATATTAAGAGACGTGAAATAGGTGTAAGAAAATAAAATGGACTGAAATAGGATAAAATAAGAATAAGGAAGATATGGTCAGAATAGATAAGCTAGGTACAGGGTAGTGAAGGGGATAGTACGAACTTTCTGTATACAAAGTTCTGGTCTAAGATTATATATCGCCAAGGCCCCCCTGTAATACACATTAGATGGATGCGTACAACTTTTTGTTAAGTTTGATTTGATCTTGTAAATAATGTCAAACAATCATTTGAACGCCTCATAGTTGTAGCCAACTATATGTTAAAGGACTAATGAATTTATACCTCTACGTTCTGTTTTGCCCACCCATACTAGTAGACGCTCTCGAATGCGACGGTAAATGTTTCTTGATAAAAGTTTTATTTACCTAACTCGACAATAACAGGTGAACAATGTAAAGATACACATTGAACTAAACAACCGAGATAACATTTCTTTGGCATTAAAATAAACTGAAAGGCGGCTGGAATAAGTAAGTTTTAGAGATCCGGCATAGAATGTTTTTCCTATCGATCTTGTTAGACGGTTCTTAAGGATTTCATCTGCAACATCACCTCTAAATTCTGCATTAATACCAGATTTTTATCGGCATAGTTGTTATGTTGAAATATTTATTTTTGATCTGTCTACTGTTACTCTCTATAAAATATGATAGACGTCAGTTTTCTATGAAGTTTTGTTTCAATAAATTTAGCTTATCCTCTACACTATATGCTGTACAGATATTTTCTATGTGTCATGAGAGAGAGAGAACGAACCAAATTTATTTTTCTTTGTTTGAGAATAAACCTATAGAAACTTGTTAGTTGCTCATCCCACTAATCTCCTAATAAATTGATTCTGTTATATTAGTATTAAAACTGTTTTTGTTATCAGCAGCTAATGAGATGCCTTGAATTGAAATGGATCCATGCTGCTAAAAACTGTTGCCCTCACTTTATTCAAATGTATTCAGAGAACGAGGTGTTGTCTGTTATTTCTATTACTCTTGTTAGTTTCCAACATGTCTCTACTATCTTAACCATCTTACACGTTTCAAAAAGATACTCAGTAATTAATAACAGGAATCACATCAGTTATCGTAGTTTACAAGTCTTCTAAAAACCGACGTTTCGTTAAAAAAAAAAGTAGTTTTCATATGTTTGCATTGAAAGAAATCGAATGAAATTTAACCTAGTGAATATAACGGTCGAGAGTATGATTCACCTTTGTCACCCAGTTTATCATGTGGAGACGTTCTAAAATACAGAACGAAGTGATGAAAATGTTATAAACATCTAGTCTATAGTTGTTACTAATGTCCTGTAAGAGATTAAGCATTAGGTCAGATGTAATCAGTATATAAGTTTGAATATATTCTCAGTGTGTTTAGGAGACAAAGCAAGGTTTTTCTCAACGTTTCTCTGCTTTCATAAAAAAATACAAATATTCTGCCGAATAGGCTGTGGCATACACAATGAAACATTCAAAAGGATCTTGTTTAGATCTTCTAAACATGGGTATGTATTAAAGCCTATTCATATAATACGGGCCACGGCGAGATTCGAACCAGTGACCATCGACTTTACGGCTCGGTGCTCTACCAACTAAACTACGAGACCCTACTACCGTCCAGATTTTTATTTCCCTTCAATCACCAAGGGTTTCCCCCGATTGCTTTGTGAATTCGTGACCCGCCGTGAATTTACATTTCATTTCGCTTCCCACCATCACCCAGTATCGATTCTAGTATGCCATATCACACGGTCATCCCACACGACCCAAGTCTACAATCAGAAACTTCATTGATTGGTTTCATGTCTTGATCTAGCCACCCTGAACCGTCTTTCAACATAATCCAGCTTCTCCTAGCATGGCACGTCAAAGAAGGCGGTAACTTGACATGCACATTACATGTTCGAGCCACTCCAGTTGATGAATGTTCACAACCTCATCAATCGACCTGCCAGTCTTGCCTAGTCCCCTTCGCCTGATATCAACATTACTCACACGATGATCCCACCAAACGCGAGCAATGTTACGAAGACATCTGTAGTTAGAACCCTGTAATCACATACTTTCAATGACCATGTCTCATAGTAGTATAACGGGACAGAGTGGAATGCAGTGCAATATACTCGTCCTTTAACGGGTAGTCAGATACCTCTTCAGTCAGCGCCACAGATGTAGGTAGTGGAAGAATGTCAAACAGGCCCTCTTTATCCGAGCTGAGATCTCGTAAGCGACTAACCCGTTCGGGTTGGTCCAAATTCCCTACTAAGTGGTATGGTCGTCACATTCCCCCATTTCACTCCCTTTTCTTAGTTTCATGATCCACTGATTTTAATACATCCTAGTAATTGATATACTCGACTTCAATCGTTTTTATGAAAAGTAACAGCTTAATCAACATATATCTGAAGTAACATTAGGAGACTAAATCAGCAACCAACTTACTGGTTTTCGCATTACAGTGTGAATCATTCTTATTGTCTGATGGTTTGTTTCGCTAATCGGTTGTCCTAGATCTTGTGTCTAAAGGTTTAGAACATATTATCCATTGTTCATAAACGTTGGATGCTTAAACGCTTAAACAACAACTGGTATTAACACCTTCGCTCGATTGGGTCCTGTATACTACTGGAAGTGCGCGGGCGGTTGACACCCGGTTGTCTATGCCATGGAAGGTCATTTCTTCTTAGGGTACCTGAAAGAGAAAAAGATTTGTGTGACCGCAGAGCCAATGGGACATGTGCTTAAGGTCTGTCACACACAGCTTTTTGTGGGTTTTTGTTTGCAGGTTTGTTTGTTCTAACGCCGGATAGAGGGGACCCATACTGTTGGCACCGGGAGACCGTGAAGCGCGTTATTTTTGAGACCAACGTTTTCTAACCCCACCCCCTCCCGTTGGGAAGGGAGCATCAGCGTGACACTGCTGGTCCTTCAAGGGAAACACCCTACTACTGTCACATTCCATCCAGCTAGCAGCAGCACAACTTCGCCATCGTAGCATAGTAAATTACACTACAACAGTAACTGCTTTCCGTCTAACCAATACCCAACAGATCATCCTGGCATGGTAGGACCTCGAGGGGGGAAGCGTTCCACCAGAGTAGCTCGTCGAGTCATTGCAGTATGCAAGTCCGACCACCATGTCTTGGTGACAGCTATTAGTGGGGATACTCATTTATGAGTTTTGGCACTAATTTGTAGGATAAATCTCTGAATTTTCATGATATGCACATTTATATTTCAAATTATTTTTTTACCAAATAGGTCCACATCAGATTTCATAAATCTTATCAATGTGAATCGACCACTGTTAGGTTGGCGTTCATTTCTTCCAAGTCTTTCAACAAATCCAACTCCACAACAAGGAAGGCGTGCTACCAATACAAGTTGTTTCATAGGTCCACCAGATGTGACAGGTTTTCATCCTCATGAAGACTATTACGAACAACAACAGTATCATAATTTTCATTATTACCAACAACAGTATCAACCACAAAGTGAACTTATCCCTCGTGTATCATGGTCTAAACTTGGCAACAATTCAGCTTTCAATGTTCCATCTAATGAGCATGTTTCATCGACTACTAGTCATAAAATATCAAACTCTCCGTATTTTATGAATACAACCAATGGAGGTCAGTTCAGTGTAAATTATCAAGATTATTATACCCGAGGTTACGGTTATCCGCATACTAATCAATCTTCATCGGTGAATGATATTTCATCTGAAGGTGTTCAGTTAAATGATGATCGTGGACATAATCATCCAGGTAAAATACTTTATACTCATGTAATTTTTTCAAGAAAGATGTCGAAGTCAAGTAACATGTGGCGGTTGTCTGGTTTTTTTTCTTGTTGAGTGTTACTCTTCAATACTGCTGATATCTTATAAATCTACTCAGTGAATATATTTGGGTATATGTGCGACATTTGAGATTCAATGAGAACTTTACCACAGTCACCAAAGGTGTTTTGCCTCCGACCCCAATCATACTACTTTTCCAGCCACTAAGTTGTATTACCTCTCAGACCCCACTCAAAGGGATTGTAGTGCACTTGGCTTTCAACCAACGAGTTTTGGGTCCAAACCACTTTCGACCTAGTTCAGCTCAGGCATCGTGGTCGTATCATTAGCCCTCATACAATTAGTGTAGTTCATAAGCTAATGAGTAAACACGTTTGCCGGGTTGGTCAATACTAATATTTACTTTTGTTTAGTGCAGATGCTGAACCAATGCAATTGTTGTGATTCCCTCAACTTCACATCACTTACTGATCGATCAGCTTCAGCTTCAGCTACTTCTTCGAATCAGTCTCCTTGTTATCAAACGTTGGATAGTATTGAGGCCACTGAAACGATATACCTAACTCGTATCCAATCCATTAAACCACTTATTTCAAGTTTATATGCTGATGAATGATGATCACCACCATAACTTGAAACGTATCGTTGGACCTCATAAACACTAGGTGTACACGATGTTCCTACCAGAAATGAGCGGTCTTTCAAATCCATTCCCCTCACATTGAAGAAGTCATGTATCGCGAGCATAGAATAGGATTTCTCACATCGAAGCACTGTACATACAACCTTTTACGGTTAGATAAACATCATAACGGCACCAAAGCTAGTGCAGATTGGAAGTATTATCTATCAGGCATCTGTTAGCACTGGTATACAGACCTTACTTAACAAACAGTTCATCATGAAAGGCGACTTTAGCTACAAACTTATGCCAACTACCACATTGATACCAAGTAATTTTTAATATTTTTAAATGTTGTGAAACTTGTGTTTGTCATTATTAAACAGATTGGATGCCAATACTACGAATATACTAGTAGTAATGAATAACTACGCTTGGTACTATATTAAACTTTGCCTCTCCATTTATTTTTATTTAGCTGATCCTGTGAGTGAACTAAAGTCCCTGAAAGATATGTGGGTCAAGATTGCTGGCCCCTTGCTTGTTGGCGATCCTAAGCGTCGTATGTCACCAGCCAACATGCGTACAATACTCTTACAACAACAACAATATACATTCAACGGTGTCCTGTCACCACTATCAGCAGCAGTATCAACGTCATCAGTAGCAGTGGATGAAAATGTTTTGTCTCAGATGCCAAGTGTTACTCATCTTGGATTATCAGGTGGAGGTACTGCGTGTAGTAGTAGTGGTATTAACTATCCCTCTTCACTAGGTTCAACATCACCTAGTGTAATACAATTGTATAAATCCCCTGATTCCTGTGTTTACGGTGAGTTTCGTTCAATGATTTCCTCCTGTTTTTACTGTACTCTGTTGAAAACATTCCTAAGGTGTTTTTTTTATTTATTAATGATGGTTAGTGGCTGGCGGTGGAATCCAGGACGCGCCTTTTCTTCCTATTTGAGACTAGTCAGCTGGATGTACCTGCCTTCCACTGAGCGATATTGTTCCTGCTAAGACTCGAAGCATATGGACTCCTGTATGAAACCCATTAAAGACCGGTCATTTCGGTCCAATCAACAGCGAGATAATACAAGTGATAACATTATAGTGTTTTTTGTTTGTTTCAGAATCCAAGGCACATATTTTGCCTTTTATAGCGGTCGAAGGACGAATAGTAAGAATCTCAGACAAGCCATATCAGCCGTATCATTTTATTTCTTTTAAAAGACATTGTAACTAAGTCTTATTTTACAGTAGTATTTATTTTACATAGCTCATTGCGAACACGATTCAGTGCTTCTTTACCCACCTTTATGTTATTGATAGTTGCGAAGTAATTGCACATGAAGTGGAACTGTGACTCTGTGGTTTAAGGAGATGACTATTAATCACTGGGTCACGGGTTCGAACACCACTCCAACTATCAAGGTGTGAGCAGCTAGTTAGTGTTAGTAGCCCTCACACAATAAGTGTGGCTTAGTGCCTACTGCATGGGTGTGCACAAGGTAATTGAGTGCGTTTCCTTCCCTTATCTCCTAAGTGAAGTGAAACTAGTTATTTCATTTATATAAATTATTTTATGTTCTGATGCATAATTCAGTTGTACATCTGCATTACTTGGATATCAGAACAGAATTTGGGGGGTTTTGGGAATTCAGTAATTTTTCAAGTTGGTATTCACTATGGACTGACATCAGCTGGAGGAACATTTGAAACCTGAGAGCACTGGACAACTGTTTCGTCCTAGTATGGGACTCCTCAAATACTCAAAGATGACATTGGGTGATGGTCACGCTATGTCATGAACTAACGGAAGTTGGAAATATGAACCACTGGATTCCGGCTCAGTGGGTCGATGGTAACGTGCTGGCCGTTGGACCTGAAGGTTCTGTCTTTAATCCTTGGTGGGGCAGGATCATGGATGCGTGCTTTTGAGGAGTCTAATACTAGGACGAAACAGCCGTCCAGTGCTCCTACGTTTTCAATGTCCCCCATACTCATGTCAGTCCATGATGAATACCAACTTGGAAATATCAGAACAAGATTATTGAGCATACGCTTTTGTTTACCGTGGTATGGAGAAAGCGGGTAAAAGACTGATAGTTAAGCGATTGCAAATATCTCGTCTGCTTTCAGTTTGTATGATGACTCATAGCTGCGGATAAAGCGTAGGCAAGTGCAGCAATATTCGGATAGGGACGCGTGTGCAGGAGTCAGAATCATGTGAGGCAAGTTATATCATTTCATTTGCCGTTACAATAGTATTTTATTTGGAACATAGCAGCTGTATATAGGTATATCCCAGCACTCGGTGTTTCATGCCCTAGAGCTTTACTCACTTGGTTATCAATTTCTGACTGTCGACTGTTAATTAACAGGTATGTTTTCTAGTTTTGCAGGAGAAACGTGAATATACACTCACTTGGTAATGCCTAGCAGAGGAATCCAAGATGCTCATTTCTTTCTATTAAGGGCTCATCAGTTAAATGTACACCTGCACCTCAGTGAGCGATAGTGTGCAAATGCCCCAATATTGTCTATGGATTCATTCAAATATAGTTCGCTTAGTAATAGCTAGCAGTGAATTTAGGAACATCCAGCTGACGACGTTCCAAATGGCATGGAACGTGCATCTTTGTTCTCAATGGTAACCAACACGAAGCAAATTATATCCCAATGAATTTCGAGGTCTCCACACAAGAGCCTATATGCTAACATGGTTCATGCACTTGAAATTATATTACTAGCTGTGATCACAAACAGTTTCAAGAGATATAAACAAGGACAGCTGCAAGACATCCACAAAAGATATTTATTTACATTTGGTCTTATGAGCAACACGAAGACATATATAGCTCCAAATAACTTTCGAAATTATGTTTTGAAAGATTTTGTCAGTCTAATGGTAATAATAGTAATATTAGTAGTAATACTTATAATGATATTATCCCATCTCATATTTGGTCGTTTCTGGGGTTGTTTAAGCCCCAGGATTATTTATACTTTTCTGTTACTCTATAGACACATCAGCTACATTGACAACGATAACAGCTCCGGATTGTATTGATGAAACAAATTTAAACTCAGGTGGTCAATCATCAATTATCAATGCTTCTGATCTATCCTCCTCAGTTTCTGTAACACCAACAGGTCACTCGTCGTATATTCGTCATCAGTCATGTACTAGTCATAATAGTCCAAATCACGAAGTGTTATCTTCAGCATCATCATTGTCTTCCACACCGACAACTATCACGACCAGTGCTAACATGACGACATCAACAACCACAACGACAGTAACCGTAAGTGATCTACTTTCCAACGGTGGTATTGATCGTATTTCACACTTGAATGTCTTCATAACAACTTGTTCAACATGCCCTAAATGTAAACATTATGTTTATGATGAAGAGATAATGGATGGTTGGTCAACCGATGAAGAAGATTGTAGAACACATTGTCCATTTTGTAAGAATAATTTCATACCGCAATTATCAATCAGAATTTTTGGTGATACTAGTAGTGGATATAGTCAATCGATACGATTTCAACAGCACCAGAAACAGCAACAACAATCCAGACAACAGAATTTATCGTCTATGTCTCAGTCATCAAATAATTTATCGTCTGCATGTGCTGCTAATTCGAATGAGTCACTGCCATTTTTGAAACCGCAGCCTGTAACACCACCTCATAATACCACGTAAGTTTACTTTGTCAATTTTTCTCTTCTCTTTCGTTGACACTAGTCAAGTTTTTTACTGAAAGTTAAAGATCATCCAGTTGAAGAATAGTTCATTGCTTATTATTGACTAAATGTAAAGTAGACTTGCCAAAATCTTTGCAGAAACCGCTGGTTTGTTAGGTTCCACCAAGTCGAGGCCGCAGATGGATGTTTTTCAGTGACACTAGATGTTACTAGTGCTATGTTATAAACTGAATAAATTGCGAAAATGTCCAGTAGCTGGATCGTAATATGCTCATTATGAAGAATAATGTTTTTAAACGAAACGAAAACGTACTCAGCAATCTTGTGCACATTTGTGCAGTAAACAATCAGCTACACCCTATTGTGTTAGGGCTAGTGATACTACTACTTGATTGTCCCAACCTCAGTAGGTGAAGCGAGGCTGGAACCTGTGACCCATTGCCTGGAATTCATCTCCCTAGACCAATGATCCACAATTTCACAATCCATGATGAAGACTAAAATGAGAATTATGTGGTGGTGGTGGTGGATAGATTTACTGTTACTCTCCTGAATTCTGGTATTATCCTAGTCGTCTAAAATGGTAATAACGGGTCCAAAAACAATAAATCATCTTATTTCATTACAATCAAGTTTTGTGGTTAATACTTTCGCCGTGAATTTTGACAGTGTGTTATTCAAATTCATAGACGGATGCTACTTAGTTTCCCTGGCGAAATCATTGAGTCTCATACCTAGAACGAAATAGCTATCCAGTGCTGTCAGGTTTTAAATGGTTCTCTAACTGATATCAGCCCTTGGTGAATACTAATGTGGAACCAATAAATTCCTACAAACCTCCAAATCGGAAAAAATGAAAAAAAATTCTCTACTGATACTTTTGGACTTGATTTTCACATAACAGCCTATTCTGTTATTAATTTACCGTTCTCATATGTCATCACTTTGATATAGTTTTTAAGCTTTCTCACTACTGTGTTTGTACGGGTGATTTTTACTAAAGGCCACCCTAACAACTAATGAGACAGCCAATTACATTCGTCTATTTTGTACAGAAGTACTTTTCCAGGCGAAATGCTAAAGGTTGATTGATCATTTCACTTATTGCTAAGGCGGCCCCTAAAGTCACTTGTTTGTCTGGACATGACTCAGTAGTCTTGATACCATTAGCTTTCAACCACTGAGATCCAGATTCTTTCGAACCTAATCCATTCAATCAACATAGGACCAGGCATTACTGCGTAACGGTCCTAGTCGTCACAGCTCATATCAATGCATTGAGTAAAAGGCAGGGAAGTAGAAAATGAAGAAAAGGAAATTCAGTCAAAAGAAATATAAAGTACAAGAAGAAAGAAAGGAAGAATGAGAAAATGGTGAGATTCGGTACAACGTCGTTAAAATGAGGATAATGTGCAAGGGGATACGTCTGCACCGCTGACGACATCGGTTCTGAGCCATATGATGAACTAGAGTTTGCAACCACTGGTTCCTCTTATCCCGCGGACCCCATCCAGCTAGTCTGGGTCTCCCCACATGGTTAGAACCAACAGTCGGCGACTTCATACATTGATACCCTAACCCTAACCCAGCCTGAACCTACTTTCGGCCAACATTGTGTGACGAGGCATACGGCGACTAGGCATACGTAACACGTTTCCCAGGAAGCCATCTCAGTCGATGAAGGTTCACAGCCATGTCAACTGATTTACCTCTTCTCCGTAAAACTCCTATACCTGACTTCTGCGTTACTCACGTGGTGACACCATGGAATACGACCTATACTACGAAGGTAACGGTGGTCAAACAGTTGAAGCCTTCCTATGTCTTCCACTTTCAATGGCTATGTTTCACAGCCATAGAGTAGAGCAGAGCGGACGGTTGTGCAGTACATGCGACCCTTAATAGACAATCGGGTATCACGGCGGCGTCAGTGGTGGCGTAAGTTGTCAAAAGCCAGCTGAGTATTTTGTATTCGTGCGGAGATTTCGTCGGCCACTTAGCCATGAGGGCTGATCCTACTTCCCAGGTAAGTGAAGTGGTCGACACACTCAACCACTACACTCTTTATTGTTAGCCGAGGCACCGTTGAAGACCAATCATGGAGAATTTAACAGTTGAATTTAGCTTATTTTCAGCTTTAGATAAATTATTTTATAAAAATGATATGACAGGAGTGTTCCTTTGATTTTTCCCACGGCTGCTAGATCAGCTTTCCTAATTGTTTTCGCTTCTTGTCTAATCATCTGCTGTCTTTCTACATCTTTCGATTATCTGATTCTCTTTTTTTTCTTCGTTCTTTCGATTACTTTATATTTTGTTATCATGACAGGAGAAGCAACAAATTGCACTTTTTTGCAGTAGTCCCGTGGCCAATGTTGTTTTTGTTTGGTTAACTGTAATATATGTGCTTCTGATTTACTGTAGCCAGAAACTCCAACTGTTTCTCTACACAATGCAGATAAAACACCAGTAAAACCGTAGATTCGTATCATCCTTTGCTTTGATCATCTTTAGTTTTCCTGTTTGTTAACTCTTCTTTAAACAATATCGTACTTTATAGTAAGTGGTGTATAGATTGGTTAAATAATGAACTTATAAAGTTCTTCACTGAATATATATTACTTCGAATTGCTCTCCTGAATTTGTTTCAATCATTCATATGTTAACAAAGCGTAGTATGTGTTTTCATGCATTTAAAATTATCGTTTTGCAAGTTGACAGTAGTATTACGAGAAAACGCCATAGTTAGTTGGCACTTAGCCTCTAAGCTCATAACAATCCATAGATAGTTACCACTCGGATAATTAGCTCGAACTTCAGATATTCATGTTCGTTGAATGAGTCCCCATCACGTATGTCCCCTCCCCTCCGCCCCACTTCTGTCCCACAGACTTGAGGATAGCCTAATAACAACTGACTATTATTATTATTATTATTATTATTAGTCCCTTGGGTTCCTAATGGAACATAGGGCTTCAGTAGCACGCCTCCAGTGACCTCTGTTCTCTGAGATCTTTTGAACCTGGTCCCACGACAGCCCACAAGCTCTCATTTCTTCCTCGCACGATCTCCTCCATGTCACCCTCACCTCGGACACACAACTCGTCGCTCCCCATGGGGATTTGACTCGAACAACTGGCCTGACGCGTGATGTCCTCAGTCGGCCTTCGCAGTGTATGCCCAATCTATCTCCACTTCCTCCTGGATATTTGTTCAGCGATAGGTTCTTGCTTCGTTGGTTCGTTCCCAGAGCTCCTCGTTGCTTTTTCTTGTTATTCTGGCCATCTGATCTTCAGTATCGAGCCAGCGTAAGCACTCGTTGGTGAATGTCTGTAGTTTATTGGAAATGCCTTCCGTGACGCGCCAAGTCTCTCAACCATATAGAAGCACTGACTTGACTAGGTTGGTGTTGAAAATCCGGATCTTGTTCACGCTTCGTGCTGAGTGCAGATCTCCACACTGATTTCAGGCTAATGAACGCCTGTCTTGCTTTTCCGATTCTGACTTTGACGTCCTCGTCTATGCCTGTGTCGCCTGTAGTTGAAACAGTGCTGCCTGGGTAGGTGAAGGAGGTACTTCGTTTAAGTTTCTTCCGTTGATGGTGACTGGAGTTTGTTGTTGTTGTTGTTGTTGGTGGTGCGGTATCTTCATCACCTCTGTCTTCTCTATATTCACTTGAAGTCTGGTCTTGGCTGCCCTGCTCTACCTCTTCTGCCAACCTGTTAGTTTTCGCCTGTAGATCTTCATGTTTGTGTGACATCAGGCACAAGTCACCACTGGCGAATTCCAAGTCTTCTAGGTTATTTTCCGCAGTCCAGCCAGCGTATCCCCCTCTCCTCACAACTTCCCACTGTTTGCTGCATGATCCAGTCCAGTTGACCACAATCAGGAATATCATGGGGGATAGTAGGCAACCTTGTTTCACTCCTGTCTTCACTTCACTTCAAAAGCATCACTGAGCTTCCCATTGTGAATTACTTGGCATGTGGCATCTTCATATAGTTGTTGAATGAGGCTGATAACGGTTTGCGGTATTCTGTAGTATTGAAGCAGTTTCCAAATTACCCCTCGGTCGACGATGTCAAAGGCCTTCTCAAAGTCGATGAAGTTGAGGTAGAGAGCTGATTGCCATTCTATGCCCTGTTCTATGATGATGCGTAGCGCTGCAATTTGGTCCGTGCATGACTTGTACTTCCTGAAGCCTGCCTGTTCCAGTCGTAGTTTTGAATCTAGCGCATCCTTTAGCCTCTCCAGGATGATTTGGCTTAATATTTTGCTTTGGGTGGAGAGGAGAGTGATTCCGTGCCAGTTCTTGCAAACACTGAGGTCTCCCTTCTTCGGGAGTTTGACAAGGTAACACTTCTTCCAATCAATGGCTAGGTACCTTCTCTTCCTTCCAGACCTTCTGCAATAATGGTGTGAGCATGTCCTATACTGTTGTCTCTGCGTCTGTTCTCAGTGCTTCTGGCGGGATCCCATCTGGTCCTGCTGCTTTGAAGTTTGTTTAGCGGTTAGGTTTGTTTTACGGGGTAGGGTTGCTAGCCCTATGCCCAACCTTCCCTCTTTACCCGGGCTTAGGACCGGCTAGTAACTAGTGAACTAGTTAACCAGGCGAGGTTAACAACTGACTATTACATCCTATTAATTAGATGTCATAACCATTTTATTTCAAAATAATTTTCAAGAGATAAATTTGTTGGAAGTATTACATTCTGGAAATCCCATATTGTGTCGCACATACCGTCTTCAAAAGATTATTATTACTATCAGTATCATTACAATGACTTTATACATTATTCTACTTTGAATACTGTATATCATGCACTTCGAATTTTGTTTACTTTTTGCTGGCACTTGAAAGCCTCATCGTTTTGTTTTTTGCTTTCCTTTTCCTTGTTTCTCCTATCCGGTTCGCCCTGTGACACATTACTTCTCCTGCTTTGCAATCTGTCAGTGTGGGTCTAATGGAAATAACTGTAGGTCTTTTTTATCATAAATTTTGGATGTTCATGAATTTTATCTTTTATTTCTGTATGTTTTCATCGTTAGCTTTGTCGTTGTCTAAGATGCCATTAACTGCTAGTAAACATCGTATTTGTATGATGTCCAGTTCCATAGGATTATTCGAAAGTTGTTCTGGGTAGCTGACATATAGATATGAAAGGTATCAGTCCTTTTGAGTTGAACTAAAGCATTTCTGCATGTTATGGAGTTATCTTTTTAACAATCCTAATCCGTGAATCTTCAGTCACACCTTAACAGTAATGTAGAATAACTACAGTGATCCAAGAGACATCACATAGATTTCCTGTCAACTCTATTTGTTCGTATCTTTTAATCTTCTGAACAATATTGAATGGATAGTTATTGGAATGTAACACAGGTTTTGTATATCTCACCTTTATTTGTATGCCTTCGCTGTTTGTGGTGAATATTGTTGACCTCTTGAATAGTATGCGTCAATTTTATTTACATACAAATAGATATAGATGATACATCCATCATAAAAAGTTTATCTCTGAGTACTTTTGCTAAATCAATGAACACTTGTTTTTCCCATATCATATCCACTTGGGAAATTGAACGCCAGCCAAACTGTTGTATATCTTATTTGATAAATGGGAGAACTGCTTCTGTACAGCAATTAACTTGTATCGTATGTTTTTCTGTTACAAGGATTATTATTTTTCCCCGTGGGTTCCTAGTAGAACATAGGGCTTCAGTAGCACTCCTCGATTGCACTCTGTTCTCTGCAGTCCTTTAAACTTGGGGCTACGACTGCCCACAAGTTTTCATTTCTTCCTCACATCATCTCCTACATGTCACCCTCACCTCGGATGCCCAACTCGTCGTTTCCCCTTAGCATTCCACTCGACGGCATGGTGCGTGATGTCCCCAGTCGGTATTCTCATTGTATGCCCAATCCATCTTCTCTTCCTTCTGGATATTTGTTGGGTAACAGGTTCTTGGTTGGTGCGTTGCCAGAGTTCCTTGTTGCTTATTCTTTCTCATCTGATCTTCAGCATCGAGTGAGCGTAGACGGCAGCTATTGATGAGTGTCTGTAGTTTGTTGGAAATGCTTTTTGTAACACGCCAAGTTTCTGAACCATATAGAAGCATTGACTTGACGTTGGTGTTGAAAATCCGGATATTGTTCATGCTTTATGCTGAGTGCAGTAGATCTCCACACTGATTTCAGATTAGTGCAAGAAGGTCTGTCTTGCTTTTCCGATCCTGGTTTTGACATCCTCGTCTGTGCCGCCTGTAGTTGAAACGATGCTACCTAGATAAATGAAAGAGGCTACTTTCTTTAGGTTTCTCCTGTTGGTGGTGATTGAAGCTTGTTGTTGATGCTGTTGTTGGTTGGGTATCTTCATCACCGTCTTTCCTATACTCACTTGAAGTCCCGTTTTCACTACCTCTTCTGTAAACCTGTTATTTTTCGCCTGTAGATCTTCGAGTTTGTGCGACATTAAACAGAAATCATCTGCAAAATCCAAATCTTCTATGGTCTTCTCATCGGTCCAGATAGCGTATGCCCATCTTCTCGCTCCTCACAGTTTACTGCATGATCCTTGTGCTTAGAAGTTTCTTTAGCGATTTGATTGGTTTTACGGTGTAGGGTTGCTAGCCCTACGTCCAACCTTCACTCTTTATCTGGGTTTAGGACAGGTTAGTAACTAGTGAACTAGTTAACCAAGAGGGTTTGGTACAAGGGTAACTGGTTATTAATGATGGATAGTGACTAACAAAGGAATCCAGGATGAGTGTTTCATTTTTTATTGGTTTCTTTAGTTGCATGTTTGTGACTACTACTGAGTGATGTTGTTCCCACTAAGACTCTAACTCCCGAACCGATGACTTCGAATGTCAAGACCTTATCCACTGAGTCACGACGGCCATTTGCTGTGTGACGGATATAGCATATTTTTTATATTAGTGAGTTGATCAGCAAAATAATGATAACTCGTTTTAGTAGTATTGTATTGAAAGTTACCTATGAGAATGGTTGCGCATTTAAACCTCTTGTCAATGTCGATTGTTATAATGAAATGAAAACTGTCTGATGCTCTGCTGAATTTCTCATCGGTATAAGTAGCTTCATTACTTAGATATGACTGGTGTTTGTAACCCATACTACAATTATTTTTTGAGTGATAATTCATTCATTCATAATTCATAATTCGTTCATAATTCCCATCGTGATACCAAAAACAAGGTATTCAGCGAAGAGGACTGTTTTCACCGCATTTATTCTCAAGCTGTACATTCGTATATATATATATATATATATATATATATATATATAAAGACTAATCCATGAGGAAGACTTAACTGAAATAATGGGGGTTGAAATAATAATAATAATGGTGGTTATAATACTAATCTTCTTAGTCGATGACGTAAAGGTCGGATGATAACAAAAAGGGTTACGTAAAATTTTTAAATCGTTTATATGGTGTATATAGACTTAATGTGGGTGAAAACGTGATAGAGTTAGTAAACAGTCAAAGGATTAGGTAATATGAATGAGAATTGAAAATGTTTTGTCAACAGTCACGATTATTAGAAAGATCAAATGAAGTAACACCGGAAACAGTTAAATATAAAGACAAAGTGATAGTCATGATATCAGAGTTCAAAGATGAATCTGATCAAAAGAGTGGGGGGGTTAAAAACAAAACAGGAACGAAGCACACCATGACTAAAATAAGTTAAGGTCAAGGTAGAGACAAAGACTGTACATACTTCTTTTGCACACAAACATCAGGCTTCAGTTCTTGGATAGTCGAGCCGAACACGGAGGAAACGTGAGATGTTTGAGCGAATTCGATAGACAACCTTAAAATCATTGTTTGGGTCGGTTGAATGGTGTGAATTGATTAAAAATGCTTAAGGATAGAACTTCTGATGCATTTCATTTCTCCCTTATAAAGCCAGACAGGAATCTTATTTAAGTTAAATCTTCCTCACAAATTACAGTCTTTCAATATCGTATATATACGAATGTATAGCTCCAGTTTGTTGTATTAGCATAACTTATTTTTGGTGGACACCATGATGCATCATACTAGTCATTGTCGTTCACGTAGTATTTTGCATATATATATATACATATATACTTCTTATATACATCACATTCTTTGATGTGTTTCTTTCGTATGTTTTTCTGTATAGTATTCCTACTTGAGTCCATTTGTAATAAGAAAATCCTTAGAAAATATCATCCAGCGTGAAGGAGATGAATGCCTACGCTGTCAGTCTGCTCAACATTCTTTGCTCAATCGTTATCCTCAGTTAACATGGAATTTAGTCTGGCTGATACATCGTTTAGGCTTGCCAACGCATTTACTGGATGCTTTGCCAACGTGGTTAATAAATTGTCAAACAGAACAACGTATGAAACTCAAAACCTCCCAGGGGAATCCATCTCATCAGTACCAACACCAACATGCTTGTAATAAACAAGTGAAGAGTATTAATTCTACTATATGTACTGATTCATTTTATGTAAGTTAATGCTATACTCGTGTTATTTTTGAATATATTATTTTCGTGGCTTTGGCAACTTCGTTTGTGTATGTATGTGATGTCCCAGTTATCTGTTTGTAAGTAGACATCATAGTTCGTCATTATGCACTTTGCAAAAGACTTGGTTTGGTGACATTGATTCTGTTGTCAAACCAGACATCATTATCATCATGATCGCAATTTGGCTTTATCGAGTTATGCATATCGTGAAATTCTTCCAGGAGCAAATCATACTAATCAAGTTGAAAGGATATAATTCACAGTTGATTCTTACTAATTGATAGTTGTTGGTTAGTCGAAATAGAATATCACAGAGAAGTGCATTAGTTTAAGTTGTCACATCTCAACAGCAGCATTCGAAGAGGAAGTGGATTGAAAAGGTAATATCGAAGTAAACAAAAGTGTATGACAGTTGAGAGAATGAATAGATGAAAAGTAATAAAATGCTCTTGACTGGGAAGATGTTGTTTGTACATCTGCACCATTATAACTGATTTTCAACTTTGTCAAAAAGTGTTTCGAGCCATTGATTACACCTTTTTCGAAGACCCCAACCAGGCAGTCTACACTTCCTTACACCGCTTGGGCCAGTAGTTGAAGGTTTCTTGAACTTATTCCACGTCTTAATCTAGTTACTGTTAGCATTCATTGAACCTAATACCTACTTCGGCTAACACCGCCTACTGAGATAGACAATGATTTGGTATGGGCAACCCATGTCACGCCATTCATCTAAAACTACTGGCATCATCGTTCTGCTCTACGCTTAATCTCTCCATTTCTCATGTAGCGGTTCCACGATATCCAGGTACTACTACAAATACACCTTTGGTCGAAAACGTGTAATCTCTTCACATCTACTTTTCGAAGCCGTATGTTTCGTCTGTATGGTGTAACGCATCAGATGTTTGTATGGTGTAATAGATAGTTGGATATCTCGTCAACGCCATAGATCTTGTACTTTGGCAATTACTAAACAAACATCCTGTATCCGGAATGAAATGTCGTCATCAATTAGACCAATAAGATTGATATGCAACTCCCCAAATAAGTTCATTGGTCGACACGGTCCACTACTTCACTCCATATTATTTAAGTGGTGTGGTTGATACAGTCCAGTCCCGTGGCGTTGGTGAGATACTCGGTTGTCTATCCGTTGTCTTGTTGTACGGCTGTGAGACATGGCCGTTAAAAATCGAAGACATAAACTGGTTACAGGGTTACAGGGTTCCGATCATAGTTGTCTTCGTAGTAGTGCTGTCATTGTGTGGAATCACCATGTGAACAATGTTGAGGTCAGAGATGAAGGACACTGGGTAAGAAAGGCAAGTCGATTGATGAGGTTGTCAATCTTCGACTGAGATGGCATGGACATGTACTACGTTTACCAAGCCACCACCTACCTCGACGTGCCATGCTAGATGAAGTTGGATTAGGATGAAAAAGGGTTAGGGTGGCCAGACCAAAACCATGTGGGACGATATAGACTGCTGACTTGGGGTCCCCGAGATGAAAAGGATCATTAGTAGAGGACACTTAGTGACATGGCTGAAAATCCGTCGCAATGCCAAAGTTGTGTTCACTTCCTGACATCTTAAGCTTGAATATTCACACTAGCCTTTATCTTCAAATTGTTTGTTCTATCATACTACTTTATCAACTTTCCTATCATTCATTTTCTATCCACCTGTTCTTTGTGTACTTCTGTGAAGTGAGGTAACTTGAACCGATACACTTGTGTTCGAAGTTCTACATTAATTTTTTCATTGTCTGTAAGTCAGTCTAGTCGTGTAGTATCATCTAATATTTGCTAGATGTGATAGAAGCCTTCATCAACGCTTACTTCATGTAACAAGTGAACGCATTTTTAGGGTGCATGAACGACTATAAGTTTGTTCCTCTGCATAAATTCAGTACTAACCAGTGTTTTGAACTTACAAATTTACTTTTTTTGATTTCAGTGTCGAACTAAATGAAGATATGATATCTAATCACAAAAAACAACAACAAAAAAGCTTACTCACTTTTTATTCTTTGTTTTGAGTGCTTTTTCGTTCTACTTTATATTCAAAATATGAACTGACGTAAACAGAGTGTGTCTAGATTTACTTTTCAAGTATTTGTATATCAATTGAGTAATTCATGTGTCACATATACATATATCATTGCATGATTTATTGCTGTTTAGTTGGACAGTTATTGAGAATCAGAGAAAGTTGTAAACGATCCATACCATAGAGTAGACAGCTCTGATGAACTGACACCGATGGCCCATAATTGTTGATCTAACTGAGATATTGGAGTCAAACTAGTCTCAATTTCTGTTTTTCCTAGTTTTTAGCAAAGGTTGGAAATCTTCCTGTGATGACGACTGATAAATTAAACTAACCAACATAGTGTCCACGATTCTCAGTTCTAAAATTATCTCGCATGTAACAGAAGCTTAGGAATAGTATACACGAAAAAAGTTAGATGATTTCAAACCTGATATTGTGTGTGTCGTACAGATCTTCACTCTCCGAAAAATCTTGGGATACATTGTTTCTCATTGATACAGATACCCGAAGAAATTTGTGTACTATGACAATTTCTACAGAACAAATAATCAAAGTAGGAAGTATACTTTGATGTGCTTAACAGTCTATTTGAACTCTTTTCTTCATTACTTTGCTGACTGAGGAAAGGACATTTTAGAACAGACACAATAATAGTGTCTAAAAAGTATTTCTGGGAAATTCATTGAATGAAACAACATCATCATCTGATGATACTACACTTTTGAAGAACATAAGTTTGGATACTTGGTGATAGTTGAAGGTGGAATGAAAATTTGGACCGCGGTGGGATTCGAACTAGCAACCACTGGGTTTTCGACCTGATGCTGTAACAACTGAGCTTCGAGACCCGAATGCTGATAGATTTTTATTTCACTTCAATCACCCAGGGTTTTGCTTGACTACAATTTGAATTCATAACGCGTTTCTACCGCTTGATTGTACTCACACTGGCTACCTAGTCAGGACTTTTCATCCGAATCCAGATCTAACTGAATTAGAGAGGAGGAGCGTCATATTAACTACCATTTTGACTATCTAAGATACCCGCGGTTTGGTAGTATCAATACTAGTCTGCCAAGCCATGGCCATCTCAGACATTCTAAATGATAACCTAGGTTTTCTTTATGTTATGGGGTGTAGCTTAAAATCAACACTATTTTTTCATTGTCCTCGGTCTAAGAATATGCTTGGTTTATTGTCCCGGTTCTACTCCCTTGCGACTTGTTTCCACTTGCAATGTAAATTTAACTTCTTTCTCCAGTAGGAACTCCAAATGGTGGTTACCAGTCCTGAGACAATCTGAAGTCATTCATCCAATGAATTCTTAAGTCTTTTTAACAATTATAAAACACTAATGAATTAAAATGTTTGAGTGTCATATAGTATTATTATATGTTTGGTATTGTACTTCTTATTGTTGAATTGTCAGAAGTATAGTGATTATTCTCTGCCTGTTGACACATCAGCTTCTTGAGCATTGTCGATGTCTCGACAACCTCCTTTTGCTTAGAAGAAGTATATTTCATAAGCTTATTTCACGAATGGGTAGATACATACGCTTATGTTTCAGTAAATTTTAATGTCCCCACGGTGAGTGAGACTCCAGCACCTATAGAAGAAAACAGTAATGCTGAGTTACAGACGGCCACTGTTGATTACTTGATGAGTGTTGACTGTTATTGCTTCCACCAACGGTCATTGACAGTCAATCTATATCCTTATGGGACATGGCATTACTGCTCAACGGTCCAAGTTGCCACACCTTATACGCGTCCATCAAGGCAGAAGGCACTAAGATGAAAAATAAATAAATAAGGAAGAAAGTAGTCAAAAAATGGTAGTTGTCGACGGAGAACATGAAGGAATGTAAAAATAATGAAATGCAACATGACGATTAAGTTAAAGATGCATCAACGCCATTGAGTCTCTAACCACTGGTTTCAGTTGTCATATAGACCCCTAACCGGGAAATCAACTCGCCTCAAGCCAGCAGTCAAGACATCATGCAATGATACCATGTTTAAGGTTCTTTGCCTCTACCATTTTTCCAGCCTAAACGTTAGTTCTGTTAACTATGTATGCTCTACGAAGTAGACGATGACTGACTAGGCATTCATAACAACACTTGCCCCTTCTACCTAAAATTCCATACCTGATTTCTTAACTAGGCCAGTGGTTCTACAGTACACAGCTTTTACTACAAAGGCAATCGTGGTCGAACTCCTGAAGCTTTATCACGTCCTTCACTTTCGATGACTATGTTTCACAGCCATATAGTATAACAGATTGAACGACTGGATAGTACACTCGACTGTTATTACACAACCGGATATTTTGCAAAAGGCATAGGTAACAACAGTGACAACAGTCAAACTGAGTCTTTTATATCTATCCAGAGGTTCTATCAGTGACTGACCTATCAAAGTTGCTCTGACTTCCTAGGTACATGAAGTGATCAATGCACTCATCCACTTCATTCCCTCTCGTTAGATTAAGCATTAGTCATTGATACATTTTCTGCTTCTTCATATTGTCAATTACAGCCCATATAGTTTAATATAAATTTCTATAGTTCGAGTCTACAAAGATTCAGAATTCTCATGTATATCAGTGAAGACTTCATAAAAAATATTTGGCTTTTTTAGTGTTATGCTATTATAAAAGTTCATCTATGAAACATTTGACAGTAATATTTTGCTTTAACCAAATACCTATAATGCATCAGTATGAATATTTATTCAATTTTCATATCCTGCATTACTTTTGTTTATTCTTGCATGTTTTGCTCAATCATCAACTTATTTCGGTGTATATTTCTCCTTTTTTTCTGACACATTACAGAATAGAAACATCTGTATTGATATGTTAGAAAGCTTTATGTATCTATACGCGTATACTTATCATTTTGGTGGTGAATGAGATGAGATGGGGCATGTCAAGCAAACTATTATTCATTGCATATCAATACATATAAATTATGTGTTTATTTTTATCTCCAAAGTTTTCCTTCTTATTTCTTTTCCTTTTTTTTCATAGCAAGTAAATTTATCGCCTAATTTACCTGTATACATATCACTACGTTGGAATGCAGCACATCCTGTACGCAGTGTAATGAGAAATCCACTTTATAAATATTGGCCTAGTTATAAGCAACCAGGTAATAATATGTTATATTTTTGCGTTGACTACTGGTTGTGAGTTTTTTTTCCTAATGACTGAACCATTCATTTGGATGATTTGTAAGTAGATGACTGATAAACTGACTAGTCTCAGGATGCTAGCTGATATAGCTGTCAATCAGGTGTTGAATACTCATCACTGATGATCAAAGTGTGTTCATCAAGTTCGAAAGGTCGCCAAAAAGCTGTGTATTGTCAGACTGAGGTGCATCGTATCCTGGGTCTAGACATCAAGAGTTAATCAACACACAGTCATAGGTTTCGTGCCTGTTAGCCATTTGTCACTAACCTTTGTCTACAATCTTGATCCCTAGTGGGGTTATGAATTTGCACCGTTGACGAGTCCCATACTTGGATGAAACAGCTGTTCAATGAGCCCAGGTTTCCAACGTCTCTCTAACTGATATCAGTCCATCATGAATACCAACTTGAAATCAATAAATTCTCACAAAAAGAAACTGAAAATTCATCTTGCCTAGAAGTTTTGAACCTGCTTCATTCAGTGATGAAGTCAGAGGTCTTACTACCATTCAAGTCATAATTAGCTAACTGTTGAAGAACTGTAAACTTAGATGAAACATCTTTTCAGTGCTGTCTTATTTTCAGTCTGTAATGAACTAAAATTGTTCTTTTGAGGATATGAATAATTCAAAGCCACTTTTTCGTTTAAAACTAATTTCAATCAAGGAAAGTGTATGTACTATGCTGAATTTACGCTCCGTTGTTGAATGCCGCTCTTGTTCACTGGAAAGCAGATACATTCAGCTAAAGAGTTCAAACATGATGAAGGGCACAGTCTAAGCCCTACTATTGCTCACCAAAGGTAATTTAAATACTATCCACAGTAAGACCAAGGAATTCTCACCAGTGTTCCAGTAAATCAACAACGGGAAGATAACGGATTCCGTTGATTTTCATAGGTGCACTCAAATTTCGCATACTGCAAAATGTCCTACCAACAGATGCTGCATAGACGTGGCGGTCGGGATTGTACTTCACAATGACACAACAAGCTATGCTGACCGAGGTCCTAACATACCAGGATGATCTGTTGGATAGTGGTGAGACGAAAAGCAGTTACCGTCGTAGAGTAATTTAATACACTATGATGGGGGTCTGTAGTCGGAGTCGAACTTCTGGTAGCTGGCTGAGGTGTAACAGCAGTAAGGTTTCCCACTTGGATGACCGGCAGTGTCACATTGATACTGCCTTCCCTATGGAAAGTGTGGGGGTCGAAAAGGTTACCTTCGAAAATAAAACACTCACTTCCTCAGGGTATACCGATACCTGCAACAGAGATTCATAGTCGGATTCAAAAGCAAAAGGCTGTATGTGACTGGCCTGAAGTAGATATCCTTTGAGATCTGCGGCCACACACTATCTTTTTTTCTCTAGGTACCTCAACAAGAACTAGCCTTCCATGGTGTGAGCAGTCCGAAAGTGTCAACCGCCCTCAAAATGTCGAAATATACCTATTTATATTCATGAATAAAAAGAACAAGATTTTCATCGGTAAAGAAATATTTCTTTTCAATCAGTTCATTATTGAGCCGTACCGTATTTATAATCGACAAAACGTCAGATAAATGTACAAAAAAAAGCTGCCCAGCCAATATACACATTATACAGTTGGCGTTGGTGGTAGAATTTCTCCAAGTGGAAGAAGTAATAAATAAGTCATTGAATAAGAAACAAATTGATTTCAAGTGGTGAAATAAGGATCAATTGCTGTCAGAAAAGTGTAAAATGATGATAATGATGCCAATTAAGCTGAAGCATACAAAGTGAATTGAAATGAAATTGACAGACTACCCGAAATGACACTTGTGATTTCCTGTTTCTTTTTTATCGGGTCGAAATGTCTAACCTCTATTGGCAGATGGGCTTCTATACAGATGGAGGTATCGATATTGCCTGGATATTTGTGATGAAAATTGGGAAAGATAAAGAACAACTGACAGCTGTTGTACATAAGGTGGCTCCTATGTCCTAGTATGTAACGCTTTGGATTTTGAAGCGGTGAATACTGTGTTGAAGTCTCAGTAGAAACAACATCACTCCTCACTGGAGTGCAAGTGTACATCCAGCTAATGAACCCCAAACACAACGAAAGTGCGTCCTAGATTTTGCTACTAACCACCGAGTAGACCACAAACTAACCGAAATGAGTTGTTGAGTCCAAGTTAAAGAAAGGGGTTTCGCAAAACGCTTTTAAATGCATAGTTTCGGCTTTTGTCGATGTATAGCTAGTGCTTCAGTTATGCATAAGTGGTTGAAACGTGGACTTTTGGAGTAGTTAAATTTAACTCTATAAATTACCTTAAATGATGAATCTTGAGGAGCTGAATGACGTAACTGCACTAGGTGTTCACATATTGATGAAGTTGTTTTTCTTCGCTCACTTTCAGTTAACCAAATCGGGTAGTGTTGTGAAACACATTTTCGGAGGGCCCACTTACAACGTCTAATATAATCAGCTCCACTAAAGTACGTGAATTTGTAGATATACATAGATGTGGACATAAGCAGAAACCTATCCTTCACGCCTTGTCGAATTAGGCGACGACTGGAGAATACCAACCTCAGTCTAACAGAATAAAAGGTACTATTGATACACATTTCGGTAGACGGCTCATCTGTGGCCATCCCCTTGTAAATGGGGTTATTATCTCGTTAAGCATCGATTTCCTTACCAAAACTCAAATTTACCCTACTCATCGCAACTGCTTCAACACTACGGAATACTACAAACCTTTATCAATCTCATTCAGTAACTATATGAAGACGCCACATGCCAAGTGATTCACAGTAGGAAGCTCAGTGATGCTTTCGAAGTGAAGACAGAAGTAAAACAAGGCTGCCTACTATCACCCATGATATTCCTGATTGTAGTGGACTGGATTATGCAACAAATAGTGAGGAGCGGGAAGCGGGGCATACTCTGGACCGATGAATAGATCCTAGAAGATTTGGATTTCGCCGATGACTTGTGTCTGATTTCGCACAAACTTGAAGATCTACAGGTGAAAACTGACAAGTTGACAGAAGAGGTAGAGCATGGCAGCTAAGACGGGACTTCAAGTGAATATAGAGAAGATAGAGGTGATGAAGATACCCAACGAACAACAACAACAAGCTTCAATCACCATCAATGGGAGAAACTTGAAGGAAGTAGCCTCTTTCACCTACCTAGACAGCACTGTTTCAACTACAGGCGACACAGGCATAGACGAGGATGTCCAAGTCAGAATCGGAAAAGCAAGACAGGCGTTCATTAACCTGAAACCAGATCTGCACTCAGCACGAAGCGTGAACAAGATCCGGATTTTCAACACCAACGTCGTCAGTGCTTCTCTGTGATGGTTCAGAGACTTGGCACGTTACGAAAGGGATTTCCAACAAACTGAAGACATTCATCAGCAACTGCCTACGCTGGCTCGTTACTAAAGCTCAGATGACCAGAAAGAATAACCAACAAGGAACTCTGGCTACGAACCAATCAAGAACCTATCGCCCAACAGATATGCAGAAGAAGAAAGTGAAGATGGATTGAGCATGCACTGAGAAGACCATTTGGAGATATCACGCTCCAGGTCAGGTACTCGAGTGGAACCCATATGGGAAATGGTGAGTTGTGCTTCCCAGCTGAGGGTGACATGAAGGAGATCGTGTGAGGATGAAATGAGAGCTTGTGGGCTGTCGTGGAGCCAGATTGAAAAGATTTCAGAGAACAGAATGCACTGAAGATGTGCTACTGAAGCTTTATGTTCCATTAGGAACCCAACGGACAAATTATAATAATAATAATCGTTCATTGATATGTCAGGTGTTATAATCTGTCCACTAAGCTTAAATATGTATTACGATATAATTTAACTGAACCTTATATACTGTATAAATCTATTCCAATTAAGGCACGCAAACACACTTCACACTTTTATATTGAGATGTTCAACCGTTTAGATGTATAACTCCCAAATGGTTGGATTATTTATTCAATCCCCACACTGCTTACTTTTGTCTGGATTGTTTGATACAAACCTTAATCGTAAATGAGGTTGCTCTCACCTATGTGACTGACTACATAAAACTGTGTGTGTGTGTATGTGTCTACTAGTTCGCATTGTTTAATCTTGGTGAATGTATACTTTAATATTTTGTTGTCATAAGCTAGCTTGTAGAGACTATGTAATAATGTTTTGTGTTTTTCTTTATCCATCACAGATCCAAAATCACCTTGGTCATTGGTACCAATGAGTCCACAAGAAACCGTATTGCAACACATGAATAGCTATCATCATAATAATAATCTTCATCATAAAGTGTACTTGAACAGTAATCCTGCCATTTCATTAGCATGTTGTCCAATTCATGCAGCTACTTGGCACTTAATTGATGCTATACGTAGAGATCAAATGCGATATGCTGTAGATTTCCTCCTACAAATACGTGGACATATACAATGTAATGCAGAATTACCGTTAACCATTAAACAGTCATTTACACCTCTTATATCGTCATCAATGACTCAACTAGTTTCAGATCAGGTGGATGGTGGGGAAATAAAGTCAACTACTGTTAAAAATCTGCAAACTTCACAGACACAAACACTCCAACGACGACAGCAACAACAAGAACAGTCTACACAAACAATAGACAGTAGGGTGACAAGGAATAGAAATCAACGACCTCTGTGTGGTGATATCAAAAGCTGTGCAGCATGCTTAGAAGATTCACTCTACCGAGAATTATTGTTTCTAGCTATACAAGCATTGTCTCGTATGTCACTTGATTTAAGTAAGTTGCACAAGGTTATTTTCTCTACTGTTGTTCTCTTTGTTGTCGTTGTTGTTTTTCGTACACTTTTAAAGTCAGGTGAAGAGTACTAGGCAAGATGGGCAAGTCGATTGATGAGGTTGTGAACCTTCATCGGCTAAAATGGCTTCGATATACGTTGCCAATGCCGAACTAAGGCTTACCTCGACGTGCTATGCTAAGGAAAGTTAGATTAGGTTGGACCAGGATTCAGGGTGACAAGACTAAGATGTGACAGCAGTCGATGAAATCCCTGATTATTGACCTGAGCCATGTAAGAGGTAGACTTTCTGGTTGTGGTCTCCAACACGATAGGAATGAGTTATTGAGGAGTCTTGGTGAGATGGCCGGAACTCGGTGACAATTTCACTATTTAATATCATGAATATTCAAACTAACCTTTGTCTACTTTGTTAGCATTCTTTTTCTATCCACCTCTTTCTATACTATTATAAAGCATGGCAAGTTAAACTGATGCACTTGTCTGCAAGATTCTACTTTAATATTGTCTGTTCTGTCTGTCTGTTTTCATACATGTAAGTGTCATTCCACACTAAAGTGACTAGATGGGTGTTATCAGCGAGAATATACGTTACAGACAAGCCCTAATACAATGCCAAATAATCAATCATGTAGGTGGTAAATTGATACCAGGGGGTTGGAATCAATTATGTATGCCAAAGAGTCACCGATTCCAACGCTGACCAAGATAATGTCTCCAAGTTTTTCTTTCCCTTCCATAATACAGGCTGCTAAAGGCGAATGGTATTTCAAGTAGTTGGTGTCTGGTAGCCTTTGGTAAATTAATGGGGACATGGTTAATGATAGAGAATGATTGATTCATACTTGTTTTATGATCTGTTTGAACCAGTTAAGCTAACATCAAGCTGATTGGAGCTGTAACTCATTGGTTTAGAGAGATGACTTCTAATCAATGGGTCACGGTTTCAAACATCGCTCCACCTACCGAGGTTTGGGCAGCCGGGTGGCAAGTATCATTAGTCGTCACACACAATAGGTGTAGCTGATTGTCTACTGCACGAATGTACAGAAGGTTGCTGAGTGCACCCCATTTATTTGTATTTCTCACTACACCTTTACTTAGGCATTCTGGGAAGGTACTCACGAGCACGAAAAATTAAATTCCTACAACCAGCCAACATAACTGAACTTCACAGGAGCAGTCGAATTGATAAACTCAACCAGAAGTAGCTAACCCATGTATCTGATCTTTCAGCTTTGATAACATAACTAGGAGTGTAGAGTATACAAGGTGCAATTTTTCTGCATTAAACGTTTATTGGATAAATCTTCGAAGCTCCTGAATTAATATCTCACATACTCCTTCCGCCGTAAATTGTATTTACATTCAAAGCCGTTTCTTACTCATAATCGATGCATATTTCTTCTCTACTTTCGTCGTCGTGTGCTTTCTTATGAACTTGTGTTGTTCAAGATTTTCAACTTACCATTAGTCGTATCCGTCTAACATATGTCTTTCTCTGTAACTAAGTGTCTTCATTAGATTTTATTTACACTGAAGAGAAACGAAGCTAAGGTAGTGTGTATATCGACCCGTCCATGTTTTTTCTTATGTAAGTTCTTCTTCAATCACTTGTTCTTTATTCTTGAAAGAAGAACGTCCAAAGAGGCTATTTTATTCTCTGATTCCTCCTCATATGTGAACTACTTTATGGTTGAATATGCAGGAAAATTTCCATCGAAGCCACAGAGATATTTGTACAATTTTCGTAGTGGTGTGTATTAAATATGGCTCAACTTGAAGTACTGTCTCTAGGTGTTCAATTCTCTGATGGACACAATCTCATCCGCCACATAAATATGAACACTCATTTTTTTAAAATCTTGAACTGAAATACTTTAAATGTCGTCTAGCTGACTGTTGTTATCAATATAAGAGCAGCAAGTGTATATGTAGAAGCATTCTAACAAAAAACAGGGGAAGGCTGCTAGCAAACTTATAAGCAACAAACCTGATAAGAAAAACGGGACTAGTTCTCCACAATAAAAGGGAGTATGAAGGCCAGATGGATCAAAATTCCAAGAATTGAGGAACTAAAAGGACTTAAACATCAAGAGAGAGAATAAATTGACCGGATCTTTAAAGAAACTAAGAGAGCAGCGGATAATCACCTCTGGTTTATAAAATAAGATCAAGCCTATAGGCATATACATGCTTAAAATACATGAAGTAGGGCTAATATAAGAACCGATTGATGATAAGCTTAACTCACCTTACTATGGAGCGAAGTGGCGTGTATCTGGAAATCGTTATATGAACGGATGCCCAAATAATGTGAAAGGCGTTTTTGTATTCGTGGACAAAGGAAAAGATGTCAACATCAAAGACTAAAACTATGATATCATTGGATGTACGATCTTTATTTACAAATATCTTGGTTAATGGCAACAGTGAACTACAATATTGAGGGCAGGTGAACGTGAAAGCGCTGAATGTTGTAACTCTAGTGTACGTCCTTAAAAAATTACTGTTCAAATGTATTATGAACGTTAACTTCAAATTTATGGAGGGATTTTACAAGCAACTGTACTAAGTCACAACAGGCTCGCTACTGCATCATGTATTAGTAGATATCTTCATTAGCCACTAGGTCTTCATTCATTATAAGTTTCAAGTTGTTATTCATCGTAGACTGACATCAGTTGGAGGAACAAAGGAAGCCTGGGAGCACTGGACAGCTATTTCGTCCTAGTATGGGACTCCTCAACAGTGCGCACCCACGACCCCACCAGCAGGGATCGAACCTGCGACCTTCAGGTTCCGTGGCCAGCGCGTTACCATTGAGCCACTGGGTCAGAATCCGATGCTCCATATTTCCAACTTCTGTTAGCTCACGATATATAGCGCAACCGCCACCCAATGTCATCGCTGAGTATCTGTTCTCATGGCCATCAGGCTTTGACTCCACCGGTCACGACTTACAAGTTTATCAATAGCCTTCCTCTGGTTTTTCGTTAGAATGCTTCTATATCTACATTTGCTGCTCTTATATCGATAACAACAGTCAGCTAAATGTCATTTAAAGTATTTCAGTTCAAGATTTTAAAAAGTAAGTGTCCATGTTTGCGTGACTGATGCTATCGCATTCATCACAGAATTAAGGGCCTAGAGACAGTACTTCAAGTTGAGCCACATTTAATATACACACCACTACGAAAATTGTACAAACACCGCTGTATATATACATGTATTAGTCACTGGAGGGTAACCAACTTCATATTGTCTAGTCGCAAGCGCTGATCGAATTCTGTCGACCATTTTTGCAATGCGGCCACCATTCTAGGCTACTGAGCATCACAATGAACTTCTGGTAGATGTTAATTGGATAGACGCAATCTGCAGGAAGTTTTGGATTCAGGTTTCGTGCTTGTTTCCACTTTTAAGCAAGGCGTATCTGCAACCATATTGGAACTGATGTCCTGTCTAAGATTGGGACTTGTGTCACCCCGTTTTGCAGTCAGAAACTTTACCACTGATCTATTTGGTCTATACTTTTGGAGGATAATATCGAGGGAGAGTTGAAAATCTTGTACAGCACACTAACTGAAAATGGTTATCCAGGTTAGTTCATAAAAAAAACAGACGACGATAGAAGTGTAAAAGAAATATATACAGTTTTCCCACTAATTTACCACAAGCTATAAGACACCGATTACTTGAAATTGCAAAAGCTGTAGCCATTCCGCTTAAACCGCCTTAATTATCAGTGTAAAAGAAACAAATACATACATTACCGCTTATTATAGTAACGGTGGATAGTGGCTAACAGTGGGATCCGGGATGCGCATTTCGTCCTATTTGGGACTCGTCAGCTGGATGTACCTGCCTCCCAGTGAGTGACGTTGTTTCCACCGGGATTCGGACTAGGACTGCACTAGATTCCACTGCTAGCCACTATCCATCATTACTATATGATTTAAACAGGCAATGTCGAGGCATCCGCACAGAAGCCTATATGCCAATAGAGACCCATCAGTTCGGTCCAATCAACGATGGTATAATACAAACAATTATACTAAAACTATACCCGTCGCACATGAAGTGGCTATCGTGGCTCGGTGGCTCTGGCGTTTGAAGTGATCGTTCCTGAGTCCGAATCCCGGTGTGAACAACATCACTCACTGGGAGGCAGGTAAATCCAGTTGACGAGTCCCAAATAAGACGAAATGCGCATCCTGGATTCTACTGCTAGCCACTATCATTACTATATATAATTAAAACACAGGTAATATCGAGGCATCCGCACAGGAGCCCATATGCCAATAGAGACCGATCAATTCTATCCAATCAACGATGGTATAATACAAGCAATTATACTGTTGCTACTTATTGCCTTGGTCAGCTTTGGAATTGGTAACTCTGGCATGCATAATTGATTTTGACAAACCAGAATCACTCCTAAGGAGTCCCATACTAGGACGAAACGGCTGTCCAGTGCTTCCAGGTTTCCCATGTTCCTCCGACTTATTTTAGTCCATGATGAATTTCAACCTAAAGGCAGAATCATTATATCACCTATATGACGGATTATTGTAAATTTTATTAACGGTTGACTGCAGTGTAATTCATTTATTGTCTGATTTGAACAATATAGAATTATACCTATAGATCCTTATTAAAGAAATTTTTGAAAAGAATATTCTATTGTTGCCTTTGTTATTTTTCCATGTATCTGTGTGTAACACTTCAGCCTCAAACCAGGATTTCGACTCGCTTAATCTGTCTTAGATCTACCATCAAGTTGGATAATGCTTGTTCTTCATTCTTTCTAACTGAGAGTTTTAGTGCCAACCAAGTTCACAGATTTACTTACATTCACTTTGTTGCATCTTTTTATTCATTAGTTTAATCTCAATGTACATATCGAATAACTCTTCAGCGAACTGTATTTTCCCCTTCTTAAGCATAGATTTTTGAGGAATAGATACTCAATTTTCTTTAATATCTCTTACCTTACACAAACACTTATACCCAGTTCGTAAGAAGTAACCTTTGTAACTCATATTAGCCTACTATCTATTACTCTACTGTTTACAGTTCAATAATAATAATAATAATAAAAATGACAAAGCTTTATTCCATTTATATGTTGTTGCACATGAGTCGGAGAGAAAAGTTCACTTAAGTTTGGTAGTTGAGCTACATTCATCCAATAATAAAATTTGCTGTTCCAGCTACATGTTCTTGTAATAGCTATATGAGATGCAGTGTTATACGTTCAGAGGCTAACTGCTGTCTCGTAGTCTTAACCCATCTAAGTTGATGATATTTTGAAAGTGTGGGAGAGTATGTTTTACGATTAGTTTACAATTTGAATGTTCAAAACAAATAAAAAGGAAGGAATTCGGGGAAATATTTTTGGTAGCCTAAAATTTAAGTGAGCCGTCAAATCTTAGTGAATACATAAACTCATAAAAATATAGACACGTGTAGCTTACAATTTTCAAACAGAATAAAGTTGTTTTTTTTGAGATGAATGGGGATTTTTAATTTAGAAGTAGTATTCATCATGGACTGATATCAGTTGGGGAAGAATTGAAAATCTGGGAGCACTAGACAGTTGTTTCGTCCAACTAGTAGGGGACTCCTGAGCACTACGCACCCACGACCCGGCTAGGGATCGAACTCAGGACCTTCAGGGTTTCACGGCGAATGCGTTAACCATTCAGCCGCTGGGTTGGTTTTCAGTGGTTCACAATTTCCAACTTCTGTCCCAGTGGCTGAATGATTAACGCTTTCGCCGTGAAACCTGAAGGTCCTGAGTTCGATCCCTAGCCGGGTAGTGGGTGTGTAGTGCTCAGGAGTCCCATACTAGGACGAAACAGTTGCCCAGTGCTCCCAGATTTTCAATTCTTCCCCAACTCTTGTCAGTCCACAATGAATACTACTTCTAGAATAAAGTGTGTTTTAATAGTCTTGCCGTCATCAAATGATATAAACGCAAAACTGTTTATGACCAATACAATCATATCTACTAAAAACAATACAGTGCATTAAATTGTCCGCGAATTTATTAAATTCTATATATCAGTAAATAGATCAACAAGGGTTGACATTAGCTTGAGAATTGGCAGTGGAAACCAGGAGGTGCTTTCAGTTTTGAGCAATTCAATGCAGTTGAACAGCAGAAAATTATATATATAATGAGGGTTGGTATCGTTATGATACTTGTAGTTTCCTTTTGCTATGCAGGGTTGGATTGCTCAACTTCTGTTGGCAGATAGGCTCCTATGCAGATGCCTGATGCTGCTGACTATTCGTGATGTTTTATCGATCTAGGTGACTAGCAGAGGAATCCAGAATGTGCATTTCGTCCTATTTGGAACTCATCAGCTGGATGTACCTGCACCCCAGTGAGTGATCTTGTTCCCACTGAGGCTTGAACTCAATACCCTTAACTTCAAACGTCAGAGCGTTATCTATCCACTGAGACACATTGGTCACCTCTTGAGCATTGGGTATCAGTTGTTGTTACGACACTTGTAATTTCCCTTTGTTATACACATACACACGTATCCCAGTGGATAACACTGGCATTTGAAGCGAAGAGTAGTGGATTCAAGCCTCAAGGGGAACAATATCACTCACTGAGGTGCAGGTTCATTTAGTTGACAAGTCCCGAATACGACGAAACGCACGTCGTAGATTCCTTCGCTAGTCACCGAAAGCAGCCTAATATTAAGAGGGTTGGTATTATTTAATTAGGCGCATCTTCCATCTCGAGTGAACGGATGCTTATGATTGCGTTCAAACCTTTGCTTTTCCGTCTCTTGGGCGTATTTCTTTCAAGATGTTGAATATACGGTTGACACTCTACGATGAATACCATATGTTGCCAAAGTTCAATAACTATGGTAACTATGTGATATTTCGAATCTGGAAATCTATATGTGAGCATAGTTTAATTTGTTGACGACGAAATTTTCTTTTCTTGTTATTTTTTGTATCTTTTTGACTTCATCTTTTTATATACATATAGTATCATTTGATGAACAGTATAGTCAAGTGTATCGAGCACTCAGAAGTTCTGGTCCTACCTTACTTACCGACTTCGACTTACCACCAACTCCTACTGCTTCTGCTTGTCGTCAAATGTTACGTCCACTAACACTGAGACCCTGAACTGTTGATGTTAACCTTTCAAAAACACATATGTATATGAGTCTTTTCACCATCTGTTTTCCCTACATCCCTTACAATGATATCCGTATACATATATTCACTTATTTATACTGACTTTTGTCCAATTTTGCTGGCTGTGAAAGGAAACCTATCTATCAGCGTTATTCAAAAGAAATCGCATATCCTTATTATTACTATTATTGGTACTATTGTTATTATTATTGTCTACTGGTACTTACCATCACTACTATTATTGTTATCACTCGTATTTCCAGATATCTATTTCAAGACTGAGTCGTGTATGTATTTACTATATGCGTGTCATCAACTGATTACCACAACCTCAACGCCTCTCCTTGCTTTACAAAATGCACCACACCTATGTGTATCATTTGATTGATAATTATTTCCTGCCTATATCAGTCAACTTATACATATAGTCTTAACTGATTCCCCCTTATCTCTTATTCCTTTCTTTTTGTTAATGTTGTTATCCTTTTGTTTCATTCTGCATTATTTGTCTCTTTTTGTGCAACCAATCGTTTTTGTGTATGTTTTTCACATTGAGTTTTTTTTTCTTTTTTTTCGAGCTTATTTATTTGTAACACAATAAACCTCTTGTGTAATATTGTTACCAATTAATGCATGTTGATTGTGCAATCATATTTTTGTAAAACATCCTCTAATTCTTTATAATCATAATCACCAGTATAGTCATTAAAAAAAAAGCATAGAGAGAAGTAAATCCACACTGCATTAGAATATCTATCTTACCAATGGTATCTTGTAGTTGATACCTAAGATTATATCCTCACCGACATCTTACATAAGACTAATTCTTCAAACTACAATGTAGCTAGGAAGACACAGGACTATCATTAAAAATGCTTCAGGTATCCAAGATAAAAGAAAAATCAAATTTATATCAAACTCTCTCGTATATATTTTCACGAATTCATAATACTTTGAACATGGTATATTTTATCCTTCAATTTATAGTTTGACTAGATATTTACATATGTATAAAATGATTCACTTTTAAAGTTGAAGCATATTTACTTCCGATTAGACTGTCAATTTCTTGAACAAAATATTCCACTGTGTCAATGTGTGTGTGCCTGTATTTATGTATTTTTTCTTTAACATGTATGTCTTGAATTTGAAAGGGAAACTTTTCTTATCTGTACTTACTTTCTTCTTGCAAATACCATTGTGTTAATGTTTCATTTATCGTGGGTTTTTTTTTCTTCAATAATTTTATTTAAAAATCTAGTTGGTGATAATCATCTCTTTCACCTTGCACATTTATTCTGTTGTTCTCTTTTGTTATATAAACTAATGTTTTGTTTTCTGTTGAAGTAAAGAGAGAGAGAGAGAGAGAGACAGTTGATCCTATTTCCTCTTTACACATGAGCATTTATTCATGTTATTGTGTTATAATTTAGAAGAAATAAAATATTTTGCAAAATTAGTTAGTTGCTTATTTCAGTTTTTATTCAGTTCTAAGATTGTTTCTTATGTGCAAGTCGGGTGGGGAAAACGTCAGAAGGAAATATTGAATTCAGCCTGTGTCAGAAAATCAGATGTCAACTGAAGGAGCTTTAAAGGCATCGCTATAAAGTAAATGCTGACCACTTGGCCTAAGGATAGGGAATGAAGTGATGAAATCTACCAACCACTTCACTTACTTGGGTGGTTACATCAACCCGAACAGTCTGGTTGCTTACGAAATCTCAGCTTGGATACAGAAGGCTTATTTGGCATTCGCCAACTGACGAGGTATCCAACTATCTATCAAAGGACAAGTAAACTGTGCTGCAGTCTGTTCTGAATCGTCATCGAATGAGATGGTTTTGACATGTACTGCGCACGCCAAGCAACCGCATACCTCGACGGGTCATGCTAGGGGAAGCTGTAGCACTGTGACTGATTTTCAGCATGCTATTAAGAGTTCCCAAATACTGAATCCTATCATTTCGAAGACCCTAGGTAGGCAGTTTACATCTTTCCACACAACTCAGATCAACAGTCATGGACTGGTGCCACATCATGATCTGGCTACTCTTACAACTTAATCCAGCTGGTGTACGTCACTAATCATCCAAGAGTACAGGAAGGAGAAACGTCTTCGTTTGCCAACCATAAGGAAATTGGTTTGACTAATTTTGTCGCCAAGATTCTAGCTCGAGAACGACAAACTCGAAAGAACGCAGCAGGTGCATCGATCATATTTTACCCTCCGACAGGTTCTAGAACACAGGCATATTTACCGGCCAACGGTCAATACTTGCCATATTTGTTTTCCGGCAGGCGGCATTTGACCATGTACACTGTGAGGCGTTATGGCATTGTCTGACTGTGAAGGGTGTACCGAGAAGGTATATAACGGCAGTCGGCTCTCTACTCAAACTCACGTAGCCGTGTCAGGGCTTATGCAGAGTTTCGTGAATTGAGGACAAGTATTGGTGCCAGCTAGGGATGTTCACTGTCATATGTAACATGATGCTACATTAAAAGTGCACCGCAATGGTGAACCTCCCAACTTGATGGCCATGTTGCAAAAGTGATAGGTGGATTTCGGTTAACATTCAAGACTAGACAATACGAAATCGGTTGCTCTGCAGTGACCATTCAACATATAGTCTAGAATGCTACAGCATTTCTTACTGGATGATGTGTCTAGCATAAATTAGTGTTCATAATCATATCAAAGTAACCATCTGTCATCCGTCGTTTTCAGTGGTAGTTGAATGTTCCACATCTCTGGTATACGTTATATCACTCCTGTTGCATGTATTAGTTGGGCAAGTGAAATGCACTCATCAACCGTTTTGCACGTTCATGCAGTAGGTAATGACCCCCACACCTATTGTGTGAGGCTCATGTTACTACTACCTGGCTGCCTAAACTTTGGCAGGTGGAGTGGGGCTCGAACTCGTAACAGATTGGTTGAAAGTCATCTCCCTAGACCAATGAACTACATTTCCACTATCAGTTGTTCATCCGATGAATCACTCCCTTCTTTCATCTGAGCAAGCTACCCTTTAGTTTTATTGGCTTATTTCCCATTTGTTTGATTGCGTGTCAATGTTGAGTTCTAGATTATTGATCTTATCAGGATGTGACATTTTAAATTTGTTTAGGTCCCTATACTTCGATAATCTAAATGCCCCTCCAATCAACTGATTTGGACTGGATATTTTTAAATTAAACTATTCTGTTTAATTGGGTTCATAGAATTCATAAGCCAACAAAGTGTCTTTGAGTAGATTTGTAGGCTTGAATGCTACCTTAATTCTAACCTTGTTGAGAAACCCACGAATGGCTTTTGATTTCCCTTCTTTAGATGATAACTTCTTCCTTTGTATGTTGCAGTTACAAGGTACCATTCTATCCTTGCTTTTCTGATCACTAGTTGGAATTACTTGTCTAGCTTCTTTTTTTTCCATTTTGTAATGTTATATAGAGATCGAATGGTTTATTAGTATGTATAAGATGGGATGTGTTGGATGGTTTTTAATTGAATTGAAGAATGTCATCTAATTATTATAACGGTATTTGAGTTTTCTCGACGTGGGGAGAAGAGGATCTGCTATAGATTGTTGAGGAGCGACTAGATGCAAAGAATGTCAACAATTGGTATTGATCTGACAAGAAACCAACGAAATGGTCAGTCAAAACAATAAAACTGGTTGTCAGTTTGAAGGTAATTTATATGCTTACAAGATCACTGATGGGTCGAAATGTTTATTATTTATTATTATTTTTCCCTTGGGTTCCTAATGGAACATAAGGCTTCAGTAGCACATCTTCAGTGCATTCTGTTCTCTGAAATCTTTCAACTTGGCTCTACGACAGCCCAGAAGCTCTCATTTCTTCCTCACACGATCTCCTCCATGTCACCCTCAGCTGGGAAGCACAACTCGCCATTTCCCATATGGGTTCCACTCGAGTACCTGACCTGGAGCGTGATGTCTCCAAATGGTCTTCTCAGTGCATGCCCAATCCATCTTTAATTTCTTCTTCTGCATATCTGTTGGGCGATAGGTTCTTGATTGGTTCGTAGCCAGAGTTCCTTGTTGGTTATTCTCTCTGGCCATCTGAGCTTTAGTAACGAGCCAGCGTAGGCAGTTGTTGATGACTGAATTAGTGTTGAAAATCCGGATCTTTTTCTTCATGCTGAATGCAATGTAGTACAGTGCAGTAGATCTCCACACTGGTTTCAGGTTAATGAACGCCTGTCTTGCTCCTTCCATCCTGGCTTTGATGTTTCCATCTATGCCCCTTGTAGTTGAAATGATGGTGCCTAGGTAGGTGAAAGAGACCACTTCCTTTAGATTTCTCCCGTTCATCGTGATTGGTGCTTATGGTTGATGTTGTTGGTTGGGTATCTTCATCACCTCCGTCTTCTGGAAATGTTGGGGGAGAGGCTAGCATTTACGTTCGCAAGGGGAAGTTAATATTCTTTTACAAGTGGCAGATTGAGGTTGACTAGGAAGGTTACATGAAAGATTCTGACAATACAACGAAATTTAAGGGGAAGGTAAAAATTTTGAATATGAGTGATTAGTACACTGGATGAGCTTGAAAAAAATATCAGTTGTACTTCTTCCAGTTCTGATGAGAAGGTTTGTCAAATTGGTTGGCGTTGAATGTATCAATTTTAAATGAAAAGAATGCCTTAATCTCTTTAACGGAAAGCACAGTAATGAAGTTCACTCTGATGCAGTGGAGAGTAAGTCGTGATTGTTGACTCTCCGTCTGTTCACTTCTGACTATTTTTGAGCGCGATAGAAGAAACTGCTGTCATGTGCAACGGGTATCAGGCTTTCATCCTCAAGTGGATAACGTCTTGGTACTGTGTTCGAGTCTCAATGAAAGAAATATAACTCACTGGGGTGCATGTACATCCAGCTAACGGGTCTCAAACATGACAAAACGCGCATCCTGGACTCTACTGCTAACCAGCAGTGTGCACCGATGATCCCGCTAGGGATACAAACCCCAGACTTTCAGGTCCTGTGGCCAGCGCGTTACTATCGTTGCTAGGGTGACCGTTAAAGTCACTCAGAGAGGAGGACAAATGAACACAGAATATTAGAAACGAGTGTAACATGCTACACAACAACGAAAAAATAATAATAATTCACTTTATTCCAAACAATTTGTAGTACAAAAGAGGAAGTAGTTGAAAAAGGAGTGGTAAATCGTATGAAACGTGATGAAATAAATAAATGAAGATTATTGGAATTATTTTAATTTCTGAAGATGATAAACTATGACTAAATCTGCACTATTTTAGTCGAGTTTGTTTGCCAATACTTTGACTAAATTTTACAGATACACACAGTAATCGTCATTATTTCAGAATATTCTATTTATATATTGGTGGGAAAGATTGAAAGTGTTTTGTATAGAGTGAGAACAACTTTAGCAGAAATATTTGTTCGAAAGGGATACTGGAAGAAGAGATAACTATTATTGGAAATTGCATCCATGATAACAAATATCCACTGCAATTGATCAATAAGTACAAGAATATCCCAACTGAAACTGTAAAGTGTGATTAAGTCGAGAAGAAACCTATTTTCCTAAATGGTGTTTCCAAAAGTGATGATGTTTGTAGGAGAATTAGCTACAGGATAGATCCTGCCTTAAAAAGGACTTATCCAGCTGTTAGGTTGACAACACATAACCAAACGAATTGCTCACCGAAATAATCAAACATTTGTAAGTCTCCTCTTCATGACCGGTATTAATTAGGCTATCCGAGCACAAAATCCTAGCTCGGTTAAAATTGATGGATCCTAGTGAGGTAAGGGATTTAAAAAGTAGCTCAGTGATAGCTATGCATGCGACTACACACAACCACACAATAGGTTGGGACAAAGTGAAAGTCCTTAAAATTAACCTTGCAGCGTGGAGGGAGAGATTGATAACGGAATCTTTGTTCCTCAAATCAACATCTAACACATACAACAAGAATGACTCAGCACGTGTTTCCGATATGTGGAAAATCTTACTATCCATGTCACAAAGGAGGAGAGGAAATTAGGACTATATAAAGAATACCTGAGAGTTGTATAGTTATCACGATACTATTGTTATTATTATTATTATTATTTGTACCTTGGGTTCCTAATGGAACATAAGGCTTCAGTAGCACGTCTCCAGTGACCTCTGTTCTCTGAAATCTTTTCAACCTGGCTCCACGACAGCCCAGAAGCTTTCATTTCCTCCCGGCACGATCTCCTCCATGTCACCCTCGGCACCGAAGCCCAACTCGTCGTCCCCCATCTGGGTTCCAGTCGACGGCCTAGTGCGTGATACTACTATGGACAATAAATTGTGTCTGAAACGTATTCCAGTAAACAATACTCTACCCATATGTGATTTATCTAATAAATCAAGTAAAATGGAAACATATCATTTCATTGTTATCTTTATTTCAAGCCTGTAATTCTTTAGCAAACTGATTCAAATGTGCAAACATTTTGTATAAGTTTGATGTTAAAATTGTTTTAGCAGCTGATGAGAAACTGCAAAATGAAATGAATCCATTTTATTCTGTTAAAAACTGCTGTTCTCTCTCTCTGTAAATTTGCCAAGTGATAGAATTGTATGACAATGTCCCATGATTCATTGAAACTCAATAAAACTTTATTAAAACATATATGTTGATGAGCTGATAATAATTGTTTGTATGAATATAAACAAAGTGTTGACATTGTTAGTAAAGCTAGTCCTTATTATTTGTACACTCAGAATAAACTGTTGAAGATTGTAAATTAATCTTTGAAATTCCTTCGCATTGATAATTATCATCACCATTATTATTATTATTATTATTATTATTATTATTATTATCATTATTATTATTATTATTACCATTATTATTATTACTATTGTTACTATTACTATTATTATTATCCGGTGTTGATAAAACAAGTATTCGTGGAATTAAATCTTCACTATAATGATTACTTAGACAATTTAGTTTTCTTGGTTTTGGTTCAGGTGACAGTGTCTTTTTCATTTCCAGCAATGATGTCCCTGTTGGTTGCAGTGATGATGATAATGATGACAACTGTGTATATTTTTGAATGTCATTATCAAGCTGGAATGATGAGTAGTAGTCCACTAATGGCGTTGTCGATTCTTTAGACGGCATTGATATTGGTGGAGATGATGAGAAATTGAGAAGGTTCCTATCACCCTCTCTGTCATTACTGATTAAGTTATCTGTACCAGACTGCTTTACTTCAGGTGGTGTTTTGTCAGTTATAACATTTGAACTTGATGGAATTGAACTTCTGGAGGATGCAACTGGTTTCTGGAAATTCGATAAGAAAAAATGAAACGCAATGAATTCTTTTTAAGTGGCAACAGGTACCAAGTATCCTTTGCTCTTTCATCCTACCTGTATTCCATGTTTTCACTGCATTTTCAAGGTTTTATTGAAAATCAACTACTTTGCTTGGTTGTGCGTTTCGTCTTATTTGGGATTTACCTGCACCCAAGTGAGTGATGTTGTTCCCACTGAGACTCAAACCTCTTACCCATCGCTTCTAATGCCAAGGCATTGTTCACTATGCCATGGAGGCACGATACCCGCTTCTTGTACAATGGGTATTAGTTATAACTATTTCCTGATATACTTGTAATTCTCCGTTGCTTTATTGCATTAAATTGTCCGACATCTATTGGCATACGGGCTCTTATGCGGATGCCTTGACCTTCCTATGATAGCCATAACCAAGCAAATTACTACAATTAACATTCATGCAATATCAAGACATTGGCATAGGAGCCCATATGCCAATAGAGGTCGAACAATTCGATCCAATAAAACAATAGTGCATCAGTGTGCAAGATAGAAGTGGATAGAGTAAATGATATTAACGTGGACAAAAGTTAGAGATGAGAGTCTATATATGGATCAAGCTTGATGACAATGTGCGTGATCTCGAAGAGTTACAAAGAATTTTGTGCATCAGCATCATTTTGATCAATTTTGAGCTAAATCGCCAAGAACCTCTGATTATTGAATCGTATCAGCTTGAGATTCTCCAGCCAATTATCCTTTTGAGCTAAGACTAACTGCCAGAGACTTCAAGAACAGGTATCATATTTTGGTCTAGATACTTCTAACAACTCCTTACAACCTAAAGAAGTACATCGAGGTAAGCAGTAGTTCAATCAATCAATCAATCAATATCAACATAGGACCAGGCATTACTGTGTAACGGTGCGAGTTGCTACACTTCATATCAGTACATCAAATGGAAACGTAGTGAGGTGAAAAATGAAGATAAGTGAATGCAGTCAAAAGAAATATGAAGTACGAGAAGAAAGGAAAGAGGAGTAACAAAGTGGTGAGATTCGGTATAGCGTCGTTAAGATGAGGATAATGTGTGTATACATCTGCGCCACTGACATCGGTTCTGAGCCATATCGCTTACAGTCTCCAACCACCGGTACCTCTTGTCGCACGGGTACCAACCACCTAGTCTGCATCGCCCTACATGGTGTAAACCAACAGTCAGAGACTTCATACACTGGTACCATGTTTTAGTCTGACCTCCTCGGGCCTTTTTCCAGCATGGACCTACTTCGGCCCACATTGTGTGACGAGGCGATCGGCGATTAGGCATACGTAGTACGTGCCCCAACCATCTCAATCGATGAAGATTCACAACCTAGTCAACTGATTTACCTCTGCTCCCTAAAACTCTACTCCTGACTTCTGCATTACTCACGTGGTGACACCATGGAATACGGCGGCCTATACTACGAAGGCAATGGTGGTCAAACACTTGAAGCCTTCTCACATCTCCCACTTTCAATGGCCATGTTTCACAGCCATACAGTAGAACAGAGCGGACTGCTATGCAGTACATGCGACCCTTAGTAGACAAACGGGTACCACGGCGGTGCCATAGGTGGCGTAAATCGGCAAAATCCAATCGAGCCTTTTGTATCCGTCCAGAGATTTCATCGGCAACTGACCCACCAGGGTTGATCCTACTTCCCAGGTAAGTGAAGTGGTCAACACACTCAACCACTTCACTCTCTACTGTTAGCCGCGGCACCGCTGAAGACCAGTCCTGGAGCAAACATTGGTATTTGGGTGGTGAAAATCGCATCCCAAACATCCTCAAATTCCCACTCGAAGTGTTCAGAAGGCTCTCTATCTTGTCAGCGTCTTCACTTAACAGGATTATGTCATCTGCAGTAGTTCAGTATACACAACACACGGTCACGTCATTGAAGACTTATAACACCATCTACTGACTTGCTTCCCTTGCCCAGTACTCTACGGCAAACCTCACCAGGGTTCCCACTGCAATTCCATCATATGTGAGTGAGCAATGCTACGAAAACCTATAATCTCTTCATACCTCCGATTTTCAACAACCATGCACTAGTCGTATGACAGAACAGAATGAACTGCAGCGCAGTATACTAGTTTTCTAACAGGCACGAGGATATCTAACTCCCCACCGAAGAGATGACGCAAGTTGAGAAGTACTAAACTAGCCTTTTAATCCAAGCTGAGATTTTGTTAACCACCAATCCATTTCGTCTGATGTCACTTCCCATGTGAGCGAAGCGGTCAGTGTACCCACACCAAGACGTGGCGCCAGTTCATGAAGTTTCTCACTGTTTGCTCGAGTCATATGTGGAGGTGTAGATTGTCTAGCTGCCATCCTCCAGACCATAAGAATGAGTGGTTGAGGACTCTTGCTGGAAATTAGTCACAACAACACAGATGTATTCACTCCTTGACGTCTTATACAGCTGGCATACTTCCACTAACCGTTGTCTTCAGATTGCTTATTCCCTCACACAACTTTGTCTACCTTGATATCAGTCTTTCCTATCTACCTGTCCTTTGTATATTGCTATTGAGTGTGGCGAGTTGAGCTGATGCGCTTGTGTACTGGATTCTCTGTTGATTTTGTCTATCTGTCTGTCTATACACAAACAAAGAATAGTCTCCTTTACCATCCAACATGTCGAATTTGGGCATTACATTCCAGTTGTAAACAAACAGCTACTGAATGCACAGATTCATGGCGAAGTTACATTGCCACACTCAGTAGCAATATACAAAGGACAGGTAGATAGGAAAGACTGATATCAAGGTAGACAAAGTTGTGTGAGGGAATAAGCAATCTGAAGACAACGGTTAGTGGAAGTATAACTCAAGCAAACAGTGAGAAACTTCATGAACTGGTGCCATATCTTGGTCATGCTACCCTGAACCCTCTTCTAACTTTCCCTAGCATACCAAGACGAGGTAGGCGGTTGCTCGGCATATGTAACACACGTCCTGAACATCTCAGCAGATGAAAGTTCACAACCTCATCAATGGACTTGCCTATATTGCCTAGTACCTTTCGTCTGACTGACATCAACATTGCTCAAACAGTGATTCGCGGGCGATGCTATGAAGATACCTGTGGTCGAAACCCTGTAACCGCTTCAGATCTTCTACTTTTAACAGCCATGTCTTACGGTCGTATAACGGGACAGAACAGGTTGCAGAGCAGTATACTCGTCTTTTGATAAATAATCGGATATCTCGCAAGTTGACGTTAAAGATGGCACAAGTTGTCAAATAACAAACAAACCTTCTGTATTCTGGGTGAGATTTCGTGTATGTATACTTATCACAGACTATGAATCAAGTAATTTATAATGCTGTAATAACGACCAACAGCTTACTGATTATAACACGTTTGGAGGCAGTTATCTGAAGGTTTCGTCAGCTAATACAATGGGAAATAGTTCTTCGAGGTTCTAAAGTGTAAAATTTCCATAGTACACTCACCCTAGCTGATACTTATGACAAGCCAATATAACAGATGATATACAGGAAAGTACTCACATCTCCAGAACAAGCGATATCCATTCTTTGATTTTCACTGTTTTCTTGTTTCTGTCCCTTGTTTTCATCGCTCCATACGCTTGATTTGTTTGCTTCGCTAGCTTTCGAATTATTCATGTGCAAGTTAATCACTTCAGGTTCACTTCCAGAGATCTTGCCAATCTTTCCACTTCTTTCTTGAATTATATTATGATGAATATACTTTTTAAATGAGTCATACTGATGTCTCTCTTCCTTTACACCAATTCGATAAGATCTAGATGGATGAGGTGATGTTGGTTTCCAAGGGGTTAGTGCAAAACTATAACGTCTGGTCAACAGCAAACTACTTTGGTTAGTTGATTCCAGTGTAGTTTCACTTTGTTTTTTATCATGAGGCTGTGAAATACGATAATTATCACCAATATTGGATGTTACTTCTGTAGATTTATGAGTATTATATGTATTTGAAATAAATGTTCTGGAATATCTTTTTGACCCAGCACTGCTACTACGCCTTTTCGGTCATTAAAAATAATGAAAAAGAGATCATATACGAAGGTAAACTTATGAAAAGTAATTCAACAATTTTTTTATTGTCAATATTGATGGGACCTATAATTTGGAAAAGTTTCACGATTTGGAACATTATTTCTCGGTACATCTACACAGATGATAAATAATTCCTTTCTTGACACTGAAACGTTCACCAATCTAAATTCTCATACAAACTATAACTTAAAACCATTAGATTTCGGTCAAATATGTAAGATCTCATAATCGCATTCTCGGTCACCTTGTACTGACTGTTACTTTGTTTTATTCAAACATGTTGGATATACACTCCATATAAATATGTTCGGTTTCTAACTAGTATACATTGATGAATTGGTCACCAAGTGGTGACTACAGTAATTATCAAGACGTAACATGATTAAAGTTTATGTACATGGAGGTGCTCATCATAAGCATCAAGATAAAGAAATCAAGAAGAATAGATCAAAAGTACTAAAATAGAGGAGGGAAGCATGAGAAAATGTTGAATTCAGTCAGACTATTAACATGAGAACAATGCATGGTTACATCTGCGTCAATTACATTGATTTTCAGTCATGTCGACTGTAGTCTTCAACCCCTTATTACTGCTGTTGCATGGACCCCAACCACGAAGTCTATATTCGCTTACACACCCCAGACCAACATTCAAGAACTTCATGCAATGATACCATGTTTACCATCCTAAACCTGCTTCAGCTGACATAATGCGATGAGGCCGACTATGAATAGGCATGCGTAACACTTCGCCAGCCACCCCACTTTCTTAACATCCCTAAAACTCTACACGTGACTTCTACGCTATTCACATGGTGAGTCTTCTCATGTCCTCTACCTTTAATGACCATGTTTCACAACCATATAGTAGAACAGAGGGAACTGTAACATAATACACTTGGCCTTTGATAGATGCTGTAAATAGCATAAGTTGGTAAAAGCCACTCGAGCGTTTTTCATCTGTGCAGAGATTTTGTCGGTTACTGACCTGCCACGGCTGACCCGACTTCCCAGTTAAGTTACTTGATAAAAGCACCCAGAGATTTCACTACCTCATTGCTAGACAGGGCACTGATGAACGCCAGTCCTGGATCAACAATTGGTATTTGGAAGGCGAGAAACGCATCCCAAACATTCTAAAATTGCTATTCAATGTGTCTGGAAGATTCTTCATCTTATCAACGACTTCATCCAACAGGACCATATGCTCTATCTTTGGTGTTAAATTCTGTAGACCAATCAACGAGAAAGACTGTTTAAAGAAGGCTTTGGCAATCATCAACAAGAGAGAAGACTAGACTGGATCGCCAACGAAAAGTACATACATATTCATTTCGAAACTGGACCTTCTTCGGAGTTATTCATTTCTGAACAGATGACTGATATTTGTGTCTGTTTCGTTAACAAATCATCTAATTGTGATTTCTACTCATGTTTGACTCATCTCTCAATAATGACATTGTACTGTGTACATTTCAACTTCCTTTTCCAACATTATTGATTATTTTACGTGTGCCTCGAAATGAGAACAAGTTTTACTCTTACTCAGCTTTAGTAAAGAACTGAAAAAACAGTGTATTCATTCTTCATTTCAACCTTATCAACTAATATTAAGAGTTTTATCGAATCTAAAATAATATGAGTTTTATTGAATATAATTTCTACAACGATCAAATGTCTACCAAACTATCCGCCAGAAAACCAACTTTTTTAATCATCCATAGAGTCTAGGGAGTGCTTGATAGGCACTAAAGTAAACTCAGTAGCTAACCTTGTTATCCTCATGTACGTATATTATTTCATCAACCTATAATGTTCCCATTGTTAATTGCTTTGATATATGGGTTCCTGTAGTGATATTCCAGTGTAACCAATGATTTCATTTTGGCATGAAGGATGTATACTGGTTAACAGTGGAATCCAGTAGACATGTTTTATCCTCCTTAAGGCTTGTCAGCTGGATGTAACTGTCACCCAGTGGAGTCTACTGCTAGCCACTATTCCTCTCGAATACCCATATTTGTTTGCATTTATCAGTATTTTTTTCAGTTAACAAGGAAACCTACTAGAATAATAGGTAGGCCAAGCATTCTACCCAAATAGCGTTACATGCCAGACCATTTAGATGCAGACAGAAACGCCTACAACAAGCATATATGGGTTTTGAAATACCTATATTATTGTAGAATACGTTCTGCAACCTACAATAACCGATAACCGTGCACTCTCTTTGTAACCTTACTTTTATGTGATTGGTGAAATGTATAACTAATTGAAGTCACATTCGTTAGCAAAAGACTTCAGAGGAAAATTTTTCTTTCTGTTGTATCACTTTCAAAAGCTGGACCCCGATAATTCAATAACCAACTAATTCGGCGGTGATACAATAGATGATATTCTGAAACGTCGGTTAGTGAAAGCTATTAACAGAACATCCCATGCCACAAACCTAAGACTCATGCATACTAGACATTCAGTAGTCAACACATGCTGCTTGCTTTAATGTGTATATAGAATTCAAGGAATATGCACAGAGAATACTTTGGAAGAAGAAAGAAGATTATTGACTGAAATACTGTAGTAAAATAACTCTCCATCAAAATTTATTAGGTAGCACAAAATAATCGGAACGCCAAAACCAGATCTTCAGTTTGTCCCAAAGAAAGATTTCTTTATTAACCTTCCGTTCAAAGGTGGCTTTCATACTGCGATCCTTAAACAGGGACTTAGTGCTGCTCTTAGAAGGACTTACTATGCAGCTTGGATTAGACTATTAGAGACTATCAAGCCTGTATATACTCCCAAACCCATGCAGCATGTGAACGACAATGTCACTTCCCATTCCATCTACCAATTCAAATATAAATGTGGTTATACACACATAGGGACAACTCATAGATCCATGCTAGTAAGCGCCTCTGAGCATATTCTAAAGTGGCTTCACAGGCAAATCAAATCACCTGAGCTCATAAACGTTGGTAGCAGATGTCTAAGTACTTCGATCGCGAAACATATGGTTGAGAGAGGTCACAGGGTCGAGATGGTTACTTTTTTTAAACCCATTTAAATTTGTTGAAGCCTTAGCTATTAGGAAGTTTAAACCACCTTTGTGTGTTCATAAACAATTTGTTATCACATTAAATCTCCCCCTTGGTGAATTCAACCCTGAAACCAAGTTCAATGTATCATTATTTTCACTCTATTGATTCTCATTGTTATTAAGCCTTCAATTCAATCTTCCTACCTGACATCTTTTTCATTTTCTCAACCTTATCTTCATAAATTTTTATATAATTACGTTTGACAAGTATGTGTGCATGATTAGATAGTTCAAAATGTGTTGCTCAAATATAATACACAAAGTTGTAAATTATCATTCTGATAGCATATTCTCATTATTTACCATTTACGCATTTCCTTATAATCGAATTTTTTCTAAGTGATTGGTAAAAATTAGTATTTTTCTATGCATTTCCGTACTCAACTTTTCTTCATCTACAACTAGTTAGTCTACGTTTTATGGTTTTCATCAATTATCTGAAAGGTTAATGATTAGCCTTTCCTTTTATTATCATTGGCAATTAGGATTTAATTTACTGGTAGTAAACCTGATAAGCATATCCAGATTGTGAGATCTCACCAGTTTTCAGTGATTTCATGAATTATCTCAGTAAGAAAAGATAATGTTAGAAGAGTGATCAGATAACTCTTAAGAATAGTTGAAATTACCATGAGATAATGAACTGTAAAGGAGAAAAAGGTTTTGCTAAATTTCAAATTTTGTTACTTTGGTATGTCACTGATTAGACCGAATTGATCAGTCTCTGTTGGTATATGGGCTCGTTAGCGGATGCCTCGATACTGTCTGACGTTTTAATTTTATAGTAATGATTTATAGTGGTTATCAGTGGAATCCAGGATACGCTTTTCGTGGATAAAACTGCGGCGTTTGAAACCATCGGTTCTGGGTTCGAGTCCTAGATAAAACTCACTGGGAAACAAGTACATTCAGCTGACGAGGTCAAACAGTAATAGGGATCCACAAACTGTACCACCAAAGACTATACTTTACCTATTTCACAAGAAGCGGCTATCTTAACTCGGTGATCTAGTATATAAACTCACTGGCGTTTGAAGCCAGTGGTCCACGATTCGAGTCTAAGTGAGAAGGAGGCAGATACATCTGGCTGATGAGTCCAGAATAGGAAGAAAGGAGCGTTCTGGATTTCACTGTTAGCCACTATCCATCAATAATATGAACTTTGAAAAACCAAAATCGAGGCGTCCGCACAAGAGCTCATACACCAATAGTTCACTTAAACAACGGAGAAGCAAAAGCTGTAACACCAAAGAACGTTGTACATTCCATATTAAATTGATATGAATATGAGCAATAATTTATGTTTGAAGGTTCATCCAGTAAATGATACTGTGTCGCTGTGTGCCATATCAAATAAACAATCTAATATGGAATTAGGCTCTACCACAGTGCCTAAATATTTCTCTTACATTAACCTCGTACATTTGTTATTTTCAAGTATTCGAGGGATTTGTTCTGAATAGACCAATCGACGACTATAAAGGCCACCCTAACAACGATTGAAATAACCAATCAGGTTTCTTCATTTCGTCTGGAAAGGAAGATTTTCATAAAATAGAGGACTCTGATTAGTTATTTCAGCTGTTGTTAGGATGGGCTTTAAGTCACTCGATCAATCAGGCTTCCGTATTTCCCTTGGGAAAGTACTTTCCCATAAAATAATGGAATATAACTGTTTGTTTCATCGGTTGCTAGAGTAGCCCTTATTTAAAGTCACCCTAATTCGACTATGAAAGTACAATGGAGTTGTAAGTCATCAGAGAGGGAGGAAGAGTAAATTACTATTTTGGAAAGATGACTATTTGAAAACTGAACAATGTATCATAATAATTGATACTGAGTGATGATTGAAGGTGAAATGAAAGGATTTGAAGGATCAACCACCAAGTTGTCCGTTTTCTGCTCTACCAACTTAGCTACTCGACCCAACTACTGACCAGATTTTATCTCACTTCAATCCCCAAGGGTTTTGCCCAAGTGCCATGTGAATTTGGGATACGTTGCTATCGCTTGATCTTACTCACACTAGCTTCAGTCATCACTCAGTATCAAGGTCTGCTAAACCACGGCTATCCCGGATACTCACTAAAAATAATTATTAATAATAATGGTGATAACAATAAAGGTACTTATATTGTTGATAACAACTTAAGTATGAATGATTATAAAGCGGATTACGTGACACATAGAATGGTTCATAACTCAGAAAGGAGCACAAAATTAATGAAAATAGTCAAACAATAAAGTATTATGTAGTAGGATTAGACAAGTTAGTAAAATAAAACCAACGATTTTTGAAAGGATTGTAGGAAATACCACCGGAAACTATTCAAGCAAGAGTGAATTCGGAATAAATCATGTGGAATGAAATTGTGTTCTACCTTCTCTTCATATATTATTTACAACTGCCTAGGCGAGTCATTGATGTTTGCCATATTTGTGAGATGTCTAATCTATCTTTTCTGTTGACCACAGAAGGGTACGAACAGATATGCAAAGTTTCTACAATGGCCTCCTCTTTGTAAAGAAGAAAATCGTTATCATGACTTTTGCCTTTTTGAATGATATTTTATGACCTGAATATAAGGCATGGGTCATGATGGCAGAGTTTTTTTGTCCAAATCATAGGAACTTTTGGATGGTTTTTTACAACTTCAACCGTGTTCGGCTAGACGCGTCAGAACTTGACACGATGTCTCTCTAATGTAGGTGACGTCGCATCCACTACAGTCTACCTTATAAATACAGTTCTATTGTTCCAAATGTGGAATAGAGTCTTTTGATTTGCGTAAGTGTGAGTATAGAGTGTTCGTCGCCCTATAGAATACTTTAACGTCGTAGCTATTAGAACTACGTATTATTTTTTCTGATATGCATGTTCGATAAGGAAGTAATATAGTACTTATCCTATCTTTATGGCTTAGCTTTTCAGTATCTTTTTTCTACAAATTTATTTCTGTCCTTTTTAATAGCTTTTCTGGATAGTTGACTTATTTCAGTATTCTATGAACAAGTTGTCTATCTGTTTGCTGAGATTCCAGTTTATAAGGTATCCTTTTTGATCTCATCAACAGATTATTGGCAACGTTTAACTTAGTTTCTAGTGACTGAGCTGAATCATACCCAAAGTACTTGTTAGAATATGTATCTTTTCGGTAGATATCAATATGAAGTGTCCTATCGTTGTTTCTTATGACCCTTTAGACTTGTAAACTTAGCATTTTTGATTCTATTTCTAGTTCATAAGTGAATTTTATGGAATTGAAGCAATTGTTGTTCTGAGCCCAAAATTCTCATCTTTGAAAACTGGATGACGTCACCAGACAAGGCAGCTATCAAGGCCAAACCAAGACATGCCACGAGTCAATTAAGTCCATGACTGTTTGTCTCAGCCAAGTTGGAAGATATTGACTACCTGGTTAGGGTCCCCAAGACGATAGAAATCAGTGACTGGGAAATCTTGGTGATATGGCTAAAAATAAGTCACAGTGTCGCAGATGTACTCACTCCTTGAGATCTCCTAAATATTTGCACTAATTGTTTGTTCTTTTACACACCTTTGTCTATTTTGATATCAGTCTTATTCTATCCCCTTGTTCGTTGTATACTACTGTAAATTGTGGCAACCTAAACCGATGCACATGTATGAGAGGTTCTACGTCAACTTTGTCTGTTTGAACATATTCACCTTTGTGAATTAGTGAAGACCAAGAGTAGCAAACTGATAAGGAAATGATATCATGTTTTTTCGTAGAGATCTCATCAGCTGCCTAAAACATATAAATTTTTAATATGCGACAGGAGTATATTTACATACGTGAGCTCATCAACTAGAAGTCAGTGGACGGATGAGTTCAGCATTTAAAAGGATTGTATATTTGAAAGTAAAACAAATGCTAGTGAAGACGATAAAAACAAGCCATTTGTATGTGTTATTTATTAGAACATTCTTATCCAGTGGAAATGGACAGTGATAGCAAAAACAACATATAGGATTTAAGAAAGAGATTTTTAAGAAAGTAAGCTCAGTGAATAGATGAGTTAATAATAATTTAGTAATAAAGTATATAAAATATCTTGATTTGACTGAAGTCGAATAAAATTGAACATTTTCGCCTAGTTATGAAGATAATAAGGGATGATGTAATCGAATATGAGTTATTACAGTATTGTTAGGTTAGTGAAGATTTCTTTTTGGATGTACAAAGTTGGTTTCAGCTTTTTGATTGTGATAGCTTGGGTGAAACGGAGAGGATTGAGATCGTTCTGCTTATTATCTATTTTATAGATTCTAAGGCATTTAGGTGTCTAACAATCATGCTTATGAAACCACTGAATTTCCTCAGTTGAAGGCTTGTTGGAACACGTTGAGGAAATCTAAAGTAAGCCGTTCTTTTTATTCTTTCGATAAATTTGCTTTAGTGGATACATGGGAATTTAATAAACCTAACTGGATTTCATATAAGAAGGAAGCCTAACAATTTTTCACTGCATCAATTAGAAAGCTTTTCAAAATGTTGAGATAAATCTAGCTGAGATATACGTGCTGACCAGTAAGTTCTACAGTCTTCTGTTTATTGTTTCTTTAATATCATCGCCTATAAAATCGAGTTGAGTAAAGACTGGATTTTCACCTCCAACAAAGGTCAACAAGTGAGTTGAGAAAGCTTCTAAATCTATGCACCAAGAACATCCAGTTCCAGTTCAACGGATAGTTATTCCGCCAAACCTATGGAGTCGCAATGGGAAGCCCTCTGGGTCCACTTTTCGCTGATTTGTTTCTATCCAGTCTGGAAAATAGTAGCTTGAAGCGCCTCATTGGTCAGACGGAACTGTACCAGCGGTATATGGACGATATATTCATTGTATGCAGTAGCAAAGCGGAGGCAGAAGCACTACTGAAGAGCTTCAATTCATGTCACCCAAACCTGACTTCTACGATTGAGCACGAGGAAAATAATATGATTAGTTTCTTAGATGTCTCATTAGTGAAAAAAATCGATGGATCTATAGAAAGGTCCATCTATAGGAAACCTTCATAGACAGGACAATACCTTCATTTTAGGAGCTTTGTTCCGATCCAATACAAAGTGAGTGTAGTTAGAACGCTGTGTAACAGAGCCAGGAAAATTTGTTCCGACAGCACACTAAACTACGAAATAAGGTGAAGAATGGGTACCCAGAAAGCTTTTTCAACAAGTACGCGAAGTGGGTAGGTAGCAGAACAACGGCCCCAACAGTGCAGAAGGAACCAGCCTATGTCATCTTGCCATTCAAAGGTGACGACGTGCTAGAGGTAGTTAGACGAAGACTGGAGAAGTCTATCAGAAGGACGTACTACGCAGCTAAACTGGTTGTTCTTAGCACCACCAAAAGGGTATTGCAGCAATCAGGGAAAGACAGTACTCCGATCCTCGATACATCTAAATGCATATATTAATTCGAATGTACCTGAGGAAGCAAATACATTGGTCGTACGGAGAGGCGTCTGTCCACCCGAATGGTTGAGCACATACCTAAACGGTTGAAACATACCGAAAAGAAGACCCCGATGAACTCGATAACGAAGCACCTAATGGACTATGGACATGATGTTGATACCTATAAGTCCCTTGAAGTTATCAGTAGACAGCAAAATAAGAAGTTGTTTGGATATGTAGAAGCCTGCACGATTCGAATTGTCAAACCAAACCTTTGCATTCAGAAAGAAATGGTAGTCAGCCTGAATCTGCCATGGCAATAATTACAACACTGTCCAATCATATTTAATCTTTCTTATTTTACTCTTCAGCATTAATTATCACTCATCTCATATTTGTTTTCCTTCCCTGATTTACTCCGTCTAAGTAACCTTATTCCTATTGCCAATGTTATCATTATTATTCATCTCAATATACATCTTGTTTTCTTATTGTCTGCATAAGTACTATTAACTATCTTGTTTTCAATGACGTGATCGACGCTCAATCGATTCAGTTCTCACCCCAATGTCAACAATCTTGAATATTCATTTCCATCCTCTGGATTACCATTTGACCCGTAAAATCTATTCACTTTTATGTTGCTACACCTAAATTTGTCTCAGTCTACGTTGTATATGTATGTATGCATGATCTTTTTCATTGCTTAACGGTATATATAATCGTGTGTAGTGTATCCAGCTGACGAGTACTACTGAAATTTATGAATTCATTAAATCCTGCTTTTTTCACACTTGAGAATAACAATATAAGATGTATTATATTATTATCATTATTATTATTATTATTATTATTATTATTAGTCCCTTGGGTTCCTAATGGAACATAGGGCTTCAGTAGCACTTCTCCAGTGAACTCTGTTCTCTGAAATCTTTTGAACCTGGCTCCACGACAGCCCACAACCTCTCATTTCTTCTTCACACGATCTCCTCCATGTCACCCTCACCTCGGACACACAACTCGTCGCTCCCCACGGGGATTCCACTCGAGCAACTGGCCTGACGCCTGATGTCCCCAGTCGGCCTTCTCAGTGTATGCCCAATGTATCTCCACTTCCTTCCAATGCATATTTGTTGAGTGATAGGTTCTTGGTTGGTTCGTTCCCAGAGCTCCTTGTTGCTTTTTCTTGTTATTCTGGCCATCTGATCTTCAGTATCGAGCCAGCGTAAGCAGTTGTTGATGAATGTCTGTAGTTTATTGGAAATGCCTTTCGTGACGCGCCAAGTCTCTCAACCATATAGAAGCACTGACTTGACTAGGTTGGTGTTGAAAATCAGGATCTTGTTCCACATGCTGAGTGCAGAAGATCTCCACATTGGTTTCAGGTTGATTCAAGAAGGCCTGTCTTGCTTTTCCGATTCTGACTTTGACATCCTCATCTGTGCCTGTGTCGCCTGTAGTTGAAACAGTGCTTCCTAGATAGGTGAAGGAGGTAACTTTTTTTAAGTTTCTCCCGTTGATGGTGACTGGAGTTTGTTGTTGTTGTTGGAGTTGTTGGTGCGGTATCTTCATCACCTCTGTCTTCTCTATATTCACTTGAAGTCCCGTCTTAGCTGCCCTGCACTACCTCTTCTGTCAACTTGTTAGTTTTCGCCTGTAGATCTTCATGTTTGTGTGACATCAAGCACAAGTCATCACTGGCGAATTCCAAGTCTTCTAGGTTATTTTCAGCAGTCCAGCCAGCGTATCCCCCTCTCCTCACAGCTCCCCACTGTTTGCTGCATGACCCAGTCCAGTTGACCACAGTCAGGAATATCATGGGGGATAGTAGGCAACCTTGTTTCACTCCTGTCTTCATTTCAAAAGCATAACTGAGCTTCCTATTGTGAATTACTTGGCATGTGGCATCTTCATATAGTTGTTGAATGAGGCTGATAACGGTTTGTGGTATTCCGTAGTATTGAAGCAGTTTCCAAATTACCTCTCGGTCGACGCTGTCAAAGGCCTTCTCAAAGTCGATAAAGTTGAGGTAGAGTGAGAGTTGACTGCCATTCTATACTCTGTTCTATGATGATGCGAAGCGTTGCAATTTGGTCTGCACATGATTTGTACTTCCTGAATTCAGCCTGCCTGTTCCGGTCGTAGTTTTGAATCCAGTTCATCCTTTAGCCTCTCCAGGATGATGCGGCTTAATATTTTGCTTGCTTTGGGTGGAGAGGAGAGTGATTCCACACCAGTCCTTGCAAACACTGAGGTCTCCCTTCTTCGGGAGTTTGACAAGGTAACCCTTCTTCCAGTCGTCAGGTACCTTCCCTTCCTCCCACACCTTCTGCAATAGTGGTGTGGTGTGAGCATGTCCGCTGTTGTCTCTGAGTCTGTTCTCGATGCTTCTGGTGGGATCCCATCTGGTCCTGCTGCTTTCCCACATTTCAGTAGCTTTATGGCACTCAGGACTTTCATTTTTGTTGGAGGATTTATGTTCACTTGTAGTTCAGCGGCTGTAGGTGGTATTTCTGGACGAAGTGCAGGTGGTGGTCGATTCAAGAGCTTCTTGAAGTGGTCGGTCCATTGTTTCCTTTGTTTCTCTTCTTTCGTAATTAAATTTCCGTCATCATCTTTTATTGGTTTCGTCTGCGTTGATCTCTTACCAGATGGCAACCTGGTTATTTGATACAATGTTGTCAGGTCTCTGTCTCTCCTACCTGCAGCCTATCTGTTCTGCTTCACTTGCCAGTGTTTCGTAGAAGTGTCTTTTGTCTTTCCGCGCACTCTTCTTCACTTTTTTGTCCAGAGCAAATGAGAGTTGTTCCCTCAGAGTTCCTTATGTTTCATTGATGTACAAGAATATCAAATGATAATACCTTAGATATAACTATGAGAACCATCTTCAGCATTAAGCACAGAGTTTTAATCCATATACACTTACAGTAGGGAAGTGGTTGTCTCACATTTTACAAGTGATTCAACAAAATACTTAAGAGCACAGTAAAATATATACAACCCTAAGATAGCATTAATCAAGTTTTGAATTATAAAAACTTCTAACTCAGCTTCCAATATTATGCGTTCCTTCCAGTTTGAAACTCGTCAATTGGGTGTATCTGAGCGTCCCAGTAAGTTATGATGTTCCTATTCAAACTTGAACCCTTTATTACTTAAGGTTACCCCTATATGGTTGAATAAGTCAATTGTGTTTGACTGATAAGCTTCCTTTAAAATCTGTTTAATGCAGAAATACTTAATGGAAAGTTAGTACAATGGAATTTGAACAGATATGTTTATTTTCAGTTTAAGATAGATAGGTGGATATATTAACAAAGATTTTAAAGTGTAATTTGAATCAACAAAGCCAGAAGGGTAAACATCACTTCCTTCTTTTACTATCTCTAAATGGTAATTGTAAACATCTCGGAGAGTTCAGTCAGAAAGCCTATCATTGTCAAAGCCATACATGACACTTTAGATGTAAATAAGACTTGTTTATAAGTCGTGTGCCCTAGATCAACTATAGAAACACCATATAAGCACTACCGATATCCAGTAGGTCCCTATGTAAGCTTAATATGACATTCTAGATTAAAAATATTACTATAAATAAAGAGATTGATTAAAATTATGCTCAAAATTACTTATTTCATACATAGTTTGAACGTGATAATTGTCAATAATGTTAGTTACACTACACAGAGCTTACATGCTGAATAACAGCAGCGCCATATAAGTAATTCACATGTAACTATACCAAGTCTATTTCACTCTTAGTCATCAAAGTAAAAAGACTAATAAAAAAGTAGCAGATCAATCTGCATTGGACTTACTTATTTCTACTTTCATTTCCAGAAACTTTGATCACTCCTACATCATTATCAAAATAATTCAAACGATGCGTTTCAGTTGGTTTACGACTTGGTACTCGCCATGGTTCCATATTATTTTTACCATTCATTGTTATTTCTCGATTTAGATATTCTATTCTATCCTTGTCTGATAAAGGATCAAAACTGATTTGTTTCTTTTTCAAGTTGAACTTTTCATATCTACTAAAACTTTCATTTTTTTTTTGATTATCAATATTTCCATCTTCTGGAGTATTTTTGTCATTAACACAGCCATCTATGTGATTATATAACAAGTTAACTAATTCAGATTGTTTGGATATCAGTTTTTCTGAACATTTTTCCACTATATCACCTTTACTGGATGACTAGATATATATAGATTTCGGAGATTAAAAATATTCATGAAAGCTAATTCATTAAGGAGAATAACAAAATGAATCCTAATATATCATAGGATAAAAAGATAAGTTAGTTATAAGGTAGTTAACATCATGGGTTGAAACATTGTATAACTATTTATACGCAGTCTGGAACTGTTTCATAAGATTATTCAACAAATGGATGAACGATGTCTCCACTATGATTTGTCGCAGCCAACATGATTAATATTCAGCCACTAGTTTGGAATATAGCCACTTATACCTTTGAATTCCTGATAGAAAGTAACCAATTTTCAATAAATATCTCAATAAGATAATGATTCATTACTTACTAGTGAACTGATTTAATATTCATCTCACTAAGATAAACTACAAATTCATGACTGATCGAATAACATACTTACTAAAGAAACTGAAGGTTCTAAAACTGATCCTAAATTTATTGAACGCTGTTGAAGAATTCTGAACTAGAACCAAATAGCTATCTAGTACTCCTCAGTTTTAAATGCTTTTCTAACTGAGGTTAACTTGTAATAACAACTAGACTGCAAAAACAAACCATAAATCTCCCAATTAAATACTAAACAACTTGAAAATAGCTTCCAGCATGAACATAATGAATCATTTTGATTATCATCATGAGTCTTGTCATAATGTCTTGAAACTATGAAACTTGATCCATTGTAATCTGCTTGGTAACAATCAGTGGAATCTAGGACGCACATGTGATTCCGTTTAGAACTCGTCGGCTGGATATACCTGCACTCCTGTGAGTAGTGTCATCCCCACTGAGACTTCAATCCAGTACCCACCATTTCAAACACATAAGACCCACCTCCTTTACAATGAGTATCAGTCGTTGTTTAACACTTGTAATCTCCCGTTGTTATACTGGGTCGACTGTAGTTGATTAGATATGTCTGTTCTTAGCTGAGAAAATACCTATCTCAATATTTGACTAGGAGCAGCCTAAGAAAAGTATTACAGTGATCAGACTAAAAAATAACACCAACTGATAAAGTCACTAACTATTCATTTCAACCACAATTACTAATTGTACCATATGGATTCACTTAACTTTTTATCATAATTTGCTGTCATTTACAGCAAAGCTGACTCTTAAATTCATCTTATTGCTGATTCAACTTCATTGTGAATGCGAAGTGTAGCAAACTGGATCAATATGGTACTAATTATCATTTTGTTCTGCTGTTCGTCTATCACTCACTTCAGTCAATATCGTGCTAGAGAGGAGCATGATTGATGAAGCATTAAGTTCTGCTACAAAAACATGGTTTCGATATGTATAGGATACGTTTACAGTGTTGAAATCGGAGGACATACATAGTTTCAGGTGATGCTAAAAGTTATTTTCAGGTGTTATTGTCTTTACTCTAGGTTTTAGGGTTGTTTGCAGAAATATGAAAATTTTCTGTACCCTGTATGAATATTTTAGAGTGACTTTAAAGGCTACCCTAGCAAATGCCAAAATAACCAACCAGGTTCAGATATGCAGCCTGAGAAGTAGTTTTTCATTTGACAGAGAAACGTAATTGGTTATCTGAAAAGTTGCTATGGTATCCTTTAAAATCACCCATATTTTACCTATTTGCATAGTTTTAACAATGCCGTTTGTCACTGAGTTGTATTTCAAACCATTTATTTATGAACAAAGTATCGGGTGTGTTTATACTTATTAGGCAGAAATTAAGTATAGTTATTCAGGATGAATGATTCTCAAAGAAGTCGGTGCAACCCAATTCATCTGTGAATCAGAAAATGATGAGGTGATCCTGGATTGAAGAATAAAATGAAAACACCATAGAGGCTTCAACAATAGTTTTTACAGAAAACCTTCACTCTCGAATAGTTACTTAGACTTCAAATCATCTCACTCTGTTAGTTGAAGCTGATTTAGTAAAATTTCTAAGTAACAGGACCAAAAAACTTACTAGCAGGACAGAAGACCTAAAAAGAGGAATCAAACATATTAAAGACACCTTACTCATCAATAATCCCCCTCCAAATTAATTAATTAGTTTCCTAGTAATCGTAAGAAAAATATGACCTATATTAGTAAGATAGGTGTTAATAATAATAATAATAATGGCAATACTGAAAAAAAGAAATTCTAAACCTCCGTGGTATCACCGTGCAAAGAAAGCAGCTCAGAGACATTAAGCAAGATTCTGAAGGAGGCAAGAACTAAAAATAGCATTTACGTCTACAAATAAGCTTTGTAGACTGAAAGATCCTATTTATCCAATTAGTCAGAAAAATTTAGTTTACCAAATCCCTTGCAACGATTGAGAGGTCAAATACGTAGGTCAAAGTAGTCGACCACGGTCAAATAGAATAACAACACAAGGACATAGCTGAATCAAAATTGGTAGATTCCAGCAAGAATTTCCAACTGATGTCAGCCTACAATGAATAACAACTTGAAATAATTCCAAATCTCCACAACTCCCTCAAAATTTAATTGAACTGGTGCTAATTGGTGACTAGTTTCGAGAAGTATTCCCGAAGTTCCAATGACAAGTCGTGACCGGTGGAGTCAAAGCCTGATGGCCATGAGGACAGATACTCAGCGATGACATTGGGTGGCGGTTGCGCTATATATCGTGAGCTAACAGAAGTTGGAAATATGAAGCATTGGATCCTGACCCAGTGGCTCAATGGTAACGCGCTGGCCGCGGAACCTGAAGGTCGCGGGTTCGACCCCTGCTGGTGGGGTCGTGGGTGCGCACTGCTGGGGGGTCCCATACTAGGACGAAACAGCTGTCCAGTGCTCCCAGGTTTCCTTTGTTCCTCCAACTGATGTCAGCCTACAATGAATAACAACTTGAAATAATTTAGAAAACGTTCACCCATACCTATGCATCTAATTCCATACAACCACACAGAATGGCACAGAATGACAGTCCTTAAAATCAATTTATTCTGGTGGAGGGAAAGATTGATAACCGGTTCTTTGTGTATCAGATCAACAGGAATGTTCGTGATATCTAGAAAATCCTACTACCTATATCACAAAGAAGGCGAGAAAATAAGAGTAATATAGACCAAGTCTCAAAGTTGTGGAGCTATCTTGATATGACTATGGACAATAAATTATGTCTGAAATTTTTGAGGGAGTTGTGGAGATCTGGAAATATTTCAAGTTGTTATTCATCGAAGACTGACATCAGTCGAAGGAACAAATGAAACCTGGGAGCACTGGACAGCTGTTTCGTCCTAGTATGGGACTCCTCAGCAGTGCGCACTAAATAATACTGTCCCATTGGGTGATACACCAAATCAATCAAATAAAATAGAATTGCATTCCATCATAGTACTAAAGTCTTACACTTATGTTAACACCGACTACTGGATACCATAAAATGGAAAGATTATGGTGAAACCCGAAAATTGGCGACTTCTAATTTCACTCAGTTGGTGATATGATTTAAGTATCTGGTCTCCTTCACGTGATTACCGTGTAAATCACAGACAGTGACTGACAGATAATATGAGATGGTGATTATATAATATCACATAGTGACCAAAGTTGGTCAGTATAGATAATTAAAACCAGTTCACTGCTCAAAATGAAACTAAAATGTTGCATATTTAAACCGTGAAATCCATGACAGTGAGTAGAAATATCAAGAAAAAGTATTTAAAATAACATCGGTATCCAGCACTGTCTGATATGCATTGACGGTTCAGTTAGTATCAGATTTCGATGAGAACTATTTTGATATAAGTTAAATCTACAAAACTATCAAGTTATGTTTTCAAAATACCATTCTTCCAGTTATGAATAAAACAAAGAAAAAACGTTACATCTGATGGAAATAGACTTATATATGAACAGAACATTACTATTTCTAGGAAGTTAGTATTGAATTGCAGAATACTGTACGTGTTGAATGATCTACCATCACAAAAATTACCCTCAATGTTTTATTCATTTCCTAATCCAGGCAAGACAGTAATGTAACACCATCTGGTTATTTCAAATATATTGCCTTTATTATTGTTGTTATTATAAAGACTATTCCTATGCAGTAATTATTTCATTGAAAAGTATTGTACATGAAGTTAATGTACTGTATCACACATGTTGTTTGAAACAAAGCGATTATGATTTTCAAAGGGGAATTGTTATATTTCTTGACAGTGCATTGAGGCATCAACAACAATGAATGGTTAATCTGATGCAACTGTTTTTAGTAATTTATAAATTTTGATAAAAATTCCTCTCACAAAAATATAAATTAGTTCTAATGATGAAATAATAAAAAAAATCATTGCTCACTTTTGAAATACTATGCAACTGAAGATAACGAATATTTTGAATATAATGCTTTTTCCATATTCCTGGTTCCCAATGACTTTGTGATGCAATTAAATCCCATCCATGTTTGATACATTTTGTTGCCCATAATTCATTTGATTCAGCTAGATACCGCCAATACCAACAAACCTTAAGATAACAGCAAGAATATAACAGCTACAGTGGATTATTTTGAATGATGAAACTGGTTCACTCAGTGATTAACAAACTTACAGTGGCTTAGATGGTTACGTAGTATCCTTACCACATTATAAAATAGTGATAGTTAGTGGCATACAGATCAGTCTTCTCTTATCAGAACGTAAACATGGTACAACAAGAGCACTAAGAAATGCACCACACAATATAACAGAACACTGTTTTGAAGATGCAAGCCAATGAGAAGAGGATAAAAAGAAAAACGATAAGAATAGAATGTTTAGAAAGAGAGTTCAGTAAGTTAAATTCAAGGCGAATTATCCATTACTTTGCAGCAGCAGCAGAAGATAGAATGTAGCTATAGTATGACTGCCATTGGTTTTGATTCTGAGGCATATCCGATAACGTCTCAAGTCACCGAGTTGTGTGATCTCTTGGACCCCACTAACAGATTTTAACCCGATACAACTATTCTTCAACCCACGACGCTAAGCCATACACTGACCACTCCTCCGCTTCTTACATCTAGTCCAAGATCTAGTGAAAAATGAACGGTATGGGAGACGTTGAGACGACATGTGTAACATGTTCAAGTCATTCCATCCGGCGTTTTCAGATGACTTCACTCATTGAATGACGATCCCCATCATACCCAGACAAACGCTGTCATACCTCAGAATTACTTACATGGTGCTGCCACCGGATGCGAGCAATCCTACGAAAACAACAATGATCGAAAACACAGAGCCACTGCACATACTTAGCGCAGAAAGGCGTAGAGCAGAAATCCTCGCACCGAAGCTTTTGTGAATTCTACCCTTCATGGTCAGACTAATGTCACGACAACACTAAAGGTGGCCGAGATTGATGTATGCCACTCTGGTGTTCGATATGCAGTTGTGAATTTCATCACACATCTCCACCAGCACTCGCACAACTACCCAGATACATGTACTTTTCGAATACTTCTAACGGCGCACCAACAGGGCCGGCGCAGACACAGGCTCCTGCCAATCTTGCAAAAGTACTTCGCACTTCAATGATGCAAAGCATTTACCGTGCTTACGGACACTAATCGCCAACTGACTGAATGTGACTTAAATAGCGTGTGTGCTATCGCACAGTCAATGATAAGTCCACACTTACACCAAAACTAACTGATACAATGACTGACTATTAGCTTTCACTTCTACTCAACAGAGCAGAGAAATATTCAAAGCTCTAAAATCTAAAAATTGATTATTTCAACGGGAGACGACAAATAGAGAGAGTAGAGCTGTTGCATAATGCCCTTGGAGTAAAAAAAATGGAAGATACATTGAAAGAAATATCAGCAGGACCAATACAAAAGGAGCAAGATCCAAAGAGGCTAAACAGAAACGGAATGAAGCTAGTTATTGTCAACTGTTAAACTTCATCCTAATTGTCACGTCTTATGGTAACCAGTGGTAGATGTGAAAAAGTGTTAATACAGGAGTACAATTAAGAGAAAATGAAAGCAAAAATTTCTAAATAAATGCATAGTTTAACAAAGAAGAACATTCCATAAACTCAACAGCAAGTTCTGCAATATGTATATATAAAGGGTGATGATTGAGGGTGAAATGAAAATTTGGACCGCTGCCAAATTCAAGCTAGCGACAACCGGGTTTCCGGCCCGATGCTGTACCAACTGAGCTACGAGGTCTGACCACTGACCAGATTCTTACTTCACTTCAACCATCACGAGTTTAACCCGACTACTATGTGAATTGGTGGTACTTTGCTACTGCTTCATCGTATTCACACTGGCTGCCTGTTCAAGATTTCTCATCCAAATCCGAATCTAACTGAATTAGAGAGAAGTAGCATCATACCGATCAATCATTCTGACTATCTGATATAGTCGTGGTTTGGCAGACTAGTCGGGCAAAATCATGCTTGTGATTGAAGTGAAAGAAAAATCTGGTCAGCAGTCGAACTCCAGTTAGTAGAGCATCGGGCCGGAAACCAGATGGTCGGTGGTTCGAATCCGGTTGCTTTCCAAATTTTCATTTCACCTTCAGTAATCACAGGTAAATAAAAGAGAAGGATGTATTATAAGTAAATTTTTAATGCGAAGTTTATACACAGTGATAAGTTTTCATTTTTGGTAATATTTCAAGCGAAATTATTGCCCGTGATGATACCATTCCACAATGCACAAACCTCCTAATGACACATTTAAATAAAGAATACTTCTTATGATAAATTTCCTTCCCAATATTCTGAAGTTTTATACCACAAACATATCAGTGGGAAAATAAAAGAGTTTGCAATGGGTGTTTCAAATAATTTATAGGCTTTTATCTGGAATGATATATATGAACAAAAATACTGGAGTTAAACATGTGCGGAATTTCCTCCCAAAGAAATATATCGACAAAAACATGATATTTGTTGTCAAACATTCAAAGAAAAGAGACGTAAGTATTTCTCAGTAAAAGAGCAGAATCATGCCCCTGTCAACTACTACAATATTACATCACTATTTGTCCCTTGGTTTCCCAGTGGAAAATAAGGCTTCGGTAGCACGTCTCCATTCCACTCTCATCTCTCCAGTCTTTTTAACCTGGCTGCACGACTGCCCATAACCTTTCATTTCATCCTCACACCATCTCCTCCATGTCACCTTCGGACGCCCAACTCATCGTTTCCAATCCGTGTTCCACTCGAGGGCCTGACCTGGCACGTGACGTCCCCAAATGGTCTTCCCAGTGCATGCCCAATCCATCCCCACTTTCTTCTTCTGCATATCTGTTGGGCGATAGCTTCTTGGTTGGTTCGTTGTCAGAGTTCCTTGTAAATTATTCTTTCTGGCAATCTGATCTTCAGTAACGAGCGCAGACGGTTGTTGATGAATGTCTGCAGTTTGTTGGAAATGCTATTCGTAACCCGCCAAGTCTGTCAACCATCATCACATAGAAGCACTGACTTGAGTGAATTAATGTTGAAAATCTGGATCTTGTTTTTTATGCTGAGCGCAGTGCAGTGCAGTAGATCTCCACACTGGTTTCAGGTTAATAAAGGCCTGCCTTGTTGTCTTTCCGATCCTGCCTTTGACGTCCTCATCTGTGCCTGTGCTGCCTGTGTTTGAAACGATGCTGCCTAGGTAGGTGAAAGAGACTACCTCCTTTAAGTTTCTCCCGTTGATGGTGATTGGTGCTTGTTGTTCATGCTGTTGTTCGTTGGGTATCTTCATCACCTCCGTCTTCTCTACATTCACTTGAAGTCCCGTCTTCGCTGCCTCTTCTGTCAATTTGTTAGTTCTTGCCTGTGGATCTTCGAGTTTGTGCGACAGTTATCGGCGAAATCCAAATCTTCTGGGATCTACTCATCGGTCCAGAGTATCCCCCTCTTCTCACTCCTCACTATTTGTTGCACGATCCAGTCCACAACAATCAGGAAGATCATGGGCGACAGTAGGTGGCAGCCTCGTCTTACTCCTGTCTTCACTTCAAAGGCGTCACTGATCTTTCCATTGTGAATCACTCGACATGCGGCCTCTTCATATAGTTGTTGAATGAGATTGATGAAGGTTTGTGACACTAAAACCGTAATGTTGAAGAAACTGCCAAATTACTTCTTGGTCGATGCTGTTGAAGGCCTTTTCAAAGTCGATGAAGTTGAGGTAAAGAGTTGACTGTTATTCTATGCTCTGCTCTATGATGATGCGTAGCGTTGCAATTTGGTCCGCACATGATTTGTACTTCCTGAATCTAGCCTGTTTTGGTAGTAGTTTTGAATCCAGTGAATCCTTAAGTCTCTCTAGGATGACGTGGCCTAATATTTTGCTTATATTGTAGAACCTCACCTGGTTAACTAGTTCACTAGTTACTAGCCGGTCTTAAGCCCGGGTAAAGAGGGAAGGTTGTGCATTGGGCTAGCAAACCTACCCGTAAAACAAATCCAACCTCTAAAGAAACTTCAAATCACAAAGAAAATATCAAACATCAAAACAAACTTATTCTTCGCTGGAATCTGAAAGACGAAATGATGCCGGTTGGTGAAAGCCTTCCAGTAGCCAGTCGGCCGACGTTTCCTCTCTCGATAAAGGTGAAAGTAAGAATGGGGACATAGAATGTCCGCACGATGTTTGAACCTAGGAAGGCTACCCAGATTGCGAAGGAGATGAGAAGGTATAGCACCGAAGTGCTAGGAATCTGCGAAAGCAGAGGGAATGGAAGTCAACTCTCCAAACTGTCAACTGGAGAGTCAATAATCTACTCCGATACTGTTACCCAGACGATAACCATGAGCACACTGAGTTTTGGAGAGTCTATCACGGCGTCCCCTTGAAGAGCATCGAAGGCTCTCATACAGTGGGAATCAGTCTCCTCCAGCATCATGACAGCAAGGTTCAAGTCAAAAGGAAGAAACGTCACAATCATTCAATGCTACTTTACACACCTACAAATAATGCAGATGAAGAGAAGAAGAAGGAACTATACTGACAACTGCAACCAACAATGGACAAGACATCAGTTGTCGACATCAAAATTCTAATGGGTGGGGTGACATGAATGCCAAACTGGGAGTGGACAACACAGGAAGAGAACTAACCATGGGTCGAGAAGCACTTGGTGAGGTGATGAACAAGAATGGAGAATTGTTTGCAGAATTCTGCTCATTCAACGATTTGGTGATTGGGGGCACTGTGTTCAAACACAAGGATATCAACAAAGCGACATGGTTTGGATTTCACCAGAGGGACACAGTACACTAAAAGTCAGATTGATTTCATCTAAATCTCAAGAAAGTGGAGACGCAGCCTACTTGACACAAGATTAAGAAGGGGAGCAGTTGTAGGTTTAGACCAGTCACTGTCTAGTGCAAGGAACCTTCCAAATCAAGTTGAAAGCCTTCAGGGAAGTTGGTGATGGAACACAGTTCAAGTTCAACACCCAGAACAGAAACTGAAGGATGAAACTAGATAGGACATCTTCACGTCAGCCATCAAGACCAAATGGGAGATACTGAGCAACATCCCTGAAGAAACCTGTGTGGATGAGTACTGAAAGTCTTTGAAAGAGATGTGGAAAGAAACCTGCATAACCATATTGGAAAGGAAGAAGAAAGAAAATAAGAAATGGATCTCGACGTACAAATGGAAGCTGATAGAGGAGGATGGTGAAGCAGAAGATGAACCAGAGCAAGGATGAACGACGACAAGAGGAACTGAGTACAATGTATAAAACACTGCAGTGGACAAAGAAGTGAAGAAGAATACACGGAAAGACAAAAGACATTTCCACGACACATTGGCAAGTGAAGCAGAACAAGCTGCAGGTAGGAGAGACAGCGACCTGACAACATTGTATCAAATAACCAGACTGAAGGATGCACTAGATTCAAAACTACTACCAAAACAGGCTAGATTCAGGAAGTACAAATCATGTGCGGACCAAATTGCAACGCTACGCATCATCATAGAGCAGAGCATAGAATAACAGTCAACTCTTTACCTCAACTTCATCGACTTTGAAAAGGCCTTCAACAGCATCGACCAAGAAGTAATTTGGCAGTTTCTTCAACATTACGGTTTTAGTGTCACAAACCTTCATCAATCTCATTCAACAACTATATGAAGAGGCCGCATGTCGAGTGATTCACAATGGAAAGATCAGTGACGCCTTTGAAGTGAAGACAGGAGTAAGACGAGGCTGCCACCTACTGTCGCCCATGATCTTCCTGATTGTTGTGGACTGGATCGTGCAACAAATAGTGAGGAGTGAGAAGAGGGGGATACTCTGGACCGATGAGTAGATCCCAGAAGATTTGGATTTCGCCGATAACTGTCGCACAAACTCGAAGATCCACAGGCAAGAACTAACAAATTGACAGAAGAGGCAGCGAAGACGGGACTTCAAGTGAATGTAGAGAAGACGGAGGTGATGAAGATACCCAACGAACAACAGCATGAACAACAAGCACCAATCACCATCAACGGGAGAAACTTAAAGGAGGTAGTCTCTTTCACCTACCTAGGCAGCATCGTTTCAAACACAGGCAGCACAGGCACAGATGAGGACGTCAAAGGCAGGATCGGAAAGACAACAAGGCAGGCCTTTATTAACCTGAAACCAGTGTGGAGATCTACTGCACTGCACTGCGCTCAGCATAAAAAACAAGATCCAGATTTTCAACATTAATTCACTCAAGTCAGTGCTTCTATGTGATGATGGTTGACAGACTTGGCGGGTTACGAATAGCATTTCCAACAAACTGCAGACATTCATCAACAACCGTCTGCGCTCGTTACTGAAGATCAGATTGCCAGAAAGAATAATTTACAAGGAACTCTGACAACGAACCAACCAAGAAGCTATCGCCCAACAGATATGCAGAAGAAGAAAGTGGGGATGGATTGGGCATGCACTGGGAAGACCATTTGGGGACGTCACGTGCCAGGTCAGGCCCTCGAGTGGAACACGGATTGGAAACGATGAGTTGGGCGTCCGAAGGTGACATGGAGGAGATGGTGTGAGGATGAAATGAAAGGTTATGGGCAGTCGTGCAGCCAGGTTAAAAAGACTGGAGAGATGAGAGTGGAATGGAGACGTGCTACCGAAGCCTTATTTTCCACTGGGAAACCAAGGGACAAATAATAATTATAATAAACATGATATTTGTAACAATACATGGTTGTCAGCAATGGTTTCAGACAATTTTACCAGATGCAACTGTCTACAAACAAATTCTGTCCTTGTAGTAGTGAATGTTTCATTTAAAGTATATTAATCAATGTAGGCATTTGCACAGAAGTGAATTAGGGTACAGCATAACACTTCAAAATAGTGGAACCACAGAAACTGGACGGAAATGGAATGATAATGAAGTAAAATTGGATGAAGTGGGACAAGACAGTAAATAAGCATGACCGCTGGTAGAACTGTCCAAAATTTCAAAGATAATGAAGACCCTATACAACTTCGCTGCTGTGATTGATTTTGAGCTACATTGTTAGGAGTCTTCAACCACCGATTCCTATTATTTTCAAGAGCTCAGTCACTTAACTACTGTGAATCAAAGTAGGGAGTAGCTTGGTATGAGCAACACGTTCTAAACACCCAAAATGCTGAAGGTTCACAACTGTAAAGACGGAATTACTTTGCTTACCCAATATTTTATATCCAGCTTTAAGAGTGTGATTATTATGCTCAAAATTCTTGAACCTTGTCATATCTTATTCTTTGATTAACAATTTTCAACAATCTCAAAGCAGGCACTAGTGAAGCATTGCTCAGTTTACTTAACCTATGATTTACTACCGGATATCTCGTCAGTCCAAGGTATGACGTGGGTTGCAAAATGCCGAATAAGTCTTTTGCATGTGTTGAAATTTCATCATCAAACAACCTACTCAAGATAGCGCAACCTCCCACGTAAGTGAAATGACTAATGCATTGCTTCACTTTATTTTCTGTCCGTAGACTAGAAGTCAGTGAAGACATGCTGAAGCATCATCTCACATTAAGCATATGCAAAACATCAGGCTTTTGTTTAGGGCGTTCGAAGGTTGTATATACAATCAGCGCCTTCACTTAGCATGACTGCATCATCTGCGTACTTTAAGTCAGTCACTTGCCTATCGAGAAATGTGTCAATCCCTGAGAAATTTGAGGTAAACTGAGTCACACCCATCAGTGCACATATTATATCTAGACGATGGTCATAGATATAGGCAGTGGATATCATTGGTTGCTATCACTTAATATGACGACTCTCCGTAAGACATTATATGGCTGCCTTAGTGCAAGTAGCAGCTAATTTTTATTTCACATGAGTATGAACTTAAGGTGAATAAACACTGACATAAGTAGATGGATAGGCAAGATTAAAATTTAATCAGCTAGTTATTATCTGAAGTTGTTCCTGTTCACCGTTGTTGTGTCGAGATTAACAGTTATACAGCAGTCCGTTGTTTATTTGTCAGTTTATCTCCTCATCCAATGATACCGTTATTGGTTCACTTGAAGTTAAAAACCTTGAAATGTGACCTGTTTCAACTTTAATTAATACCATCCATCATTTTGAAGTTTATTTTGCCTTCTATAATTATTTGTCATCAATAAAGACTATAGAATGCCTGTTTATCTTATTTTCATAAACTTCAATAAGGTGCCCTATAAAGCACCTCACTCCAGGTTGCTCGTGAAACTGGGAATTTTCGGAATTGTTGGCAGGGATAGAGAGTTCCTAGTCATCAGGATGCAAGCTCTTTTCTACTAAGTCAGTACAGAATGCAGTCGCGCAAGGCAAGATCCTCGACCCCCTGATATTTCTTCTATAAATAAATGAACTGTATCATGCTGATGACGCAACCACCTAGTGAGAAATAAGATCTAACAACGATTTATGCACACTCCATGCAGACCTGGACAATTCGTTGACGTGGTCAGAGAAATAGTTCATGTCTGTCAAATCAGCTAAATGTGAAAACATACAGATGATAACGCTTATGATATTGATGAGGTTCCTCTACCCTCAATATTGACGCACAACGACTTAAGAGTTCTAGTGAGTCATGATTGAAAGACTGCAGTGAACTGGTAATCGATTGCAGTTAGGAGTTTCAGGAGGAAGTCAAAACGCACTCAGCAACGTTGTACTTATTTGTGCAGTAGGCAATTAGCCATACCTATTGTGTGACGGCTAATGTTCCTACCTGGCTGCCTAGACCTCGGTAGGTGTAGCAGCGTTCGAACCCATGGCCCACTGACTGAGTCATCTTCCTAAACCAATGAGCTGCGGCTCCACAACTTTGGGATACTTCAACCATTAGGTAAAACCTCCAACAGGACAAAGAAAAGGTGTTTACCACCCTGTAAACATCCTTTTTTTAGTAGCGAATCCTTGTTGAAAAGTGACTCAGACCTCCTTAAAACAGTTCAGAGGACAGCCATTTATATAGTCTCTGAGATGAATAGCTTGACTTATTAGGAAGTATTAGAGGAGCTAAACCTCCTCTTCATCGTTCAGCTGGCAAACAGGAAAAATAATTATACTACAAAGGATTTTCCATTTTAATTGATTTATTAGAATTATCACACAATGTAACGATATAGTTTACTGGATTACATTTCGGACACAATTCACTGTCTATAGTAGTATCATGATAACTACACAACTTTGAGGTATCATTTATATAGTCCTAATTTCCTCGCTTCCTTTGTGATATGGATAGTAAGATTTTCCAAATATCGGAAACAGATGCTGGGTCATTCCTGTCGCATATGTTAGATGTTGATTTGAGGAACAAAGATTCCGTTATCAATCTCTCCCTCCACGCTGCAAGGTTAATTTTAAGGACTTTCACTTTGTCCCAACCTATTGTGTGGTTGTGTGTAGTCGCATGCATAGCTATCACTGAGCTACTTTTTAAATTCCTTACCTCACTAGGATCTACCAGAAACTAGGATTTTGCCCTCGGATAGCCTAATTGATACCGGTTGACTACTTTGACCTATGTATTTGACCTCACAGTCATTCCAAGGCACTTGGTAAACTAAGTTATTCTGCTCAAGTGGATCAATAGGATCTTTTAATCTACGAAACTTATTTCTTAGTGAGTTTGTAGGTTTAATTGCCACTCTAATCTCAACCCTACTGAGAATCATAAGTAATTTCTCTGAGGTCTCTTCTCGGAATGCTCAACTTCAGGGTTCAAACGAGGAAGTGGAAAAACTTCAATACGAAACCTCCCTATAGATACAGCATGTACCGCTTCTGCACAGTTAGGGGACAACCCAATGCGACATATCCACAGGAACTCCAACTGGTTATTCCTTTACCTCGGGGTTGCCATATTTTTGATGCTTTGCACAGTCTGTTACGTCCTGGTATATATGCTTCTGACAAACTGATATCTGGTAAGTTTGTATGGCCAAGTATCAACTATGACATTCGAAAGTGGACATGGTCATGCATTCAGTACCATGGTTGCAAGTTGAATCAACATGACGTTACAACACTTGGATCTCCAGCCAAACCAGATTCACGGTTTGCCCATGCCCTTCTAGATATTGTTGGCCCACATCCACCTCTGCTAGTTAGTCCTACATTTTGACATGTGTCAACAGGTTCATTCTTCGGCCAGAAGCCACCACATTATCAGACAGTACTGCTGAAACAGTCAGTTGATTGTTTGTCAAAGATGGGTTTCTCAATTTGGATGTCCTTCTACTGACCAAGGGAAACAACTCGGATCTGTTACTTTCCAGAAGCTGACTAACCTGTTCAGACTCAAACGCATTCCCACCACGGAATATCGCTCAGCTTCTAACGGTCCGGTTAAATGCTTTAATCGACATCTTAAGGCTTCACTAATGGCAGCCGACAATGTAAAATGGACCAAATCGCTGGCATTGGTTCTTCTTAGCTTTCGTTCTGTACTTAAGACTTATATACAGTGTACTCCTGCCAAGTTGGTTTACGGAAGTAACCTACGTTTGCGCAGTAAACTGGTTGTTCCAGATTGTACTGACCCAACTTTCATCGACATCCATGGTTATACGTAAACCCTTAAACCTCATATGCGTAGTTTCCAACCCCCATCCATCCGAATACAGTGTAGAAGGGTATAGTTGGATAAAAGACTTCAAGATTGCACACATATCTTTGTGCGTTTTGTTGCTGTATGGAAACCCTTACAACCACCATAAGATGGACCTTTCAAGTGTCTTTAAAGAAGAGTTCTTCACCAAAGATAGGTTAGGAAGGAAAGACACCGTGGGGCTTATACTTATGACAACCCAACATTGCTTGTACTAGCATCATCACCACAGCCATCGGTACAGAAAACTAAGAAAGACGTCTTGGTTCAAAAAGACAGCGACTCACGTAGCAAAGCAATCACTGATAGTAGTCACAAAGCACCGTTTACACGTAACAGTGGAAGTGTTTACTGGCCCAAACGCCTAACAGACTTCATCACTTCGTCGTCTAAGAATATGAGATCTAGAGAAGTCTGATTATACTATTACCTTCATGTTTACTGACTATTTTTGACTATTTTACAAGGAATTTCTTATAAAAATGGGGAGAATGGACACAGAAGTGCACACAGAGAAATTTACACTTTGATGTCTACCATTGGGTACAAGTTGGATATAGGCGATACCGATTGTATTGTTCACCAGTTTCTTATGCGAATTCTTTTTTGTACATTTTCCGCTGTAGCTTAAGGTTCTCTAAGGAAAGGTAGACGGAAGCTTTGGGTTACCTACTATCACTCCTAGAAGGGTTGCGTCAAGACTCAAAGTTATTTTATCTCGCAGATGTTCATAGTTGCACCAGTTTCGGAGACCCACACGCCATCTGCTGCACCTCAATATGGAAAGGTGTTTCATGTCCACTTCGCAGTTTCTTCCAAGGGTCGAAGGTTGCAGGTGTCCCAAGAACCTTCTAGGGAGAGGATAACCTGTAGTTTACCTTCCAGGCACCAAAATACAACTAGACCCAAAATGAATAGGCCAAACTGGGTAACTAATTACTAACTACATAAACTTTTAGCTTGCCTCTATATGCTTAAGGTGTTTTAGGTTTTGTTTTAACCAGTATGCATCCAAGCAAGCTTCGACGCCATTTCACGCTCCCATCGTGCTGGTCAACGCGCACATCCTCAGATTTCCTAGCTCACCCATATCAGCCAGATAGGTTGAACAAACTTGTTCCGTAAAATCACTCACATTCTATTTAAATACATTGTCCTTTCAAGCTTACTCTTAAATGACAGCATTTCGTTACAGTAACACATCCAGTCCCTTACAAAGGACGTTTCAAAGTTGTGCATTTATCTTGATATGACTATGGACAACAAATTATATCTGAAACTGATCCAGTAAACAATACCGTTACACTGTATGACAAATCTAAAAAATCAGTTGGAATAGAATTACATTCTGCCACAGTGAGCAAGTTTTACCCTGATGTACAAGATTTTTAAAATGACTTCAGACCTGATTTGCCGTTTACTGTTTGTCCCACTAGGTCAGAACACTTCAAAAGACAGCAAGGGAGTACAAAAGCCAAGGATAAATGTTGTCTTCGTTTTGTACTGGTTTCGTATCGAGCAACCAACTCTTGACACAGAAGAAGCGTTGTCAGTATTATAAACTGACCCACTCAAGTGGTGACCAAACAAGTACAGCAGCCTACTGGAAAATGACTGTTACACGTTCCAAGCCTTCTACTCTCAAACCAAAAATATGAAATTGAATAAAATTCACGTGAAGTGTCACTTTTGACCTTAAATCACCGTTAAGTTACATGAATATTTTTCCTACATTGTCGTTCACGTACATTCTCGATAATTCTCTGCAGACTGCTTTTTTCAGCTTTTCAGTTATGACTATGTTTGATATTCAGCAACCAGTCATAAGTCAAGTAGGATCATTGTGAAATTATCACTCTTCCTATTTCTCACTATACGTAATCTTCCGAGGTATCCTTTTCTTTTCTTCTTTCCTCTCCCTTTAGGAAATTCCATAAACCGGATTTATCTGAAAAGACAGATATATACTATCTATTCTACTCTCTTTATTACTTAGGACTTATATTTTAATGAAAGTCATTTTCACTGATTTAATAAATGATGGTCAGAACCAACATAAAGAACAGATAAATATCAAATGCCAACATTAAAATTCAGCATTAAATGTTCATGACCAACATACAAAACTAATCATGGGCATCTTAATCCAATAAAATGGCTAAAAATGAAGGCTCAAAATTCCTACTCACTTGAGCACAACGGCAAAGACTTCGAGGATCCAGAAAGGAAAATATATAAATGCATAAAACTCGCGGTAGTGTCCTTGTAAAATCGACTTGATACACAGGTATTCTGTCTTCAACATAATGAGAAAGTGATTCCAGCTGTCTCTGACTGCATAAGTTAAGAAGGCTTATTAGAACCAGTTCTCTTTGACTTTCAGACCATTTGGTGAACTTATGGTAAAGTAAGCTACAAGTCGTGTATTGCTAATTACCCACGATAAAACTAAGCTTTTCCTCTCCTCAAAGAGCTAAAACTAACAAATAGCACGATTATGTGGTGAACTAAACCTTTTTATTTGCACCTTTATTAGATAACGGTGTCCAAGAGCTCTTAGTTTGCAGCATGTATGACGACCATCTATTGATACGTTTCCCTCTGGTCTTTAGGTAGGTAGGCAGCTAGGTCCGTTGTTGCAGGGGACGTGCAGAGCAGTGTGAGTTTAATGGTAGCGATGAGAATCTGGAAGGGAAAAAAGAAAGAGAAAAAGATGAGCCGGAGTCTCAGCAAGTAAGCAGGATTTACTTACATTTAATAACGAAAAGTAACTGACAGATGGTAGAGCTTGACAACGAAGAGATGAGGTAGTCTAAAAATGGAAACTAGAAGGTGAACTAATACATATTATGAGATTGAACACTGCGCAGTTTACATAAGCAACCGTCCAATATTCAATATTGATAATGCGAGCGTAGAAAACCGATAGTTTTTTATCTCTCACGTCTACTTCTTGAGGCTTGGTTCGATATATTCGTTTCACTCCTTCAGCAAACGAGGAAATCCCCTCTGCTTTCTTGCTTTCAGCCTCGGTGAGGTGGATGTTTTGTGGGTTAGTAGGTTGAAATTTGTAGAGTGAGTGGGAAGCTATGGGTCGCTGGAACGGTTATGAGACTCTCGTGACTCCTTTCTGTGTAGACACCTGAGTGGGAATGGTAAAGTGGTGGCGAAGCATAAAAATAACGGGGTAAAAGAAGAAAAAGAGGGGGTAAAGAAGAGAAATAAGAGGGAAAGGTATGTGGGAGTTTCCCGATAAGTAAGAGTGAATGGCGTAAGTCTATTTCCTAGGGAAGAATTGCCGGGTAATGTGGGTATAATATGGAGCGGGACAGTGAGTGGTAGGTAGAAAGGATATGGGGGTGGGCTAGTGAGGTTGGTGACTCCCTGAGTATGTCCGTGGTAGACCATGCGAGGTGAAATAACTGTCTTACAGTCTCTTGAATGAGTCAACTGAGGGGCCTGTGATAATATGTCCCGATAGGATATTCCATAAAGCGCATACTGTTGAGGAGAAAAATCGAACTTGAGTGTGGTATTGTCTGTCCGATGTGCTATCCCAATGGGTTTTCTTCGTGAAGACCGCTATGCTGCGGACAAGGTTGATTTGTTTGCATGGTTCGCCTGATGGTTATCTTGTGGGTCATAACGAGATCACCTCTCTTCTTATGATATCCGAAGGTGAGCAGGTTTAGGTATTTAGGCCTTTCAGGATATGCCTTCCCCCTTAGGCCCACAAATGATTTTGCTGCGGTTCTTTGTGTTTTTCAAGGGGATTAGAGTCCATTTTGAGTGTTGGGGGGCACTGTGCTGAAGATCACTAGGTGTGGCTGCACACAGGATTTGAAAACGGTGAGAAGGAGTTCGGGGTGAGGCTGCTAAGCTGTCTACGCAGAAAGTGCAAAGTGGCGTTCAATCTCATTGTCATACCTTTGTAGCTGGAGCTGGTGTTTAAGGTGTTGGGGACGTTGAGCTCCAAACTTTTCCGCGTGGATACTCCGGTGATAGCACAGTTGCTCAGAATATGCTTGAAGTCGGCCATGCTTGTTTCATATTTATTGATGTGCTTCACTTTGTACCTTTCCAGGTTGAAGCTCAGACCATGCCCTGAAGACCAGAGTTTAAGTTACTGCAAGCCATTTTGTAGTGCTGTACAGTAGGCTTCTCCGCTTACCACCCTCCAAATTTTAAGGTCATCAGCAAAGAGAAGGATGGATGGGGATATTTTGTGTGGCACATCGTTGACGGATAGGAGGAACAGAAGTGGTCCTAGGATTGCTCCTTGGGATACTCCTGAAACCGATGGTCTTCACCCCGACCTCATTCTGTCTACTTTGATGCTGAAATGCCTCTCTTCCAGGTACCCCTTGAATCAAGAGAGTAGGGGTCCACTGAAACCGGCTGACGTGATCTTGTGAAGCAGGACTACGGGTGGGACACTGCCAAATGCTTTGTCATAGTAAAGAAAAACAAAAAATACCGGTTTTCTGTTGTCCCAGCTGAGTATTCGGCCATCTCAGGCGGTTAGTAAGTTGGTGGCACATGAGCGACCACACCAAAATCCACGCTAAGCAGTATGCGTAGCGTTTTCCCTATCGAGGAATTCCCAGATAGTGTCAGCTACCTGGCTTTCTAACATTTTCGGCACCATAGGGGGTAGAGCAACTGGCCTGTAGCTGTCAGGGCTTTCACCGTCACCTCCCTTAAAGATGGGTGACAAGACAGACAAAATACACTAAACTTGGCCTGAAAGCGGGAAATAACTAGGTGGTGCCTACTAACGCGATTCTGACTAGTTCCTGCGTTATACTGTGGTACTATCAAAGTAACATAATGTCATACCAAAATTACAAAAATACTTCAACAGTGCAGTTGGGTAACCGTACAGTCCAAACGTTTCCGGGCACAAATACGTACTGTACGGTAAAAACTGCGCAAACAAATACAGTTGTTAAGTACCTGAGAGTCAATGGGAGTAGTCTTCACAAAAGGGTTTGAAAACTCTGTCCACAAGAATCGAATCAACAAATAAAAGTTTCCAGCAGACAGACAAAAGCAAAACAGTCAAACCACAGTACAACCGTAAGTTGAACCGAAACAAAATGGGCTCAATAAAATAACGTCACTTTGTCGGCAGTCCGGCATCGTATAATAGGAAAGTGGAACATTCATGATAAATCTCCTTCATACAAAGGCAAATACTGATTACAAAGTCAAAGAAGATAGCTGAACAACCAAACAACATTACATCAACTGGAGTCAAAGGAACAATATCCATAACGAGGATGAAAATATTAGAATAAATGTCAATAGTGTCAAGTAGGGTGACCAGGAGGGATTTTCAGAACATTTTTTCGCTACAATGGCGCACCTCCGTTCTTTAGGGAGTTGGCATGACTTCATTGAGTGCTCGAAGAGGTTGCAGATTGGTTTCTCAAGCACTCCGGTGCAGCTTTTTTGGGTCATCGGTCTTAGGCTATTGCAGCCAAGAGACTTGCCTGGACGTAGCCTAGATGGTTTCCCGACACAGAGTTTCTCTGTGATTGAGATGTGGCGGGGTACTCGTTATTTGTGGCCTCGTCGGTTGTTCAACGAGTCGGTGTGGATTTGGTGCCTGTACTTGGTTGGGCTTGGGAGCGTGAGCCCAGAAGCTCAGCAATCTCTAAACTGCTTAGCACACTACCATCAGGACCTGTGATAAAATCCACTCTCTTGCTGGTCGACTTCCTTCGTGACATGAGGTGGTGTGGGTCTTTGGGGTTGCTTTGTAACCTCCCCGCCCGGTTTGTTTGATAGGTGAACCTGCCGCTACGCGCTCACAAAGGTTTCGAATCCTTTCGTGGTTCGGAAAGTCAGACTCTATGAGTGATGAATGCCACTTGAACCAGGCCTTCTTCTTGCTCTGAGTCAGCCTTTCTGTCCCACGCTTCAGCCATGAGGTTCTCATGGACGATCTGTATGTTACCTCTGGCCCACTGTGACTGATGGCCCAAAAGGTTATTTTCTCCACATGTGTCCAACGTTCATCCATTGTGGGATGGGTCCAGTTTGCCAGCCATGACGCACTCGTGAGATAGTCCCTCATGGTCTCGTAGTTGGCCCTACCGTAGCAAGGGAAGGTGTTGGGCGTCTCTAGTTGCAGGACCTCCATAGTAATCAAACAGAGGGCTCTCACTGAGCGTTGACTGAGGCCAAGGGGAGGTTGAATGCATACATCCTCAATGAGGTCATCGTTCATCAGAACGTAGTGAAGGCGCGACGCGTTTCCGTAAGGTCCGAAGCGTGTGGCACTGCCCACTTTCTCTGAGAAACCAGCAATCTTAATTGCATTCTTCAGCTTTTGACTGAAGGATCTGATGCACCTCCCTTCCGTCTAGAAGAGGGTAGAACGGGTGTCGAAGTAGCTGGCAATGATAGAGGAATCCTAATCTGCAGCGGAAGTCGTCAAGACTGCCTTGGTGACCATTTCCTTAGCTGTGGGGAGTGGATTAAGGAGATGTCGTTAACCACTCTTGCCTTTAAATGAGAGCTTACTTAGAGGGCCACCCCAACCCTGCCCTCAGTTCTCGGTTCCTGCGGAAGAGTTCTATGCCAGCGACATACATCCCTTCATCCGAGATGTCTGGCGAGAGCCAGGATTCGGCGATAAATATGACGGTAGGATGCCGACCTTCACGCAGCGTCCTCACCTCCACTGCCTTCCCTCTTGACCCCCTAACGTCGTTGTACATACGTGTTGAAGCGTGCCTGGCGAGAAAGGAGAACTGATTGTACGTTTTCGCAAGGAGGGCACTTAGGTGGTTGGGTCCAGCGCCACCATTCCTCCTAAGGCTGGTGTCGCTGCGTTTTCTGTTCTTTAGTTTTAACTCGCTTGGGGGCTATAGCAGTGGGAGCTTCTTTACTCGATGTATCTGACCCACCGGTCAGTTTTTATGTGAAAACCGCTAACTCTTGAGGCCTTGGCGGTTGCTATCTCTCTTCTTGCATGCGCAGTGAGCCACCTGTGTTGTCCTTTGCCTTATTCCACGCCTGTAGAACGTCTGTGTGGGAGGCATGTGAGTCGAATTGGATGGCGAGTAGTCTGGGGCCGGTTATAGACTTCAGATGCGCTATCTCAGGCAGTCTACTGACGCTGTTGGCCGGTATATGGTAGAGACCGACTTTGCTTGAGAGCCATTGCCACTGTCGAGCGTCGTGGTAGTACCAATCTTTGGCCCAGCGGTCACTTATTAATTCTGAGATCCCATGTAAAACTACAGCGTTGTTTCCATTTGGATTTCCAACCGCTGATTTCTCCCCTCCTCTCTCACTGACCATGGCTTGTCAGCCCTGGCCCGAATTTTGCAGGTACTGACAACGTCCGGTTGTCGCGAGAAAAGGAAGGTGTCCTCGGCCCCTTTGGCAGTGTTCAGGGTCACACGTAGGGGCGGCATACCTTGGGATGCTTGACCTTCACGAGAAAGGCGGAACAGTGTTGCAGGGAAAGAAGGGGGCCTCGGCATCTGACAGTGGTCGGTCCACATTTGGCCGTCAAACCGTTCTCTCTCGATCGACAGTTAGTCTGTCGATACATCGACGTTGAACAAGATGGTTGAGTTATCCCTGCCGTGACTTGCTTTCGTTGTGAATGGTGTGCCCGACCGCCTAGTGTGGTTGTTATGTATTTTTACTGGTTGTTTCTCAATCACAGTATCTATGATGTTTCGGGTAAGTTGCACAGAGCCTGGCGGTTGGCGTCTTTAGCCATAGCCTTGACGTGCTCTGAGACCCGGCGGGAGATGCGCAGATTCCAATTAATGTGGTCCCCGCGGGTGGTGGTGTGTGCACAGCCGGAGATCTAGCTTTGTTTCCAGGTCCCTCCACATTACCTTTTAATGTTAACCCTCCTTAGTGCGGGGCTTTGGTAGTTTTTGCGTGGCGGAGAGCATCTCCTTTGGGCTTTCCGCGAGGAGTGCGGGATGTACCAGAACCGTCTGCGCGGTTGTTTCCCTCAGCCTGTGGCACTGTCGGAGTACTGTGGTGTCGCAGTGGCAATGCCCCCATCGGCAGCATAGGTTGCACGCAAATGCCTCATCAACCATCGAAACAACTTTGGTGCAAACAGTGCAGCCTTTGGGTGTCATAATGCAGCCTTCTTTCCACGAAGAAAGTGCTACGGATTGCGGCGAACTGCTTGTGGCTGCTTTACCCCTAGGCCTTACACGATGTTTCCTCCTCTCAGGCACGGTTTGATCCTCGCCCGAGATAGGACTAGTTTGTGACGCACTAGTGCTACTCAGTGCCACCTGTTTGATGGCGACTGGAATTCTAGAAGCATAAGTAGGCCGCTTCATCAGGAGTTCGGTATGCTGCCCTGCCTCTGTTTGTCGTGGGCACAGTCTACAGCGTTGTTTGGGGTGTTATTGTCCCTTTTCGGTGCACGGTCGCCTTATCCGTGTGAAAGCCTTGGATCCAGCGTTTTAGAAAGACATGTCACTTTTACTGTGTAAACTTTTTAGGAAAACAACAGCTTAATCTTAAGAATGATCCATTTAGCTACTATTCACTCCAACTTTCAGTGTCTTTTTACAAGTTAACATAAGCCAAATGGATTACTTGCTCTTAGTTCTAGGCCTTGCGGAACGATCACAGATCTTTGGTGTATTCCGATACAGAATCCCTACTCATTCTCCCAACTAGTTAACCCAACAAGCGGCCAAGTGTTGAGCAAATTTGTAGGGATTCTTGGACTTTTCCAAGGACTGCGGTGCAGATGGGTTCCCCAAGTGTAACGCCACCGGAAAGCTGTTCCAGCTAGGTGTTAGGGGAAGATTGATGGGTTGCTTGCAAAAATATAGCTGAAGCTATCAAAAGCCTACGACCTACGAAAGGAATGGAAGTAGATGGCCTCGACCCAATAGCCCCAGGAAATTGTGTACAGGACCTTCTCTTTATTTTGCTTAAGTCGTTCACTCTTTCAATGGAAAATGGGACGTATCCTATTGAATAGAAAACTGGCTTCGTAATTCCACACTACAAATCTGAAGACAAGGTCAGTGTCAGCAACCACAGAAGCATCAATATAACCTCAGTCCCGTAGCGTATTATGGGGAAAGTTGTAAAAGACAGTATGTCTGAACACCTACTTGCAGAAGATTTTATAACGAAGTCCCAGCAAGCCTTTATGAATAACAAAACACGCATTACGTGTCATTTCGACTTCTTCAACCTCATTACCAGTAGTAGTGAGGTACACAAGACAGTTCTTGTGCTATACTTCTATATAACGAAGGCATTTGACATGGTTTCGCATAATATACTATTCGTAAAGTTTAATGCGCTAAGTGCCAGCAACCCCTTGCTAGGCCGGTTAAAATCATTTCTCAGTGATCGCACCCAAATAACAAGGATCAATTCAGCTGTGTCTGCTCCGACATATATCACAAGCGAAGTTGTGCAAGGTAGCGTTCTCGGGCCTTTTTTGTTTATTATCTAAATTAATGGTGTTTGCAAATGCTCTGCTACAGCTGATGCCCTTCTGTATGCCAACGACCTAAAAGTCGTTTACTATTGTTATAGCCATGGGCTAGGCGACACTACGACTGCTACCCGACATGAACTAGAAAAGCTTTCCTCTTGGTGTGCTGATACCCTTCTACAATTCAACATCAGCAAATGTGGACGGATTTGCATTGGTAGCAGGAACCTTGGCTTGATATTTGAAGTGTCTGGACAACAGTTACCAACACTTAGTTCTGTCTCAGACCTAGGGCTCAGATATTCCAGTGACTTGAATTTCTCTGAGCAGGCAGCGTACAGCGAAACTAAGCCAAGCAGACTCCTAGGATGCATCGTTCGTAACTTTTATAGCGCTGAATCCAGGGTCCTACTCTACAAAGTATGCATCCGTCCAATTCTAGAATACCGCTCATTTGTCATAAGCAGCTTTCGAAAAGACGACAAACTAAAAATCGAAGACGTACAATGCCACTTTATGTTAAGAACACTGCGAGCTGACCGCATCCTTGACTACATCTCCAGATGCAACATGATAGGACTAGAACCTCTCCGAAAGAAGCGACTTACAGTGAATCCCATACTTTATTATAAACTATTTTGTAGGCAAGTGCACTCATGCGGTCAAAGAATTAAAATAGTTGTAACATCTATTTACAATGTAAGTAATCACAAACAATGAGCTAAAACTGAGTGTTGTAAGACCAGTGTGGGGTAATTTCTTCCTCAATAAGTTCTCTCACATCTGGAATAGACTTCCTGGGTAGGTACGTACTGCAGGCTCATTGCCCGTCTTTCGCTCCTCACTTAGTAAGGTCCTCATAGATGATGAGTTTACCACTTGTTTGGTCGCCATATATACGTTCCGGGCTAATAAAAACATACTAGGACCCATAAACGTGTAAATTAAGGCTATCATCAATCCCAAGTACTTTTTCCTCAATGGCCCCCAGCGTTATTGCACGGGGCGCTTTACTGCTATTCCATTAGCTTAAGTTGTGTAATCAGCAAAGTACACGTTAGTAAAGTGTACTTCGCCTTGATGTAGAGTCAGTTTTGCCCGTACGTCTACGAATAAACACGGTACATCCAAGAACCTGTAAGAATTTTACGTAGGAAAATCATAAGGGTCATTTTTATATGCATAAATTAAAGTGTACATATAGCCCGAGTGTCTCTTAGACGATAGAAACTTCTCTCCTCTCACATTCGTCACTCTCCGGTTTCTGCTCGTGCTTTCCTTTCCTTCTTCCGCTCTTTTCAGCGTAAGCTGGGGGAGAAAACCTTGCTCACAATTTTGACCGAACTTGTCAGTCTACTGAATATACCACTCCGTACTTGATATTAGAAATTATTGAAACTATCCCCCATCTGGTCTTCCCCTATTGATTTTTAACTTTCTGAAACGTTCCATAGAAAACGCGCCCAGATAACAACATCCTGGATGCAACCATTTTTGAAAGCCCAACTACAATAAATTATCTAAGCCTTCTGGACGGTCATACTGGCAGCGAAAATCTAGACAAGCAGCTAGGTCTAAGAAATAAACTCACCTAGTGACTCAAAGTGAGATATATCTGCGAACAAACTCCAGCGCTTCACTTCGCTTGACTGCGTTTCACAGAAGACAATTAACAATCGACAAACCTCCTTGATAATGTTGTATGCTTCAATGTGAAGTCTATCTGAAAAATTCCGTCACCATCCGTGCGTACTGCAAAGTGATATTTTTCTGTTCTTTGTATAACCTGCAATCACATCTTATATCACGATAAGCCCTGTTGCGACACCCTCTGTATCATTCAGGACAGCCCAACTACTAGAGATTTCTTTACCATTACCAACTTGATGATGCCTGTAAGCTGGCTTCTCTCATGTTAAACTCCCAGTTCGAGAATAAAATATTTATTTATTTGTTTAATAGAGGTTACAGAGTTTCAGGCGACTCGTCCATCATTTTGTCCCCATTTGACAACAACTGACCCGATAGGTCTTCACAGCTGCTGCCTATACCCCTGTCTGGTGAATAGTAGCTCGCATTAACTCAGTGGTGTATCGCGCGCTTACTGCCTAGAACTTTGTATGACGCTTGTTAAACCTCTCTGAGTGATGCTTGGGAGTTCATCTTGACGGCAATCAGTCCGCAGGAAACGAACTTCGGTTCTTCGTGGTTTACACACACTGTTTGCCTTTGACCCCGGATGAGAACTCGTCTAGCAAAGGGCAAAACCTTGTCCCTGCAGCTGAATACAATTCCATTTCGGTCAATTTATTAGACGCATCATACAGTGAAACAGGGCCGTTTAAAGGAATACGTTTTATACATAGCTTATTATGCGGTGAAACAGAGGTAATTCCTCGTGTATGAAACATCGTTCATATAGCCCTCATTCTCTTTTCTCCATTGTGATGTAATAATTTATCCCTTTAAAAGCTAAAACACGCTGGTTCACAGGCATGACTATAAACTAATATCGCTTAAACTTTGCGGTTGGTAGAGCACAATGATTTGAGATGATTGACTTGATGTCCGAGTAGAAAGAGACGCAGTAAGGTGTGAACAAAATATCGGGTTAGTATGACAAAAAGAATCCACATGTCATAGGGTTCATTGAGGAATTATTTTAAATGAATTTGTAAGTAGAAAAGGTCACAAACCGTACTTATGTCTACACTTGTAAACTGTCACGGTTATAATAGTTATAAATCGGAAGGGATACGGTAGAGCCCTTTTAAAGACGCTAAACCTTCTGTAAACATGTAAGAAGTAACGACCACTGTTTATGGACATCCGTGCACGTTTGATCAGGAAAAGTAAAAATATTTCTTGTTTATTTAATAAACGAGATTTGAACTAACTTTTTTTCACCTTTCCATCATCATAAGAAATTAGGTTTGAAGACTTTTATTGTGTCCTATCCAACCGTGTAACTATGCTAGACCATGTGCGTAGCCACTGTCTAGCTTTTCTCCTGGGTGAGACTGGTGACGTTACTCCCATCAATTCATAAGCAAACTTAGTTGCCACAGTTTCCAGTATTTCCAGAATTCTAGATAGTGTGTTTTGGAAACTCTGAGCGACTTCATCTTTTGGTAACAGCTTGCTTTCACTCTTTCGGTGCCTGATTTCTTTATTTCGGATCCATGATCAAGTCACAGTGGGACAAATTTAGCGTCCCGGTGCGGTTCTTTCCTATCACCGACGTTGGTTCGTGATAATCTGAAGGTATATCCAATATACGTTTTGGCAATTTTTGAACATCATTGTTACGCCTTAATCCTTTGCAGTTTACCACTCCTACCACCGACTAATAAAAAGCTCCTAGTTAGGGGGAACTGCGAATCCTTCTCAAAAATGTTTAGATTTGCATAGGATCACAAGATCAACGGCATAGTTTACCTCTCATCACTCAACGATTTCCAATCCCGAATCCCAAAGAAGCATGAAATTTTATTTGTTAGTCACGCCTGCCGTTTGAAGTTGAACGGCTCTTTGGTTGCTTTCAAGCCGTCTAGCTTTTCTACCTTTGAACTTGTTCCTGTAGATCCGAAACTTATTGTCCAATAGAGTGAGCTATTCCTCGTAATCCGGAGAAACTTGCCCGTTGTGAAGTGGCAGCCCATGAGACTAGACCTGATTTCACCTCTATCACTGAATGCTTTTTGTGACAATCCAAGTAGGCTTTTGTATTTGATGGTGTGTTAATTCTAGCATGCAAGCACCGATAGACTCGTAAATGGCACATTGATAACCAACTTATGCCTATCTTTCGTCAAGAACTACCAGTCTTGGTGCTGTGGTGCATTAGGCAGGGTGTTTTGCGTGCTTATTGTGGTCAACCCCGCTATATCAAAAGAAAGCATTCTGACCACTGACTGGCAGGTTCGCTTTATGCATTGTGAAGAAAGTTACCACTCCAATGTGCTGTCAGCCGATGGACAACATATATAAATATATTATAACTAAATACATGTTTTTCATGGGAAACTTGTCATTCTTCAGGGTGTGGTCGAGTGGCAATTCTTGTAAACGTAGTCTTCATCTAATGAGGTCAATGACTTTCTCTTATAGTCCAGGCACTTGAAAATTCGCTCACTTTTGTGATCTGTCATTAATACTCAATAACGATCGAAGGCGAAATAAAAATTGGAACCGCAATCGGATTCCAACCGGCAACCAGCTAGTCTCTGGTCAAGTTCTCTACTAACTGAGCTATGAGGTTCGATTGCGCCTTTCTGTGCAAAATCCCCGATCCAAGCGATGGTGAGACAAAATCTGCTGTGATTACCAAACCATCACAAGCATCTATAATGGCGGTCCAACTCACCTTAGCCAACTCTGCTTTATGCTCTAATGAGCTTATGAAGATAGGCATGTGACTTTCAGTAGTTGTTCAGTGTGTTTTCGTCTAAAGTGGAGCGATATAACCCTGACATTCTGGATAGTTTGGCGTCCGGTGCCCTTCTAGCCGAAAGGCCCGGAACTTTCCGTCTGCTCTCCTCACCCCCTCCCTTGAGACAGCCATCTTTGCCTAATTCCATAGTCCCATTCAAGTGAAGTTTGACGTCCAAGACACCGGAAGTGAAATAAGTTGCCTGTTTGGAAGTGGTTTCGGAGCCCTAGTGTTAAAAGAGAGGTCTTGATTTCTTTACTTCCCTCCCGAGTCTCTTGAAGACGATCCCGCACTGTAGGGGCTTTTTGACAGTACGAGGTCCTCTGTGTCTAGGAGTTGAATGTGATGCCCAAAATAAGAACCGTTAGCTCTTCCTGACCTGGTAGAAGCTGTCTTTAACCCCTACAAGAGTCTGTGATCAGTGAGGCTGCGGTGTTCATTGAGTTATGGTCGCTAGGTTGTTTCTTTTTGGTGCTCAGAGGCTTAGCCTCCTTTGCGGTTGTCTCTTGTCTGCCCGACCGGCAGAGACGATCTTATTTTTATGGGGCATGACTGAGCACCCCTTATGTCAAATGATAAACTGGTCTGGTAGTGCACTGATGGGCGCCGCGGGGGTGAAATCTCTAGGTGAAGATACAATGGAGATTATCTGGCCTTGAGACAGCTGTAACACCGGGCGCCGGCAGGTTCTCCACCTCAGGTTAGGCCGTTAACTGTCCCCGTTGATCGAAGCCGTGAAGAGCCCATTTATTATCTGTTCGTATCCCTGTCGGCTTTGATATCTCATATACAATCCTGTGGATGTATTATGCGGGTCCTAATATCAATAATTTTTCCCCACTGCAGGGGCGAACATGGATTGTCTGCCTCAGTCCCAATTTAGCACGTGCTGCCCACATGGTGACGAGGTGGGGGTAGAATGTCCTCGGTTGTTCAAAGGCACTCTAGCGGAGGAGCCTAGCTAACACATCACAGCCCATAAGTGGGATAAGTGGTACTCCCAGTGGTTGGCAATGTCCTTCCGGCATACTTCGGTCAGGTTCTTGTCCTGTGTGAAACCGAAGCCCTAAATCAAATCAAACTGGAGCATACGATGGGCTTCGGCCTTCGATTCCCCGTATCTGCTATGGGCAGTTTGTTTTATCTTGTTTTCACCTAGAAGTAAATCCTGTCTTACGCCTTTGTAAGACGAGTTTCATTGCTTTGCACTGTCCTTAAGGAGTTTTATATTCTTGAGCCACGTCTTTGGGATGAAGTGAGATTTCAGAAATGATCCCATGGGGTTCTCAATCGCGACTCATAATGATTACGTTTCTTGCATGTTTGCCGTTTTGTGTATGGTGTCACCCCAGGAATCGAAAGGGTTGTCCTGAGCTTCTTCAATCCCTGATATGTGGTTAGGTCAAGTTTCATCAAGGTCGCGCCATGTAGTGTCCCTAAGGCTGCAGCTATTCAGAGAAGACATGTCTCGACAACCCAGAGATACTCTGGATATTTGTATGGCTGCTTATCCACCACCTGGCATGGTCATCAAGAGGCTTATTTTTTAGTGAACCCATCCCTTGCACACACCACAAGAGGGTTGGCAGCCACATTTTGTAAATACCGTTTACTAACTCTGGGGTACTTGGTGCTGTACACATCACCATACCATGTGCAAGGAGGTTTTTAGCACCAGAGTACTTGTCGGTACTTTGAATAGGTCACTGTTTGGTCAAATTGTCACTTCCTCCTCCCGTTCACCACAGCAGGGCTTCCGATGGCCTTTCAGTGCTGCTAGTTGTGTCAGAGATGTCGGGGATATGACGTACTGCGATTGCGATGTCATTAAAGAACGTGGTTTCTCTGCCCCCATGGTTCACGTGTTATGGGCTAACAGGTTGCTTCAGGTGTTCGCCTTAGATATGTGAGACCTAGCGAAGCACCTGAGCTCTTCGTGTTGAGTTCTCTAAAGCATCGTGACCTGGCTAATCGACATTTATGGAAAGGGAAACAAATAATAACATATCTGTAACCCAGTTCCTCTTATGCGACGGTAGCAAATAATTATATAAATAAGTGATTGATTACCGAAGGGAGACAACGACTAAAGAAGTTGGGTAAGGGCACCAGGCCATGAGCTATCGAATGGAGGAAGTTGAACACTGGGATTAAAATGTGACCTGAGTGGCTGACGCCATCTTGAGTCTTGGTCGCCAAGTTCATGAGCTGAAATTTGATGTAGCTTCATTTGATAGCTCTCACTATGGGCTTTCCGATTGGACTGGAAACGGGGAAAACTCTGGCTAATGCAGAAGAAAGTGGCTTCAGGAGGAGGGTAACAGAACGGAATAGGCTTTAACTCACTCGAATTCCGTGTATGTAAGCAGTGGACCACAAATTCCTCCGGGTGTTAACCTGTGTACAAAACAAATCAGGAAGGGGGAGATGGTGATTAAATAGGGTAAGCAGCTTGAGTGCGATTCGACCGTTCCCACTTAGTAATTATGTGTCAAGTTGACGTTTACGGGATTCCTGAAATACCTCTGCTGGTAAAGCATTTTGGTACCCAATAACTCCAAAGTGGTTGAATTTTCGCCGAAGATTTAACTTTTCACCCCCGAAACCTACCCACTGCCAAACTTCTACCAGTTTTTTGGCATCTACACAACACTCATTGTGACTCAACTCCAAAGTATCTCTATGAGCGGAGTACTCTTCCCCCTTCGCCAGTCGGGAATACGGACAAAACTGACCGATATATTCCAAGTTGAATCCTCCTGCTTTTTTCATCACACCCTAGTCAACATTCTTTGGCCACTTGAAAATGTCACCTCTAATCCTCACATAAAAGGCTTGTTGTAATCTGACTTCACAGTAGCCCAAGCCTTAGGCTCCTCGGTGTACAACCCTTTGGTGATATGAATCGCATGCGGTACAACAGATGGCAGAGAAGGATACTAGATGAGATAAGTATCTAAGACAGTTTATGACCTCGGGAAATTCCACGAGACACATTCAGACCCATCAGTGAAGTACATTTCCCAACTGTTTCGTAAAGTGGCTTGTGATTTGGGCAGAGGTAAAACATAGTTTATAACACAGTCACAATCGCACACGAAATGTATAACACTCCATCACGGATTGGGACTGAAGTGGATGCGCATCAATTCAAAGATCGGGCCAATAAACAACTTAATTTTCAAAAGCTCAGTACGGATACAGTCTACATTGCACGGCCCACATAGGCATATCTTCAACATATGACCCTAACAAAGTCAGCCCACAAAACAAGAAGAATCTGCGAAGGCCTGTCATTGAGGTCAGCTAGATGCACAGATACTCGCTTGTGTCATGGCAGTTCGGCTACTTTCATGGACACTGCCATAATACAGAGACACTTGAAGAGTTACAGGACTGACGACCGTACGTCCGGAACCCCTCATAGGTTGAAAATTTTGCTACGTGGGGAGAACAGTCGCAAGCGCGACATCTGGTTTCTGATTGCTATAATAAGCCAGCAACCATGAGTTTCTAATATCTCTTGGTAGCAGTCTGCCCTTTGCTTCAATGTTAAGAAATTGTGTCAGCTTACCATCATCCCCTTAAACATTCCCTTCCACTCTCAAAGGCTGAGCACCGATTTTGGGCCTGCCAAACGCCAGCACCACACCTCCAACTTGAAAGTTTCTGCGTATTTTTGTTCATTTTCCTTTTGTCTGTAGATCCAAGCCGTATTATTGACCGGCATCTCCTACATTCGTATTAAATCTCCCAGCAAGATGACGTCTGTAGTTGACCAATACTAAGCCTCTCGCTGTTCAGCTAGGTGGTGTTTGTGTCGTACACGTGTCCTCTTTGACTTCACATCTTTCTTCAACTACCAGACGAGCTTCTTGGAGTTCACAACCAGTCAGCGGTTTGAGCCCCATTTCCGCAATCTGGGCGGTGATAGACCATGTAAGACTTTCTTATAACAACTTCACATCCAGTCAATCTTGCTTTCTTCAGAGTGAGGGATGTAGCGGCCAGAATCCAATAATCTTGGCCTGAACGCGGGAAATAGCTAGGTGGTGCCAACTGACGTGAATCTGACTAGTTCCTGCGTTCTACTGTATAGCTTCCTAACTTCCGCGAGTGACGCACAGTCAAAGATTGGATCGAAATATCAAAACACGGTTTGTAGTAATTCAATAGTAGATTCGTAACAAAATCTGTGGTACTATCAAAGCAACAATAAGTTATGTCAAATTACAAAAATACCTCAACAGTGCCGTTGGGTAACTATACAGTCCAAAACGTTCTCGGGTACAAATACGTACTACACGGTAAAAACTGGTTAAAAAATACAACTGTTAAATACCTGTCGGTCAATAGGAATATTCCCGGCAAAAGGGATCAAAACTCTGCCTACAGGAATCAAATCAACAAACAAACGTTCCCAGTAGACAGTCAAAAGACAAACAGTCAAATCACTGCACAACCGTAAGTTGAACCAAAACAAAATGTCGTGCGCAGTAAAACAACATCACCTTATCAACAGTCCAGCGTCACATGATAGGAAAGTGAAACACTCATAATAAGTCTCAAACATACAAAGGCAAATACCGAGTGTAAAGTCAAATAAGACAGTTAAACAAGCAAATAACATTACATCGGCGAGGGTCAAAGGTACACCATCCATAACGAGGGTAAAAATGTTAAAATAAATGTCAATACAATCAAGTAAGGGTGATCGGGAGGGATTTTCAGATCATTTTTCCGTTACAAGGGATACACCCACATATACGCATTCAATTCTTATGCTGCCATTACCTTTCAGAGACTCATAGGCAAGTGAGAATTTTTCATATAGCTATGCAACAAAAGAATAACTAAAAGTCACCAAGATTTTATCTGGCTGTCACGTAACACCAAACATTCGGTTAGATATAACTCAGTTGGCTTGAAGTTAGACCCACTATCTGACAACGTCGGAGCATTTGTCCAAGGGATTTCGATGGTGTGTAATTTGCTTCGGTGTTTCAATCGTTCCGCCCTCGAAAGGAACTAAAAAATGCATCCACAACTACATTCAGCATGATTTGAAATTTCTTCCGTCGTTTTTGGAATATCTTCTAAACATGGCTCTGACTAATCACATACAAAAATAGAGCACGAAACTTGTTCCGTTTTCTTTTTGATTAGGGTAAAACTCGCCTCGCCACGACGTCAGGCAGTTTAGGGGGATTCCATTCATCACATGAGTCAGCGAACGGGCTCTATTTCTATGGGGCCAATGAATTACCTGAAAGCCTCACAGGGTCCAAATAACAATTTTTTACTTGTCTACCATTTATTTTGGTATCTTTCAAAGCATGCCCCGGCACAATTGAAGGTCTTTCGAACTTGCTGCCAACATGCCGCTAGCGTCTCAGGGAGCTTCACTGCATGTGTGGTTTCGAATGCCATATCACCTTTGAAGTGGGACAACAGCACCGCCTCATTGGACATGTAAGCCCCATTTCCCCATATAATCAGTAACCTTCTAGGTTATCTTCAAGCTATATTAAGACGATTGGATAATCTTTATGATTTCCATCGAACCACCGGGGCTCACTTTAAAGCTGCCTATAACGTTATCCTTCTCTAATCATTTGGTTGAGTCAAAGACGAACACAGACAGACTTTCAAGCCTAACTGAAGGTATGTCTTGAATGGCGGGAGTCACGTCTCCAGCATCATTCAAATTAGCAATTAGAAAAGTTGGGCAGCCCATCCTTCCGCTCACCTGATTATGATCACAAGGTTGGGCATCTTGCCCATATGTACAAGTAGAAACACCAAATCCAAACCGAGTTACCTGCAGTGGGCCAAATCCGGCTAAATTTAAACTGATTGAAATCGGTATCTACCTACATTGTGAACAATAGCTCTGGCAGTATCAGAGTCCCCTGGCCTCCTAATGCTTTCAATAAACATTACCGACTGAAATAAAACATTCAGAAAAATGTGGTGGATGTAATCTCAATGCTTATTGGTGATGGTTCAATAGTGTTGACATAAAGTCTAAAACATCAGGAGTTTAGGCACGCAGACTTTCCGCGGTGTCAGTGGCATGAGTCTAATGTAAGTTCATGCAACAACTCTGATTGCTTCTCATTCAAACCGCAAGTATGCTAACGATCAGCGAATACTGCGTTTAGGATTACAGTGGGTGAATGGGGAGAAATTTATTGCCACCACACGAACGTGACGACTTCAGTGTTCTAACAACCTCGATGAGAATAATTAAGAGTTAGTTGTTACGGACCGAAGTTACGGCTCAAATGGTTGGTAAAAGAGTGGAAACGTTATAGGCTTGAATTCTGCGTGTGTTCTCCAGGGCTAATTTCACGACAAAGTTTAAGCGGCGGAGTTGGTTTCTATGTATATGGGGCTACAGTAAGCTAATATCGGGTCCCATCTAAGCCTTGCAGACCTTAGAGGATATACATCAAGCGCCACGAATCGTTCATCATGGGTTTTAGGGCAAGTCCTCGAGCAGATTCGACTGATCACCCTTTGATGCTTTCTGGGCTTCGTTTATCCTTCTTCAGGAAAGGGGGAAACTCTTTAGTCCGAAACTGCTGGTGGGGCCGGATAAAGCTACTGAAAATCTGGTGGGAACATCCACGATAAATCTGTTTAAAGTTCCCCCGACGGATTCCAGCAACAAGTTTCCACGAAATACATTTCTGTTACGCTTGTCACTAGGATTACAAGCCTTGAGAGACTAAAACGCGTAAATCCTTCTTGGTCAATGACGCTTTTGGTTGTATGTGGTTGGGACCACTACTTGACGTATGCCAGATGCACCAGTTAGAATTTTGTGAATCAAACGGAAGCCCGTTATTGATCACCCACTCTTGAAATTAGGCTAAGCACTCCAATAGTAAGACACTACATTGATCCACAAGACCTAGAAGTGAGCTCAAGGAAATAAGTTGACTCGTAAATTGATATAGGATTGTCCTCTATAAAGTTCTGCGCAGAAAAGCAGAGATGAACTCTTTGCTTTTAAGATGGACTATACCCTTTAAAAGGAGGAAAGCTCTACGAACAAGACATCATAAAGCAAAACCTTGCGGTTTGGTTGGCCAGTATCAAGGATATCCTGCCATTCTTATTTTCACCAATCACCAGCGGCCTTCCTATTAAAATCTCGTCTATCCTCCTATTTGCTGATGACAACAAAGTATGGAGGACAGTAGGTAGGGAAGATGATGCTAAGCTGCTCCAAGACGGTCTATTGCTGATAAAAAAAGGAAGTGCAAAACGCTTATTGGTTTTGTCAGCAGTTGCATTGCCCTCTCAAACAAACGAAGCCATAATTTGCACGAAAAAGACTTTCAAATAGACAGTAACTACCTCCAAAGCTATAATCAGTAAAAGCGTAAGGACTTATGGCCCCACTGAAGGAGTATGAACGAACAAAAAGAGCACAGTCCCAAGACCTAGAAGTAAAAATTCGAAAACTAGAAGTTTGCTCTTCTCACATAATTGGTGTTGGATGTTGGATTGTAGTAGCGCAATATCGATATACATACAAGATCGCCCATCAGGCAGACCATGCAAACAAATCAATTTTGCCTGCAACTCAACGATCTTCACGAGGAAACCCCATTAAGATAGCACACCAGAGAGCCAACACCACACTCAGGTCCAAATTTTTCTCCCTAAGAGTATGTGCTTTATGGAATGCCTTACCGCGACACATCGTTATAGCTCCTTCAATCGACCCTTTCAAGAGGCGATTAGACAGTTATGTCACCTCGCATGGACTACCACGGACGTACTCAGGTAGTCACCAACCTCAGTAGCCCCAACTCCCTCCTAACTACCACTCACTATCTCTCTCCTTAATACACCCACATTACCTACTAATTCTTCTGTAGGAACCAAACCCACGCGACCATTCGGGCAATTCCAAAATACTTTTCTTTCGTTCTCATTTCTCTCTTCACCCCTTCTTTTCTTCTCCTTCCCTTTTCTCTTCCCTACATTATTATTACTATTATTTTTATTTTTATCTATTTTTTTCCTCTTCCTTATTTCTCTCTTCATTCCTTTACCACTACCTTAATATTCTCTTTCAGGTACCTACACAGACAGGAGTCACGGTTGTTCTCTAAACTTCCCAGCAGCCCGTAGCTCCCTAATCACTCTACAAATTACAACCTACTAACCCACAAAACATCCACCTCACCGAAGCTAAAAGCAAGAAAGCAGAGGGGGTTTCCTCGTCCACTGCAGGAGTAAACCGAACAACTGGAACTAAGCCCTAAGAACTAGACGCGAGATATCAAAAACTACTAGTTTTCTACGCTCGTACTATCAATATTGGATATTGGATATTAGCGCAACTTATGGACCCCTCGCTAGACTATCCTAAAATCTACCAATCTTTAAGTAGCGAAGTTAAGAAGTAGTGCTCATATAATTTCCAAATCATACTATTCCTTAGGAAGTTGAATGAAAGAAGTAAATCTGATGAGCAGACTTCTGACTTTGGTAAATTTCGGGAATATTTAAATAAATATATAATTAAACTAGCATGTGTGGCCAAAAGTCTTGCTGTCCAAGAATGTCATGAAATAGCAGCAGTATTCGCGCTGGGAAAGGCCAGGTTTGTTTGGTTTTTTGCCTGGGTACACGTTTTCCTGACTGTCGTCTAAACGTGGATTAAGATTAGCTATTGTTTCGGGCTTCCAGGGAAATACTAAGGAAGCACATAGACACTGAAAAAGTTAAAATCGGTTGTCGCATTTCCTTTTATTTCTTCGAAAAACCACGTTATTCTCAATATAGCTTCCCTAGTTTTCTTCGGGGGCACACTGAATGTTTTTGGTACAAACCCGAAAATCTCACTTCGGGCACAGATGAAGGGAAGCACGATATTCTCCGAAATTTCCAAACATTTTCCTCGAAACTGTTAAAAGTTCCAAAGTGCACCCAACTTGTATACAATGCGCCCGAAGTTCACTAAGTGTTGACAGTGCGCCGTGAGTTTTTTTAATAACCTGTATCCACAGGTGTAAGAGGCTATACTCGGTTATTTTATCATATATCTTTTTCACGTTTCATTACCGCACGTGTTTGTGCATTATAAATCAATGAAATGGGAACGAACAACGGAAATAATTGAAAACTTTGGGGGACACCCGAAATTTAGTAAATGCGCCCGAAGTTGCTTCGACCTAAACCTTAAAGTCAGTGAGCCCGGAGTAAATGCTGGCTGGGTAGATAGTCAACAATTATCAAATCGCTGGGGTGAACACTTGGCTAACATGTGACTGCTCGTAGTAGTGATATCACCAACACACGGCGCGAAGTTGTGCATGACCCAAAGTTAACTTATCGTTGGCCTTGTGCCACACGCTAAGCACTTTGGTTGCACTTTGACATTTTTGGGTAATTCTCGAAATCAACTGCGGGAGCAGTTTGGAACTTTTGAGCAGGTCTCCAAAATAAATTATATTTCTCAAGATTAGGAAGTTAATAAACAGTTAAAGATCTCGAATATCACGACTATCCATCCACACATTCAGATTCTATTTACATACACTATTTACTGCCTGTCATAACGCCTTATATGCAAAACTTTAGGTGCGGTGCAGACAGTTTGGATAATTTGGGCGCACTTTGACAATTTCGAGAACGAGATTGCATTTTCTGCAGTAAGCCCAAAGTTTTTCTGCCGGTTTCGCCCAAAAATTTCAAAGTGCGCCCAAAGTGTTTGCCGACTGGGATTTTGCTCCAAGTTAAAGCATTATTTCTCCCAACATCTTTCTATGACAGATATTATTTTCAGCAAGACATTCCTGTAATACGAAAACCGTTCATCCACAGAAATCGAAAGCAAAATATTTGCTATTGGCTAAATTTAGGGGGAACTAGTCTTTGCTTTAATTATTGGTCTAGTATTACGCGTTTCTTTACTCTGCAAGAATATAGACATTAACATTGTGCGCATCCAATCGCGATTGGTTTCGACTGAAATAATCACTCCTACCCTCCCTACAACCGTTGCTGTTTGATATCGTAACCGACTCACTTGATTATGATGAGCCATCTGCTATTGAATAACCTAATTTGAGTCCGTAGTCAGTTGGACAGATGTCACTGCTAACGACAATCACTCACATACGCCACAAACGTCCATCTGCACACCTCCCTCAGTATGTAATTGGAGGTTTATTCTGATCTGTAGAAGATGGTAAGTACTACATGAATTTCAAAAACTTGGATACCACTAACCTACATGTTACGTTTTTGAATGGTAGGTGCTTACAATTAGCATATCTATGGACACAATAATCTATTGCATATTTCAAGAAAATGCTGCGTTAAAACACTTCGTTTCCTGACGTTTTCTTGTAGGTGTTTTCTAGGGATTCTAGGTCTTATGAAAGTTTCATATGTGGGAAGAGAACAGTAGGGGTCGACAATATTGCATAGAAAGGCGAGTATATATTGTCATGTAAATAGAATCAGTGAACTGTTAAGTTTTTACCGATAAAATTAGTAACTAGTGTAACAGGAGTAGAAACGGAAGGTTAAAGAACCAGTTTTTAATAAATGAAGTTTGTCACCAACTTACGTGAGGAAAATTTTCGTGATGTAAACAAATGTCGATCACTAACTTAGTCCTCACCTAACACGATTTATATATATATATATATATATATATATATATATATATATATATATTAAATATACTAGCAGATATCATTTTTACTCATTAGTTTCGCTGCATAACGTGTTTTTTACGGTGCTAGTACCTTACAGGTTGTCTTCAATCTTTAGTGACCCAAGATTGTTCCTAGATTTACCAACTTGGTTCAGACACTTCGGCGTATGCAACCGGACAGTGTCATTACCCCTCACACAATAAGTGTGGTTCATAACTTAGTGTATAAATACTTTACCGCACTGCTGCATTATTTATTGTCTATTAACTAGTCCGTCACCTTTGTATAAAGTGTGCCCATATCTGCAAATTTAGCTTTTGACTGTCTCCGGGTTAATCACATTAGATCTAGTTACTTGTCAACCAATGTTAGTCCTACACTAAGCCTATGTTAACCCTGGGTTTGTAACTGGTCCTGTCCTGGACGTGTATTAGTCCCACAATGGCTCCATTTCAGTGAATTAGACTCCGGGTTCATCAAGTTAGTGGCCATGCATGGGGAGATGAAGGATGAAATAAATAAATCAACAAAAAGTATCTAAAACTTTGAATTATATGTACTTTGCCTTTGTGCTATTGTCTTCAACATAAAGCCATATTGATCAAGATTTCCAGTTATTTTTTCTCATAACCTAAAAGAGTCTTGGCTTAGTTGGGAATGACTTGATTAATCTTTGCAACATGTTATCATGTTTCTTATTACTCAATAAACTCAGCATTTCTGAGAGGTATTCTTGTTAGTTTGACACACAAAATCAACATAGAACCTCACACACACAAATGCGTAACCACGAATTACCACACTTTAAAGTAGTACACGATGAACAAGTGGATAGAAAACGATTGGTATCAAGGTGGATAAAGTTGTAAAGATAAAGGTTATTGCGAATGTTTAAGCTTTAGATGATGTCAGGGAATGAATACATATGTGCCATTGGGACTGATCTTCAACAGTATCACCAGAAATCCTCAACCACTGACTCCTTTCGTCTCCGAAACCCCAATCGCCCTACACGACCTTGGCTAACAGTCAGAGACTTCACCGACTGGTGCCATATCTTGATTTGGTCACCCTGAACCCCCTTCCAACGTCCCCTAGCATGGCACGTCGAGGTAGGCGGTGCCCCGGCATGCGTAGTACATATCCAAGTATCTCAATCAGCTAAGGTTCACAACCTCATCAATTCACTTGCCTATCTTGCCCAGTACCCTTCACCTGACTGACTTCAACAGTGATTCCACTAAACGCGAGCAATGTTACAAAGACATCTGTGATCGAAATTCTGTATTCGCTTCATATCCTCTAATTTCAACGATTATATTTCAGTCGTATAGTAGGACAAAACGAACTTGAGTGTGGTATACTCATCTTTTGATAAATAATCGGATATCTTGCCACTCAGCACCACAGGTGATCCAGGTTGGCAAGTGCCTTCTGTATCCCAGCTGAGATTTCGTCAGCAAACAGCCTGTCCCAACTGATGCAACTCCTAGTGTAAGTGAAGTGGTCAACTCATTCCACCACTTCACTCCCTATCATTAAACTGGGAGTAGTTGGCGACGAGTCTGGGAGTATCATCTTGCATTTGAAACATGCGAAACTCATGCCAGCGAAATATATGCATATTTCTGCTCTACATTTTGTCAGCGTCTTCACCTAGCAGGACAATATCATATGTATGCTCCAGGTCAACCAGATGACCTCTAGGGAGTAGACCAGTACCTCTGAAGCCAGACGTACCTAAGGTGATTTCCACTAGTACGCCTATGAAAAATTCCACAAATGAATTTTATGGAATTGAAACGGCTGTCAAGGTATTTGAAAAGGTTCTTTAGGCCTTGTCTTTTGGAAAGAATACTCTGATGCTGTTACTATTATTATTTTTATTCTTATGTACGTACGTTATGCTACTTACAATTAGTTAGTAGACATTGCTTTTCGCTGAAATATCGTACTCATCTTCGATTGAATCAATCGTGGTCGCGCGTGTAGGAGCTCATATATCATCAAAGGTGGATCAGTTCAATCGAAGATAACAATGAGGAGTTACAAGTATCGACAAAAAATCGAGCACATTTAGTTGAATTTGAATCAAAGTGTGTATCAAACGTGCTATGTGAATTTTCAACATGTTGTTTATACTGCTCAATCACATGTTTTAATGGTTAAATTTAGGAAGAATGTGCATAATGTAACAGACATTTAAAGAACACACCTAAAGCAATTGCTTTGATTATAGACTTCTTCGCATATTCATATATGCATCTATTGACACGATGTGTATGTCGAATGAACTTTCTTGCTGTCAGTGTAATTTCATATATTATAATTTTTCTAGTAGAGGAATTATCGGTTGATGATGCACAACAGTTAGTGACATACTACTTTATACATATCATCGGTATTCCTTTTTTGGTGTGTAATAAAATCGTCAAGGAGGACTGGACCGATGAATCGATGTGTTTATTGCTTCAATTTTTATTATTTTCATAGTATTAGTTCAGTATTGTTGCGTTATTTTCCTATACTGTCCCGTAGAGTCTTTGCTTGTGACGTAGGCTGGGACGCTAATATGATATTTTCTAGACTGTTCACCGTTTGTAGCAACCACCATCAAATTAAGCACGACCTCAGGAGATACTCTCCAATTCTTTTTACGCCCTTTGAGGACTTAGTAATTTCTAATGTGTTACTTCTTAATGAGTATAGTTCTCAAGAGTGATAGAGGAGAATGTTGTGCAACAACGGGATATAGGTTTGTACTCTGAATAGTGCACCGCAGTTGCTGCTTCGGGCTGTTGATACTATGTTTTCTGGTGCGTTGTGTGGGGTTTAAACCCGATACCGAGGGTAGTTTCGTAGTGCGATAATATATCACTTGTATCTGACGCTGTAAGTGAACCTCTGTGAACTGGTGTCACTCAAGGACATCTACCAGGACTTAATTTAGGAGGAACTCGTATCACTATCATCCATGAGCTGCTCAAGAATCGAATGGTGCTATCTAACAGAATTGTGTGAGACTGTCTCAATGTTCTCATAGTGAGACATGATACGGTTTTAAAAGCCAATAAGTTTGCTACTGCATGACTTTGTCGAAAAGAATAATAACTTGAACTATTGAGGCACGTACGCCTTTTGTCTTCAAATGTTTCTATTCCACACATCTAAAACTGTAAAGTCAAAATCAAATACTTTGTGTTGTATTTTCGAGTCATGTTAGGCCGTTTGGTTTGATTAATTTCCAATTGAACCGTAACTGACTCTTTTATTGCAGTATTCAAATACATCTCAATTTCTAAAGACTCCTAACCCTGCTGATGTATCTTTCACCGGTCAGTGCTAACTCGACAGACTCGAACGGCTTTAAAAAGTCTTAGTAGAACCATTGTTTGTCACTCCTCTTTCCTTTCTTCTCGTACTTTATATTTCTTTTGACTGCATTCACTTACCTTCATCTTTCGCCTCACTCCCTTTTTACTTGATGTGCTGATATGAGGTGTGGCAACTTGGACCATTACGCAGTAATGCCTGGTCCTATGTTGATAATGATGATGATGATGATGAATGGAAAGAAATAGTTATTTGCCGAAATATTAGACGACTAAACAAAGTTGTCTGAGAGTTCTGAAATTGTTGTTTCTAATTCTGTAATCTGCAAAGTTTTTTTCTTTTTGATCATAACCATAAAATCACGCGCACTTTTATCAAGAACTATTCTCAGTTGTACTTTAAGTAACACATTTACGGCAACGTGTAGTTTTAACCCCACTGTCATAACTTATTGCCCATTTTGCAACATACCGAACACCACTTGTCCTTAAAGTTAGGCATAAGGAGCACAGTGGTTAGCAGGTTGAGAATGTTTGAGATGTGTCTCTCACCACTGAAATGCAAGTTGTTGCTTCACTATTAAATTGTGTTGATACTCCGTCTGACGTTAGGGAGTGGAATCATTGGATGAGTCAACCATTTCACATATTTGAAAAATTAGATTAGCCTTGATGGAGTAGTCAATGACTGAAAACGTACACCACCTTCGACACCAACGATATATCGGATTACTAATAAGAATCTAATGTGCTGCACTGTAATTCACTGTCTTATCCTATGGTAAGGAAACCTGACCATTAAAGGTAGACTATGTAAAGAGGCTTTAGGTTCTCAACAACCCTTCTCTTCATAGCATGGGCTGTGTATCATGAAACCACCGCATTAGTAATACAAAGGTTAGGCATGGAGTTTTATTTGAAGAGGGTAATTTAGTTGATAAGGTTTTAGACCTTCATCAGTTCAAGTGGCTGGGAGATACGTAAGGCATACGTAGTCACCATGTAGGCCCATTCATAATGTTAGCTGAAATAGATTTACACTGGGAAAAGTTTAATGGTGACCACACAAAACATGATATCTATCCATCAAGTTTCCAACTGTTGGTCTAAGTTGTGTAAGGAAATGTCATCTCGGTTGGGATCCGTGTGACAACTGAAATTGGTCGTTGAAGACTTGGTGATATAGCTCAAAATCAACCATCTTAGTGTAAATGCATAAGCTCATTATCCTATCATGTTGTATTCCTCCTTCCTCTCATTCTGTTACTTTCTATAGCTTTTGATTATATCATTTCCATCCCTTTTTCGTTTCATGTATTTGCCTTGTATCTTAGTAGTACTATTATATGCGCTTTATTTAGAACCATCATTTCGTTTATAATAGAGAATTCTCAGCATGTAATATTGCCGTGGTTTAGTCGTGATAGTAGGATTGTTGAAATATTCAATGACTTCAGAGTCATGAAAACTGTTCACTATTATGAAGTTGATTGATAAGACTTTTACGTATATGCTTTTTTCGTCCCACAATACACAAGCTAAATAAATAAGGCTTGATTGAATTTGTGTATGTAGTTGTGCATGCATAAAGTTTAAGGTATTTGCTTCTTGTCTTCCCTGAGGAGATAGACATGGAGAGAGGTGAGGATGCAGAGGATGCTTGTCATCGAATAAAGTATTTTTAGCTAGCTGTCTAAAAGAGTTCAATTTCCATCGACGACTGCGTTTATCAGTACGATCAGTAGTGTACCACTTACTTTACTGAAAGCCTTCAAAACCTTACGTAATACAGCATAGTGTTTTCTTCGGAAAGAATAAGAAGTAACAACAAATAAAAAATAAGTAAAACGCAGGAACTAACGAAACAAACACGTAGAGGCTGAGTTATGCCTCAAAGTCATAATTTTCTTATATGAAAGGTCGAGGAAAGGATTTTCCTCGAAATCAATAAAATATGCGATGGGGAAGACCAAGAAACGTCAAAAGAAAGGCATAAGCCACGAAGGATCACGCTTGATATATGGCCTACAAGTCATGGGACTGAAGCAGTCTTGTTCACGTCTTCGACAGAAATTAACCATCTGACATTTGAAAGGAAATCAGTATTAAGCTATTCAAGGTAGATCAGTGACCAGTTTCACTTAAAAAGTTATCAAACTGAGAACAATCTGAAGAAAAAGGTGACCGGGATGGATGCTGTTAGATCATCCGCATGCTTAATAAAATTATGTACCACTATGAATTGTAATTTGGAACATCACATTTAATATGATATCAGGTCACATTTTGATATTGACCAATTGACTAACTTACATTCTGTTACAGATCTTTTCAATTCATTCAATCAATGAATCATTCATTTACTTATTATATATTTATTTTTTCATTTATATTTTATTTTAGATGTGAATTTTCATCGAAAAATGTTACAGCTGAAGCATCATCATTGTTTACAGCTGCAAAGTACTTTATTCAAGCTGATGATATGTATACATCAATGAATGCTATAAATTATGAAGAGAATTTAGACTGTTCAGTTATTTGCCTATTGAGATCAGCAAGAGTAGATTGTATTCTCATGTATCTATTGTTTATTCACATTTAGATTTATGAGTTGAATGAACTATTCACATTGGCAACAAATGTATACATTTTTCTAGTCGATTTATTAATGGTATTTACACTATTTATTCATAAGTGGATTATTTTCTTCACTTTTTTTTTTTTTTTTTAAGCGAAAATGTAAATTTAGTCAAGCAATTCCATATTTAAAACGTGCTATGGAAATTGTATCGAAAGATATCTTGTTAAGTTTAGAGTTATATAAACGCTTAAGTCATTGTCAGTTATGTATACGTGAGTTTTTATTACATGTATGATTATTATCTTATTATCAATTGGTAGATGATTGGCCTGGTGCTCTGAGTACATTCATACGAATACAATGTTTATTGAAAGAAGAGTTTAGTAAGTAAAGTGTAAATATTAAAATATACTCAAAAAGAAAACAAAACAATCAATTATTTTCTTATTTTACCTTTTAATTTTTAGCGGTTAATTCATTTGATCTCTATGTACAATATTGGAGTAATTCTGAAATATTTCGTGTACTACTCATTCTATTGTGTATGGTAGGTGATTGTTATTTTGCTGGTTTAATCGAAAATAAATTAGCCTCCATATAGACTGTGTAATCTTGATGCATCTGGTTATTCTTTAAAACAATATAATGTGGATATCAATTATACAGATGACAAAGATGATACAATAACATCACCACCTTCTAAGTCAAATTATATTGATGATGATCTATTCATATTGCTGCAGTCTTTTGTGGTAAGTAACTCTTGAATAAACTGATAGTAAATAATGATTAAACATAATGAAGATGTCTAAGTTATCTGGATTTATTCTAGATATACTCATCAATACAAGAAATCGTTTTGGTGCTCACTAACTTACTCTATCTCTGTTCTCGGTGGGATAACTGATAGCAAATAAAAATACAAGTGTACTAAAGACTAGCTCACTTTGTTCCACTGTATAACCATAAAACAGCAGATGGAAGTACAAGACCTTAGGTATTTCATTTATATGTCTCTTCATAGCTTTTCACGCTTGTAATGTAGCCACAAACTGAACAATGTTGACGATAGACATTGATCAGTAGAAGGTTATATTCACTAAATGACGAGTTTGTTAGGATATTTGTTATATGAGAATATAGAGAAAAGACCAATCTGAAGAGCGACCGATCAAGGTGTGTTTTATGTTGTTACGTCTACAGTTAGGCAGATAGACGATGGATCAGTTAAACAATGGTATTATTTTAAATGGCGAACTATCTATATATTATAGATGTATTTCCCTTCGTTCTTGTCTTTGGTCTTTCCACCCCAATACGCCTTTCTGCACGTCCATCGTGTCTTCTCTATTAATGAATCAGGTTGGTGATCAACTAAGGAACTTGTTGAACGTTGGTGGCTGATAGTCGATATCCGTGCCTCGTTAGCAGTTATACCAGTTTTTGAATTATAACAGTTTGTTGGGTGTATCGTACCAGTGCCATGTACTAACTTGATAGCTTCCTAATTAAGATCAGGTTAAAAGAAAGCTTAAATCTAAACTTTGTGCGGTCTGCTTAAAATTTAAGGTACGAAAAATTTTCAACCGAGTTTATTTCATCAAATTTCTTCCTTTCAATTTGTTTCAATCTTTTAAAACCGTCAAATACTTTTGAACACTTTTAAAATGGTTTAAAATTGCCATTTTTCAAGCTAATAACAAAACAAAGAATAAACGATACTCCGGTATGAGATAGACTTATAAATGAACAGAAATACAGTATATTGTTATTCTTTGGATAACTATATCGGCTGAGTAAACTACCATCACCAAAATTACGCTTGATATTCTATTCATCCACCAGTCTAAATCAGATGCTAATGTAATACCAGGTGCCTATTTTACATTGTAGCTCTTATTACTGTTTTTCTTAACACTATTCAAATGCAATGATTATTTTGCTAAAAGATAAATGTACAAAAGGATGGATTTATTAAACATGTTGAGAATCCCATCCGTACCACGAGTCTTGTTCGGAACAAAGCTATTATTATTATTATTATTATTATTATTATTATTATTATTATTATTATTATTAGCAGTCAGGCCTAGACATAATATCATTCGATGAAGGCTAGTCGCTAACGCGCAAGATATTTTTGGCTAAATGGTTGTTGGCTTAGAAATTTTAACACTCAGTACCTGGAGACTCTTAATAAAATGGTTTGAAATCGATTACAATCGTACAGATTTAATCACTCTTTGAACACTAATACTAGTTTTCATTTATTTGTTTGTTTATTTCTTCTCTACCCTATTCCTGTGTTTGTATTGTTGTGAAGTATGACAATCTGAACTTATATATTTTTGCAAGTTTTCTACTTCATTTAGTCTTTTTGTATGGAGCTGTAGCTTAGTGGTTTAGATAGATGACTATTGACCTGTGGGTCACGGGTTCGAACCCCGCTTTACCTACTGAGATTTGGGTAGCCAGATAGCAGTATCATTAGCCTTCATACACTATAGATTGACTGCCTACTGCATAGGTGCGCACAAGGTAACTGAGTGCATTTAGTTCGTTCGTACGTAGTTTTTCTGTCTGTGATTATCAACTGTGGGAAGAAAAATTCGCTGTAAAAACTATACGTTTTCATTATTTTTTTAAAATGTAAGGGTTAATTGGTGTAATGTCTGGTTTGATAAACACGTAATTCAAGTTTTACAGAAGTGTATAATCATAGACAAGGTAACTACATACTTTATGTGTTATTCTTATGATTAATTCACTAGCGTTTCATCCAGTTAGATTCTATGTTGGTTAGTTAGTATTGGTATATTTTTCGGAAACATACCAGAAAAGTATAGATCCATTACAATTACAAGGTGAAATATCAGCGAGGGATGTTAGGTGGATTTTTGTTATTGTATAACTTTCTGTTTCATATAAACACTCAGGTTTGGTTGTTGACTTTTCTTTGCATTGTTTCAGCTTATTCAATTTCTTATTGTATTGGTGTATACTAACTCCTAAACAGTTTTCAACCTTTTTTCATCATTTCGATGAAGGTGAAGGGTAAGAATACTGAAGGGTTCATTAACATAGTGCATAATTAATCATTAGTTTAAAATATTTCGATCAAACTTACCTGTACTATACTCTATTCAGCATTTTATTTGATTATTAGCTATAAACAAATAACCAGGCTTCAGGAGTCGAAATGAACTCATCAGCTGCTCCCAAGCCCATGATATAGGCAATACTCCACCCGCTGTTATGTGAGAGATAAGGATACTGCATAACTCCTCAAACCTCTGTAGGTTACGCAAAGTTCAAACTCGTGACCTGTTAGTTGCAGGTTGAATACTCATCCCGTAGGATGGTTGTTTCCTGTGTACAATGCTGCTCTTGATATCGCTTTGGCCCTCAAACACAAGGGTCACAAGTTCAAACATCACCATACTTGTCAGGACTATGGCAGCCAAGCAGTATGATTTTACCCACTAATAATTTTATCTAACATGTGTATAAATTGTGGAACACATTTGGGCATGCAGAAGCATTTTGAGACCACTCACAACTATTTTCCTAGGCTGTTGAGAATAAAAATTTTTAGTATTTTCCTCAAATTACCCAACCCCGCCTAGTTTACTAGCCGGTCTTAAACCCGAATAAAGAGGGAAAGTTGGGCATAGGAAATCAATCCAGTCGCCAAAGAAACTTCAAAGCACAGAGGAAATATAAGAAATAAATTATTCCTCACTGGGATTGGGGAAACGAAATGAAACCGGTTGGTGAAAGTCTTCAGAAAGCCAATTGGCTGATGTGTCTTCTCTCGATGAAAGCGAAAGTGAACATAGGGACATGGAATGCCCTCACAATGTTCAAAGCTAACAAGACTGCCCAGATTGGCAAATAGATGAGAAGGCGTGGCATAGAAGTGCTAGGAATCTGCGAAAGCAAATGGAACGAAAGTGAACTCTCCAAACTGTTAACTGAAGAGTCAATAATCTACTCCGGTCACCCAGCTGACGATCTATATGGTTAAGAGACTTGGCGCGTTACGAAAAGCATTTCCAACAAACTGCAAACATGCATCAACAGCTACTGCCTACGCTCAATACTGAAGATCAGATCAGTAGGTCAGAAAGAATAAGAAAGGAGGAACTCTGACCTGGTAACGAACCAACCAACTAAGAACCTATCGACCAACAAATATGCAGAAGAAAGTGAAGATGGCTTGGATTGGACATACAGTGATAAAACAGTTTGGGGATATTACGTTGCAGACCGTCGAGTAAAACCCAAAGGCGAAACGACAAGTTGCGTGTCTGAGGGTGATATGGAGAGGAGATGGTGGGAGGAAGAAATGAAAGGTTATAGGCAGCCGTGGAGTCAGGTTAAAAAAAACTGTAGAGAACAGAGTGAAATCGTGACGTGCTACTAAAGTCCTATGTTCCACTAGGAACCCAAGGACAGATAAAAAAATCAAATTACCCACTGCCTGATGTTACAGTTCCGAATTGGTTGTTTAACATTCTAAGATATGGATGCTGGATGTCTTATCTGTTTCTGTCACTTACTCCTATTCACTTATTGTCTGTCATGACCAACCTAAAATTTTGCATTCATACGTAAGAGTTCAAGTTTACACACCTCCCATCATTAATATACATCAACTTGGAAAGCAGTTATAGGAAAGACAAGACAGTAGAACTCATATATTTGAAAGATGTAGAAAACTATAAGAAAAATCAAAGCGATTAAAAGCCAACAGCGACATCTGGGAATATAATGACCGACCGATAGCTGCTACCTTGACGTGGTGGTCGGGCTTGCATATCACAATGACCCAACGAGCTATGCTGGTGGAACGCTTGTTCCCTCGAGGTCCTACCATACCAGAAAGGTCTGTTGGGTAGTGGTTAGACGAAAAGCAGTTACCGTTATAGTGTAAATTGCTACACTATGATGGGGGTCTGAGGGCGAAGTCGTACTGCTGCTAGCTGGATGGGGTGTGACAGCAGTAAGGTGTTTCCCTTGGATGACCAGCAGTGCCAAGCTGATGCTGCCTTCTCAGTGGAAGGGGGGGTTAGAAAAGGTCGGCCCCAAAAATAACACACTCCACCACGCCCCACGGTCTGCCGGGCCGGCGGTGTTGGTTCACTTGTCGTTTCCTTTCGCTCATCCGGCCCCAAAAATACAAAAATTCAAAATAATCATACTCAAAAGGCTGGGTGTGACAGGCCTCAAGCAGATGTCCGATGGGCTCTGCGGTCACACAAATCTCTTTCAGGTACCTTAAGAAGAAATAGCCTTCCACGGTGTGGGCAGCCGGGAAGTGTCAACCGCCCTCACAACTCTGTCAGCACCCAAGTTTCTTCTGACTGCTATCCTCCTCCTCCATCATTACCTTCTAATCTTCCTTCACGTCTCTTAATTAATGATGCTGCATCATCTTCAATTTCTCCTACCTCTGCAGCCTTCGACAACGATCTGAGTCCACAGAACAGCGTCCCTGGTCTCCTTAAACCACGCTCCAAATTACATATTGGAGCCTTCAATGTCCGCACCCTCCGTCAAATTGGCCAACAGGCTTCGTTGGCAAAGACTCTAGCAACTCGAGGCATGGATGTGTGCTGTGTTTGTGAGACACGCATACAGGACCCAAGTGTGGTTATTCACCTGACCTCTCCTGACCAATCTGGTGAATCTGCAAAATTCACCCTTCGAGTTTCTGGAGATTCGATAGCTAGCTCTCGTGGTCTTGCAGGTGTAGGTATAGCATTAAGCACCAGGGCAGAAAACTCACTACTAGACTGGATCCCAGTTGATAGTCGCCTCTGCGCTATGAGGCTGAACGGCACAGTGAGAACTAAAAGGAATAGTGAGACTCGCCGTTGTCTCTTTGTAATCTCTGCTTACGCACCCACTGACTGTAGTTCGGATGAAGTGAAGGACGAGTTCTACCATAAACTGTCTAACCTCCTCTCGAAAGCCAAACGTTCGGACGTAGTGGTTGTTGCAGGTGACCTCAACGCACAGGTGGGTAGACTGAGTGAGGCAGAAAGGCACTTAGGTGGCACTTTCGGAATCCCAGCTGAACGTACAGATAACGGTGATCGCCTATTACAACTATGCTCAGATAACCGCCTATTTTTAGCCAGCACAAATTTCAGACATAAAGAAAGGCACTGTCTGACCTGGCGTCCACCGAGCTCGACTCAGCGATGGACACAGATAGACCACATTGCTATTAGTCATCGCTGGAGAGGATCGGTGGAAGACTGCCGCTCCTTCTGGAGTACGTGTTTGGACAGCGATCATGCGTTGGTCCGAGCACGTATATGCCTGCGTCTCAATGGACGTAGAAAAAATTTGGCAACAAAACCACTACGAGTTCTGCTGGACAACGAAAACACCAAAGCCGTGTTCAGTGAGAAGTTGGCTAGGCAGTTATCGGAACAAAAGACTGTCACTCATCCAGAAGAAGCTTGGTGCCATCTTCAGTCTACTGTAAAAGCAGCACTGGAGACTGTAGCCGACTCCAAGATAATGGCTAAAAAGAGCCAGTGGATATCAGCAGCTTCTTCCAAACTAATGGATGCACGTGAATGCATCCCTGCAGGCTCTGAGTACAATGAAGAGCGAGCGCAACTTAAAAATAAACTGACGAAAAGTCTGCGCAACGATCGTGAACAGTGGTGGGCAGCAAAGGCTAAAGAGATGGAAAAGGCAGCGGCGATCGGTAACAGTAGACAGTTATTTAGACTTATTAAGGAGACTGGGGGGAAATGGTCAACAACAGTTAGTGAGGTTATAGCGGAGAAGGACGGATCGGCGATTCACTCGCAGGGAAGGCGACTGGGACGATGGGCAGAACACTTTGAGGAACAGTTTAACTGGCCTCCAGCCACCATTGCGCTGCCCGCTATCCAGTCGGACCCTGAATGGGACATAGAGACAGGTCCCCCAACACTAGAAGAAGTTGAGAAAGCGGTAGGTAGCCTGAAACGGGGAAGGGCAGCAGGACCAGACGGACTACCTGCTGAGGTATACAAGAATGGTGGTAGAGTTCTCTTAGTCAGGCTAACGGAAGTGTTAGCCAGTATATGGGAATCAAATACGATCCCCTCCGACTGGTCTAAGTCACTGATCATCCCAGTCTTCAAGAAAGGCGAGAAGTCCTCTTGTGATAACCACAGAGGAATCAGCCTGACAAACATAGTGTCTAAGATCCTAAGTTCTATAATTCTCCGACGCCTGAGTGGAGCTCGGGAACAGCAAGCCCGAGAAAACCAGGCAGGCTTTAGACCTGGCCGTGGATGTATCGACCAAATATTCACACTGCGCCAGGTCCTGGAACATAGGCATGCTTACAGACGCCCGACAATAGCTGTATTTCTCGACCTGAAGGCGGCATTTGACTCCGTTGATCGAGAAGTCTTATGGCAGTGTCTGTCACTGAAAGGCGTGCCTAGTAAGTACATCACCTTATTGAAAGCTCTCTACTCGAACACTTGTGGGCATGTTAGAGCCTATGGTGAGTTGTCCAGGGAGCTATACTCATCAAGTGGTGTCCGTCAAGGATGCCCACTATCCCCATTCTTATTTAATTTTATCATAGATATTCTTATGGAGGTTTCCCTCTCGTCACCTAATTACAAAGACGTTGACCGGATCACAGGTGAATTTTCCTTAGATCTAGAATATGCAGATGACATAGTCCTGTTAGGTGAAGACGCTGACAAGATGCAGAGTCTTCTGAACACTTTGAGTGGGAATTTGAGAATGTTTGGGATGCGATTTTCACCACCCAAATGCAAATTTTTGCTCCAGGACTGGTCTTCAGCGGTACCGCGGTTAACAATAGAGAGTGAAGTGGTTGAGTGTGTTGACCACTTCACTTACCTGGGAAGTAGGATCAACCCGGTGGGTTAGTTGCCGATGAGATTTCTGCACGGATACAAAAGGCTCGATTGGCTTTTGCCAATTTGCGCCACCTATGGCGCCGCCGTGATATTCGTTTGTCTATTAAGGGTCGCGTGTACTGCACAGCAGTCCGCTCTGTTCTACTGTATGGCTGTGAAACATGGCCATTGAAAGTGGAAGACATGAGAAGGTTACAGGTATTTGACCACCGTTGCCTTCGTAGTATAGGACGTATTCCGTGGTGTCACCATGTGAGTAATGCAGAAGTTAGGTGTAGAGTTTTAGGGAGAAGAGGTAAGTCAGTCGACGAGGTTGTGAACCTTCATCGACTGAGATGGTTGGGACACGTACTACGTATGCCTAGTCACCGATTGCCTCGTCACACAATGTTGGCTGAGGTGGGTTCAGGCTGGAAAAAGGCCCGAGGTGGCCAGACTAAAACATGGCACCAATGTATGAAGTCTCTGACTGTTGGTTTAAGCCATGTAGGACGATGCAGACTAGGTGGTTGGGGTCCACGGGACAAGAGGAACCAGTGGTTGGAGACCCTAGGTGATATGGCTCAGAACCGAAGTCAGTGGCGCAGATGTATACACACATTATCCTCATCTTAACAACGCTATACCGAATCTCACTATTTTGTCACTCCTCTTTCCTTTCTTCTCGTACTTTATATTTCTTTTGACTGCATTCACTTATCTTCATCCTTCACCTCACTACCTTTTACTTGATGTGCTGATATGAGGTGTGGCAACTCGGACCGTTACGCAGTAATGCCTGGTCCTATGTTGATAATGATGATGATATAATGACTAGAATAAAGCATGAATATGCTTGTTTCGCTACAATTCATTCTGAAATATATCACCGAAAGTCGTCCTTACTTGACTGAAAGTGATAGTCAGAAACTTCATGGATTACTGTCAGTTTTTAAAAATCAAGCCACTATCAGCTTTTTTCCAACCTAACCTTTTTCACTTCAAAGTGTACTTACCGATATTTCAGAAAATAACACAGATGACGACTGATAAAAATGTCTTTTTTTTTAGTGAATCATACTAAGTATTGGTGAAATATTGAAGGGTTACATCACAGAGTTCATATAAATATTTTCTGGATTTTATATAGGAGTGAAATCCTGGCACTATGGATGAATATAATTTCACATCAAACAAGTTTATTTGATGTCGTATCGTACACAATGAGACAATTTTTTTTACTGGTTAACGGTTCAAGCACAATTAATTTCTTATAATCATATCAACATAATCACATAACTTGTATTATTATTGTTATTATTTGTCCTTTGGGTTCCTAATGGAACATAGGGCTTCAGTAGCACTTCTCCAGTGAACTCTGTTCTCTGAAATCTTTTGAACCTGGTTCCACGACAGCCCAGAAGCTCTCATTTTTTCCTCACACGACCTCCTCCATGTCACCTTCGGACGTCCAACTCGTCGCTTCCCATGGTGGTTCCACTCGAGGGCCTGACGCGTGATGTCCCCAGTCGGCCTTCTCAGTGTATGCCCAATCCATCTACACTTCCTTCCAATGCATATTTGTTCAGCGATAGGTTCTTGCTTCGTTGGTTCGTTCCCAGAGCTCCTTGTTGCTTATTCTTGTTATTCTGGCCATCTGATCTTCAGTATCGAGCCAGTGTAAGCAGTTGTTGATGAATGTCTGTAGTTTACTGGAAATGCCTTTCGTAACGCGCCAAGTCTCTGAACCATACAGAAGCACTGACTTGACTAGGTTGGTGTTGAAAATCCGGATCTTGTTCCACATGCTGAGTGCAGAAGATCTCCACACTGGTTTCAGTGTGATTCAAGAAGGCCTGTCTTGCTTTTCCGATTCTGACTTTGACATCCTCGTGTATGCCTGTGTTGCCTGTAGTTGAAACAGTGCTGACTAGATAGGTGAATGAGGTTACTTCCTTTAGGTTTCTCCCGTTGATGGTGATTGGAGTTTGTTGTTGTTGTTGGTGCGGTATCTTCATCACCTCTGTCTTCTCTATATTCACTTGAAGTTCTGTCTTAGCTGTCCTGCTCTACCTCTTCTGTCAACTTGTTAGTTTTCGCCTGTAGATCTTCAAGTTTGTATGACATCAGACACAAGTGATCGGCGAAATCCAAGTCTTCTAGGTTCTTTTCCGCGGTCCAGCTGGCGTATCCCCTGTTCTCGCTCGCCACTGTTTGCTGCATGATCCAGTCCACCACAATCAGGAATATCATGGGTGATAGTAGACAACCTTGTTTCACTCCTGTCTTCACTTCACTGCAAAAGCATCACTGAGCTGAGCTTCCCATTGTGAATTACTTGTCATGTGGCCTCTTCATATAGTTGTTGAATGAGGCTGATAACGGTTTGCGGTATTCTGTAGTATTGAAGCAGTTTCCAAATTACCTCTCGGTCGACGCTGTCAAAGGCCTTCTCAAAGTCGATAAAGTTGAGGTAGAGTGAGAGTTGACTGCCATTCTATACTCTGTTCTCTGATGATGCGAAGCGTTGCAATTTGGTCCGTGCATGATTTGTACTTCCTGAAGCCTGCCTGTTCCGGTCGTAATTTTGAATCCAGTGCATCCTTTAACCTCTCCAGGATGATATGGCTTAATATTTTACTCGGGGTGGACAGGAGAGTGATTCCGTGCCAGTTCTTGCAAACACTAAGGTCTCCCTTCTTCGGGAGTTTGACAAGGTAACCCTTCTTCCAATCAATGGCCAGGTACCTTCCATTCCTTCCACACCTTCTGCAATAGTGGTTTAGTGTGAGCATGTCCTATACTGTTGTCTCTGCGTCTGTTCTCAGTGCTTCTGGCGGGATCCCATCTGGTCCTGCTGCTTTCCCGCATTTCAGTAGCTTTATGGCGTTCAGGACTTCCACTTATGTTGGGGGATTTTTGTTCACATATATATATATATATATATATATATATATATATATATATATATATATTAGTCGGTTGATGAAACTGAGCTAAGAATGGACGAAAGTCCAATTAACTTTAGATTATCTTTATAGTGCTGTGTAACTGGTATAAGAAGTCTATAAGGATTAAAGATTTTCAAAAATTTGATTACAACACACTCAATAGTGAACCCGTTCATGGTCGATATGTGTACATATAAATAGTGTGAAGTATTTCCAGCGATCTTGTTATTTACTGTGGACGTACCAAATGTTATTGCATAACAATATATGAGAACGGTGTTGCCGTGCTGTCAGTTGACAGGAAATATAAACAGCTTGATTCATTTACATAAGAGATGAATTCTGGGTGCTGATTGAAGATGAAGTGAAAATTTCGGTCCTCAGCAGGATTCGAACCAACGACCAATGGGTGTCTCGGTCGATGAACTACCAGCCAAGCTACGAGACTCGACTGCTGACTAAATCTTTATTTCATTTCAATCACCAAGGGTTTTTTCTCGACTACAGTGTGAATTTATGATACATTACTATCGTTTGATCGTACTGGCTGCATAGTCACTTCTCATCCCTATTCAGACTTAGCTGAATTCAAGTCTGTCAAACCCCGGCTATCTCAGCTAGTCAAACTGATAACAATAAATGAACAGGAATCAGCCATAGTTAAACCTATTTCTCATTAGCTAGACTCGTCATAAACTCATGAAAAAAACCCCGCTGCATACTTCTTAAAATCTAATAAACTCCAGTAAGTCACTATGTAAATCATGTAAAAAAGTGAAACTCATGAAAGTAAACAATAAGAAGCTAACATGTCCATCCACAAAATTTCTTTCAAGGCGTTTGAAATGAAACTTCTCTCATTTAAATGAATGTAAAACAAGCCATATCGCAAAACATCGTTGAATTTGACGGGAAATTCAACTAAAATTCGAATTTTCTTTGTATATGACTAGTAAAACCACTCGATAATGATAATCTGTATCCTAATGAAAGTTCATTGATTAAAGCATGTGTGTGGTACGAGACATTACCTACCATACGTAGAAATGATAATTAGAAATTTAGTGAATCTTCATGGCGTGTCTAAATTTATTAGATTTCACCTCACCTAAACAAAAGTTGTCCAGATAATCTTCTATAGGTTTAAAGAATTTTCACCAGACAGTATTAGTAAAAATATCTCGAAAACGTTAATCAAAAAATCTCCCAGTCACAATCTGGAATTAGTGTGACACGATAGAAAAGGCGAAATGATGCTGTTGTGTTGAGGAAGTCACGATGAAGTATGAATTAATAGATGGGGTCAAAAGCTCACAAGCAAATAGTACATATGCATAATTTACAAGAGTGAGAACATTGGCATCCCAGGAGACATTCATCCTGATGAGGGAGAGAGAGAGAGAGAGAGTAAAAATACGAGTCTTGCTTGGAGAGCTTACCATGTTTAATTTGCATCTATTTTGTCGTTAGTATTCTGGATCTGCCGAGCATAACTGATAAACGTCAAATGTTGAGTGCCTGAAAATTGTATTGATTTGTATGGCTTCATACTTAGTGGGTTTGGTGTTCTGAAGTGAATTGATTTTCGTTTTGAAACTTTTTTGTTCCAAATGAAATAGTGAAAGGAGTGTGTATTTTGAGATAGTGTTTCTCATGAAGTGAGATTAGATATGGAGAGAAGCATTGAAACCTATTATGTGGTGGGAGTTTTGCAACAGTTGGCAGTGTGCACCCGTGTACCTGCTGATAAACTCGTGTATGATGAAGTGATAGTGTGAGGAATGGCAATCTTGTGAGGACGGTAGTAGGTGAGGAAGGCAAGTGATTGTATGAGATTGTGAACGTTGAGTGATTGAAGGATATTTGGTGTGTTGTGGATACTGAGACGATGGTAACTTTGCTGGTTGATGCTAGTCGGAGTGGGGTTGGTATGGAAGAAGACTGTGGGTGTTCAGACCAAGATGTGGCTGACTGCAGTCCATGAAGTCTTTGACTGTGTGATGTGGGTGGTGTAGGTATAAGTAAACTGGCCAGTTGGTGTAATCGGTTAGAATGCTTGATTGGTGACTCTTGGTGGCATGACTGAGAATTGGTGACAATGGTGCAGATGTATTCACTGTTTGATGTCCTCGAACGTTTCGATATTCTCATCACTAACCTTCACGCTTTCTAATCTCCTCACCCCCTTACACCTTGGGTTATTTGAGTATCCTTCCATTTCTGTCAGCCGTTGATTTGGATGGTACTAAGAAGTGTGGCAAATTGGAACGATGCACTTGTGTGCGAGGTTCAAAGTTAACTTACCTGTCTGCCTGCTCGTGTGCTCGTGACCGATCCGAATGACATTAGTTTTCGTCGACAAATCTCTTGTAGTCAATAGATTGTATTAATTAGTAATTTAGTACTTTGTCTCGAGGAGAGTTTGCTGGGTAGTTGACGGAATCCCGTAACTTGTGAAATCGTTTGAGTTGAGAGTAATATCGTGCATACAGATGAATTAGAAAGGCAGTTGGTGTAGATGTCACCTGAATCGACTGGTGTTGGAAAGTGTATATGAAGCTGGATTAAGAAACAGGATATGAAAGTTGATATGCTTATTATAAGGTGTAAATTTCGTGGTTGCTATCATCCATTAGCTTATTGCTGTTTAGTTCTGGTGTATGAGAAATCAGTTGTCGAGTGATATGTGGTTTTATCAGTGGTTCGGTAACTGATGTCTCGTCACTGTGAAAACGATTTTCAATCAATTAATATTAACATGTTGCAGAAGTGTATGATTTGATATACTTGGTTACTTTTATACAGTTCCAAGCATCTCTAATGTTTTTGAAATTTTGACTGGTATTCTAACAGGAGATAGTTTGCTTCGTATTAAACGCTATGAATCCTCCAACTGATTAGTTTATGTCTGTGTAGCACTGGGACGTGCTACCGATTATTCGACCACTCAGTGGTTATTCACAGACTGCTAAGTCCACACACCTTCCATCATCATCACCATCATCATCATTGTCATCTGAGACAAAGCAGTTAGACGGAGGACAAGAAGAGAAATTTGTTATGAGCGAAATATACAGATAGAAATTGATGAGTAGAAAACAGTGTAGAAAGTGGATAGCGAATTGTGATCGGGATTTTAGACTGCACCTGATGACGACTGTTTCACAACAGATGGTTTTGAGCCATGGAAGTCATACTGTCGAACCGGAGTTTAAGTTGTCGGGTGGACCCTCACCTGAACGCTTAGATTCTCCCTGATGACTGAGGGAGAAATAGTTCAGTATCGACATGCTTATTTCTTTTTTAAGTAGTCGTAAAGTGGCTTACAAAGCATGTTGAGGTAGATAATGGTTGATCAAAGCGTACTGCTGCATAACACATGTGACTGATTACAAGGCATTTGGATGCCTCGTCGGTGTCATAGCTGGTGTGAGTTGGCATAAGCCAATCGATCCGTTTGTCTCATTGTAGAGATATTGTCACTCATCGACCTTACCGATCAGGGTATATGTAACTCTCCAAGTATGTGAAGTGGTTAACGTGTTCAACAAGCATGTGGACGTAACAGGACATTGTTATCGATCCACTCATCATATTCTAACTACTGTCACATTGTTACCACCAGCTATGATTACAACAGTGATGCATGTCTGCAAGATTTCCACATGACATTGTTTTGTACTGATTGCTTTTCCTATTGACTAATAATTACAGCGTACTAGGAAATGGACTGAGCACTGGCATCATCCCCCTATCAATCTGACTTTTGTGAACGAAAACTTTCTGTGATAGCAATCTCGAGTCTATAGATGTCACACTCTATTCTGCTTTAATTTCTCCTCACTTCAACAAACCACCTTATTGTTTATTTTACTTTCATTTCTTGTACAGTTGGCACATCGAACAAAGGATATTGTGGAATTGGAAGCAATATCAGCTATGCTACAATCATTTTTGAATTCAGAACAAAGAGAATTGATCATTCTGATTATTCGAGAGTTGGTAGTGGATGTATCATGAAGTATGGCTGATTTCAACAATGTCATCACTCTATGAATTACTTTCTTCCCAAACAAGAGTGTATTCACAGGAACTTGTTATGTGATGATTTTATTTTGGAAATGGTGATTCGATAAGGAAATGGCTTGCAATTTCCGTATCATAATTTATATTTGAAAAACTTATCTGTTCTGCTCTTCTACTCGTATTTACGTGACTATTGTGACTGTCTTCTTTGGGTAAGTTGGTGTTGGTTCGAGGAGTAGTGTTAGTAAATGTATGTTGTGTCAGGTACATTTTGTGTGCAAGTGTTATAGGTGAGGGAGTGGCGGTGGAACTGTGTGGATATATTTGTAGACTGTCTGTGGAAACAGTCAATCCTCATAGTCGATGTTTTGGTTGGTGACATATTTATTTGCGACGAATGAGAACTGATTGATTTAGCATTTGAATTGAATATTGTATTGAGCAGCCTGGTTGAAAATTCAAGGATGAGTGTTCGTATTGAAAGTTGCTGGAGTAGTGACGATGACAAGAAATAGTCTAGTGTGTTTGTGTTTGTTGACTTATGGCTTGAGCGAGCTTGTAAAGTCGAATATTTCTCAGGTGTGTCGTTTGGAAAGGTTCAGCAAAGGAGAGATTTGGAGAGGTGAAATGTGGTTTATGATATATCATGACAGTACTGATTACTGGCATGTGATGGAAGCATCGAGTAAGTATTGTTGAGGTGATGAGCAGGTGTTGAGCATGCAAAGCAAGTTAGCTGATGATGATGATGGTGATGTGAACTAGGAGTGACTTCGATTTGAGAGACATGTTACACGAGTATATTCAGCATCGATTGCAATAGGATCGGTGTGGATGAGAACTGATGTTGGTCAGCTCAAGATGTGATACAGTGAAACGATGTGACTCACTGGTTATTTGAAGTGATCTAGGTAAGGCTTAGGGGTTGAGGGCACTTGGTGACACGAATCGAACATGTTGATCACTTGTCTTTCTCAATATCCTGTTGCTCTATAATTGTTGCTTTACTCTACTCATTCCATTTCCTGTTGTATTATCCCTAAATATCTGTTGCTGTTGTGTTGTGAAGTGTGTCAGATGGAAGATATTTTCCACCCTTTCTTTCATGTATGCTCAACATAATTGTCTCAGTTGTACAAATCTTAATTTGGAAATAGGTAATGTGATAAGATAAGATAGAAAGAATAAATGTTGAAGGTATTGAGTTTGATGTTGTCTGACATGCTTTTAATGTTTAAGGGAATGGATAGACAACTAGTAAGAGTATAAGTTGATGTAATACAATCTGACTGATAACAATGTGCATTTACACATTTGCTTGCATGTGAATGGAAGAATAAGAAGAATGATTTATTTGAAGTAGACGAGATGCTTATCGCTGACTGATTCATTGTGATGAATTAGGTGTTGATGGAATGGGAAATGAGAGGGGGAAGTAGTCGAGATTGAAGAAGTTAGTGATAACAGTGTTAACTTCTAGAACAATATACATGAAGAGGTAAATATTTTAGATGAGATAGTAGAAACGAAGAGATAGAAAGAAGGTATTGTTCTCTTGTGTTGTTGTTGTTGCCTTGTAAACAAGATGCAAATCAGGTGAAGATGACAATATGAGTTGAAGTTGGTTGATGAGTTTGATGTTGAGATTATGTGTCAGATGCGTCTATCCACTGTTCATCTCAGCTCAGAGTGTTCACTTGATGAGTAGTTGGATTTTGGGATGAGGATGTGGTCAGAATTGATGAGTTGTGTGACTCACTTTGTGAATGATGTAGGGAAGTGAAGGGATTTCGGTTTTTGAATAGGAGAGACCTGAAATGGTTGACTTGAGATTCGGAGAAATGGCGACAAGTCAGTGTAATTGGTGTATAATATCTTTTACTAGTGTGTACTAGGTCTGGGATGGACGCGAGGATATGGTCTGCACAGAATGAAGACTTAATGTATCACTTTGCAACTGAATCCAAGATGATTTCTTGTTGGTAGTATTTAGCATTTCTGGTTGTCACACTGGATTGAGTTGATCAGTGTCTGATGTATGAGAGTTCATTGTGCGGATGCCTGAAATTCTCATGGATTCCGATGTTGGTTATACATTATGTCGAGTGGTTAGTAGGAAGAAACAAATATCGTCGATCCCACTTTTAATCATTACCGAATATTTACCGAGATTTCAGGCACCAAGAACTTTACTGAACGCAGAGAGAGAGAGAGATGTGATAGAAAGAACGCTGGTGTTTCATGGGAGCCCTTACTATCTTGCCAACGAGAAACATAAGTTAGGTCAGGTTTGTGTAGGTGCATGGCAGTCGATTTGTCATAATTTTTGAACGCTGAAGGTTATGGGCAATGCCAACCAACAAAGAAGCAGTGTTGAAAATTGTTGACGCACCTATATACTAGTTGCAGTGTAAGAAAACCCGTGGAAATGGCAGACCCTGAATTAATCAAGTGTAAAATAGGTTGCTGATACAAACATGAGGGCTTCCGTACACCTCTCACCTTAGAAATGTTAATTCCTTCTGTGCTGCTGTGTCTATTTGGAAGCATACTTTCTTTTTTGATCTGATGATATTTGGAGAAGTCGGTCTTTTTACTAGAGGGATGACTTTCCAATTTTGATCATTACTCATGATCAAATGTGCTACTTGAATATTGTCAAGGAGGATTTTAACAGAAATTGCTTTCGGTACGGTACGGTACTTTTATCGATGATGTTCTTAAATGTATTTGTTTTCAATGTCATATTCATTAGGCTGGTTAGATTAGTATATCATACATTGCATTGCTACGTTTTCAAATGATAACACTGGTGATCTGTCTTATCCTGGTTAATGATCCATAGTGGAGGTTGGTGTTCCTGATTCCACTGACCTTTCGGTCTTTCACACCGGTTCTCTTAGAGGTATCTTCAGGATTCAGATGAAATGCTATGAGCTTGTGCTTCATTAGTGCTTCAATGACAGTCTGCCGATCTGACAGTGTTTCATTTACTGTTGCTCTGTATACAAACGGCGTCAGATGTACAATATTTATCAACATCCTCTTCGTTCTGGTCTTGAGTGAAACCTTCCTAAATCCGTGCGGAAGATGTTCCACTGAGTCATTAGATTGTGGATAATGAACTGAAAAGAAAGTATGATCAATCGCCCTGTGATTGTAGTAGTGTAGTAAGCGTTGCTTATAAGAATGGATATAAGTAGTATATGTTGGCAGGGTGGCAGAAATCATAAGGAACTACCAGCAATGAGTAAGGATTCTGCCAAGAGAAACGCAAGTGCCAAAGCAGGCGTATGAAAAGCAAATCAAGGAAGAAGCAGAAGAGGGAATGGAGTACATTTCTCAAATGACAGTTTTAACGACTACTGTCCCACTTATTGGCAACGGACATTTCTACCTTCATGCCTGTCTTCTTGCTTCCTTCAGCATTACTTAAGTTAACTTGATATTGACTTGAGAAGATTATCAAGCACACCGTTTACCAGTAATCTGTTGCTGGACAAACTGATGATTAGAACGCCTGGCGCTTATGCAGATGGATTATGTCGATTTTTAGGTGACTTAAGGAATGCGTATACCTTAATGAAGTAAGATTATTCATTGATTCGAACTGTTTTCGATATGCTTATATGACGGTTGGTGGTATGTTATTGGCAACAGTTGTGGAAGGTGTAAGAGATACTGCCTAGTTCTCATAATATCTCATCTTTATAGTTTTCTCGATAGGCATTCATTTCATCCTATTTGAGACTTGTCAACTGAATGTATTCGCATCCCAGTAAATGGCGTCGTCCTAATTGAGGCTTGAACCCTTCCGTAACTTATCTCTTTGCGCTCCAACACTAACCCACTGATGATAGAGAGCTACCTCAGGTACGATATAATAATGAATTTTCAGCAATATTGTAGCACTCATATCTGAGGCCGTATGCCAAAAGAGTTCAATCGATTCGATCAAGTATAGCGACAGGAAATTACAAGTAGCAGTAAACGGTAACTCTTCCGTATCTAGTTCATGCCTATCTGATGATGTCGATGGCTTTTCATTGCAGATTTTGTTTATTACCTGTATGTTAATGTATCCTTTGATAAATGATTCTGAAAATATCAAGATCTATTTTATTTGAATCTGAAGCTATAAAGGTTGCTTCTGCCTTCTGAAAGTCTGGTGATGAGTGACTAAACAAGTCCTGTAACTAGGACATCTCACAGAATGAATTTCATGGGATATTCAGAAATTTAGCCATCTCTTTGGACATTTTTGTTAATTATTGAGTACAAAACATCTTCAGATGACCAATTTATAATTCTTATCTTTATTATTGCTTTAAAGTCTTCAGAATTCTCTAATTATGGTACCCACCTACTTAACTGTTTACAAATGAGACCAAAAAATTCTTATAAAAGGTATCATACAAAAGTAATAATAATAATCGGCGAACTCACACTGAGATACTAGTCTAACACAATCCGGTGATCGAGATGAAGTTAAGAATTTATGATCCTAAGCTTACAGTTCCAATAACTGGTTCATGATATTTCGAAAAACAGCATAAACCATCGTGATCTGTGTGACATTGTGAAGCACCATGGTATTCGAGATTTTATCCACTTAAACTAGATAACAATCACTGATGTTATATTCTACACCATAAGGATGATTATTGCTGCTGTCGAACTTCGTCGTAGTACTCCTTCAGAAAACAAAGAAATACACTTTGAAGCTGTTCTTGGAACCAATAAGTATTGCTATTACCTGTCTTGAATGACTACAAAATGAATCAATGACAAAAATCAGTTATAGGTAGAAAAATATGTGGTATCAACTTGATTGCCCAGCTGTCTATGAAATGATATACATATATGTTTCGTCACAAATTTATTCTGAATAAGCAATTCAACTCTCCCAACTCATTCATAAAGACTACACTTGACTGGCTATACTATTTCTGTAACAGCCAGTTAAGTCTAATAGGTTTGTACTAGTTTGAAACCTCCCTCTAGTTCCTACTGAAGCTCATTTTAAATCACATCTAATAAATCCCCAGATGACGAGCAACCCTTTTCTGCCTGGTCTAGATTACTGGGAAGCCGTACTTCATCAGTTGACTTATTAATCAACCACATGGTTATTAAGAGTTCTTCCCACTATTTTATTTTGTCATCGTCTTTTATAGTGAGAATTGACCTAACGACATTATAGCAACAGATAGATGCTAAAATAACCAGTATCTTCACCATAGTCACTTACTTTGACGGCAACATAATAGTTGCACAGTTGCTTGAAGAATTGTAACAACAAACTAGTTCTGTGACGAATAACACACTATGTTACTCACTTGCGATCAAAAAATTGTTAGTTTTTGAAGAAGATGAAATATCATTATTTCACTTTCAGGGCTTCGAGTTACTGACTGACCAAATCTACCGGTACCTCAAATAAACGAAACGACGTTACTGCTTTTCTTTCTGAGACTAATTACTCATCACTATACGTTTCTAGCCTTGATATAAATCAACCTGTTTGTGTGAAATTTTTAGTGGAAGGTGAAAACAGAATGAATCATGATTTTTCGAAAATTGAAATCATTGTTAAAATCAAACATATTGCCTGCCGACAACAACTGAAAACTACTAATCATCATGGATGCTGGTGTTTTTCAGTGCACAGTTGGTGCTGGAGTTCTGCACATTCTTCCAGATAACAAACAGAAAGTGATTATAGTTAATTTATATGCACATTATAACCGAATGAAAGCAAAGGTACACAGAAAAATAAGCACTTTGCTCGGTTTCTACAGTATGTCGATTTTGTACGCTGACTACTAGCAGATGTATCTCACTCCGGACAGACTCTTAACTCGGTTATCAATGTTCTAGGCGAAATTTGGAGTCCCTAAGTTTAAAGAAAACGATTGCTTATTACGTGGCTTAACTGTGCTGATATTTAAAATCAGTCAATTAGATAAACTGTCTCTCCTGTCCACTGAATACCCAACATTAGATGAGGTATTATTCCAAGAGTTCTAGTAGGTGAAGGTATGGTTTCGTACCATTCAACGGGGGTTCGAATATTCTCTGTTATTCATAGAATCACAAGTGAATATGAACGTTTGATATCCGTTACTGGATTCCCTCAAAAGAAGTGGCTAGGGAAATTACGAAATTGTAATCTTCAGCTGTTTTACAACAGAAGGCATTCCTGTACATCGTCACTGACTGTTTTTGTTTGGAAATTACATTGTCATTCCATATTTACTTAGCTTCTGGTTTTTCAGTTCTATATCAGTCACCAAGAAGTTTAATCAAAGAAATCTATTGATCAATTTCGACAGAATATGCACTCGAACACGACGCAGATATTTCACCGGAGCTACCGTCATTCGTTTAACAAACTCTAGGTCAGATATACTGAAACACACATTATGATTACGCTGTTCATTGTTTAATGATTAGTCTCACCTTGATCAGGTGGATGGGCTCTCTAGGTGATTCAAAGTCATCACAGTTAACCAGTTAACAACTGCACAACCACTAAGAGTTCCTTCCGCTATCTTATCTAGCAATAGTTTACCGAAATCTATCTTCAGCGGTAACGATATCAAGTTGACATCATTTGAGTTTGAGTACAACCGTAGTGAGAGCTACTGATGAGAATGCATGTAAGCAGCACATAAAGCCATGTCGAAAGTGATTATAATCGGCTATGGAAGATTCGGTTAGGAAGAATATACAATAGCGGACAGAAATATAAAGGGCAAAAAAATTGTGGAATGAGATGTAGAACAAGGGGTTGTTTGAAAATGGATGCCAGATTTCCAGCATTAGTACTTTGACTGTAACTATCAGTTGTATTTTCTCAATAAACGATATCTACTTCCTCATTGAATTTCTTCACGTTGATTTCATCGACTACACTCACGACAAGCCTATCCAGACTTGGAGTTTTCGAGGATAGAGATATCTGAACATTACTGAAGGATTTCGCCGGGATTATGGGATTCATTGAGGCAAAGTCAGGGCAGCAGTTGATAGCACTGAGGATTGTTGTGAAAGGCAGGGAGAAGGTGGCCTTCCAGGAAGCTTACGGCGAGGTGAAGGATCTCCGGGAGATTGGCGTGTGGTAGATTCTACAGACTCGGCTGATGGTGGAGTTTGATAAATAAGCGAATGTGTTACTGGCTAAGCAGCAGCTGAGAAGTACGAAATTGAGGCACATGAAGACCCTCTATTGATGACAATAAAACTTTCGAATCTTGTTTGCTGCTCACTACTCAGCATCGAGAAGAAGTAGTGAGCACAACTGCTGCTAAAGCTGTTGATGGATAGATTGCCCAGATCAACACTTAAAGCCTTTTAACGCAATCTAGCTGACGGATATTAGACAGCTACCAAATATTACCTGATAGCTGATGGGACCATTAGCAGCGACCCTGATGGTGTAGAAGCCGAACTACTTGGAGAAAAAAAGAGAAGATTCATTATAGCTGATAGCAGCTCTTCATATGAGCATCAACTAAAAAGAAGCATTTCTCATTTGTTAGCGAACGATCCACTGGCATAAAAAGTACCTCCAGTTATGAAAACGGAGTTACATAAATTGTGCTGCATGTTCTTAATTGCCGTTAAGACTGGGGGCTACTGCGTCAATAGATAAAGCTGGAATGCATTCTAGAATTCAAGTAAATGGTAGGGAACTGATTTTGATAGATACACAGGCCGCAGTTTTGTTGATAAGGTAAGATGAACGTCAAAGTATATTGTCATTTTCGCTGTGTCAACTCAAACTGTAGGCGGACGTGGATCAAAAGTTACCGGTAAGCGTGGATGTGTTGTTGAAATAGGTCATAAAACTCACCACTCGCTTGCGATGATTAAATGATGGAGATCAGTATAATCAATGACAAAAAAATGGATGTCAAATCCAGGTTATCCTATTGAGTAAGAGAGTTTATTCACAAGAGAACGAGAACCATTTGGATATTGTGACAAAGTGGTACATGAATTACGGTTAAGAGACCACGGGTATACGACATTTTCAACCCGTCATGTATGTCTTCACTCATAAAGATATAGAACGACTTGTTCAAGAGATGTCAAAGAGTGGCATGATTAAAAAGGATGTCAGTTTGTACAGTTTATCTATGCTCTTAGGGAAGGAGTCTAATATGAATTACAGTTTCATGCGAATTTTGGAGAACTGAACAGAATTATTGAATTGAAAACACATGCAATGCCATTAATGGCCGTAATAATAGAACACCTGAAAAAAGTCATACTTTTCATTGAATGTAAATCACGATCGGGTTACTGGAAACTACAAATTGAGGAAGTGATATAGAGAAAACACCTTACATTTTTGGGCAGACACAATAACAATCGTTTGGTCTCATGGAAGCACCACTTATGCTTAGACTATTGATGACGTTATTGATTAAGAATTCGAAGAATTTGGAATTACTGGTGGTGGCCTAGAGGTGGATAGTTTATCCAAAGAAGATTACCTAGAATATTCAGAAGCCATCATGAAAGTCATTGAGGAGTTCTCACTACGTATTGGAAAGACGAAGTTGCAGGTTGGCAAGTCGAATAAATATTGCGTCGTCGTATCCCAAAGTAGTAGGTGGTTAAAGAAAGCAATTAGATGAAAAGATCCTTCCCACCAAAAACAATGCAATTCCGAAATTCACAAGAAAACTGAAATAGTTTGTAGGAAAAGCAACCTTCCAGAGTTAGTTCATTGAAAACTTCGATGCAGTAACAAAATGCTAGGAAACCCGAAATATGTGTGGACGTAGAAGACACAGAAGATATCTGTCCGATTTAAAGAACTCTTAGATGAATTCAAGACTCCCAGTATGCGGCAAACAACTTGCTGCTTCTGCAGATGATAGTGATTATGGAATAGTTGTCAGCCTAAGAGAGGTCGAAGTTTTTAAGTTTGCTAGTCGTATGTTGACGCTTGCAAAATAGAAATATTCAACAGTCAAGAAAGGATACTAAGTCATTATCTAGGTTTTGGAAAAATGGACACCATACCTCCTTGGATAATGGTTTCACATTCAGACGGACCACAAAACCCTGCAGTGGTCACCAAGCTCAAGGGAAATTAGCACAATGTGCTTTACGCCTTCAAGAGTATAATTTTATGATTGTTCACTTCTTAGAGGAGACTGTATTATAGGTTCATTTTTCCAGATCAGAGTGAACTGATGAAATGCCGGCAATTGTAAACGTAGTCAATAAAGTGGAACAGGTCTCTCTGAGGATGATAGACCTTCAAAAGTCGAATCCCACGAATAAAATAGTAAACCAGTCGATAGATGAAAGAATGGATGATGAGGTAGCAAAGGCGATGAGGAACGGTGAGGTCAGTTATTGTATCCGAATGCAAAAGGAATAACAGCAAAGGCTAAGCAATCATTAGTGTCCTTAAAGTGCCTATCTTTTGTTCCTGTTCGATGACATCCCTATTAGGTCAACTACACTTTTTAAGGCACATTTTTCTGATATTTCCCAAATTATACTAAAATTGTCCATTGTGTGGACTAGCGATCTAACTCCGTTTTCTCTCTGATGTAACGGTTGTGATATTAAGGGTAGTAGGATTAACTTGAACATAGGAACTAAGAGCAGTGACAATAGTTAGGATAAGCGTTTGTCATTTCTCTCAATCTGTTGACTATAGGAGCAAAGAGAAAACCTGAAACTAGGTTGAGACAAGTAACATCGCTAAACCGTCAAATTTGTGACATAACAGTGGTGTAGGATATTCATTTACGGAAAAAAAATGTTTCTATCTAGGTTAGCAACGCCAAATTATTTGAATCCATGTTATGTCTCATGTAATCATAGTCTCTAAAAGCACCAAAGGAAGAGATCACATTTGAAAACTGACTTCATCAGTCTGAGAATTTATTCCTATCTGATTTGACAAACATTTGGTGATTCAGCTTGACTAAAACTTGGAATAAACAAATTGAGTATGAACCTTATTGTAATTATATTCTCCTAAAACATTTCAGTGAAGCAGTCTTACCTTTAAAGGATACATTTGATGAATTCTCTATTCTTTTTTCACATAAGGTACAATTGTTTTAAATTAACTGAAAACTCAAATGAGGATTACATTTCCTTTCCTTCTCAAGTTAACCACTACTGTGAACACTTTCATTTGAAATCATGAACTGAGGAACATTTTAAATGTTTAATACCTGTCCATGGATGATTCTTCGAAAATGGATGCCAATAATCGCCTATAACTACTAACTGAATCTTATCTTAATACTACACTTTAATAAATCAAAACGGATTGATGACTAACAATCAACCTTAAAGCAGTTCTCAACATTCTAGCAAGTTAATATTCAAATCCAGAAGAAACAAAAACTCACCAAATAGAATTAAACAATTGCAAACGCTCTCTAAAATCTATCCAAACAGTATCCAACTGCAACTCACAAAGTTCTAAAAAAAACAGCTCTGCAAAGGAAATCACATCGATAACCTCTATCCCAATGTTGGAACTATGGTGAAATCAACTCTACAAGCTATTGTCTTCATAAACTAATGTGGAAAATCCTATAAAAATGGTGATAACGATTGGTTCTATAGAATACTCATTCATTTGATGCTTTCATATCAAAAGAAGTCAGATAAATTCAAAGATTAACTTGACCCTATGAAAACCAGTGGGATATTGGTTAATTTAAAACTGGATTATGCCGACAATTGATCTTGTAAATTTCATTCTAATTCGTTTCCAGGTTGACACTGTGTTGGATATAAAAACAATTTCTAAGGAAACATATCATGATTCTAATAAATCCATCATCTTGCTCATAGCTGAATATCTACAGGCGAAAACTAACAAGTTGACAGAAGAGATAGCGAAGACGGGACTTTAAGTGAATGTAGAGAAGACGAAAGTGATGAAGATACCCAACCAACAACAGAATCAACAATGAGCACCGATCACCCTTAACAGGAGAAACCTAAGGAAGTACTCTCTTTCACCTACCTAGGCAGCATCGTTTCAACTACAGGCGGTGGCACAGACGAGGATGTCAAAACTAGGATCAGAAAAGTAAGACAGGCTTTCATTAATCTGAAATCAGTGTGGAGATCTACTGCACTCAGCATAAAGCATGAACAAGATCCGGATTTTCAATACTAATTCAGTCAAGTCAGTGCTTGCTTCTATATGGTTAAGAAACTTGGTGCGTCACGAGAAGCCTTTCCAACAAACTGCAGACTTTCATCAACAGCCGCTTCCTACGCTCACTCTATACTGAAGATCAGATCAGAGGGCCAGAATAATATGAATCAGCAACAAGGAACTCTGGCTGGCTGGCAATGAACCAACCAAGAACCCATCGCCCAACAAGTATGCAGTGGAAGAAAGTGGAGATGGCTTGGGCATACAGCGAGAATACCGATTGGGGACATCATGCGTCAGGCCAGGGCCTCGAGTGGAATCCAAAGGAGAAACGACGAGTTGGGTGTCCGAAGCGAGGGTGACATGGAGATCATGTGAGGAAGAAATGAAAGCTTGTTGGCAGTTGGGGCGCCAGGTTGAAAAGACTGCAGAGAATAGAGTGTAATAGAGGCGTGCTAGTGGAGCCCTATGTTCCACTGGGAACCAAAGGAAAAAATAATAATATTGCTCATAGCGGATCTGGTGGTATCATTAATCTGATTAGAGAAATTGATCGTACTTGTCAATTTATATATGTGAATAAAACTTGGGAACTGTGATAGATTGTAATTCCCTTTTGATCTGTCTGTTAGACATGTCACAGATTGAAACAGTATTATTTACTCCATAACGTTTCAGACAACTTATTGTTCACACTAATATTAGGAATTTTCAATTCAGAGGCTAAATCACCAATGGTAAATGCTTTTAGACTGACATTCCTGTCTTGTTTTAAGTGTTTTTAAAGGCCACCCTGGCAACTGATGAGATAGATAATTATATCCCTTTATTTTATGCAAAAGTACTTTTCCAGGTGAAATACCGAAGCCTACTTGGTCATTACAGCAGTTGCTAGGGTGGCCTTTAAAGTCACTCTTAATTTTGAGTGACTTCAAAGGCCGTCCTACTAACACCTGAAATAACCAATCAGACGTCTATGTTTTATGGAAATCTGCCTTTCCAGTCAAAATGGAGAAAGCTAATTGGTTATTTCGATTGTTGTTAGGGTGGCCTTTAAAGAGGCCTAAATGCTGAGCTACTTTAAAGGTCACCCTAGTAACTCCTAGGATAGCCAGTTAGATTTCTATATTTTGTGAAAAACTCCCTATCTAGCCAGAATACGGAAACCTGATTGGTTATTACGGCAGTTCCCAGAGTGGTCTTTAAAGTTGCCCTAAATGCTATTCGTGTTTCCTCAAGTGATAAAAATGAAAGTTTTTCTATTCTCCATTTATCTTCAGGTTTACAGAAACCCATTGAGACGAAAATTCCTTATTTTTCTAGTGTATTACGAGACAAGTTAGAATGCTGTCCTATATGGCAATAGTTAAATTCAGTAAGCATGACAACTGTAAACCTGTTTTTCGACCGAAACATCTTGTTTCATATGTAGCCATCTTCCTCTTCGACAATGAATTAGGTGAAATTGAGAGGTTTTAGGTTATCTCACAGCTCATTTATTCTGATTGGACTGCACCTATCCTGTCATTCACAAAGCCAACAGATCTATCAAACTTTATTGAGATCGCTCAAGTTAGATAAGTAATGGCTTAATTTTTCTTCATTATCCGCTAACATTGCCTGTTGATCTACTTAAAAAACTTAATGGTGGATTTATACTTTCGAAAATAAATTTTTCTCATGCAAATCTATAAATCCCAACTGATAAACAGATAAAAATACCTATTCAAAATTAATATACATTGTGGGTTGTACCAATTCAACTGAAAACCGTTTAGTGTCGAATCATCAGCAGAAATGTTTCAACAAATTATAAATATGATGCTGTCAGATTTTTCGATCGCATTTACATTATTATATTATCATTTGTCCCTTGGGTTCCTAGTGGAACAGGGCTTCAGTAGAACGTCTCCCATTACACTCTGTTCTCTGCGATCTTTTGAACCGGGCTCCACCACTGCCCACAAGCTCTCATTTCTTCCTCACACGATCTCCTCCACGTCACCCTGGAATACCCAACTCGCCGTTTCCCATCTGGGTTCCACTCGAGGGCCTGCTGCATGATGTCCCCGAATGGTCTTCTCAGTGCATGCCCAATCCATCTCCACTTCCTTTTGCATATTTGCTGAGCGATCGGTTCCATACCGCGATGATATTGTAGGGGTCTTGATGTGTTACTGTTATGTAACGCTTAACCAGCTCTGCTAAAGTTCGATAACCTCTATTATCTGCTTAATCAGTGCCTTACGTAATGTATAAGTACTGAGACTGAAATACAAATCAAAAAGACCGTTATTCAGGAATATATTCGAAAGAGTAACATATCTTAATAGGATAAGCGTGAGTGGTTTCTACGGAAAAGGTTTGTTCAACTTATCTAGGCAATACGACTGAGCTACGGACTTTGAGGATATGAATGTTGACCAGTACAAATGGAGCACAAAATGAAGTCGAGGCCTGCTCGTATGTATACTCGTTAAAACAAAACTTAAAACACCTTAAGCGTCCAGAGGTAAGCTAAAAGTTTATTTAGCAAATATTTACTGATTTCACTTCATTATTTTAGGCCCTAGTTGTATTTTGGTGACAAGAAGGTGCACTTCAGTATCATCATTGTTTCCAAATCCATTGTTAAACAAACTTCATACACATTTGTTTTCGTTAAATTAAGGATGTTGATTTTATAGTTGACAAACATGCGCATGGATACGATCTTGAAATCATCAAAGTAATCGCCTCCAACAAATGATTTTATTCTTCAGTCATTTCTTGATATGATTAGCTGTTATTCATTTCACTACTAAATTACGTGAACTTTGTTAACCTTTAAATGGATAACTTGAGAAAACAGTCTTGTAAACAGTTTAGAATTGCAAAAATCATATTAAGATTCTAGGCTCGATATCTTGGTTGACACCTTATACTATGGAATCCATGTGGTTATCTTACATGGATACCAAGATGGTATTCAGAAAGCAATTAGCCATACCTCTAGTAATTTGACACCAGTTGAGCGTAACTGTGTTTAGATCGAGAAAGAAGCAGGTATGACAGTACCTGGAGGTACACAATTTTATTGCATGCTTAAATGGATGTCATTTCACGCTGCGGACAGACCATAATCCATTGTTTGCTATTTCTAGCTCTAAATCTGGTTGCCCCTTATACAGTCATTCGTTTACAGTGCTGGGCTACTTTTTGGATACGAATTCATCATCCAGCGTATTCTTAAGAATAAATTATCCCAAAACTGACCCCTCATACATCTTCATAAGAAGACACTGTCATTATAAAATTTTCAGACGACGCAGATGTTCGTCACATTTTGAATGAATCTGTCCGCCAAACTCTTATTACAGTCAAAAGAATCGAGAAGTTTACAACTCAATAAGAAATTGGTCCAAAGAGTAATTCAATACTTCCAGAAAGGTTAACCATAATGTGTAATAAAGCATCCACAATTTTATCGATTCTCTCTACGTCATGACTTTCAATCTATTGATGATGAATGCATAAGGCTTTCGCACGGGAACGTAATACCGTCTGGGGATAACATATATGAAGTCGTTAGCATACAGTAATGTGCACTGGTAATTCATCAACAGAGATATGCCAACTGTGCACATTAAGCGGAAATACAAATACAATTCGGATTATTTTCATGGTCATCCACAGCCGAGAATTCAGACTGACTACAAACGACCGTAAAATTATCAAAGATGTCGTGTAGTCGCAAATGCCTATTCTGAATGGCAGGGTCCATCATCACAGACGGGACTACCCCCATAATGAAAATGCACAAGTTATCGAGATTATCTAGTAGATATAGCATACCATAAACTAGCATATCTGATGCTGGTACTCAACAAACAACGCGTGTATTTGCGGAGGAAAATGAAACAGATTATATTCATGTACTTCTAGCTCATCCCCAATCTAATGACTAAGCTGAGCGTTCTGATGACACATTCAAAAAAGCATCTTAAATTTTGAGTTGATAGTTATTTGGAGATAAAAATGTTGCATCGAACAATTTTACTTTTCAAAAATTTGTAACTTAACATTTTCGCACTTTTTCTTACACTGTCTCCAACCTTTTAAATACTGCACCTTTACTGCTTGACTTTCAATATGAAATACCAATGACCTCAAATTTGGTCAAAATCAAATTTCTTGCATATATACGCCAATGATTTGACTTATGTATATCATTGGTGGAAAAGTGAGAACTTTCAGCCCCATCTGCGCTCAGTAAAGTTCTTGGTGCCTGAAATCTCGGTAAATATTCGGTAATGATTAAAAGTGGGATCGATGACATTTCTTTCTTCCTACTAACCACTCGACATAATGTATAACCAACATCGGAATCCATGAGAATTTCAGGCATCCGCACAATGAACTCTCATACATCAGACACTGATCAACTCAATCCAGTGTGACAACCAGAAATGCTAAATACTACCAACAAGAAATCATCTTGGATTCAGTTGCAAAGTGATACATTAAGTCTTCATTCTGTGCAGACCATATCCTCGCGTCCATCCCAGACCTAGTACACACTAGTAAAAGATATTATACACCAATTACACTGACTTGTCGCCATTTCTCCGAATCTCAAGTCAACCATTTCAGGTCTCTCCTATTCAAAAACCGAAATCCCTTCACTTCCCTACATCATTCACAAAGTGAGTCACACAACTCATCAATTCTGACCACATCCTCATCCCAAAATCCAACTACTCATCAAGTGAACACTCTGAGCTGAGATGAACAGTGGATAGACGCATCTGACACATAATCTCAACATCAAACTCATCAACCGACTTCAACTCATATTGTCATCTTCACCTGATTTGCATCTTGTTTACAAGGCAACAACAACACAAGAGAACAATACCTTCTTTCTATCTCTTCGTTTCTACTATCTCATCTAAAATATTTACCTCTTCATGTATATTGTTCTAGAAGTTAACACTGTTATCACTAACTTCTTCAATCTCGACTACTTCCCCCTCTCATTTCCCATTCCATCAACACCTAATTCATCACAATGAATCAGTCAGCGATAAGCATCTCGTCTACTTCAAATAAATCATTCTTCTTATTCTTCCATTCACATGCAAGCAAATGTGTAAATGTACATTGTTATCAGTCAGATTGCATTACATCAACTTATACTCTTACTAGTTGTCTATCCATTCCCTTAAGCATTAAAAGCATGTCAGACAACATCAAACTCAATACCTTCAACATTTATTCTTTCTATCTTATCTTATCACATTACCTATTTCCAAATTAAGATTTGTACAACTGATACAATGATGTTGAGCGTACATGAAAGAAAGGGTGGAAAATATCTTCCATCTGACACACTTCACAACACAACAGCAACAGATATTTAGGGATAATACAACAGGAAATGGAATGAGTAGAGTAAAGCAACAATTATAGAGCAACAGGATATTGAGAAAGACAAGTGATCAACATGTTCGATTCGTGTCACCAAGTGCCCTCAACCCCTAAGCCTTACCTAGATCACTTCAAATAACCAGTGAGTCACATCGTTTCACTGTATCACATCTTGAGCTGACCAACATCAGTTCTCATCCACACCGATCCTATTGCAATCGATGCTGAATATACTCGTGTAACATGTCCCTCAAATCGAAGTCACTCCTAGTTCACATCACCATCATCATCATCATCAGCTAACTTGCTTTGCGTGCTCAACACCTGCTCATCACCTCAACAATACTTACTCGATGCTTCCATCACATGCCAGTAATCAGTGCTGTCATGATATATCATAAACCACATTTCACCTCTCCAAATCTCTCCTTTGCTGAACCTTTCCAAACGACACACCTGAGAAATATTCGACTTTACAAGTTCGCTCAAGCCATAAGTCAACAAACACAAACACACTAGACTATTTCTTGTCATCGTCACTACTCCAGCAACTTTCAATACGAACACTCATCCTTGAATTTTCAACCAGGCTGCTCAATACAATATTCAATTCAAATGCTAAATCAATCAGTTCTCATTCGTCGCAAATAAATATGTCACCAACCAAAACGTCGACTATGAGGATTGACTGTTTCCACAGATAGTCTACAAATCTATCCACACGGTTCCACCGCCACTCCCTCACCTATAACACTTGCACACAAAATGTACCTGACACAACATACATTTACTAACAGTGCTCCTCGAACCAACACCAACTTACCCAAAGAAGACAGTCACAATAGTCACGTAAATACGAGTAGAAGAGCAGAACAGATAAGTTTTTCAAATATAAATTATGATACGGAAATTGCAAGCCATTTCCTTATCGAATCACCATTTCCAAAATAAAATCATCACATAACAAGTTCCTGTGAATACACTCTTGTTTGGGAAGAAAGTAATTCATAGAGTGATGACATTGTTGAAATCAGCCATACTTCATGATACATCCACTACCAACTCTCGAATAATCAGAATGATCAATTCTCTTTGTTCTGAATTCAAAAATGATTGTAGCATAGCTGATATTGCTTCCAATTCCACAATATCCTTTGTTCGATGTGCCAACTGTACAAGAAATGAAAGTAAAATAAACAATAAGGTGGTTTGTTGAAGTGAGGGAAATTGAAGCAGAATGGAGTGTGACATCTATAGACTCGAGATTGCTGTCACAGAAAGTTTTCGTTCACAAAAGTCAGATTGATAGGGGGATGATGCCAGTGCTCAGTCCATTTCGTAGTACGCTGTAATTATTAGTCAATAGGAAAAGCAATCAGTACAAAACAATGTCATGTGGAAATCTTGCAGACATGCATCACTGTTGTAATCATAGCTGGTGGTAACAATGTGACAGTAGTTAGAATATGATGAGTGGATCCATAACAATGTCCTGTTACGTCCACATGCTTGTTGAACACGTTAACCACTTCACATACTTGGAGAGTTACATATACCCTGATCGGTAAGGTCGATGAGTGACAATATCTCTACAATGAGACAAACGGATCGATTGGCTTATGCCAACTCACACCAGCTATGACACCGACGAGACATCCAAATGCCTTGTAATCAGTCACATGTGTTATGCAGCAGTACGCTTTGATCAACCATTATCTACCTCAACATGCTTTGTAAGCCACTTTACGACTACTTAAAAAAGAAATAAGCATGTCGATACTGAACTATTTCTCCCTCAGTCATCAGGGAGAATCTAAGCGTTCAGGTGAGGGTCCACCTGACAACTTAAACTCACGGTTCGACAGTATGACTTCCATGGCTCAAAACCATCTGTTGTGAAACAGTCGTGATCAGGTGCAGTCTAAAATCCCGATCACAATTCGCTATCCACATTCTACACTGTTTTCTACTCATCAATTTCGATCTGTATATTTCGCTCATAACAAATTTCTCTTCTTGTCCTCCGTCTAACTGCTTTGTCTCAGATGACAATGATGATGATGGTGATGATGATGGAAGGTGTGTGGACTTAGCAGTCTGTGAATAACCACTGAGTGGTCGAATAATCGGTAGCACGTCCCAGTGCTACACAGACATAAACTAATCAGTTGGAGGATTCACAGCGTTTAATACGAAGCAAACATCTCCTGTTAGAATACCAGTCAAAATTTCAAAAACATTAGAGATGCTTGGAACTGTATAAAAGTAACCAAGTATATCAAATCATACACTTCTGCAACATGTTAATATTAATGATTGAAAATCGTTTTCACAGTGACGAGACATCAGTTACCGAACCACTGATAAAACCACATATCACTCGACAACTGATTTCTCATACACAGAACTAAACAGCAATAAGCTAATGGATGATAGCAACCACGAAATTTACACCTTATAATAAGCATATCAACTTTCATATCCTGTTTCTAATCCAGCTTCATATACACTTTCCAACACCAGTCGATTCAGGTGACATCTACACCAACTGCCTTTCTAATTCATCTGTATGCACGATATTACTCTCAACTCAAACGATTTCACAAGTTACGGGATTCCGTCAACTACCCAGCAAACTCTCCTCGAGACAAAGTACTAAATTACTAACTAATACAATCTATTGACTACAAGAGATTTGTCGACGAAAACTAATGTCATTCGGATCGGTCACGAGCACACGAGCAGGCAGACAGGTAAGTTAACTTTGAACCTCGCACACAAGTGCATCGTTCCAATTTGCCACACTTCTTAGTACCATCCAAATCAACGGCTGACAGAAATGGAAGGATACTCAAATAACCCAAGGTGTAAGGGGGTGAGGAGATTAGAAAGCGTGAAGGTTAGTGATGAGAATATCGAAACGTTCGAGGACATCAAACAGTGAATACATCTGCACCATTGTCACCAATTCTCAGTCATGCCACCAAGAGTCACCAACCAAGCATTATAACCGATTACACCACCTGGCCAGTTTACATATACCTACACCACCCACATCACACAGTCAAAGTCTTCGTGGACTGCAGTCAGCCACATCTTGGTCTGAACACCCACAGCCTTCTTCCAACCAACCCCACTCCGACTAGCATCAACCAGCAAAGTTACCATCGTCTCAGTATCCACAACACACCAAATATCCTTCAATCACTCAACGTTCACAATCTCATACAATCACTTGCCTTCCTCACCTACTACCGTCCTCACAAGATTGCCATTCCTCACACTATCACTTCATCATACACGAGTTTATCAGCAGGTACACGGGTGCACACTGCCAACTGTTGCAAGACTCCACCACATAATAGGTTTCAATGCTTCTCTCCATATCTAATCTCACTTCATGAGAAACACTATCTCAAAATACACACTCCTTTCACTATTTCATTTGGAACAAAAAAGTTTCAAGACGAAAATCAATTCACTTCAGAACACCAAACCCACTAAGTATGAAGCCATACAAATCAATACAATTTTCAGGCACTCAACATTTGACGTTTATCAGTTATGCTCGGCAGATCCAGAATACTAACGACAAAATAGATGCAAATTAAACATGGTAAGCTCTCCAAGCAAGACTCGTATTTTTACTCTCTCTCTCTCCCTCATCAGGATGAATGTCTCCTGGGATGCCAATGTTCTCACTCTTGTAAATTATGCATATGTACTGTTTGCTTGTGAGCTTTTGACCCCATCTATTAATTCATACTTCATCGTGACTTCCTCAACACAACAGCATCATTTCGCCTTTTCTATCGTGTCACACTAATTCCAGATTGTGACTGGGAGATTTTTTGATTAACGTTTTCGAGATATTTTTACTAATACTGTCTGGTGAAAATTCTTTAAACCTATAGAAGATTATCTGGACAACTTTTGTTTAGGTGAGGTGATATCTAATAAATTTAGACACGCCATGAAGATTCACTAAATTTCTAATTATCATTTCTACGTATGGTAGGTAATGTCTCGTACCACACACATGCTTTAATCAATGAACTTTCATTAGGATACAGATTATCATTATCGAGTGGTTTTACTAGTCATATACAAAGAAAATTCGAATTTTAGTTGAATTTCCCGTCAAATTCAACGATGTTTTGCGATATGGCTTGTTTTACATTCATTTAAATGAGAGAAGTTTCATTTCAAACGCCTTGAAAGAAATTTTGTGGATGGACATGTTAGCTTCTTATTGTTTACTTTCATGAGTTTCACTTTTTTACATGATTTACATAGTGACTTACTGGAGTTTATTAGATTTTAAGAAGTATGCAGCGGGGTTTTTTTCATGAGTTGAATTTGCTGTCATATGGAAAGTTTTTTTTTTGGACATGGCTGGATTTATTGCTAAATATGAAAACTTTCGCATTGAATGTACTTGGAATAAAATTTGTGAAAATTTTTCTTAGATTCAGATTTGTCTAACTCAACTTTGCTAATGGTAATTTAGCCTCTGACATAAACTTTCAAACAGATTTTATGTTTTTATTTTGTGAAGATCAACTCTATTTGAATGAGTTTGATTTATTCGTTGAAATGTTTCATTGCTGAAAGTTATGCGTAGTTGTTTATCACTTGGTAGTCTTATTGGAATGGAATTCGAACATTATATATCAATACTCTACCATTGTTCTCGTAGGACCAATTTATATAAACATGTTTTTCAGAACAATTTTTAAATTGTTTAGAATATCATTCAGAATTTTAATGAGTAAATATGCTTAACCATTAGCCTTGACCAAGTAATTTTTTTGTCTACACGACAAATTTATCTCATATGATCTAGTTGTATGCATGTTTCATAACATTCTTATTAATTAGCCTTTTTATCTGTTTGGCATAACTGAAAATACAATTCTACTGGTGATAATTTTTGGCTGATACTATTATAACTATGCTGATCTGGTTGTACTGAGAGTGTGCCATTGCGAATAAAAGTATTTAATATTGTTTGATTGAGGTTAATTTGACTGTTTTTTCAATCGGTCAGTCATATGAATGAATATATGAAATATGATTCTTATTCTTTTAACAGAAACCTAATTTTTCTAGTCCCAGTGAATATGAATTTCAATTTCTGGAACCATTTTGAGTAGCTATTAATGCATCTTTGTTATTGTTGTAATATTTACTTTTCCGTTATCAAAGTTTCTACCATTCTGATCTATGCATTGACAGATAAGCTGAAAATCATCTCCCTATGTAAATAATTATTTGATTGGTCAGTGTACTGTCAAGTATCTACGGTTTTTGTACAATGAAAACTGCAGTTATACTAATATATACAAGAAATTGGAATAAAAAATGGTTGTGTTGATTAGGGAGAAGCTATACACACCTATACTCTTATGCTGGTGATTCAGAGGTATATCCTGTTGTCTATTGCGATTAACCATTTAAACTTTCATTTTAATTTACTAATCTGTACCTTCGTGAATATATATCACACTGGGTAGGACGTTTCAAAATTACTTCCAATCAGACTTGAAAATGTATTGAGTAATACCTAAATACCTTGATGTTACTTCATTCGAGTAGTTTGATCGAGAGGATTCTTAATGAATTTTCAAACGAAGCTGAGTAGTCTGAGTTCACATTATTCTTTAATATAGGTGTAAAACTTGGGCACTGTGGTAGAAACTAATTCCATATTAGATATGTTTATTTGATTTATAGCACACAGTAGGTAATCTAGTATTATTTACTTGATGACGTTCCGAGCATAAATCAGCATTGCTCATAATCATATCTCAAATGTAATCACACTACTTTCAACATTCGATTTTTATAGTTATGTCACTTTATATGAGTTGCTTTTATTGGTAGCAAAATTTTCCATATCTCTGGTATAGGTGTTGAGCCATTTCTATTACATGTGTTGTGTGTTGATTCGATGAACAAAGATTCAGTAATCAGTCTCTCTCTGCACCTAATTATATTGGACTCTAGTACAGTGGCTGTATCCCACCCTATTGTGTGGTTGTGGTTGCATGCATAGCAATAACCGAGTTTTTTTCTGGATTATTGGTCTTATTTAGGTCTGTTGTTCTATAATTAGCTAAATTCCTATGTTCGGCTATTCTAACTGACCCCGACTGACTAGTTTGACCTATGTACTTGATGTGACTCACAGTCATTACATGGAATTTGACAGACTGGATTATTTTGCTTAATTGGTTCTATCGGATCCTTAAGCCGACAAAGTTTATCTCTGAGTAAGTTTGTAAGTTTAAATGTCACCCTAATTCCAGCTCTGTTGAGGATTCTGCATAAAGTTTCTGAGGTACTCTCCTTATAGGGTGATACAATGGAGGCTGTGAACTCCTTTTTACTCGTGTTGTCGTTATTAGCGCTTTTTTTTACGTGTTTCAATTCCGTGTTTAGGTTCTTGCTCTGACTAGTCAGCTTTCTAGCCCTATCATTTAGACATTTGACTAATCCTGTCTTAACTGATATTGGATGGGATGAACTGAAGTCTAGATACCCGTTGGAATGTGTTGGTTTTCTGTAGACAGTAGTATCCAAGCCACCGTCTGTTCTTCGTTTTATTCTACAATCCAACATAGGTAATTCTCCTTGTTCATTTTCTACCTCGTGTTCTGTTATTAAGCTGAAGGCGCATTTCAGTTGTTCTTTTGACAGCCATGCTGGATAGTGTTCGCCAGCACGTTTTACAAGTGGACATGTGGTGAAGTCAATGTACACATCTTCATAGGAGCAAGTAAACTAGTATGTGAACACTAATGTAGTCCAATGTGTCACCTTGTCTTTCACACATTAACCAAAGAGTTTCTTGTAGGAGAAAATAATTCGAAAGGTGGGCAGCAAAGTATCTTCTATTTAAGGATCTCGACATTGGGTTTTTGAAGATATCTACAGTAATATCAGTCTTGAATTCAAGATTCAGCAAAAGAATCTTTTTCTGAGTCACATATATTCGTTCAGTAGGGTTCTTATCTACGAATCCAGGCGGGAAATCGTTTTCTACTAAAGTTTGTCGAAGATTTCGCGATTCTCCTTCAACTTTGTCTTCAATACATATTTTCCTGATCCTCGAGGAAAATGAATGGACCGAACTCTGACAATTAATTAACTGTCCGCTCCTCTTAGAATTTCTATAAGTCGATCTACGAAGTGAATTATCATCTTTTCTTTGGATTTAAGCATTAAAGAAATGGAACACTACCCAACATTCGCTGGTAAGAGAAGAACAGAGATCCAACTCAGTAACAAAACGTCTTGTTATAGATTTATCCTGCATTGCGTAATCATACTTCTAATTTTCATAATCCCTTCTTTATTCTCCTACTCCAAATCCTCATTCGTATTAGTCAACTTTCATTGTATTTGCATACTTCTGTCACCGTGTTTGAATATATCAGGAAGCTCCTGATATCCAAGATATCTAATGAGAAGCCGTGACCTGTCGGGTCAACCAGTCGGAAGTGAAGTGGATGCTAACTGAAGACCTTGGGTGACAGTCGCGCTATGTCATGAATTGACAGAAGTTGGAAATTGTAAACTACTGGAAACCGACCCAGTGACTAAATGGTTAGCGCATTCGCCGTGAAACCTGAAGGTCCTGAGTCCCATCCCTAGCCGGGTCGTGAGTGTGTACTGCTGAGCAGTCCCATACTAGTTGGACGAAACAGCTGTCCAGTGCTCCCAGATTTTCAATGGTTCGCCAACTGATGTCAGTCCATGATGAATACTACTTCTAAATAATGATGACTCTTAGATGAATTAGTGTCCTCAGAATTTTGAGCTTATAGACTTTCAGCATCCTTCGCTTGTGTGGCTAATGACTTAGGACTCAAACTTACCCTAAAATGATACTATTAAATTATCTGAAGTATTATCGAAATAATTTGACAGGTTTTAGGTGGAACACCTTCCTGATCACAAAGATCTCACCTGAGATAGCAATATGAAGTGTCTACAAATACCTCAAAAGCATACAACATAACAACTGAAAATGGAGGCCAATGCTGTTAAAAAAGTGAAACTCATGAAACTACAAGTAGTTTCATCAATATTCGACACCTTCAGAGCAATCTTAGAAGCCTACTTTAAACAGTGACAATAAGTAGAAACTTGTGATAAGTTGGTTATCATTGTAGAATCAAGTGAAAGTGCATTTGGAATTTGAAACTAAATGAATTAGCAAGAGAAGGAAAATATATTCGAGTACTCCAACAACAACATCAAGCTCCAATCACCATCAACAGGAGTAACTTTCACCTATTTAGGCAGTACTGTTTCAACTACAGGCGGCACAGATGAGGACGTCAAAACCAAGATCGGAAAGACAGCGAGATAGGCGTTCATTAACCTGAAACCAGTGTGGAGATCATCTGCCCTCTGCATAAAACGTTAACAAGATCCGGATTTTCAACACTAACCTAGTCAAGTCAGTGCTTCTATATGGTCCAGAGACTTGGCGCATTATGAAAGGGATTTCCAACAAACTACAGATATTCATCAACAACTGCCTACACTGGCTCGTTACTGAAGATCAGATGGCCAGAAATAATAAGCAGCAAGGAACTCTGGCCGGGGACGAATCAACCTAGAACCTATCGCTCAATAAGTATGCATTGGAAAGAAGTAGAGATGGATTGGGCATACACTGAGAAGAACATTCGGGGACATAATGCACCAGGCACTCGAATAAAACCCAGATGGGAAACGGCGAGTTGGGCGTCCGAGGCAAGGGTGACATGGAAGAGATCGTATGAGGAAGAAATGAGAGCTTCGGGAGCCAGGTTCAAAAGTTTGCTGAGAATAGAGTGCACTGGAGACGTGCTGCTGAAACCCTATGTTCCACTACGAACCCAAGGGACAAATAATAATAATAATACTCCGTAAAGTTATTCAAAATAAAAAGGCAGTCCATGCCGATTGTGCAGAAGTTGAAGCAGGAAGCCACGAAAAGATGTAATGTCTATGCCGGAAACTACTACTATATAGATTCTTAATTGTATACCTTCCCCCTGGTTACTGTATAAAATATAAATGATCAACATCACCTAAAGTAAAACATACTGTACAAAATCAATCATTCGCATTGTAATGAAGAAAGACTAACGTATGGAAATTAGTCAAGGTTGATGGCATAACGACTTGGAAAGATTTGCAAACTTGTGATCAATTGTCCGGTCGTGCCTGTGCACAATATGTATATATGGGAAAATGGAAGTTCGGTCTTACGTATGCATTGATATATTATCACGTCTGAGAAATCATAAGATTATATACAGTACTTAAGTCAATCCATGAAGTGGTATCTCAGACGCATAAAATCGATAAAACTTGATTTGACGAATGTAATTCATTTCTTTTGACTTGTAATTCTCTGCTGATCCATATGGTGGCTTGGATCGGTGAATCCCTGTTGGGATATATTCTACATCACCTCAGTCTCCTATACGGATGTCTACTTTGTGTAACCGTTAACAGTGAAATCTAGTACAAGTGGCTTTCATGATTCAGTAGCTTGAGGTTCCAGCACTTGAATCAATGGGTGCTGGGATTTCAGTCTGTGAGATAAACATTATTTACAAAGATGCGGGCATATCCAACCGACAAGTCCTAAAAACAGGAAAAAAAAGGGTGTCCAGAGTGCCATGGTCAAGTCGATCGCACCAATGTGATACATTCTCAATCAACTTCATTTCATTTAATGTTTGTTTTTATTAAGCGCAAAGACATGAAAATTTCCAAGCGATTCTGTCTTCGAATGGACTGATATTTAAATGCTTTCGATCTTACCTGAAGTTATAAGGCTATCTAGTTCAATTTGTGACATTTAATACTATCATATACACCAAGTTACATTTCTGAATTTGTTGTCTAACCCACGTAACTGAATTTGATTGGTCACTGAAAGACAAAACAACTTCGTGTTGTCTAGTCCTATGTGCTGATCGAATTCTATCGACTCATTGGCAATGTGGTCACCAGGCTAGGAGATTCACTATCGGAGATTGCCTCCATCCATCTAACACCAAGTAGCTTAATGCAAATATCTTCACGAATATCTTATGTACTACTGTTACATTACATCTCGCACCTATCAAATGTAAGATGATGCTCCTAGACTGGTTTGCTGTAAGTACTCGAAATTTAACAATAAGGAGTGAAGCGGTAGAATATGTCGACCACTTCACTTAGGGAGTTGCATCAGCCCGAACGGGTTGGTTGCTGACGTAATCTCAAATCGGATACGGAAGGACTGTTTAGCATTTGCCAACTTGCTTCACCTGTGGCGCCATCTGGCGAGATTTCCGACTTGTCTGACAAAGAGTAAATATACTACGCTGCAGTCCGTCCTGTCCTGTTGTACGGCTATGAGACATGGTCGTTAAAATTAGATGTAAAGCGGTTACAGATGTTTGACCGTCGGTGTCTTCGTAGCATTACTCGCATTCGGTGGAATCACCGCATCCTGTGATGATGGCTCAGTATATCGCTGAGCGACAAAACGCCACTGGAAACAAAGTCATAATTTTCAGTGAATGTAACATTAACAATTGTTAATGATTCAGAAAATGAAAATATTCCTAATAACTCTTTAATTAACTTGAATATCGTCTGCTTTGTTGCTATAGAAGTGGTGGATGAATACTAATGATAAGCATAAAAAGTTTATTTACACTAGTTGTATATTTCATGTCATTTTTCGTTGATATTCTGTACACCTTGAATGAAGTTACTGTTGGAGAATTTCATGTCTTGTAGTGAACCGCAATGGAAATTCAAAGATGCAGTGAACTCGTTTTACAGATATATCACAGCCAAAATTAACAAGGTTAATAACTAAGGGTAATAGTAAACCTTCACAAACCAAACAGAATCAGTTAACTAAAATACTTAATTTTCAAACTTTTCACCAGAAAACTATATACTTCAAATAAGCCTTGATATGTATTAAGCAGAATAGTTATCAGCCAACCTTTATATATTAGAGGCTGAAATACAGTGTTGACTCAAAGATAGTGAGAAAATTGTTATCCTGCACTGGAGACAGGACTTATTTGGCAAGGAACTGCATGGTTAGTAATGAAGAAGCTAAAATAGTTTGTCAACCATACATTCATAGTGTTTTTAAATAGGTAGAAAGAATGTGAAAACAGAAAGTAATGGTACAATGAGACTAAATGATTAAACCTTTGGGGAAACATAACCCTCATTTATTGCATGTCTTACCTACTTTATAACCTTTTAACTCAATACTTATTTACTTATTTAGGCTCTTTTATCTCTTTTGACTTCATTAATTAATTTATTCATAGTCCTTCTTGACCCAGTACCTAGTTATTACTATAGTGAAATGTGGGTAAAATTCTGCGTTACACACACGAATGAAAAACAACGGAGAAAAGTAAATTAATTTAATTACTCTATATTTATCATTGGTGTTGAGCACACCCACTGTTGAGAATTAGTGGTGTATGTAAATTTCTGATAGATTCAAAATATGTATGAGTAGGATGATCACAAGTAAAGAAGACAATGAAAAACTTTTCTTATCTTATGAACTACAAAAAAAGTTCAAAGGTTCATTGAATTCCAAAGATATTTTTTAATGATATCACTAATACAAATACGTAACAATAAATTGATACAAGCTGTGAATTATACACTAGCAGAAAATGTGAGACTGAAGAGATACACTATTGATAAACATACCTAGACACTCACATGAATGACGAATACAAAGAGCAATATGGTTAAGATTTTATCCATATGCAATGTAAAACAGCACAGTTCAAGTACTGTGGTAAATACTCTAAACATTTAAAGCAAAACATGTATACACTATTTTGGTCAACATCCCAACAACTATAATGGCAACATATCAGCTTTTTGTTGTTGAGAAACTGCCTATAGATTAAAAAAAATAATAACCCCAGAACTTGACTATACGTGAATCACTACTACATTTCAACAATATCATAAAGATAAAACTTTACACGAAATCTCGATGAGCACTATTTACTCAGAAAAACTAAAACTTTTTCAACTATACTAGAATTCTCCTTTTTTTTTCTAAAAATCCCCTCGATTGAAACGGTTTACATAATATAATCATGTATTTAGAGTAAAATAGGGAAATTAAAAAAAACTGAAAGAAGGAATTATTACACTGCCAACATCCGGCATGTTACCATGCAAGCTTTATTTGACAGTGAAGACGTGAAATATTACAATGAAAGAGGAGAATAATTAAAACTACCCTTAAAATTATTCATTTCTCATACTGTGGATGGAATCATGACCATTAACTTCAGTCACGCTATATAAAGCTTACATGACAATATGCCGGATACCAACAGTCAATTATTGCCTATTATCACTTGGCAAGTGTCAGTTGGATTAAATGAAGCGCATAGATATACGGAAATAAATAAAAACGTAGTGACTACTTGGTTAAAACCGGGTAACTATAGATATAAAAACAACTTAAACTCTTTCCACGTAGCACCACAGGTGATTATAAATCATTCATGTCTACAAGCAGACGAATCTGATGCCTTTAATTTATAATAACCTTTGAATAAATAAACGGGGGTTTAGTGGAATAAATACCATAAAGATCAGTTAAGTATAAACAATTAAACAAAAAGAAGTGATTATACCAGCTGTTAAAGAAGCCTCATAGGACCTCACATTCTAATCCACAAGCCACACATATGCACGACAGTCAATCTTGCTGTTAATGTGACAGAGGTCAAACTAGTGATACTGTCCAGCTTAACATGACATATCTAAATTGCTTCAGAATTAAATGTGCATATAGAGTCACAAGGAAATCAAAATATAACCACCAAGTGATACAAAATCATTTTACTGGATAAACATTTTGAACTAATGATCGCACTGGATAAGTCAACAAAATTCATTTTGATATTTTTGGAAAAAAGATTAGAGAAATTATTCAAGAAATCATTGATAGTCATCCATATCAACAGTAAGAAAGAGACAAACAAATAAAAATCAAAACAGTTAACAAAGAAGCATTGACTAGATAAACAAAAAGAAGAGACAGTGAAGAGAATACAACAACATACCCAAAGGAATAAAATATAACACTGATTCGCAGCATACATTTTGTTCAATAAAGCTTATGGTGAAGGAAGAGGAACAAGTATTTAGAGCAGCGGAATAGAGTAGGAGATAGAGAATGGTTCAATTATTACACATAATGAGAAACGACAAAACAAAAAAAAAAGAGAGCCAACAAAGAATTAATTATGATGCAATTGCACTATTCTTCAATTTTCAGAGAACAAAAGCGCCAAAAATACAAATTAACAAGCGTTGTTTAATTAGCTGAAAATTTTAAAGTGATGATTATGTGTATAATTACAATTATACACGCATACAATCTAAACAATGCCTAAGTCAAAGCAGTAAGTAAAGAATGGTCAAAAGAAAAAATTGGCTGCATGGATTATTAGTACTATTAATACTACTAAGTTTGTTTTGCTTTTTCCCAAAAAAACTATTGCATACAATGTGAGTACTATTATTTTTTTTCTTTCTCACACTCATAGAATACAACACAAGTAGTACAATCAATACTATTATCATGTTTCAGAGCTCCAATAACTTGTGTAGACATTTACACACAAAGAAAATGACACAATCTATAATCCAACATATGGATGTATGTTTGTAAGAATAGGTGTTGCAGTGACCCCACCTTATAGTCTATAAAGTAGATACATGCAAGTACATATTTAAAAGAAAATATAACTGAAAATGACTTGAAAAATTGTAGAAAAAAAAAATGTGGAAGAAATTTATCGGATATCTAATAATGGCATAAGCATTTGAAAATGAATGTACGCATTTAGTAAGTGTAACATGATGATAAATCGGAAAAATAAAACAAACATGAACACGAAGAATTAAGTTACTTCTGTTGGGTTTTTTTTTTCTTGCTTTCAATCACTGCACATTATCATCACTCATTACGCTCAGTACAAAACTGAAGGAAAGTATATATATATATATATATATATATATATATATATATATATATATATATATATATATATATATATATATATATATATAACTCTTCCCATTTAAAAAGACCGTGGGTAAAATTCCAATGATTGTCATCATGATATCATCACAATAGGCAAACAAAAGTTGACAAATGTATTAACGTGTTGACAAATGCAAAATGAAAAACAAAAAATGGAAACTGTAGTATGTACGCAAAACACAGTGTACAATAAAACAAAAAGAGAAACAAACAACAAAGGCAGTGAAACAAAAACAGGAAGGAAAAGAAAATTTTTATAACTAATACTTGCAAGAAAAACGCAAATTATAAATACACTCCAAGAATACAAAGATGGTAGGTCATTGAACGTCTGAGAGATAGCAACAAAAGGCGAATTAGAGGACTATAGTTAGACATTATATCAATGACAAATCCAAGTAGAGAAAAGAAAGTAAGAAAGGAGGGCTGGAAAGAATCAATAACAAAAAAAAAATAATTATGATCTCTATAATTACTAAGAGCAACGAGGAGAAATGAACAGAAAATTCGACGCCTGTAAAATAAAAATAATTAATCAGTTTTCAATGCAGGAACAAGTTGTGTCTACACAAAAAATCGATACGGCGGGGGGGAGGGATAATCAAATACAGACACAGACATACATGCACTAAAGATATTATATGTAATATATGCGCATAGTTGAGTACATATATACTCAAAATGTGATTGTCTTAAATCGTAAATGATTAAAAATAATAATGATGAAAGCAAAACAAAACACTTAGTTTATATTATTCGAGATTCATATACACACGAAAGAGAAATGAAGCCGTGCAATATTACAACAACACTGAAGCTGGCAGAAAAAGAAAGGGAGAAAGTAAACAAATGCAATCATGAAAAAATAATGCTCATCAAACAGGTATACGCTTAATTTGTGAAAAATAAACAGCAGCAAAGGTAGAAGAACACTAAGACAGTTCAAAATCTCAAGTGCTACATATGCCAATCATTACTACTGGCTAGATAATACGATTGCTAACTTGATAGGCGTGAAAATCACGATTATAATAATAATGACAATAATAAGAACAATACAGAGAAGATAGCTATGAAAGTGAAGAAAATAGACAATAAAACAAAAAAAAAATAGGAAGAGAGAGGGGGGGCGGAATAATTCAACAAAAGCAAAATAAAATTAAGAGCCTAATTAATTATTAAATCCATAATATATTGCATCATTTTACTGGAGGGTAGTACAGTTGGCAGCAGTTACTATTGGAAGAGATTCAAAGAAAAATACTATGTGTATATAGAAGCAATAAGCAGACAAAATGTGTATAGAATTGAACACATATACACATATGTATATAAACGTGTATTCATATATATGTATATACATATATATGCACAGTGACGAAAAGAGTTCAGAAAGGCAAACTGGCGGCGGCGCATTGAACTGACACAATATTGCTGTTGCCGTATTCTTGGGGAAACACGTTCATTGCGCGACTGACTAGCAGACAGAGAGAATACAATGGTAAGCACCGTTGGGTGGTTGTACGTACATTAGCTCGAGGAGAAATTGGATTTCAAATGAAGAGAAAGCAGGCTAAAAAAAATAAGATACAAAGTTCAAACAACTAAATATAGCCAAAAACAACCAAAATAATAATAATAATAATAAGCTATCTCATTCAAGTATACAGTAAAATAATTAGTCATTAGAATTAATTCACATAGTTATGCTTAGCAGAGGAATCCAAGACGTGTATTTCGTCCTATTTGAGACTCATCAGCTGGATGCACCTGCGCCCTAGCGAGTAACGCTGTTTCTCATTGAGACTCGAACCTCAAACCCATTGCTTCAGACACCAAAGTGTTGTCCACTACGCCATTAAGGCACGAAAGTGATCTCCTGTACAACGGCTAATACTTATTACGGAGAATTACAAGTATATCAACAAATAGTCATGAAAATTTAGAAGTAGTATTCATCATGGACTGACATCAGTTGGAGAACCATTGAAAATCTGGGAGCACTGGACAGCTGTTTCGTCCAACTAGTATGGGACCGCTCAGCAGTACACACTCACGACCCGGCTAGGGATGGGACTCAGGACCTTCAGGTTTCACGGCGAACGCGTTAACCATTTAGTCACCGGGTTGGTTTCCAGTGGTTCACAATTTCCATGATGAATACTACTTCTAAATTAAAAATCCCCATTCATCTCAAAAAGTTATTAAAATTGTTTTCCTTTATCCTGCCGACAGTGAAACTCAATTTGGTCAAAGCTGTTCCTAATCGAAAATATAAGGAAGGCGAATTGTCAAACATAACAGATGAAATGAAAAAAAAACACTCAGCAAGTTAGGTTGCGCCATTCATTCCGGTTACACTACTACATATATATTTTTAATTAAGTTACGTATGATTTGATAAAACGTGTAGTCTTTAATAATTGTATTGCTTATACTAACAACAGCATGGTGTGAAGGGGATGCAACCAATAAAAGTGAAAAAGTTATGACAAAACGGGAAACGAAAGTGTTTAGTGAAATAAATGTTCAGATAGATATTCCTGAATAAACCGAGAGATTTGAGTTTCCACGGTCACATTTTGTTTTCTACACTCAGTTCGTTTACTACCACCTGACTCACAGACTATGTTTAAAAACATAATAGCAAACTGTGCTGAAATATTTTTTTATGCTATATTATCACACTATAGTATGAGTGTACCAAGTAAAGACACAAAGAAAAAAAATGTTTCGAGCATTAGTTTGACTTCATTAAAAGTTAGCCATACTTACACATATATATACGAAAGTAACAGGGTATATATTTGTAGGCCCTATACATATCTAAAACGATTTCAATACAACAAGTATCAGACAAACTCAAGATATAGCCTTGCAAAGAAGTGCATCACCTTAAATTGACATACTTCTCAGTAGCATGCAAAGAACAACTAAATATATAAAAAAAAAACTCATATCAAAGAGTAGAAAAAGACGTGTGGGAGATAAAGAAAACGTCAAGGCATTAGAAGTTGTCAAAGAGTGAGCATATTTGCACCATTATCACCGATTTTCAGCCATGTCACCAAGCGTCTACAACAATTGATTCGCATTACTTTGAAAATCCAAACCAAGTAGTCTACACAAGCCTACATGACTCAGAACAATAGCCAGAGACTTTATAGACTGGAACAATGTCTTGGTCTGGTCACCCTGAGCCTTCTTTCAACCTAATCCAACTTCCCCTAGCATGGCATATCGAGGTGGGCGGTGACTCGGCGTGTACAGCACATGTTCAAGCAATCACAGTCAATGAAGATGTACAATGTCATAGACGAACTGGCCTGTTTTTCGTAGAACCCTTTGCCTACCCTTGATATTACTTACACGGTGATAACAGCGTACGCAGGCGATGCTACAAAGAAGTGTCCGAAAACATGTAATCTCCTCACGACCATATGTCACAGCCGTATAACAGGGCAGAACTGACTGCAGCGCAGTATACTCGTCCTTGGGTAGATAGTCGAATATCTCAGCAACCGGTGTCAGAGATGATGCAAGTTAGCAAAAGTAAAATGGACCTTCCATATCCAGTTCTGATGTATCACTTTAAATTTAACAGGTGTGAAACGCATACCAAACATGGGAAGATTTCTGTTTAAAATAACCATTCAGAAGACCTCAGCTAGTAGGACAATTTCATTTGAGTACTGTGAAACAATCGCATGCCTTTCGGTGAGTAGGTTAGAAGTAACTAAAATCATGTTCACCAATACGACTATAATGAGGCCAAATACGGACAGTGACATAGGGCGTCCCTGAGACAGGTGTAGAAATCCACTAATTCACCGCCAATCACGAATACACAATTATTGTATCCTATCATTACCTTGGAAAAAGGGGAAATATCGCTGTACTGCACTGATTTTACACGGTAGCAATTTGAAACAACTTAGTGCAGAGCTCTACTTAACTTTGTTACTCAACCAACTGTTGTCGATAACAAATAACAAATGAAGAATGGAAAATGTAAGCTACTACTGCATAAAACTATTTTTTTAAAGTGAACATTACCACCAGAATGTTGATGCATTGATCACGTTAGACAAGATTGTATTCTTTTAAATTCAATTGAAGAATTGTATCTTTCACAGCAGCGAAAACAAAACGTATATTCTCTGTGTCTGTAGCACAGGTGAAATGAGAGTAGATTATTTTCTCAGGATCTGGATTCAATTCAACAAACATTTTCAGTATGAAATCACGTGCAGCTTCAGCATCGCGTTGGGGACCTGGAACAGAAGTTGATAATACGATACTAGAACAAATAGTTGAAATCGACTGGTACTAACTGAAAAGCAAACTGAATGATTATAGAGGTTAAGAACAAAAAGCGTTCCGAGACAACGAAACTGTTGCCTTTAACAATCTATAAAGTTAGGTCTAAACTTCAAACTGGGCGAAGTAAAAGGAGCTGTAAAAGACTCAATCAATCAATATCAACATTAGGACAAGGCATTACTGTACAACCGTCCAGGTTGCCACACTTTATATCAGCACATCAGGTAACAAAGTAGGAAGAGATGAAGAAAGAGATAAAAATTGATGAAGACCAAGTAAGAAAGCAATGAAAGAGAGGAAGATAGAATTTGGAAATGCTGAATTCAGAACAGCGGTAGTGTGTAGATACTGCACCACTGACATCGATTTTCAGCCAGATCACCTTAAAGCTGCAAACACTGGTTTCTGTTGTCGCATGGACCCCAACCGGCTAGTCTGTATCTCCCTACATGGCTCAAACCAACAGTCAAAGACTTCATACAGTGATGCCATGTTTTTGTATGGCCGCCCCTAGCCTCTTTCCAGCCTGAACCTACTTCACCTAACTTTGTGCGACGAGGTAGACTGGGACTAGGCATGTGTAGCATATGTCGCAGCTATCTTAGTCAATAAGGGTTCACGGTCATATCAACCAACCTTCCTCTCTCCTCTAAAACTCTACACCTGACTTCTGCATTACTCACATGGTGATACCACGGCACTCGACCTACACTACGAAGGTAATGGTGGTTAAACATTAGAAGACTTTTCATGTCCTCTACCTTCACTGGTCATGTTTCAGCCATAGGTTAGGACAAAACAAACTGCAACACAGTACACTCGACCCGTAATACGCAATCAGATAATGCAGTGGTGCCATAGATGGAATAAGTTGGCGGAAACCAATAGAACCTTTTGCGTCCGTAAAGAGATTTCGTTAAACTGAAAAAGTGGACTGATGCAGAAACATTACAAGTTTTATCAATGTAAAATAATATATTTAAAAATATTACATGAAACATTCCTTTTTTGTTGCCAAGTGAATGTAATGTTTATAAGTGATTGCACAGCTTGAAGATTACACCACAGAGAAGACTGACTCTTCGATTCGTTTCATATATAAATTGGGATTTTTGAATAAAATAAATAGGATCCAGTTTCAGATGGATGGGGACTATGCATTTATTTTGAAGTAAGAAAAGTTGTTCAACTTTTTCATTAAAAAAAAGGATGTGATTGAGAGTCAGAGTGATTTCGCAGAATAATAACATGAAACGTTGAAGTTCCCGATACATACAAAGTATTATCGTATGAACCCTTATGGTAAACAAGTGCATCACAAGCAAAATTTACGTGAAAAATAGCATTCAAGAAAATCTAACAAATATCCCCTACTGTCCATTAATATGAGTAGAAATGTCTACCTAGACAACTGAAGAAAATAATCTGAAAATGATTGCTTGAAGTCGAATTTAGATGCGTGATAAGTTGAATGACATGACCACAAAGTTTAACTTCACAATGGAATTTAATATTAGGTAAGTATGCCGAATGAATGCCAGAAGCACTGACAACAGATGCAGAGACAACAGTATAGGACATGCTCACACCACTATTGCAGAAGGTGTGGAGGGAAGAGAAGGTATCTGGCCATTGATTGGAAGAAGGGTTACCTTGTCAAACTGCCGAAGAAAGGAGACCTCAGTGTTTGCAAGAACTGGCGAGGAATCACTCTCCTGTCCACCCAAAGCAAGCAAAATATTAAGCCGCATCATCCTGGAGAGACTTAAAGATGCACTGGATTCAAAACTACGACCGGAACAAGCAGGCTTCACGAAGTACAAATCATGTGCAGACCAAATTGCAACGCCACTCTACGCATCATCATAGAACAGAGCACAGAATGGCAATCAGCTCTCTGCCTCAACTTCATCGACTTTGAGAAGGCCTTTGACAGCGTCGACCGAGAAGTAATTTGGAAACTGCTTCACTACTACGGAGTGCCGCAAACCTTTATCCGCCTCATTCAACAACTATATGAAGATGCCACATGCCAAGTAATTCACAATGGGAAGCTCAGCTCAGTGATGCTTTTGCAGTGAAGTGAAGACAGGAGTGAAACAAGGTTGCCTACTATCCCCCATGATATTCCTTATTGTGGTGGACTGGATCATGCAGCAAACAGTAGGCAGCGAGAAGAGGGGGATACACTGGACTGCCGAAAAGAACCTAGAAGACTTGGATTTCGCCGATGACTTGTGCCTGATGTCACATAAACTTGAAGATCTGCAGGCAAAAACTAACAAGTTGATAGAAGAGGCAGCGAAGACGAGACTTCAGGTGAATATAGAGAAGACAGAGGTGATGAATATACCGCACCACCACCACCAACAACAACAACAAACTCCAATCACAGTCAACGGAAGAAACTTAAACGAAGTAACCTCCTTCACTTATCTAGGAAGCACTGTTTCAACTACAGGCGGGACGGACGAGGACGTCAAAGTCAGCCAGGATCGGAAAAGCAAGACAGGTGTTCATTAGCCTGAAATCAGTGTGGATATCTTCTGCACTCAGCATGTGGAACAAGATACGGATTTTCAACACCAACCTAGTCAAGTCAGTGCTTCTGTATGGCTCAGAGACTTGGCGCGTCACGAAAGGGATTTCCAATAAACTACAGACATTCATCAACAACTGCTTACGCTGGCTCGATACTGAAGATCAGACGGCCAGAAAGAATAAGCAACAAGGAGCTCTGGGAACGAACTAACCAAGCAGGAAGCTATCACGCAACAAATATGCAGGAGGAAGTGGAGATGGATTGGGCATGCACTGAGAAGGCCGACTGAGGACATCACGCGTCAGGCCAGTCACTCGAGTGGAATCCCCATGGGAAGCGACGAGTTGGACGTCCGAGGGTGACATGGAGAAGGTCGTGCGAGGAGGAAATGAGAGCTTCTGGGCTGTCGTGGAACTAGGTTCAAAAGATCTCAGAGAACAGAGGTCACTGGAGACGTGCTACTGAAGCCCTATGTTCCACTAGGAACCCAAGGGACAAATAATAATAACTAATAATGCCGAATGAATTGCTTTGTCAAAGTAACCTACAGACTTCACCAACACAGAAATACAGTCATTAGTTCTTTTTACTGAGGAAAGTGAAGTGTAAGATACGTTGGTGAATCTTGCTACCATCATATTACTTAATATCAAGAAGGAAATACAATGAGTTTTATGATCAGTAGCTAACAGGAACTGAATGGTAAGCGAATTTCGGTAGGCAAGAAACACTAACTACTATGAAAGCTTAACATCCGTAGATAAGACCACGTGGATAATCATTGAGTCCCTCTTAGTAACACCCAAGTAGGAGAAATGTTTTTCTGAAAGAACACATAAAAATAGGTAACTTTTTTTTAGTTACTATTCTCATTGTGACTTTGAATGACGATGACATGCCAGTCGATATTCTCAATGATGACATAACAATTTTCTTTGCCATCTTATTTCTCATATTACAAAGTCGAGTTGACTGGATATTCGGCGAAAGATAACTTGCAGCTTATAATTTCCTTGTTGAATATATATGTACATGAATGAACCCATCCTATTTTGATATTCATCAATTCATCATTTTCTTCGTACAGCAGTGACTAATAGTTTTGGATAGCCGACTTGTAATCAATCGGTCAAGGTTTCGAACCTCACTCCGACTACAGAGGTTAGGATGACCAGGTAGCATAATCAGCCTTTACATACAAAACGTATGACTCATTAAACAAACTTGCATGTGATTGCTGAGTTACATTCTTTTGCTGTGCTCTAGGTCAACCCATAACACCGGGTGTTTATTTGAAATAAGAAAAGCTTTAAAACTCACGATGAAGATGACAATGTTCCTATTAAACATCATACTATTTAAATCTTTACAGTTTCGCATCCTTTTTTCTTCAACGTGCGTTTCATTTCATAAAACTTGCTAGTGTTCTGATTGGTTCAGGTTACTTTTTAAAGCGGGAATTACCATCTGTCCTCCGAAGTCAGTGTAATCCTGTATGTTGATAGTTTTTACAAATGCATTTTCCGTTCATGATACAATAAATTCAATTTTATTCTTTAAATCACTCGAGTTGAATCCTATCAACCCTAGGGACTAAGAATCGTTACTTATTCTCATGTGTTCGTATATTGTGCAAAGTAAAAAGTGAGATGTTCTTCGATATTTCCTAGTGTACATATTCTCACCAGACTTCATGATACTATCAGTACTAACCTTTAAGAAGATGTGAGACATGTTTGTTGCACTATGATCTCAAACTTCACGTGGTTACATTGAAACGGAATGTCTAGTGAAATTGTATCACTTGTTCACGCACATCTGTTTGATCATTGGCCTAATTAGTCAATTTTCATTTTCAGGACGGATAGTTGTTTTCTCTCTAGGCCAACTGTAAATTACGTCTATATTCACATGCTCATTGATTATTGTCTAGACTGAATGATACTTTCTTATAAAATTATTTGTAGTCATTTGAATGAGTTCGATAATAAGATTTCTACAAACAAATTTGTGAATTCGGCTACTTACGCGTAATGAAGCGAAGAATGACGTGGTATGTCGTCTCATCATTAGTTGAGGGTTAATGACTACCTTCCTCCCATTAACCTAGTCAACGTAGTATTGCAGACTACCGCATTTTTCATTAATAATTATTCGATCTCTCTTTGCCAAAGCATCTTTTGCTTATGTATTCAAGTTTACTGTATGCAATCAATCAATGGTCACCGAAACATACTTGTTGTAGGGTAGTGTAATGTGTTAACTGGTTCGAGGCAAGTTCACTGTTCTTCATCCTACTGATGAACTTGACCAGCTCCGGACATTTCCCATAAGTACTCATCCTTAGACTTCCGAAATGCTAGTGTGCCTCAGTGAATCAAGTCTCTGAGAAACAGTTCATTTCTTGTGGAGCATGCGGTAACTACTATTGTAGTTTACGTTTCGGTTTCTGAGTGGTTTTTCTGTACACATTACTACAAGGTTCAATAGTGTGTTCTGTTGGTGAAAAAATTCGGGAAAAAACTCATTTCTGCCTTTTTTCTTGTGAAACGAATTTTTTAAATGTATGGTTGATTAATTTGAACCGTTTACAAACACGTCTCACATTGAGGTCAAAATTAGACGAAAACCTCTTACTCAAATTAATAGATAGTACCTAGTGTGAGCGAAACGATTATCTTAACATTCACACAACATGGAAACTCGCCTCACATATTTATGAAGTTAGTATTGATGATGCCACCGAGTACGGTGATGAAACGTACACGAATACATATCAAACAAAGGTCAGACAGCCTCAAGCAGTAAGTTCTGTCAGATTACTTTTGCAAAATGATGAATTAAGCTATGGTGTAAGAGGGGAAAAAATAGACCTGCCTTCATAGAGATCACTAATTCAAGAACGAATTTATTCTACTTACCATCGTACTCTGGGAAATAATCAACTAGATGTGAATACAGAACTTTCTCCTCCAGCAGATCTTTCTTATTCAGGAATAAAATAACGGATGATTCCTGAAACCATGGATAGGTTATGATTGTTCTGAAGAGGGCTTTACTTTCTTCCATACGATTCTACACAAGGAAAGATGAAACCAAATTAAATATATAAAAAAATACTATTTTGTCTCAATTGTTCTTTATATATTTAAGTTCATAAAGAGGAATATCTGTATGAAAAAATCCATTCAATGTCTGATCCATATGATTAAGATAAAATGTGAAACATCAGTGAATACCTGGTTTAGTGCGCATATTCCAATGAACCTTTTTATACAGCTTTCAAAATAATGATCGTGTAGAGAATGCCCGTGATTGCCTTTATTTATGGAAGCTATCGCTGTAAAACATTTTCCATCTGAAATATGCACACAGAAGGGTGACTATTCCCGTGCTGTCTAAATTTTGATCTTAATAAGAATAAAATATGAACAGTGATGTAGACCTTAACCACATTGTGGTTGATTTATCAGACGTATAGCATAGTGAAACAATACAATTTGTCGAATAACAGTACGAAAACAAACTGTTGCCCAGTCATATACCTCTAGATAGTTGCTACGTTATCTTGATAGTCAGCATTGTATATCAAAATGGTTCAGAGAGCTATGCGGGTGGGAAATTTAATTCCTTGAGGTGTTATCATACCAGAAAGGTTTGTTGGATAATATACGACGAAAGTAGTCACCACTATATTGTAAGTTGTACATCCATATTTGCACCTGAATGTAGGTAGAAAAACTAGAGCTAAAGACCATTGTGAATGAAACTTGATGATGAAAATACCAAGGTTACTTTTACGAAGCTGACCAGACACCTAACGGAACAGCAAAAGGCTATTCATCCTGAAGAAACCCGGAATCATCCCCAGTCTGCTGCAAAACCAGCGTTGAAGATTATATATAACTCTTAGAAAGATGAGTGGATCTCAGTAGATTATTTTGAATTAATGGATGCACGTGAACTCAACCCTGGAGACTGCGAGCACGATGAAGAAGGGAAGCAAATCAAATGTAGGCTGACAAGCCTACGCGATGACAGCAAAATGGCGTGCGGCAAAAGCCAAAGAGATAGGAAAGGCAGTGGTGATGGGTGACAGTGAGTGGCTATTTAAAATTACCAAGGAAACTGTGGCAAAAACGTCAATGGTTAGCAAGACTGGCGGAGAGGGATAGGTCTACGATTCAATCGCAGGACAGATAACTGAAACGATGGGTGGAACACCCCGAGGAATAGTTCAGCTGACCTCTAGCTACTATACGGTTACCCGCTATCCCATTCAGATGCCGAAAGGAGCACCGAAATACACCCTACAACTCTTGCAGAGGCTGAGCAGGCTGTAAGGAGTCTGTAAAGAAAGTCACCACGACAAAGCGAGCCAGTGCCAAGTTTAGCTCAAACTTATCCAGCTGTTTACTTCTCTGATCTTGTAATCCACAATAATTTACATCAGAATAATCTGTAACTGAAGCATGTTACATTGATCTATAACTATGATAATTCCAGATTACTTGCATCTGATGAGAAGTCGTGAAATGAGATGTTATACTTCAATTTTGTGAATTGTGTCTTTTTTATCCAGTTCAGATTTGGAAGAAGGTTTTTTTCAATTCCCATCATGACTAAAACGAAGAGAATAGATTTCTTGATGTCCTAATATCTAAACCTAAGCTATAGAATACAAATTCGAGTTGAAAAGAATGCGTAATAAGCCATTAAATAACTCGTAACTCAGTAGCTAAGTGCACTTACAAATACCAGACTATGTGCCACAGTTCTCGTGAACGCTAATAATACAAAGCAGTGTAATATACGTCTGATTTATTCCAAGTTGTGTGCATGGCGAAAAAACGCCAGCCCCAATACAACTGCATGAACTATGCTGTATCGCATACACACATGAACTAACCGCCATCGAAGTTAAGCTATAAATGAAATTCTAAGAAAATGATTCCTGAGGATATATTAGTTTAAGATCTTTATCATATAGCAAAAAAAGTTGAACGTAGATTATTTTGACATTATATCACTTACCTCGTTATCAGATTCAACTAAAACTTGATCATACTCTGACAAAGCGACTAGAAACATAATTGACGTTACACTTTCAAAACAGTGAATCCACTTTCGGCGTTCAGAACGTTGACCGCCCACGTCAACCATCCTAAGTGAATGAATAAAAACACGGTTAAGAAATCCTTGTCAACGCATATTTATAACTCAGTATTATCCTAGTGTTAGCAGACATTTTTCACCAGTAGTTTAAGAATTTTAAAAAACCTTTATGCTTTGGAAGGTAAAACTTCAAATTTAAAAACATATTTCGTCAGTATACACACAACTAATCTGTGGTTTAGATTTTAAAAACCCGTAGCGAAACCGAGAAAAATAACGTAACCCTTGAAAAGGATACAGGGGTACTGTTTTCAAGTTTGATGCGACATCAAGACTCCATAAAAACGCACCGACGACAGACAACACTTCTGAGACATCATCTTAGACACACATGTTACGGTCAAAATAATGTACTGGATTTTAACATTGGATCTCTACTACTTGCTTACCATTCAGACACAGAGGGAACACATAATCACATTACGGTAATCTGAGCAAGCAAGAAACAAGTTACGTACAAACGGATAAAATCCACAAATATGTGCAAAATGTAATATAAACCAACTGTACGAAATTTGAATAAGGATACACGTGCAGCGCAAATAACCAAACAAGCGGATAGTCCACTTGTTTTGAAAAGAATGGGAAAGTAACCTAGATCACTTTATAAGCACCTTCTCTTGACAGTATGATATTTAAAAGATTACTAAAAATTAAGGAGAAATGAACTATTATCCCATTCGATCCTGGGATTCTATTAGTAAATAGATATCGAAGACCTAAGAGTTCTTTTTTAAATGTCGATTGGTTATGCGGACACATATTCTTAAATCAGAGGAAAACTATGGAGAAAAAACTATAAAAAACTTACCGAAATATAATTGAATCCAGATCAAACAAGTACTCTACAATACCTGTAGTGGGGACTCGGACTCTTAGAATATCCTGAAGAGTCGGTAAATAGTCTGGCTGAGAAATTCGATCAAGATTATCTAAATAGCTACACGTTAAAGAGGAAAACAAGATGAAAGGCGATAACCGTATGGTAGAAAATAAGTGAACAAAAAAGGGACAACAATCAAACTATTCGTTGAAAGTAAAAATTTCGTATTTGCACAACTGGGTACAAATGAATACCAGTTAACCTATGCAACACACTCGCCAAGCGACACAATATAGTTTCGATTTTTTTTAGTGAATCCAGTGTCAACACTTGGTAATTTTGGTTAAGGCTTATTACCTCCTACAGATAAGAGTTTCAAGTGATTTTTGCAAAATACCAAAAAATATATTTTTTCCCCGAATGCCAAAAACTTGTACGATAGCCTTTCACCAGTTTACAATAAACACAAGTCAGCTCCACTATCCGATGCTATTTTACGACAGAATAGTCACGAAAAACCGGTCAACCTCATTACCATCTTTGATAATGGTTATTTAGGCAGGTAGTTTCCTCTGAGTTGACTGATCCTCGGTCTCACATGACTCTACTAGACAGAAATATTTCAATAATATGGTTACAAGGAAATGAAAACTGGAAGAATAAATAATCGGACATTTGACGCTACTTTGGATCAACCGAACCTCCCTTTGACTGTCGTCAGACATTCGACGATCTTTTGAAACGGTCGTAATAGCTGTTAAGTGGTCATCTGATTTATACAAAAAAAACATTATCTGTACCAACGGCAAAATACAATAAAACACTGATTCAAGCCACCTAAATAAGCTCAAGAACAGCTTTCAAATATGCTGACCCCCAAAAGTCGATTGAATGTAAAAGGAATAACGACTCTAAATAACTGTGAAATAGTGATTTTGGTATCAGTTGAAGCCTGCAGATGAGTTTCAATGCACTTTATCTTTGGTAGGAAGTAAGTACAGCTCATAGTTTACAACATGAATCGATAGTTACTGTGTTACGCATTCACGGTCCATCATTATTTTATCCAACACATTATAACGGTATTCTCTGGTACTTACAGGATTTCAATGGTACAGAGAACTGTAACCCTACAGTATGGTATCAGTAGGCAAATAGAAACAGGTAGATTAAAAATAAACCTCTACCTCTGTGTGAGTCCCAGATTTCAAAGATATACGCATCAACAGGTATGCAGACTCCACAAGATATGCAACTGTTCTATTTTTCATAGATTTCTCAGTAGATTCGCACACCACATTTTAAAAAGCAATCACCAGAAAGCCCTAGGCCTCGTTTTCGTACTTGTCCCCACTCGTCAGCAATATGCATCTGTAATCTCCAGGAAACTCATGTTACTTCAGGGATTCGAACTCACACTGATCAGTGTTTAAGTCAGAGACATCCCAACAATGCTCACCATGCCACGACTAACCTCTTGTAGGACTAGAAGGTTCTAGTCACTGAGTGGCAATCAATGGAGCAGATAAGCGCTCAGTGAATGTACTTTAAAAAGGAGCACATGGCAGCAATTAGACCACAAGTATCGTGAATCAGGGAGAAAAATAGCTGATAGAGACAGTTAAAAGACTCATTCTCAAAAACTTGGAAAGTTGATTTGTAACCATATAAATGAGTTACCGACAGTGAATATCAGTTTTTACACAAAAAAAACTAAAATATTAATACTGGGTGTCATGATCCGAAAATTAACTTACTACTTCGCGGAATCCGTCAACTGATACTCACGACGACGGTCATAACATTCTTTTATTCCAGGATCATCCCATAATGATTTAATTGCTACGACATGCTGAGGCTCCATAGTTGTAACAGTTTCGTAATCAATCTCCCGAATTGCTTCCCCATAGGACTGAAATTATTAAAGTTAACAGTTGTTTGCATGTGTACCGTGGTTTTCATAAATAAAAATCATTTTGAAGACAGTTAAATACTTAAAGGAAGAAAAAATCACTCGTAAGGTTTAAAAAAAACCATTCGCACTAAGCTTAACTTCAATTAGTAGGCGAGTATCAACCACCACTAAAATGCTTTGAAAGGCGCTAAAAATTCAGAAACTGGTAATAGATCTTTTAGCTCATTCGTAGTAAATTAGTTTTCAGTTGCAGCTCTTTATCTATGTGATAACTAGATTAACGATCAAATAAGTTATTCGAGTGCTTAATCAGTGAAGCTGGATACTAATTATTAATTACTACCATACAAAAGGCGAGCATAACAATTATACTATAACTGACTGAATGACGAAATTTACGTGGGACCTCGCATACAAGTGCATCGGTTCAAGTTGTCACACTGCACAGTAGCACACAAAGAACAGATGGATAGAAAAGGATTGATATCAAAATAGATAAAGTAGTGTGAGAGAATAAACAATCTGAAGATAACGGTTAGTGTAAATATTCAAGCTTTATATGTCAAGGAGTGAATACATCAGTGCGATTATGATCGATTTTTAACCACGTCACCAACGGTCCTCAACCACTGATTCTTTTCGTCTCGGGGACCCCAACCAGGTAGTTTTCATCTCCGAAAACGGCTCAGACTAACAGTAAGAGACTCCACCGACTGGTGTCACGTCTTGGTCTGGTCACCCTGAACCCTCTTCCAAACCAATCCAACTTCTTTTAGCATGGCATGTCGAAGTAGGCGGTGACTCGGCATGCATAGTACATGTCCAAGCTATCTCACTCGACGATAACTTCATCAATCGACTTGCTTTTTTGCCCAGCATCTTTTGCTTGACCTCAGCATTACATTGCTCACGCGGTGATTTCACCGAAAGCGACCAATGCTACGAAGATACCTATGGTCAAACATCTGTAACCGCTTCACATCTAATTTTAACGACCGTCTCATAGCCATGTAACAGGACAGAACGAACTGCAGTGCAGTCCATTCGGACTGATGCAGAGAATATCTGATAGATGCACACATGAAGACGTTTGAAGCCTACCTGGTTTGATGTTCCTGAGCTTCACTTCGGTGTTTGTTTGATGATTACATAACCTAGAGTCCTAAATAAGATGTCCATCAAACAGATTACTCTGTAGTCATCACAAGAGGATTTCTCCGCCTTCTTGAAGACTGGGACAACTAATTGTTGAGACCAGTCAAAGAAATAACATCTTATTTACACATGCTAGCTGACACTTTATTTAATTTAATCAACAAACCACGACCACTTTTCTTTTAAGCCTTATGCTTCTCTCAACTACAAGAATTAGGTCTATCTCCGTGCTATGGTTAGAATCCTACTAGATAGCGGGCAACAAAATAGTTGAAAATCAGCAGGAATTTTCCTCAAAGCGGAATGCCAACCACTCAAGTTGTTGAGTTTCCTGATTTTGATGGTTGAGTCGTAAAGTTTTCGGTCTCTTTAGGCACCCACTTTAATATTAGTCAACCTAACCAGTTCTTATAGTAAGAAGTGTGATTAAGTGATGGACGACTGATGAAACGTTTTTCTTGATTGTGCTGCAAACAATTGCACACATTATTCTATCGGCCATTCTTGTAACCCCGTAGTTATTCATTATTTTACTTATTAGTTGGTAAATTGACTCACTATTTGCCCGTTGATTGCTGATTAACCTGAATTCTGGGAATTCTGCGACATTTCTCGCCTCCATCCAACTAACATTCATCAAAGTGTAGCCTAGTTGTTACACTGCAAAATGATCAGTAGAATTCAATCAACATTTAGAACAATCAATGTGCCTAATCCAATCCTACAGGAGGTCAATCGCAGTCCGAATAGTTCAGTGGTAACGTCTCTGACTGCAGCACTGGGTGACGCTGGTTCGAATCTCACGTGAGACATCACTTCGGTTGAGGCTGCAGATATGCCTTGCTGACAAGTGCCAAAAAGCACGAAACCTATGTCCAGGACTTCCTGTTGATCGTTTCCATCTAACTAATATCTGCAAAGTGCATCGCGATACTGAGTCAACCAGCCTGGTGACCACACTACAAAATGATCGATAGAATCCGATCAGCACTTGGGATTAGTTTACCATGAAGTTGGTTACTCTTCAGCAATCATTCAATTCCTTGCTTTTTTTATTCAAGATTTCGGCATTTTCTCAGTCACATTTATGTCTACATGCAGTGAAGTAAGGTATATGTAGCGACGTTTAATAAGTCATTGATCTTCATTTACGGTGAAGATGCCGTCCATTGACTTAAGCATTCGACTTTTAAATATGAGCCCCAGGGTTGAATCCTACCATGCCTACTTTGGTTCGAGCAACCAAGCAGTACAAAAAGTCCCCACACGTGTGTCTTACAGGCTAGCATACGTTCATGCAACATTTTACCATAATTGCTTTCGTAAGCGAGATTTGAGCTACCCTCCTTTTTTCTTGCTTTCTGAGACATAACAGCCTGGAGCGTACTTGTGGACATATGAACTACACCAATCCTAAACTCCTTAATTAATCCTCTCGTAATCCTCTATGTTAGTAATGTACCACAGGACTATCTGTTTGCAGACTTCTACTGACTTACACACTAGCTTAATTTGTTAATGACCCTCAAAATGAAGCAGTCTATTAAGTGACTGTCTAGATGTTGGATCCCTTTCTACATTTAGGACAAACATCACACAACTAATGTTAGTCCTGTTCACATTCGCTTTTGTTTCTAAATGTAAACATACTGAAGAATATCTCTATTAATTGTTCACCCCTTTTCAAAATGACACGTATTTAGATCGTTTCTCCTACCTGTCTTCTAAAATACATAATTCTACATATGCTGAAGAGACCGCTGAGTTGACAACCCGCCGATAATTAAGAGATTTAGGCAGCTTAACGGGATTCTCAAAAATCACTGTAGTTTTAAAGTTATCCAATAAGTAGTTCTAACACTTTCCCACAAATACTATTTTACGAGAGCAGCTGCTTATACACACCTTGACGCCTTTCAAAACCCTTTCGTTGGTATATCAAGGAAATGAGACCATAGACGGGTAACCTAACCAATTCATATAATGTTACTTTCTGCTGTAATTAGCATGCCAGTAGCTAGTATTACAGAGTGGTTCTAATTCAAGGAGAGTAAATAGTTACTCATAGGCGTTTCAATATTCCCCAGGGATATCCGAATTTCATTCCTAATAACTGGAAACAAAATATCTTTCAAAAGAGGGTTTGAGTGGTAACTTCCTTAACGAATACAAGACCAAGATAGCTATAAGGGGAACGAAGTTACTTTTGAGGAGAAAGTAACGTTGACTGTATAAAGCACCAACAATGTCACAATAAGCGCAGGCTGCATTCTGCAACTAAGTGCCACCAAGTATGTTGTCATGTTGAGTATAAAAGGATTAAAAACACTGAAGCTGTACGATTGATCAACCATGTTCCTGTTCTCTCAAATGTATTTGTTAAAACTCATGAAATGACTTAATGACCTAACGTGTTTTCCAGCAATAGTCACTATTACTTTTACTACTGATAATGAACTTCATATCTTGTAAAAAACGAAAGGTTTAAGAAACATTCTAACCTTGTTGGCTGGATTTTCATACGGAATCTTAAGACTTTCCACAGCACGGATCATCGTGAACATGGCCATGTATATATTTTGATAAACAATTTTGATGAAAGTCCTTCTTTCGTCATCTGAATAACCCGCACCATGGATAATCCGCATTTGTTTGATGAAAGTACTTTTGCCAGACTCACCGGTACCTAGTGAAAATATGAAAAAGAAAATTTAAAAAGGTAGGTGAGTTGTGTTAGTAAACTACAAAAGAACTGCTTTTACTTGCAAAGGTTGGATTAGTTTATTTAATCATTCGATCATTTAGTGTTAACAAGTGATAACGAATAGTGCTTGTGATCTTAACAGTATTTCATCATATAATTCAACGATTTTATTATCAAGGGAAAAAATAGTCCTAGTCTGCGACTCTATCGAAAGTTGTTAATATATAGCAACAGCAGCACGTGAAGCTACTAACCGGCCTACAACAACGAATAACAATCACTTAATCCTTCAAATCACAGTAAGAGAGAAAGGTAACCAGTTGTCGGATATTCACTGTGTTCCGCGATATCAGTAACCGCTGTGTGAACACCAAAGGAACGAGACTGATTTACAGTAGAAAAATGTTGAAAACAGCTTCAAAATGAGACCACTTGATTTTAAGTTGCTTAGATATAACGTTAAAATGTTTCGAAGCGATCAGTAGTAAATAGGTAATATACTGTAAGGTGACCAGGTAGATCCATAAAGTTTACTATCGAAGATCCTATCGCGAGATGGCATCTCCAGTGAAACAACGAGTGAAGTCCCATCGCTGTACACTGAGTCCTACAAATAAACCTAGACGAAAACGCCTAGAAATTTAGGAATTCGTGGGATTTCGCTGAACATCGTTTCGATTCCATTTGAATCTGTTTTAAAGTTAACCACCCAACTTACGCCACCTACAATGCAGGCTAGACTGTACACCAAAAGATGAGTATACTGTGCAGCACACCTCTCTCTCTCTCCTCTGCTGTACGGCTGTGAAAGTCAGGCAGAAGTGGCAATAGTCTATAGTCTCCGACTGTTAGTCTGAACTAAATAGGAAGTTGTAGACTGTTCGCCAGGTCCTCGAAATAATTGGAAACAAAGACTGTGAACGCTGGCTGGCATGACTCGAAATCGACCACGATTGCACAGATGCATGCAGTTTTTCAACTAGAAAATTTTTTACCAACCATGTTTATGTTCCCCCTACTTGAACACTAGCCAATTTTGTCATTCGTTTTCAATCCCATTTTTCTTTGCAGGGTGTTGTGGAGCCTGAACCGATGCCTTTGTGTCATATTTGACACCAACTGTTTGGCTGCTGGTTACTCATTACAACGAAGAACAGATCCCTTGAAAGTTGCGGTTCGACGAAACATGGGTCACTGGTTCATGTGACCAGATTTCAAACTACCATACACCGACTGTCGGGTGACTAAGAACTACCTCAACCTTCAAATAACAGATACAGATAATAAATTAGCACACACTTGGACACGGTTCGGTTGCACTTTGAGGCCAAAAAGACCGCAATTGAAAACTATAGCTAAACCATTGCTGTGGTACCTCAACAATCAATTGCCAGAACGAAAACCCGTCTATCGGTAGCAAATATGAAATACGAAGATATGACTCAACTGTTCAAATCTTAATAGGTTCAACGGAATTTCAGCCCATAACCTACAGACCAGAGTAATGCATAGACCAAAGGAATTCATGGTCGAACTAAATTGTAGATAAATCGTAAGGAATAAGACAGCCGGAAGTAAGCAATGTGGGAGGAAAACAGCCTACGAGCTACCTGGGATGTCACTGATACAGAACGTATGGCAGTTCCAAAGGAAATTCAGACGTGGAACATGTTCATTGTTTTAATATTTGTATTTGAATAAAATATGAAAAAATTTACATCCATAAGGAAACATAAATACCAGAGCAATGAATATCGTCTGCCCAATGCCCACTTTTTTCAAATAAAATCCCAACTTAGTTTGGATATCTACAACATGAAACACCTTTTCATAACCTTCGACAAGACAAGAAAATAAGTTGAGCAAAACAAGTTACGTTTTTTTGAATTGTCGACAATTCATCCTACATAAGGCGTTATTAAATTTAATGCAACATAGTATCAGCGGTTTTTCGAGTTCTTAAAGAGACCTAAATCAGTCATATTTGAAAAAGCTTCCCTTAGGACTACCCATTCAACTTGAAACTGTCAGAATAAGCAGTGGTAGAAGATACATAAGTGGACAAAATCCATCAGTAAAGTAACAACTTAAGTTTCCTCTAGTTGGCTAACTCCAGGGAAACAATTTGCTACACCTATGACAGTGCACTGACTTTCACTAAAACCCCTCATATGACAGTTCATCCAAATCACAATCACAAACCTCTGACGAAGTAGTAATATCAAAATGATATATTCAGTCATTTCGGAATTTCTCGCAAGATAACTTAAACTTCAGTAACTTGATATACACCGTTGTAGACTGCAGCTGTACGACTAGAATTTTAAACGTCGTGGGATGGAATATGCAATAAATCACTGGGCTGAACTACTATTCGACTCAAAATGCTTTTAAAGGCCTTTATTTCATCTACGGAGACTAGTGATTACTAACACCATAAAGAATTAAAAAAACCTCCTGGGTAGCCCTACCAATATGATGACGTTGACCTATCTTTGACACCAACTGAAAGCCAGTAATGCCAAACACCAACAAGATACAAACAACGCATGTCAACCCTGACATTTATTACGAAAAGACGAAATGCACTGATACCACCAGGTCTAGCCAGAAAACGATTGCCAAACACTGTACGATCTTATTGGATAGACAATAGGCATTAGAGTATCCCATACACGCGGTAGGCAGTGTGTTTAGTCGGAAATGCAGCGTACCACATTTACCATGAGGTACTTTACTGACTACGTCTAAAAGTCAGTGCTCCATGCAGAAGCATGCTAACAAATGAATGCACCTCTGGAGTTTGCACTACTGCAAACAATTAGTTTAAAACCATTGACTGCCATTGGGTAGTGAAGATTCAGAATAAACCTGAAGCGCATTTAACATAGCCCAACCTATTTCGAAACAGATTATATCAACAGGCTTAACGTGTAATTGATGCCACTCTAGTCTTTGGTGTAACTAAGAAGCTGAGTACGAATTCGAATTTCAAAAACACCTCTATCACACCAAAGCATTACCATGAACCATGTGGGATACATATGAATGATATGCATTGACTTCAGCTTGTGATGTCAAACCATACGAAAGCTTCGGACAAAATAGCATAGAAACGAACAAAGTGGAACAACATTAGAGCTTCGAAAAACCGAAATATTTGTAAGTTGAGAATGAATAAGACTATGAGATAGAGGTGGTTTGGGAGATGTATTACAATAGAAAAATAAGAAATAGCGTAAAAACTCTAACTCCAGTTTCAGGAACCTACCGAGAAGGAGCAATTTTAGTTCCCGACGCGCATCCTTTTTATCACGCTTCAACTGTTTCTCAATCTCCTTATTAATGCGATTTTGCTCTTTATACTCTTCACTTCTGCAACAAAACATTGAGATTTTATTGGAGGTATGTGTTATGACAGGGAACTGTTTTCCAGAAGAATTTTTCAAAACGCAAACTTAGGCACTGTAATTTAGATATGGAGAGCTGGACGCCCATTATAATCCACAACTATTCAAAGGCGCCATATTGGTGTTCGTAAAAGCCACCAGGTGTTAGTAACTAAAACAAAACCATCACCAATCATATCCTTCTAAGAGCTGGTGGATTGTTTTTTTGTTATTGCCCATCGCACGGTCTTTGGCAGAATTATTAACCTCCCTTCTATACCTTTAATCTAAAATACGCTACTGGAGTAGAACCAACAGATGGGACCTGAATGCTGTCTTCAGGCATAAACTGGAAGGAGCTTAAAATCTTAGCCTCGGGCAGTTCCTTCGCAAATGATTTGCTTTTAATGGTACGAAAACCGGTTTTAGTTCAAAATATAACTTGTGTAACACGATACGATTTGGAAGACAAGTCATCGTTATTAGATTTGGTTTTAACCCACTAATATGAATGCCTTATAGGTCTAGGGCACTTCCCTCCGTTAGCTAACAACGATCACGGGGTACTGGCCTTCATCTTTCAAAGGTATGAGTTTCGTTACGTTACTGCTTGCCCTAGACCTAATGTTTGGCCGGCAGACATTTCAAGTACAAGGGGCTGCGCAGTCGGATTGGACAATGGACAAGGATCCATTGATGCAGATAGCGTGGGATAGGTTTAGAACTATGTTTGAAAGGGGTAAGAATGCCAAATAGGTCCTCACATTGCCCTCCGTGGCTCACTGAAGACACTCAGAAACTACTAAGGTGAATGAAACCCTCATGAGGGTTGGCTATAGAAACCGAACTGGGAACATTTGAGACTGAGTACCGTGAAGTCCGTAATCCTTTCAAAACTTTGATTACACTGTCTCGAATTCCCTACAAGAAGCAGTTTTCAGGCGGTTTCCAAAACTGACTTAACAGACTGTTCTCATTCAGTGCGACCAAGGGAAGTGTGGATATTCCTCTCTGGTAACGGCCTAAAAACTCGACAGTGTGGCAGGATCTACTCTGTACGAAGCTGAACGCCTATGAGGTCACTCTAGTGAAGTCTTCTCTGCAGTTCGTGAAAATGAAGTGCTCAGTACTGGTGTCAGCATTGCCCCATCAGCGGATACTGAGTTCATAACAAGGGAAGCAGTCTTAGTGTCTCATCTTAAACCTCGGAAATCCCCGAGTCTCAGTGGGTTATACCGCAGACCGGTACCTTTGGTACAGGACGTTGTTGCTGGCCCGACCTCCAACCTTTCAATATGTCCCTATCTCAGGGTCATCTCCTTTAAGACTGGAAAGATGCAATAATCGGTTCAGTTTTTAAGGCCAGTGGTCGCCGGTTGGTGGCCAACTATCACCCTCCGAGTTTAATTAGTATAGTTTAGGTTTCATAAAAAGTATTTCCTTACGAAGTACCCAAACATGTAGGGCAGGCAATCTTTTGGCACCGAGCGAACGTGGTTTTCGTATTGGATATTTTTGTGTAACAAACTTCCTCATCATGAGATGCTACAGCCCTTGGTTGCAAGCTGTCAATGGATGACGTGTTTACAGACTTCGGCAAGGTATTCGATAATGTGCCACATGCGAAATTACTAGAAAAGCTCTCCTCTTTTGGATTTGGTGCTGCATTGAAAGCCTGGATTAGGGATGTTTTGTACGATGGAAGGCAAAGAGTGAGAGTTAATGGGACACTGTCTGGGGGGGAAACCTGTAATTAGTGGAGTTTCTCAAGGAGCAATCCCAGGTTCACCACTTTTCTTGTTATATGTCAACTAATCACTGCAAATACTCATCTCTTCGGCGCTGCTATTTGCCGGTGATGTACATATTTGGAAAGTCATCCGTGGTGATGCTGAAAGGTATGCACTTCAGGCGGGTTTATATGAACAGGTAGGCCGGTCCACGAGACGGTGTGTAAATCAACTCTAGTAGGGTTCAACGATGCTCAGTGGTTACAGAAAGTGTCTCCACTATTCGGCTGAGGGTGTACCACTTCTCCTAGTTTTTGAGCTAAAGGATTTAGGTTTCATTATATGTCACGGTTTATAGGTAAGTAAATGAATAAATATTTTCATTCTCACAGTAACTTCATATGAGAGAAGCCAGTCTACAGGATTCATCACATTGATGCACCTTGAAAAATCTACAAGATTTTACGGGACCTGAATGGCACGGAAAGGAAGCCATTAAAACCTATTGAAAACATCAGAAGATTCCACTAGCCATGAAGCGGACAGGGAGATATAACTTTTCGACATATACACAGTATTAAAGTTTAGATCTTTTCGGTGATGTCTTTATCCCCGTAGATGGCACTGAGGCGCCGCAAAACTCCAAATTTGTTTTCAAGCAGTCGACATGTCTGGCTTGTCTTCATACTGCCGCGTCACGCCGGATAAAATTTTAACACCAGTCAGTTCTCGTGAGGTGCAAATCCAGTGACATTTGCTAACCTTCGGTTGTAGATTACAAACTATCTTTACTGCTGTTTCTACAGCAGACTTAATATCATGCCACGTCTCCTCAGGATGAGCATTGCTTTCACGTTCAGACAAATGTTTAGCCAACTCCTTAATGGTTGCTTAAGGTCCCGACTTACTAATCGAGCAAAGATGCGCCTCACTGTCGCCTGTTTTCAGCAGCCAGCAAGGTGTAGACATACACTAGCTAGTACTAGGGTTTTATCCAAACTGGTGCATCAGGGAGGGCGGCAAACCTCCACCGATCCCCTCTAACCGTGGCTTATAGCAATCGTTCGTCACTCCCTGGTGGTCATCTAGTTGCCTTGGAGTATGCAAACGATGTTGTCCTGATAGGTGAAGACGTTGACAAAATGCAGGATCTTCTGAGCACATTGAGCAGAAATCTGAGTATGTTTGGCATGCGTTTTCTACCTGTGAAATGTAGGATTATGCTCCAAGAGTGTTGTGCATCTACTCTCAGTTTAAAGATAGGGAGCGAAGTGGTCGAGTGCTTCCACACACTTGGGAAGTTGCATCAGCCCACACGAACTGGTTGCTGACGAAATCTCAACCCGGAAACAGGCCTGTTTAACATTTGCAAATCTGCGTCGACTCGTGATACATCTGATTACCCATCGATCAAAGGACAGGTATACTGTGCTGTAGTCCGTTCTATCCTGTTATATGATGGTTAAACATGGCTGGTGAAAGTAGAAGACATAAAGCAGTTACAGCGTTTTGATCATAGATATCTTCGTAGCATTGCTCGCGTTTTCGTGTAATCACCGTGTGAGCAATGTTGAGGTCAGTCGGGCGAAGCGTACTAGACAAGGCGATTGATGATGTTGTGAATGTCAGTCCGCTTAGGTTGCTTACTACGCACGCCGAAACACCGCCTACCTCGATGTGTCATGTTAGGGGAAGTTGGATTAGGTTGAAAGAGATTTCATGGTGGCCAGACCAAGACGTGATACCAGTCCATAAAGTTCCTGACGATTAGCCTCAGCCGTATGCGGATGTTGGAGTCGCCAAGACGGAAAGAATCAGTGTTTGAGGACTCCTGGTGACATGACTGGAAATCGGTTGCAATGGCACAGATACATTCACTCATTGACGTCTTCTAAAGTTTGAATATTTGCAGTAACCGTTATCTTCAAGTAGTTTATTCTCTCACACGACTACTTTATCTACTTTGATATCATTATTTTTCTCTCCACTTGTTTGTATACCACTACTGTGCAGTGTGGCAACTTGAATAGAAACACTTGTGTGCAAGGGTCTATGTTGATTTTGTTATTGTCAGTCCGGTTACAAAATACGAATTACAAAAGAAAACACCTCACGTGCAAAATCATTGACTGCAGAGACCAACATAGAGTATTAGAACCGGCCTTCAATCCAACGAAGGATGACAACACAATAAAACCAACCCACTCTCAACACCTAGGCATAAGAGTTCAAAAACTATCCATTGTCGATACTTAGAAGATATGTTGGATACAGCTGACGAAAGATAATGAGGTGAGTGATCAGCAACCACCACTATGCCATGCTCGAATACACCGTTAAGCAGCATAGTCCCAAACAAGTGGAAAGGTGTATCAGTAATTAGACCGCCCTAGTCTAGCCAGCGATGCCTGCTGAGCTGAATAAATAGTTTTTAACAACTCATGTAATTATGTAGTATGTTGTGTAAAACGTGTTCATACGGGTTAGAAATAACAAACTATCCTTTATCTTACAGATGCTAACAAGAAGCTTCGTGTTTGGTGCTGAGGACAAATGTTTTTGTGTCCACTTATGCATGCAAGATAAGCATTTCTTACTGCTTAGGTAATCCTTCCACTTAATATACTAAAGCTTCTACAACCAAAACCAAGTACTCCACTTTTAATTTACAAAATCAGGACTGACAACAAATTCTGTGGAACAAAACTTTGAGGTCTTTTTAAAGAATATGTCTATCGGTGAGAAATATAAAGTGGATAGTTTTTGTTTGTTATCAGGAACATATACTGTCAAGCCAATTTTCAACCAAATCTGAAGTCTAGAATCACACAACCGAGAAAATTGGAGTGTACAGTTCATCTAAATGCCCTCAGAAATCCTATGCAGTAGGCATTGAGCCACACCTATTATATGAGGGCTAATGATTCTACCTGGCTGCTCAAACCTTGGTGCATGGAGCGGGGCTCCAGTCTATAACACATAGGTTGAAAGTCACCTCCCTAGATCAAAGAGCTACAGCCAGTAAGATAACCAGATGCTTATTTGTTCAAACAGATTCCAGATGTTTATCAGTGCAGTAAAAACACTTGAACCTTTCCGCCGACATCCATCCTTCAGCAGTAAACAAGCAGGAAGCATTGAAGCAGTGTTCAAAGTAACCAGAAACAAACTGCATGAACCCATCACCAAATAGAAGACACACAGGCAACCTCAGAATGTTGAGTTTGGGGGTCTGTGGGGATCTAGCGGACTTCCAAACCGGTATTCATCATAGACTGACATCAGCTGGAGGGACATTAGGAGCACTAGACAGCTGTTTCGCCCCAGTGCGGGACTCCTCAGCAATGCCAACCTATGACCCCTCCCCTCCATGGATCGAACCCAGGATCCTCAGGTTTCGTCGCCAGCACGTTACCATTGAGTCGAAATCCAGTGGTCCATATCTCCAGCACCCGTCAGTTCATGACATAGAGTGACCATCACCCAATGTCATTGTTGAGTATTTATCTTCATGGCCACCAGGTTTGCTCACTAGTCATGACTTCTCATTGGAATTTTAGGAATCACCTCTCGAATCTAGTTACCAATGAGCACTAGATCAATTGAATTTTGGTTTCCAATGTTCCCTTAACTGATGTCAGTCCATGAAGAATATCAACTTAGAAAACTTCAAAATGACCTTATCAATAAACGTACGAAGGAATACAGTGAATCCAGCCACATTATATTCAATACCGAAAGTTATTTTTCCCACATCATCAAACATATAGATCTAAGTGCACGGTTACTTCTCGTTTTCTGCCTGATTACTCAGTCCCCTCCTATGGCAAGCACCGCTCACGGCGTCTTCCAGTTCCCGATTGGACATCCCTTCCGTATCCTCCACTCCTGGAACCAAAACCCTTAAGACTGACTTTGCACACCTTCGACTATTCAACAGAAGTAATCAGTATACCGAGAGCTCTTGGATACCTCCTTAGTGTTTGCTTTAGTTGATTTGTAACCAAATAATTAGCAAGCATGGAAAATTCGGCTTCACCAGTGCCTAATTTCCTTAGAGTACGTGCATAGGCAGATGATTCAGTACCGCTGGAAAATGGGTGGATGAGGTCAGTTGTACTGGTTTTTTATGAAACTGTAGAAGTTGTTGACCTACTCAGAGTATTTCTGATAGATTCAATTGTAGTAGCTCTGTCACGTTGAACACTCAAACGAAACGATCTTCGAAGGGGTATTACAAGAGAATTGTTGTGAGGACCCCTTTTAGGTTTTCCTCTTCTCATACTCCTTTTATTTGACTTCTCCTCTTCGGTTCACTATTGTGATGATTCTCTACATAATGTCTTTAAAATGTGAATTATCCAGGTTTCTAGCACGTTCTTCGTGAGCCTCTGTTTGATTGCAATGATTTTCTTGTAGACTTGAAGGAGGCCTCATTCGCAGGCGATTTCAATTCATCCTGAGGCGGAAGTAACCGATGGACTAAGGTGCCCATCAGTAGAACTAGAGTTTCTGTTAGGGCGAATATTATTGAAACAATTGAATGATAATAGTTCACTTTATTACGAACAGTTTGTGGTACAATTTGGAATTCTCAGCATAATATTTTGCAACATCAACAAAATGTATGTATATACATAATCCTTCAAAACATTTCGAATTGTGTTGCTATAAAAATCTAAGCGGTATGAAGAATATTAAAAACGAGAAAATTTTACATTGCTGGTTAAATTATTGAGGTGAGACTTTTAGCTGTTACAAAGCTGTGTGATTTCTGGTCGAGCACTTCTCCTTACAAAATATGTGCGCTGTGTAGGGTACGGTCGAGTTCTCATACCTAGCTGTAGGAGTGTACAGTCTTACGAAGTTTCTACTTGTCGTCCTCGAGGAGATACATGGGGAGAGCTGCAAATGAAGTGAATTCTCAGTGTCAGTTAAAATTTCTGTAGCTAGCTGCTTGCTGGAATTTAAATGTCTATCAATCACAGTGTTAATTTGCTGAGCCAGAGACACAGCACCCATCCCGCTGGCGGCTCTTGAAGCCCTACGCAAAATAACATAGTCCCTTTTTAGAAGACCAGGAAAGATCAATGGGGAAGAATACAGAAGAATGGGTAAAATGCAAAGATTAATCAACTGTGAAAGCAGAGGTTGATATATACCAGAGAGCCTCAGTTTCTTTATGTAATAAGTTAAGCTAAAGATGTTTTACAAGTGAACAAAATATAAGACCAACAGAGGTCAAAAGTAAAACCCAAACCAAGATGCTTAACACTCGATTTGCTTTCTGCACAAATACCATCGATGCAACACGCGTCATGGGAGTTAGGCAGCCCACATAAGTCAATCGTGTTAACGCCAGAGGCAAAAATCAGCAGTCTCGCACATTGAAGCATTTAACTTGAGACCATTTGAGAGGGTCTGTAGCACCGCACACTTCACCAAAATCAATAGCCTACGGTTTGCCGGTATTCAACATTGATGCTGACCTTAATAGTTTAGCTAGACTCGCTAAGCTGAAGGCACCCGGTCAGGCACCCTCGCCGTTTGGTACGCTGTCGTGTTACTTTGGACTGCTCGTAATGGACCCTCTAGCCAGTTGGTTGGAACTCATCGGTATCTTGGCACAACTATCCAAATATACTATCCCATCTCGCTGCGCTATTGTGTTCTTTCTCGGTCTCGTATTCCTGGGTATATAACAGGTTCGAATAATAAGTGATTAGCCTCTGCATCCGTCAAGTTCGCACCAAGACAATTCCTACAAGACCATCGGCCAACTTCAGACAGGAATCCATTTAGTTCAGAACAATCTAAGCGAGACTTAGCTGTAGTAGACACCGTCACGTCATCAAGATACTTAATAAAATATATTTCAACTGAATAAGGTATGTCTTGCAGAAAGAATGAAAACAGTAAGAGAGGAAGTACAGCACCTCGAAGCATACCAACTTCAGTATGCAATGAACTCGAGAGCTTCCCCTGATGGATAGTGTGCTGCTTCCTTTCAGAAAAATAAGAACACAACTAATTTATAACCCATGGCTCAGTGTGAGCCACTGTAAGCAATGATCTTCTTGCAGACTTGAGGAAGGCTGTCGAACCCTAATATGTACGTTTCCCGAAATACTATCGCATTTTCTACGACACACAAGAGTGCTGATGCATCAGCGCCACACAGCACAAATATAAGGACACAACGCAAAGCATAAATTAGCCTGGTGCATTCAAAAATGAGCCGTCAAAAATTTGAAACCAGTAAAACTAAACAAAATGTTCCGTCAAGGCATTACATATATCAACGAAATAATGTGAAATATTTGCTACATAATTCCTTCCCCGGAATACAGATGTAGGAAGGAATATCTTCGTTCGAGACACAGTGTTATCCGATAAGGGTACAGTCGTTCTGAAGATCCTTGAAATATATAGGGAAGATCAGGAATATTTATTATCAGGATACAAACTGATTGGAAGAGTATATATATATATATATATATATATATATATATATGAAGTACATGACAATCGGAATACAAAATAACTTTACCAAAACAATAATATCGGGGGGGTAAACAAATCAAACTTGTAATACCTGTAATGTTGTTGAGAATCACTCGTTTGGAAATAAAAGTAAAGGTTCGGGAGTCAGTGGGGCTATACGGAAATGCTTTTTAGAAAGGTCCGACAAAATCGTAGAAGTGTGACGCGTAAGCAACAGAGTTATGAACAAAAACAGTAACATCGTTACCACTGAATTGGTTTCATTAAAAGTAGATTGTCTGAACATAACGTTGTGGCCAACGGACTCTCCTCCTGGACCTCATGCTTCTATTACCATCGCTAGCTGGCTGTGGGCGATACTGATGCTATTGTTCCAGTTTTGATGGGAGTTTTTCGTGTTTCTGTTTGCTTTACTGTAGATTCAGACTCAGGATCCATGACGTCTGGTTCCATGAACGCTGAGTTGGTCCTGTCGCTGCTAACCTTTTCTCGTCTGCCAGAGCGTTCGGCCATGACAACTTTTCTTGATTTGTTAACTACTTTGAAGGGCCCTTCATATGGTGCTTGCAACGATTTTTGTAAGCTGTCGTGTTGGATGAAAACGTGAGTGCAGTTCGAGATATACTGAGGTACTTGCACTTGGTCGTATTGGTTATCGTGAGGACTTGAGTCGTAGTGTACTCATAGGGCGCCGTAGTTGTTCCATATAGTCCGATGGAACGTCTACTGCTGGGTTGAAATATTCGTAAGGCACTTCCATGAACTAATTCGGCAGTACACCTGCCAAGGTTTTTCTCGGTGTATACCAAGGATAACTAGTGGTAATTTGTCACTCCATTTGTCATGAGTCTCTACTCCATATGTATATCTACATATATGTATATCTGAAGAATAGTGTTGTGGACTACCTATTCGATAACAATTTACTATCAACTTCGCAGCATAAGTTCCTAAAAACCAGATCCTGTGACACCTGCATGCTAGGTTATCTTTTATACATCACACAAAGGTGTGACCAAGTCATTTTTGTTGCTGTGCTGTTTTTCGACTTCAAGAAAGCATTTGATAAAGTCCCCCACCAGAGACTGCTCGTGATGCTTAGGTCATTTGGCGTGGAAAATCCCTTACATAACTGGTTTGAATCATATTTCTTCATGAACGCTCTCAGACAGTTAAACTAAAAGACTTCCTTTCCAACCCTAGACCAATTACGAGTGATGTCGTGCAAGGAAGTGTTCTTGGTCCACTTCTCTTTCTCATGTATATTAACGACACATGTAAAATGGTTAGACGTGGAAGAGCATATCTTTACGCTGACGACCTTAAGATTGCTTGCAACTTCCAGTACGGTGCAATTACTGAAGGTCTGACAGCAGCTCAGGCGGATTTAAATAATCTACTTGAGTGAAGCCAAAATTCAACCATGAAAAATGTGGAATCTTATACCTCGGAAGTTACTATCCTAGCAGCACGCTATCCTTAGGAGATCGTGAAATTCAAATACTCAATAAGGTACGCGACCTGAGCATCCAGTATTCTGGTAACCTTAACTTCAATGAGCATGTCACAGTTATCGTCTCTAAAGCTAGAAGATCATCAGGTTTCCTTCTGAAGAGCTTCTATACAAAAGAGGTCAAACTTGCTCTTCTTAAGTTTTGTGTTAGACCGCTGTTAGAATATGGCTCGTTCGTTTTTTCTAGCATGAACAAAACTGACAAAACACGACTTGAACATGTCCAAAGGAGTTTCACTAGACGATTTTTGAGTTGCGCTGGTAATGTAGAATACATAGATAGGTGCACTATACTGTCCTATTATGTCTGTAATTCTAGCAGCAGTACTGATAGTGCTTTTTATAAAACTGCTGTAATGTAAGGTTCATCTGTCCCACAACCTCTGTCAGTGTCGGATTCACGTGCAGCCCTGGGAAAACTGTTCCATACCTGAGCGTATTTTATCGCAAAGAAGTTCTGCCTAGCGACTGTTTTGAAGTGCTAGGTTGCTACTGTCACAGTTGTGACTCTTAATCCATGTGCAGTTTTATTTGTAAACCACGTGTATGTCCATGTACTATAAGATGGCCTGTCAAGGAGTTTATAGAACATTTTCAGGCTCATTTCGAGCCTTTGTTTTCATGGTGATTCAAGTCCTAGGGTGTTGCATCCGGTAGTATGTTTCGTACAGTTATTTGTGTTGAGTATCCTGATTGTAGAGTATCTCTGAACTCATTAGACTTCCAGTCCATCCGTAGGCTGTATACTGCCGTAGATAAGTGAACAAGATTCGAGCAGCGGTCGGACACATGTTTTGTACAGGATAACTCTGGGTTCGGCATTATAGAAGTTTCGTGTTAAGAAATCCACCAATTTGCTTGATTTCGACACTTATGTGGATAAGAGCCCAGGGAAGGCTAGGTTGTGGGAACATCGCAGCCCTAAGCCTTGACCAGACTTTAGCTTTGGGAGTGGATGTCCAGTTATCGTTAAGTTTAGTCCGAGTGCATGGTCACCTATGCATATCTGGCAAAATTTTTCTAAGTTAAATTCGAGCCGCTAGGTGTTGTACCATATGCTAATACATCTTAGTTCCTCCTGGGTAGAGCTAGTAGTCAAGCCTAAGTCCTTGCTAAGGCATGCGTATACCACTTTGAGATCACCCACATGTAGGAACGGCTTGTCTACCTTAAAACGTTCACACACGCTGCTGATGTACCTTGTGAAGAAGGGTGGACCCAAGACGCTGCCCTGGACAACGCTAGTTATAGATTCAGGCTTTCGGATAGTTGAACCAACTTTCCTTGTTTGGTAAAGGCTGTACAGAAAGGAGTTTAGCCAGTCCGGGTGGACTACAGGCTTCAAGGGAGCCTAGCAAGTTGTGTGGGGCTCCGTCGACGGCTTTGGTGGTGTCCAAGTAAATTATTATCACCAGCTTTTTCCGATTCCTTTTGCTGGTGATCTCGTAAAAAATATTGGACAAGCTTGTGGCGACGAATCTTTTCAGAAAGACATATTGTGGTGGGTTGTTATGGTTAGATTCTATCGGGTAATTAGCCATCTGGTTTTTAGTAACCTTTTCCATGATCCGTGAGATGACTGGTTATATTAATTGGTTTGTATTCGCTGAACCTGGCCTTGGTCCCCGACTCATGTTCTCTATTCATCAAGATATATCCCAGAATCTAATTAGAGAGTAAGTATTTTGAGTGGCGAAACTGCCACATCCGTACCAGCGGTTTCTTGAATTTTAGAAGATATCTCGTCTGCCCCGCAGCTAACATTTGTGTTTAGGCCTATGGTTACATCGCTGAGGTTATTTACGTTGAATTCTGTGCTTAAAACCGTACCACCGCTTACAATGGCTGGAGTTATTAAGAAACCACTCACTGGGAGGTTCACGAATCATCTGAGGATCATGGTAATGCAGACCTTCATGCTCTAAATGATTTACAACAAAATCTTTTGTCTTTTTTTCCTTTCGCAGTATGCTGCGACGGTTTTGCGTTTCGGACAAACTATCAGAGGTCCTACGCTCTTCAACCAGTGCCTCCATCCGGCGTCTTTCTTTAAGTGAAAGGAAAGCTTTACTTATCTGACTCAGTACAAAACAAAACACTATTTCCTCAGTCTACACAGTTTACGTTGAGTTTTCCTATCCATATTTAAGGTCGTCTTCAAGCCTGGTTTTATGGTGCGATTGCCTGCTGAGAGGAAGCAATAATCTTGTAGAATCCGTCGAGGGTTAGATTATTACTGGTGAGGAAGTTTTCCCGGTCGGAGTATTGGCGTACTGTAATGTGGCTGCAGCAAACAGCTTCAAAAGCTCTGATCGGGACAAGTTCAGAATGTTCTATTCTATTATGACAGACCTCACTTAGTATACTGCACTCAGGTGGCCAGCCCATGCCTAAAGTAGGATGCTGACTTACTCGAGCATGTTTGAAGGGTGGGCTCTGAGCTTGCGGCAGGCCTCTCGCCTACGCCCCATGAAGAACAACCAGATCGGTTAAACTTATTCCCTTTGCCTTAAAAAGGAAAACCAGGTGACCACACACCGGCATTTCGTATATATATTGATGACTGAAATCCTGAAATGACCCTCTTCCTCCCGTCCATCCTGACACATTATCTCCAAAGGCATCACAAGAATCAACCCAGTGTGAATCTGAGTGTCTGCATCGAGTGCTCAACTATTGGTACGCATTAATTAAACAAGTAGTATCGGCACCTTTCGTCAACACGCTACGAGAGGAACTGGGTCTCCATAGGGGCACCTTCTGCAATGATTAATGCAGGCCAGCAGGTTTACTATCCTCATAACTGGAAGCTGAATACATCAGTGATACGACTTCAGGAAAGCGATGGTTTTCGCATTTAAGTCTTGGGTCTCACTTCTTTCTGTTCAGCTAAACTCCTCCAGTGACTTTTATTCTAGAAGAGTGAGGCTTTGGTGGCAGAGACTCTTCAACTGAATGTTCTCTTCTGCATTTTGAAAGCTGGTGTGTTGGAGAGCAACAGAGCTGCTGACACGGGTAATGCAATTTTCACAATGCCCGTTTTGTGCTTTCCTCCGGGTATGCACTAAAGGGTTAACCTAGACATAATGCTGAGGATTGGGTGTACGGTTGGGGGTGTTGAGAAGAGTGAAAAGGATTGGTGGAGAATGGTAGTGATGCTAGGAGTAACACAAACTGTTTATAGTCAGTAGCGTGACTTTCAGGGTAATGCAGCAGGAGGACGCGCAAGCATATGTTAATTTGCTGCCTCTGTTCGTCATTAGATAGTCGCATGTGCTGCTCTACGTGTCCACCACTGACTTATGAGAGTCAGATTTGGGGACCATAGTCACTTCTTTTAGTACGGCCCTCTATAGTGCATACACTTTCTGAGCGAAAACGTTGGCTAGAACTCTCTTTTTGGCCATCTTTTGAGGTGTTCAACCAGAATTCTCTCGAGATGGTCAGTCTTAGACTGACAGGGCTGCCCTGTTAGAGTGATCCACTACATGGGTGTTGTAAGGTATTATTAGGTTGCCGTTTTTCTTTCGATGGCCTTAGGTGAACGGTCCAAGTTGTCTCAGGCATTATGCGTATGTCTCGCCATTGAACTGAATGTCAGATGAATAACAGCTGTGCTCGATCGGAAGTAGTTTGATTTGTCCTCAAACGGACATTCGGCAGAAATCGTCGTCCAGCAGTCGTTTTCGCCGGTCGAAAATAAGTATATGTTCAGAGCAGCAATAAGAACACCACACCTAGCATCCAACAGTTAGCTGGAAATATCCTCGTAACCATCAACTCTATTGAGCGTAGCGCAAAAATATTTTTTTAAATTAACGTGAAAATATACGGAGATGGAGGTAACTGACCAACAGGCATGATGATCGGGAGATAAACTTGAACTACCCTTGCCTCTATGGAGGTAACTTAATGAAACCTACGGCTCTTGTACTTATGACGACAAAATAATGGTACAAAGAACGGTTACCAAAAAAAGTCTGCCAGGTCCACTAGCTCAGCTTACTCTGCACCACCATATTGTCTCTGCAGCCCTGATATGATAACACTCAACAGGCAACACCATGATCATCCTTCCCCATGACTATCTAAACGTGGTTACCATTACAGCAAAAAGCGTGAGTTTTATTTGAATGTTTATAACTTCATTAGACCTTTGCACATCAGTTTTCTACACATAAGCGAATACCTGGTCCGAAATCCTCTATTTTCTCTATTCCATAGTGACATCGGCTTCAGTTTAGTTTCCGGTACTTTCGTATGCACCTCCATCTTCTTCCCCACTAGCTTACCTCTAAACAGTGGGTTTTGGATACTTCTTCAGGTAACTTTTAGTCGGTATGATGAACTCACCTGCATTTATCATGGTCGATATACTTCTGCGTAGTATTTCTGTGCTCCTGTTTCGAATTTCGCCTGCCGCTCGCTTTTGTCATTCGTTTTCCAAGTTAGCCTGACCAGTCTTTCATCCAGTGTGCACCATGCCACCAAATCTATGATGAACGCACATAATCCAAGGTCACAGTTGCACTACCCACCCTACCTTCAAGAATATTCGATGGTTCAAACAATGGCCGAATAATTCCTGTTTTCGAACTCAGCTTGCCTCAGTATGATGAACGAGTATGCTGGTGTTTATCTGTTTCATTCTATGCTGTCTGCAAAGCGTCAACGTTCTTTCTCTAGACGCGCCTCTTATGTGCCGTGAATAACGGATCTAATGTATAGCTTAACATTTGGCATAACAGTCACTTCTCATTACCAAAATGATCAGACCTGTGAACTGTTTTGTATTCATGTAACTTATGTTGTAATAAATATATTATTATTATAAGCGATGTAAATTAATAGAGAGAAAAAGCAGCGGCGGAGGTAATAATGATGATACTGCGAATGGAAACGGTAATTATATTAATGGTGAGACGGTTGCTGGAGATATTATGCACCTAAATGTAGGTCATGATGAATAGGCCATCATAGAGATGTTGAAGATTGAGTAGTGCTCATAACAGTGGTGATAGTAAGAGACAGTTGGTGCGAGAGGGATATAATTTTTTGGACGGATGCGACGCTAATTGTTTCCCTCAGCCCACGACGTATCCTAAGCACATGAACGTGATTCATGTGCCACTAAGTATCAAACCGACCTTTTCGTGTGGCTATCGTAACAAGGAGCGGTGGAAGCTCAAGGTGACAACTCATCCCACCGGTAACAGACTCGGAGAAATAACTGTGGTCTCATGCTGGACTTCCCCTTCGATGTGCATTTCTGCTTGGGTTTACGTGAGAAACTTTGTGATTACCATCATATAATCCTCCTGTGTTAAGGTACATTGAATTACTTGGTATCCTGTTGGCCACGTCACTACTAAGTTATAATGAAGCCAAGAAATGAAGAATGCAATCATATGGAGACCAGTAAAACAGTAATAATACGTGAGGAGAAGATGCAGAGACACTGCGTGCGATAAAGTGATGAACAGGAACAAAGACCAGCCGGTGTCTAAGCAGAATTACCTGACTACGTATGGCAGCGGTAATGAAATCAACAGTAAAGGTAATCACCACAGAAGAGGACGAGAGGAAGGAGGAACGAAGACTTCTCACCTGTCCAACCCTTTCCCAGAAATTCTGTTTCGCGGATCTTTGTGCTATTGATTGGTCGTGCGAGGTGCTTTCAAAGCAATCCGAAAACGAATCAGTGTCTACTCTGGCCAACAGCGCCCTCCTTTCAGCGTTTTCCACTGAGGTAATGTGCATCGTTTAGGTGACTGAACCCTTTTGTTAAATTTATTCTCAGCACGCAGAGGTCAAGATACATGGTCTTTCCTTGGAATAGTTGTCCTATACCATCGCAACACTCTATCTTTCGACTCAAGACGGTTCTTGAGATACGAAAAGCTAGTTTTCGTCCCAGAAACGAGTTCGTGCATATTTTTTTCGGAGTTCAGGAGAACTCCCTAACAAATGCATTTATCAGTGCGCGGCAGCTTCATCCTTTCTTTAATTGCGGCTTGTGCTCGTTATTTTGTGTAGAAAGATCTGCGAAGATAATAAAAAATAGTAGAGAGGGAAAGGTATCAAACCAGTAGAGAGGCATAACCCTTTTGTAGTACAAACTGCAAGCTATGAGCCTTTGTCCAATACTGCACAGAAACCAGGTCGAAATACACCATATCTGAGTGCCACCTGACGTCAGCATAACCAGCATAAGACAGATGATACCGAACAGAGGGTCGTTGACATGCCTTTAAAAAGTCGGTCATCAACTTGTAGCTTCTTGCAGAACAACAATGAAGGAAATTCCTCTGGCGGAGTTAACTTTGTTAAACCAAATGTGGGACTTACTGGCGTTGGTGCCGCCTTTCACTTATAAAAGCAATGTGTTACCAGCACTTATCTGAGCAATCTTCCACTGGGGTTTATATGGAACAATGCCGAATGCAGCGGCAAAAATTTGAATGGACTAAATGGACACTGATATTCGTATTTATGTATATCGCCCGACGGAACCAGACCTCAGGCATGTGAGGTCAGATAAAAAGTCAGGGAAAACTACTTTGATATCTAAAGGTTACATCGGTGGCAAACCACTACACATTGGGGAAAAATAACTACTGTGAATTTATATTTAGGACCTCATGCACATACTACAGCGACAGCACTCTATGACGGGGAAGAACCCCTGGAACCCGAAAATTTGTGTTTTTGGGGGTGCACAACGGCTGGACTTGCTGTGAGGAGGTGAAAAGGTGGCGGAAAGCTGGTAAAAACTGAGTTGAGTGAAACAACTGTGATAAAATTGACGGACAAAATGAGACCCTTTTTTCTTGTCCGATATTTATATGTCCAGTGACTTCTTGTTAGACAGAAGATGGGAGCATGCCAGGGTTGTTCGGAGGGGATATTAGAAAGTAGAGGAAACGTAACACGACACATCGGCATTAGGTGAGCACTCAAATGGCACATAGTTCCCTTGAGAAAGATCGCAAATATTTAAAATACCTGCAGATAGCTCAGAATAAACAAATATTGTGCTGCTCTTCTCGCGCTGTCTCCATGTGATTAGCATATGTCACAAGAATCTGGCTGACGGTGAAGTTGACAGATTGGAGGGGTTGGGTGTCCTTCAAATGGTTATTTATCCCGCGTGGGCTGCTACAGTAGGACTTTTGTGCAAGGCGAATTTTTACACCAGCTTAGGCACTGTTTCAGAAAATCATGCTTATCTACCAACCGTACTGAAAGACTTATTCGTTGAACTTCACTGTGGTAAACACGAGGCTAAAATCGACCTTGCGGATGAAAAGCTTCAAATTGAAATCAAACCGGGTTTCAGAGAGCTGTTGACAACCAATACCTACAGAAGTATACACCAGTGCACTGTACCGCGTTGCAACGCCAAATTAGCACCTGCTATTTTTCATCGGGTCGTGACCGAAATCCCCCAATCAACCTCGAGTCGTAATCTGCCTGGATGATGTGGGTATCACAGCTACCAATGAGTCTAAACCATTTGATTCCTTACTATCAGAGATAATAGAGTGTTGCTTTTACCTTAAAGAGAAGAGTACATTTTAAATGGGCTGCGTGAAATGTCTTGGTTTTAGCTCTGACAGACACGAACATCCACCAGATTCAGAAGGCGTACGTGATATCCCGAAGATGCTTTTATATTCCGATTGCGAAACAGTAACAGTTGCACGTAAGTTCAGTGTGAATGAAGATAATGCAGATAGATATCACTTCTGTTCAACCAGAATGTTATCGATCCCTACCTAACCGACTGACACCAAAAAAATACCACAGCAGCGGGCATATCGAAAGACGCAAGAAACAGGACGTGAAGAGATTTAATTCATTGGGGTGTTTGATATTTAGTGCACGAAAATAAAACATGTTTTTCTTACAAGGACACTCAATTTCGAGTGAGACGTTTAGGTGTTCAAACGGGAAGTGAAAAAATTTGGCTATCCACGCCAGAAATAATGGTAATGATAATATATTTATTACAACATAAGTTACATGAATACAAAACAGTTCACAGGTCTGATCATTTTGGTAATGAGAAGTGACTGTTATGCCAAATGTTAAGCTATACATTAGATCCGTTATTCACGGCACATAAGAGGCGCGTCTAGAGAAAGAACGTTGACGCTTTGCAGACAGCATAGAATGAAACAGATAAACACCAGCATACTCGTTCATCATACTGAGGCAAGCTGAGTTCGAAAACAGGAATTATTCGGCCATTGTTTGAACCATCGAATATTCTTGAAGGTAGGGTGGGTAGTGCAACTGTGACCTTGGATTATGTGCGTTCATCATAGATTTGGTGGCATGGTGCACACTGGATGAAAGACTGGTCAGGCTAACTTGGAAAACGAATGACAAAAGCGAGCGGCAGGCGAAATTCGAAACAGGAGCACAGAAATACTACGCAGAAGTATATCGACCATGATAAATGCAGGTGAGTTCATCATACCGACTAAAAGTTACCTGAAGAAGTATCCAAAACCCACTGTTTAGAGGTAAGCTAGTGGGGAAGAAGATGGAGGTGCATACGAAAGTACCGGAAACTAAACTGAAGCCGATGTCACTATGGAATAGAGAAAATAGAGGATTTCGGACCAGGTATTCGCTTATGTGTAGAAAACTGATGTGCAAAGGTCTAATGAAGTTATAAACATTCAAATAAAACTCACGCTTTTTGCTGTAATGGTAACCACGTTTAGATAGTCATGGGGAAGGATGATCATGGTGTTGCCTGTTGAGTGTTATCATATCAGGGCTGCAGAGACAATATGGTGGTGCAGAGTAAGCTGAGCTAGTGGACCTGGCAGACTTTTTTTGGTAACCGTTCTTTGTACCATTATTTTGTCGTCATAAGTACAAGAGCCGTAGGTTTCATTAAGTTACCTCCATAGAGGCAAGGGTAGTTCAAGTTTATCTCCCGATCATCATGCCTGTTGGTCAGTTACCTCCATCTCCGTATATTTTCACGTTAATTTAAAAAAAATATTTTTGCGCTACGCTCAATAGAGTTGATGGTTACGAGGATATTTCCAGCTAACTGTTGGATGCTAGGTGTGGTGTTCTTATTGCTGCTCTGAACATATACTTATTTTCGACCGGCGAAAACGACTGCTGGACGACGATTTCTGCCGAATGTCCGTTTGAGGACAAATCAAACTACTTCCGATCGAGCACAGCTGTTATTCATCTGACATTCAGTTCAATGGCGAGACATACGCATAATGCCTGAGACAACTTGGACCGTTCACCTAAGGCCATCGAAAGAAAAACGGCAACCTAATAATACCTTACAACACCCATGTAGTGGATCACTCTAACAGGGCAGCCCTGTCAGTCTAAGACTGACCATCTCGAGAGAATTCTGGTTGAACACCTCAAAAGATGGCCAAAAAGAGAGTTCTAGCCAACGTTTTCGCTCAGAAAGTGTATGCACTATAGAGGGCCGTACTAAAAGAAGTGACTATGGTCCCCAAACCTGACTCTCATAAGTCAGTGGTGGACACGTAGAGCAGCACATGCGACTATCTAATGACGAACAGAGGCAGCAAATTAACATATGCTTGCGCGTCCTCCTGCTGCATTACCCTGAAAGTCACGCTACTGACTATAAACAGTTTGTGTTACTCCTAGCATCACTACCATTCTCCACCAATCCTTTTCACTCTTCTCAACACCCCCAACCGTACACCCAATCCTCAGCATTATGTCTAGGTTAACCCTTTAGTGCATACCCGGAGGAAAGCACAAAACGGGCATTGTGAAAATTGCATTACCCGTGTCAGCAGCTCTGTTGCTCTCCAACACACCAGCTTTCAAAATGCAGAAGAGAACATTCAGTTGAAGAGTCTCTGCCACCAAAGCCTCACTCTTCTAGAATAAAAGTCACTGGAGGAGTTTAGCTGAACAGAAAGAAGTGAGACCCAAGACTTAAATGCGAAAACCATCGCTTTCCTGAAGTCGTATCACTGATGTATTCAGCTTCCAGTTATGAGGATAGTAAACCTGCTGGCCTGCATTAATCATTGCAGAAGGTGCCCCTATGGAGACCCAGTTCCTCTCGTAGCGTGTTGACGAAAGGTGCCGATACTGCTTGATAAGGTCGTGAGATAAATGCTTCAATGTGCGAGACTGTTGATTTTTGCCTCTGGCGTTAACACGATTGACTTATGTGGGCTGCCTAACTCCCATGACGCGTGTTGCATCGATGGTATTTGTGCAGAAAGCAAATCGAGTGTTAAGTATCTTGGTTTGGGTTTTACTTTTGACCTCTGTTGGTCTTATATTTTGTTCACTTGTTAAACATCTTTAGCTTAACTTATTACATAAAGAAACTGAGGCTCTCTGGTATATATCAACCTCTGCTTTCACAGTTGATTAATCTTTGCATTTTACCCATTCTTCTGTATTCTTCCCCATTGATCTTTCCTGGTCTTCTAAAAAGGGACTATGTTATTTTGCGTAGGGCTTCAAGAGCCGCCAGCGGGATGGGTGCTGTGTCTCTGGCTCAGCAAATTAACACTGTGATTGATAGACATTTAAATTCCAGCAAGCAGCTAGCTACAGAAATTTTAACTGACACTGAGAATTCACTTCATTTGCAGCTCTCCCCATGTATCTCCTCGAGGACGACAAGTAGAAACTTCGTAAGACTGTACACTCCTACAGCTAGGTATGAGAACTCGACCGTACCCTACACAGCGCACATATTTTGTAAGGAGAAGTGCTCGACCAGAAATCACACAGCTTTGTAACAGCTAAAAGTCTCACCTCAATAATTTAACCAGCAATGTAAAATTTTCTCGTTTTTAATATTCTTCATACCGCTTAGATTTTTATAGCAACACAATTCGAAATGTTTTGAAGGATTATGTATATACATACATTTTGTTGATGTTGCAAAATATTATGCTGAGAATTCCAAATTGTACCACAAACTGTTCGTAATAAAGTGAACTATTATCATTCAATTGTTTCAATAATATTCGCCCTAACAGAAACTCTAGTTCTACTGATGGGCACCTTAGTCCATCGGTTACTTCCGCCTCAGGATGAATTGAAATCGCCTGCGAATGAGGCCTCCTTCAAGTCTACAAGAAAATCATTGCAATCAAACAGAGGCTCACGAAGAACGTGCTAGAAACCTGGATAATTCACATTTTAAAGACATTATGTAGAGAATCATCACAATAGTGAACCGAAGAGGAGAAGTCAAATAAAAGGAGTATGAGAAGAGGAAAACCTAAAAGGGGTCCTCACAACAATTCTCTTGTAATACCCCTTCGAAGATCGTTTCGTTTGAGTGTTCAACGTGACAGAGCTACTACAATTGAATCTATCAGAAATACTCTGAGTAGGTCAACAACTTCTACAGTTTCATAAAAAACCAGTACAACTGACCTCATCCACCCATTTTCCAGCGGTACTGAATCATCTGCCTATGCACGTACTCTAAGGAAATTAGGCACTGGTGAAGCCGAATTTTCCATGCTTGCTAATTATTTGGTTACAAATCAACTAAAGCAAACACTAAGGAGGTATCCAAGAGCTCTCGGTATACTGATTACTTCTGTTGAATAGTCGAAGGTGTGCAAAGTCAGTCTTAAGGGTTTTGGTTCCAGGAGTGGAGGATACGGAAGGGATGTCCAATCGGGAACTGGAAGACGCCGTGAGCGGTGCTTGCCATAGGAGGGGACTGAGTAATCAGGCAGAAAACGAGAAGTAACCGTGCACTTAGATCTATATGTTTGATGATGTGGGAAAAATAACTTTCGGTATTGAATATAATGTGGCTGGATTCACTGTATTCCTTCGTACGTTTATTGATAAGGTCATTTTGAAGTTTTCTAAGTTGATATTCTTCATGGACTGACATCAGTTAAGGGAACATTGGAAACCAAAATTCAATTGATCTAGTGCTCATTGGTAACTAGATTCGAGAGGTGATTCCTAAAATTCCAATGAGAAGTCATGACTAGTGAGCAAACCTGGTGGCCATGAAGATAAATACTCAACAATGACATTGGGTGATGGTCACTCTATGTCATGAACTGACGGGTGCTGGAGATATGGACCACTGGATTTCGACTCAATGGTAACGTGCTGGCGACGAAACCTGAGGATCCTGGGTTCGATCCATGGAGGGGAGGGGTCATAGGTTGGCATTGCTGAGGAGTCCCGCACTGGGGCGAAACAGCTGTCTAGTGCTCCTAATGTCCCTCCAGCTGATGTCAGTCTATGATGAATACCGGTTTGGAAGTCCGCTAGATCCCCACAGACCCCCAAACTCAACATTCTGAGGTTGCCTGTGTGTCTTCTATTTGGTGATGGGTTCATGCAGTTTGTTTCTGGTTACTTTGAACACTGCTTCAATGCTTCCTGCTTGTTTACTGCTGAAGGATGGATGTCGGCGGAAAGGTTCAAGTGTTTTTACTGCACTGATAAACATCTGGAATCTGTTTGAACAAATAAGCATCTGGTTATCTTACTGGCTGTAGCTCTTTGATCTAGGGAGGTGACTTTCAACCTATGTGTTATAGACTGGAGCCCCGCTCCATGCACCAAGGTTTGAGCAGCCAGGTAGAATCATTAGCCCTCATATAATAGGTGTGGCTCAATGCCTACTGCATAGGATTTCTGAGGGCATTTAGATGAACTGTACACTCCAATTTTCTCGGTTGTGTGATTCTAGACTTCAGATTTGGTTGAAAATTGGCTTGACAGTATATGTTCCTGATAACAAACAAAAACTATCCACTTTATATTTCTCACCGATAGACATAATCTTTAAAAAGACCTCAAAGTTTTGTTCCACAGAATTTGTTGTCAGTCCTGATTTTGTAAATTAAAAGTGGAGTACTTGGTTTTGGTTGTAGAAGCTTTAGTATATTAAGTGGAAGGATTACCTAAGCAGTAAGAAATGCTTATCTTGCATGCATAAGTGGACACAAAAACATTTGTCCTCAGCACCAAACACGAAGCTTCTTGTTAGCATCTGTAAGATAAAGGATAGTTTGTTATTTCTAACCCGTATGAACACGTTTTACACAACATACTACATAATTACATGAGTTGTTAAAAACTATTTATTCAGCTCAGCAGGCATCGCTGGCTAGACTAGGGCGGTCTAATTACTGATACACCTTTCCACTTGTTTGGGACTATGCTGCTTAACGGTGTATTCGAGCATGGCATAGTGGTGGTTGCTGATCACTCACCTCATTATCTTTCGTCAGCTGTATCCAACATATCTTCTAAGTATCGACAATGGATAGTTTTTGAACTCTTATGCCTAGGTGTTGAGAGTGGGTTGGTTTTATTGTGTTGTCATCCTTCGTTGGATTGAAGGCCGGTTCTAATACTCTATGTTGGTCTCTGCAGTCAATGATTTTGCACATGAGGTGTTTTCTTTTGTAATTCGTATTTTGTAACCGGACTGACAATAACAAAATCAACATAGACCCTTGCACACAAGTGTTTCTATTCAAGTTGCCACACTGCACAGTAGTGGTATACAAACAAGTGGAGAGAAAAATAATGATATCAAAGTAGATAAAGTAGTCGTGTGAGAGAATAAACTACTTGAAGATAACGGTTACTGCAAATATTCAAACTTTAGAAGACGTCAATGAGTGAATGTATCTGTGCCATTGCAACCGATTTCCAGTCATGTCACCAGGAGTCCTCAAACACTGATTCTTTCCGTCTTGGCGACTCCAACATCCGCATACGGCTGAGGCTAATCGTCAGGAACTTTATGGACTGGTATCACGTCTTGGTCTGGCCACCATGAAATCTCTTTCAACCTAATCCAACTTCCCCTAACATGACACATCGAGGTAGGCGGTGTTTCGGCGTGCGTAGTAAGCAACCTAAGCGGACTGACATTCACAACGTCATCAATCGCCTTGTCTAGTACGCTTCGCCCGACTGACCTCAACATTGCTCACACGGTGATTACACGAAAACGCGAGCAATGCTACGAAGATATCTATGATCAAAACGCTGTAACTGCTTTATGTCTTCTACTTTCACCAGCCATGTTTAACCATCATATAACAGGATAGAACGGACTACAGCACAGTATACCTGTCCTTTGATCGATGGGTAATCAGATGTATCACGAGTCGACGCAGATTTGCAAATGTTAAACAGGCCTGTTTCCGGGTTGAGATTTCGTCAGCAACCAGTTCGTGTGGGCTGATGCAACTTCCCAAGTGTGTGGAAGCACTCGACCACTTCGCTCCCTATCTTTAAACTGAGAGTAGATGCACAACACTCTTGGAGCATAATCCTACATTTCACAGGTAGAAAACGCATGCCAAACATACTCAGATTTCTGCTCAATGTGCTCAGAAGATCCTGCATTTTGTCAACGTCTTCACCTATCAGGACAACATCGTTTGCATACTCCAAGGCAACTAGATGACCACCAGGGAGTGACGAACGATTGCTATAAGCCACGGTTAGAGGGGATCGGTGGAGGTTTGCCGCCCTCCCTGATGCACCAGTTTGGATAAAACCCTAGTACTAGCTAGTGTATGTCTACACCTTGCTGGCTGCTGAAAACAGGCGACAGTGAGGCGCATCTTTGCTCGATTAGTAAGTCGGGACCTTAAGCAACCATTAAGGAGTTGGCTAAACATTTGTCTGAACGTGAAAGCAATGCTCATCCTGAGGAGACGTGGCATGATATTAAGTCTGCTGTAGAAACAGCAGTAAAGATAGTTTGTAATCTACAACCGAAGGTTAGCAAATGTCATGAGAACTGATTGGTGTTAAAACAGGCACTCCAGGTTGTTCTGGCTACAAGGGTGAGCGAAACAATTTAACAAACAGTTTTCTCAATGATCGTGAGCATTGGTGTCGAAAGTAAAAGAAGTAGGAGTAGGCATGAGTGTCGGGTAACACCTGGAGACTATTTAAGCCTATTAAAGACACCTGTAATATAGTGAGTGAGACCATCACAGAAAAGCATGCTAGTGTGATAACCTCTCAGGACGGACGGCTAGAACTTTGGGCGGAACACTTTGAAGCCCAGTTCAAGTGACCCTCAGCAACGCTTTAGTTGTCCAACATTTAACCTGAGTGGAACGTAGACGTCGGTTCTCCAACTCTGCTTGAAGATAATAAAGCTGTATCGAACCTGGAACGATGCAAGGATGAAGGTAAAATTTTCTGACAAGAGTGATGGAAGTACTAGGTAGTGTACGGAAATCAGAGGTAGTACCGTCAGACCGGTTTAAATCAAATGATTATCCCAGTCTATGAAACGAGAGAATTGTTTCTATGACAACCATAGGGGAGTTAGTTTGACTAATATTGTGTCCAAGATTCTAGGGTCCATGGTTGTCCGACGCCTAACTGAAGCTCCAGAAAACCAGGCAGATCTGAACTAGGGTGCAGCGGTCACATATTTTCACCCTCCACGAGGTTTTGATACACAGGCGACTGGAGCTTACCATACTTCTGGACCTGAAAGAAGCATTTAACTCTGTCGACCGTGAAGTGTTTTGTTGTGAAAAGAGTGCCGAGTTTGTCTGCAGTGCTAATCAAGGCGCTCTACTCGAAATCATGCAGCCATGTAAGGGCTTACGGAGAGTTGTCATCAAAATTGACGACAGGAATGCCCTTTGTCATTGTTCCTACTTAACAGCCATGTTCACTTTCTACACATTGTGTCTAGCTGGCACATCGGCTTGGCACAAGATGGCTAGTATGAGCCTGAAGACGACCACTTTTCCCAAAGGTGCCGGATAAAGTCAACATCATTGTATCGAGTTGCTGCCTCAGTGTGCTGCATTCCTATACACCAAAAAATTGAAGTTTCAACTAGCCTATGGTTAAACGAATTAATTGAAGCTTCGGTTGTCCGAGTCAACTGATTGTGCATTGATGTCTCCTACAACTACATTGGTAATCACTTGTGAAATGAGAAGGTTTAGACGAAATATCCTGGTAGAATAAGAGAATCCTACCATTTTCACAGCTGCCAATCAGAATTGAGTGGACCATACGTTTGTTTATTGGTATGAAGAGGCTTTTGGCATTTTTAGTGCAAGTGATAGAAAGAGCCAAGGTTGAAAATAGTCAGTAATCTACAAATTTAGAAACTAAAATTATACGCCAGTATCAAGTAAGGTATTATTAATACTTTTTGACGCTTAAAAGCAAAATGTTTCTCATGTTTAAGGAGTTAACAAGGAATGCTATGTCCCCATATAAAGGATTTAGGAGATAAGCGGGTCTGGATGGGTGTTAGATTGTAACACTATGGAGCGGACTTCCCATTCCCAATTGCTTTGACTTTAGGGCAATATGAAACCATGAAGACACGTGCAAGATGTACGTTTAAAATGTAATTTCTTGCTATTTTACTTAATTACTATTTACTGACATACTTTTTATTCTCCGTTCTTTTGTTGGATCGAATTGTTCGACCTCTATTGGCATATGGACCCCTATGCGGACACCTCGATATTGCCTGAATGTTAATTATGATAAGCTGGTTGGTTGTCGCTAGCAGAACAATCCACGATACGCGTTTCGTCCCACTTTGGACACGTCAGCTGGATGTACCTGCACCCCAGTGATGTTGTTCCCACTGGGACTCGGACCTCGTACCCATCGCTTCAAACGCAAAGGCGTTATCCACTATGCCGCGGAGGAACGATACCCAATTCTTGTACAACGCGCATCCTGGATTCTTCTGCCAGCCACAACCAATTTATCATAATTAACATTCAGGCAATATCGAGGTATCCGCATAGGGGTCCATATGCCAATAGAGGTCGAACAATTCCATCCAACAAAGGAACGGAGAATAACAAGTGTGTCAATAAATAGTATTAACTACTACCCGTTGTACAAGAAGTGGCTATCGTTCCTCCGTGGCATAGTGGATAACGCCTTTGCGTTTGAAGTGATGGGTACGAGTCCCGGTGGGAACAACATCACTGGGGTGCAGGTACATCCAGCTGACGTGTCCAAAGTGGGACAAAACGCGTATCGTGGATTGTTCTGCTAGTCGCAACCAACCAATTTATCATATTTTGCTTAATGTCCCCTAAAATCTTATCATAAAACTCCTGTTGGCTTGAAAGTATGGTGACAGACTCAAAGTCACTGCACACCAGTCGTTAATCTGATTTCTGTCTAGGAACAAAAAGCCAGTGAATACATCAGCAAATGGTATATCAAATCATAATTTGAAGGCTGGAAAGGGGGTTGAACAAGACAATATTTTCTGTAAAAACTTGGGTGTCTGTGAAGGGCGGTGTGGAACAGATTCTTTCGAAGTACCTCACTAGAAATCGTTAGAAACTGCACAAGGAATGAGACTTTACTTTGCCTGCTTGAGGAATGATAACATTAGAGGATATTTTAAGCCAGGGAGTGTAAGCGGTGCTAATGAGCTAAATAAATAAGATATGTTGTTAAAAGTCACAGATGGTTAAGGTCAACTAGATCGTAGAGGAAGAAACACCGACTGAGAAATATCTTAGAGTAGCCCTGACAGATTCAATGACTGATGAAACATACAATCCCTGAGATAAAGATTTTAATGTTACTTTGATCGATGCCATATTATCTTACGAACAGGGGATAGAAATTTTGTTAGGTAATCTGTCCATCAACACGATGAACTCTGTTTAACCACATCGAAGTGAAGTGATATTGTTCAACTTACAATAGTTAGGTACCATAAGACCGATGTCAGTGATCACGGTACATACTGCAGCGGTTGGGACTGCATTTAACCATCAGGATGAGTTAGGGACGAATGGGTCTCACCTCACCAATAAAGTGCCACTCAAAATTGGCAGAGTGCTAATTGGTTGTAATACCTCCGATAGCAGTAGCTGACTCGAGAAGTGTACATTGATTGGTCATCATCATCAACATAGGATGAGGCACTACTGCGTAACGGTTCAACTGACCACAACTCATATCCGTACATCAGGTAAAACGGCAGTGAAGTGCAAGATAAGAAAGTTCGGCCAAAGAAAATATAAAGTACTAAAACAGAGGAAGAATAAGAAAATGATGAGACTCGGTATACCGTTGTTAAAATGAGGATAATGTATGCATACATCTGTGCCACTAACATCGGTTCTCAGCCATATCACCTACAGTCCCCAACCACTCGTTTCACTTGTACCGTGGACCCCAACCCCTTAGTCTGCATCTCCTCACATGGCTCAAACCAACAGTCAAATACTTCATACACATTGATGCCATGCTTTAGTCTGGCCACCTCGGGCCTTTTCCAGCCTGCACCTACTTCGACCAACATTGTGTGACGAGTCAGATAACGACTAGGCATACGTAACACGTGTCTCAACCATCTCAATCGATGAAGGCTCACAACCTCGTCTACTGATTTACCTCTTCTCCCTAAAACTATACACCTGACTTCTACCTTATTCACATGGTGACATCACGGAATACGGCCTACGAAGGCAACGGTGGTCAAATACCTCAAACCTTCTCATGTCTTCCACACTCAATGGCGGCCATGTTTCACAGCCATACAGTAGAACAGAGCAGACTGCTGTGCAGCACCCACGACCCTTAATAGACAATCGGATATCACGGAGGCACCACAGGTGGCGTGAGTTGGCAAAAGCCAGCCGAGCCTTTTGTATTCGTGCAGAGATTTTGTCGGCCACTGACCAGTGCACCAGGGCTGATCCTACTTCCCAGGTAAGTGAAGTGGTCAACACACTCAATCACTGCACTCTATATTGTTAACCGAGGCACCACTAAAGACCAATCCTGGAGCAACAATTTGCAGTTGAGTGGTGAGAAACGCGTCGCAAACATTCTCAAATTGACACTCAAAGTTTTCAGAAGACACTGCATCTCTTCAGCGTCTTCACCCAACAGAACTATGTCATCTGCACATTCTAGGTCTAATGAAAATTCTCCTGTGATTCGTCTGTGTAGTCAGGTGATAAGAGAGAGACCTCTATAAGAATATCTATGATGAAATTGAATAGGAATGGAGACAGTGGGCAGCCTTGACGGACACCACTTAACGAGTACAGCTCGCCGGACATCTCAGCATAGGTTCTAACACGCCCACAAGTGTTCGAGTAGAGAGCCTTCAATAAGGTGATGTACCTACTCGGCACATCTTTCAGTGAGAAACATTGCCATAAGACTTCTCGATCAATGATTTATTAGTCATTGGAGAGTTACCAACTTTTACGGTGTCTAGTCTCTAGTGCTGGTCGAACTTGATTTATCGTTTCTGTAATTTCGTCGCCAAGGGTAGAAGAGACTCAAATTTGCGATGCACTTCAGCTGATGTCAACCATATGTGGAGAACATTCGTGCTTGTTAGCACTTATCACCAAGACGTGTTTGAAACCATGAAGGATCAATGGTCAGTAGAATCCATTCAGCAATTTGGACTAGACAACAAAAAATGGGTTTTCCCCCCATTAGCTAATCAATGTAACTGAGTCTTACGGAAGGTCAGTCACGGTTCAAACACCACCGTGGTCCCGTAATTTACTTCAGCAATTGGTGAGACACGTTCAGTGGGAATCTTGATCTCACCTTGCCAATTAGTGCTAACTAGCTGGAAACCTGAATCTCCAGCTTTCTGCCAATTACCTTTAACCACGTAACATCGAGAAAGTCTACCTGTAAAACAAAAGTTGCAACGCACAAGGAAGCAAACTTGATATGAATAGTACTGAAGGCCAGTGAAAATAATATAGCAATCCAATCTAAAGATCGCACCTATTCAACTTGTTGAACAGACGAGTTTAATACAGATTTTTTCTTGAAAAGAAATACAAACTTTTGTTATACAATGAAAGAATGGAACACGCTATCTTTGTAACATAAAAAGAACAGGGTTAAGTGAAAAACTGAGCTTAAAAGATTACAGTAAATTTTTTTTTGTTCTAAAATTTAAAAAAGGAGATTTCCGGATGATTGAAACATGGTTTATTCACACGATACAGAAAAAAATCATTACAACTGTGAAAATGCAACTGGAAAAACTTCTTTATAGTGTTGGACAAAATGTATATCCAGACCCTCTTTAATAAACGAAGCAAGGTCATCAAAGTCTTTGCGATTGGCTTCTGGAAGAATGAGAATTTTTATTCCACCACGTTTAGCCTGTAACAAAAAAGTAAATAAAAGCATATCTGATGTGGAAACACAAAAAGGTGTTTTGAACTCTAATTCTCCATCCTACATCAGTAACATATGACACATTTGTCGGTTTTCTGACATCTAGTACTCTTTGTTCAACATCAGCACTGTTTACCCTGGCACCGGCAAGACATCCGACTATTTATTCAAGGACAAGTATACTGTGCTGTAGTCCGTTCTATCCTGTTATATGATGGTTAAACATGGCTGGTGAAAGTAGAAGACATAAAGCAGTTACAGCGTTTTGATCATAGATATCTTCGTAGCATTGCTCGCGTTGGATTGGGTTGAAAGAGATTTCATAATGGCCAGACCAAGACGTGATACCAGTCCATAAAGTTCCTGACGGTTGGTCTGAACTATGTGGAGAAATGTTGATTGCCTGGTTGGGGTCACCAAGACGATTGGAATCAGTATCTGAGAACTCTTGCTAACACGGCTAAAAATCGATCACAGTGACGATGTATTCACTTCTTGAAATCTTATAAAGCTTGATTATTGTCACTAACCATTATCATAGAATCGTTTATTCGCTCACATAACTTTCTCTATTCTGATGTCAATCTTTTTCTATCCATTTGTTGTTTGTATACTACTACTGTGCAGTGTGGTAACTTGAAGATAAAGGGTAGTGGAAACATTCAAGTTATAGAAGTTATCAAAAAGTGAATACATCTGCGCCATTGTGACTGATTTTCAGCCATGTCAGCAGGGGTCCCCAACTGCTGATTCCTATAGTCTCGGGGACCCCAGCCAGATAGACTACACCTCTCTACACGGCTAAGACCAACAGTTACAGACTTCACCGACTGGTGTCAAGTCTTGATCAGGAACACAGCATATGTCCATGGTTCGAGGTTCCAGAATTCCGGCGAGCGATGACTGCTGTCCAATTTACTATAGGGTTCGGACGTTGAGAGCTCAAATATGAAGCCGGTAGGGGAGTCTACGGAAACTAGGAGCCGTGTTTCGGTAGTATGGATCGTTGGCAATGGTATCACAATGAAGGATTGAGAAAGTTGTTAAAAGTTTAATGTTGGTATCAGGAAGAGAAGGCAAAGGAGCAGACAGAAGTAAGGAGGGTGGAGTTATGCTTGATTACGTCTTGTATGTTACTAGAAGTGTACGGGTAGCTGACACTTCCCAGATGCCTACACCATGAAAAGCTATTCCTTCTGGAGGCGCTTAAAAAAGAAGGGTTAGAATTGAGATTTTAGTTCGCTTCCTGTAAATTCGACTATGAACCCGCATCGCCGGAGCCGGTATACCGTGGGAGTATGCTATTTTTAAGTCGACCTTTTGTAAGCCCAGCCCCTCCTTTCGGTAGGAAAGACAGCATCAGCGTGGCACTGTCCATCATGCAAGAAAAGCACTCTACTACCGCTCCCTTCCCGTCCAGCCACCAGTAAGACTTTGGCATCGGACCTTCATCATAGTGTAGTAATTTACACCACGACGGTAACCGTTTTCGTCTTACCAGTATCCAACAGATCTTTCTGGTATGGTAGGGCCTCGAAAAATCAAACGTTTCACTAGCATAGCTCCTTGGGTCATTGTGATATGCAACCTCAACCATCATATCAAGGTAGCACAATCCCATCAAACCAATCAAAGACAGTACCTAGATAGAAAGCGACACAATGACTATTGACCTACAGTTTGTGAGGCGATGTCTAGGTATCTGAAAAACAATGAGGTGACCAATGCATTTATGAACTAAACGGAAATACACCTTAGTTTTGCAAATCCATTTTCCATGGACTACCAAGTACAGCAGCAACCAAAATTTGGACACCATTAATAACGGACTTACACGCCAAACACTTTTCACACATTAAATACTCCACTTTGTGAATGGGTACTGTAAGAATCTCACCCCACCAAATCAATCACGCTCTCTTGAACCGTTTTATTAGTTGAGTGACTGCAGTCTGGCATCTATTTTTTATGTATACGCACCATCAATGATTGATATGTTAGAGTGTATGTTTAAGACGATGAGAGAAGACATTCTAGGAGGCAGGTGAACAGTGGATTATTTTACCTGTAACTAGCTGGTTCTTGTTAGCCATATTGAATAAATCTCTCCTCTGATTTTTAGTCGTCTGATCTATGGCAGTCCATTGAAAAAATGTCACTTAATTATGATTAAGTCTATGCAATCTATATACAGTATAGAAATAGGTGATGGAGAAGTATCGTTTTGCTTACAAATTACTTCTTTCTTTGATTAAAATTTGTAATGCAACAGAAAATAAATAAAAAAAATTCCATTGGGTAATGTGACATCAATTCTAACTGTTTGTGTAATATCAACCGGATAGAAATGTCACAGAAATAATAAATCAACTCACAGGAAAGGTACCCTTTTTAGCTTATAAATAGAGAATTCATCGGTGACAGTTCATGGTAATGTTAATACTCAAGTCTATGAGATATGTTGCATATTGGTTTCAGAGGTTTGAGAGTCGTGTGGGGAGATGTAGACTGACTGACTGGGATCCCCAAGAAGAAAGAAATCTGTGGTTGAGGAACTCATGGCTGAAAATTGGTCATAATAGCGGAGATATATTCACTCCTTTACATCTTCGGAGGCTTGAATATTTGCACTAACCTTTATCTTCAGGTTGTTTATCATGTCACACAACTTTGTCTACTTTGATGTTATTCTTTTCCTACTAACTCCTTGTTTATAGGCTATTAGAGCTTGTATGCTGTCTGTTTCCAGCGCTTTAGGTAAAACCCGTTTATTGTTCGGTACTGCTCCTAACAGAACTTGTATTTAATAAGAAGTAGGAGGAAGTTTCATTATACTACGTAAGTGATGAATTATAAATAGTGCTATAATTAGACAGTGATAGGAAGCGAAAGCATATCATCATGCCCAAATCTCACAACCAGTCAAAGATGACAATGAAAAAAGACTACACTTCTGATTAGTGCAAGTTTTCGAAGTTAGAAACCGACGAGTTTTCTTCCAAAGCATTAAACAATAAACTACTCCATATTTATCATCTTTAATCATACAAGATGAAAGATTGAAAATCGATGGCATATTAAACTTACAGCAATTATTTTTTCTTTTATACCACCCACTGGTAAAACCTTGCCCGTCAAGCTCACTTCACCAGTCATAGCCAAATCAGGACGAACAGGTTTATCACACGCTAGACTTAACAAAGCAGTTACCATAGTTATTCCTGCAGATGGACCATCCTTTTGGGAAAAAACGGTAAAAATGAGGTTCAATAACAATATTAAATGTTTTACTATTTTCTTTCGATGATAAAAGTTATGAGATAACTTAATCAATGAAAAGGAATGAAACTAACTATCATAACTGATGTCTACCAACCTTTGGTGGCACGCATACAAAAGGCTCGATTGGCTTTTGCCAATTTACGCCACCTATGGCGCCGCCGTGATATCCGATTGTCTATTAAGGGTCGCGTGTACTGCACAGCAGTTCGCTCTGTTCTACTGTATGGCTGTGAAACATGGCCATTGAAAGTAGAAGATATAAGAAGGCTTCAAGTGTTTGACCACCGTTGCCTTCGTAGTATAGGCCGTATTCCGTAGTGTCACCACTTGAGTAATGCAAAAGTCAGGTGTAGAGTTTTAGGAAGAAGAGGTAAATCAGTAGATGAGGTTATAAACCAACCTTTGGGGTAGCACCTTGAGGTACATGTAAGTGAATATCAGCCTCTTGAAGAAAGAGTCCTGCTTTAGACGATTCACTAGGACTAAGCATACATCGCTCCTCACCAGAAGATATGGAGCATGGAGCACCGGAAGCAGCAAATTGTGCAGCAAATGTATGCGCAATAGATACAGATTCCTTCATGACATTACCCAAACTTCCAGTTAGTTGCAAGGTACCTATAAGTAAATAAAAGTTCGTTTAAAATGCCACACAGTAAAAAATTGGAAGTTTATCAATTTTTTGAAAAGCTTATAAATAAATGGTTTATTCGAAGGGTTAATAGAATTTACAGAATTCTGAAAATTTTTGTCGGACTCCATTGGCTTATTTACTTTATAAACATGATAGTTTACATCAGACCATTGCAGTAACAAAAAAGTGATGGGACTGAATAATTTGAAAATATCATGTTTAGTTTATGAAGGTGATGCATAATCACGGAAGAAAGAACGTCTACTACGAAAATATTCACTGAATATTACATCTGAAAGTGAATCTATAATTAAACAGAAAGATGTAACATGATTCTAGGTTAGATCCATGGGAAACAGTCTGTTTACAAAGGATGAACACTATTCCAAAATATTCAATTTAGTAAAAGTTCAGAAAATCTACACGGGATTGCGTATATACAACCAGTTGGACATAAATTAGTTTACTATTTTGATTATCTGAGATAGCTGTTGTTCGGCAGACTAATATTGATACTGGGTGACGATTGAAAGTAGAATGAAAATTTGAACCAGTGACCACCGCGTTTCCGACCCGATGCTCTACCAACTAAGCGACGTCCGATTACTGACCAGATCTTTATCTCTGATGGTCATAATGATAATCAATATGATGCCCCCTCTCTAATTCAGTTAGATTTGGATTGGGATGAGAAGTCCAGTGTGAGTACGAACAAGAGGTAGTAAGGAGCCACGAATTCACATGATAGTCGGGCGAAACCTTTGGTAATTGAAGTGAAATACAAATCTCATCCAGCAGTTGGACCTCGTAGCTCCATTGGTAGAGCACCGGTCCGGAAACTCGATTGTCGCTTGTTCCAGTCCGACCGTGGTCCAAATTCTCATTTCGCCTTCAATCATCACCTAATATAAATTAGTTTGTTTGAATCTTACAGAAAGCCTAGAGTGGAATAAGTAATTCATCACTGGAGGTTCAACATAAATATTTTTTCTTTATGATCCCTGTTTCCTAAGTTTTTTTTTCAAAAATATAGCCCTCTAGCATATTCCTTATAATCGATCCTTTTAGAACTTTACTTCGAATATGTATCACTTAAGACTTCGTCAGTACATCACCACTCACTGAAGCAATATTTATCTTTCTAAACATGTGCCGATGTACCTTGATCAATACGCGTCACGCTATTCATATGCAAGAAGGTCTTGTCAAAACTCGCTAAAAAAAACAAAACAATAAGGAACTTTCGACGCAGAGATTTGTGGACGTATAGTAACTGGAGAAAGCTGTCATTCACAATTTCTTCAAGGTCTACCACCACATACAAAAGTTAGGTGAAAAACCTGTTACTTTGGTAGGATCTGCCTAACAAGTTATAGGTTTTGAAGTATAAAGAAGTTTATTGGCATATTTGTAATTCTCTATTGTTTTATTGGATTGAATTGTTCGATCTCTATTGGCATATAGGCTCCAATGTGGATGCCTCGATATTGCCTGAATATTCGTTATGATAATTTACTTGGTTGTGGCTAGCAGAAGAACCTACGATGAACAGTTCCATCCAATAAAAGGGAAAATTACAACTATATTAATAAATAGTAAAAAATAATACTCGTTATACAAAACATGGATATCGTGTCTCAGTGGATAACGCCTTGGCGTTTGAAGCGATGGGTACGAAGTTTGAGTTCCACTGGGAACAGCATCACTCACTGGGATGAAAGTATATCCAGTTGATAAGTCCCAAATGGGGCGAAACGCGCGTCCTGGATTCTTCTGCTAGCCACAAACAATTAAATTAATTTGATGAAGTTTTCCTAAAGGTTTCCCAAAAAATAAATGGTGCGATACAGCTCCGGAAATTTATCACATTCTATCAAGTTAATATATTTACTTTAAGTCAGAAGATAATTAGATACCTTAGCGTTAAAAGAAAACGACCTAACGTGCATCGTAAACATTTAATCGAAAATCTAGGAAAGCAAATTCATATCAAGAGATGAAAGTGGTTTAGGGAGATTGATTGATTTCAAGGCAGTTTTGAGAGCATTGAAAAGTATTTGCCCTCTAGTTTGGGACTCTTCAGAAGTGCATATCCAAGAATGCAAAAAAGACTCAGCTCATGGACTTCAGGTTTCATGGAGAGCATGTTATCAGCCGGCAAGTGGGTTGAAACCCAGTCTCCAAATGGTGTCAATCCGTGATGAAAACTGCCTTGAAATAATGGGTACATATATATATATATATAATATTGGCTTACCTTTCTTATGAGAAGATTCATCAGAATCACTGTCAGAAGATCCTGAAGCATCAGATAAGTGTCTAGGTCGTTTGTTAGTGCATTCAATATACAAAACAGATCCACCCATAGACGTCCAAGCTAAACCCATAACAACACCGGATGGAGTGATTGCTTCATATAGACGATCCGATGTCCAAATAGGCTGACCAACATAATTTGTCAAATTATCAGCATCCACTTGAATTGGAGGATCTTTATCTGCATTCACCAACTGATAAGCAACTTTTCGAACAATCTAAATCCAGAAAAATAGAGAATACACAAAGATAAGAAATATGATACTGGGCATGTATCACCATCTCACAACGTAATACAAATGATATGCTTCCTGAGACGAGTAAAAGGTCGATTTCAAAGTTGAAATTGAAATCAACTCGTCAACCATACGCACACTTGTATGGTAGGCGATGAGTTACACCTATTGTGTGGCTGCCCAAACTTTGGTCGGCGTAGTAGGGTTTGAACCCATGACCTATTGGGTAGAAAAAGCTTCGATAACTATCCTTTACCGCAAGTCGGAAGGAACTCAAGTACTAAGCGCACTAGCCATTTTGTAGGCACAGAAACAAAGGCAATAAATTTAAAATCTATGCACCACATGAACCAATGAGGCTCCTTTATCAAGATTTAAATCAAACTGACAATGACAACTGACCTAAATTATACAAATGAGCGCGTTAAATGACGCCAAGAGATTGGGGGTTACATTGAGATTCCAGCTTTTTTTGGAGGGTGACTTTAAAGGCCATCCTAGCACATGTTGGAGCAGCTAGTCAAGTTTCAGTATTTCGATTAAATTAGGTTTTCATAAAATAGAGATCTGTAATTGGTTGGCCTAACAGTTGCTAGGGTAAACTTTCAAGTCATTCGTCTTTGGAGAAGATATATCATAAACGATGATAATTATGGTAAAGTAATCGCCTTCACATTCTTTTCTACTAATCATTAAGTGACCCAATTCGTCAAACAGTCGATTTTCAATGCTGATGAAACTTCTCAGATTCAAGCAGCTAGATGGTATCACTAACAGGCATGACTTGACTTGTGGCCTTAACAATGCACAAGGCATTTGCATTCATTTGAAATCATAAATGTCTAAAATGGAAATAAATACCAAACACGGGAATAAAGTAAAATCATAAACCTCACCTTTTCAATATGTTTTTGGAGATTACGTACACCACTTTCACGACAATACTGCTTAATGAGACGTTTGATAGCATTATCATCTACCATGAGACGATTGTCGTCTAGACCACTATTTCGAGCAGCTAACGGTAGAAGGTAACGCTAAATTAATAGATGAAAAAAAAATAATGATAATCATAATATCCGAAAGCTGAGAAATACATCAAGAATTGATATCAACTGCGGAAGGATTAAAGATGGCAAGTAGTGGGCAGCTGCTTTGTGCTAGTGTTGGAAGTCCTCAGTAGTGAGCATTCACGACACCAATAGACATCCAACTTGAAATTTATAACACCATCATTCATAGATTAACACTTCAAATATAATCTATTTTACAAAGTCATGCTGATATGATATGATTATAAACAATAAATTATGTCCGAAATGTTATCCAGTAAATCATACTACTCCTCACTCACTATGTGACATTTCTAATTGCTAATTTATTCATTTGTCCCTTCGGGTCCCAGTGGAACATAAAGCTTCACTAACACGTCAACATTTCACTCCCTTCTCTGCAGTCTTCTCAACCTCGCTCCACCAATGCCTATAACCTTCCACATCTTCCTCACACCATCTCCTCCATATCACCCTCACACCTCAGAACCCCAACTCCTCTTGTCGCATTCGCCTTACACTCAACCGACTGCACTAGCAAGTCATGTCCCCAAACCGTCTTCTCAGTCTATGTCCAATCCAATCCAATCCATCTCCACTCTCTTCCACTGCATATTTCTTGGGCAATAGCTTCTTGGTTGGTCGCTTGCTTACTTGCTTGCTTCGTTGTCAGGTCACACTTCATCCCCGATTATTCTTTTTCGCCTTCTCATATATGACCTGATCTTCAGGATCCAGTGAGCGTAGGCGACAGCTGTTCATGTATGTCTGAAGTTTGTTCAAAATGCTTTCCGTAACGCGTCAAGTCTCTCAACCAACACAAAGAAGCACTGACTTACTTGACTAACATTAGTGTTGAAAATCCGGATCTTCTTCTTCATGCTGAGGTAGTGTAGTGTAGTGTAGTGTAGTGCAGTAGGTCTCCACAGATTAACCAACGTCTGTCTTGATGTCTTTCCGATCCTGGCTTCCACATCCTCATCTGTGCCTGTCTGTCTGTGCCCCCTGTAGTTGAGACGATGTTGCCTAGGTAGGTAGGTAAGTGAAAGAGACAACTTCATTTACATTTCTCCCTTTGACGGTGCTTCTTGTTGTTGTTGTTGGCTAGGTATCTTCATCACCTCTGCCTTCTCTATGTTCACCTGAAGTCCCGTCTTCGCTGCCTCTTAAGATTTCTAATCAACAGACTAAAATGGAATTACAATCTACCACAATGCCCAAGCTTTACTTCCATACCAACTATACATAATTGTTATACTTTCCTAATTATTGTTCTAAGCGTCAGGTTGGCATTCATCATGGACTGACATGAGTTGAAGAATACATTGGAAACCTGGGACCACTTGATAACTGTTTCGTTCAAGTACAGAAGTTCTCAGCAATCCGCCCCCATGACCTCACATTGAATTATCTAGTGTTTATTGGTGACTCGCTTCGAGAGGTGATTCCTGAAGCTCCAAAGAGAAGTCGTGACTGGTAGGGCCAACCGAAATGAACATGAGACCAGTTACTCAACAATGACATTGGATGGAGGTTGGGCTATATACTGAACTGATAGAAGTAAGAAATATAAACCATTGGATCGCGACTCAGTGGCTTAATGTTAACCCGCTGGCCTCTGGGTTCAACCCCTGGCGGGGTGGTCATGGATGCGCACTGCTGAGGAGTCTTATACTAAAACGAAACAGCTGTCCAGTGCCCCCAGGCTTCCAATGTTTCTCTAAGTGATGTCAGTTCATGATGAGTATCAACCTGAAATTAATAAATCCCCATAAACTTCAAAACTGAATTAATTTTACACAATTTAGGAGACAAAACGTGGAAACGATAGTTCTTGACACATGTTACGATGCGAAAAATCAACATGTGAAGATGAAAGTGGGCTGGAAATAATCTAACGTTAAAAGTATCAAAGTAAGTAGCTTCACAGAACACAGATATAAATGAAATGGAAGTGATGAATCACTCATCGATACATGTACACGAAGTCAACTGTTAATAACCAAAGACTTTTGTTGCTATTCCCATCTTCATACGATAATAAATTGATGGAATTACAGCGAATTAATTGCTAGGTCTTCTTTTATCTAGTCTCTCTAAATTATTTTATTTTATTTCCCTCTTTATCTGCTTAGCATTCGCATGACTAAGAAGCATTTAGGAGCACCATCTAGCTAGCTCAATCTATGAAAACTTAGTTTAATGCATGCTGTCGTTTAGAAATCGGTAGAGAGTGGATAATTAGGCGACATTTTTTCTGTTTGTGTGCAGTATGTGTTACTGGCTTTCTTTCGCTGGTCATAAGTTAACTAGGGCGTAAATATGACATAGACTTGTTGCTGATATCCCTTAAGTGAAAATAGACAGTTGAATGAGATGAAAATTCTAACTTTATCCAGCATCAGTGGACAGCTGTCAATATCCGATTTAGCATTTCACTCCAATATTAGTACTAAGGCAAATTAACTCATTAGTGGTTACTTCCTTAGTTACCGAATCCTTCTTAATCTATTTCTAAAAATCTTAGAAAAGTATAAACTGCCAATAATCTTCAAATAACCCGAATTCGCAGGCTGTTGGTAATTTTTCCTTTTACAAGGCTAACATCTTGGCTAAATAGTAGTGCAGATCCTGAGATCAATCCTACAAGTGATGAAGGTAGGTGGGTAATTGTGAAATTTCCAAGGATCAACTTTTCTTGAAAAACTCCCATCAGAAAACATGAAATCATACATTTTAAGAGAAAGCTTTTCTAATCTGGTTAAGATAATCCTACAAATCGCAATTCTAAAGTACGTTTCAATCATATCCAGCAACTATATGACACTGTATGAACACTTTTTGTTCTTATCTGAATTCTTTTTATCTAGTTCAAGAAATTCACTAGATTGTAGGGCTAAATTTAAATTAACTCCAGACTATTTTCCCTCATTCAATAAACTTAATAATATCAGAGTTTTGTTCCACAGGCATATAGACAAAATCAACGTAGAATCTTGCACAGAAATGATTCGATTCGACTTGTAGCCTGCATAGAAAAAGTCTGACAATAACGTGGACAAAGGTGTATGGATGGAGAATGAATTTAAAAATGAAAGTTGGTCAAAACATTCAATCTTTGGAAGATGTGAGACAGCAAACAGATCTGTACCACTGTAACCAATTTTCAGATGTCATCGAGAGTCTCCAACCAGACGGTCTACACCTTCCCACACGGCTAAGACCAAGAGTCAGATATTTCATGGACTAGCCCCACATCTTAGTTTGGCTACGTTAAACCTTCTTCTAACCTAGCATTATACATCGAGGTAGGCGATGGCTTGGCTTGCGCCACAACATATCCATGCCACCTCAGAAGCTGAAGGTTCACAACCTTATCGACCGTTCCGAAAGCACAAGGTGTAATATTTTACACTCTTAGCGTTTACATCTGATCATTGAAAAGACAATATCTTTTCATCAGTTTCAAAGACACATTGGATAGATAAATGCCAAAAAAAAGTGTGTTTATTTATTATATCATCAGTTCACTAGGATTCAGGCAACTGCCTGAGCAAGTGAATAAGTCTTGTGGGATGATATTAAAATAAATACTGCATAGACACTGCCTCAAAAGCGTCCATTAACGAATGAGACGCACAGATTAACGGACAGAGAATAACGAGATAGCATGTCAGCCCTTGAGTTTAATTTTGGTATGTACTTCTGTGGGTAGATTTGTTTTATACACTGAATGTTAACACAGAAATCGGAACACCTAAGCTACCTACAACTATGACAGAAAATACAATATTATTGCATTATCGAGAAAAGCATCACTATCTGTTAGGGATTACATGCATCATAATGTTTATCGAATAAATTAATTCAAAGTGGATTTTAGAATTCATACCATGTAGAATAAAAGTCATATGGGAGAAGAATTGAGTGTTTTATTTCAACGACGTAAAGTTCAAAACAATCCTCTTTGTTGCAGCAGTTCCTCATTGTATATAATCAAATGGGGTAACATATGAACTTACTGTTAACAGTGAAGTATTATACCGTATTTACTTATGACCGTGTATCAAATTGTAAAATAGTTCTCTAATGCGCAAAATGGTATTTAACAAATAAGCAATAATGAAATCCTTATCATGGAATACTTACTTTTGCGATAGCCAATTTTTCTTCTTCAACATAACCTGATACTTCGATAACTTCCATTCTATCTCTCAAAGGCTCGGGAATAGTATCCAACTGATTTGCTGTGGTAATAAAAAGCACACGACTTAGGTCTACAGTCACATCAAGATAATGGTCCAAAAAGTTGGCGTTCTGCTCTGGATCGAGTAATTCTAAGAGAGCACTGGCTGGATCACCCTGCCATCCACGACCCAACTTATCAATCTGAAAGAAATAATAAAAAGAAAAGAAAATGACAATTATACTGTGGAGATAGGAAACCTAGAAACCGACTGACTTTGGAAATCTATTCGCAGTTGACAATTAGATAAAAAGACAAAGGTGGCTCTTGTGCCCTAGTGGCCTAGCGGATAACGCTCTAGAGTTTGAAGCAATGGATACACTGAGTTTGAGAGAGAGAGAGAGAGAGAGAGAGAGAGTGGGTGAGAGCAACATCACTCACTGGGGTGCAGGTAAACCAAGCAAGAAACGCGCCTACTAAATTCCACTGGTAGTCACCAAGATAAAAATAACACTTTGAAATGATTCAATCTATAATTAAGCCAAAAACACTCATGTACAATGAGTATAGCCAATAAAAATAACCAAAAGAATAAACGTGAGAACTCGTACAAATCGTCACGTTTCAGAACAACACAATGAGAAATTAAACGAAGTAGAAAGGTGAGGACACAAACAAGGAATTTTTAGCGAAGATCAGAAGTGAATAACATTTGTATCGTTGTCGATTTCCAAAACTGTAATCATTCATTTATAGTAACTGAACAATTGATGTAGTTTTCCGAATAAGTGAACTGACCAGTGTTATCGACAATTTCACACTTTGACTTCAGACTTTCTAATCTTAGATATTATATTCTCTAAACCTTTCGTACAAATTATGATGCTTTACAATCAAGATTAATATGTGAGAAGACTTTGTCTGCTCCTTATACTCTACAATTCATTATGATAATCTAACTATCAAATACCTTATGCATTGACGGCTGTAGTTGGACAACACAGGCTTGATTATACAAACCAGACTTATATTCACTCAGTGACTTCATGTTAGGATGCTATGTTTCAAGCTGATCAGTTGTTAGCGTTTATTCAACATAATTCAACACTGTCCTTTAAATGTTCTGGTATAACTGAGGATGAGAACAGTTTTCCTCTCCCTTAATTATAAACTCTTCTCATATACCCCTTCGTTCAGTGTCCTACTCCCTGCTTTCGAAAAGTTTACCTATCTAGGTAGTTGTGTGGGTGATAATGGAATTGCAATAGATGAAATTTTTAACACTATGCTGGTAGGAGCACAGACATGTACCAATTCTCATTATTTTCGGCATCATCAGACTGAACGTCACCCGGTTACAGAAACTGATTTTATATCCTGAGGACGTAGTACAATCTCACCTGGTGGGATTAACGATTGAGAGGCGAGCTGTCAGATACAAAATGCGACCTGACACAATAATTTTTTTTTAAATAGCAAAAACGACATTCTTATTAAAGAGCTGAATAATTATACCACCAATCTATTGTTTTGTTGTATTAAGAATATTCTATCATATTAGAGAATATAATCCTCATTGTGTCTAAAAACATATTGGGGTATCGAGCTTATTCTCCTGTTATTGCTCAAGGGTGAAACATTATTTCGTCGGAAAGGTCTCGTCACCATCATCATCACCAAGATCAACATAGGACTAGGCATTACTGAGTAACGGTTCAAGTTGCCACGTCTCATATCAGCACATTAAGTAACACGGCGGTAAAATGGAAGATGAAGAAGGAAAGAAAGATCGGTCAAAGGAAGTAGAAAGTAGTAAAGGAAAAGAAGGAAGAACAAAAAGATAAGGAAATTAAGTATAGCGGTTAGTGCGAGGATGATGTATGTATGCATCTGCGCTACTGATATCGAGTCTCCAACTGCTCATTTTCCAGCCTGAACCTACTTCGACCAACATTGTGTGACGAGGCAGACGGTGGCTAGGCACACAACACTTATCCCAGCCATCTGAGTTGGTAAAGATTCACAACGGTATCCACTGTCTTACCTCTCCGACCTAAAACTCTACACCTGACTCAGGCGGTAACACCATGAAACGGTATATGCTACGAAACCAACGGTTGTTAAACACCTGAAGTCTTCTACTTTTGATGGTCATATTTCAGAGCCACATAATAGGACTGTAGCACAGTACACAGGTTATAGCGAATCAAAATGCACACACACCATCATATCCAAGAGTTCATTAACTGCCTTGTGAAATGCGAATTGTCAATCATCCGATGAAATGGTTCATCGCCATTCTATCCAGGTTATCTTTCACAAGATTTACTGTAATGAATTGATGTACATATATGTAGTGTTTCTAATATGGACTATTATTCACAATCAGCAATTACCATTATTTAACCCTTGGGTTCCTAGTGGAATATACAGCCTCAGTAGCACGTCGCCATATCACCCCCTTCTCCACAGTCTCCTCAGTTGTGAGCATTCACGACACCAATAGACATCCAACTTGAAATTTATAACACCATCATTCATAGATTAACACTTCAAATATAATCTATTTTACAAAGTCATGCTGATATGATATGATTATAAACAATAAATTATGTCCGAAATGTTATCCAGTAAATCATACTACTCCTCACTCACTATGTGACATTTCTAATTGCTAATTTATTCATTTGTCCCTTCGGGTCCCAGTGGAACATAAAGCTTCACTAACACGTCAACATTTCACTCCCTTCTCTGCAGTCTTCTCAACCTCGCTCCACCAATGCCTATAACCTTCCACATCTTCCTCACACCATCTCCTCCATATCACCCTCACACCTCAGAACCCCAACTCCTCTTGTCGCATTCGCCTTACACTCAACCGACTGCACTAGCAAGTCATGTCCCCAAACCGTCTTCTCAGTCTATGTCCAATCCAATCCAATCCAATGCAATCCATCTCCACTCTCTTCCACTGCATATTTCTTGGGCAATAACTTCTTGGTTGGTCGCTTGCTTACTTGCTTGCTTCGTTGTCAGGTCACACTTCATCCCCGATTATTCTTTCTCGTCTTCTCATATATGACCTGATCTTCAGGATCCAGTGAGCGTAGGCGACAGCTGTCCATGTATGTCTGAAGTTTGTTCAAAATGCTTTCCGTAACGCGTCAAGTCTCTCAACCAACACAAAGAAGCACTGACTTACTTGACTAACATTAGTGTTGAAAATCCGGATCTTCTTCTTCATGCTGAGGTAGTGTAGTGTAGTGTAGTGTAGTGCAGTAGGTCTCCACAGATTAACCAACGTCTGTCTTGATGTCTTTCCGATCCTGGCTTCCACATCCTCATCTGTGCCTGTCTGTCTGTGCCCCTGTAGTTGAGACGATGTTGCCTAGGTAGGTAGGTAAGTGAAAGAGACAACTTCATTTACATTTCTCCCTTTGACGGTGCTCCTTGTTGTTGTTGTTGGCTAGGTATCTTCATCACCTCTGTCTTCTCTATGTTTACCTGAAGGAAATGTCGCCTTCGCTACCCTGCCTCTTCTGCCAACTTGTTGGTTTTCGCCTGTACATCTTAGAGCTTGTGTGACATAAGACATAGATCATCGGCTTAGATTGTGTGAACTGTGAGTGTTTTGAATAGATAAAAATCCGTTCTTTTGTGCATCGAGTACTCCCATCTTAACATTTAGAACCAGATAGAATGAAGAAATATTTCCGAACAATTAGCTGCTCATCATCGGCTGCGCAATAATATTTAGATTTTAAGAATTAATATCTAGTTCCTAAGGGTGTCCATTATTAGCAGTAGTTGCATAATCCAACTCGCTCATGCTTATTTATTAGTTCAGGAAACAAATACTTGCAACGATGACGGACAGAAGAAGATTGTGGTAACCTTTGGTGGAAGTCAGTTGCTTGGAGACAATCTGTGGAAAACCCTATTTGATCTACGCTTCGTGATTGTTGGTATTCGTCGGAACCTCGACGAGACTGATATCCTGCTTGAGACTGGAACCCATATCACCCAGTGCCGTAGTCAGAGACATCACCTCATTCAGTTATTCCGGTCATGACTGACCTTCTGTAGAACTCAGTGGATTGGTCACTGCAAAATAATTCTCCAGACGAGCGTTGCTGACGAGTGACAACAAACACGAAACCTAGGTCTAGGAATTTCTGCAGCTTTGTTTCCAACCAACTAACTAACATAACCTGATAGGCTTTTTAAAGTCACTGCAATACTTAATCACCAGTAGCTGAACGTCAGCTGGAACTGGGATGAATGGTACTTTTGAAAATATGATCCATTCGCCGAACTGATGTGTACAAGATGTAAAGTTTTCCCCATAAAATGGATAAAAAGTCACTAGTTTTCAAGATAACTTACTTCGTCAATCAGAATAAGAGGATTCTCTGTCTTTGTTTTTTTAAGACATTGAATTATTTTACCGGGCATTGCACCAACATACGTACGCCGATGACCTTTGATTTCGGAAACATCTGACATCCCACCGACAGAGAAACGAAAATACTAAATAAAAAAGACAAAATAAAGTGGAATGAAATCTTAGTATCTCGGAAATTAATAACATCTTTGTACGGTAAACTATTCAGAAAGTGGAACTGTGGCTAATTGATTTAGGAAAATGATTTTTAACGGATGGGTCACTAGTTCGAGCCCCGTGACGAGGTTTGAGCAACCAGGTAGCATCATGAACCTAGACATAATAGGTATCACTCATTGCTTACTGCACGAATGTGCACAAGGTGGATAATTGCGTTTCTTTCTTTTTGAAGGTTCAGAATACAACGGTACGAACGACAGGTGGTCTGCAGTAAACGTGGATGATTACAAGGCTCACAAAAATATATACACCCCAGATAAAGTTGTAGTAGTATAAGACTGAGAAACCTTATGAGCAAACGAAGAAGCCTATGAAGATACACGTAGAAACATATATGACATGAAACGGAAGAAAAGTTTCAGCAAGATAATAGTACACTCAACAGAAAAAAATTGTATAGCTTTGAATATATCCTTCATATCAAAAATACTCTCTCGGTGATACCACCATACATTTTCCCACTATTGGTTTCCCTTGCTTTGTGGACCTAAGCCTAGGAGACTATATTTAGCAATATAGCTGAGATCACAATAAAAGACTACACGGACTAACGCCATGAACTATTTGACCAATGTTAGCTTTTTACCATCCTCAGCCTACTTCGGTTAACATATGACATCGAAGTAGATGGTGGCTCGGCACATATCAGCGTTACAACTTTCGCTGTAATTGACTTGTGGGCGTGATTCGGCTTATCCAGTATTAGGGATGACCTTGAACATGATTCGTCTCAAATATACCTGCTCAGTTACGTATGCTCAATTCATTCACACGATAAGTCACGCAACTCTGCCCTTCCAACAGTTTACAAAAGAACACAAAATCCAATGCTTACTGTCCGCATATATATATCAGATAATCTCATTTATCTGCATATGCACAACTGAATTTCCCGACCACAACGCACCATGATTTATAAAACTGAAATAAGCAACGAATGCGCAAAAAGATTTGATGAATTCATAAATTTCAGTTGTACTCGCCAGCTGGATACTCTACATACTTGATTATATATACCTATCTCAACAAAGAAGTTGAGGAAGCTTCCAAATCTATGCACCAAGAACATCTAGTTCCACTTCAACGAACAGTTATCCCGCCAAACTGATGGGGTCACAATCGGAAGCCCTGAGTCTCCTTTTCGCTGGTTTATTTCGATCAAGTATGAAAACTAGTATTTTGAAGTGCTTCATTGGTCAGACGCAACTGTAGCAGCGTTACACGGACGACATAGTCATTATATGCAATAGCAAAATGGAGGCAGAGGCATTACTAATGAGCTTCAATTCATGTCACCCAAACCTGACCTTTACGATTGAGTACGAAAAAATAATATGATTAGTTTCTTAGATGTTTCATGAGTGAAAAGAATCGATGGATTTATCGAAACGTTTATCTATAAAAAGCTTAGACAAGAAGGTACCTTCATTTTAGGAGCTTTGTCCCGATCCAGCACAAAATGAATGTAATCAGAATGCTGTTCCATACGGCCAGGAAAATTTGTTTCGACAGCAAACTAGACTACTAAATGATGACTTTGAAAAACATGCTAGTGAGGAATGGGTACCCAGAAAGCCTTATTAACAAGCACGCAAAATGGGTAGGAATCAGAACAACATCCTAAACAGTAAGACGAAACCAGTCTATATCATCTTGCCATTCAAAGGTGACGACGTGCTAGAAGTAGTTAGACGAAGACTGGAGAAGTCTGTCAGAAGGACTTTGTTGTGCTGCTACACTCGTCCTTCTCAGCACCACCGAAAGAGTACTGCAACAATCAGAGCATAACACGACCAGTGACGCTCATCTGACATTCATATTTTCCACTTTTTGGCTGATATAACAGTTAAACCTGTTTAAGTATCTCGCTTCAGTCAACTTGGCTAAGGTGGCCGGAATCCACTGACTTTTATTAACTTTTACACGTATATTACAAAGTACCTTTACCACTGTTTTGACAATAGACTGAATATTACGCCAGGCCTCAGCTAGATGAGAGTTGCTATCATGTTCAGATTAGGGTCCTCTGTCAAGATACATGATTGACGTTCTCATCTTATGGCCGACGATACAGCCTTTGTTGTTATTTGTTTCCTGAATGCATTGAGGCGCGAATATACATGCCAGTGACCGAAATTCAAGCAAGTACTCCTATAAAGAGCAGCGATCCACCCGAAGACAGCCTACAGCAATATGATCAATTTGAAGTCAACGTTGGTCTGAGTTAAGTAAGAAAATGTCTCTCAGGAAGGTGTGACGGTCAAGACGAAATTGTACGACTAAATCGAAAATGTCGGTTGATGAGCATTGCTTACCAGAAATACTCCCAGTATACCTTCCTGATTTGCCGTTTCCCTACTTCAGTGTGAAATTCGCCCACCGACGTATGAATATGTCCGACCGTTTTGATTCATACAGAAAACTAAAAAATCATCCTATTATTATTATTATTATTATTATTATTATTATTATATTATTAGTCCCTTGGGTTCCTAGTGGAACATAGGGCTTCAGTAGCACGTCTCCAGTGACCTCTGTTCTCTGAGATCTTTTGAACCTGGTCCCACGACAGCCCAGAAGCTCTCATTTCCTGCTCGCACGACCTCCTCCATGTCACCCTCGGACGTCCAACTCGTCGTTTCCCATGGGGATTCCACTCGAGTGACTGGCCTGACGCCTGATGTCCCCAGTCGGCCTTCTCAGTGCATGCCCAATCCATCTCCACTTCCTTCCACTGCATATTTCTTCAGCGATAGGTTCTTGCTTCGTTGGTTCGTTCCCAGGGCTCCTTGTTGCTTATTCTTTCTGGCTGTCCATCTGATCTTCAGTAGCGAGCCAGCGTAAGCAGTTGTTGATGAATGTCTCTAGTTTATTGGAAATGCCTTTCGTGACGCGCCAAGTCTCTGAACCATACAGAAGCACTGACTTGACTAGGTTGGTGTTGAAAATCCGTATCTTGTTCCGCATGCTGAGTGCAGAAGATCTCCACACTGGTTTCAGGCTAGTGAACACCTGTCTTGCTTTTCCGATCCTGGCTGACTTTGACGTCCTCGTCTGTCCCGCCTGTAGTTGAAACAGTGCTGCCTAGGTAGGTGAGGGAGGTTACTTCCTTTAAGTTTCTCCCGTTGACGGTGATTGGAGTTTGTTGTTGGTGGTGGTGGTGCGGTATCTTCATCACTTCTGTCTTCTCTATATTCACCTGAAGTTCCGTCTTCGCTGCCTTGCCTCTTCTGTCAACTTGTTAGTTTTCGCCTGCAGATCTTCAAGTTTATATGACATCAGGCACAAGTCATCACTGGCGAAATCCAAGTCTTCTAGGTTCTTTTCGGCAGTCCAGTGTATCCCCCTCTTCTCGCTGCCCACTGTTTGCTGCATGATCCAGTCCAGTCGACCACAATCAGGAATATCATGGGGGATAGTAGGCAACCTTGTTTCACTCCTGTCTTCACTTCAAAAGCATCACTGAGCTTCCCATTGTGAATTACTTGGCATGTGGCATCTTCATATAGTTGTTGAATGAGGCGGATAAAAGTTTGCGGTACTCCGTAGTATTGAAGCAGTTTCCAAATTACTTCTCGGTCGACGCTGTCAAAGGCCTTCTCAAAGTCGATGAAGTTGAGGTAGAGAGCTGATTACCATTCTATGCTCTGTTCTATGATGATGCGAAGCGTTGCAATTTGGTCTGCACATGATTTGTACTTCCTGAAGCCTGCCTGTTCCGGTCGAAGTTTTGAATCCAGTGCATCCTTAAGCCTCTCCAAGATGATGCGGCTTAATATTTTACTCGAAAAGGGTGGACAGGAGAGTGATTCCTCGCCAGTTCTTGCAAACACTGAGGTCTAAAACCTTTCTTCGGCAGTTTCACAAGGTAACCCTTCTTTCAATCAAAAGTCAGGTACCTTCTCCTCCTTCCACACCTTCTGCAATAGTGGTGTGAGCCTGTCTGCTGTTGTCTCAAAAAAAAAAAAAAATGCTTCTGGCGGTATTCCATCTGGTCCTGCTGCTTTCCCGCATTTCAGTAGCTTTATGGCGTTCAGGACTTCCATTTTCGTTGGAGGATTTATGTTCACTTGTAATTCAGCGGCTGCAGGTGGTATTTCTGGACGAAGTGCAAAAAAAGGTGGTGGTCGATTCAAGAGCTTCTTGAAGTGGTCGGCCCATTGTTTCCTTACTTTCTCTTCTTTCGTAATTAAATTTCCTTCTTCATCTTTTATTGGTTTCATCTGTGTTGGTCTCTTCCCTGATAGCAACCTGGTTATTTGATACAGTGTCGTCAGGTCTCTCTTACCTGCAGCCTGTTCTGCTTCACTTGCCAGTGTGCCACAGAAGTGTCTTTTGTCTTTCCGTGCACTCTTCTTTACTTCTTTGTTCAGTGTTTTATACATTGTGCTCAGTTCCTCTTGTCCTTGAGCATCCTTGCACTGGTTTATCTTCTGTTTCACCATCCTCCTCTCCTCTATCAGCTTCCAGGTATCCATTGAGATCCATTCCTTGTCTTCTTTCTTCTTCCTTCCTAATACGACTGTGCAGGTTTCTTTCTAAATCTCTTTCAAAGACTTCCAGTGTTCTTCCACACAGGTTTCTTCACAGATGTCCCTCGATATCTCCCATTTTGTCTTGATGGCTGCCTTGAAGATCTCCTTTGTAGTTTCATCCTTCAGTTTCCGAGTGTTGTACTTGAACTGTGGTCTATCACCAGCTTCCTTGAAGGCTTTTAACTTGATTTGGAAAAAAGGTTCCTTGCACTAGATAGTGGTGTGAACCTACATCTGCTCCTCTTCTTGACCTTGTGTCAAGTAGACTGCGTCTCCATTTTCTTGAGATTGAGATAAAGTCGATTTGATTTTTAGTGTGTTTGTCTGGTGAAATCCATGTCGCTTTGTGGATATCTTTGTGCCTGAACACACTGCCTCCAATCACCAAATCGTTGAATGTGCAGAATTCTGCAAACAATTCTCCATTCTCGTTCATCTCACCGAGTGCTTCTCGACGCATGGTTAGTTCTCTTCCTGTGTTGTCCCCTCCCTGTTTGGCATTCATGTAGCCCATTAGAATTTTGAAATCGCCAACTGAGGTATCGTCCAGTGTTGATTGAAGTCGTCTGTGGAATTCCTCCTTTTTCTCTTGCTCTGCATTATTTGTAGATGCATAGTGTAGCATTGTATGATTGTGACCTTCCTTCCTTTTGAGTCGAATCTTGCTGTCATGAAAAAAATCCTGGAGGAGATTGGTTCCCACTGTATGAGAGCCCGTGATGCTGTTGGGGACATCATGATAGCCACTCCATAACTCAGTGTGCTCGTGGTTGTCGTCTGGGTGACAATATCGGAGTAGATTATTGAAAAAATTCTCCAGTTGAAGTTTGGAGAGTCCACTCTCATTCCATCTGCTTTCGCAAATCCCAAGCACTTCGATGTGATACCTTCTCATCTCCTTTGCAATCTGGGCTGCCTTACTGGGTTCAAACATCGTACGGACATTCCATGTCCCCACGTCTACTTTCGCTTTCATCAAAAGAGAGAAGACACATCGGCCAACTGGCTTCCCGAAGGCTTTCACCAACTGGCGTCATTTCGCCTCTCCGATTCCAGCGGGGAATAAGTTTGTTTTCATTTTTTATATTTTGTTTGTGCTTTGAAGTTTCTTTAGCGGTTAGATTTGTTTTACGGGGTAGGGTTGCTAGCCCTATGCCCAACCTTCCCTCTTTACCCGGGCTTAGGACCGGCTAGTAACTAGTGAACTAGTTAACCAGGCGAAGTTGGCGGATATGTAGGGAAATCTTGACAGATGTAACAGAAGCGAAGCAACACTAATGGCTAAATATGCACAAATTTTCACCACCAAAATTAGACCAGAATGTTGTGTGATAATCTTCATACAAGTATGAACAATACATTGTGCTCGAAACGTCATTAGATAATACTCTCTCAATGTGTCATATACATAATAAAAGAGCTACAATGGAATATAAGCAAAGACTACGAATAGGCGTCAGTGACAGCCATAAACCTTTACAGTCTTTACATATCCATTCAACTTGATGCTTCTCAACCCATATTCAGTCGACAAGTGAGCTTACTGCTCTATAACCTAATATGACAACTAAACCAACGAATCCACGAACACTTGTAGAGTTACTTTCGCAAATTTACTATATTCGCTTGGTGAGACCTAGTAAATAGCCACACATACACGTATATATATCTTATAAGCGTGTCCAGAAAACACAGTACACACAGACAACCAAAGATTCAAGGGTTTTGGCAAGAGGTCTGTCGTCCGATTTGGCATGCCGTTCCAACGTTGAAAGCTTCAATTTGAAGTTGGCAGAGTGGTTTTATGAGACTAAGATTAATGTTTATCTGCTTGAATTGTTAGTTATGATCTCATAGTGAGTTGAGAAAACTGTATGGGGCTTTTTGTCGGCGACAGGAACAGATTGTGAAGGTAAGAGAAGATATAAAGGTAAGTAAAGTAGGTTATGGTAAGATGAGTTTTCACTATTTCACTTATAGAGCTTCTATTAAGACTTGTTATACTCTGCCGAACAAACATAATAACAATTCATGGATAGATACACAAAATTTCAGCCTTCAAGAAATACGAAGATAGACTAAAATGTTGTATACATAAATAAGTATGATTACATGTTGAAGCTAACCTTGGGATTATAATCGTGTCTGCTTACGTTGAAATATATTCACTTCCTAACATCAATCTGTATATTACAAAAAAACTGGCATTATTCACACGGATAGGTTCGTGTTACTGATCCGTATTGAGTTTAGTCAGTCGATATTCAGCACTTTGGAAAAATGAATGGTGTTTGAAGAGATAGGTACTGGGGTTCGAGTTTCAGTGGGAACAAAATCACTCACTGGGAGGTATGTAGATTCAGTTAATGAGTCCTAGATAGGACGAAACACGCGTCTTGAATTCCACTGTTACTCACTATCCATCATCAGTAACAAAATAGAATCCCAATTACTAAGATTTATTCAGTTAGTTAGTTTATCAATTAAAACAAAAGAGATGAAACAAACACCTTAGTGTATGTATGAACATTGAAATACAGTGATTTATGTTAATGATGGATCGTGGCTAGCAGTGGAATCCAGGATTTGCATTTCGTTCTACTTGGGACTCGTCAGATGGACGTACCTGCTTCCCAGTGAGTGGTGTCGCCCCCATCGGGATTCGGACTCGGGAGTGATCGCTCCAAACGCCAGTGCGTTATCCACTACACCACCGAGCCACGATAGCCACTTCTTGTGAGACGAGTATAGTTTTTGGTATAATTGTTTTTATATGATACCGTTGTTGATTGGACCGAATTGATCGCTCTCTATTGGCATATGGGCTCCTGTGCGTGTGCCTTGATATTACCAGTGTTCTAATTATGTTAATGATGCATCGTGGCTAGGAGTGGAATCCAGGATGCGCATTTCGTCCTATTTGGGACTCGTCGGCCCATATGCCAATAGAGACCGATCAAGTCGGTCTAATCAACGATGGTATCATACAAAAAAAACAATTATACTACACAGTGATTTACTTTGCAAAAACCCTAATTCGAGACGATTGTAATAAGTATTAATAATGATAATGATAATAATAAACGAATAGATATTCACATGGAGATCAAAGAAATAAGCTACATTGACAAAATCCATATTGAAGATTGGTTCGAGACAGACGTTTTCGCAAGCAAAGGTTGTGTAAGTTTGACTATCCTCTTCGATATGAAGAGATTTGCAAAGTGATAAGGATCGGCCTAAGTCGAAATCAATATTCTAAATCATCAGCCGCTAAGATAGAAGTTTCCGATTTCAATCTTGTTTCATATTACTATATGAGCAGGAAAAACCTGATTGGACTATTCTGTCCTACAGATGACCAATCAAAATAAGTATTCAACTTCTGAGCAAGTGGCTTTATATCCTGAGGAAAAATTGTGTATAAATGATGTGTTTTTGTCAAAAAAGGTGTCTTCCTCAAAGTCACAAGTCGATCTTTGTCTTTTGGTTTCTGCGGCTCAGTGAAGTATCAGATCTGAAAGGAGAACAGTGGCTATTCATATCTAGAGCAAGTGTGTCATCATGTTAGTAGTGTTCTCGTATTCCGTATTATTATGCCAGTCACTTCACACAGCAAAGAATAAGAGCAGTTAGTCGGTAGATAACATTCAAGTGCATAAAAATTTATTGCAAAATCTACTGAAGAAGCACGGGAAATATAAATTTACTATATATAACTTCAGAAAGAAAGCTCTTCACCACTAGCCAAGATATCAATCCCATTTGAAATTAATCAACCGGCTACAAATCTCAAGACTGAATACAACATTTCATTTTCTACTAAATGATTCAAGTAAACAGAATAAAAACAAGAATACAGAATAGGAAAATTGGTGTGAAAATAATAAGAGATGATGGTGATCTAACTATTACTATTACTAAGAGAAAAAACACCATTCTAACAACACTAACCTTTCGATTTAATGCACGAGCGATAGACTGTGCTATACTCGTTTTACCAACACCAGGTGGACCATAAAAGCATAATATTTTACCCTGTGTTGAACCTTTGAGTTGACTGACTGCAATGAACTCCTGAGCGAGAAAAAAGAATACACAAGATAAAAGAGCTATATGAAAAAAAAAAACAACAAAGGTGGCCAAAAGTACCAAAGTATGACCATTTTCGAAAAAAAGGGGTTTTTTCATTAACTCAACAAAGTAATTATAAGTAGTTTAATATAAGTCATTCTGATTTAAGCAATTCAATCGAATATAGGCATGTATAACTCTAGTTTCTATCAGAACTTGTATATGCAAAGCGATGACCCGGGTGAATGTTACCAGTCAGTTATTTGAAGATAAGAATATCACACCAGTTTAGTGTCCGGCTCATATGAAACTAAACAATGCTGATATTGATTGCATTGAGAGGTGATATTATTTTCTCATTTGAGTAGTCTCGTTACACATTTCAGCAATCATAATTTACCGAGCAAACTGGTTAAACAAACAAAGTTGACAACATGAAGTCATCTTCAATAGAAAATTGCCGCTTTAAGTAGCTACATACCACTAGTGAAGAAGGATAAAGATAGGTAGGAATAAAAACAAAAGTGGTTGTACACGGCTGATGAGTTGCATACTGAGACGAAACAGTTGTCCAGTGCTCTCAGGTTACTAGTGGTTCTCTAAGTGATGTCAGTCCATGATGAATACCAACCTGAAATCAATATATAAATCTAAAAAAACCTCAAGATCGAATTACTCTCCAGTGTTCATTGGTGGCTTGTTTCGATATGAGATTCTCGAAGTTCTTATGAGAAGTCGAACATGAGGAAAGTTACTCAACGATATTGGATGGAGGTCGCGCTATATTATGAATTGACAGAAGTAGGAAATCCGGGCCACTGGGTACCAAGCCAGTGGTCCAGTGGTAATGTGCTGGCTGCGGAACCCGAAGGTACTGGGTTCGACCCCTGGCGGGGTGGCCATTGGTGTCCACTGCTCAGGAGTCCTACACTGGGGAGAAACAGTTACCTAGTGCTCCCGGATTTCCATTAGTATTTCAACTGATGTCAGTTCATGATAAATATCAATCTGAAATCAAGTGGAAATGAGCCTGGTAAACAAATAAACAAGTGAGGAATCTCGGAAACAGTACATGATACGAAAACTACATGAAATTATCTTACGAGAATACGTTTTTTGATATCATCCATTCCGTAATGATCTTCATCTAGAATTTTTCTGGCTGACCCAATATCCAGGTGTTCTTCACTTGTCACTCCCCATGGTAATGCAGTTAACCAATCCAAATAATTACGTGTTACACTGGAAGTATATATAACCCAAAGAAAAATACTAAGATATCATTGCGATAAAACAATAACAAATTAGATTTTATCTCTGAAAAAGAAACGATTTACGGGAAGAAGTAAGACTGGACAATAGCCCTAACTAAAGCAACGATAGATGAACGTTTTGTTTAGCTTCGGACTCGTCAGTTGGGCAAAGGAACTACAAACCACAACATATAAACTAAACTCGTCATATACGGAATATCCATTGTAACTAACTAGCCAAGTATACAACGCTCTGAAGTTCTAAGCAAAGGTTCTTAGATTCGAATATCAATGCAGACAACACCAATCACCGAGAGGTAGACGCATCCAGCTGGCGGGTCCCGAATAGAGTGAAACACGAGTTCTGAGTTCTTCTGATTGACACTTATATTAATGGTATTAAAACAAAGATCATTACCAATATCGAGGTATGCGAAGAAGAGCTGATTCAAGGACGGCAATAAAATATGGAAAACATTTGCAGTGGTAAATTACGTGTATATTTCCAACCGGGAAGACCAAAAAGCAACAAAGTAAAACAACAGATACATCAAACTAGCCAGAAGTGGTAGGGGTTACAAAAAAAGAAAAATGATTGGTTATGTATTATTCCTCTGGTTGGTCATATTAACGCAGAGAGGACTCTGACTGATCAACTTTTGTTTTGGCAGTTAGTTAATGTTGTTGAACTGCACAGATTGTAAGGAAATGACTAGTCTAAGGCCAGCATTATTCACAGGCTGACATAAACCAATGACAACGAAATGCACTCAGCAACCTTGTGCACATTCGTGCAGCACGCAATAAGCTACACTTAATGTAAGAAGGTTAATAATACTACTTGGCTCCTTAAACCATCTCGGTAGGTGGGACTGAGTTCGCACTCGTGACCCATTGGTTGAAAATTATCTTTCTAAATCAATGATCCGCAGCTCCAAGAAGCACCAAAAACTAAAGATCACCTAAACCCTGTCAAGTTCTACATTATAATCTCTCAGCAGTGTTTCGTAGAAAAAGTTCAGCTGTAAAAGTCTACTCACCAACAGTATCTGTGAAGTGATCAAATGACAGTTCATGAAGGAAAAAAAAGATCAGTAGACAGTAACTAACTTGAATTCTGATGAGTGATTATCTAGAACACTCAGTTTGTTTAGTTCTTCTTCAACAACTTCCATAACACTGGCAGGGACAGTCAAATCCTGAAAATTTCCATAAATAAACAAATTAAACATCCACTGACTAGAGATATAATTTGATAGTGATAATTAGTTCTGAGCGCAATAATAATATAGTCCAACAATAAAGCTGAGAACAGAAGTAACGTCCGATTCAGTCCTATCAAGAAAAAACCTAAAGAATTGGGACACTTTAAACCACTACGTATATCAGTCATACAAACGGGAAAAGAGTATAACGACATAGAACACCATAGCACATGACTTAATCACTTGGCCAACCATGCATTATGCAGGTAAGTTTTATTATTATTCGTCCCTGTGGTTCCTAGTGGAACATAGGGCTTCACTAACACGTCAACATTTCACTCCCTTCTCTGCAGTCTTCTCAACCTCGCTCCACCAATGCCTATAACTTTCCACATCTTCCTCACACCATCTCCTCCATATCACCCTCACACCTCAGAACCCCAACTCCTCTTGTCGCATTCGCCTTACACTCAACCGACTGCACTAGCAAGTCATGTCCCCAAACCGTCTTCTCAGTCTATGTCCAATCCAATCCAATCCATCTCCACTCTCTTCCACTGCATATTTCTTGGGCAATAGCTTCTTGGTTGGTCGCTTGCTTACTTGCTTGCTTCGTTGTCAGGTCACACTTCATCCCCGATTATTCTTTCTCGTCTTCTCATATATGACCTGATCTTCAGGATCCAGTTAGCGTAGGCGACAGCTGTCCATGTATGTCTGAAGTTTGTTCAAAATGCTTTCCGTAACGCGTCAAGTCTCTCAACCAACACAAAGAAGCACTGACTTACTTGACTAACATTAGTGTTGAAAATCCGGATCTTCTTCTTCATGCTGAGGTAGTGTAGTGCAGTAGATCTCCACAGATTAACCAACGTCTGTCTTGATGTCTTTCCGATCCTGGCTTCCACATCCTCATCTGTGCCTGTGCCCCCTGTAGTTAAAACGATACTGCCTAGGTTGGTGGGTAGGTGAAAGAGGCAACTTCATTCAGATCTCTCCAGTTCATGATGATTGGTGCTTGTTGTTGACTGGGTAGCTTCATCAACTCTATCTTCTCTACGTTCACCTGAAGGCTATGTCTTCTTCGCTGCCCTGCCTCTTCTGTCAACTTGTTGGTTTTCGCCTGTACATCTTCGAGTTTGTGCGACATTAGATATAAATCAGGATCGGCGAAATCCAAATCTTCTAGGGTCTTTCCATCGGTCAAACAGCATATGCCTATCTTCTCGCTTCTCACAGTTTGTTGCATGATCAAGTCCACCACAATCAGGAAGATTATCGTTGATAGTAGACAAGTGGGCAAATAAGTAAGCAGAGAGATTGATAACTAAATCCAAGGTAGAATTCATCAGGGAATGAGATTAGTTAGAGAATCAGTGAAAACCCGAGAGCACTGGGAAGCTCTTTCGTCCTGTCTGTCGACTCTTCATCAGTGCAAACCTATAAACTCTGTCCGGCATCGAGTTATCATCCGATCTCTGGTTTGGAATCCAATGATCCACTATTCCCTATTTTTGTCGACTCGCGATATAGCGCAAACATCATTCAATAATCTCAGGTAGTATTTGTCTTCACACCTGAATTGATTGGAATGGAAAATTGTGAACTATCGGATTTTGACCCAGTGGCTGGAAGGTGACACACTCGCCACGGGATCTGACGTCTAGGATCTCGATTCCTGGGAAGGATGAACACTACAGTGACAAAACAGCTGTCTCATGCTCTCAGGTCTTTAAATGTTCTTCAAGGAATCCTAGTTCGTGATGAATATTACCTTGAAACCAATAAACGTTTATAGATCACCGACTGCTAGCCAAATTGTTGTTCATTCAGTCTAGGCCTAACATCAAGAATAACTCCACACTTGTCCCACATATCTGTAAAGTTTTGCTACCCTCGAGAGGCAAACAGAGAAGGCATAAGAACTATATAAACCAAGCCAGGAATTTCCATGATTAATGTTATTATCACGTATAAACTGTGTTCCAAACGGTATTCAGTAAATAATTGTCTCAACGTGTGGTTTGCCTAACAAACAAACTGATATAAAAACACTAATAATCAAGGCCTAAGTCTTGCATGGCTTGAACGAAAATACGTAATCGATTAGATCTTAGTATTCTCAATGATACAGTGGATGCATTATAGCTGTGGTCAGCAAGGTTCACAACCAGTCAACCTTCATTTAGTGTGTGATGTGTACGAACCCCGCCTCATATGGCAAAGTCCGAGCTATCAGATATAGTACAGTATTGATGATGATAATAATGACCACTTTATTCCAAACAATTTTTGGTACAGTTTAGAATTCTCAGCATGATATATTGCAACAACAAAATATATGTACATATATACTCCTCTAAAACACTTCGAATAGTGTCATAATAAAAATCTAAGTAGAGAATATTTACAACGAGAAAACTTTACATTGTTAGTTAAATTATTGAAATGAGATTGTTAACTGTTACAAAGTTCTGTTGTAACACACGTGCTAGGTAAGGTATAGTCGAATTCTCGTACTTGGCTGTACGAGCATACAGTCTTACGTAATTTTTTCCTGTCCTCCTTGAGGAGAGAGCTGTGAATAAAGTGGATGCTCCGTGTCAGTTAAAATTACTGTAGATAGTTGCTTGCTAGGATTTAAATGTCTATCAACTAGTGTTAATCAGTTGAGCCAGAGGTACAGAATTCAACCTACGCAATGTAACATAGTCCCTTTTTAGTAGATCAACGCGGAACAATAGAGAAGAATCAATATGAATCCATATACAATACGTATGGTTGTCTGGCTAGTGCAGGCACCTACACATGTTTGATAAGTTACGGGAAGCTGTAGGAAAAATTTATTTTGGTATAGATACGCTGAATATTGACAGTCTAGAGGCATTGATCACGCAGTTTTACCAATTTTGATTTTGTATATGACAGACACGTTACACATGTAGTTCAAACTAGGCATGAGTTACATACTAACCACAAAAAGTACTACTGCATAGTTATTGCTTGGAAATTAATCCCTGCTTCCTTGTAATAAGCCTCATGCGCGTAGAGATATGTATGTACAGCCAGAGGATGTAAGTACTCGCTTAGCAGGCGGTTGAAAACCAATCATGAGAATTAGATTATAACACAATTTGTAAACGACATCTACTACAAATAATGCAATTGTACACAAAAATCTTACAGTAAGCATGAAAAAATTTAGAATGTTCTGTAGAATTCAGAAAGCATTTAGTGCTTAAAATCAAACAGCCCGCCAACTGCGTGAATATAAATATTATACACCACTGACCCTTAGTCTAGCCATCTGACTTCGATCTCAACAGAGTACTACAGAAAAAGAAACTACTCACCTTCAGACGCATACGAAATTTCTCTACGATAGTGTCCTTGTCATCTTTCTCCAAACCTAGTTCCTTCTTGATTACTTTCAGTTGTTCAGATAGCATATAACGTCTATGTTGCTGTTTTACCTTCTCTTCAACTTCACGACCTATTTGTTGTTGAAGTTTAGCCAATTCGTACTCCTTCTTTACCAGATTTAGTGAAAGTCGAAGGCGATTGTAAATATTCATCTCTTCTAATACTGCTTGAAGTTCTTCAGGATCTCCAGCACCACTTAAAGCAGCTCCTAGTAAAGAGATAAGATAACACACAGAAGTTAAGGTTTTATGTTGTAGTTGAATTGTTTCTGTTTTCAATATAGTTAGCAGTGTATGAATCCAAAAACACCACTAAAAAATTTTTCATAATCAAACTGCCTCGAAAGATGTAAGAATTAAGGGATTTATTGCGATAAACAAAATTGTGCAATTAGTGGGCGCTCAACTGTTTTCACACGCACTTTTCAGTAAATTCTATCTCACAAATTTACTTGTGTGAAGGTAACGCAAGTGACTACTTAGCAGCAAATATTATGAATTTATACGAGCTATGATCAAAATTTGATCGAACAGTATCTCAAATATTGGGCACTAAGTAAAACGTTGACATAAGACAGTTTATATTTTGGCTGTATTGTGTTCTCTGAGCTACGTTGTTTAATCGTGAAGCTTTCATCGTCCTTCCAGACGACATCATCAGCACTAACTTCAGACTATCCACCTGAGCTACAAATATTCTCCATAGTTTATATTTGTGTAAGTCATAGCGTGTTTGACGTGATATAATTCCAACGTTGTTCCACATGGAAGTGCTGTCACAGCTTCTTCAAGGAAATAATCAAAAGTAAAATATCAAGGATGATATAAATGAATCCAAGGTCGTGTACTTAATCTTCTTGTCCAGTCCTGTTTGTGTAGTGATTGTCTTCCTAAAATATATTGGGTGATGATTGAAGGTAAGATGAGAATTTGGACCCGTGGTTGGATTCGAGCCAGGGATCGCCGGGTTTCCGGCCCGATGCTTCGCCAAATGATCAACGAGAACCGAATACTGACCAGATTTTCATTTCACTTCAATCAACAACGGTTTTACCCGACTACCAATTGATCGTATTCACACTGGCTGCCCACAGTTAGAACTTTTCACCTCAGTCCAAATCTAACTCAATCCCAGAAGAGGAGCATCATGTTGATTATCATTTGACTATCTGAGACAGCCGTAGTTCGGCAGACTAGTATTTGTACTGGGTGATGATTGAAGGTGAGATGAGAATTTGGACCGCTGTCGGATTCGAACCAGCGACCATCGGGTCCCCGGCTCGATGTTCTATCAGCTAAAATATGATTACTAATCATTCAGCGTGAAATAATATGTCCTTTCTTGAATAGTTAGCATGTATATATGTCGTTATACCTATTCTCCTTGATTGTTAACACGAAGACTAAAAAAGTTAAAGGTGACATTGTAATCATTCTGTGATTTTTGTAAGTACAATAAGGCATAGAAATGGACATATATGTGTCAATTCGGTTGGTATACAGGGATGAACGGTATTAACAAACTTTTCATTGATCTGTCGGAATACATTGGAAATGAATAGTAGTAATGATAATGGTGACGATAATAATAATGAATCGAATCAATCCAGAATGTGTTGTTCTTGATACAGAGATAATGAAGTTGAAAGCGGTGTTGAAGATAAGATGCTAAAGTAGTTCTTTCTGCTTACTAGTTAGTAGTTGCCAAGAGGCAACTAACTGTACTCCATCTCGTCTGCTCAAACTGTCTGAATTTGCCCATACATGTAGGGCTTCAGCTGTCGATCTTCCTTAGTATGACCCAAAACCTTTTTGTAGAACCTTGGTTCCTTCAAAGTTAATTTTGTAGCCTAATTCTATGAAGTGTAGCGTGAATGTCGATTTGTCTTCTAGTTTATTAATCTCTGCTGAGGTTTCTAGAATCTGCTTTAGACATATTCTATGCTCCTCCACTCTTGTGTTTACCTCCCTGGATGTCTCCGCCACATATACTGCATTATAGTCAGCGCACTTGATTTCATAAACGCAGTTCTGTTGACTTTATTTAGATACTACATCTTTGTATTTACTCCCCAAAAGTGAACTCGGGTGTCATGTCTATTGTGAATCCTTCTTATTTCCTCCGAAGTGGAGGTGAACAAACTGAAAGTAACTTTTTTGTACGTATCTCTGGGCAAACGCAGTAAGCAGATATTGAATAGAATGACTTGTTTGATGTGAAATTATACACCTTGACGATATATTAACCGATTAAATTTATACTGTTCTCATAACACAGATAATGACTTCATAATAGATTCCACCAATCTTCCAAGGAGAATCATACTATTTGGTCTTAGCCTTCTTTCTCAGTCAAGATAACAGATAGCGCAGCATGAGTGACTCGTTAAATATCCGTTTCAAAAAGAAAAAATTAGAAATCCTCCACTTCAGCAGCCACAAATTCAACTAGTTAATCGCCATCAAAGGAGGAACTAGCATTACTATTCAAGCTGTCACACCTGATATCGACACATCAAGCAAGACGGCACGAAAATCAAAGATAAAGAAACAAGGAACGTTGTGAAAGAACTGGAAGGTATAGGAAAGTAATGAAACTCGGTAGGATGATTAGGATGAAAATAATGCGTGGACACATCTGAGAAACTTAGATCCATTCTGACCCTTATCAACCAGACTTTCCTAACCACTGGTTTTTGCTGTCATGTGAACCCTGATCTGAATATACTTCAGCCAGTATTATGCGAATGAGTAGATGGAGGCCAAATAAGCATAACACATGTCTCAGACATCTGATTGGAGGAGGGCTCATGACTTCATCAGCTGACTTTCAGTTTCTACCTAAGACACTAGGCCTAACTACTACACTGCAGATGTAATAACACCACAACATAGTTTTTTCTTCGAAGATAAAGGTGATAGAATACCTGAAGCTTTCGCATGTCCTTGATGTTTACTGGTTAGCTTCCACAGACAAAGTAAACTAATTCGCAGTATACTTGACTCTTGATAGGCTATTGGATATCACAGCGGCACCGTAAATGGCGTTAGTTGGCTGAAGCCAATCGAACTCACCAGGGTTGATCCAACTTCGCAGGTGAGTGAAGTGGTTAACATCCTAAATACCTCTACCTCCTACTGTCAGACAAGATGACATGGACTAGTCCTGCGGCAACATATTCCAAACATTTTCAGACTGTCACTCAAAATGTCCAGAAGACTGAATCTTGCCAGAGTCTTCACCCAACAGGACGATGTCATCTAGACTTACTACGCAGTCTAGTGCGGAAAAACCACTTCCTGTAAAATCAGACGATGAGAGTGAGGTCTCCATATATATATTTGTCGATGATAAAGTTGAATAAATATAGTGAGTGGATATCCTTGGCAGACACCACTCGATGTACACAACTTACCACACCCTCTGACACTCTGACAGGTGTTCAACACAGTGAAGTAAGTATTCTGTACTCTTTTCAGTAAGAGACGCTGCTATAAAAAACCGGTCAAAAGAAGTAGAGGTAGAAAGTAGTAAAATAGAGGAAGGGAGAATGAGATTAAGTAGAGTAGTTAAGATGAGGATAATGTATGTAAGCATTTGTGCCAGTGACATCGATTCCGAGCCCTATCATCACTTAGAGTCTCCAACCACTGGTTTCTCTTTTCCCGCAGGGTGGGACGCCACCTCCATGTCGAAAAATGCAGCTACCGTCTGGTATCGGTAAGTGTGCCTGTGTTCGATAACTTGTGGTTGATACAGTAACGATTAGGTCTGAAACCTACGTGATTATTTTCGGTTTGTCATTAACTAGCGCTTACTTTATCTTTACGGAAAATATACATATCTACTGAAGATACCAGAGAAATGCAATCAACATCTATAAAACTTACCTAAATCACTCAGGTATATAGGATTATCAGCAACACGTTGTCCAGCTTGTAACATGGCGAGGACATTCTCTCTATAATGTACAAAAAACTCTATTAGTGAATTGAAAACCAACTGTACTTTATTTTACATCGAAATATAATATCTCAAAATAACTGAAAACACAGTTCATCAGTTGTGAACTTTAAAACGGTAGAGTTTAAATATTTCACATTTGAAGATGCAAGATTTTTCGAGTTAGATGAACAGAAGGAAAGTTAGGTAAATAATAAGAATAAACTATAAATAATCTATGCATTATAACTTACCTATACACAGGATTTAAACTGATAATATCACGTATCGTTTTCACAATCTCAGCGCTCAAAGCCTAAAAAGGTAAACATGAAAATTGGATTCTTGAAAAACTGTTTGGCATAAAAAAAGCATATGTGAAAAATATTTTTATATAAGCCCTAAGGAAGACGGTAGTTCTAACAAATGAGTTCTATCCCGACCAAAACCTACTACCTTGTATATCACACTGAGACAACGAGTTCTGTTGGTGGAAAGCTTGTCCCCTTGAAGTCCTACCATACCACAAAGGTCTCTTGGATAGTGATAAGACGAAAAGCGATTACCACTACAATATCAATTGCTACGTTATAATAGGGGTCTGAGGGCGAAGTTGTACCACTGGCAGGACGGGATGGAGCATGCCAATGCCTGAGACACAGGTTCACAGTCGGATAAGAATGCAACAAACCAAAACCTCAAACTTACAAAAAGGCCATTTGTCGTCATCATCAGGCAGATTATCATTGGGCTCTGCAGTCATGCACTAACCCTTCTCTTCCAAGTATCTCAAGAAGACCTAGACTTTCACGGTGTGGGTAGTTGGGAAATGACAATCCCCTTACAGCCCCCTCTGTCAGTCTTCACGTTTCCTCAGATGATGATGAGTCCCGTGTTGCCCTACATCCGAGTCAATATCAATCAATTAATGACTTGAACTATTGATTGTAGCAGGGACGAGCACTAAATGAATCAGGAGAATATTTAATAAAAGATGATCTATCTCAGTTAGAGGGATATTAAGTACGCTGAGTCTAGAACAGACTGAACAAGTAAGAAATAGTGGTGAAAGCGTTTTGTAATGCATAAAAATAAAAAAAGCAGGGAATTAATAAAACGTAATTCAGCAAATAAAATTTTCTATCCGACGAACCACTCTCAACAGCTGTGCAATTGACTTATGGTTAGAATAGACAAGTGAGCCTATTTTATTTGCAAATAGGTAAACATTAAACCATCTGGCTGTGTGATTCCAAGACTATATGGATATGGTTTATCTAATTCATTCAGTCTGCCGAGTCAGTAACCAAAGTGAAAGTGTCTAGCAAACAAATACCCACTAAGGACATAATTTCAACCATCAGAAATTTTTTTCACTCACAGAGATTATCTGTTTCTTGTATAACTACTTGGAAGCGAATAACATTATACAAACCTATATTGATTTATCATATGAAGTAGAAAATAATAATCAGTTTCCTTTTCTTGACTGCAAGGGAAGATAGGTTCATAAAAAAAACCCACGTGGATCGGACAGTAACCTAACTTTCATAGCTTTTGTCCAATACAGTACAAAAGAAGTTTAATAAAATGCTTATTCAGAAGGACCCAATGTGTCTAGACAACAGATATATTGGAAGAATTCAAATTTTTAACATAGACACTCATAGAAAACGCCTATCCTGTGAAGTTCAACAACTGTTATAAAAACGTCTCAACAGTATTCTGTCCCAAAATAGGACATTTACATCAGGCTACCGTATAAGGGGGAATCAAACAACATGATCTTAAGACAAAGGCTTAATTCAGTTATTCAAAAGACATATTATGCAGCTTCAAAATAAATCTCATCACTATATAGACGATTACGTCAATGTCGCTGTCTGTGAGGTGACACATACATTGAGAGGAGTAATCGAACTATGAGTTCGAGGGTGGTGGAGCACATCCCTAAATGGCTAGAAAAACATTCACTACATTCCAATAATCCGATAGATACAGGAGTCAGACAGACGTCATCGTCGATAGGTAAACACATCACAGGAACAGGTCACAGGATTGACACCAAAACATCCTTTAGACCATTGTATAAGATCCATCAAGACAGTGTACTTAGGTCCATTGACGCCTTAGCTGCACGAAAGTTCAAACCCACTTTTATTCCAAAAAAATTTATCCTTGAAATGGTGGGGAATATTTGTAGCTCAGGTAGATGGTCTTGGTCGTATAGTGTTCTCTGAGCTAGGTTGTTTAATCACGGAACTTTCGTCGTCTTTGTAGACGACATCATCAGCACTAATTTCAGTATGAAATGAGCTGTCAATATCTCTCCGTGAATGATTTAGTAGCTTGCCCTGATGGAGAGTTATTGGCAGCTCACTTTATACTGAAGTTACTGTTGATGACGTCGTCTAAAAAGACGATGATAGCTCCACGATAAAACAACCCAGCTCAGAGAAAACAATACAATCAGGACAATTTGTCCTTACCTTACCTTATATCTTGTATTCAATTCGGGGATTTGTGGGGACTTATTGATTTCAGGTTGGTATTCATCATAAGCTGAGATCAGTTGGAGGAATACTGGAAACCTGAGAACACTGGACAGTTGTTTCGTCCTAGCATGGGGCTCCTCAGCAGTGCAAACCCAAAACTCACCCCTTACAGATATCGAGGCCAGGACCTTCAGGTTCCGTAGTCAGCACGTTACCATGGTATTATCATAATTTATTTCTCTTACCTCAGCCTATTTTAATGCTTCATATAAAATGCCTTGAAATATGTGTGATCAGATTGTTAGATATGTATTGTGCGAATACATCACATTTCTCAGATAACCTTCGTCTTCTTGTTACATTATGCAAATTCATCAAAGGGAGTAACTGTTTCAAATTCTTGAAAAGACTACAGATTTGATATAGATGTAGAATGCCTTGATATGAAGTTGGTATAAAACCATTTCAATAATAAATATGATGAACCTTAGGAGACCTAAACTAGGTTATTAATATTTACCTTGATTTCTTGAGTGCTTTCGTAGGGATCATGATATAAATTGATTGTTTCACCTATCAAAACGGGAGAAGCAGTGGAACCTTCATTATTTGGAGAAGTTGTATCAACATCTAGATTTTGCTGATTACTGACAAATTTATCATCTTTTACATAGTTGGTTTCAGTGGAATTCAAAGTCTCTGTACTTTTAGTAGTTGTACGTTTAGCCCGTCGAAGCAAGCTGTTGCGTTTGCCAACTGTAGATAACAAGTAATAAATTACAGTAACAAATAAAAAAAATTCTTCATATGAATCAATAATGAAAAAGAGAAAAAGATAGAAATAAATTCAAAAGGTTTATCAATTCAGGTTGTGTCGCCGAAAACCAATATCTATTCAGAGAGTCTAATTTAGTAAATGGGAACACCTAGATGGTACACAGTGACCATCGTTAACAAAGTTCTAGTAGTTGTAAGCAAAAGGAGTAGGACTACATGGAATAAATAATGCAAGTATCACTCACCGTTTTCATTGTTACCCTTTATTCGAATTTTTCGATGACAGTGTAATGCATACTTTTTTGTTTTTCACCTTAAGAGATCACTATACCAATCCAAGCTGATGATAATGCTGTTAGACAGAAATGGTAATAAAGTGAAGTACTTCAAGTTGATATTTATTATGGACTAACATTGGAAACCTGAGAGGACTGGACAGCTGTTTCTTCCTAGTTTGGGATTCCTCAGCGCTGAAAACGGATGCGGAGACAGCAGTGGATATGCTTACACCACCACTACTGCAGAAGGTTTTGAAGGAAGGAAAGGTACCTGGCAATCGATTGGAAGAAGGGCTACCTTATCAAATTCCCAAAGAAAGGAGACCTAAGAATTTGTCAGAGCTGGCGCGGAATCATGCTCCTATTTCTATCCACCCAAGCAAAATTTTAAGCCGCATCATCCGAAAGAGACTAAACAATGCTCTGGATTCAAAATTATCACCGGAACAGGCTAGTTGGCTTCAGGAAAAACAAAACATGTGCGGATCAAATTGCAACGCATCATCATAGAACAGAGCGTAGAATGGCAGTCAACTCTCTACCTCAATTTCATCGACTTTGGAAAGGGATTCAATAGCGTTGACCGTGAAGTACCTTTGCTTGACCCCTGACCTTCTGGTCTTTTATCCTTTTTCTCATTGGTTGATAGATCGGGTCTACGTCTGTGCATCTATTGATTGCTGATTGACCTAGATGCCAAGCTGCTAGGAATTTTCTGATATTCGCTGTGTTTACTTTCTCCGTTCAAGATTTCTACACTGTCGAAATTGAATTCATGTCCTGAGTTGTTATCCACGTGCATTGACATGAGTAGTGAAATGTCGTGACGTTTAATAGCCAACTGGTGTTCATGTAGACGAAGGTGAAGAAGGCGACCACTCTGTCCAATGTAGTGTTAACTACAGTTATTGCAGTTGATTTTGTAAATGATGTAATTGTTGAGTATTTATCCTCAAGGCCACCAGGTTTGCTTCAATCACTGAAAAACGTGTATCAACTGATGCATATGGTTAGGTTTATTATGGTGAATTAGTGATCGACTGAACAACTATCAAGTTTACGAGAACCTAGTAGATTACAACTGAAGTGATGTTAGTGAGACAGTCATTTGGTAGCCGAAGTTAAAAAAACAAACCGGATATGGATTTAGTTTCAATGAGCGTTCGTGGTGTCTGTAACAGGATAGGACTAAAAACATTCGATAAGTGCTAGGGCTATATCAGAGTTCAATACAAATTGTCAAACGAGTAAATCAGATGGGTTGTTAAGTCCGTAAAACCACCAGCAACTATCGAGATGTCAAGTGTTGACTGAAACTAGGGGATAATAAGAAAACCTGAACTTTGATTAGATTACGAAAAGGTACTATTCGAAAAAATCATTTCATACACGAATCTCCCTTTATGAATTTGTCTTATACAGTATACAGCATCATCCATCCATCCATCCAAATCAACGTAGGACGAGGCATTACTGCGTAACGGTTCAACTGACCACAACTCACTATACGTACATCAGGTAAAACGGCAGTGAAGTGCAAGATAAGAAAGTTCGGCGAAAGAAAATATAAAGTACTAAAACAGAAACGAAGAATGAGAAAATGATGAGATTCGGTATACTGTTGTTAAGATGAGGATGATGTATGCATATATCTGTGCCACTAACATCGGTTCTCAGCCATATCACCTACAGTCCCCAACCACTCGTTTCACTTGTACCGTGGACCCCAACCCCTTAGTCTGCATCTCCTCACATGGCTCAAACCAACAGTCAAATACTTCATACACATTGATGCCATGCTTTAATCTGGCCACCTCGGGCCTTTTCCAGCCTGCACCTACTTCGACCAACATTGTGTGACGAGTCAGATAACGACTAGGCATACGTAACACGTGTCTCAACCATCTCAATCGATGAAGGCTCACAACCTCGTCTACTGATTTACCTCTTCTCCCTAAAACTCTAAACCTGACTTCTACCTTATTCACATGGCGACACCACGGAATACGGCCTACGAAGGCAACGGTGGTCAAATACTTCAAACCTTCTCATGTCTTCCACACTCAATGGCGGCCATGTTTCACAGCCATACAGTAGAACAGATCAGACTGCTGTGCAGCACCCACGACCCTTAATAGACAATCGAGTATCACGGAGGCACCACAGGTGGCGTAAGTTGGCAAGAGCCAGCCGAGCCTTTTGTATTCGTGCAGAGATTTCGTCGGCCACTGACCAGTGCACCAGGGCTGATCCTACTCCCCAGGTAAGTGAAGTGGTCAACACACTCAATCACTACACTCTATATTGTTAACCGAGGCACCACTAAAGACCAATCCTGGAGCAACAATTTGCAGTTGAGTGGTGAGAAACGCGTCGCAAACATTCTCAAATTGACACTCAAAGTGTTCAGAAGACACTGCATCTTGTCCGCGTCCTAAGTATACGGCATATACTCAGTGTGATATAAATTGTCGACTAAAAAGGCAAACATTTCGTTTTCTTGGATATTCTATGTACATTTATGTTCTTTTCAGTTGGTTTTCTGACTATTAACTTTGTAATTTCAATAGGATGCTGAAGATTAAGTGATAATTTCTGTAAAACTACTGCTGACTTGTTACATCCAAGCTGAGAGAGACAAAAGCGCCTGCTGAATAGAAATTTAGCAAATGATGTAAGTTATACGTGTAATAAAATCTTCCAGTTAATTTTACATGATAAACTGTTTATGAAGCACTAAAAACACAAAATCCATAGTTTCATATTTTTTTGCACTGGTACATTGTAATTTTAAGGTCGGTATGAAGTTCCTGATGTTTGAAAGTAATCGTTTCCTTGACATACTTGACTCTTACTGGGTGTCAGATAGTTGGAGGAAATCTCCAGGAAGCTTTGGTTGACCTAGGTTTCGTGTTTGTTGGCACTCATCAGAAAGATCCATCTTCAACATCAAGGAAAGTTACTCATGTAAGATTCAAACCCGTGTCGTCTAGCGTCAGCTGAGCCATTCAGTCAGCTACCGACCTCCTGTAGGACTGTACTACATAAGTTGGTAAATCGCTGGAGGGTCACCAACTTTATGCTGTCCAGTCTTGTGTGTTGACCGAATTCTGTCGACAATTTGCAAAATGATCAACAGCTTCCTGGAATTATAACAACTAAACAAAGATTTGAAAAGGGCAACAACGACAACAGAAGCGGGTTAAAATGAATCCATCTCACTTCTTCAGCATCTTGTCAACTGCTTACAACCCTTAGAATATCAAAACAATTAGTTTTACTGAAAGCAGAATATCGCTCAGTGGTTACGACGGATAAGAATAGTCATAGGGTAGTGATAAATCATAACGGCAAATTCAATGAAAGGTTAATGGTAAACGGTAACAAGAGTAGCAATCCACATAGAGGAACTGAATATTATACGATTACATAACATCATAAAATAAATATCCAAAATATTGCGAAGGGGGATAACACTTTGAACGGCGCAATCACTCAACATTGGAAATAATTCAGCCAGATTTCTTCAATTCCTTCAAGATAAGAAGCAAACAAACAAGCTTACTTTTCCTGAATTTTGCTGAGGCGATGGTCTTTAAAAGCTTCAAACCTGATCTCTGTGTTCAAAAAGAAGTTATAGTTCACCTCTACCTATCTTGGTAGTCCTTCTTCACTTTTCCATATTAGATTTGTTTATTTGATATATATAGCGCACAATGATACAGTATTACTTACTTCATTACGTATCATTGTGCGCTATATATCAAATAAACAAATCTAATATGGAATTACATTCTACCATAGTGTCCACGTTTCACACTTAACTTCTTCACTTTTATATGGATTATCATTATTATTTGTCACTTGGGTTCCTAGTGGAACATAAGGCTTCAGTAGCACGCCTCCATTGCACTCTGTTCTCTACAATCTCCTTAACCTGGCTCCACCACTGCCCACAAGCTTTCATTTCTTCCTCACATGATCTCCTCCATGTCACCCTCACACCTCGCATGTCCAACTACTCGTCGTTTCCTCTTCGGATTCTATTCGAGGGCCTGGTGTGGCGCGTGATGTCCCCAAACCGTCTTCTCAGTGTATGCCCAATCCAATCCATCTCCACTTTCTTCTTCTGCATATCTGTTGGGTGATAGCTTATTGGTTGGTTTGTTGCCAGTCAGAGTTCCTTGTTGCTTATTCTTTCTGGCCATCTCATCTGATCTTCAGTTTCGAGTGAGTGTAGGTGGAAGCTGTTTATGAATGTCTGTAGTTTGTTGAAAATGCTTTTCGTGAGGCACCAAGTTTCTGAACCATATAGAAACACTAACTTGATATTAATGTTGGAAAGCCGGATCTTCTTCTTTATGCTGAGTGCAGTGCTGTAGATCTCCACACTGATTTCAGATTAATCAACACCTGTCTTGCTGTCCTTCCGATCCTGGATTCCACATCCTCATCTGTGCCTGTGCCGCCTGTAGTTGAAACGATGCTGCCTAGCTAGGTGAAAGAGACTACTTCCTTTAGATTTCGCCTGTTCATGATGATTGGTGCTACTTGTTGTTGTTGTTGTTGCTGCTGCTGGTTGGGTACCTTCATCACCTCTGTCTTCTCTACATTCACTTGCAGTCCCGTCTTTACTGCCTCCTCTGTCATCTACTTGGTTTTTACCTGTAGGTCTTCGAGTTTGTGCGATATTAGACACAAATCATGATCGGGCGAAATCCAAATCTTCTAGGGTGTTTTTCATCGGTCAAACAGCGTATGCCCATCTTATTTGGATTACATCATCCTTTAACAAATTCAGTTGTTTATTCATTCACTTTTATTCACTGGTATTGTCTTTTATTCATACAGACAATTTTCAAGTAACTGAGCTTAACTCTCAATACTTTTACTGATTTTTTGGAACCTTACTCATTGTGTAACTTGGTTACGTAAGATTATATAGTGTTGGGATCTTTCAATATTTTGGTGACCACTCCTGTTGTTATTTTTATTCGAGAAATTTCCATTCAATTATGTATATGATTGTGACAATTTGCCACCACTTATTAACCTTCCTTGAATTTGAAGTTATGATTTACCACCACCACGCTATGACTATTCCTATTCGTCCTAACCACTGGCAGATATTCTGTTTTCGCTCAGTGGATTAAAGTATGCTAAATTTTCAATTAAACTACTTGTTCTGATATGCTAAGGGTGGAAAGCAGTTGACAAGATAGCACTGAAATGAACTGAATCTATTTTATCCTGCCCCGTTGTCATTCTTTCTCTCTTCACATTCTAAAAGGTTACTTTTCATATGATGTCTCCGGTATTGTAGGATTTTGTTCAAAGTTCTGAAGTAACACTTGTCATAAACAAACCAATCAGTTAAAGGGGATTGAAATTTGGATCTTGGTGACTAGCAGAGGAATCCAGGATGCGTGTTTCGTCCTGTTTGGAACAACATCACTCACTGGGATGCTGACAAGTCCCAAATAGGATGACATGCACGTCCTGGATTCCTCTGCTAATCACAAAGGCCAATATAACACCATGAATAATCCACATAGGAGCCCGTCTATCAACAAAGGTTGAGAGATCCCGCCATGTAAAGCAACGGGAAATTACAAGTATAATAACAACATGGCTTAAAGTTTGTTAACTTCAAATGTTTACTATCCGGTGCAGTTGTTTCTATCTATTCCTTTATTGACTAGTTCCTAATGTGTTTTATTATCTTGCTGATTGTTTCCGACTGAGAAGTTAACCAACGAGGTGGTATCCACAGTCGTGAATATTTATCTACCTTGGGCTCTGGTTATTCATACTGACCAGATAACATGAACAGTTTGCTTATCATTGAACATGTAGAGACGACTGATTATTGAGATATTCGAAGTGTAAATTCAAATTCGTGGTACCAAACTGTAAATCCAACTGCTTTTTGGAGATCCAATAATTATCAATTTTATTTCTATCATTATGCAGTAACGGTATTTACTTAGGAGTCACGGTTGACAGTGGTCACAGACAGTATAAAAATGTCTATAAATCTTGGATCAGTCGCCTAGTGGATAACCCTTTATCGTTTGAAGCGATAGTCCCGGCGTCACAGTCATAATGGGGATAATATCGCTCACAGGGAGACAGGTACATCCAGCTGACGAGTCTGAAATAGGACGGTACACGCGACCTGGATTTCACTCCTAGCCACTATCCATCATAGGTCTGTAAATATTTCACTACAATAATGTTTAGTGAATAACGGGAAAGCGCCTTCCCCGCTTACAGTAAATTTATCAAGTACTTCTATCTTCATTTAGCTAGAATATAAATACAAAATCTATCGAATTTTTGAGATGAATGGAGATTTTTAATTTAGAAGTAGTATTCATCATGGACTGACATCAGTTGGGGAACCATTGAAAATCTGGGAGCACTGGACAGCTGTTTCGTCCTATTATGGGACTCCTGAGCAGTAAGCACCTACGACTCGGCTAGGGATAGAACTCAGGACCTTCAGGTTTCACGGCAAACGCGTTAACCATTCAGCCACTGGGTCGATTTCTAGTGGTTCACATATTCCAACTTCTGTCAATTCATGACATAGCGCGACTGTCACCCAAGGTCTTCAGTTAGCATCCAGTCGCGCTCTGTCGTGAATTGACAGAAGTTGGAATATGTGAACCACTAGAAACCGACCCAGTGGCTGAATGGTTAACGCGTTTGCCGTGAAACCTGAAGGTCCTGAGTTCTATCCCTAGCCGAGTCGTAGGTGCTTACTGCTCAGGAGTCCCATAATAGGACGAAACAGCTGTCCAGTGCTCCCAGATTTTCAATGGTTCCCCAACTGATGTCAGTCCATGATGAATACTACAAAATTTATCGTTGAAGCATGTGAACAAATAATGACTACAGAGCTCTATATAGTCTGTTTTGATAAAATTTCATAGCCATATTACAACAACCTATTAAAGGTGGTAAAAGTAATATTATTTGTAGGAGAAAGTGTGTTCCTATGCAGAAAATTTATGGAGATCTCATTCAATACAGAAGTACACGCAAAATATTCAAAAATTATAGTAGTAACCGAAATTCCCCATTGACGAAACACAGCTGTTGTCATCGATATGATACGGTGCTGAGAGTAAACTGCGCTTAACTACATAATGTGACAGAATAAAACGACAATATCTCTCTTCTAACTAACCTGGATAGTTGACTGTATCATCAACCAATTTTCTTCAACTGGACGAACAAGTTCGATACTACACAAAAAAAAACACAAAGGGTACCAACTTAATGCTTTAGAAAAGAATATAATCCGAAAATAAGACAAAAGTGTAAGACTTATAAAAAGAGAAAAATACATAAGATTACGTCATGCAAAAAAAATTGGCGGACTATTTATCTTCACTGCTTCCAAGATTGAAAAACACTTCCAATTCTTTCTACAGCTGTTCACTTCAGACATCTAAACAGTTGTCTAACCTATAAGTACTCAAAAATTTGCATAGTCAAATGGATAGTTTTACAGTGATTAAAGTATAAACTTGATCATCGTATAGTCTACATACCATCAAACAAAATTATGTTTGATGGTAGATAGCAATGAAATTAAGAACATGCGTTTCATACTATATATAGAACCCGTCTGTTAGATGTAATTACATCGTAGTGAGTGATAGTGTTACCAATGTCACCCGAACCCAGTACCCTTAGCTAACTAAGTCTATAAATGAATTCTTGTTAAAGTTTTTGTACAGCACTTTGTTCGATCAAAAGTTCCAGAGAAGGCAATCAAGTTGATAAACTCGAACACCAGCACAACAATTCGACTGAAGTGCTTAACTCCAGACGACACAACAAGTGGCTATATTTATTAAATACGTTGTGAACAATAATTTTATACGTTGTTCCATTTTCAAGGCCCTAAATTTTATGCATACATAACGGTTAGTAATAACTGTACTTAAGGTTCCAAATAGAAAGTATTGTATACCAATAATACCACTGTATTCGACATCCACTTCGATCGTAATAATCCTTTGAAAAATAAAACACCAAAAACACTTTACAGAACTTTTGTTAAGAGCAAACTCATATTATTCAGTGAGGGGTAAAGTGAACTTTCAACATCCCTTGCAGAGACTAAATAGTCAGTAATCCATCACAGAAAGAAGTGAATTGGGACAGTTACCTCTTGCATCCAATCAGGCATATCTTCGATTGCAACAAGATCTTCAATAAGATAGATAAGTATGAACAGCGGAATATCTGCGTCATACCTAAAAGAACTGCTGCTTAAATGCCTCCTCAACGTTCACTTTTTCTTCAACGGCGTTATCTACCGTTAAACAGATGAAATCACTATTGGTTCTCCTCTGGGTCCATTATTGGTAGATTGTCTTAGGTCTACTCGTAAGATTTTGAAATCGTGGAGAATATGTGTAGCTCAGGTGCATGATCTTGGTTGTGTTGCATTCTTTTAACTAGGTGGCTTAATCGTGAAGCTGTCATTATCTTTCTGGACAGCATCATCAATATGATGTGAGCTGTCAGTTTCTCTCTGTGAGTGGTTGAGTAGCTTGCGCTGACGAAGTGATTTGTGATTGGTTGTTTCCTTTGATTATTGACTGTTCCTCTCCTAGACCTCTAACCTTTCTGTTGTTTATCGTTTTTCTTATCGGTTGATAGACTGGGTCCATGTCTGTACATCTATTGATTGCTGACCAAACTGAATGCCAAGCTTCTAGGAATTCGCTGTGTTTCCTCTGTGCAAGGTTTTTATATTGTCAAAATTGAATCCATATCCATAGTTATCCACATGCATTGAAATGAGCGATGAAATGTCGTGACGTTTCATAGCTAGCTAGTGTTCATGTAAATGAAGACGAAGAGGGTAACCACCTTGTCCAGTGTAGTGTTGATCACAATTGTTGCAGTTGATTTTTTAAAGTGATATTTGGTCTATTTTCTTTGGCTGTTGCATCCTCTGCTTCGCATAATATGCTTTAAAGAGAAATTACTGTTTATGAGCCACACCAATCCTGGATGGTCCCAGTAAGCCTGTCGTGATCTCTGATATGTTCTTAATGTATGGTAGAATGATTCGTTTGTTGGTTTCTACGGGTGATTTTGTAATTGATGATGAACGAAATAGGCACCTTCTGATAAAGTTTCGTGGGTATTCATTCTTCTTTAGGATCGACATCAAGTGGTTTTCTTCGTTTCTCCGTCAAGCTGTTGTACTTCAGTGGGTTCTCTCTCTTTCCGAATAGAGTATGTACACAGCTAATTTTATGCGTTGTTGGGTTTTTGCTACTGTAGTTGAGGATTCGATCAGTGTATGTTGACTTCTTGTACACTTGAGTTTCCAATTTTTCTGAAATGATTTCACTGACTAAAACATATAGGAATGGTAGTTGATTGTTTGACTTCTTCACCGTGAATTCGATGTCATTGAAAACGTTGATCAAACTGTGTTTTCTAAATCATCTTCTTATGATAACAAAAGTATCGTCCACATACAGAATCCAGATTCTCGGGTTGATTACAGGTAAAATGATGACTTCTAGTCTCTCCACCACTGATTCTGTAATTAGTCCGGATATCAGTGACCCCATTGGAGTTCCTTTCATCTGTTTGTATATCTTGCCATTTAACTGGAAGTATGTTGTCAGGCATAGGTCGATGAGCTCCATCAGACTTGAACATTGAAGTTTTATGCGTTCTGGAAAGATATGTGTCTTCAATGAGGAGGAGAAACATAGTATCCTTGGTCAGTTGTGGTTTGATTGACGTGTATAATCCGGCGACATCAAAGGGTACCAATAATTGTCGAGGTTTTGGTGTATAAAAGGTATGTTTACGATACCTTCATAATTTACCATGATGATTGTGATTTAAATTATGTTTTACAAGTATTTAACAGTTGCTACCGCTCAACTGAATTCACCTCTGAAGTAGAAAGGGAATCAAAAATTCTATTTTTGGATATAGAACTGACCAGGCGAGATGATGGGACTTAGAGGAGGTTTATCTAAAGGAAACATGCATGGAATGGTCAGCTAGTGAACCTGCACAGTCTGCTACCTATAAGTTGAAAAAGAACACTTAACGTGTCCCTTGCCAAACGTATACGAAGAATCTGCAACACTGATAGCTCAGAAAAACTAACGTTTCTCAAAAGGATTATCGCTTAAAACGGATATCCAGCAAAATTTGCAGACGAAAACACGGACGAAACTATGAAGAGAGATACTCATTTCAGTTCCAAAGAAAATATTATACATGCATTTTGACTTCAAAGGTGACTTCACTGCTATCTTGAGAAGAATTGCAAATTCGCTAAAGAAAACTTTCTTCAAGTCAACGTTGCGGACTGTATTTTCTAGTCGTCCAATGCTTCCTGATAACCCAATGGATAAACTTCGGCATCTGAGCACTTCCGTGTGTGCTTATCAGTTAACCTGCTCCTGTGGAGCTAGAGGTATGTAGGTCGTTCGATGAGCATCCTTTCCAAACGGATTAGAGAACATTATCCTGTCTGGCTGAAAAAAAGAGGTGCCAGTCAGTCGATCAGAAGTCCAGTAATTAAAAAATCTTGTCAACACTAGTCACAGCATCATAACTTAGTTCAGTGTTCAAAATCATCGACAAGGCGAAAAGAAATCCACTAAAAATGGTGTGTTCCCATCCTCTCTGCATTGCAGAAGCTCTTGCCATATGCATGGAGAAACCAGAATTCTGTGTACACAAGAAACTTGTACAATATTCAGACGATATCGAAGTATCCATATAAGAAATCATCCGCTAACAGAGTTCAATCAATTCGATTCAGTACAACGACGGAGGATTACAATTATATCAACAAATACTAATTGTAATAATAACTAACACTCCTAGCGATGAGTATGAGGTCCGAGTCTTAGTGGGAAGAACACCACTTGGATGCAGGTACTTCCGGCTAACAAATCCCAAATAGGATGGAACACACATCCTGGATTCTCCTGTTAGCCAAAAACCACGTCAATTATAGATAATACAGCTTATGCTGGATAACATTTGCCCACTCTTCACAACCGGAAATGAGAAATTCTTAAATTTAGTATCATTTAGTGATGAAAATTTTAAATAGGAGTACACAAATTCAAATAAATCACATTCATAGATGTTAGTCAACATAATACAAAATGACAAACCTGATAGGTTTTGTAAATAAAACAACATGAAAAATAATTTAAACTTGACAAGCCTGTGAGACTAACCGTCGATGTCCAGCAACCAATAGTCGAATTTTTGAACCCAAATCATCCCATTCAGGAATATGTACGAATGTACCGACCCGATGTAACTCATCCACACTATTTGCGACATCTGACTGACTGAAGAATATTAACACAAGTAAGTAATATTAAATTGATACCATTATCGACAGTAAACATTTATGAAGATCAGAAGCATATTAGAACTCTAGAATTCTACGATTACTTCCTTATTATTACTGATTCATTTATTTCAGAACACATTGGCAGGTGCACTAGAACAGGCTGCAGGTAGGAGAGACCTGACAACATTATATCAAATATCTGGGAAGAGATCAACACAGATGAAACCAATGGAAGATAGTGAAGGAAACTTAGTTGCCAAAGAGGAGAAACAAAGGAAACAATGGGGCGACCACTTCAAAAAACTCTTGAGCCGACCAGCAATCACAGAACAACCAGTGAACGCAGGCCCTCTGACAAAAGCAGAAGTGAAGTCCTGAACGCCATAAAGTTGCTGAAAGCTGGAAAAGCAGCAGGACCAGATGGAATTCCTCCAGAAGCACTGAAAACAAACGCAGAGAGAACAATGGACATGCTCACACCACTACTGCAGAAGCTTTAGAAGGAAGGAAATGTTAATGCAGAGTGGAAGAACGGCTACCTCTAGTCAAACTCCCAAAGAAGGGAGACCTAAGTCTTTGCAAGAACTGGCAAGTTATCATGTCTCTGTCCACCCCAAGCAAAATATTAAGCCGCATCATCCGAAAGAGCCTAAACAATGCTCTGGATTCAAAATTACAACCGGAACAAGCAGGCTGGCTTCAGGAAGAACAAATCATGTGCGGATCAAATTGCAACGCTACGTATCATCATAGAACAGAGTACAGAATGGCAGTCAACTCTCTACCACAACTTCGTCGACCTTGAAAAGGCCTTCGACAGCATCGATCGAGAAGTAATTGGGTAGCTGCTTCAACACTACTGTTTTAGTGACACAAACCTTTATCAACCGCATTCAACAGCTATATGAAGACGCCACATGTCGAGTGATTCACAGCGGAAACCTTATTGATGCCGTTGAAATGAAATGAAGACAGGAGTAAGACAATGCTGCCTACTATCACCGATGATCTTCTTGATTGTGGTGGACTGGATCATGCAACAAACTGTGAGGAGAGATAGGATGGACATACGCTATTTGACCGATGAAAAACACCCTAGAAGATTTGGATTTCGCCCGATCATGATTTGTGTCTAATATCGCACAAACTCGAAGACCTACAGGTAAAAACCAAGTAGATGACAGAGGAGGCAGTAAAGACGGGACTGCAAGTGAATGTAGAGAAGACAGAGGTGATGAAGGTACCCAACCAGCAGCAGCAGCAACAACAACAAGAACAAGAAGCACCAATCATCATGAACAGGCGAAATCTAAAGGAAGTAGTCTCTTTCACCTAGCTAGGCAGCATCGTTTCAACTACAGGCGGCACAGGCACAGATGAGGATGTGGAATCCAGGATCGGAAGGACAGCAAGACAGGTGTTGATTAATCTGAAATCAGTGTGGAGATCTACAGCACTGCACTCAGCATAAAGAAGAAGATCCGGCTTTCCAACATTAATATCAAGTTAGTGTTTCTATATGGTTCAGAAACTTGGTGCCTCACGAAAAGCATTTTCAACAAACTACAGACATTCATAGACAGCTTCCACCTACACTCACTCGAAACTGAAGATCAGATGAGATGGCCAGAAAGAATAAGCAACAAGGAACTCTGACTGGCAACAAACCAACCAATAAGCTATCACCCAACAGATATGCAGAAGAAGAAAGTTGAGATGGATTGGATTGGGCATACACTGAGAAGACGGTTTGGGGACATCACGCGCCACACCAGGCCCTCGAATAGAATCCGAAGAGGAAACGACGAGTGGTTGGACATGCGAGGTGTGAGGGTGACATGGAGGAGATCATGTGAGGAAGAAATGAAAGCTTGTGGGCAGTGGTGGAGCCAGGTTAAGGAGATTGTAGAGAACAGAGTGCAATGGAGGCGTGCTACTGAAGCCTTATGTTCCACTGCGAACCCAAGGGACGAATAAGATGACGCAAGAAATGAGGCAAGAATACAAAGCGAAACAGAAGTGGTCTGAATGATGCATCCAAAGAAGCACTCGATACTTTTATTTTAATTTTTAGCAACTGAAGAAACAAGAAAGCTGCAGTTTCGCTCTCGGGTTTTGTCTACTATCATCTCAAGATATTGAGGTTCACGGGCTCTTGGACCTCATTCGAGAAGTTATGAGGCACCTAAAGAGACTGTCCAAAACCTTTACAGCAACGTTAATGCAATGACGGCATCAAAAATGGCGTATATCATTCAGCCTTGTAGTTTATCGTCGTTGGTCGGTAGCCACTATCGATCATTACCATCAATCAAACTTACTATCGACAATACAACCAGTATTTATTAAACAAGATCGAGTGGAACTTGTGACCTTCATCTTACCCCTCACTAGCTATATAGGAAGACGATCTTAGGTTTTGATCACCGGTGTTATGGCTGAATGGTATAGGCTGTTGACTTTCACAGTCGACGGGTCGGTCACGGGCTCGAGTCCCGTTCCACCTGCCAAGCTTCAGGCAATCAAGTAATATCCTTAGGCCTCAAACAATAGGTGTAGCTTATTGCCTACTCTATACACGTGCGTATGGTTGCTGAGCACATGTTGGATGTTTCGATTAGAGGTCTTGATAGGGTTTTGTGCACTGCGCACCCCAAGTAAATGATTGAAAAGAATTAATTGAATTTATGAATATAGAATGAAACAGAAATTTTATCCCTCAGACATACTGGTAATATATTTTGATTGTCAAAATATACGTATCTGCAGGAAGCGTTTACTTCAAAGTGTGTTGAGTCCCCTTTCTAACAATTTCTCCTCCACATAAAAGGTTCATGTATAGTTGTTTTATATCCGTAAGTTGTTTTTGGTGTAAAACGCTATAATTAAATCGATACAAGAGTAAATAGACTCTCGTCATTCTAGTTGAAGATGATTCAATAACAGTTCGTTGCTTCGATGGATACATCATACAGTGATACTGAATAACGTTTTAGGCATAGTTTATCTCTCATAATGATATCGAATTAATAACATACGTTTTGTACTTGATGGATTATGATAGATAAACCCGAATGAGATAAGGGATCTCCAGAAGAAAAGAAAAATGAGTATACCCAAGTAAGCAATAACAAACAACAGAATGGGAAAGAATTATAACACTAAAAAGTAACCCAATTGGCTAGGGGTAAAGATTGACAATCAAATCTTTGTTTACTGAATCAATGCCTACATCTCTGACAAAAGGAATAACACTGCACCTATCTTGCTGTGCTTGAGATGAAAAACAGAAGACCTAAGAACTGTAAACACCAAGCCAGAAAGTCCCATGATTACTTTGATATTATTATGAAGAATAAACTATGCTTCGAAAACTATCCTGATGTGTAGTTTACTCATAGAATAAACTTATGTAGGGAAAATTGTACTTCGATGAAAATACATAATAGACACCAAATATTCGTCTTCTTAACAATACACTGGAGACGTTCTATTTACATTACAGAAATTTATAAAATGATTTCTGAAGTCTTTTCAAAACTCAAAATAATCTAACTGTGAAAGAATGAAATTTCAGTTATTCTGAAATAAAAATTAACCATCATGCCACATGCCAAGTAATTCACAATGGGAAGCTCAGTGATGATTTTGAAGTGAAGACAGGAGTGAAACAAGATTGCCTACTATCACCCATGATATTCCTGATTGTGGTCAACTGGACTGGATCATGCAGCAAACAGTGGGCAGCGAGAAGAGGGGGATACACTGGACTGCCGAAAAGAACCTAGAAGACTTGGATTTCGCCAGTGATGACTTGTGCCTGATGTCACATAAACTTGAAGATCTACAGGCAAAAACTAACAAGTTGACAGAAGAGGCAAGGCAGCGAAGACGGAACTTCAGGTGAATATAGAGAAGACAGAAGTGATGAAGATACCGCACCACCACCAACAACAAAAAACTCCAATCACCGTCAACGGGAGAAACTTAAAGGAAGTAACCCCCTTCACTTATCTAGGAAGCACTGTTTCAACTACAGGCGGGACAGACGAGGACGTCAAAGTCAGCCAGGATCGGAAAAGCAAGACAGGTGTTCATTAGCCTGAAACCAGTGTGGAGATCTTCTGCACTCAGCATGCCCAACAAGATACGGATTTTCAACACCAACGTCAAGTCAGTGCTTCTATATGGTTCAGAGACTTGGCGCGTCACGAAAGGCATTTCCAATAAACTACAGACATTCATCGACAACTGCTTACGCTGGCTCGATACTGAAGATCAGATGGACAGCCAGAAAGAATAAGCAACAAGGAGCTCTGGGAACGAACTAACCAAGCAGGAAGCTATCACGCAACAAATATGCAGGAGGAAGTGGAGATGGATTGGGCATGCACTGAGAAGGCCGACTGGGGACATCAGGCGTCAGGCCAGTTGCTCGAGTGGAATCCCCATGGGAAGCGATGAGTTGGAGGTCCGAGTTGAGGGTGATATGGAGGAGATCGTGCGAGGAGGAAATGAGAGCTTCTGGGCTGTCGTGGGACCAGGTTCGAAAGATCTCAGAGAACAGAGGTCACTGGAGACGTGCTACTGAAGCCCTATGTTCCACTAGGAACTCAAGGGACTAATAATAATAATAATAATGGAAGACTGGAAATCAAAGTGCTCTGAGCATAAGACAAAAAAAAAGGAAGTAGCCTATCAGCAAAAAGAGTATTCTACAGGTCTTCAAGTCTCAGTAAATCCTGTGTATACACATAAGTAATGATAGTTTCAGAAATGCCTTTTATAATTACCAACTCTTCAAAGGATTTAGTATGAAAGTATATGACTTACTCTGTGTTCGACTTCTTCAGAAATATTCCTGCATATGGAGCATTCAATTTGATTTTTCTGCGTATCAAATTTATTAATCGTTCATCAGTGATCTAAATAGTTATAGATTGAAATTTATGATACGATAACAATTATTATGTGCCATATTGAGAGTTTTTTTTGAAAAAAAGTGAAACATAAGTGGATAGTTCAAAGCAGAAAATTTTTTACATGAAAGTCAATCTTAGCAATACTAGAGGGTGTAGTGAACTAAACAATTTTTATTTGAATATCGTCAGTTTGAGAACAAAAATTCGTGATCTTAGTGTATGTACTAAATGTGGTAATATACAATTGTCATATATGAAAATGTAGGCTAAACGAGACAAATAATTACATGTATATACAGTCATAAGTTATGCCATACATGAATACAGGGAAAACCAGTTATCGTTTCTCTAGTAATATAAAAGCTTAGTAGTAGTAGGAAGTAGCAAAACTCGAAATCAATAGTGTAAGTCGTTAGCCGTTAAGTTAGTAGTTTACGTCTTCAACCTTGTTTCGTGTTACTGTATGGGCAGGAAAAACATGATTGGGCAATTCTGCCCTACAGCTGACCAATCAAAATAAGTATCCAACTTCTGACCTAGTGGCTTTATAATCTGAGGAAGAACTGTAGTCAAGCGATGTGTTCTTGTCAAATAAAGTGTCGTCCTTAGTCATAGTCCGATCTTTGTCTTTTGCTTTCCGCGGTCCAGTGAAGTATCAGGTCTAAAAGGAGAACAGTTGCTATTCGTATCTAGTCCAAGCGTGTCATCAGGTTATTAGCGTTCTTATATTTCGTATTATTCTGTCAGTCACTTTCACTCAGTTACTTCAGTATAGTATTAAATGATTATGAGACAAACAAAGACTAAGCAGGATACACAGACTGAGGTGAGAATGACATAATTAAGTGATATACAAACGTGAAATTCTCGCGTAGTTTCATTTGGAAATCAAGATATTTCGACCGCTACGTTATATTTCTCTTGGTGATGGCTAGAAGTGAAATCCAGAACTCGTGTTTCGTCCTATTTGCGATTCGTCAGCTGAATGTACCAGAATTACAGCGAGTGATGGTGTTACTACTCACACTTAAACCCAGCACCTATCGCTTCAAACACCAGTATGCTATTTACCAGGCTACCAAGGCATAACGAATCTTCAGGCAACAGAAAGGCATCCACATAGGAGTCTATATCCCATTCGACCCAATATAACAACGGGAAATCACAAGTATCAATTAATATCTAAACCACGTTCTGTCTCTTGAACACTTCGATCAACAGTACTCCGTACAATTTCTTACGAAAACTGCAAGTATACACTATTAATTGGTGGCTTAAACTGACACCTAAGAATAAAATGCATAACTGAAAACAAATACTATTGACAATAATAACTGCTATAAAGCTTTCATCTCATCTTAATTAGACAACTTTTTCATGTCCATTTTTAAAAAGTGACGTATTAGTATTTGCTGCTTTGAGCAATATTCACTTATAAGTGCATATCAGTATATGCGTTGGTTTTGACCCTCCTATGGCTGCAGTCCCTGATACATTATAATATTTCTTGATACAAAGATTTTAAAGTATCTCAGATTTATTAGATTTCGAAAGAAATGGTTAAATTGGGTAAAAAGTAGACTATAAGTGAGTAGAAACTAACCAAAACAGAAACTCTAAGCTTTAAACTTTACTTTCCTTAGGACTACCAGGTGAATAAAACAACTCGACATTGGGTATTTGAAACGTTAGGTAATTGAAACACTGTCATAACTTTCGTAACAATCAAGTAAGATAGAAACAATAGACATCTCTGCAGATAACTGACTAAGCTGATCTCAGCCAGTGGCAACAACAGTCAATACCATCCGCCATAAAGTAGATGATATGCAAAAATGATACATTTGGAAATTGGTTACTTGGAGAATTCGTATATACAGAACAGTCATACCTACCTCAATCATTTTAATAAATTTCGGGAACAAAGGTGCACCAGTTATTGCAATCACAGGTACAATAGGAAAATTCTCGGGGATATTTTGAGTAGATAAAGCCAGTGGTGGAGGTGGTGAATCCGATCCATCAGCATCTGACACAGCTTCAGAATTTTGATCATATTCAGTATCATCCTTTGAAGGACTTTTGCCTGAACTACTCGATAGTATACGGTTTTGGATAACCTGAATCTTAATAACGTAAAGAAACAACGTTGTTAATATCAGTTAAGTTAGACGTAAAACAGTAGTTATCGACTATAAAACCAAAAAATATGTGATACAAAAAATTCGGAAAGATGACAAAAATTACTGATTCGTAAGGTTAGCAAGCAGGAAATAATACGAAGTGTTTTTCACTTCACTAATCGAGCGAATCGATAACGGCAATCGCTTGATACAATATCATCAGACAACGAACTATTTCTAGCCAGCATGAATTCCAGACATAAAACACACTGTTTGATATGATGGCTACCAACTCAACAATGGACACAGATAAGCCGTATGGCTATCATTTACCCCTCAATAGAATCACCATAGGCTTCTCTCTCCTTCTGAAGGGCATGCTTAGACAGTGACCAGATACATGTCTGTACCTGAATCGAAGTAAGAAGACTATTTTCAGGTCAACCCTTAAATGAATATATATTGTCTTTCTTTAGGGAGAAACTGGATGAACACTTAGTGGGGCATTACAATGTTGCTCATCCACTCTAGAGTAACACACAAACACACCCGCAAGAAAAAAGCTAACAGAAAACCAGTGGATATTGTCAGCTTCATTCAAACTAAAGCCTGGATGTTAAAATATTGCTGCAGCTTCCAAGTGCAACGGGAAGTGGAAGCAACTTAAATGTAAGTTGACTAAGAGTTTGTGCAATAACCGTGATCTGTGGTAAGCAGAGAAGACTAGGGAGGTGGACAAGGTAGCAGCGATAGACTAGAAAATTAATCAATTAAGCTGCGAAAGAAATTCAGTTGGAAGTAGTTTGATTATTAAAATGACTATTGAATCCTAACCTCTGCATTACCGCTTCAGTGATAAGTCGTGATGCTGGTGAACCTATTACAATTACCTAGCTATCTCTTAAGGTCATCCTGTTAAACTTAAAGTAGGTCACGGCACAAAGGCGTGCCATCTATACTTCTAAATATGCCGACGATCGTTGAGAATAAAATCACCACTACTCTAGTGACCTATGTGTTGATTGATGTGAAAAGTGCAGTCACGTCGAAAGTTACCTTTTTTCGTCTCACTGTCTACTTTGGCATCTTTTATTTACTCCAGAAATAGAATGGTTGAATCGACAACTTTTCTGAGCTTTCTGTACAATTCCTTCCATAAAGTAGATGATGGCGCTTTCTGTAGTAAGACAACTAGTCTAGAGGAAATACCTGTTTCATGTATTTCTGATCAACGGTAAAATCATGACAGAACTAGGTCGTTTATTCTCACCCTTCTCCATTCCTTTCTCACGATTTCACTAGCTTTGACTAGATAACCTGGAATTCCGTCATCTAGTTGTTGAGTTGTATTCTTACCTACTCCTGGGTAAGTGCTTTCAAAGTGGAGCACTTTTCATGTCTTTCTCATGAAATCTGTTTAGTTTATGACGACGCCTTTCCTTCTTTCGTCTGTTGGTAGTATCCCAATGATATAATCCAACACTAGTGAAGTCACTGATTTCCTACCTCATGGAGATATGGCTCGTTGATCTAGACGCCTGACTTCCAAAGAGTGGGTCACGGGTGAGAGATTCACTCCACCTACAGAATTCTTGGGGGGCTAGTTACTACTATTAGCCCTTACATGGTAGGTGTGGCTCAATGTTAACTGCACGCACGTGTATGTGGTTGCTGAACTCATTCTGGTTTTTTCCTCGATTTCCACCGACAGAATAACTAGCTGCTGAACAACTGTAACAATGTGTCATCACAGTAACCTCGAAGAGGTAAAGCTTACACAGTAGTAAAACACAGTTGCATCCCTTCTGAAGCACATGGCATTTTTAAGGGATAATGTTCTTCCTAGAAGACTCTTCTTCTTTTCCACTGATTTTGAGCAATGGGTTTATCAGCTTTTTTCTTCGCTACTCTCCTCTACTTTGGTTTTCGTGGCTAAGCTTATGGGTGTGGTTATTTGATTCAGCAGCTCCGTTCGTAAGATTATTCCTAGTGCTTTTTGTTTAGCAGTGATTACTTTGTTGTATTTAGGGTTATGCTCCGAGAACTAGACAAAAAAAGGTCGGTCGTTGAGGGTCTGAATCGCCATGGACTGAGGTTGCAGAGAAATATGTGAAGTATGCTTAGTCACAGTCTTATTCGATATGCTATGTTAACTGAAATAGACTTTAGGGGATAAAAAGTTAACAGTGATCAAATGAAAACATGGCATTAGTAAATAAAGCCCTTTATTACTGGTTTGATCCACACAGATAGGTAGGTGGAGCATAGTTCAAACCCATTGCCTACCAGTTGAAAGTCAAGATGACCTTAGTTCAATCATTTGACTCTCAAGCAATGATTTCTGGGTTCAAACCTTGCTTTACTTACTTTGACTTGGGCTATAGGGATTGTGGTCCTACTCCCGGTAGTCTAGGCCACAAGCAGTGTTTAATAACTAGACTCATTGCTTGAAAGTCAGATGATTAAGCCAATAGCCTGACAGATTACACCAACACAGATGCATTTGTATATAATCTTCATTCCAATCGTTTTATCATATTTGGTTATTTCTGCTTACTCCTTTTCTTTTCGTCTTATAGTCCTCTACTACTTTTAATATTGCCATTTATTCGATTTTCGTGACAATGTGAAATGTGTTAAGTTGTATCGTCAAATGGCAATTCCATGTCCTAAAACTGATGAAGTGTCAGTCATGCTTAAGGGAGTAAATGAAAACTCAGTTGACTTGACACCCAAACCAACTGGCCACTTTTTTTAACACTCAACTCCGCTCTGAATGACAGCCACTACTATAATTTACCGTGGCACTTCGCATCCACATTTGTGTCAACTTCCCCTAATTATCATGCCTGAAGAATTGTGTTCAAACAGCTAAAATACTTATTCATACCCTTTAAAAATTTGCACTTTATCAGCACATTTATATAACAGAGTTACGCTGCTGTCGTACTCCAATCGACTCAAGAACTCACCACATAGAAGCTAAGCTTTCCTTTGAAGCCAATGAGCATGTCAAGATACCGCCTACTTAAAATATGTGACTTCAAACGAAAAAAGATAGGTTTGGAGGAAGGCTAAGGGTGGCTATACCAGTCCACCAGGCCTTTGACTGACAGTCTGAGCTGTATAGGGAGGCATAGACTACCTGGTTGGGGTCCTTGAAATATTGGAAACCAATGGTTTGAAATTCTGTGTGATATGACTCAAAATCGGTCACAATCGTGTAGATTCACACACTATTTGTCATCTTCAAAGTTTTGGCTATTTCCATTAAGCTTCACCAATTTATTCTCTCAACCATAATACATTTTGTCAACGTTATTATCACTTTTGTCATCCACTTCTTTTTTGCATGCTGCTATGTGGTGTGGCCACCTACATAGACTGACGCACTACTGTGCTAGATTCTAATTTGACTGATTCAGAGTTCGTCTTTTAAAATAATGCCCACACCAAGACCTGAAAGGTATTGGTAAGCGACCCTTACAAACACTGCCCTTGGTAGAGTTGCAGAGAAGTTAGCTATTGGCTATTAAGATAGTACTAAATGCCATCAAAAGTGAGTTACTCTCCGCCGTATGTGTAAATTTTAGGGACTTGTATGCATGTCCAGATCAATAAGCACTGGGATGCATCCCATAAGAGCGAACATTCATTAGGAGATGCAATGATTCGGTTTATGTCGCCCCATTAGGAGACAGTTAAGAAACTACCTACCAAAGGTGAACAATGACTATTTATTTCCTTAATCACCCGACGAAACAGATGTCCAGAGAACCAAGGATTTTAATGGTTGTCCAAATTATGCCAGTCTGTGAAGAATACTACTTAGCAGTCATCAATCACTGTAGTTAATGAAACTAGAATAAAACGCTGTTCATGTACACTATCATATACTCAGCATACGGAAATGAAAATGTAACGTGGTGACAACATTTCTACTAAACTTATCACTAGGAGGTATCAAGCGTCAGTGGAAAGGAAATTACTAAACTACAGTGAAAGGAGAGGAAGACTTAGTGATCTAGACTTCCTTTCCAATATAATATCATGTCCAAAAGCAGTAAACTCTTGTCGCCAAACAACATGCCCAGAAAAAGCTATGTTTCCAAAAGCGCCTTTGTTTATGAGTGTTGGACTTTAGAGGCAGAAGTCAAGCAGAATTTTTTTTTTAAAACGAGACGAAGTGTACCCCGCAAACTTGTACACGCTTATGCACCAGGCAATAAGTCACACATTCTGTGTGAGGGCTAGTGATACTAACTGGCTGTCCACACCTTGGTAAGCGCAGCGGAACTCAAAGCCGTGACTAACTGGTTGAAAGTCAACTACCTAAACCAAAGAGCCACAGCTCCATGATATCCTAAGAAGAAGCTACCCAGATCACTACAACCACTGTTTGCTTATGCTTCGACATTCATTCTTTGCTACTTACAGTCCCAGCAAAATTATCTACCAAGTAAAGTGGTTCAAAGAACTTACGGTTTCTGCACAGCCAGGGCACCAGTGATTTTCTGATTTAAACCTGAATTGTGTACAAAGGTGGTAAGTTCGGTCTCTTCCTTTATCACGGTCTTAATTCCCATCTGATAAATTTATTTTAACATTAATTATAGATTTCCTACGAGAAGTTTCATTGTGACTTTCGCTTTTTTCTCCTATCTTCCTTACATTTGTTAAACGTGAACCCAACCGTTTTGCAACTGGGAACAATTTCCACTTAGTCAAATTCTATACTTTCCTTACTAATTTCACTACGTTATGAAATATAATACAATCTATTTCAGCCTCTGCAAACAACTTTATACTCTGATGGTGAACAATGCGCCAACGACAATCTTATTCTATGATTAAAATGGTGCATGTAGGAAATATAACTAAGATTCTAAAGCTTTCAAGAACGATAACTTAGAAGAAGATTTTTGCCTGAATAGGTTCGTATTCCCATGAAAGGAATTGTTTAGCCTCTACTTAAAGATGAAGTTCTCAATCCTTGTAATAAAACATCCACCTTCAAATACTAAACCTCATGTGAAACGAAACTATCACGCCTTAAGTGACTCAAACCTTTGTTGACTGTGAAAGTAGTATACTTAGCACAGATATCCTGCTTTTAAACACAATATCAGAAATTTAATCACGTACGTATAGAACGCGCTTCTATTATATTTATAAAAGATATTTCGAGTTATGAAGCATATGAAAATCTTACCTGGAATGATGTTGGTTGCATTTTTGATCTATCCAAAAATGTGTAACGAGTGTGCCATCCTCCATTACAAATAGAATAAGGCCGGCATATGAATTTGGCATATTGAGTGTAATTCGCTTTCCCGAATCGAAGAGCACGTAACCCATTCACATAACCTTTCCGCAACATTTCTCATCCAAGAAACTATCTATAGACGCTCAGTCAGCTAGAATCAGTCTTCCACTGGAAATTGAATAATCTGAGGAAAGAAAGTGAGCAGAAATAACTACAAACCAGAGTTGAGTAAACCCAGCTGCGGTCAACAACAGTAAGATACTACCTGAATTTGTATCGTACACGCCCAACTAAGTGGCACTAATTCAGATACTTCCTTCCTTTGAGGCTTTATTAACTTGTGAAAACTTATAAGAGTGCTGAGGCTGACAGCTTGTGGATTCATGGTGTGAGGACTTACTGTAATGATGGAGTTCAGATACATAAGAGTACTACAAGTTGCAAAGATATGCAACAGTAGAAATATGCTCACTTGTTAACCAGCACATCTGCCACCCTACCATTCTGCAAGAGTTCAGAAACGTTCCGCAACTAAGAATGCCCACCATATACCTTCTCGCATCTTGTCATGAAATTCTCCTACATAAAGATAACCTGCACCACACACGACGCACCAACATGACAGTCTTAGCAAACTACTATATGATTCATCCAAGCCTGAAGCTCATCGCTGCCAATTTAATCAACTACAGTCACAAGACGATGATATATATCCGGTAACCATTCTTGTATCTCAGGAACTGAGTCGATGCTCATTAAGGACAGTGCGTTTGAATAATTCCTGAACCTCGAAATCAAAAAGTTCGGTGGTCCGGGCAAGCCCTTTTATCGCATATTATCAACACCTATGAACACCATCACCAAACATTGTCAGTACCATTTAATGTCTCCGAATAAGTTGAAATAATAGAGATATTGTTAAGACGCTATTATCAGTCTAGTTCACTTAACCAAGTTTTGGAATTTAGTAGTCAGCTGTCGGCCAATTATTCGGACCAATATAGTTATTGGGCCATTAAAAAGACCATCCATTGCTTGGTTCGAAAGCATGTCAAAGAGAATGCTTTGTGCTTCAAAACAGCAAATTTTAAGGACTGATCACTGTTGCTTGTCACACCACCGAATAACGAGAGATTTCACTGTAGGGAAACGAAGATTTTCTAGTTGCGACCGGTGGGGAAATCGAAAGCGGTAGTTGCAGACTCTGGGTTACAACAGCAGGCAGCCCCAACGCCCAATTAGGGAAGAGGAGCTAATCAGAAGGGCATATGGGACTTACCTACGGTATCCCTTGCTAACAAACTGACAGCAGTGATCGTCTGCTAGAATTTTGTCTTGGCTAACTTGTTCTTGGTCATCACTAACCACAAGTATACGCAGACGCTATCTTACTTGGCATCCCACTATTCCAAAGCAATAATGGATACATATGGTCATTTTGTCATAAACCATCACTGAAAAGGATCGAACGATGAAAAAAAGAACTGCACTCAGCAAACTTGTGCATGCTTATGTACCAGACGATGGGTTACACCTGTTGTTTAAGAGCTAATGATACCTGGGTACTGAAACCTCGGTAAGTGGAGCGGTGTTCGAGTCGGTGATCTGCTGCTTGATAGTCTCCTCTCTGAACCGATGCGCCACAGCTCCACGCATTGAAGAGGATCGGTGAATGACCACATCTTTTCGAGAGTATTTGCCTGAGCACCGATCACGTAATAGCACCAGCACGCACCTTAAGCCCTTCAAAGAGGCAAGAAAGAGAAATAAAGTATGTGTGCTCGAGTGGAAACTGAGAACGTCATTTGCATGTACAAAGGAGACACAAAGCGTTTATCCTTAAATGGCAGTAATTCCTACCCAGATGAAACGTGGCTTGTAAATAAGCCTGCTGTAAAAACAGTGATAAAGAGTTGGTAAACTACACCCAAAGATTCCCGCAACCTCATTTGAACTGATTGACCTATGACCCGATCAAGCTTACTCTGACCACAAGGAGGAGAGAAAGCACCTCAAACATAAATTGACTAAGAGTTTTCACAATGATCCGGAGCAGTGGTGAAAGAGATAGATAAGGGATCAACATCAGGCAACACCCAGCAGTCATTAATTTTTATCAAGGATACCGGCGAGAAGACGATAAATGGTGAAGATGAGACCGTGATAACGTTTCAAACCAGGCAGCCAGAAAGGTGGGTGGAATATTTCGAACCGTTCAAATGGCAAACAATCACGCTTCAGTTCTCCAACATCACAGACAACACTAGTAGAAACCAATCACGTAACATATTCACAGACATCTCAAGAATATTATCGATGGCAAAACTAAAAGGTGAACACGACAGACCTAATCAACCTGAATGTTTTGTTCAGAAGATGGTGCTTTGTTACTTTTGCTACATCCAGTATTGGCAATGGGTTTGTAGTGCTTACAAGTGTCTCAAAGATATCTAATACTACTGAGAAATCCTTAAGCATAAACTGAACTGTGCTGTTTACATATTTCCAATATTTGCCATAGTGTTTTTTTAAATATATTTGCGCGAAGTCATGTAGTAGTATTATGCCACATACCTTTAATATTTTAAGAATTCACTGATATCGGGAAACCCCAAGAGAATTACCCACCAAAGATCAAAAACTCGTGTGCATTCACACTTCTTCCTTTGAATCCGCGGGCACTGGAATGCATTACCAGTAGAGAAAGTCTCCGCTCCTTCTGTTAAAAGTTTCAAGAAAAGGCTAGATAGTCACTCAGATAACCGCGGTCTACCCACATGTAGTTGGAAAACGAACTGAAAAGAAGCAATCAACTGCTGTCACGCCATTCCAACTATGTTACCTCTACACCAGTTTTCTTTCTACTAAAATCGTTTACGCTCTTTCCATCCGCTTCACTTGCTGTGGATTAACCTCGCCTATCTAAGTTTTTCATATCTTTGCACCTCCCTAGCCTTACTTGGGTGTGTGTCGATTACTCTATTAGTTCACTTTTCCTTGCCTTTTACTCACATACATTTGTCTTTCTACGTTTTCTCTCCACTCTCTCTAACGACCAGTCCGAAGAACCGTCTGGCAACTTGACATCTGAAGAACACAACTGCACCACAGTCCAAGGTAAACTAGCCAACACTTAACATCTTATCCTGTATACCACAGCCACAGCAGACTAGTGGCTGGGTCTATTGCACCGAAATCCGCCAAAGACCTGAAATCGCTCCGCAAGGCCGAGAAGTGATCAAGAAGAAACCAACTAGTTTACACAAGCTCGTTAAGCAGATCTTGGATCTCGGTGGGCAAACTAATGAACACAGATGTATACGAAGTTACACGAAAGCTCAAGACTTCTGAGATATTTCAGCTGCTTTGATTTTATGTCTTTCGCATAATTAGGGCACAAGTCTTGATGAAATTCAAAGTAATAACTAAGTACTTCACATATATTCGAATTGACGTAAATGTACATGAAGGTAAATTCCTGTATCCTTCGTGTTTATATGTGGATCTGTGACATAAACGTTTCACGCTATTGTGTTCCGGGGTATGAAGTGTGGTTACATACAACGAGTATTTCAAACAATTGTTTAGTATTCACGGGTTATTAAAAACTGAAGTCATGGTGGCTGCGGGATATTAGATAGAACGGAGTCATGACAATTTGTAGTGTACTTAGAATCCTAGTAAATTGTGTAGATTTCCGAGGTTCTACGAAAGTAATCGAGATTTGGGGAAATACTTGTGAAATACAAATCTAGTAAACTAGACACGCAGAATTCCATGAATACTCAGAAGACTAGTTGCAATATTTCTCCAGAAGATGTACACTAGCTTTTGTCGAAACATTTTCACCATATGGTGTTTGGGTCTGTCTGGTGAACTGACCCCTGTAATATGGCATGCACCAACACGAAACTCACATTTCCATCCAATGACCTTGAGGAACAATTATCCTTCTGCCACTTACATTCAATATTAAATGCCTCCGCTAAATAGTTTCAAATGGTTTATATGAATCAGTTTGCTCTTTTGTGCTCACTACTGGTAGTTTCACAGCTATGAAGGGTCCTTGTGCAGAGTACACAAACGCTGGTTATAAATAGACGCGCAAGTGTACTTCGTCAAAAAGTAAACACTCATCAAGCTTGCAGGCAAGCATTGTTTCATTCCACAAGCTTTTGCAAACTAATCGATTTCTTGGCTCTCGCAACTAGGTCTGGTGGAAAGGTTTAGTTTTCATTTTTCAATGATAAGGATAGTGGGCCACTTGGCTGGTTAATCCTTGCTGAAAATACCTCTGTGAAGATCCAGTCACTCCCTGAACACATTCATCAAACATGCTGATGCTAATCACTGTGGTAAGATTTTTCAGTTGCTGGTCACATGGTAGGAGAAATGTAGGTCCACAAGAAGCCGATTCAGTCGCGGTTTTTGGATTTTCTTCTCATGTCCACGGAGATAGTAAACCCTAGCAGGGGAGAAAGGACTGGACATATCAGTACTAGTCATCACTAAGGACATGGAATGTCAGTATTATATCACTCCATTTCCTACGGTATGACAGCGAGAATAAGCTTAGGCGACCTAGTTGTTCATCATAGGGCAGATGTGAAAGGTCTGGAACATCGATAGCTTCTTTTAGGCATTGACTGGCCTCCATAATGCAGTTTTCTAGATGAAGTCCGACGTCGATGGAGCGTAGTATCCTGGACGCACCCCGACCAAAGCATTTTAAAGCTCCGTCAATGGATCATAACACACGAAAGCGTCCTTCTGAAGCTGTATTGCAACGTGCTAAAGTCTTAAAATTATGACTTGTGGTAACGCTTAAGTCTTTTGTCGTTCAGAAAGTCCCTGATTCAAGCTTGGTGTATGGCACGAAGCCCGAAAGAGAAGAGCTCTCCTAGTAATTCTAGATGCGATGCTTTGTTGCATCCCTTAATGAAGACTGTGAACACGGCGTCTACTGGCAGCTCGTGACCACCAACTGAAACCCATTCCTCTCTCCCGCTGGGGTTTGCTAAACAGGACCGTCCAGAACGAAAACCGTGTTGTTGTGGTGCCAAAACACTGATTTATTTGACTTAGTTGGGCCCCTTTTTAAGAATCTTTTTTCCTAAGACCTTAATAACTGTGCTAGTTAGACTCACAGAGCCAAAGCCACCCACCGGCTGGCAACTACCGGCCTCAAAAACTGAACCGGCCGTGGCAGCTTCCCACTCACTAAGGCTGGGTCTGGGATAATGACATACTTAAAGGACTAGTGACCGGCTTATCAGCAATATCTGCTAGCTGAGATGCTACTCTGGATTACAGTTAATCAGGACCCGTAGATCTTTCAGGTTCGGAATTACTTAGTGGCTGGAGGACTGTTTCCATTATTATGGAAACCGTATCCATTGATGGGGCAGTGCTGGTACCACTATTGGGGACTTAACCATCACAATCTACACAGAAGACTTCACTGAATTCGTTCCACAGACATTCAGCCCTAGACAGACAGATTTCACCAAACTGTCAAACCTTTCATCCGTCACCAGCGAGGGAGTTCCGGATTCTCTTCTGGTCCTAATGAAAGTGAGCGGTGGGTTAGGATACTTTCGGCAGTCATTTACGGGCTGTTTCACTTCAGACACCCTGACCATGTAATTAGAGTTTTGCACCGAATATGGACTTCACGGTATCCAGCCTCATATGTTTGCAGTTCAAATAACTTTTCTCCCGCCTGGCAGTTTCTGACTATCTGCATCAAACCATGTAGGGCTGTGCGAGGATCTCCGTGGAGTTGACTATGGAATAAGTGGCATCACTGCTTCTCTTATTAGAGTTCTAAACCCATCCCAGGCTTCCCTGGTTGATAAGTCCTGGTCGATAGTCCAATCCTTACCAACCGCGCTATCCATTATACTTGAAGTGTCTGCGTGCTACGCTGTAGGTCTAGGGGAAGTAGCGTCGTAATCAGTTTCATATGTTCAAAAAAGAAAATTTGGCCAATGCGAAGGGTACAGGAGTTTTGTCAATATCGTGAGTGTTGGTCAGAAATTTACTTGTGTCGATAGGTATCAACCATCCCTCTGACCAGGTTAACAAATTGCTTAAGTCATCCCTGTCATCCTTAATTGGTAGAAAGGTTTCAAAATCAGCGTAGCGAACCACAAGGGACTGCGTTATATTTAGCGGCTCATTTATTTGCAAAAGAAATAGCAGGAGGCCTAGGACTCAGCCATGTAGCGCTCCATTCTCTACCAACTTGCAATAGGTCAGTTGAGAAATGGTCCTTACTTTTTATCCCCTATCAACAAACACTCTCGAATCCGAACAAGTGGATTTCCAGTGATTCTAAAACTTATCAGTTTCATTGGCCTTGGGTGCACCTCACCTGAACTCCCTGCTCTGTCGATACACATGGTACTTAATATCTGGTTGGATCATCGCAATCAATGCCTACAGAGTTGATCATGCTGGACTTCACTGCTTCTACTGTTTCAGCAATATCCACCGAGGGTTCCTGAGCTCCCACCAAAACATCCAACCGTATCTTCTACTTCGTTCTTATCGTAATCATTTAAATGGTTGGTTTTGTCACCTTGATTTTGGCGTAGATTTCACGGTGATTCATTTCTTAGTTCATTTAAGAATATAAAGTTTTCGATTGTTGCAATGCAGCCTCGGTAAGACTCGTTTCAAGCATATCCAAGACCGGGGAGCGCGTTGACCGGTCTATTCCTGACATCTGTACAATGCTTCCTCCCCTCAGGAATACCAGGGTGTGTCGCAAAAGCTCACCACCTTCTCTTGGAAAACCTGAACTTTCCTAGTCTATTCACGGAGGACAGTGGTTTCATAAATTTGGGACGGACAATGCAATGAACGGTTGAGCCAGTCTCCCGTATGACCTTATGAAGGGGCGCAACACATCCTGAACCGGAGCCTCTGAGCTGAGTATTTAGTTCTCCGAATAGAACGGCATGGTTCCCTTCCATACACTTGCCCCAGTTTGGGCATCAGCCTGGCACAAAACGTCTGCTACGAAGCTGAAGGTGATCACAATACGATCAATTTTACAGGGGTCTACAAGGTGCCAAATAAAGCCAGAATTCCCTGAGCGGCAGAAAACTAAGTTGCCTCTAACTAGTAGATCAGTAACTGTGGTAAATGGAAACCAAAAAGGTTTTGATCTTACTGTTGTTGAGGATTATTTCGATAGGATTTAAAGCACATCGGAGCTTAAAGTGAAATAATACAATGTCCAAAATTTGGCCAAACGTGGAAACGTCAGTCCCCTCTCAAAGCGGACACAAAAATCCAGTACTAAGGCTGCTGTTGTGAGTACATGATCTATACTGGTCTCACGCCTTTGTAGAGGGACTAGTTATGTCGCTCTTGTGTAACACTTTACCGGCCCGACTTAACTCGATATTCTGCAGCGCCTGCTTAATCAGCGCCTTACCTGACGTGTAAGCACTGATAGCGAAGCAAATGAAGAAAACTGATATTTAGGAACAAGGTGTGAGGGGCAATGCATTTAGGTGAAATAAATGTGAGTGGTTATTGGGGAAAATGCTCATCACACTTATCTGGCTAATATGGCTGAGCTAGGGACTCTGAGGATGTCTGGGTTAGCCAGCACGAAAGGAGAAAACAATGGCGTTGAAGCTTGCTCAGATATTCTAGATAAAGCAAGGCCTAAAACACCTTAAGCATCCACAGACAAGCTGGAAGTTCACTAAGTTAATCCAATATAATCTGTTTATGTTGGCCCTAGTTGCATTTTGGTGCACTATGCCTTTCCATTGAAAATGTGGCTGTCAATCTTCATCCATCTTGATGTGTAATTCTTGTCTCAAACCCACTTTTTAACTCATCCGTGAAGCTATTGGGTCTGTAACGGAGAGGAAACTCAAATTGTATGAGGACCACAACTTTCTTTTATTGGATGGGGTGTCGGTAGATGAAGCAACTTGAGTCATGGGGGCAAATGCTGCTAAAAGTCAACTAGTTGACCTTATGGGCGAATGTCGGCTGTCAGCGTACTTCTTGTGACACAAAGTTGTCACATAGTTAACCGGAAGATGGCAGTGAAACCTGCTGAGTTGCAGATCAATCACTACCACTAACCAAAGAGTAATACTAACATTGATGACCCACAGTATGAAGCTGAGACTTCTATATCGAAGGCGGCCTTAGGAGTGCTATTAAATACTTCTCGCCCCAGTAGGAAAGGCACCAAAACCTGCAAACACGATTTCCAGGTGAATGCAAACCCACCATCTAGCGTGATCTCATAAGACATTAATTCAAAAGTTTTGACCCTTCACAAGCAAATGCAAGATTTGGGCTGATTTTGTTGATGTGCAAGGCCGACAAAAGGGGTGAAGTCATTGAAATTGGAGATAATCAGGAAGTGGGATCTAGCGAAAAAGTGCTTTAAAGTTTTGTAAGAGGTCACAAGGTCGTAAGTGTGGTGCACATTGATATGTGTTCATAATGGCACGAGTAGTAGACGGAGCAGGTCAGAAGCACACGACAGCGGTGCACTCGAAGTACTCACCCTCGGGATAAACTCATAATGGCGCACAGCACAACGAACAGTTATACTGAGAATGCTTCTATGATGAGTCTGGTGCAAGATAAACAGTGGCATTCTTCAAGATGCTCCTGATGTATATGCTCCTGTTTGATTGTGTTTAAGGCTGCTTTCTATTTTGCCGTTGGGGACGGCCTGCTTGGTGATATATTCCATGGGTCATCAAATCAGACATGGCATGTGATAAACTAGGGAGACATCAAAGTAGATGCAGTACTCAGCAAAGAGAATGGCTATCACCCTAATCACTTAGGTATTTAAAAGAATTACCCAAGTTGAAGCGTTTATTAGTATTTACATCCACGATTTCCTTGGAACAAAACTGATGTGCTCATATCCTTTGCCCCCGTGCAAGCAAACATAGAACAGGAGGAACGAGAAACAGCTTTTTCAAACACTGCTTGTAAGTTTGATGTTTATGAACTTCGATAAATTGTCGCTGATAAAGGTACTGAAAAAGTTAGCCGACACTAGGTGGGATACCACGACTGAGACCAAGTTTGAAGAGTTTCGACGCAGCAAGCGAAAAAGAATGCAATGGTAATAGAACCTTGTCCAAATTGCAACCTATAATGAATGAGATTACCAAGAAACGACCCTAGTTTGTTTCCTCTCCCTACCCAGCCATTAGACTCTTACAAAAGATCGAATCTCCGGTGCTTACGTTCCTGTAAATGTAAAAATACATGTAATCGATTACAACACAGGCAGATGCTACAAATGAAATGACATTATCATAACGTTACTACTACTCCGATACAGATCATTTTAAATGCATCGACATCTTGTCTCTTGGGAAAAAAATCAGGAGACTAATCTCATGGAACATATCATCCCTTCATCATAGCTTTCTTGTTATTTTTCAGTAGTGACGTGTTTTCGCTCATCTCCACCCGTCCAGACAAACCCACATTTAGGACTATGCGGTAGGAGCTTCCAATTCCTCGTTCAGCGTTTTGGCAACAATTATGCTGCAGAACATATCATAGCTTACTTCACCACCACCATTACGCTCCAAACGGACGGCTGTGTGATGGGTCTAGCAGTCTCGACCAACCGTTATAGCTCAGATTTGCTGTATCTGCATCAAAACATATCTCATTAACGTCTACGTCCAGGACTTGGTAGCTTCTGAACTTCGACAGAGTCGTAGGAGCATTTTCATTGCTCCACTCCTTTTATCTTCATCTGTTTATTAATATCAATATGCTTGGTAAACGTGCGCTGACCCCAAAAAAGGCAAGTTGTAGAAATGCTTTGAGTACAATCTCGCCACAGTTACTGACCACCTCATTCTCAGCAGTTACTAGGGCTGGAGCAACGAGACGCCAAAGCGTGGCCAGGAAAGCAACTGAGGATACGAACGCACCACCCAAGTCCACCTCCCCCAGTTGGTCACAATCACGGCTTGCAACACCTGAAGTTAGCCAAGCAACCAGTCCTCCCGGCACTGTGGACGTTACTATACCTAGTCAAGTAAACCCAGAGCCCCATGCTACTCCCTGCGCCCACCACAACCCCTCAGTGGGAACCACTAAGCGAAAACGTCAAAGAGTGGGTCGGAAGCATTTGGAAAAACTGCATGGACATGACGACAACTGCCACACATGTGCTGTCACTGTTATTAAAAGTGATGCTGCCTTTGAGTGCAACAGCTGCAGCAGGTGGGTGCACTGCCGATGTGACAAAGAAGTGCTACATCAGTACCATAGCTTATGACGCACCATCCATGCACGTGGTTTTGGTACATTTGCCCACAGTGCCGCCTAAGACCGCACCTAGCCTGAGGCTTACTTAGAGTAATCGGTAAATCTCCAGTAATCAAAAAGCAGGTATCCACCCAAACCACTGTCACAGGGGAGATTCAATCTCCAGAGGATTTCGGTGGTGACCCACTGAAGGTCAAAAACATGAGAGATTCTAAGCCGAACGAAACATTGTTTACACCAACGGCAACTGCATCCACCTCAAGCCTTGGAGCCGTACCGGTGACAGCAACCAGTGGACAATATAAGGAATGGGTCAGGGTGGAGAAAAAAGCTCGAGTCACCTGTGAAAACGCACCCATGGGATTAGATAATGTTGGCATCACCGACCGATCTAGCTCTGTCATTCTGTTTAACGTTCCCGTTTGCAGTGATAGCCTTCTGGAGCATAAGGACAAGTTTGACAGGTGAAGTGGGACTCCCTTTGTGCCATGCTAGGTCTGGGCGCTCTCGAGGCAAAGCTGTGTTGACTGTACAAGTGCACTGCAATGACAACAGACAACAGTTGCCCCCTGTGCTCAGGCCACCGTAACCATAAACCGAAACGCTGAGTCAGACCAGGAACCTCCACCCAACACCGAGTGCACCGACTGACCCGGAGAAGAACTTAACTGGGCCAGTTCCATTGGAACTGGCCAGTCATTTGGAACCCTCACATTCAAACCTGTGCCACTAATTAACGCAGAGGCATCCCACGCCACAAGAAGCACCTCCAAGTGTCTTTACAGCAACGTGAGAGGACTCCGAAGTAAAATGTCAGAGCTCCGACCCCTCTGTCTTGACCTTATCCCGAAAGCCATGATCCGAAGTTAACACAGACGACATGATTCTGTTCAGGAGGGACAGAGAACGTGGGGACGGAGGAGGGTGGCGATATGCGTGAACGGTTGGTTCAGAAGTGAACACACCGCCGACACAGTACTAACAGACCTCCCAGACTCTGTTCAGTGTCACTTCACTGTCAAATACACCAAATTCCTAGTTGGAGGAATCTATAGGTCTCCTAATAGTAACTTGGAACACGACCAAAAACTACTCCGAGTAATATCTACAATGTCAACAATAGGGTACTACCGGATCCTAATGGCTGGCGGCTTCAACCTTCCAGCCATCAGCCTAGAGCGAGGTGGCATGACTCCAAGACAGGAGTTCGACTGTAACCTGCTAGCTGTCTCCTAAATGGCTGGACTGTGGGGAAAAACCAGCGACAACACCCGCTGGGGGTCAGATGGTAAACCATATAAACTGGATTACCTAATGACTGGTGATCACCTTCCGGTTGAAAACGTTCAGGTACAAACTCCTCTTGGAGGCAGAGGCCTGGTGGTCAGTTAACAATTGTCGTGGGAGGGACCTCGCCCTTGCCTCTGTTACAACAAGGCAAACTATGAAGGTATGAACAAAAGCCTATCAATAGCTCCGTGGCCAGCGGGTTTGTGTTCCTTACCGGTCGACCAGCACTAGGAGCTGGCAAAAGACATCATCAAGGCGGCCATCTCGCAAAATGTCCTTTTGGCGGTAACAACACCTAGAAAGCGAACCCCATGGCTGAAACAGGGCACTGAGCGCCTTCTAAGAGCCAAGGGAAGGGCACGGCACACACGGAGACTCTCCGGAGAACAGGATGACCATGACGCGTACATGGCTGTACGGAATCGAAGTAACATAAAGGTGCAGGGAGACAGGGATCGTTCCAGCCCAACCTCGCCGAAGGGCTTGAGGTAGACCCCAAAAACCCATACCGATTCGTGGCAAAGAGAAAATCGACAAGCTGGGGAGCATGTGTCATAAAAGGTTCGAACGGGGAAAACCCATCTGGACAGGAGATCGCCGTAGTGTTGGGCATCACATTTGACACACAGCTCAACATTCCATCAAGAAAGCAAGCATACCGGCTGCCCGAACAGCCCCCAACGTCACCCGATGCTGCGGAGTTACACGAAATACAGATAACTGGTACTGTTGTTCTCGACAAACTATCAAAGCCAAGCGCGGGAAAATCCCCGGGGTGGGACAATATCCGCTCATCTGTGTTGAAAGAATGTGCAAGTACCCTGAGTGGCCAACCCTGCGATCTCTTCCGACACTCCTTGGATTGACAAACGCTTCCAAGAGATTGGAAACGGGCCAGCCCTTCTCCCATCTCCGAAGGAGGAGACAGACAGAATCCTAACTGTTATACACGCATAGCACTTCTACCGTTAGTGTCAAACATTTTGGAATGTGTGATGGACGACCGTATCAGGGAATATCTGGACAAGAAACAAGCACTCAGTGACGCCCAACATGGCTTCCGGAGGGGTGGATCCTGTGCCTCCAACCTCCTGACGGCCCATGATTACCGTAGAGCATGCTGGGATCTCAAGGTCCCGGCCAACGCAATTTTTCTGGACTTCGCCAAAGCCCTCGACACAGTCTCACATACCATCCTAATACACAAAATGGCTGGGTTAGGGGTACGTAGCCAGGTGCTACCGTGGCTGCGGAACTACTTGGGCAACAGGGAGATCCGCACGAAAGTCAACAGGGTCTACTCATCTTGGAGGGCACCCTCATCCGGCGTCTCACAAGGAGCGATCCTAATTCCACTGTTGCTCTTACTGTTCGTGAATGACCCGCTGCTACGTATCAGCTCATTGATTCTTCTATACGCTGATGACGTCAAGCTATGCGAAGCGGAATCGAAAGCGCCACAGAACGACCTCAAAACACTGGAGGAATGGGGAACCAATAACGAACTGGCATTTAACCCGGATAAGTGCCCCTCCATATTTTTCCGCGCTCCTGATCCCCAGAAAACACCCTGCTATCTCTGTGGTTCACGTCTATCCCGTACCACGGTAGAAAAATACCTGGGTCTAACGGTGACGGAGAAACTGGAAATCAGTTCCAGTTACCCAGGTGATGTCTCAAAAGCATGTGGTCTACTACACTCTGCGCGCAGACAACCCACCAGATCCATATCCAGGAACTGGAATGCTTCGAAGAGTCCGTTTGGTGCACCATAAAGCTGTCCAAGACTACAAAGTGCTTGGTGGGAGTCATTTACAGAAAGCCGTCTACTGACTCACAGTATGACGACTAGATGCTAGAGGCAATCAGTTGTTGTCTTAAACTGCGGCACATACACATACCAATTTTGGGAGACTTTAACCTGCCGAAGGTCAACTCTGCAGATCACACGTTTAGCGGAGGTGACGATTCCACTGAAGCCATATTCTCCCACTTGGCTGAGGGACTGGGGCTTACGGGAAATGTGAGAACGGTAACGCGAATGAGGGAGACTCAAACCCCATCTCGCTTAGACTGAGTCTTCACGAATGAAGAATTCCTGATAGACCACTTAGCAGTCACAACTCCTTTGGGCAGTAGTGACCACGTTGTAATCTGCTTCCAATTTGTTTGCGAAATCAATCTAACTAGACCTTCAAGTGAACATCATTGGAACTTCAGACGACCAAACACTCTGGCTCTTCTAACCGCACTGGAACAGACAGATTGGGAAGTTAACCATGTGTGGCAAGATATGGACGCCCATTCGAAGTTCATACTTGACAAGATCGTGCATGCGATCAGTCAGTGTGTTCCACTTTCGAGGTCAAAGTGCTTCGAGTTACCTAAGGTAGTAAGGAACCACACTCGCAAGCTACTTAAGTTAAAGAGACATCACTGGGCTGAACGCAAGAGGATTGGCACCGAACGTACTAACAGACAATTCAAGCAGACAATAAACGTGTGTACGAAGACCTTGAGGGCTGATTGGCTGTGCATGAAGTCACGCTAACAAACATACTTGTGTTTAACCCGAGAAGTCCCTTCCGCTGCGCTGCTTCATTCCGGTAGGCTAAAGCGGGAGTCACTCAACTGCTAGGTGCTAACGGACTGACTAATAGTGACAATGAAGCAGCTGAGCTCTTTGCCGACCAGCGTGTGTAAGTCTTTTCGTCATCGTCCACCTACTCAGGAGCTTACAAATATCCCACTAACAAAGTAGGACTCTCAGCGGTCGACCTAAGCGTTAAGCCGGTATAGCGCAAACTGCTGCTGCTCACCAGAGACACCTTTCCGGGACCAGATAAAATCCATCCGGTGGTACTGCGAGAGGGAGCTTCAATCTTGTCCGAACCATTAAGTAAGTTATTTAAGGGTTCTCTGAGTCAGGCGACAGTACCCGACTATTAGAAGCTGGGCCCTTTGGGCTACAGAAGATGAGCCTGGAACATAGCAGGCTGGATGTCAGGCACAACTTCTGTTCCCTAAGAGTCGCTAAACCCTGGAACGCCCTTCCTGAAGATGTGCTCCAGGCTGCTTCATCTGAATCTTTTAAAACCCGACTGGATATCCACTTAATGTGTGTCTGGGATCTGCCCAGAACTAGGTGAATTTTCACATTTTGATCGCCACTTTTTTCTCTTTCTTTGCCTGCACATAGGTTGACAACCACACGGAGTAGTGATCCACGGATTGTAGACGCGGAAGCCAGTTAAACGAAAGCTTCTTCTATTCCCCCAGTAACCCTTTGAAACATTTGAACCATTTGAACTAGATGCCCCCACACCTTATCTCTTTCTGAAGCTTTTCAAGACTCACGTACGACCACACTTAGAGGACCATGACGTCTTCTCTCCACCACAACTGAAAAGTGGCCCTAACCCATGGGAGGAAGTCCAGAGGTGAGACACAAATGGTATTGTTGGGATGCAACGAAAACCATGTGAGGATGGACTGAAAGACCTAGGCCTATACTCTCTCAGCTGCCGAAGGTTACGAGGTGACTTAATAATGGCCTACAAAACACTGAATAACCCAAGCCACTCGAACAGGGGAATACTACCGAGTGGCCACTATGGAGATCCTCGAGGAAACCCTAAGAGAACAGCCCACCATAGGTCGAAAACGCATGTGCGTTCACAGTTCTTCTCCCTCCAAGTCTGTGGGTACTGGAACGCACCACCAGCAGCGGTGGTCTCCGTCCCAACTGTTGGAGGCTCCGAGAAGAGGCTAGACAGTCACGCAGAAACCCATGGCCTACCCATATATAGCTGGAACACGAGCTAAACAGAAGTCAACTGATGTCGAGCCACCCCAACTATTTTTAACTATAGAACCAGTTTTCTTTCTATTGTGGCCACTTAAGCCCTTTTCATCCCTTCCACTTGCCATGAGTTAGCCTCAATTACCTTAATTCTTCATACCTTTGCACCCCTCCTCGCCTTAATTGGGTGTAGGTAGATTACACTATTAGTTCGCTTTTCTTCGCCTTTTACTCATACGGAGTATGCAGACTCAGTAGTTTCCAAGGGCAGAAGGCTCATCAGTCTTCTACACAGAAACATACTCATACCTGAGGCAAAGCTTATGCTGTACAAGGCTATGGTTCGCCCAATATTAGAGTACTGCACCGTTATCTATGGTAGCATGAATGTATCGGACAGAATTCGAGTAGAGGACATTCAACGGAACCTTACTCGGCGCCTACTAATACATAACGAAGGACTTCCTTATGAAGCAAGATGCAAAAAAATAGGACTAGAATCACTCTGGTTGAGACGCCTGCAGCTCAACTTAACACTTCTTTTTCGTCTTTTATTTACAAACCCTAAAACGAAATGTGCTGTCACTTTTAAAACAACACAGGCATATAATCTGCGTAATAGCGAGAACATCATCTCAATAAATAAGTATCGCTCAAAACTTCGATGTAGGTTTTTCATAACGCAATACAGTATGCTGTGGAACAAACTTCCCGCTCCTATACGAGCATGCCGTTCTCTCGGCCAGTTTCAAGGACTACTTAGTAAATTCCTCCTATCTAACGAATCTCATCAATTCGTTGACAGCCAAACCACAAACGGTAATGCCATGTACAAAGGAACTACTGGTACCTAGACTCAAGGGAGACTAACAGCAATGACATAAGTATACAATGCCGAAAACTAAACGCAATAGTTAAAATCTAATTTCTTTGAAAAAAAAATGACCAAGAGTGAACAGGAAGCGGAGTGCGACACGATATGCTACAGTGAACTCATTAGATACTCAAATATAACCTACATTTCTTCATAACCTAACTGATCTCACGACTTAACACCTATTTCCTAAAAACCGTCCCTTAAAGTAATCTCTCTACTCCGAAAAGATAAAAGAACTGTCTGTCGGTGCATTTTCATAGCATGTAACTCTTTATTATTTGCCCTTTGTCATCAGCATTTACATCTAAGTACTCTGCACCAACATAGTTTCGGTAGCCCCTATGTGGTAATACTCAACAGGCAACACCATGATCATCCCCCTCGTGACCAGATAAAGGGTGGTGGTCCTAAGAACAAAAAAAACCACGAATTTCACCTAAGTGTTTATAACTTCATCATACGCTTGTACATAGGTATATAACAAGTTAATACCTGGTCAAATATCCTCTAATCTTTCTATTTCGTGGTGATATCTTCAGCTTCAGACTGATTTTCATTACTGCGCACCTTCATCTTCTTCCACCTAAGCTTATCTCTAAACAGTTGGTTCTGGACACTTCCTCAAGTTTAACAGTCAGTAAAAACTCACCCAGATGTATCATGGTTGACCTACTCCTGCGTATTTTTGTGCCCCTGTTACAAATTTCGCCTGCTGCTCGCTTTTGTTATTCACTTTTCAGATTCACTTAACCAGTCCTGCATTCAAATGGAATCCTACAAATAGCATTCGTCAGTGGGAAATATTGCCACCAAAACGTTATGACGAACGCGCACACCTCAAGGTTATGACTGTGATGCGGCCTCACCTTCAAGAATATTGGATGATTCAAACGATGACCGGATAATCTCCAAATTTGAACTGAGCCTTCTTCAACACACCTCCTATATGCCATAAATCACAGTGTAGCGTCATACACTTCCCCAAAATCAATAGCCTAGGGTTTGACGACTTCGACATTGATGCTGACCTTGATAGTTTAACTGGACTCGCTAAGCTGAAGGCACCGGTCAAGCATCCTCGCCATTTGGCACGCTGTCGTGTTACGTTGCATTGCTCGTATTCGACTCTCTAGCCAGTTAGTTGGAACGCATCGGTATTTTGGCATAACCATCCAAATATACTATTCCATCCGACTACGCTATCGTGTTCTTCCTTGGTCTCGTATTCGTGGGTATATAACAAGTTCGAATAATTAGTGATTGGTCTTTGCGTCTGTCAAGTTCGCACCAGGACAAATCCTAAATTGGTGAGCCCGACGTGATCAAATATCCCGACCAATAGCAAGTATTGAATTGGTGAGCCTGTTCCATTTTATATTTGTTTATTGTTTTCATTTCGATAACATTTATATATCCATTTACTACACTTTCTCATGTCCGACCACACTCCCAAGCTTATTCGTATTAAGCCGACTCGAACACGATCCAACTCGTGCCATATTGGCCAGACAATGCAGAAACATGGTTTCTGTATGCCGAGGCCGATTTTCGAGAACAGGGTGTCTCAGATCCTCAATCTCGATTTCTTGCTGTCATACGTTCACTACCGCGAGAATTAAACAGGTATGTTACAGCAAACATGTTTAATCCTGAAGTAAGTGACCCTTATGCACTTCTAAAGGCCGCACTCTTGAAGAAAAGCGATCTCACAGATCGCCAACGTCTAGACGAATTGCTTCGTAACATCGAGCTAGGCAGCCACTCAGCTACTGAAGTCCTCGCACGCATGCGAGAAGTAATCGGTGCACGAACATTTGACGATGGTTTCTTCCGAGAACTATTTCTCTCGAAACTACCACAACCGGTGCAAACCGTGTTGGTGACACTCCAGTCAGTCCCACTCGACGACCTGGCAGCCTCAGCAGATAAAATACTGGAGATATCCAGCAGACCCGTCTCCAACGTATATTCTATCTAAACAGAGCGCCAGGATTCAGAGGTGACCAAGTTGTGCAACTCTGTGAAACGGTTGCTACGATCTCGAAGTCCTAGATCACGTAGCACTTCACAGAAACGCACCTTGGCGCATCGCAGCAAGTCGCGTGGTAGCCCTAAAACGAAACCCAACAGGGTGGAAAACCCTGAATGGTGCTGGTTTCATAACACTTACGGGGATGAAGCCAGAAAATGTCGTAAACCATGCCGTTTTAAGAAGGACACAAACTCGGGAAACGGTCACGCCGGCACGTGCTCACGGCAACCGTAGCCGGCGGAAAAAGCCGTTTGCTCTACGTCACCGACATTAAAACGAAAGTCCGCTACCTCGTCGACACCGGCGCAGAAGTTAGCGTTCTTCCAGCAACGACAAAGGAGCGTCATCTCGACCCATCCTTCAATCTTCAAGCAGCCAACGGCAAGGCAATCGCGACATTCGGGAGACGGTATGCCTACCTCAACTTAGGTTTACGCAAACCTATTCACTGGATTTCCTCCTGGCAGACGTCTCTATGCCCATCATTGGCATAGATTTGCTGAACCATTACGATCTACTCGTAGATGCTCGCCGTCGACGACTGATAGATAACAACACAAAGTTATCTATTGGCGGCACCACCTATGTAGGTCCGAGTTTAGCCATCGTTAGGACTAAACAATCAGGCGACGCGTCCTACCAGGCAGTTCTGGAGAAATATCCAGAGTTACAACAACCGAAACACACTCTTCCGTGCATAACCAGCAATGTTATGCATCACGTCACAACCACAGGTCCACCTGTGGCATCCAAAGCGCGCCGTTTAGCCCCCGATAAGCTGCAAACGGCGAAAAATGAATTCGACCATATGCTCGAACTGGGCATTATCAGACCGTCAAACAGTCCTTGGGCATCGCCATTGCACATGGTTCCCAAAAAGGATAGCAACGACTGGCGTCCGACCGGTGATTACCGAAGGCTTAACGCCAAAACAACTCCGGACTGCTACCCTATACCCACGTTTACGACTTGACCGCAACCTTATGCGGCATGAACATTTTCTCGAAAATCGACTTAGTCAAAGCGTACAACCAGATACCTATGGCAGCAGAAGATATCGCGAAAACAGCCATTATTACTCCTTTTGGCCTGTTTGAATTCCTGCGCATGCCTTTTGGTCTTCGGAATGCAGCACAAACATTCCAACGCTTTATGGACGACGTCTTCCGTGGTCTGAATTTTGTTCATGTCTACATCGATGACTGTCTAATTGCGAGTCCAGATAAGGAAACACACCTTAAACATTTGGACCTCGCATTCGAAAGACTCAAAAAACATGGCATCACAGTTAACTTACAGAAGTGTGAAATAGGAGTTGAATCACTCAGCTTCCTTGGGCATACCATTGACAACAAAGGTATACGCCCATTGAGAGATAAAGTGGCGGCTATCACAAACTATCCAGAGCCGACCACTGTGAAACATCTCCGCACTTTCAATGGCCTGGTAAGTTATTACCGAAGGTTTATCCCTAACTGTGCCTCTGTCATGAGACCACTCACAGATCTACTTCGAGGAACTGCGAAGTTCGTGTCTCTGGACAACGCGGCTAGACTTGCTTTCTCCAAAGTCAAGGAAGCCATTTCGAACGCAACCATGCTTATGCATCATGACCCCAATGCTCCTTTGAGTATTGCTGTTGATGCATCTGATTCAGCAATTGGAGCAGTTTTGCAACAGTTGACTGACAACCAGTGGCAACCGTTAGCCTTTTTCTCGAGGCGGCTGCAAGACGCGGAAACAAGATACAGTACATTTGGTAGGGAACTCCTAGCCATGTACTGTTCTGTACGCCATTTTCGACATTCTGTGGAAGGTCGTGATTTCATTATTTTCACAGACCACAAACCGTTAACGTTTTCCCTCAGCTCGGCGTCTGACAAATACTCCCCTCGTGAGTCGCGACAGCTGGATTACATTTCCCAGTTCACGTCAGACATCCGCCACATTTCTGGAGCAAACAACTCCGCAGCCGACGCACTATCTCGAATAGCTTCGATAAACTATATCGAGGGTATTGATCTCGTTGAACTAGCTCGGCGTCAAAAGGAAGACCTTGAGCTGCATCATGAGTTGTCGTCCACAACTCTCAAACTGCGACTTTGTCCTGTTGGATCAGACAAGGATGCAATTTTGTGCGATGTCTCTGCTAGTCAACCACGCCCAATAGTTCCGAAGAGTTGTCGACGCAACGTCTTCAATACGTTGCACAAACTCTCTCATCCAGGTGTACGAGCCACCATTAGGCTTATCGCACAACGTTTCTGCTGGCCTGGGATGAACAAAGACGTTAAGGAGTGGGCCCAGTCGTGCTTAGCTTGTCAAAAGTGTAAAGTCACGCGACACACGAAAAGCCCTTTAGGCTCATTTCTAGCCCCAGACATGCGTTTCGACCACGTCCATATAGATATTGTAGGACCCCTACCAGAATCTAATGGATGTACCTACCTTTTCACCTGTGTTGATCGTTTCACACGATGGCCGGAAGCAGTACCCATTAAAGATATTACTGCCGAAACAGTTGCTCGTGTTTTCGTCGAAAGATGGATCGCGAACTTCGGATGTCCATCCTACGTCACAACCGACCGTGGGCGCCAATTTGAGTGCGGACTATTTCACGCTCTAACGGCACTTTTAGGTTGCACTCGGTTCCGAACGACAGCCTACCATCCACAAGCAAATGGCATGGTAGAGCGTTTCCATCGACAGCTGAAAGCTTCCCTTTCAGCTACAAACATACCTCAGTGGACCGAGGCTCTGCCTCTAGTCCTACTAGGTATTCGTAACGCGTTGAAAGTTGATGCTGGATGCACTCCTGCAGAACTCGTCTATGGGACCACTCTTCGCCTACCAGGTGAGTTTGTTTCCCCTTCAACTTTCAAACATGTTTCCGACAGGGCATCTTACGTGACTAGGCTTACAAACGCAATGCGTTCAGTTAGGCCTTCTCCGATTAGACCGCAAACGACTGATGTTTTCGTCCACCCCAGTTTACAGAAGACATCACACGTGTTTGTTCGCCACGACGCTGTTCGTCGACCACTTGAACCACCCTACGACGGGCCGTTCAAAGTGATTAAGCGACATGAGAAATTCTATGTAATTGAGCGAGACGGACGCGAAGATACTGTCAGTATCGACCGTTTGAAACCAGCTTATTTCGAAGGCAACCCCATTGTAAGTGACGTTTCAGCTCGCTACATCCGACCGACGGATGACTCAATTATCGAAATTCTCGACGATGTGCCTGGTAATGCACAGCTGCAACAACCAGCGGCGCAACAAAAAACACGATCAGGTCGAACCGTCAGGTTCCCAGAGTACCTGAAGTCATATTCAACTTAGCTATGTGTGTGCCAACCATTTTTTTTTTCGAGGCACTATTTTTCTTATTTACCGGCGCACAAACCCTCGTACACTTTGCCTTTTTATATCAATTTTTATTTACCATGTAATAAAAACTAAAAAAACGGCGAAGATAAGCGTAAATTTTTTTTTTCGACACGTTTATATATAAATAATTCCCATTTTTACGCAACGTTTTCGTGGTATTAAAGACTTTTATTTATATTCCAGGTGCAACGAGCACTGGACGGAACGTCGAAAGGAACAGATGACCGCGACCGACGTACAATTTCATTTATTGTATTTTATTTATTTAATCGCCACGACACCCTAGAATAAGGTTCAGACAACCAGGGGCCACCTCACGCAGTGAGCCCATCGGAGAGTTTTACCAGTGGAGAAACCACTGGGTTTTTACTTCCGGCTGGTATCGTCTTAGGGTCCTCACGAACCCACTAGGGGGGGAGTGATCTGTAGCGTCATACACTTCCCCAAAATCAATAGCCTAGGGTTTGACGACTTCGACATTGATGCTGACCTTGATAGTTTAACTGGACTCGCTAAGCTGAAGGCATCCGGTCAAGCATCCTCGCCATTTGGCACGCTGTCGTGTTACGTTGCATTGCTCGTATTCGACTCTCTAGCCAGTTAGTTGGAACGCATCGGTATTTTGGCATAACCATCCAAATATACTATTCCATCCGACTACGCTATCGTGTTCTTCCTTGGTCTCGTATTCGTGGGTATATAACAAGTTCGAATAATTAGTGATTGGTCTTTGCGTCTGTCAAGTTCGCACCAGGACAAATCGTAGAACAGCATTCAATGTATAGCATAACCTTGTACTTAATAGTCATCTCTCATTACCAAAGTGACCAAACCTGTAAACTGGTTTGTATTCATGTAACCTTTGTTGTATGAAATATATTATTATTATTATAAACACCTTTTCGGGTTTTCTCTTCACTGTCCCCAAACCTCTCTAGCGACCAGTCCGAATAACTGTTTGGCAACTCGACAAGCAACCCAGCAACCCGTAGCTCCCTAATCACTCTACAGATTACAACCTACTAACCCACAAAACATCCACCTCACCGAAGCTAAAAGCAAGAAAGCAGAGGGTATTTCCTCGTCCACTGCAGGAGTGAACCGCACAACTGGAACCAAGCCCTAAGAACTAGACGCGAGAGATCAAAAACTACTAGTTTTCTACGCTCGCACTATCAATATTGGATATTGGATATTGGATGTGGAGAAGCCAACTGTACCAATGTCCAAGGTGATACCTACACAGACAGGAGTCACGGTTGTTCTCTAAACTTCCCAGCAGCCCGTAGCTCCCTAATCACTCTACAAATTACAACCTACTAACCCACAAAACATCCACCTCACCGAAGCTAAAAGCAAGAAAGCAGAGGGTATTTCCTCGTCCACTGCAGGAGTAAACCGAACAACTGGAACCAAGCCCTAAGAACTAGACGCGAGAGATCAAAAACTACTAGTTTTCTACGCTCGCACTATCAATATTGGATATTGGAACCAACATTTCCTGTTCTGCGAATCAAAGCTATAACAGAGGAGTGGCTGGATCTACTGCATCGAAGTCCTCCAAACACTTGGAACCGTTCCGCAAAACCAAGAAGTGAGCAAGAAGAAATTAACTGGTTTACACAAGCTCCTTAAAAAGATATTGGATATAGTGTTTCTGCGCGTTTTTTATAAGTCATACTCAGTTATCACAAAGTCAGTACCACTAGAAATCTCGAAACAAAAAAAACACAAACAGACATTTACCAAAGTTGGACCGCGCTGTTTAAAAAAGGGAATGACTTTTCATGTTTAGCTAGATTCTTCGCTTTTTCTGTGCTTACACATCAAACACAGTTGCATTTAAATACAAAAATTACAAGATTACGTTAAAAGAAACATTTGTCCGTTGGAAATGTGATTCGAATTATGTTAAATATAATACATTCAGTACATTTTTCCTATTTCATATGTTTATGCATTGTAATTTGGAATGCAATTGGAAGTGATAGGGCTACTCCAAAAAATAAGGGTGTTTTATACAGTCTGAATTGAAACAGTCGATAATTAAGGGGTAATTGTGCGGAATAAAGGGGGAGAAGGCGCCAATGAAGGGTAAATTATGAGGATTGAAGGGGGAAAAGTCTATGATTAAACGGAAATTATGCGGATTTACGGAGGAAAGTGGACAAGGTGTAAGTAGGAAAGTGACTTTTAGTGGGAAAAAGCGACTAAAAAAAGGAAATCAGTTGCATTTCCCCACGAATGTCGCTTTATTTTACCATGCAGCTCCCACCTTATTTCTCACTTATTTCCCCGCAATCAGAATTATTTTCCCCTTTTCCGACTGTAAGGGCGATGTATAAGATAGTGATAATAACACAGCATCCATTGGCGCACAGATTATTGTGCAAAGTTTTGAGAACGTCTATCGACAAGCTGTAAGTCGGAATCGTAGACTGCCTACTTGATTTGCTTACAGCCACTTGAAGAAAACTGCATAGATTCAGATTTGTTGTTTGAGGATCGGAGGCTGCGAGCCTATATTAATCCTTTTCTATTAGATTTCTGTGCTTGTTCAATCCCCTTTTGAACGAGTCAATTAAGGATGTGGACACCATTTCTTCTGGGAGTCAGTTCCAGGCGTTGATTACTCAACGCGAGAACCAGTACTCTGCGGAGACTATGTTCGTTATGTGATTTTGTAGCCTCCTACTATGTCCTCTGAGGTACTCTGACCTAGTGGGAAGGAAAAGCGAAGATAGATTAGGACCAAAGCCATTTCTTAGACTCCTGAATAGCATGATTGGGTCTCCCTCTATCTGCCAAAGTGAAGAGGTTCAGCTCCTTAAGTCGATCTTCATAGGTGAGGCTAGCCATCGCAGGAACCATAAGATTGGCTGCCCTCTTGACTCTTTCGAGAAGGTCTGCGTCACGTTTCAGCACGTGGTTTCAGAACGTAATTCGTTTGACCACAGGTTAGTCATCATCATCACTATCAACACATGACCAACCATTACTACGTAATGGTCCACCTTACCACACCTCATATCCGTACACCAAGGCAAAGGGCAGTGGAGTGCAAGATGACGATAGAAAAATTCAGTCAAAAGAAATATGAAGTACGAAAACAGAGAAAGGGATAATGAGAAAATAGCGAGATTCGGTATAGCATCGTTAAGATTAGGATAATGTGTGTGGGGACATATCTGCACCACTGACATTGGTTCTGAGCCATGTGGTCTCCAACCATTGATTTCTCTTCTCCTTTTGGACCCCGATCAACCAGTCTGCATCGCTGTCACATGGCTCAAACCAACAGTCAAACACTTCATACACATTGATACCATGTTTTAGTCTGGTCGTCTCGGCCTTTTTTCCAGCCTGAACCTACTTTGGCCAATATTGTTTGAAGAGTCAGATGACGACTAGGAATACGTAACACATGTCCCGGCCAGCCATCTCAGTTGGTGAAGGTTCACAACTGTGTCAACTGACTTACCTCTTCCCCCCCTCCCCCTAAAACTCTACACCTAACTTCTGCGTTACTGACGTTGCGACACCACAGAATATGGCCTATACTACGAAGGCAACTGTGGTCAAACGCCTGAAGCCTTCTCATGTCTTCCACACTCAGTGGCCACGTTTCACAGCCATACAGTAGAACAGAGCTGACTGCTGTGCAGTACATGCCACCCTTAATAGAAAGTCGGATATCACGGTAGCGTCACAGGTGGCGTATTTTGGCAAAAGGTTACCGGGTTTTTTGTACTCGTGCAGAGATTTCATCAGCCACTGACCCACCAGGGCCGATCCTACTTCCCAGGTAAGTGAAGTGGTCAACACACTCAATCACTACACTCTATATTGTTAGCCGTGGCACTGTTGAAGACCAATGTTGGAGCAATAGTTTGCATTTGGGTGGTGAGGAACGCATCACAAACATCCTCAAATTGCCACTCAAAGTGTTTAGAAGACTCTGCATCCCTTCAGCGTCTTAACCTAACAAGACCATGTCATCTGCACATTCTAGGTTCAACGAAAATTCTCCTGCGATTAGATCAACATTTGTGTAATCAGGTGACAATAGGGAGACCTCCATAAGAATATCTATGCTGAAATCCAATAAGAATGGAGAGAGTGGGCATCCTTGACGGACAGCACTCGATGAGTATAGCTTCCTGGACATCTCAGCATAGGCTCTAACACTCCCGCAAGTGTTCGAGTAGAGGGCCTTCAACTTACTGGGAACGCCTTTCAGTGGGAGACACTGCCATGAGACTTCTTGATCGACGGAGTCGAAAACCACCGTCATGTCGAGATATATAGCTGTCGCTGGGCGTCGATAAGCGTCCCTGTGTTCCAGAACCTGGTGCAGTGTGAATATTTGGTTGATACACTCAGGGTTTGGTCTAGAGCGTGGCTGGTTTTCTCGGGCTTGTTGTTCCCGAGCTCCATTTAGGCATCGAAAAATTATAGAACCTAGAATCTTAGACACTATGTTCATCAGGCTGATTCCTCTGTGGTTATCACAAGAGGACTTATCGCCTTTCTTGAAGACTAGGATAATCAGTGACTTAGTACAGTCAGAGGGGATCGTATTTGATTCCCATGAATCAGCTAACGCTTCCGTTACCCTGACTACAAGCACTCTACCTCAGGAGTTAGTCCGTTTGGTCCTGCTGCCCTTCCTCCTTTCAGATTACCTACCGCTTTCTCAACTTCTCCTAGTATTGAAGGGCCTATCTCTGTGTCCCATTCAGGATCCGACTGGATAGCGGGCAACGCAATGGTGGCTGGAGGCCAGTCAAGCTGCTCCTCGAAGTGTTGTGCTCATCATTGCAGTCGTCTCCCCTGTGAGTGAATCGCAGATCCGTCCTCCTCTGCTATGGTCTCACTAACTGCAGTCGACCTTTCCCCCCAGTTTCCCTAATAAGTCTAGATGACTGTCTAATGTTACCAATCGCCGACTTTTCCGTCTCTCTAGCTTTCGCTGCCCACCACTGTTCGCGGTCGTTGCGCAGACTTTTTCTCAATCTAGTTTTAAGTTGTGCCTGCTCTTCATTGTACTCGGGGCCTGCAGGGATGAGTTCACGTGTATCCATTAGTTCGGAAGAAGCTGCTAATATCCACTGGCTCTTTTTAGCCACTCCTTCGGAGTCGGCCAGGGTCTTCAGGACTGCTTTTACAGCAGACTGGAGATGGCATCAAGCTTCTTCTGGATGAGTGATAGTCTTCTTTTCCAATAACTGCCTAGCCAACTTCTCACTGGAAGCGGCTTTGGTGTTTTCGTTGTCCAGCAGTACTCGTGGTGGCCTTGTTGCCAAATTGTTTTTACGTCCACTGAGACGCATGCATAAACGCGCTTGGGCCAACGCGTGGTCGCTATCCAGACACGTACTCCAGAAGGAGTGGCAGTTTTCCACCGATCCACTCCGGCGATGAGTGGTAGCAACGTGGTCTATCTGTGTTCATCGCTGAGTTGTGCTCGGTGGGCGCCACGTCAGACACTGCCTTTCTTTATGTCTGAAATTTGTGCTAGCTAAAAATAGGCGGTTATCTGAGCATAGCTGTAGCAGGCGATCACTTTTATCTGTTCGTTCAGCCAGGACTCCGAAAGTGCCACCTAAGTACTTTTCTGCCCCACTCAGTTTACCTACCTGTGCATTGAAGTCACCTCCAACAACCACGACGTCCAAACGTTTGGCTTTGTAGAGGAGGTTAGACAGTATACGGTAGAAAACATCCCTCACTTCATCCGAGCTGCAGTCAGTAGGTGCGTAAGCAGAAATTACAAAGAGACAACGGTGAGTCTCACTATTTCTTTTGGTTCTCATTGTGCTGTTCAGTCGGATAGCTCAGAGGTGACCATCAACTGGGATCCAGTCTTGTGGTGAGTTTTATACCCTAGTTCGTAATGCTATACCTGCACCTGAAGGATTGCGAGAACTGGCTATCGAATCTCCAGAAACTCGAAGGGTGAATTTTGCGGATTCACCAAATTGGCCGGGAGAGGTCAGGTGAATAAGCGTACTTGGGTCCTGTATGCGTGTTTCACAAACACAACACACATCCATGGCCCGAGTTGCTAGATTCTTTGCCAAGTAAGCCTGTTAACCAATTTACGGAGGGCGCGGACATTTAAGGCTGCAATATGTAATTTGAAGCGCAGTTTAAAGGGACCAAGGATGCTGTTCTGTTGTCTCGGATCGTTGTCGAAGGCTGCGGAGCTAGGAGAAATTGAAGATGACGTAGTATCGTTGATTGAAAGACGTGAAGGATGATTAGAAGGCAGTGATGAGGGAGGTGGATAGCAGTCTGAGGAAACTTGAGTGCTGACAGTTGTGAGGTGGGTTGACACTTCCCCACTAACCACACCGTGGAAGACTATTTCTTCTTAAGGCACCTGGAAGATTTGTGTGACCGCAGAGCCCATCGGACATCTGCTTGAGGCCTGTCACACGCAACTTTTTGTGTATGGCTGTTTTGAACTTATGTTGTTTTGGGGCCGGATGGTCGAACGGAAACGACAAATAAACCAACACTCTGGCCTGGCGGACGATGGGGTATGGTGAAGTGTGTTAATTTTGGAGCCGGCATTTTCTAACCCCCCCTCCCACTGGGAGGGCAGCATCATCATGGCACTGCTGGCCATCCAAGGGAAACATCTTACTGCTGTCACACCCCATCCAGCTAGCAGCAGTACGAATTCGCCCCCAGATCCACATCATAGTGTAGTAATTTACACCACAACGGTAACTGACTTTCGTTTAACCACTATCTAACAGACCTTTCTGGTATGGTAGGACCTCGAGGGTACAACTGTTCCACCAGCATAGCTCGTTGGGTCATTGTGATATACAAGCCCGACCACCACGTCAAGGTAGCAGTTATCGGTCGGGGTTACAGGTTAGTGGAAACATCAATTTCCTTAGCCCTCATACAGCACATTAGGACACTAATTAGATATGATCATCAGCATGCCCCATCAGTTTTAGACTTAGTATTCTCACATACAGATGATGTATGCTTCATCCGGCACCTAGCACCCCTTGGCAAAAGTGATCACGCTGTGTTCATCTTAAGATTCACAGCAGATGTCTTGTACCCGGCCGATACTCCAGCTAGACCCAACATATGGAAAGCAAATATAGAAGCTGTTAACCTGGCAGCCTCTTCAGAGGACTGAACAGTAAATCCAGAAGCCTCAACTGAAGGTGCATGGTGCTCCTTCAAACAGTTATATGCACGAGTGACCCAACCGTTCATTTCGTAAACTGTCTCGAGGGAACGGAAACACCGTCCTCCGTGGATGAACTACGAAGTTGGAATCCTGCTACGACGTAAGAAAAAGTGTTGGAATCCTGCCACCCACCTTGGTACACCTGAGGTGGTGAAGCATTACAAAGAAACTCGCAATAAATGTATCGCTGCTATCCGTTGGTCTCTAATATGCTTTGAAACACGTCCTACCCAGGCTGCATTGCAACACCCGAAGAGGTTATTTTCCTATATGAACTATAGAAACAAGATATGTCGTGATTTACCCGCCCTTATCAATGGAACCGAAACTGACTTCGACTGAGGACAATAAGGAAAAAGTAGAAGCCATGGCTGGATATTTTCCTGGGGTCTTCACACAATCTTCTGTGGACACATCCAACAGAACAAACTCTGTGGATATCGATTGCAATGATGTATTTCAGATATTTAGTAATCTCGACGTAGAAAAATCAACGGGACCGGATGAGCTGCATTCAAGGCTGCTTAGAGAGCTTGCACTCTATGTAGCCGGCCCATTGACTACTATATTTAGACTGTTTCTCAGTGAAGGCACACTCTCCTATGACTGGAAGGATGCCATAGGAATACCTATTCACAAGGCAGGTTTCGGGCAGCACCCATCATATTACAAACCGATAAGTTTGACTAGTACTGTAGTGAAAATCCTAGAAAGAGTAGTCAAAAAAGCCATCACAGTCCACCTAGAGAGAGCAACACTATTGTCTCGTTCACAGCACGGTTTTCGTAGACATTTCTGTTGCTTGATGGACCTCCTTACAGTCAGAAAAAGTTGGGTTAGGGCTAAAGATGATAGGATACCTGCAGATGTCATTTTCATAGACTTTAGTAAGGCGTTCGACGAAGTACCTCATTCCAGGTTGCTCGGGAAACTGGAAGGTTTTGGAATCACTGGCAGTCTGCTCGGATGGATAAGAGACTTTGTTGTTGGTAGGAGACGAAGAGTTAGAATCAATTCTCAACTTTCCTCTTGGAAATCGGCAGAGTGGAGTGCTGCAAGGCACAGTCCTGGACCCCTGCTGTTTCTCTTATAGGTAAACGAGCCGCTAAATATCACGAAATCTATGGCTGTCTATACTGATGATGTAAAAATGTGGCGGGAAATTAGGAACGATGAGGATATACGTGTGCTTCAGGTGGACCTCAACAGTTTGTTTACTTAGTCAGAAAAGTGGCTGATGTCTATTAATGCAGGTGAATGTGTGAGCATGCACTTGGGCCACATACGCAGCAACACCTACGATATTAGTGAGACTCGTCTACCGTCAGTGCTGACCCACAATGACCTAGGAGTTACAGTGAGTTATGACTTGAAAACCACGACTCACTGTCGATTGACAGCAGCTAGGAGTTTTTGGACACTTTGGGCACTACGTAGAACGTTTACGGAAATAAATGGTGACATGTTCACCATCTCATATACATCCTTAGGTCTAAATTAGAAAACTATACACAGGCGGCAAATCCTTGTCTGAATGATGACGCAGACCTTCTAGAAAGAGTCAAGAGGGCAGCCAATCTTATGGTTCCTGCGATGGCTAGCCTCACCTATGAAGATCGACTTAAGGAGCTGAACCTCTTCACTTTGGCAGATAGAGGGGAGACCCAATCATGCTATTCAGGAGTCTAAGAAATGGCTTTGGTCCTAATCTATCTTCGCTTTTCCTTCCCACTAGGTCAGAGTACCTCAGAGGACATAGTAGGAGGCTACAAAATCACATAACGAACATAGTCTCCGCAGAGTACTGGTTCTCGCGTTGAGTAATCAACGCCTGGAACTGACTCCCAGAAGAAATGGTGTCCACATCCTCAATTGACTCGTTCAAAAGGGGATTGAACAAGCACAGAAATCTAATAGAAAAGGATTAATATAGGCTCGCAGCCTCCGATCCTCAAACAACAAATCTGAATCTGAAATTGTATTCATCCGCTTATCTCTTGCTCACCTGTGTATTTCCAAACACTAGATAATAAATCCTGTCTCGGAAATATACTACACAGTGATCCCGTAGATAACATAAACTGATAACTGGAAAAAATATCTGAGCGGGGACAATGTGTGAAATAGGAGTGAAATGTGGAGTAGAACAGAAGCACCATTCCATTATCGCAGTTACGAATTATTCGTAGCTAAAGGAGTAAAACTAGATTACATAATAGAGTTTAAAACAACAGATATCTACGGTCATTCGGATGGATTAAGTGAAACAGAAATATCGAGACTGCATGAAAAGACGATTCCTATACAGTTGGACATACGGATGATAAAGTATAAGCTACTCTTCATGAGATTCTGAATCTTATAATCCAACTGTCATCTGATTCATTACTCAGTGAAATATCGTTGGGGATAATGTCAATTTGATAATGCCAAATAATGAGAATTCATAAAATAACATTCAGAAGGCAGTATTACTCATGGCTGATTCACTGGAGGCTGATCCTAGGGAATGTGTGGAAATGCATACTTCAGATCTGGTTTAAAGAACTATACTGGTTTAAACGGGTTGTACGAGATATACTCAGTCCTTCATTTATTAGCACTGTGCTGTGATAGTCGCGTATTAAGTGTTAGACAGTATTCGCCACAGATTCTTGGTACCCTTTTCTATAGCTTCAGTGATGTGAAAATGGAAGTTTCCAAGCGCGAAGATTCAATCAGTGCATGTATGACCTCAAATAAGTTATTCAATTTGAATTTACCTGCTTTTAAGCTGTTTAGAGTCGGTTGGTGCTTCAGAAACAGACAGACAAATAGGTCAACGCGGAACCTGGGTAAATAGTTCGTTGATTCAATGCGCCACACTTGACAGCAGTGTGGAAACAAAAGATAGATCGGTTGAAAGAGAATGACGAAATCAAGCACCATTATATGAGAGGAGAGACGATGAACAGGTGAAGGTTGTTGAAGTATTCAGGAAGTTGGAAATGAAGACTGTTTGAATCTGCATCACTGTGGTCGAATTTCATCTTCGTTACAGTCAGTTTTCAGCAATGTATTCCTCGTATTTGGGGACTTCAAATAGATAGGCTATGTCTCTCTTCAAATTTAAAGGTATATTAGGAATAGTATCGATGCCACTCATAGACTGTGAAATATCCTAAGAACTGTTCTTTCATCATGAGTTCGTCAAATATCTTAGTGTATAAAGATGCCTGAACATGTACTGATTCAAAAGACCTTATTCAGAAAACAGTTAAGCTATTTTTACTGGTACAAAATGGAAACATTAACAAGCTGTTACTTTCTGTCTTTAAAGAATAAACTATCGGTTTATTGTGATGAGTTTTACCCAAAATTAATTTGATTAGCAATTTAATTTAGCACAGTCACAAAGGAATGATACATATTTGCCAGATACTGTGTTATTAATTAGGAACGGGCATCAGCAGTCTGATTGTAAATTAAGTAATAGGTATTTTGCATTTTTTTTCTAATATTAGTAATTCATGGTTATGAGTGTTTACTTGCTCATGTTTCGAGCAAATCAACTCCAGAAAAGTAAGAATCATCGAAGAAAGATATGATGATTTATAGCTGTTTTTTCAAGCAACCTTAGGTAACTTCTTAACATTGACATTGTTTCCAGTATTCAAGGGTTGTGAGTCATTCAGGTTGAGTCTAAAGCGTGCCAGTAGATTATGGATACAATTGAATTGGATGCAAGTATTGTCTATATTTACTTGGACAATTTCTAATGGCTACTTCTGTGTTTTTACCTGCATCAATCTTTAGGGCCTCACGTGAGTCTTGTTTGAGCAAATAAATATCCTTACGATAATAGACTTGAATGATTACCCGAAATCCCATACTACGGGCATTTATACGATGGATTTTGTAGTAGTAAGGCTTTGTCCCACTGAGCACAGTTATACAAGTGGAAAAGTGAAGTACGATCCATATCTGAGTTCTGGTGACATCCAAGAATGTGTTCTAGAAGATGTTAACTCTTTTGTGTGGGGTCTGAAAGAACTAGAGCTGAATAGCTGAAAACGTGCTAAAAGCACCACTGAAAGCACTGAATAACCGTTGACTCTCAAGAGTTTATTATCGTCTCATTGATGCGACCATTTCGTCTAAAAAAATCATTTATTCAATTTTTCTTCACTAGATGGCCAGATATTATACAGAGTGGGGCTTTTTTTTGTTGTAACCTGCGTCCTCCCAAAGTAGGCTTATATCTTCGTCTCACTGCTACCGAAAATTACGGAAATAATGTATGAAGCATCTGGATTTTCATAGTTGAAATATGTTCTTACTTTAAATGGCCTTGTGATATCTGAAGTTGCTTTAAGTGAAGTAGTGATGTTGCTGTCAAGGCCATCTAGTTGCTTTGGTATAGAGTAATCTACAAAACTTAGATAAAGTGTTTGACCCATATGTGTTTTTGGGGAATTCATCCTATACCAAGGTGTGCTTAATGAAAAAGGAGTTTTACTTAGCTGCTGCCCTAAACTATAGCCAGTTTTCTCTGTAAAACGGATGTCGTTATCTGTATTATTAGTGAGTCTATGGAACGGTATCAGATTCACTTTGTCTTCTCGTTTTAAGTAGCCTAATTCTTACAGAGAAGTGGGTTGGTTCAAGCTGTTACACTTTAGAGTAGCTTACAAAGAAAAAAAGGGATAGAAAGAAACTGATATCAAAGTGGACGAAGTTGTATGGGGGGCATGCTTAGAGTAAAGTATGTCTGCACTCCTACGATTCTGGATTTATCCTCATCTCATATTCTGCTGAAGAATAAAGAGCAGTACTTAAAACGTGGTCAGACACATGTCTTTTACAGAATAGCCTAGGAATCAGTACTGCAAAGTTTCAAAATTGGAAACCTACAAGTAGGAGGAAGTTTTGAACTTGTATGGGTATACGTTTAGGTAACAATATGTGGTGGCAGTATTGTAGTCATAGGTCTAATATGAATTCCTCTCCAGAAGGTGTGCAGTTGGTTACCAGGAGATTGAGTTTGTGAGTATAGCCAGCTATGCTCAACCAGTTGTATAATATACTGAGAGATAACAAAACACAGTTGTTAAATTACTTTTTTACTGTCTGCCCAAATTTTGATAACCTACACATAAGAAAGGATAAATCTTCAGAGTTGGGGCTTGTCATTACCAATTGTAATGCCCAATTTACCTTGTATATCAAATCTTTCTGATAGTAATAATGATACAGTTTCTCTTAACTTCCAGTAATTAACATTTGCGCTTGAGTCGTCTGACTGTTCATTGCTTTCGCAGAACCTGATCTTAGATAAAGAGTGTAATTTCCTTGATGTGTTATATTCATTTCTCTTTGTTCCAAAGGTGAAAAAAGGTAATATCGCTTCTTAAATCAGAATGTGTACAATAGTTGATTATGTGTACTTTTATTCTGGAATGAAAGCTTAAATCATTATTGTCATTTCCTACCATTTAGTTTACTCGATTCGTTAAAAACCAGCTAGAAGTTACCGGTTTGTAGGATATAGTGGATATAATGTATTCTGTAACATACTTTTCGGTCGCTTACAGGCTAATGAAGTCAAAATTTACAACAAATATCATTATTTTAGTTTGAAGTTTACAAGAAGTTTATTTATTTCAAGGTGGTATTCATCACAGACTACGACTCATTGAAGAACCATTGGAAACCGGAGAGTAGTGGAAGGTTGTTTTGTCTTAGTACCAGGTCCCTCATTAGTACGCACCCACAACCCCACCCCTCAAGAGATCGAACTCAGGACCTTCAGGTCTGAAGGCGAATGGGTTGACTATTCACCCACTGGGTAGAAGGTGAGTGGTCCACAGTTTCCCGCTTCTGTCAATTCACGATACAACGCTGCTATCCCTTAGGATCTTTAGTTGACATCAACTAGTTCTATCTTACAACACTGTATTCTAAGCAATTTCATCACCTTTTTGACCACTTTTTTGTCCGATTTTCAGATATGTTAATGTTATGGTAGTAACGCGTCACGAATTCACATGGTAGTCGGGCAAAATACTTGATGGTTGATTGAAGTGGAATAAAATTCTGGTGAGCAGTCGGACGTCGTAACTCAGTTGATAGAGCACCGGACCAGTAAACCGGTGGTCGCTGGTTCGAATCCGACTGTGGTCCAGATTTTCGTCTCACCTTCAATCACCACCCAGTACAAATACTAGTTTGCCAAACTACGACTATCTTAGATAGTCAAATCATAATCAATATGGTACTTCCCCTCTCTGATTCAGTTAGATTTGGATTGGGATGAGAAGTCCTGACTAGACAGCCAGTGTGAATACGATGAAGCGGTAGTAATACGTTACGAACTCACATAGTAGTCGAGCAAAACACTTGATGGTTGATTGAAGTGAAATAAAGACCTGGTGAGCAGTCGGGCATCGTAACTCATTTGGTAGAGCACCGGGCCAGTAACCCGGTGGTCACTGGTTCGAATCCGACCGCGGTCCAGATTTCCATCTCACCTTCACGCAGTACTAATATCTATTTGAAATGATGGCTTTTTTTTTAGCTTGTAAACAAGTCAAAAACAAGATATTCATCGAGGAGGACTTTTTACAACGAATTTATTCTGAAATTGTATATTCGTATATATATTTCTATTTTATTCCAATTAACCTGTCTCATTCATAATCATTTGATTGTTTATTAACTCTGTCAAGTTTTCACCCCTTTTTAATCGATATGCACCTTATAAAGTATTTAACAATTTTACGTAGCCCTTTTTGTTATCATTGTACCATTGCGTCATCAACTAGCAACATTGTTATTATAGCCACTATTATTATTATTGTCTCGTCTGTGCATTATTTAAGTTAAATCTTCCTGACGGATTACAGTCTTTAAATATCATATATATACGAATGTACAGCTTGAGAATAAATTAGTTGAAAAGAGTCCTCCTCTTCACTGAATATCTTGTTTTTGATGTCAGAATGGGAATTATGGATATATTGTAAGCAAATGAAAACAGAACGAGGTGAAATATTTTATGGATTCATCGTATTCTGTAAAACTGTAGTTCCTTGTTTTAATTAATTTAATGTCATTATTATTTGTACTGGTTGGTGATTGAAGGTGAAATGAAAATTTGAACAGTGACCGGATTCGAACTAGTGATCATCGGGTTTCCAGCTTTATGCTCTACCAACCTAGATATCAGGTTCGACTATTATTTATGGTTATTTTTCTGCTTGTTATTGTAGTTATGGTGATATTAATGATGAGAATAGCATCAAAATCTTTTGCTAGAATGATAAGATTGATGACAAATTTCTAATTACACTTGAACATACAATTAAAACAAACAAATGAAAATCTACTGTATGGTAGACAAAATCAGAAGACATTGTTTTGTAAGTAAATACATGCTTTATTTTTTTAATTTTTATAATGCATAAAATAGTGCAGAAGCGATTTCACATAATTCGCCGATGCATATATATATATATAACTTGAAGAAAGTCGAGAACCATTTTGACGTGAATAAACAACCAAAAGATATTGCTGATAATAAATAGGCATAAACGTAATTCAGTAGTATAAAGCTAATTAAATAAAAACAAGCAAAAACCAATATATGCATATGTATACATATATAAGCTATTTCTTCTGAAGTATTTCAGTTTTTCCATCACTTTGTGTGTGTGTGTGTGTGTGTGTGTGTGTGTGTGTAGATTAGATGAAACTACACAAAACTGAAAGAAAAGCAACTGGTTTATTCTACTAAAACAACTAACAAGTAGATAAGTTTCTAGAAAGAAAAATGAAGGCATAGAAGTATAAATATTCTTAGTTCAAATAAGGAAGACTGTTGATACAGTTGAATATAATAGAAAGAACAAGAAACATAGTATTGATGACAGTAGTTTTCGGTGTTAGTAATACAATAACAATGAGATAAACAGAAAATAGTTCATTTCTAACGAATATAATGAACTGCTTACATAAATGAATTTGTCACCTTAAATTAGTTCTAGAAAGAGATTTTCTCTTTCAAGACATTAAAGATTACAGATATTGAGAATGCTAAACAATAGAATATATGTATAGTTATTAAAATAAAAGATTACAAATTAAATAAACAGGTAGTTTTCGGTAAATAATATGAAGTAGGCGAAGAGAGTTATGAAGAATGCAAACACGCGTACACATAAACACAGAAGACAACAAGATAGATGAATCGTTCAATTTAGCAGACAATTTCAATAATGTTGACAATAATAGACTGGTTTTTTAGACCGATAAATAGAAAAGCTATCATCTCATTGTTATATAACAGATAACTGTGTCAAAGTAGCGGTTTGTTTATGCAATATTTATATTAATTTAATTAAATCGAAAGAAGAGAAAAAGTAAAACAACAACTTATATTGATCATTGAACCGAAATATATACTCTGTTGAAACAACAATTGAAGACAATGAATGTAACAAGTTAGTTGAATAGCTTAATTTCATGTGTTCGAAATAAACTTGTAACATTTAGATAACAACAAACTGATGAAAGAATTCATTCCCCAATCTAAAGCAGATGTTATAGGTAATGCATAAAATCCATTAAGGGAAATAAGAAATATTACTTTTTCTTCTTATGTTAAAATATCATTAAAGTGAAGAGTCTTCACTGAAGAGAAGATGAAAATCCATTTCATAGAAAGGAGAAATAAGATGTAAAATGAATGAATCAATAAATAAATGAATAAATATAGTGACTTGAAAGTTAATCCCTTAAACAAGGAAATACAGAATTCACATATCGTACTAAATTGTTAGCTGAATAACTATGATTTATTTCACAGAATACATAAACCACATTTTCATGCAGCCAAAATCGTTGTTTACGAGCGACTACAGCAAATATCCTACAAGAGATATGGAAATAAAGAAAAAAGATTCTGTAACCACTAAAGTTTTATAAATTTTGAATAGCTACTAAAAAGGATAGAAAAAGCTTATTGAAAATAGACTTAGGAAAACCAACTAATAAAGACTGAATAAGTACTGCAGTATTTCCTTATCAAACCTCCACATCAGTAGAACTAAGACACATATACAATAGTTACAACATTAGAGTATTCCTTAAGGTGTTGAACACTTTACTCTTACACCTAAAAAAGACTCTACCATTAAGGAGGCTGATGCCTTACATTCGGGTTATAGAATACCATTCGAAAAGGGTTTTACAAAGAGTGGGTCACTAAAGAAGTTTCACATATCTGTTGGTACGCTTCAGCGGTTAGATGGGTCAGATATCCCATAGATATGGTGAACACTAGTGACTCGCATAGACAGTCCAGATAATATACATATAGTGGGTGGAACCTAATTTCATTTTACACTCTTCTACATGCTTTGTTTCGAACATACTCACCTTTGAATAGTTCTAGGTGGTTTTTCACTCAATCGTCTTAATCTTTCCAGAAACCACTGGATTTATTTTACCAACTTGTTCAATCCTGTTACACAATACTTTATCGAGTTACTACTTTCATAACTTTTGCGCTTCTTTCTGAGTTATGAACGATTCTACATGTCACTTAATCCCCTTTGTAATCATCCGTACTTCGGTTGTTATCATTATAAATACCTTCATTATTACCATTATTATTTCCTGTCTGACTATCTGACATAGCCGTGGTTTGGGAGACTTTCATTGACGCTGGGCGATGATTGAAGCCAATGTGAGTGAGACCAAGCGGTGACAACGCAACACAAATTCACATGGTGTTCGTGTGAAACTATTGACAATTGATAACCAAAATTTTCATTTCACCTTCAATCATCGCCCAGCATCAGTACTAGTCTACCAAACCACGTCTATCCCAGATAGTCAAAATGTGAATCATTATGTTGCTCCCCGTCTCTAATTCAGTTAGATTTGGATTGGGATGAGACGTCCTGACTAGGCGGCCAGTGTGAATACAATCAAACAGTAGTAATACGTTACGAATTCACATAGTAGTCAGGCAGAAACCTTGGTGATTGAAGCTGAACAAAAATCTGGTGAGCAGTCGGGCATCGTAACTCAGTTGGTAGAGCACCGGTGGTGGCTGGTTCCAATCCTGCCACAGTTGATTTTCACTTCACCCTCAGCCAACACCCAGTATCAGTAGTAGTCTGTCAAACCACGGCTATCTCACTCAGATAGTCAAAATGATGATCAATATATTATTTGTTGAGATGAATTCATTTGTGCTATATATAAATAGGAGCATAATTCAGTATCCACCAAGTGTTTTTTTCATCAACATGTATACTAACACCAATATAACATCAGATGCTCACACTTGGTCTCCTGATTACTTACTTTATTGATGAGTTTCGCGTTAGTAAACCGTTTTCGATAGATTTTCGAGTTGACGCTAATCCTTAAGGAAATCAGTCACTTCCCACAGTTTCTTTAATCTATTACACATGAATGACTTGCTTCGAGTTAAATTTCTCACAGTTCTAATGCAAAAACTTAACTTTTGGCATCAAGTCAAGTCGAGAATAAAATGGATATTCACTGATGATACTCGGTAACAGTCAAGTTATATTGTTAGTTAATAGTGGTCATAAATGTGGACAACTGGATTCCAGCCCAGTAGTGAATTAGTGAAGTTTTCATTCAGAGATCTCGCCATCCTAGACTTGATCTCTTACTAAGTCATACGTGAGCATTGCTGAGATGAAACAGCTGTTTAGTAAACCCACATTCTCGATAGTTCTCCAGCTAACGTAAATCCATGATAAAAATCGCTTACAAATACTTAGATATGAAGAGTATATGTTTATGAAGTCGTCGTCCAGTATGATGATGAAACATCCAAGAACAAACCTTAAAGCTAGGAGAACACCAAACGATTATCATCCCCGTCCTGAAATACAAATCTCCACTTTTTCAAATACATGAATTACAGCCAATTTGAAGTATCAGATAAATAAATAAAAATAATTTTTGTCTAAAACAAACAAACAAACAAAGTAACCTACTTGGAACCATACATTCCTTTGGACCGTAATTCCACGTCATTAAACCTACAAATAGAATATATACAGTTTGTAGGTTTGTTGTAAAGACTTTATTATGGGTAAATATTTTCGAAATAACAGTTAATTCAAATAATTCACATTCATTGACTTCAGCTTGATGTTCATCATGGACAGAGATCGGTTGCAGAAACATTGGAAACCTGGAAAAACTGAAAAGCTGTTTCGTTATGGTATGGAACTCCGCAGCAGTGCTCACCCATGAAACCAGCCGGAATCAATCGCAGAACCTTTGAGTCCCTTGGCCAGTACATTACCGTTGAGCCAATAGGTCGGCATCCTGAGGTTCATCTTTCCCACTTCCATCAGTTTACATTTAGTGTACATCGTCTGCGGATCCATCACATGTACAGTTCAGTAAATTCTTATGGAAAAGTCTAAACCAGCGTGTCTTGTATTTGAGCACGAAGAGAACACTTGGTTGACTTCATCAGTGGAATGCTTAACTTTGTGTCTTACATAAAGAAATGACAGATTATCGGGAATCAAACTTAGGACCTTCATTTCCCATAGCAAAGGCGTTAACCATTTCACCAAGGTCTTCAGTTGGGATCCGCTTCCCTTCCGACTGGTTTGCCTTACAGGTCACTACTTCTCATTCGAACTTCGGGATAATCATCTTGAAGCATGTCGTAAATGATCACTATACGGTGATTTGGATTAAGGTTTATGGGGATTTTATTTATTTCAAGGTAGTGTTCATCATGAAGAAACACCAGAAACCTAGGAGTACTGGAAAACTGTTTCGTTCTGGTATGGGGCTCCTCAGCAGTATGCAACCCCACCCTTACCTCTTCAAAAATCAAAATCAGGACCTTCTGTTCTGTTACCAAACCAGTTGGCCATACAGCCATGGGATAGCAATTCAGTTGTCCCCAGACTCCTACTTCCGCCTATTCCCCAGGAGTACCATACTAGGGCAAAACAGCTATCCAGTGCTCCCAGGTTTCTGATTGTTCTGCAGTTGATGTCACTTCGTGATAAATGCTACCTTAGGAATAAAATCCCCATTTACCTCAAAATACAATAAATTATCGGTCAAGACAGTGATTATTCATTCGTGATAAGCTCAGAATAATTAACTGAAAGACAAAGAAATTACAGTTTGATAGTAATGATGAACAGTGGCTGCCAGTAAAATCTAGGACACGCTTCTTTTCCTATTTGTAACTCGTCAGTTGGATATACCTGCCTCCTAGTAAGTGATGTTTTCCCTCCAAGACTCGAACTCACCACCGATATATATATATATATATATATATATATATATATATATATATAATTATATTATGCAATTCATTGTAAAAAATGAAGTATTCACTGAGAAAATATTTTGTAAATCTTGCATTGTAACATTCCATGCAGGAATTTATTGTGTTATTTCGGATAAAAGCTAATTGAAATGCAAGTATCGATATGAAGAAAGTTAGGAATAACAAAATTAATTGCTACATCACCAAAAAAACAACAATTTATAGGGTTATTTCTATTTTTCCGCATTTCAAGTTTTGTATTTATTCACTTGACAAAAAACCTTAGGTATGCAAGAATACAAGTTACATAAAGTTTTGCTTATTAAGTACTATGTATATTGCTTTTCCCACCGACATAGAAGACTTTTCAGTTTACCTCTATCAGTTTTTATAAGTGGCTACAAGTGATTTATTTTATTTTTTTTTCTTTCATTAGTAGAGACAAATGATAGATTGGATACAGGTTCATAATTTAAAACAGTTCTAGTCTGTTTATTACTGAATGTCATCCGCCAAGTGATAAATCTTTCAAGGTGCATGCAGCTACTTATCTGAAATCCGATTTCCCATAGTATATAATGGTTATTTTCACTATTCATAACTATGATATATTAGTTCAAATGCTTGAAAGTATTCCATGAAAGCTTACTTGAAGAATACTATTCACAGCCATTCTATTTTCATACTATCTAGACTAGATAGCGTTAATTGTGAAAATGAAAATATTATCTGAACTACCTTAGAGTACATTTCAGTCATTCTAAGTTTTTGGTTCACCTAGAGCTTGAAGAACACCGAATAACAATTATAATTATGCTGAGCTACAAGTTTTTTTCTACTATTTCACTTCTGATATCTTCTTCAACCATTGTAGTAGAGAAGTGAATATAAGTAACGAAATAAATTTTTAAAACGTATTTATTAACAAAACACTTTTATCAAGCAGTTTTTGTGCACCTTATAAAACAGAAGTGCAACAAATCTTTATCAACCTCATTCAACAATTATCTGAAGACACCAAATGATTCACAATGGAAAGCTCATTGACGCTTTTGAAGTGGAGACAGGAGTAAGACAAGACAAGTTTGCCTACTATCACCGATGATCTTCCTGATTGTGGTCTACTTGACTAGACTGGACCATGCAGCGAACCGTGACGAGTGAGAGGATAAGCATACGCTGTCTGACCGATGGAAAAAGCCTCGAAGATTCGGATTTCATCGATGCTGATTTGTGTCTAATGTCACACAAACTCGAAAATCTATGGGCGAAAACCAACAAGTTGACAGAAGAGGCAGGGAGCGAAGACGGGACTTCTTCCAGGTGAACATAGAGAAGACAGAGGTCATGAAGATATCCAACAAGCACTACCACCACCACCACCATCACCAACAACAACAACAATAATAATCAGCACCAATCACCATTAACAGGAGAAATCGAAACGAAGTTGCCTCTTTCACCTACCTAGGCAGCATCGTTTCAACTACAGGTGGCACAGGCACAGATGAGGATGTCAAAGCCAGCATCGGAAAGACACCAGGACAGGCCTTGATTAATCTGAAATCAGTGTGGAAACCTACTGCACTACACTGCACTGCATTCAGCATAAAGAAGACCAGAATTAAGTGAGTTGGTGCTTCTATGTGATGGTTGAGAGACTTGACGCGTTACGAAAAGCACTTCCAACAAACTGCAGACATACATGGACAGCTGCCGCCTACACTGGCTTGGTAGTGAAGTTCAGATGAGAAGGCGAGGAAGAATAAGCAAACAGGAAGTGTGGCCTAGCAACTAAGCAACTGAGAGGCTACAGCCCAACAAAATATGTAGTGGAAGGAAGTGGATATGGATTGGATTGGGCATACACTGAGAAGACGGTTTGAAGACATCACACGCCAGGCCAGGTTGTCAAGTGGAAGGTAAATGGGAAGGGATGAGTTGGGCTTCTGAGGTGAGGATGACATAGAGGAGATGGTGTGAGGAAGAAATGAAAGGTTATGGGCAGTCATGTAGCCAGGTTAAGAGGACTGTAGAGAAGAGAGTGTTATGTTGACGTGCTACTGAAGCCCTTTGTTCCACTTGGAACCCAAAGGACAAATAATAAATGGTAAAAGTAGAACAGAAGCATTTGGTTAATACTAGGTGATGATTGAAAGTGAGAGGAAAATCTGGTTCGTCGTGGAATTAGATATAGCAAACTCTGAGTTCCCAACCAGATTCTCGATTAGCTGACCTAAGAGACTTGACTGCTGACTACATTTTCAATTCACTTCAATCACCAACGATTTGGTCCGACTACCATGTGAACTCGTGATGCATTACTGTCCGTTCATCGTATTCATACGTGCTACAGAGACAGGATTTCTCATCGCAATCTAAATTAACCAGAATTAGAGAGTCACATCATCATACTGATTATCTGTGATAGGCCCATGCTTTACGACCTAAAACATACATATTATCAACTAAAATATTTCCTAATTTCTTAGTGAAACTTTGATAAGCAGTCATATTTCGACGGAAGTATCTTAATGTAATGGGATGAAGAAGAAACTAGTAACAGAATCATGTTAGAACATGACACTCTAACGAACAAACTGTGAGATAAGAATTTTGACAACTTCTCTATATCACACCAGTCAACTAGGGTTGGGCTCAGATGCCACGTAAATACGTAAAACTTAATGACCCCTTCTTCGTAATCTTCCTAGCAGCGTGGTTTAATTTACTTATGTCCATCCGAATTTATTCTTATCAGGACGATAATTTGAAGGTGGCTAGTTGAAAAAAGTCCTACTATGAATAGAGTTTTCATCCTAACTGTAATGATTATCTAATCGAATTCTTAAAGTTCTCTATAAGTATCAAAGTAACTGATACTGAATTATACAGTATAACGTGTAATTCAAATCTACATCTGATGTCGATTGGAAAATAAATTCAATCTTTTAAAATAAATAGCAGTTTTTAAAAACATACTCTCGATTTTCTGGATCTATACCACACCAAAGTAGATTACTTGGCTTGATCACTTTTTTCCATACACTTCGTCTAGATTTCTCCATAAAAATGAAGCCTTCATGTGGAACAACTCTGATTTGAACTTCACACTGTTTTGGTAATCCATTTGCATAAGATTCTGCAAGACTAATTATTTTACCTATTCCACGACTTGCAGCATTCATATTTTCAAGGCGGTCAACTTCAACTGAACCAAGATATAACATATCTACAGCTGAAATATTTTAAATGAAAAAAAAAATACAACAATACTTAAAATTGATTCAGTTATCTAGTTCATATAGAAAAGGATATGAAATAGCTTAACTTTTACATTCCATATTACTAGTTCTTTTTATAATCTGAAGTAGTTAACAAAAATTTATGTCTTAAAACTTACCCACTGAACGAAACATGTAGTTCAATTGGGAAAGTATCGGGTCGGAAACCCTGTAGTCAGTGGTTCGAATCCAGCCGCGATCCAAACTTTCATTTCACCTTCAATTATCACCCAGTATCAATACTAGTTTAACAAACTGTAGCTTTCTCATATAGTCAAAATGATACATCTTATAAGAATATATTTTAATATAATCCCAGCATATTGTTTAGAAAATTAAAACAAGATATTTTTGAAGGTTTCGATGTGTAAGCCATAGCTTCTTCAGAAGAATGTACAGTCCTTTTTATTTATTAATATTAAGACAAATAGTTGAATGATACATGAAATATTTTCGTGATTGTAAATCATTGGTTAGATACTTTTTCTATTTAGCCTAAATAGTTAAGACTAGTCATTACAAGTTCTTGGTTGTTATTATCATTTGTTAACGAATATATAGGATAAACAAAGTGTGTGTGTGTTTGTTTGTATATATTACAGAATGTGTGTTGTCTATTGTACTTATATTTATGAACCGTAAATAATTATCATTTATTATTGTAGCGTCAATTAAGGTTAGGGTTATGTCATATTAAAGTCTTGATTAAATAAGTGACAAGTGTATTCCTTCGTTTCTCTTTATAACATCTAATATTGTTAAAATATGCACAGCCTAATAAGTTTATCTTTCTTTATACCAATAGAAACCTAATCCCAATATGTCTATATTCTGTAAGTCAATTACGTATCGACTTTCGATTGTATACTGATCGCTTTTCTAAATTTTTTTTTAAAAAATTCTTCTTGATTGCTCAGTGAATGTTTTGTACATAACTTCTTACTCATTCAACCTAACGTTTAAGGGTCTACAGTTTTCTCGAACATAATTAGCTTCATATTTTTAAACATATAATTTTGTAGACACACTTGTTCTGAGTCATTTTAAGAATAGTATCTTTCACTTTGACTGAGATCCATCCTTTCTAATAAATTGAAAACTTTCATTTAAAGCATATACTGTTTCAAATCATTCAGAAATACCTTTTCCATATGGTATCGTCATACATAACACCTTACTGCTTTATTCATTTAATTGATAATACTGGTAAAGAAATTTCTAGGGTATCCCTTTTTTTTTACCATTAAAATATGCTTTATTCTAGAGATTTCCCTTTTGAGAACATTAAGATTGCTTAAAATGTTTTACGGTATGCTTAGTAGGTTCAGTGTGACACTAGCCATTATGTTAATTCAGTGATCCAATTGGAAGTGTAATTATTCATTGAAATTTATTGATTTTCTGTATATTTTCATACTGAATTTATCTTCAGTTGTTCTTTGAATAAGTTGATCTAAAAAGTTTAAAGTATCATCCTTAGATTCTATTTCACTAGTGAATTTAATAGAATCTGAAATAGAATTTTGATATTATAAAAATGTCCACTGGTTTATTTTCATCCTAATGACAAATATATCATCAACATATCTCTATACCAAACTTTGAATTGGTATTGGATACTTCTTAAAACTCTCTCTTTCATACCTTTCATATAGAGATTCACCACAATTAGTAAACTAGTGAACAGAGAAATTATATCAAAACTGATCATAATTTCATCTTCTGTTATGGTCATATTCAAGAGTTTATTTTTGAAATCCTGTACATTTTTAATATTTGAAGAAATATCATATTACAGTACCTTCAGAATTCTTCTTCTTATTTTTCATTTGCTTTCCTAGTGAAACATACGGCTTCACCAGAACACCTCCATTGCACTTTCTTCTCTGCAGTCTTTTGAAACTCGCTCCACCACTGTCCACAAGCTTTCATTTCTTTCTCGTATGATCTCCTCCATGTCACCCTCACCTCAGATGCCCAACTGGTTGTTTCCCATTTGGATTCCGCTCGAAGGCCTGACCTGATGTATGCTATCACCAATCGGCCTTCTCAGTGGATGCCCAATCCATCTCCACTTTCTTCCAGTGCATATTTGTTGGATGATAGCTTCTTGCTTCGTTGGTTCGTTGCTGGCCAAAGTTCCTTGTTCCTTACTGTTTCTGGCCATCTGATCTTCAGTATGGAGTGAGCGTAAGCGGCAGCTCTTGATGAATGTCCGTAGTTTGTTGGAAATGCTTTTCGTGACAGGCCAAGTCTTTCAACCATCACATAGAAGCGCTGACTTACTTGACTAACATTAGTGTTAAAAATCTGGATCTTGTTCTTTGTACTGAGTGCAGTAGATCTCTACACTGATTTCAGATTAATGAAAGCCTGTCTTGCTTTCCAATCCTGGTTTTGACATCTTCATCTATGCTTGTGACGTCTGTAGTTGAAACGATGCTGTCTAAGTAGGTGAAAGAGATTACTTCCTTTAGATTCCTCCTGTTCATGGTGATTGGTGTTTGTTGTTCATGCTGTTGTTGGTTGGGTATCTTCATCACATCGTCTTCTTCATATTCACCTGAAGTAACGTTTTCGCTGCCTATTCTGTCAACCTGCTAGTTTTTACCTGTAGATCTTCGAGTTTGTGCGATATTAGACACAGATCAGCATTGGCGAAATCCAAATCTTCCAGGGTCTTTTCATCGATCCATAGGCAGACGACAGGTAGTCAAATTTGTAAAGTCAATAATTGGTCTCAGAGAAATCTTTGTTTTGCGTATTTTCGGTCTACTCTTAGTACACGTGGAATTACTTCGTTCCATTAATGGTTAGGAAACTTATTGTTTGACTGACTATAAAGGTTAAGAAATTATGTTTCAATCTTATATGACTTTCTAAAAATGAATGTAAATCGTGGTCTTAAAAAGGAATGAATCTTAAAGAGAACTTACTCATTGTGCTACTTGGTACTACAGTAGGTAATGGTGTTTCTGTATTATAGGCTGTTTGATCGTTAACGATTGTTCGTTGCTGGTTGAAGAGCATATGATTAGTGACTGTAGGAAGGCGGAGTGTACATGGTAGAGCTCCTTGTCGATTAATATGATACTGAACGAAGGCTGCTAAGCTAGGAAATGTTGGATCACTCGAAAATCCCCTAAGATGAACTCCATTCCCACGTCCATCATGCATAGGGACGGTGCCAATCAAAAAATGACGAACCCATTCAGATTGAGGATCATCTAATGAAAGAAATGATAATAATGATAATCAATAATTGTTTTCAACAATAAATCAGATGTGTCAGATAAATGAACGCAGAGGAAACTCTCTGTCCATAATTCATGGTTTCATGATTTAGTTGTGAGTCTTATCTCAATATTGTAACAACACTGAAGTCATATAAGTTTGCATACCAGGGTGTTTATATGCACTCGTAAAATCAATATAGGACCAGGTATTACTGTGTAACAGTTCAAGTTGTTACATGTCATACCAATACAAAAAGTAACAAAGCAATAATTTGAAAGATAAAGAAAGAAAAATGGTCAAAAGTAGTAGAAAGTGGTAAAATAATGAAATAAGGACTAAGAAAATGCTAAATTCAGCCTAGCGATTACAAATAAGGTAATGTGTGGATAAATCTGCACCACTGATATCGATTCTCAGCCATATCATCTTGAGTCTCGAACCACTGGTTTCTTTTGCCGCATGGACCCCAACTGGGTAGTCTGTATCTCCCAGCATGGCTCAAACCAACAGTCAAGGACTTCATTCAGTGGTACCATGTTTTATTTTGGCTACCCCTACCCCTTTTCTAGCCTGAGCATATTTCAGCTAACATTGCGTGGGCAGATAGTGATCAGACATGATTAACACATTTCTCAGTCATCTGAGTCGCTGAAGGTTCATAACCGTATCAGCTGACCTTCCATTCCCCCATAAAACTCTACCCATTACTTCTGCATTACTCCCACGGTGATATCACGGCACCCGGTCTATTGTATGTAGGCAATGGTTGTCAAACACAGAAAGTCTTTCCATGTTCTTTGTATCTCTAGTGGCTACATTTCACAGCCACAGAGTAGGATAAAGAGAACTGGAGCTCAGTGCATTTGACCTTTAATAAATAATCAGATAAAATGGCGGCACCACAAATAGTGAAGATCAGTAGGGTCTTTTGTGCGTGTGAAAGGATTTCATCGGTCACTGACCCTCTAAGTCTTATTCGACTTCCTAGGTAAATGAAGTGTGCGTATATGTCCTTAATTCAAATAGGAAGACCTGTAGACCGGTAGACCCTGTTATCAATATCAAGACGGAATTTGTGATTTGAACGTATCTATCAAGACTTCAACTTGGCTTATCCATCTGACATATCACTGCATCTAGTAATCAGCTCTTTCAGTCACAGTTTTAAAACCATCTAGTTGATCCTTTCGCTTAACTGCAAAAACTTGAAAGCATTTTTAAAAGTTTATTCCTTCTCAAATGATAATTTCTTTTACCAACTTAACTTGATTAAAGATTGAGAAACGGAGAGCAGCACTTTCAATCATTTTTCAATGGTGGATGAGTTTTTCCAATTGACTCCCAAGGCCACTTTAGCTACAACCAATGAGAAAGCTACCTTTCCCATCGAAATAAAAAAATCTAATAGGTTAGTTCCGTGGTTGTTAATATACTCTTTAGGGTTATTCGAGATTTTTAGCTTCAATTTTCAATCTATGTTGCGGTGTAGTTAGAAATAACCTACGCTGGCAAACTGGTGATTTAATTGACCAATCAGAATAATTTTCTCTTTGTCTTTTAGGTTGCATATTTTTTTAGGTATATAACAAAGGTGTATACAGATGATACATTATTGCCTAAATTTTGATCATTTTCTCAGTCACAGGCCAGGCTTTGTCTTCTGATATTTTTTCAGTTCAGTGAAGATTAAAGAAGTGATGTAAGGGAGGACTGACAGTTGTTTGTGTATGGTTCAAGTATATTAGCGTTTTCAGGGCGATAACATAATGAATACTTACCTCCGTGAATCCATTCGGTCACTTCAAAATAAATAAATAAATAAACAAAACTCTTTCACTGTGTGATAATATTTAATAATTCACATTTATCATTTCAGTCTTCAAATAATATTCCCAGAAAAGAAACATACAGATGAATAAGCTTTTCCGTAAGAAGAAATACAATAACAAACTAATATATATATGCATCTCTTTTATAACTCACCTTTGTTGAGCACTCCTCTCGGTGAACTTGGAGGAATTTTTAAAGCTAATCCAAAACTGTCTGCATATGTATTACTGTTACGAATGACAAAGCTTCCAGGTTCCTTGTCACGTAGTAATGCAATCACTAGGAAAAAAAATGTAGTTGTATGTTTAATGATCTAAACTTTTCAAAAGAGATTACATTAAAGATTAAAAATAGATGAGATATGGAGAATATTTTGATGAAGTAAATACTGTATCATATACAGAGTGACGATTGAATCATTAGAAAGAATGTAAATACAGATAATAAGTATGAATCCGTTATCAGTGACCAATCTCTGTAGACATCAAGTACTCAGTACCAGTCACAGTCCATCCACCAAGTTTGCAATACAGTCACTAAGCTAATTATAGTTACACTACAGTCCTCTGTATTCTAGTTTTAGACAGAATTTTATTTACAGGAACCCCTAGATATAGTTGTGAATAACCCAGTCCTATATCAAACTGGTTTCTGACTTCAGTACCAAATGATTCACATTCAAACCACAGAGGGAATAGCAGTTTTATTATGCTCGTAGATATACCACTTGGACTTCGGTCATCGACATCCCGTCTATTGACCCTTAATATCTAGCACATAATATTACCAAAAATTTTCACTTTTATGAAAATATGTTTTCAAGGGAAATGTAGAACACAGCTTAGGCATCTGTCAGCATAACTCAGTTGATTCAGAGTTCAAGGATCCACTTTCTGAAAGATTTAAAAACTGACAGAAGTATATCATTAATCTAACGTTCTGAGATAAAGTTGTTGCTTAAACTCATCTTTCATTACCTTGAAAACTCTTTAGTCATTTATAGGTCACAGTAATGTTTGAATATAAAATACTGGCTAATCTGAGTAACTTGAATGTAATCACATCAATCAACTTTCTATATTTCATCTGGTAAGCTGATTTTACACAAAATAAAGAAATGCATGCTGTAATCTTAGTTGTTTTTTCAGTGGCTTTCAAAATGACACCGGAATCATTCATACAACTGTTAAAACAACCAATCAGGTTTCGGTTTTCTGTCCAGAAAGTCTGTTTTGCATAAAGTAAAGAGACATATTTAATTATCTCAACAGTTGCGAGGGTGGCCTCTAAAGTCACTCTTGTTTTTGTAGGTTATCTTAGGGACTACTGAAAGAACCAAACAGAGTTCTTCTATCCTGTATAATTAGTACTGATCACGTCAAAAAAAATCTAACTTGTCATTTTAGTGATTATTGAGGAGAGGTGTTTGAACATAGCCATACTTGCTTATGCTTCTATCACTCCTGTGAATCATCGACTGAACTGAACACAAGACTTGATATTCATTATCCTCTTCACTAGCTGCTTTTTATCAGAATTTATGACTTTTGAGTTTATACATATGAATATTATGTCCACAATACACAACAGCCTGCAGGTAGATGACAAAATCCTATAGGCTGCAAAACGTGGGAAACAGTTAATAATTAATTGACGATTATTATTTTTTTGGAATTGATCAACTTCTGTTGGCATTTCGTCTACTGGGTGGATACCTCCATATCGCCTGAAGTTTCATTATGGTATGATTTAAATAGGAGCATACAGAAACTTGAGGTACATTAAAAGAGATCAGCCATTTAGGTTTGGCATAACGCTGGGGAACTACAGTTATTAAGAAATAACAATTAATGTCCGTTTCATAAGAGGTGACTATTTTTAACTCAGTGGCCACGTGTATGCAACGATGCGTGCAGAGTTTGACTCTCACTTAGCTCACTGTAACTCACTACGATGCGAGTTTATCCAGCTGACGATTCAGTCCTGGATTCAATTGCAAGCTACTACCAACTAAATTATAAATGCAATAAATGGTTAAAGTTTTCTTGAATAAACTTTGTATCCTTCGTCTTCTGTTCAGTCGAAGCTGAACTCTTTTCAGGATGATAGTTAAAGTGGCAAACAGAAAATAATCACATATTTTATTTGTTGTTGTGTTAGCTTGTATATTAAGAGGGTTTGTTATTCTCTACAATGTAAATATACATCTACTGATGCAAACTGTGAAACTAGGAGCATTGGATTTAAGTATGGAAAGAAACCTGGTTCACAGAAGGGCTGGAATAAGCACTTTTTTGGATGCCTAGCCTAAGTTCTGTCAACTGACCTGTAAAAAGTAGTTGCCAGCTAGGTTCTAACTCTCTCTTAGTATCATATATTTACACTAATAATCAATCATATGATCCCCTGCCTAAATTAGGCCATTTCGAAGTTAGGATTAGGGAGGTTTGCTGTACGTCTAGTGTAATAAAGATCAACAGACAATTATGTACAGTACGATCAAATACTAGTCGGTCACAACTTTTGGTGAGTATTGTAAAGTTAGGACCTAGTCAGTATTGAGGGTTATGTAGCCAAGTTGGCTGAATACCAGGTAGGATCCAGAGACTGTTAGTTCGAATCCTGTCGCAACCAGGATGTTCATTTCACATTTAATCACCACCTTATATCAAGTGAGTTGTAATTTAGTCAAAGAAGATAGAAATGACCGACAATTTAGTGTATAATGGGAAGTAAAAAATTCCCTAATATTTTCTTTGATCTTAAAACAGGCTTTACCAATAGATTACACTCTATATTCTGTTAGGACCAACTTGAACAACTGCGTAGGTGATCTTTAGAATTGAAACAGACCAGTAATGTTCATATATCCTAAGATCTAGTGATATAACTAGCACATTTTTCAGCTGTATGCTCCGTAGTCCACTGACTTTCATGTAAAATGGAGAAATCTAAGTCGTGAACGACTAGTAGCTTAACAACAGAATAATACATTTTGTTCTCAGGTATTCTGCATGGTTGTGCTTAGGTAAAAGGTACCTAGTACTATTACAGTTCATCGGTAGTGGCCACATAACAGAAAATATCTTAGCATTCAGTATTATTTGTCACACACTGCTAAACATGAGGTTCAAACTCTTCTGTCATACACCGAAGCAGCTACTTTTATTAGAAATTGGTACCCCTGTTTTTCTCCTTAGAAATAGCTTGTACAACATTTAACTCTGAACCAGTAAAACATGATTAACTTGAATTTTACTACTGTTGCTGCTCACTACTTTTATAAACCCACTATTTTATTTATATGAACTATGATCAAGATTTGACCGAATAGTATGGCAAATATTGGGCACTGAGTAAAAGGTTGACATTGGATATAGTTTGTATTTGTGTGTCACAGCGTGTTCGAAATCAAATAGTTCCAATGTTTACCATGGAAGTTTGATCCGAGCTCCTTCAGGGAAATAATCAAAATTAAAGTATCAAGGATATACATAAATGAATCCGAAAATGTGTATTTGATCTCCATTGTCTAGTCCTTTTCATATAGTCATTGTCTTTCCGAAATATGATAACCAATCACTCAGTATGAAATTGTATCTCTTGTTGTATGGCTAACATTTATATATATCTGCCACCATCTTAGTTATATTACAGAAATTATTAGTACAATAAACATACCATCTGGTCGTGAGATCCCTGGTAAATACCAGTATTTCGAAGTTTCAACAACCTGACGCATGCCTGACACATCACCATCCACAGCATCAACAGCGACATTAGTTCCACACAAGCTTCCGGTAGGTGAAACTGAAATTTTTATGTAAAATCATTAGAAAAGGTTTTACATAGATAGTTGTTTTAAAAACACTTCAAATGTTTGTGAAACTAAGTTATGCCTTGATTATTTCGAATTTAACTTTGTTTTCTAGTTTCAACGCTTGTTGAAATCCAAAGAATTTATTTCACGAAGGTTGCATAGACGGAGACCAACTGAATTTAATCTTGTTTCGCCTTCACTATATTGCCATCTTCTTACTTTTCAGTGCTCAAGAAGTGGTCACTTACTCATGCTAAGATCTTATCGCTAAAGACCATCCGTAAATACCTTGTTGATTGGTATGCACCAAAAAGGCATTTATGAATGATGGATTTCTAAGGTATCTTTTTGTTAGACTGATATAATTTCCTTATGAAATTTCTGTACAAAATATAGCAGTTAGAAATCGGCAAAAATTAGCACACCGTGTTAGCTGACACGCTACCAAAGAACTAGTATACTGCGCTGCAGTCCATTATCTCCTGTTATACGGATGTGAGATATGACCGTTGAAATTAGAAGATACGAAGCGATTACAGGGTTTTGATCACAGATATCTTCATAACGTTGCTAATATTTGATGTAATCACTGTGTGGACGTTGTTGAAGACAGGCGAAAGGTACTAGCCAAGAAAGGCAAGTTGACTGATGGCTTTGTGGACCTTCGTCGACTGAGATGGCTTGGACATGTACTGCGCATGCCAAACCAGCGCCTACTTCGATGTAACATGCCAGGGAAAGTTGGATGGGATTGGAGGAGGGTTCAAGGTGGCCAAATTAAAAAGTGGCACCAGTCGATACATTCCCCAGCTGCTGGTCTGAGCCATGGGGGGAGATTTCGACTGTCTGACTGTAATCCTCGAAACAATAGGAATCAGTGGTTGAAGACTGTTAGTTACATGATTGAAAATCGGTGACAGTAGCGTAGATGTGTTCACTCCTTGATATCTTCTACACCTTGAATGTTCACATTAAACACTATCTTAAAATTGTTTATTCTCTGACATAACTTTATCTACTTTGATGTCATTCTTTTTCCATACACCTGTTCTTTGTATACTACTGTGAAGTGTAGCAACTTGAACCGATGTATGTTGATTTTTTATCAGTCAGTCATCCAGTCACTTAACTGATTGTGCAAACTTGTGATACATTTAATATGGCTTATATCGAAGCCATCTTGTAATGAAATACTTTAAAATTACAAAGAGAAATAAACTATGAAGAATGTACTCATTTTCGACCAATTACGAAGACGTAATACTATTAATGAAGATATTGAGAATGATGGAACTGATAAGATTTAAAGGGCTGACTTGATTCATATTTTAACCAAAAAAACTGGAAGCTTTTATACACTCAAACGTCTTGGTTTTGAGATAGTAGGGAATATTTGTAGCCCAAGAGATATGGATGACAGCTTTTTATTGTTTTTCAAGCTTTGGGGTTTGTCACTGGATATTTCATTACTTGGTTATGTGTATTCATTAGTATTTACTTCATGAAGACGCGTTGGACTTCGTATGTAGAATACAATTTCATTCTGTATTGTATCTAATTACATGTTTTTGACTCCAAAGACATGTATATTTTCAACTGGAACCAATGCTTACGAAATATGAAATCAACATTTCAGTAACACGTATAATAGTAAACAAAATGAACCAATACGGTTTGGCTGTTTACATTAATATTATTATTATTATTGTTATTATTATTATTTAGACGTAGAGTTCATCATGGACTGACATCAGTTGGGGGACCATTGAAAATTTGGGAGCACTGGACAGCTGTTTCATCTAACTAGTATGGGACTCCTCAGCAGCACGCACCCACGACCCGGCTAGGGGTCGAACCCAGGAACTTCAGGTTTCACGATGAACACGTTAAGCATTCAGCCACTGGTTCGGTTTCCACCGGTTCACAATTTCCAACTTCTGTCAATTCACGACATAACTGTCGAAACAGCTGTCAAGTGCTCCCACATTTTCAATGGTTCCCCAACTGACGTCACTGCATCATGAATACTACCTCTAAATTTAAAAAATCCCCATTCATCTGAGAAATATATCACTGTATAGTGCTCATTAGTGACTTGCTTCCAGATGGATATCAGGAAGGTGTAATGAGAAGTCATGACCTGTGGGGTCAACCAGTTGGAAGTGAAGTGGATGCTAACTGAAGACCTTGGGTGACAGTCACGCTATGTCATGAATTGACAGAAGGTGGAATCTGTGAACCACTAGAAATCGACCCAGTTGCTGAATGGTTAACGCGTTTGCCGTGAAACCTGAAGGTCCTGAGTCCCATCCCTGGCCGGGTCGTGAGTGTGTACTGCTGAGGAGTCCCATACTAGTTGGACGAAACAGCTGTCCAGTGCTCCCAGATTTTCAATGGTTCCCCAACTGATGTCAGTCCATGATGAATACTACTTCTAAATTAAAAATCTCTATTCATCTCAAAAATACATTATTATTATTACTATTATTATTTTAATTACTTAATAAAATGGAAATAAAGTTTCAGTGGTCAGTAAAACTGAAATATTTATTAACCACTTTGTTTATTTTTAACGTACAGGGTGTGGTAGTTTTCCAATTACTTTCAGATTGTTGGAACGTTGATCGGTTGACCATCGGTGTTGCTTCATATTGTGAATTTTGTCTAACTGCTCCACTTTAAGTTTAGAAAATAGATTTGAAAGAAAAAAAAACACTTGAAATAGTATATGAGAGCTGTGAATTTGAAAAACAAACACATTTTGAGTCCTATTTAACACGCTCGATGATGAGGAATAGTATTTAACGCTAAATGTTTCTTTTCTATGAGATGTACAACTGGCGAAGAAGTATTGAATACTGAAAACTGTTTTACTTTAAGAGAGATTATTCGTAATTGTAAGCCAGTTAGTTATATCTACAGTGTTATGCTATATTCAAGCCTTGGGAACTTATAACATTTCTGCATTTCGTTATGTAACTTATACTAAAACGATGGTTTTGAGGTAGTATTCATAAGTTGAAGAACCATTAAAAACCTGGAAGCACTGGACAGCCATTTCGTCATAACATGGGACTCCTCATAAGTACTCACCCACCACCTGGCTAGGGTTTCACGTGTTCACTGTGAAACCTGAAGGGCCTGAGTTCGACCTATAGCCAGAGAGAGTAGCAGGCTCCACTGAAGTGGTTTAAAGAAGCACTACTCCATGCCGTTTTTGCTATAATAAAGAATTCGTTAAGCATTAATATACGAAAAATCCACCTCACGTGGAATATCGCTTTTTGTTCGAGCTTTACTTTGCTAGATAAATTTACTATTATCAGGTGAACAACGTTTGCTCTCTTCTAAACACTGATGGAAACAGAGAGTACACTTGCTCAATGATAATGTATTTTAACGTTTCGACAGTGAGACACTGTGTCTTCACACATAAATGTTATACGAGTAATTGATGGGAACATGAGTGGTAAATTTCTAGAAGTTTGGATCTAACTGTTTTCCTTCGTGTGCACTGAGGACAGTATTTCCCTAAAAAAGTGTTACAATGCTTTTCACTCTATTCTCCTTCTAGTTGCATCATTGAACAGGTTTTATAGTTAGGTCAATCATATAATAGATATACTCGTGTATTTCACAATTATCTACAATGGTCATCTCGCCAATCTTTGCTAACGTTTAAGAAGTAGATAATACCCAATAAAAAGTTGATAGTAGTTTCTGTCTTTTAAAAATAATTCTTCATACTTTACACCATATTACTTATTAAGCAGATCCCATCACCTAATTTGTGTTTGCTATGTACCTCAAAGAAACTGAGGATGACAGAATTCTCCAGTTTCTATTTGTCTAGAAGTCTGTGGCTCGAATGTTTCCTATTGTGTTACATTTCAGCAAATATTGACAAAACCTTGTCGTATATGAATTGTCGGGTGAGTATTGATAAAGGTACACTAGCCTACATTGAGAAAGAGAAGTATTGGTTTGATGAGTGATGATGTATAGATTAAGTCTCAAATGATACACATCCACACAATAATTCCTTAAAGATCGATTGTAAGGAATATACAAGAGAGCTATGTATAAAAAAAGTTAGATAACCAGGATGATGGAGGAAATAAATTTGCACCAAACCTCTAAAGAATAGTTATTTTTTCCTGCCTTAAGCCTTCTGTAAGGTTCAGATGAACAAAGTTATGTCTGACTAGTTGTAAAACCAATATGTCATAGATTTCCTGAAATTTTACTATAATAAATACACCGAAGTGTCACAATTTATTTATGAATGAGGATATAGTATTGTTTCAAATATATTTGCTAGGAATATGACTAAAATGGTATAAATTGGTCCGAAATTAGGATCAATATTTGTAAGTTCACCGTTATATATCATATGGCAGACTTTCTTCAATGATTGAACATTAAATTCACAACATGGCAGAACCAATATTACTTAAGACATCTTTTTAATTTGTAGTGGGTATGAATTAATTGGATAATTTCAAAATATTATTCACCACGGACTGATATTTTCTGTTCCAAAGTTCAAATAAATAGCTGTGATCTGTGGGATAAACCAAAGCGAGTAGGAGGATAAATATTTATCATTGGAATTACATAGTGGCCACCGTATATCACAAATTGACAAAGATATAAAAACGTCATCTACTGGATTCTAAATCATTAGATAAAATGCAGGTTATTCACTGCAAGACTTAAGAGTACTGAACTCGATTTCCACAAGGGTCGTCAATGTGCATTGCTAATAAGTTTCAAACCAGGATGAAATAGCTTTTCAGTGTTTCTAAACTTCTAATAGTTGCTAAATTGGTATTCTCTTAAAGTGAACACATTTTTTTTATCATCTTTTATTCATTATTTCTCTGATCTAATATAAACGGTAATACTTGTAAAGTAGCTGGATATTACATCAAAACAGAAATGATGAATAAATTGACTTAATAAATCAGTATGTCAAGTATAGATAAAACTTAAAGTTGCCAAAGACAAATGTTGTTAGGGGTGATAGAATTTTTTTTATTTTTTCAGAAAAAAAGATTTTACTTATGCATGAATATCAGTTTGATTTAGTCACTGATTAAGTTGAAAAGTTCACTAGGTTTACTAGGATAAAATTAAACAATCTATAAATAGTAATTTTCACTATATAATCATGAATTGAATCAATTTCATCATTGTAGTGCATTTGGTTGTTTAATTTCAGTGTTCAAGACGAAATTAGCATACTAACCAATCAATAAAATAGAAGCATATATTTATTGACCAAAGGAGAATCACAAACACTGAGAAACACATTGCATACTCTAACTTGTAGATTATCAATTGAAACCTTCAAATTCTGATAACGTTTAAACACCTATCATATCTATTTTATCTTATTACTTTTATTGACGTCACTGAACTACAGAAATAAACTACCCTTAAACTAACTAATCAATACTTTGGTGCAAATCTATCGTTTATCAGTGTCTAGTCCTTATTGCTCAATACTGATGGAAGTCAATCATTCAAATTCGTAATGTAACCACTAATTTAAGTTAGACGAAACGGTAGTGCTTAGTAGTGATTTGTTTTATTCCAACACTGACTGACTCGAGTTTGAATCCCCCAAAAGAGAAACCAATTTCCTCATTGTTTTGATACGTTTAGCTGATGAGTGCCAAGGAGCATGAGGCCAAATAGATCTATCTGTCTACAGATTATTAACATCTACCTCCAGATATAACACTAGGTAATAGCATTTAATGATACTATCTGGTATCGGCTTTTGTATGTCATTTTAATCATGTCATCATTATCAACATCAACATAGGACCTTGCACTACTGCGTAACGGTCCAACTTGCCACAACTCATATCACTACATCAAGTAGAAAGGTAGTCAGGTGCAACATCAAGATAAGAAAATTCAGTCAAAAGAAATATAAAGTACTCAAAGAAAGAGAGAAAGGAAGAATGAGAAAATGGTGAGATTCGGTATAGTGTCGTTAAGATGAGGATAATGTGTGTGTATACATCTGCGCCACTGACATCGATTCTCAGCCATATCCCCTAGAGTCTCCAACCACAGGTTCCTCTTGTCCTACGGACCCCAACCACCTAGTCTGCATCGCACCATATAGCTCAAACCAACAGTGAAACACTTCATACATTGGTGCCATGTTTTAGTCTGGCCACCTCGAGCCTACTTTAAACACGTATTGTTGTCCAAATGCAAATATCCCATTTAAGAAATACTTGGTTTCAGCCAAGCATCATAATAACTTTTGTCATTGATTGACATTAGTAAGAGAATAAATGAAAACCTAAGGACACTGTATTTCCATAATTTATATAGTTCTTTAACTAAAATCACAGAACACAACTGACTTCATGTCATAGCTTGATAAGTATGGAATATTGGATAGGTTTAGCGTTTCATCTCCAAGATACTCTGTAACACATAAGATAGATCCTTAAATGTCACCTGCCTACTTCTCAACACTGAATGCTTCTGCTAACTCAAGAGTCTCTGTTGAATAGCTACATCAGGTAAAGAAAGAAAAGAGACTTGGAAGCACTAGATAAGTGTTTCGTCTGCAACTGTGACTCCTCAGCAATGCTCTTTCATAACCCATTGTGGAATGAAACCTAAGGTCGTCAGTTTTCACACAAAGGACGTTATCATTCAGTCACTGACTAATGCTTCTCAATTTTTATTAATTCGTTGTATACTATGATCGTAATTCAGTGCCGTCATCAAGTATTGGTTGCCACGTTCACCTTGAGGGAGTTCACATACAACAGCCTATCATTAGAATTTCAGGAAATCTATCTCAAGGCAAGTCATTATAGGGGAACAAATAAATGTGGGGCACTAACAGGTTTTCATACAGTTTTCATCGTAGACAGACATTAACTGTGTCAAAGGGTTCTAGGATTATAAAAAAAGTCAAACTTCAATATATATATATTTGTATATAATAACAACTATGCCAGTAACACTGTTTTGATGATTAATAAACTGTAATTTTAACTGTCACTTGTGACTGGTCATCATTTCAGTACCAATAAGGGTTCTCAATAAAATAAATGAAATCATCCTCAGCACACATTTTCATCACCGCTGAACTTATCATTTTGAAACTGGTACTTTCATAAAACAAAACAATATCCAATGAAAGGGTAAAACACCACCGGACACAAATTAAAATTTAAAGCTTACAGATATGGTGATTGAGGTCCAGATGTATGCATTTCACGGTGGTAATTTGTTGTTGCAATTGTACGAAAACCATCTTGTTGATCCCAGCCACCAGAATATGATCTATTTGCTGTATGAAGACATTATGAACAAATCAGTTAAGTGTACTGTCGATTATAAATCAAAAAATCAAAATTTCTAAACTTTTAACAAAAAGAACTACACTTCATTTCAGTTATATACAAAATCTTTTAAGAAAAGGAATGCGCTTTCATCTGAGATTTACTTCAGACTAGCTTTCATACAAGATTAAATAAACTATAATTAACTTTAATATAAGTGAAAAACTTGGGCACTGTGGTAGAATGTAATTCCATATTAGATTTGTTTATTTGATATAAAGGACTAAACTTCAACATAACAGTAGATCATCTAAAACCAGAAGATGTCATACCTAGCATAGAAGTAGCATTAAGCTCGGTGGATGTGACAACTGCTGAACAGGTTAGAGCGCAGTGTGCATTAGCACTTAAAAAACAAAAGAAGACACAGCGAAACTTAACGAAACTGGAAAATTCAGCTTTAAACAATCTACGAAAGGATAATAGTATAGTAATTGCTAAATCTGACAAAGGTAACTCAACAGTAGTTATGGACAAATCGGATTATCTTAAAAAAATGGATGAACATATCCAAACAGGGCCATATGAAGAGATTAAGAAACCTATAGATACTGTCATGAATAAAATTAAGAAATCTACAACAGATCTGATACGCCGACTGAAGCCATCTCTAGGTAAGTCCGAATGGTTTACTTTAATGCCAAAAACTAATAATCCTAGCAGAATTTACGGTACTATTAAGGTTCATAAAGCAGGTTATCCCATTAGGCCGATAGTTGACTTCCGAACACACCAACATATGAGATATCAAAGTATTTAGCATCAGTATTACGTCCTGTTAGAGACCGTTCCAACTCTAGACTAGTAAATTCTTACGAGTTGAAACAAAAACTTAATGACCTGCACATAGAAGAGGATGAAAAAATGGTTAGTTTTGACGTAACAAGTCTTTATACTAAAATACCAATCAATATGGCACTGGAGGCAGTCAGAAATCAACTAGATACTGACTCACAACTTACTCAAAGAACCAAGGCATCGGTTGGTGAAATCATGTTAGGAGTGCAGTTATGCTTAACCTCGACAGTCTTCAAGTTTCAGGGAAAGATATAGACAAACAGAAGGAGTAGCAATGGGATCACCAATATCCCCTATAGTAGCAGATATATTTATGGATAGTTGGGAAGATATGGCTTTACGAACATATAATCCGACACCTAAGATATGGTGGCGATATGTAGATGACACATTTACAGTGTTGAAATCGGAACATATCGACAGTTTCTTGACACACATAAACTCAGTAGTTAACGCAATCCAATTCACTACGAAGTAGAAAATGAACAAGGAGAATTACCTATGTTGGATTGCAGAATAAAACGAAGGATAGATGGTGGTTTAGATACTACCGTCTACAGAAAACCAACACATTCTAACAGATATCTAGACTTCAAGTCATCTCATCCAGTGTCAGTTAAAGCGGGTTTAGTCAAATGTCTAAATAACAGAGCTGAGAAACTCACTAGTCATTGTAAGGACTTAAATAAGGAATTGAAACACATAAAAGAAGCGTTAATAATTAATAATTATCCCCATCATTTTATTAAGAAATTCACACGGACGCATAAGAAGCAAAATAATAACACTAATACAAATACAAATAATAGTGACAACATAAGTAGAAAGGAAATCAACACCTCTATTGTGATACCATACAAGGAAGGAACATCAGAAACCATACGTAGGATTCTCAACAAGGTTGGAATTAGGGTGGCATTTAAACCAACAAACTCACTTAGAGGTAAGCTTTGTCGGCTAAAAGATCCGATAGAACCAATTAAGCAAAATAATATAATCTACCAAATTCCATGTAATGACTGTGAAGTCAAATACATAGGTCAAACTAGCCGGTCGGGGTCAGTTAGATTAACAGAACATAGGAATTTAGCTAAACATAGAACGGCAGACCCCAATAAGATCAATAACCTAGAAAAACACTCAGCCATTGCATTACATTCATTAACACACAACCACACAATAGGATGGGACAAAACCACTGTACTTAAGTCTAATATAGCTAGGTGGAGAGAGAGATTAATTACTGAATCTTTGTTCATCGAATCCACACCCAACACATGTAATAGGAATGACGCAACACCTATACCAGAGATATGGAAAACTTTACTACCAATCAAAAAAAAAAAAACAAAGAGAGATCAGGTGACAGGACTATAAAATCAGATGTCGAAAGAAGTGTGATTACATTGATATGATTATGAGCAATAATTTATGCTCGAAACGTAATCAAGTAAATAATACTGTATCACTGTGCGCTTTATATCAAATAAACAAATCTAATATGGAAGTATAATTAACTTTCACTAGTTGGAAGCTTTTGTCTTTTAAATACATGGTTATACATACGAAAGTCGTAAATTAAGTGCTATTTTCAATTGATTGATGAAGCTTTAAGTGTTTCACAGCTAATTTAGTACACTTCTTAGAGAAACAACTACTTTAACACAGCCTGGTCTATTCTGTAAAGCCTAATCATACTACTATTTTACATTTTCTTGTAATTGAAATCAAAATTTATTTGCAGCTTATCAAAATCATTCACATAACTAAAGATAGTAGCCCAATTTTTAGAATTTCCGTTCATTTTATGGGTAAATTCTAGTTTCCAGTGGAAACTTATACATTCCTTTTACTAAATGGTAATTATTGCAACATAACACTTTTATTAAATAACAGTTTTATCCATAAACTGATAGTTGATGGATTCGATTTGCAGTTGGAACATGAATTCTTGTGAGCATCCAGTCGACAAAATATACATCCAAGTATTTACTATCAATCACTACCAAATCATAACAATAATAAGGATATAAGTAAATTGTAGAAATAAAGGCGTCATTAGTTATTGATCAATAAAAACAAACAAATTGTTTTAAAAGGTTAACCAAGACCGATGAAATAGTGAAGTAAGCAGAATATATAGTATAGTAATTTAATGTATAACTAAACTTCTTAAATGAAACCTCAATGTTAAGTTGACACATTTGGTTATTTATCAATCAAGTCATAAGTTATAATGTATATTGAATAATTATTTTAAAGTTATAGTGAAATAGTATGATAATAAATTCATTTTTCACAGAAAAAATTCACCCTTGATATATGGTTATTGAAAGAATATGAAGCCTTTCTGAACCCAAATATTAGCATATTATTATTATTATTGTTTCAGTTAAATAAATGATGCATATCGACTAAATACAAAGTTTGAGCACAATATGAAGTCATACCATACTGGTTCCAGTTATTGTATTCATTTTGTAATTTTGTTTGAGTGTATCAATTAATTATTTTCGACTTCTGGTGTAATTATGTTTCATTTAAAATATGCGAAGCTTACAATTAAGTACGAGATGATTTCGGTAATATGTATTCTTCTGATATAAGAAATAAAAGTAACGTGCTCATAACTAATAATCCTCTTCAATTGACCAGTAAATTCATTACGAATTCAATTTTGAGGCTAATCAGGATTTATTTATTTATTTCAGGTTTGTATTCATCATGAACTGATATCATTTGGAGAACCTTAGAAACCTGAGATCACTGGATAGCTGTTTCATCCTAGTATGGAACTCCACAGCAGTGCGCACCCATGACCCCACTGGGATCGAACTCAGTGTCTTCAGGTTCCGAGACCGGCATGCTGTCATTGGGCCACTTGTTCGGAATCAAACATCAGATACCAGTTCATCATGAATATTAATCTGAAATCAACAAATAAATCCTCCAAAACCTTGAAATTGAATTATTCTAGTGCTTATTGGTGACTAGCTCCAAGAGGTGATTCCCGAAGTTCCTTTGAAAAGGCGTGACTATTGGGGCCAATCAAGCCTAGGATGACGACAGTTACTCAACGATGACATTGGAAGGAGGTTGTGGTATATCGTGAAATGACGGAAGTAGGAAATATGGACCACTGAATTCCGACCCAGTGACCCCGTGGCTAACCGCGAAACCTTAAGGTCCCTGGTGGGGTCATGGTGTGCACTACTGAGGAGCTCCATACAAGGAAGAAAAAGATGCCTAGTGATCTCAGGTGTTCAAACCTTCTTCGAGTAATGTCAGTCCATGATGAATACCAACCCAAAATCATTAGAAGTTGTAAGGAAACTGTGAGCAATATTGGTTGTACAGATGGGTATAATCATCATCATCATAATTGTAACTGTGTAAAGAGAAAACCAAATATCTCTACTTTGTTATGGAGGGCATCTCAAAAGCGTTAAGGAGAATTCTTAGAAGGGCTGAGTTCAGAAATGTAGTTGTACTTACAAACACACTTAGAAGAGATCGTATTAGCCTCATTAAGCAAAATAATTTGGTACATTAAATCATTTACAATGATTACAGGATTAAATAAATAGGTCAAAGTAGCCAATCAGGGTCAGCTCAAGATTGGTAGATCCTAATAACATTAAGAAGCTGAAGAAAAGCTTGACTATAGCTACACATGCAACCTAGCAGAATTATACAGTAGGGTGGAACAGAGCAACATTAATGATAACTGAGTTGGGTAGAAGGGAAGATTGATAACCTAATCTTTGTTTGATGAATCCATACTAAAAACAGGCAGCAGGGATGATAATACACCTGTTCTAGATATGTTGAACATTCTACCATCCATACACTAAGAGAGGAGAATTAGAAACAGACAAACCATACTTCAAAGTTTCGTAGTTCCTTTGGTATACATATGGATAATAAATAGTGTACCAGGCATTCCATGGAGTCCATAAAACTTGTAAGAGACTTTATAACAATATTTGAATTGCTTACCAGGTAATGAAATTTAAAGTTCCTTCTGATACAAATGCACTATTTTTCTTACGGAAACTAGTTAAAAAAGCAACTATTTCTTATTTTTTGTAAGAAAGAGATGAACACTCACGCTCCATCTACTGCTAACTCTTTAAACTACTCCTTTATTTGCTTTCGTTTGCTTTTTTCAATGGTTATAACTCCCTATACTTGAAAATTTATAGAAACGAGAGTTTCGATTATTCACTATAAACCACCGGCTGTACTAAAGTAGGAGGCGTACTTAGACGATACATCAACTACATTGTAGTATTTGGACCGTCGTACTGCCTTCTCGGGACCACATTAAAAATAAAATGCAAATATTAAACGGTATTAGAGGGTCAAAGATCACCTAGATTTTGTTAATTGAATAAAAGCCACTGAAATATGGAATTATGTATGAATCAGCTGTACGATGTAAGTAGTATAGATACACCCTCAACAAAAATGTCACCCAGTCAATAAAAAACATTTGTGATCTTTGATAGAGAGATGTCATGAACTGTCAGAAAATATTATCGAAAGTAAATCATCGGGTTAGATAAAGTTATGTTCTAAAAACAGACATAAAATTTCGCGAAAGTAAACTTAAGTGCTTACGTTGAACGAAATTAAATGCTTGATAAATAGTGTACTAGAGACAGTTTCTTATATTCTCTAAATTACTGACAGTAATCAGTCTGATTTCATTTTCTACTTTTCTCGCACCGCCTTTACTGGCTGCTTAATGTTCCAAAGGTTCATCACCGTTTCGTGATTCCATAATCAGTCAGTGGAGAAATCATTTAAAACTGAAGTATAGGCTGTGGCTTTTTCGTGTTAAAAGATAGATCTTGTGAAGGATTGCTCAAAGAATCAGTGGATATCAACTAGGAGTTAAGCGATATCGCGCAACGTCCTTGGTTTCGATGCATGGCGGCAATCGATGTCCCAAATTCTACTACAAGAATGCGTAAATCTTCCGAAGAGATGGTTTGGAAGCTGCAAAAGAGTTTCTGGAATCATGACATTCCGATGAAAAGTCAGTTACCAGACACGTGGTTATAGACTTACTTGGGAAGAAATACAACTTTCCATCAACTAATGACAAATTGGTCAAACAAGTCAGTAATGAAGCTCATTGTGACAGGAACCAATGGTAAAATCCAACTTTACCAAAGGTTTTCTGCTGTGACCGAGTAAAACTTAAGGTGAGAGGCCAGGGTGTGACAAAAATCTTTTCCCTAAATTAAAATGGTATAGCAGCCGGTAGTAGCAAAAACACTACCTGAAAATTCGAGTAACATTCAAATATACTTCACCTCCTCAAGAAGCTAGTGCTCAGGATGACACCAAACTTAGTGATGAAACTTGATTGCATTGCATTCTCTGAGCTGGATAACTGAATCACAGACCTTCCAATATCTTTCTAGACAACGTTGTTGGCAGTAAGTTCAGATCGAAACCATCCAGCTCAGAGAACACAACACAACCATCATCCTGCACCAAGCAGTATGTCGAATCGAGTCCTGCAAGAAGTCAGTCGCTCTCCGATGGGGACTACAACACTGGGTGACGCACTTTCGAATTTCAGATGGGTTGCAGATGCGACCTACTGGCGAATGTCAGTAAGAAAGAAACCTAGGTCAAACAGGAATTACAGCCAACTGCCTTTAACCAGTTAACATCTATCCAAGTGTACTCCGATGTTTAGCCTCCAAGCTTGGTCACCACATTGAACAATGATCGATAGAATTAAGTTAGCACTTAGGACCTAGACAAGATGAAATTGATTGCCCTTTGGTGACCAATCAATATGGGCTACAAATCCTTTCCATGATATGGTCTTCACACATAGTGAAAACTGGTGGAATAAAGCAGAGTTTCTCGCTTTCTATTCATTACGTTGTATAATTATCTCAACTTCAACAGTTTGATTACCACAATTAACCCAGACATAAATAGTGAAGGATTAGTGGGATATTAGGTGTGAATATATGATAACTTTCATAGCATTTCCTGAAAGGTTTTCAGGTTCATGAACATGTAGATGCTTTCAAAACGTATGCAGGAATTGCTGGACAATAAGTTATTCTTCAGTCTAACTTTTCGAATATCCTATACTTAAACTTGGTCAACAGTGCGTGTATGTCTGAAAAATCAAAAAGATTTCTTTAGAAAGACCTAAATTATACCTTCAAGATGAGTTACTCAGGTAACTTATCAGCGAATCATTTTTCGCCTTCATTATACCTAATTAGCCAACCGTTTCCAAAAAGAGGGGCACACACTGTTTGACTGATGAAAACAGCCTCGAAGATTCGGATTTCATCGATGCTGATTTGTGTCTAATGTCTCACAAACTCGAAGATCTATGGGCGAAAACCAACAAGTTGACAGAAGAGGCAGGGAGCGAAGACGGGACTTCTTCCAGGTGAACATAGAGAAGACAGAGGTGATGAAGATATCCAACCACCACTACCACCACCACCACCACCAACAACAACAACAACAACAATAATAATAATAATAATCAGTACCAATCACCATTAACAGGAGAAATAGAAACGAAGTTGTCTCTTTCACCTACCTAGGCAGCATCGTTTCAACTACATGTGGCACAGGCACAGATGAGGATGTGAAATCCAGGATCGGAAGGACAGCAAGACAGGTGTTGATTAATCTGAAATCAGTGTGGAAACCTACTGCACTACACTGCACTACAGTCAGCATAAGGAAGATCAGGATTTTCAACACCAATATTAATCAAGTGAGTTGGTGCTTCTATGTGATGGTTGAGAGACTTGACGCGTTACGAAAAGCACTTCCAACAAACTTCAGACATACATGGACAGCTGCCGCCTACACTGGCTTGGTAGTGAAGTTCAGATGAGAAGGCGAGGAAGAATAAGCAAACAGGAAGTGTGGCCTAGCAACTAAGCAACTAAGAGGCTACAGCCCAACAAAATATGCAGTGTAAGAAAGTGGATATGGATTGGATTGGATTGGGCATACACTGAGAAGATGGTTTGGAGACACCACGCGCCAGGCCAGGTAGTCTAGTAAAATCCAAATGGGAAAGGATGAGTTGTGCTTCCGAGGTGAGGATGACATAGAGGAGATGGTGTGAAGAAGAAATGAAAGGTTGTGGGCAGTCATGTAGCCAGGTTAAGAGGACTGTAGAGAAGAGAGTGTTATGTTGACGTGCTACTGAAGCCCTTTGTTCCACTAGGTACCCCAGGGACAAACAATAAAAAAATCCGATATTCACAAATTATAATCGTATAGCACCTATCATATTGAAGGGAATATGAAGATGGTTGAGAAAATAAGTGATAATTTTAAGGGTAAATGCCAGCAGAAGAGATTACTTATGTGCAAGCAGTCGAAATCAAAATAGACGCCCGCAAGCAATATTAGCATTGGCTTGTGAAATTATTTATGTCATAGACATATGTTAGCTTTTATACAACATAAAATCAAATGCCTTTTTATGCGTGTTAAACAAAGGTATGAGGTATAGATGAATCCACTTGGATTTTGTAATTTACCTAACTCATGATTCGGTGATGCATAAAAGTTTTGATCTGGAGATTGTACTCTGTGTTTTTGTGCAACCTCTCGAATATTATGTGTAAGCGTTTGTCTGGCATATGAATTTGTGTTTATACGCGGTGTGTTTAGGATTCCTGTTGATCTGTTATAACTTGAATCAAACTTGTTCGTATGTGTAGCATATGTATAACTGTTATGATTTATTGGAGGCAAAATATTTCTATTGTTGCCTGATACTCCAAGTGACGGATTATTATTAGTGAAACCGACATATCTTCTATTGATAGGTGGGCTTATCAGTGCTTGGGTGGTAGAACTGTAGGGTAAGTCGATAGTACTGCGTTTCATTCGAACAGGACTATAATATTCTTTACTGTTATATCGTTTCGTTCCTGTGGTTACTGGGTATATTCTGGCAGCTGATGAATGAGGTCTGCTATTAGGTGCTATGAATGCAGGTAAACCTGAAATAAGGATTGTATATTATATACATTTTTCTATGAAACAATTACCTCATAACAAAACTGTATATATCAGGCTTTGCAAAAGCCTTTGTATAAAGATCTTATTTCAGTGTTTCATAGGATTTTCTTAATAGAAAACAGAAATATAAATCATATTTAAAAGAGATTGAGTTTATGTTCTTATTTTAAGGATGGCAACCTGAAGGTATATGCAATGCAGCTCAGTACGATGTTGGAACTAACCATCTGACTGGCTATGAAGAAAGCACAGTGTTCAAAGTTATACAGAGTATTGTATAAGAGCAACTTAGTTAACAGCAATTTACGAATGTTGTTTGACCTTTGTCACTGGTAATATCATATCAGGACTCAGAATTGTAAAATAATAGGATCAGAAGCAGCAGACAACCACTTAAGAAAGAGATTCTAGGCTATACCATCTTGTGTCAAAAACCATCGATTTCGGTCAGAAAGAGACTAGAGGTTTACACGATATCCTGGCTCAGGTCAATTAACAAATTCTTAAAGAACATTTTTTTGCCACCTGTAACCTCTGTTCTTTCGATACCTGCTTTCGCCAACGTCGTGTATAGAAACAGATAACGGTTACATATTAGATCTTGAAATTCACCTAACTTTTTTTATGAAGAAATATCTTGTGCTGAAATGGAAAACTGTTTATTTGTACAAAATGATAACTGTAGATAAAGTATGAAACAACAGCACATATTCAAGTGAGGTAAGTGAAATGCAAAATTTTTGTCATCATTGGAGTAGTTACAGAGTTTTTATAGTTTTTGAACTCGAAGTAATATCTTGACTTCTTAATTAGTTATCCTTCAACAAATCGTCCTGTATACCCTTATGAAGAATGCTTTTATTCATTAATATTGAATCAGTGAATAATTTAATACTCGGTAATGATTGAAGGTAGGAGCGAGAAGAGGGGCATACGCTGAACCGCGGAAAAAAACCTAAAAGATCTGGATTTCACCAGTGATGACTTGTGTCTAGTGTCGCACAAACTTGAAGATCAACAGGCGAAAACTAACAAGTTGGCAGAAGAGGTAAAGCAGGGAAGATCGAACTTCTTTCAAGTGAACATAGAGAAGATAGAGGTCATGAAGATACCCAACCAACAACAACAGGCTCCAATCACCATCAACGGGAGAAACTTAAAGGAAGTAGCCTCTTTCACCTATCTAGGCAGCACTGTTTCAACTACAGGTGGTGGCACAGACGAGGACGTCAAAGCCAGCCAGGATCGGAAAGGCAGCAAGACAGGCGTTGATTAACCTGAGACCAGTGTGGAGATCTTCTGCACTCAGCATAAAGCGTGAACAAGATCCGGACTTTCAACACCAACATCAGTCAAGTCAGTGCTTCTATGTGGTGGTTTAGAGACTTGCCGCGTTACGAAAGGAATTTCCAACAAACTACAGACATTCATCAACAACTGCCTACACTGGCTCCTTACTGAAGACCAGATGAGATGGCCAGAAAGAATAAGTAACAAGGAACTCTGGCCTGACAACGAACCAACCAACAACCTATCGCTCAACGAATATGCACTAGAAGGAAGGGGAGATGGATTGGGCATAAACTGAGAAGGCCGACTGGAGACATCACGCTTCAGGCCAGGCACTCGAGTGGAACCCAGATGGGATGCGACGGGTTGGGCGTCCGAGAGTGACATGAAGGAGATCGTGCGAGGAGGAAATGAGAGGTTGTGGGCTGTCGTGGAGCCATGTTCGAAAGATTTCAGAGAACAGAGTAGAATGGAGACGTGCTACTGAATCCCTGTGTTCCATAAGGAACCCATGGGACAAATAATAAATAATAATAAAATGATTGAAGGTGAAATGAAAATCTAGGTTGTGTTGTGATTGGGCCCATTAGTCTTCAGGTTTTCAGCTCCCAGTGATCCATTAACTAAGCTACAAGTTCCAGGCGTTGATGAAATATCAGTTTCACTTCAAGAGTTTTACTCGATAGGTATGTGAATTCGTGATACTTATATGTCAGTTCATCGTATTCACATTGGCTGGCTAGTCAGATCTTCTCATTCCAATCCCAAATCTCCCTGATTTAGAGAGGGGGAGCTTGGTACTGATTATCAGTGTGACTTTCTGAGATAACTGTGGTTCGGTAGACTGGTACCACATGGTTTTTCACTTCCCCTTCAACCATTACCTACTGTTAATAATACGAGTCTTCAAAACCGTAGATATCTCAGATAGTTATGTCGATAATCAACAGTTTGATTACTGTTCAAAACCACTTTATCAGAACATTCATTCTTCAAAAGGAGAAAGTGAAGTATTATTAACAAGCAAATGAAAATATTAATCCTCAAAAATCTGATTATGTATAGTAATGATAGGTAGTGGATAGCAGTGGAATCCAGGACGCACATTTCGTCCTGTTTGGGACTCGTCAGCTGGATAGGTCTGCTCCTAAGTGAGTGATGTTTTCCCACCGGGATTCGGACTCCACAGCGGTCGCTTCAAAATTGAGAGCGTTATCCACTACACCACCGAGCCGCGATAGTCACTTCTTGCGCGACGGCTGTAGTTTTAGTGTTATCGCACAGGAACCCATATGCCAATAGACACTGATCATTTCGGTCCAATCAACGACGATGTAATACAAGCAATAACACTGAGTGTGATTAGTTACATTGTTCTTACTGTAACGGCGAGTCAAGTAATGAATCGTTTCAGCTTAGGCTACACTTTTACTCGAAGTGTTTGTTTTTGACTACTTGACTCAATTAACTCATGTCGGCTATAGGGCTTTTGCGAAAAGCTTGTGACCTAGCCTATGAGGTTAACAAACTTCCTACCCTTAATTATAACAGATATTTAAATGAATAGACGGATCGTTTTAATCCAAATGATTATCATTTCGTATATCATGATCAGTAACACTGTTGGTGTATTTAATAACACCCCATCGTCTAAATAATCTTCATAAAAAGGAATGAATTTAAGAGTGATTCCAAATATCATATCAAGCAACTATTGATTAGCTAATTAGATTACTTTGTTTTGTGAAGAAAACGATCTTTCTAAATACAATAAAGAAATAAAATTGGTTATTTCGGTAGTTGTCAGAGTGTCCTTTGGAGTGAATCAACTCTAAAGGTCACCTTAGCAATTTGGTTAGTTTTTGCATAAAGCAAAGCAACTTAACTGAGTTTTTACATTAATTACTTAGGGTGACATTTACAGTCAATGTATACACTTGAATAATCACACATTTTTTTGTTCCTCCTGAATACAATTTGAGTCTTTCACTTTTCATTTAGTTCCAGTTGTAAATACATGACTTTAAAAGTCATCCTAGTGAACGCAGCTGTTTTAAAGGTGTATATATTTTTATTTGACTCACGAGACTTTTACAAGAATGTAATCTTTTCAGCTGCTGGATGGACATTTACAGTCATTCATTATGAATACCATTTCCTAATATACTCCGTACAAGGTACAGTTTTCTCATTACATTTTTGTTGATAACTCTTTTTATGGTTTTCGCAATGCCATTACGCCCGCAATCATTATAAAGTGATGTGGGGTTAGAGAAGTTGCCTACGGTTGAAGATTGTTGCCATAGTACTAAAATACAAAGCAGCTAGCAAGTGATTTCCGTCATCACGAGGTTTAAGACATCCTAGTCATGTTATCATTTCCCTTATCCCTAAAATAATATTTGTGGTTGTTTGTTTAAATTCTGAAACCAGACCACTTATTATATGATTGTGCAAGGTGTTTGGAGGCAATCGGAAAGAAACCCTGATTGACCTAGATTTTGTTATTGTTGACGGCTATCAACCAGGCTTATCTTCAACCTCAAGGATACTGATGTTTTCCAAGGGATTCAAACCCAGTTACCGGTCAGTTTATAACTTATATTTGACCTGGTGGCTATCAGAGGAATCCAAGACACGCGTTTCCTCCTATTTGGGATTCATTAGATGCATTTAGCTGGACCCTAGTGAGTAATTGTGTTCTCATTGAGACTTAAACCCATGACCAAACGTTACCTACAAGGCCATTGAGTTATAATATTCTTAACTTGGACGAAACAAGTAACCTGGATTCCACTTTAAGGGACTATCCATCATTGTCATCAAAATTGAAAATACCGGAAGTGTCGAGGCACATCCGAACAGGAGCTCATATGTCAATCCAATCAACGATGAAGGTTCACAACCTATAACAGTAAAACGTTGTTCAATGTCTATGACTGAAAATATACAAAAATAAACTGATAATTAAGAAAACTAACCAGTTGGTGTGTTAGCTCTAACCGAACGAGCTATTGAACCAGTGGGTGGTTCAAGATCATGTACTCCCCGACCAATTGGTTGTAGTGTTATAGTTTCCATTTCTTCAAGGACGGCACGACTACCGACTGACCTTGAATCATGCAGCTGTCTGTTAGAAGCTTGCTATAATAAAGGAAGAAAAAAATTGTGACTTATTGTTTATTATAGACAAAATTCACCTCATATGTATAAGTTTACGTAGAAATGTTCAGAAGTTCTCTGGTTCGATTAATGATCACTATTGACTGGGGAGTTTCATCCTAGTCGGGATTCATTAACTATGTGTACCTGTCCCCCGATGAGCGATGTTGTTCACACTAGGACTGGAACGTGGGACCGATCGCTTCAAACGCCAGACATTTATCCATTAGGCTACCGAGTCATGATATCCACTTCTTCTGCTGTGGGTATAATACAGGTAACTACATATTCTCTCTTTCTAGTTTGAATATGTTGCTTTACCATTCAGTAAGTATTTTTATTTTGATGAACTGAAATGAAATGTTGTCAAGCTATTCGCTTCCAGTAAAATATCTATCTTCATGTGACAGAAGAACAAAAAAGCAAATAAGACAATTTACAGTGATGTTCGATGATTGATGTCTACATATTGGTGGATATATAGACGTTTGGTAACGGTAACCTAATAAATCTTTCATGATAATAGAAAAAAAGGAAGAAAGAGGTGATTATTACGAAGAAAAAAGTTTCTTTTTGACGAAATCATTCGCATGAACATAACTCAAGCTGGTTCACAAGGGGAAAGAGGAAGTTCATTCTCAGCTCTGGAAAAGAACGTCTTCTAAACTCAGGACACTTCACTCCATTCATTAAGTCCTTCAAAGTTTTATCCAGAGTATGATCAAGTAACTCGAAAGGTATATGCATAAAACATCTAGGGATAGTTGAAGTATCAGCATTTCAGATGTCTAAACCATCACTATGCCACCAAAAGTAGTATATGTAACGGCATTCTTTGCCATGGACATCGCATACAATCCATAGCTTTTGATAGTTCCTTATGATGTAACTATATCTCATTTTGTAATTGCTTATTTACCTTCCCATTTCAAACTTTAAGTGACATTACATAACTTTTCTTTGTCATGCAATATATTTGGATTTTTGACCATAAATTATTGTGGAATGTTCTATCGTGTCTACTATATATTCATGAATGTACAGCTAAGACAAAAAAGAAAGTTTTTCTTTGCTGTAATCATCTTTTTTTCCTATGTTGAAATAGCTTTGCTCAGATATTTGTACTATAGATATGCAATACAACTTTATCATACACTTTGATACCAAACAAAGATATAAAGTAGTTTTACACGTCCAACAACGTTGGTGACAGTTCCACTTACATACTGTTTTGGAATATGATTCATTTGAAAGGTTAATGGTTATATTACATGGTATAGTGTATACTAAGAGATGTTTTACGAACTGAAAACGAAGTCACTAAAATTATGGAACATACTGAAATTATCATTTGACTATCTGAGATAACCGTAGTTTGGCGGATGAGTATTTATGGTGGGTAATGATTGAAGACGAAATAAATACTAGTCTACCAAACTACAATCATCTCAAATAGTCCAATGACAATCAATATGATGCTTCCCCTCTCTAATTTAGTTAGATTTACATTTGAATGAAAAGTTCTGACTAGATAGCCAATGTGAGTATGATCGAGCGAAAGCAACGCGTCACGAATTCATATAGTAGTCAGGCAAAATCCTTGGTGACTGAGGCGAAATAAAAATCTGGTCAACTGTCGGACCTCATACCTTAGCTGGTAAAACATTCGTCCGAAAACCTGATAGTTGCTGGTTCGAATCCGGCCTCGATCCAAATTTTCATTCCACTTCCAAACACCACCCAGTATAAATACTCAAATTACATAAAACTGTAAACCATTCATTAGCATCAAGCTTTAAGTGAAATATTATCAGACTTTCAATGAAAAGTCATAAGCCATGAAGTTAGCCACATTATAAGTGAGAAATGACAATGCTTAATACCATTAGATTATGTCTGTAGTATATTGTGAATCAACAAAATTTAACAAAGTCTAAACTAATAGATTAGTAACACACTCTTTGAATAGTAGGGTGGTCATTGTATGATATGATTGTCCTAAGTTCATTCTGGATGAGTTTCAGTTGGTAAACTGACGAAAAGTTTTAAATGAAAACGCTACAGGTATCATCTGATTCCCTTTCTTCAGTCATTATACAGCTGGTTTTGATGAATGTTGACAACAATTAGTGAAAAAAACTTATTCCTCGCAGATTAATCAGTTAAATGAATAATGGAAAAATATGATTTCTTTGAAAGTATTGTAAAGTGTTTACAAATTGTATGTTTTGCACACTTTCGAATGATTCTAAGGTGACGCAGTAACTTCACAATCACGTTGAAGTAAACTATCTATCTGTCGGTGTTTCAATCTCTGCAGTAATTGAAATTTCACAGATTAACATTGTAATGTTTGACATGATGGGAATATATATGTAGCTTATAGACATTGCAAAATATACAGGTAACATCGAGAGGATTTTAAAAGCTACTGCACATCTAGTCTGTTGAAACACTTTATTAGCTACAATTTATATAAACAAGCCTATGATATTCTTTCAAGACTTGATATCACTTTTAAAACTAGTCATTATGACCCAAGAACTATGTTAATAAATGCGATAAATAGTATAGTGGTGTTAGTTGATTGGAGCCAGCTGGGAAAAAGCCTTGCTTGACCTAAGTTTCGTTCCTGTTGGCACTCGTCAGCAAGGTGTGTTTGCTACTTAGAAGGAACTGATATCTATCCTGAGATCAGAAACAGCGTCACTCAGTGTTGAAGTCAGCTGCGGTACCATTGAGCTATTCGGGCCGTGACTGACCTCTTGTAAGATTTGATCACATACGCTGATTAATACCTGGAGAACAACCAATCCAGTCCTAATTAGGTTAGTGGCTTAGTGTTAACAACGCTAACCACAACTCTGGTCGAGGGGGGTTGAGATCTCAGGGGAAATCATTTTCTCCGAGATCGCAAATAAACTGCTGACGAGTGCTACAAAGCACGAAACCTAGGTTAAACAGGATTTCCTGCCGACTGCCTCCAACCAACTAACATCTATTAATGTTCACCATGATGCTGGATCTACTAGCTTGGTGGCCGCATAGCTAGAGGGATCGATAGCATTATATGAGTACCAAAGACTTAGACAAGATGAAATTGGTTGCTTTCCTGCGACCAACGGATGTATGGTAGTTTTACTATGCAATCAATGACATGCATCCCTGTCAAATACGATTTCTACGTATACATGCCAATTTACACGTCTGTATACAATATATCAACACCCAGAGGAACTTGTTTGTGAAGTATTGACCACATTACAAAGAAAGCAGGAATTATATGATCGAATTTTATGATTGGCTTGATGATAGAAAACAGTATACATAATAGAAATGCGACGGTTATGCACAATAAACAATTCATGCCTACTAATTAGAAGGCAAAGAATCGGTATAGGTAACCATTTGTTCTTTAGTTGTTTCGGTAGGAGATGAGGAAAGGTAATCTTGACTTTATCTACAGTCTTCGTTTTAACTATGATATACTCATACTGTTCCTTGCATTATCCCGTCATTGAGTGGACCGAGTTGATCGGTCTCTATTGGAATATAGGTTCTTGCATGAGTGCCTCGTTACTGCCTGTGATTGAATTATACGTCAGTGATGCGTAGTGGCTAACAGTGGAACATTGAGTGTGCGTTTCCTCCTATTTAGGACTTGTCGGCTGGATGTACCTGCCTCCCAGTGAATGATGTTGTTCCCACTAAGACTCATACTCAGGACCGACCACTTCAAACACCAGAGAGTTATCCACTAGACCATACAGTCAAGGTAGCCACTTCTTGCAAGCAACGACATTAAAAGTATACTGGTCGCACTAGAAGTGGCTATCTTTACTCGGTGATCTGGTGGGTAACGCTCTAGCGTTTGAAGTGATAGGTCCCTAGTTTGAGTCATAGTGGAAACAACTTCACTCATTAGGGGCAGGCACATCCAGCTGACAAGTCCTAAACGGAATGAAACGCGCGTCCTGGATTCCACTGCTAGCCTGTGTCTATTAATAATATATAATTTATTCAGTTGAGTTATTAGGAAACAGAAAGGTTTGATAAAACAACTTTTCATATCTACCCTTTATGACTTCCAGTTACTCATATGTTCCAGACAGTTATTTATCCAACAGAGGATTAACCTTTCTATGTAGTAAATGGACAACTATCTACTAAGCTTGTTTATTTCGATTCTGATTTGATTCTTGGGTTCACTAAACTTATATGCAATGAGTGCAGTGTTCCATTTTATTCGGTTGGATTTAGTAGTAAGTTCATAGCAGTTTTAACAACATATCAAGCAGTCGTATACTTTAGTCTTCCGCAAAATATCAAGCTTACTAAAGACATGAGTTGGAAAATCAACAACTATGTTAGCCAACTTATTTGTCATCCCAATTGATGCTGTACTAAAATCATGTCTAAATGTCTAGGTAACCTATTTACCGCCTTATGCTGCATTTATTAGTTGAACTTCAAACTACTTTAAAATGATTCATACCAGAGAAACAACAATCGAATTTGAAGGCAGCCTAATCCATATACTGATTCGATAATCAATTAATTATCTGGTAAACTAGAATTATTGCTATCTATATGTTGTATCATCCCATCATTGATTGGAGTGAAATGATCCGTCTCAATTGGTACGTGGGCTCCCACGTGGTTATCTTGGTGTTGTCTGTAGTTTCAATTTCATAGTAATGAAGGATGATAGCTAACAGTGAAATCCAGGACGCCTACTGTATAGTCGTCTTGCGTTTATAGCTTTTCGTTTTATTGGAAACAACCTCACTCACTGGGAGGCTGATACATCCAGTTGACAAGTTCCAAATAGGATGAAACGCGCATTCTGAACTCCACTGTTAGCCACTATCTGTCATTACTAGATTATTGGTATCTATAGTTTGAAAATTACATTCAAATTATTGCCTAGAATATGTTAAAAGGTAAACAGAAAGAACACAAACTAACGAATGTTCGTTCATTCCTTGAATGAAAATTGAGCAGAATACGAAGTAATAACTAGTCGAAGTCTCTTAGTGCCATGAAACTATTACATACTGTTGACAGTAACTGACTAATATTAGGATGCAGCAAGAGATGAAATAAATAATGCCTAAGTTGGTTCACTTTCTCTGCATGGATACAGAAGGCTCGGTTGGCTTTTGCCAATTTACGCCACCTATGGCGCCGCCGTGATATCCATTTGTCTACTTAGGGTCGCGTGTACTCCATAGCAGTCCGGTCTGTTTTATTATACGACCGTGAAACATGGCCATTGAAGGTGGAAGACATGAGAAGGCTTCAAGTGTTTGACCACCGTTGCCTTCGTATTTGTAGGCCATATTCCGTGGTGTCACCACGTGAGTAATACAGAAGTCAGGTATAGAGTTTTAGAGGGAGAGCAGAGGTAAATCAGTTGACGAGGTTACGAACCTTCATTGATTGAGATGGCTGGGACACGTACTACGTATGCCTAGTCACCGATTGACTCATCATAAAATGTTGACCGAAGTAGGTGAAGGCTGGAGAAAGGCCCGAGGTGGCCAGACTAAAACATGGCACCAATGTATGAAGTGTTTGACTGTTGGTTTGAGCTATATGGCGCGATGCAGACTAGGTGGTTGGGGTCCGGAGGACAAGAGGAACCTGTGGTTGGAGACTCTAGGGGATATGGCTGAGAATCGATGTCAGTGGCGCAGATGTACACACACACACACATTATCCTCATCTTAACGACACTATACCAAATCTCACCATTTTCTCATTCTTCCTTCCTCTCTTTCTTTGAGTACTTTATATTTCTTTTGACTGAATTTTCTTATCTTGATGTTTCACCTGACTACCTTTCTACTTGATGTAGTGATATGAGGTGTGGCAAGTTGGACCGTTACGCAGTAATGCCTCGTCCTATGCTGTTAATGATGATGAAGTTGGTTCACTTCGTGTGATTTTTACCGAATATCTTCCGCGGAATACAATTATCAATGGAATTTAAATAATTTCAGACTTTGGAAACAGTGTTCCTGAGATAGCGCATTCACATAAATTAGGCCATAATTTATGTCACAGAAAGATAAAAGATGAATAACTCAATCTTCTTGCCAGCCTACTTTCATTGGGAGCCTAAATAATATTTTGTGACAGGGATATGAATAAAAAGTAGTTCACCCCCTGAAATGACTATTACTCTGCTTCACAACAGATGTAATAATACTGCAAGATTCATTACTTTCATGGAACAGTCGAACCAATCGTTTCTTTCCACAGTTTTTTTTGAACTCGACGAATTTAGATCAAAAACATGAAATAGTTTAGTGTTATCTAATTTATTGAGTTTTGAAACATCAACCTAATAAAGCTAAGTTTTTAAACTTTCTACTGGTAAGCTAAGGAGAAGGATATACACTACAGCCTTTTCATCAAGCTTGCACTTAAAAAAACAATGTATGGGTCCATTTTATCTACTGTGATCCAGAAACAGTAATAATAATGATAATAGTAATGATGAACTTCTGAAATGATTTGTTCATATAACTGAAGATGTATGATCTCTGTGTGAGAGATGGTCAAAATTACTTCACGATGCTATATTCATCTTGGTGACTAGCAGTTGAACTAAGGACGAGCGTTTCGTCCCACTTGGGACTCGTCAGCTGGATGCACTCTCACCCCAGTGAGTGATATTATTCTCACTGAGCCTCGAGATCAGTACCCATCGCCTCCAAAGCTAAGGCTTTATTCACTAACCCACTGGGACACAATGATCCTCTCTCGTGCAACGGGTATTAGTTGTTATTTTGATACTTGTAATTTCCTGTTGATATATTGGGTCCAGTTGCTAAACCTTTTTTAGCACATGGGCTACTATGCGGATGCCTCAATACTCCCCGACATTCCTGACATTATATTTATGCTGTATTCATCATCATCATCATCATCAACAGAGGTCGAGCAATTCGACCGTGTATTGAAACGTGAAATTACAGTTATCAAAACAACAACTAGTGCCCGTTGCACAAGAGAGGGCTATAGTGTCACAGTGGCCCAGTGGATGAAGGCTTGGCGTTTAAGGCAACGGGTGTAGAGTTTGTGTCTCACTCACTGGGGTGAGGGTGCATCCAGCTGACGAGTCCCAAGTGGGACGGAAAGGGCATCCTAGACTTCACTGCCAGTCACCAACAGAAAAACAGCATCAAGAATCTCTGACAGTGCCGCGGCGTCCGCACAGAAGCCAGTTCGCCAACAGAGGTCGAGCAATTCAGCCTTGTACAGCACGGGAAATTACGAGTATCAAAACGAAAATTATTTCACTTTCAAACATAATCCTTGACTTGTAACATCAAGTGTGTGGCTATGTGATGAGTAAGAGATATACTTCTCACTCTTAGATATCTCTTTCTTATGTCAACAGACAGTCATGTGAACCGTTTAAGACAATATTTCCTACCATAATTATCGTTCTTTCAGTCCGTCCCATACATACATACACTTTATACTCAAAGCCATTATATCATATTTGGCGGGAAATGTTAGATATAGCTAACTTGGCTTCTGTTGAGGTGTTTCAGTAATTCGTCGGTTTAAGTTGTCCGCCAGTTGACCGTGGGTTTAGATGTCACTCGACCTACTAGCGTTCGGGCAGCGAGGTAGTATCATTAGCACTCACACGACTGGTGTGCCTCCCAGCCTACTGTATGAACGTACACGAGGGTGCTGAGTGTGTTTTGGCTTTTAATTTTCGATCAGAAAAGCCAGTTGATTTCAAACCATCAGGTATCAGGTACCTATATTCTATAAATGTTTGTGACATCTTCAATGAATACTTTTTATATATTAGGTATTACTCACTTCGAAGGATATATTATTCTTGATTCACTAATTATTTGAATAACTATTTCAATAATAACACTAAAATAATACAAAATAAATTTCTGCGAGATTTTACCACTTAAGACACCTCCCAGTCACAAGTATGAAGCGCTCAAACGAATTTACCTTTCGCCTAAGAGTAAAAATACTAGAAATATGTATTCAGCCAGTATGTACAGTTACATGCGACAGGCAATGAGGCACACTTTTCGTGACACGAGTGACCAAAACACGGTAGGTGGTGCAGGGTTCGAACCCATAACCACAGAAGTGAGCACCCAGCACTGTACAGCCAGTAGCAGTCATGCATTGCATCCTGAAGAATTAATCACCTGAATGCAACAATGTTACATTTTCTAGTCCTTCAATTGTTCTTTGTATTACCCCGGTTCTTATTTTACAAAATTGTTTAGTTAATTGTAAGGCACCCTCTATTCTAAATATTTATAAGTTAACGACACAAATGGTATTGCATCAGCTTGTGCTGCGATACAATTCCCCTACTTCTTTTTATATTATAAATTTTACGCTACTTATTATTGGCAGGTAGTATAAAAATGTATTCCATTTTGTTGTTATCCAACGGTTATGTTGGATTTCGTATTTTTTGATTTTTTTAAACTGTTTTCAGCTTACTTCACACAAACCTTGCTAATTTTCGCACTCTTATCTTAATCAGCCTACTTCATCCTGTGTGATCTACGAAAATAGTTGGTCAGCAGCATGCTTTGAACTGACTCCAATAAATATCTGTATAGGTTATGTCTAACATATGGGACTCGGAGGATACTTAGAATGAGCTTTTTATTCGGCAAACGCAAATTTTCCGCTTCGTATACCTTACCTCTCATTCGTCATTTTGAGTGGATGAGGAATTTGTCAACCTGGTCTGCCTGCGAGACAGGATCAGTCTTGGTGGACTGATGAGCGGTGAAATCTCACCGCCGCTTCACAGGTTTTCATTGCCTTCACTACGTTGAGTTTATTGTGACATCAGCGAGATATCCAGTTGTCTAATAAAGGTTGAGTATACTGCACAGCAGTTCTCTCCTTCGAAACATATAGTCGGGAAACATGCGTGTTAAAGCTGGATGGCATGACAAGGCTTAGGATTCTCATGGAAACATCATGTTAGTAATGTAGATGTTAGACGTGGAGTCTTATGCTGATGAAGTCATAAAATTCCATTGACTCACGTGGCTGGGAGATTTGTTACAAAAGCCCAGTAACCATCTACCCTAACACGAAATGTTGAGTGGGTTAGATTTGGGTTGTAGAAAAGTCATAGGTGATCAAACTTAAACATGGCACCAATTCAAGAAGTCTCTGTCTGTTAGACCAAACTGTTTATGAGAATACAAACTTTTTCGATAAATTTCAGCAACTTGGATTGCGATGCACTAACGCCAGGTTCTAGGTTGATGTTGAATGATTAACTGGTGTAATCTGCAGAGTTACATCCAAGTAAATAGCAAACTTTAGTCAAATGGAAGGCTTCATCATCATAGTTCAAATTTGAGCATTACTGGTTACAATAAGCTCACTACAAACTGTTTCCGTACAAGGTAACCAAAGTCACATTGAGATTACATCAGTTCTTAAAGTGAGTGTACTATTTAAGCAAGACTGAAATCAGTTATGTAATACAAAGGTGTTCTTGCTTCAACCAAATGACCCGGAAGCTTCTCAGTTCTTTTATTTACCATGTATATGTATGAAAGTTGAATAGTATGCAAAAAATGTGTACAAAATACCAGCCATTCAAGACTATGCCAACCTATGATGAAGGATATTGCAAGTTTTAAAATATGAAACCATCGAACTTACCCAATCCTCTGTTCTTCTTTGTTCCTGCATACGACGCATATTTTCTTTATGGGCAGAGTATGTTGAGTACATTGGTGGCTGTTTACACATTGAACTGTTTCTCAAATTAGTCTCTAGAAAAAAGAAAGTCATGTATAAACTTTCGTATAAAAAAAGATTTGTTTTGTTTATAATTTGAAGAAATCATGAGCCTAAGTGTATTGTTAGCTTGCATACGGATGAAATAGCCTTTCAGAATGTATTGTGGAGTCCACTTATTTACCGTATATAAAAATGATCCATGTGAATGTTGTAGAGCTATTCATGCTAGTTAGTAGTATATTTAGTGATTCAGAAAATGTTTTATAACTAGATAATTAATTGCATCTGTTTAAAGGTTAATAATACTATAGATCGACTTTCCGATATCATTCAAGTATTTGTCAGCTATACATGATCAAGCCAAGACAAATTGGTATCTTGATTCAAGTAGAATTTAAAGAACTTTGGCAGAAAAATAAATAAAAATTCCAAAGTCTTTGGGATTCATACTGTTTAACGCTGAAGTTTTTCTTCTGCACACGTGCCAGGCCCTCAAGTGGAATTCCAAGGGGAAACGACAAGTTTGGTGTCCCGTATGAAAGTGACATGGAGGAGATGATGTGAGGAAGAAATGAAAGCTTATGCGCAGTCTTAGCGCTAAGTTGAAAAGACTGCAGAGAAGAGAGTTCAGTGGAGACGTGCTACCGAAGCTCTATGTTCCACTAGGAACCCAAAGGAAAAGTAATAATAATAATAATCTAGTGTTCCTGATAATTATTCTGTCTATAGGCATTTATTTATCGTAAAAGCCATTAATTTCACTCTAATTTACAAAAGATATAAATAAGTGTAAGTTCTTTCTCAAAGTATTTGTATTTATCATTTAGTTCAGGCCTTTAGATCTTCCACTTTGAAATGTTGAGAAAAACTGCTCAGACAAAGAAAAACAAGTGAAAGGTACTTGTGGTACACAACTTGACATAATTGTATAGTGTAAGTCCTATAGAAAACAACTGGCTTTTTCAAGGTTATCTAAAGTAACTATCTGCAAGGGTATTAAGTTTTCCATTATTACAGTTTTAGGTAACTTCATTTTGCTTACCAGTTAAAAGAAACTTGATCAATGTGTGATATTCCCATAGTCGGATGGTGATTAATGCATTACTCTAGTGTACGATTAGTGAATGCAACGGTTTTGTTTCTAAAAGTGTGTGGCTGTGATTCATTGGGTTTAAAAAGTCTATCCTGGCTTCATATTCTACTCCAACTATTTCATCCAGGGCAACCATATAGTATTATAAGCCTCAACACCCTAATTGTACATCATAGACTAGTGCATGGAAATGCACTACTAGGATTGGACTGCATTTTTCGTAAAGATTATCAAGAAATTAACTGTAGGGACTGTTAGCAGTTAGCTCGGTGGAGGCAATTATCACAAAGCTCTTCACCTGGGTTTCATACTTTTTGGTACTCATCAGCATGACGTATCCGCAACCTAGAGGGAACTGATGTCTCACCTGAGATTCAGACTCGCATCACGCAGTGTTACTGTTCGAAAAGTTACCACTGAGGTGTCCAGGACACCAATCACTTACTGTAGGATTGAATTGTGTACATTACCGTCAGTGCATTGTGATAGTGAGTCTCCTAACTTAGTGGCCACATTGCAAAATAATCGACAGAACTCGACCAGCACTTCGAACTAGACAACATGAAGTTGATGACTCTCTAGTGACCAATCAGTGCGCTGTTAACAGAATTGAATTTCTTAGTCACCAGTTTACCGAATTATTGTGGCAATACAAACCACAACTATTTTCAAATCTCTAGGGGTAGTCAAACAAAAAAAACCATCTATATAACCAAAACTTTAGTGATTTGTGGAGTTATACTAGGTCCACCTATTTTCGATAGTGTTGGTTGTGCGGACTTATCTTCTTGTACAGAAATGATGACTGCAAATGAGAAGAAAATGGAGTTGACTAAATGTTTCCCGAGGTATATTGCTTTTAATCTTCGTATCAACAAACCATCAGTTCCGTTTCTGACGGATTCAGCTTATGGATAAAAACGTAAAGATATGACTGTGTAGACATTGTGATCTATAAAGGACAGCTACATAAAACCCGTTCATATGACAAGTCAGACAGACAAAGTCAACGTACAATACCACATAAAGTTGCATACTTCACAGAGGTATACAAAGAATAATTGGATGAAAAAAGACTGATATGAAAATAGACAAAGTTGTTTGAGATAATAAACAGCCTGAAGATAACTGTTAATGAAAATATTCAAGCTATAGAAGCCATCAAGCAGTGCATACATTTGTGCCATTTTGGTCGACTGATTCATTTTGTCTCAAGAACCCCAAACATGCAGTCTACATCTCTTCACATGGCTTACAAAAACGGCCATGGACTTCGTTGACTGGTCCGGCGTATTCGTTTGGCCTCCCTGAGCTTTATCTCAACCTAATTTAACTTCTCGTAGTATATCACGTCAAGGTAGGTGGTTGATCGGCATGCGTTGTACATGTCCAAGCCATCTCGACCGACTGACGTTCACAACTTCATTATCATAACAAACAGGTAAAGACCTATCTGATAAGGCTTACATCAAATCTGCTTCTAGTACACCTATCCATAGAGTACTGAGTTGTAAATTCATTGGTGTCCGGTTCCAGCATTATTCAAATCCAAAATCACTTTAAAAATTTCAATTTCATGCAATTCCATGGAATAATTCTTTCAACAAAAGGATGTAGAAAATAATGTCAGACTATTTTCGTATATTTATACCTAAGGTATGTAAGGTAATAGTTAGATTCAAAGATACTTTCATCATGAAAGCGTTGATCAACTGCATCATCCAGGCTCCGAACTCGTCAGTAGTGTGCACATAGGATAAACCGGTAATATATGGCACTGTCGATCATTTATATCATTATAACATTTCACATGGGATCCTAGTGGAACATAAAACTTAAGGAGCAGGCCTCCGTTCCACTCTGTTCGATTCAGTCTTCTCAACCTGGCACCAAGACTGCCCACAAGCTTTCATTTCTTCCTCACATCATCTCCTCCATGTCACCCTCACATGGCACACCCAAATCGTCGTTTCCCATCTGAATTCCACTCAACAGACCGAACTGGCACATGATGTCCTCAAACCGTCTTCTCAGTGTATGTCCACTCCATCTCCACTTTATTACAGTACATATTTGTTAGGTGATAGGTTCCTGCTTCGTTGGTTCGTTGACAGGCCAGTCAGAGTTCCTTGTTGCTTATTCTTTCTCACCTTCCCATCTGATCCTCGGTATCGACCGAGTGTAGGCGGCAGCTGTTGATGAGTGTCTGTGGTTTGTTGGCAGTGCTTTTCGTGACACGCCAAGTTTCTGAACCATACAGCAGCACTGACTTACTGCACTGAATTAGTGTTGAAAATCCGTATCTCGTTCACGCTTTGTGCTGAGTGCAGTGCAGTAGATCTCCACACTGAACTGCACAGATTAATGAAGGCCTGTCATGCTGTCTTTCCGATGATGCCTTTGACATCCTCATTTGTGCCTGTGTCGTCTGTAGTTGAAATGATGCTGCCTGTCTAGGTGAGTGTGTAGGTGAAAGAGACTAATTCCTCCAGGTCTCTCCCCTTCATGGGGACTAGTGCCTCTTGTTGTTGATGCTGTTGTTAGTTGGATATCTGCATCACCTCCGTCTTCTCTACAGTCACTTGAAGTCCCGTCTTCGCTGCTTTGCCTCATCACCTCTCCTGTCAACTTGTTGGTTTTAGTCTGTACATATTCGAGTTTGTGCGACAAGACATTAGACATGAATCAGCATCAGCAAAATACAAATCTTCGAAGCTCTTTCCATCCGTCCAGTCAGCGTATTCCCATCTTCTCACTCCTCACAATCGTCTGCTGCATCATCCAGTTCAGTGCAGTCAGCCACAATCAGGAAGATGATCGGTGATAGTAGACAGTCTTGCCTTACATGTCAACCTATCTTCACTTCAAAGGCGTCACTGAGCTTTCCATTGTGGATCGCTGGGCATGTGCCGTATTCATATAGCTGGCTGTTGAACGAGATTGATGAAGGTTTGTTGTATTCTGTAGTGTTGAAGCATCTGCCTGCCTAATTACTTCTCGGTCGGCGCTGTCGAAGGCCTTTTCAAAGTCGATGAAGTTGTGGTGGGGAGTTGACTACCATTCATTACTCTGTTCGATGATGAGGTGTAGCGTAGCGTCGCGTTGCAATCTGATTTGGACATGATTTGTTCTTCCTGAATCCAGTCAGCCTGCTCCTCACAGTCGTAATTTTGAATCCATGGCATCTCTCAGTCTCTCCAGGATGATGAGGGTGAATATTTTGCTTGAGATGGACAGGGATGGAGCATGATTCCGTGCGAGTTCTTGCAAAGACTTAGGTCTCCGTTCTCTGGGAGCTTGACAATGTGCCGCCCTTCCAATCGATCAGCAAGCACCTTTCCTTACTTCCTTCTTCCTTGGAAGTCTTCTGTGATAGTGGTGTGAGGATGTCCTCTGTTGTCTGTGGGTGTGTTTTCAATGCTTCTGTCAGAATTGATCTGGTCCTGCTGCTTTCGTGGATTTCAGTAGTTTTATGGCATTCGGGACTTGTGCTTTTGTCAGAGGACTTGTGTTCACTGGTAATTCTGCGTTTGCTGGTGGTATATCTTTTATATAATATGGTTTATTTTTATAAGACAGAAGGAAACATCAACTATGTTGGTTACTCATTTTTGCATCAAGTTTGTGACAATATTTTTTACTGAGAGTATGATTTTTGAAATGAGTAAGCAGTTTTCACTTTTCAAGCATAAACCAGTGTTAGGATTGCTGATGCATTCTATATAAAATAAATTTTTCCTATTGATACTGTATTTTTCCTTTATTTTAGATAAACGGTGTTATAAATAACAAAATTATCTGTAGGACCTTTTGAACAAAGTATGAATATTAAAACAATAGTGTGTTACAGTAATGATGAGCAGTGGCTAGCAGTGGGATCTAGGATGCGAATTTCGTCCTATTTGGGACTCGTCAGCTGGATGTACCTGCCTCCCAGTGAGTGATGTTCTTCCCACCGGGAAGCTGTCGCGTTTGAATCGATCTCTCCCAAGTCCGAGTCCCAGTGGGAACATCACTCACTGGGAGTCAGGTACATCCAGCTGACGAGTCCCAAACAAGACGAAATTTGCATCCTAGATTCCACTTCTAGCCACTTCCCACCATCACTATACATAATTAAAACACAGGCAATATCAAGGCGTCCTTACAGGAGCCCATATGCCAATACAGACTGATCAATTCGGTTCAATCAACGACGGTGTCATACAAGGAATAACACTAAAATAATGTGTTACGTGTTCCACTTTTCAAATGGTTACTTGGTCCAGTGAATATTTACTGGTAACCAATAGAAACTTTTCAAATGTAAAATAAAGAAAGGACTAATGACTGCCAGTTAAATATATTTGATTGACTGTTAATGACTTGAATTACTTGGTGTATAAGATGATAACAAAAACTGACACTTTCTGGAACGTTATTACTTACGCAAAATAGGTCGGATAATATTTATATTATGTAGGTGAACTAACCTGATAACCATGCTGTTTTAGTCATCGATGTCGGTCCACTGATATTTGTTTGACTTGCTGTTCTATGCGGCTGAACTAGAAAACGATGAGAAAAAAAGAATACAAAAATAGTATTATTCAAGACAACAGTGAAATATCTACTCACTTTATTATAAAAACAATCAGTCAAGTAACTCATTGATCTGTTATGTCTGATGATGACTGTTTCAGTGCTGTGCCAAGAGATACAACTACTGTCCACAAGGAAATATAATTTTGGCTTGTAAAATGGTCACGATAATAGTCAGTGATTTATATGTATTGCGGTCAGCTCTAACGCCACAAATATCACTTATCAAAATCATTATTTTATCTCAAATTATATAAGTAGTAACGAGATGAAATAGTTGCATATGACTAAAGCATTTCTCATTGTCCAAATGATGTAAACAGTATTTAGTAATACTGTAGCTTGTTATTCCCAGTTGTTGACTGAATCGATCTGCTATTGTTGGCATATGATCTTCCTCTATGGATGCCTCAAGATAGCCATTTTATTTTATTTTGACAGAGAGAAGGATAAATGTTGGGTGTTGGTTTCAAGTCTTTCAATGAGAATCTCAACATTACGAGGCAAATATGTCTAGCTGACGAATCGTAAACAAAAGGGAACAAACCTTTCGGATTCTCAGGCTAGCTAGTAGTATTTATCCTTACTACTATCTTTTATGATAGTTTGTTATATTTAAAGTTGAAAATGATGTATATTCTGAAAGGAGTTGAGTGCTGAGTCAGGTTTAATCATTATGCATACTCTGCTGAAGAAGCTGTAGGATACACAGCGAAAGGTTCAGAAAAGTCTTGTTTTTGGTTTTCTAAACACACCGGAATTATGTATAGTAGTGGGCAGTGGCTAGCAGTGGAATCTCGGATGCGCATTTCGTCCTACTTGGGACTCGTCAGCTGGGTTCAACTGCTAGCCACTGTCCATCATCACTATACATAATTAAAACACAGGCAGTATCAAGGCAGCCACACAAGAGCCCATATGCCAACAGAGACTGATCAATTCGGTCCAACCAACGACGGTGTCATACAAGCAATAACACTAACACTGGGATTATATTAAAACTTATTTATATAATGATGCATTGGGTTTAATTTATGTACTTTTAGCAGGAATGCAAAGTAACAAATAGTAACTGAAGGGATTTACAAACGTTGCTGAACTATGCCTTAGTTTTATGTACATAAATCGAGTGAAGAAGTGAATCCATAGAAGGGTTCAAGAATTCGATAGTTAGTTTACCAAACTGCAGTTACAAATACTAAGCGCGATTGAGCAAAAACTCAAAAACGATACAATGATTGTTTTTACGCCTGTATAGCAGCGGCAAAGCATCTACCCTTGGAACAGAAAGAAACGACTTATCAACTACCATATTTCTGCAATGGATATTCATCTCGTACCTACACTCCATTTTGTCTTTTTCGATCGAAATATATTGCTGTATAAATCACTTGTGTCTAGATTCATTGTAACTATGTTTTGTTACTGATAATTAGATAGCCATGTACCAAAATGGAATTACACTTTCAGTTGTCTTGATGACTTTCTGTCAGAAAATCAAGAGACTGTCATGATGAGAGATGCGTATTGCGAATGCATGGTGTTACTTTCAGGCTCAAAGATATTACCTGGCTGCCGAGAAAGAAGAGGATGAATAAATCAAAGTTACTAAGATATACAGTATTTTGGGTAAGGTAAAGTCAATTCACTTACACCACTGTAAGAAATTTCGGGTATTTTCATGCTTTCAATCGTAATGTCTATAGGACCCCTGTATAGGTAGGCTCCAGCTTTCTACACAAGTCAAGTTAGAAACTTCTTGGTGTGATGAAGTGTCTTATTATGACTTTTAAACTTTCTTTAGCTTATTCTACCACGGTTTACGTTGCACTTCGAGGTGTTAGATATCATATCACAGCATGCGTCAAGGATATTCCAGGTTGGTAACCAAACTCATTATTTTACCCTAATTTATCACCAAAGAATTTGTGCTCAACCTTAGAATTGCTCATTTTGCCTTTTAATCACAAATATGCTATGCACAGAGGTCAATTTTGACTGCAAAAGTTATAATTACTTTGTTTTGTCCACTTTATATATCATCCATGCCTTATAGACGTAGCGTAGAGTAGTAGAGACTTCTTCTACTCTTGCAGAAAGTGGTGGATAACTAGTAGGTGTCAGAGAAAAACTATCATAATAAACTGTCATTTATACCCATGGTGACTGAAGCAGTCAGCAAACTTAGCAACCTCATATTATGTAGCTAAACTAGGTTTCGTTGGTGACCAGTCCTGTAGAGTTATCTTGTATTTGATCCGTGGAGAAGGGTGTTCTAAATATAACTTGGTATTTGGTAAGAGTGTTTAAATGATATTGATGTAATTCATTAGCCTTCTGAAAGAAAAGTGTATCGTCTACTTTCTTTACATCATCCAGAGATTGTGAATTAAAAAACCTATAGGATAGTACTCGTTGTCATAAGAATGTCATGAAGCTCAGAGCCCACATGAATATCGCCTTCTTGTAAGTAAATGTCTGTTACACTGCAGTGTATAAGAGCAAGTTGTAATACTTTACAATGCTATAAATAATACATCCATAGTCAATATGGATAAATAATCTTTTCTGTAAGTTATCTGATGGTCAGTGATCATGTAAATCAACTACATAAACAGCTGTTCTTGTCTATATTCTAACTAGTTCATGAGAAACAGGACTATTACTTCCTGTTCTCCCTTCAATTATAGTTCTCATGAGTGTCGGGACAATATGCAACTGATCAGTTATGCTCAGATAAACTCCCAACTGTACAATAGTAATTCTTTTCATTCATAAAGCAACAATTCACTTTAAAGAAAGCCTAGAGTCTGACATTAACCAGTCACTTCTTATATACAGGTCATCATGTATAAAATAAATGAAATGAGACTAAATAAAAAACATTACAATAGGAATGAATTCCATATTGGTTTAACACATTCAGGTATAATGAAATTCCTATACTAATACTTTATTTATACTCGTTTTATAATTTCAAACGTTCATAGACAGAGTAATGTATGATATGCACACATGAGTTTACTTTGTAAATAGACAGAATCATGATGCATTCTCAACACTGATGAAACACTTTATACACTTTAACCCTCTGTTTTAAATCTGATTTAGGACTGAAAATCATGTGTTCCACTGTAAACCATGCAAATTTGTTGTATAAGAAAATGAAAGTCAACCAGATACATGCTGCAGGCAGAAATTCATCACAATAACATAATCATAACAAAATACACATTCACTATTCGGCAACTAAATCAGTAAACAGTTTATAGGATTAAAAAGAAAAAGGATGAAAAGGGAACATAAACAGTTATATATATCAACAATACAATACTACTCATAAGCATTTGTAAGTAGCATTTTGTTCGACAACAGTTACCGATGAATCTATAAAACATAAGTAATCAATAACTACAATTATGAGATATAATCGCAAGTTTATGGAAAACTGTATGAAGTAGGTAAATACAAAATGATGTGAAAAGTGATTACTTTGACAAAATTAACATAATTTTTTGATAGCTTCCAGGACTTTTTATTCCAAAGAGACAGAACCGGTAAAGTACGGTATGTGTGCAAAATACAATGAATGCCTTTGACAGTTGAAACAACTCTAAATTTTATTTACACTGGATGGAATTCTACACTTCCTACTCGACTTATACTGTAAGATTATATTACAAGGCGGCATACAGCACAGACTGATAACAATCAAAAAATCACTGTAAATATGGTGGTACTGGGCTGGTCGGCATGTCAACTTGCAGTAGTGCAGTTTGCGAAGAGGTGAACTTAAAGAGTCAATGACTAGTTACAATAATAGCACTAAAAGTCAAATCCCTTTTGTATGAAATTCAAGATTTATGACATCGCTAGAATCTTTCATTGCGCAGGCACTAGACTGATGACGCATATGACAAGAAATATGACAAAACATCTAAAAAAAGAGCAATTCTAGACAGGACGCAGGAGAGTAAACATTATATACCGAGATGGCACTGAAATTCTCTGCTGACGACCAGCATTTCAGGGATTCCTGACTAACTAATTATTAATAACATTATTATGATTCACTTGGGTTCCTAGTGGAACATAGGAATTCAGGAGCACGCCTCCCCTCCACTCTGTTCGATTCACTCTTTTCAACCTGGCACCAAGACTGCCCACAAGCTTTCATTTCTTCCTCACATCATCTCCTCCATGTCACCCTCACATGGCACACCAAACTCGTCGTTTCCCATCTGAATTCCACTCAACAGACCGAACTGGCACATTATGTCCTCAAACCGTCTTCTCAGTGTATGTCCACTCCATCTCCACTTTATTACAGTACATATTTGTTAGGTGATAGGTTCCTGCTTCGTTGGTTCGTTGACAGGCCAGTCAGAGTTCCTTGTTGCTTATTCTTTCTCACCTTCCCATCTGATCCTCGGTATCGACCGAGTGTAGGCGGCAGCTGTTGATGAGTGTCTGTGGTTTGTTGGCAGTGCTTTTCGTGACACGCCAAGTTTCTGAACCATACAGCAGCACTGACTTACTGCATTGAATTAGTGTTGAAAATCCGTATCTCGTTCACGCTTTGTGCTGAGTGCAGTGCAGTAGATCTCCACACTGAACTGCACAGAATAATGGAGGCCTGTCATGCTGTCTTTCCGATGATGCCTTTGACATCCTCATTTGAGCCTGTGTCGTCTGTAGTTGAAATGATGCTGCCTGTCTAGGTGAGTGTGTAGGTGAAAGAGACTAATTCCTCCAGGTCTCTCCCCTTCATGGGGACTAGTGCCTCTTGTTGTTGATGCTGTTGTTAGTTGGATATCTGCATCACCTCCGTCTTCTCTACAGTCACTTGAAGTCCCGTCTTCGCTGCCTTGCCTCATCACCTCTCCTGTCAACTTGTTGGTTTTAGTCTGTACATATTCGAGTTTGTGCGACAAGACATTAGACATGAATCAGCATCAGCAAAATACAAATCTTCGAAGCTCTTTCCATCCGTCCAGTCAGCGTATTCCCATCTTCTCACTCCTCACAATCGTCTGCTGCATCATCCAGTTCAGTGCAGTCAGCCACAATCAGGAAGATGATCGGTGATAGTAGACAGTCTTGCCTTACATGTCAACCTATCTTCACTTCAAAGGCGTCACTGAGCTTTCCATTGTGGATCGCTAGGCATGTGCCGTATTCACATAGCTGGCTGTTGAACGAGATTGATGAAGGTTTGTTGTATTCTGTAGTGTTGAAGCATCTGCCTGCCTAATTACTTCTCGGTCGGCGCTGTCGAAGGCCTTTTCAAAGTCGATGAAGTTGTGGTGGGGAGTTGACTACCATTCATTACTCTGTTCGATGATGAGGTGTAGCGTAGCGTCGCGTTGCAATCTGATTCGGACGTGATCTGTTCTTCCTGAATCCAGTCAGCCTGCCCCTCACGGTCGTATTTCGAATCACCTCAGCCTCAATCTCTCAGTCTCTCCAGGATGATGAGGGTGAATATTTTGCTTGAGATGGACAGGGGTGGAGCATGATTCCGTGCGAGTTCTTGCATAGACTTAGGTCTCCGTTCTCTGGGAGCTTGACAATGTGCCGCCCTTCCAATCGATCAGCAAGTACCTTTCCTTACTTCCTTCTTCCTTGGAAGTCTTCTGTGATAGTGATGTGAGGATGTCCTCTGTTGTCTGTGGGTGTGTTTTCAATGCTTCTGTCAGAATTGATCTGGTCCTGCTGCTTTCGTGGATTTCAGTAGTTTTATGGCATTCGGGACTTGTGCATTTGTCAGAGGACTTGTGTTCACTGGTAATTCTGCGTTTGCTGGTGGTATATCTTTTATATAATATGGTTTATTTTTATAAGACAGAAGGAAACATCAACTATGTTGGTTACTCATTTTTGCATCAAGTTTGTGACAATATTTTTTACTGAGAGTATGATTTTTGAAATGAGTAAGCAGTTTTCACTTTTCAAGCATAAACCAGTGTTAGGATTGCTGGTCCTGCTCCTTTCTGGATTTCATCATTTTTATGGGATTCAGGACTTGTGCGTTTGTCGGAGGACTTGTGTTGACTGGTAATTCTGCATTTGCTGGTGGTATTTCCGGATGAGGTGCAGGTAATAGTGGTAGTGGGCTGAAGAGTTTTTTGAAGTGGTCAGCATATTCGGATCCTTGTTTCTCCTCCTTAGTAACTAGCTTTCCTTCACTATCTCTCATTGGTTCCATCCGTGTTGATCTCCATCCCAGATAGTAACCTGGTTATTTGATATAATTTTGTTAGCTCTCCTACCTGCATCCTGTTCTGCTTCACTTGCCAGTGTGTCGTAGAAATGTCTTTTGTCTTTGCGCGCACTCTTCTTCACTTGTTTGTCCAGTGTAGTGTTTAATAGGTTTTGTTCAGTTCCTCTTTTCGTTGATCATCCCTGCACTGCATTGGTCCATGTTCTGCTTCACCATTTTCCTCTCCTCCATGTGTCCGTCGAGATCCATTCCTTGTCCTGTTTTTTCTTCCTTCCTAATACTGTTATGCAGGTTTCCTTCCACATCTCTATCACAAGGTTTCCAGTGTTCTTTCACGCCCAATACTTCAGGTATGTTGCTCAGTGTCTCACATTTCATTCTGATGGCTGATATGAAGATGTCTTTTGCAGTTTCGTCCTTTAGTTTCTGTTGTGGATGTGGAACTCGAATTGCATTCTATCATCACCGGCTTCTGTGAAGGCTTTCAACTTGATTTTGAATGTCGGTTTCTTGAGGTAGTTAGTGAATAGTGTGAACCTACATCTGCTCCCCTACTTGAGCCCGTCTTGTGTCCAGTAGGCTGCGTCTCCACTTTCTCCACATTGAGATGAAGTTGATCTGATTTTTAGCGTATCCATTTGGTGAAATCCATGTGGCTTTGTGGATATTCTTGTGTTTATACACAGTGACTCCAATCACCAAATCACTGAATGAGCAGAAGTCTGCAAACAGTTCTTTATTCTCATTCATCATTTCACTGAGCGCTTCTTGACCCATGGTGAGTTCTCATTGTATGTTGTTGGCTCCCATTTTGACACACATATCACCCATTAGAATTTTGATGTCACCGTCGGCAACTGAGGTCCTGTCCAGTACTGATTGAAGTTGTCCTGAGAATTCCTCCTTCTTCTCATGATCCGCATTATTTTCAGGTGCGTGGTATTGGCATTGTATGATTGTGACATTCCTTCCTTTTGATTTGAATCTTGTTGTCATGACCGTGGAGGAGGAGATTGGTTCCCATTGCATGAGAGCTTTCGACGCTCTTGGGGACATCATGACAGCCACTCCCTCAGTGTGCTAGTGGTTGTCGTCTCGGTAACCAGAGTAGATTATTAATCCTTTAGTTGACAGTTTGAAGAGTCTACTTCCATTCCATTTGCTTTCGCAAATTCCTAACACTTCGATGCGATACCTGCTCATCTCGTTTGCAATCTGGACTGCCTTGCTAGGTTCAAACATGGTGCGGACTTTCCATGTCCCCATTCTTCTATTTTGCTTTCACCGAGGAAGAAGCCGCACCGACTACTTGGCTTCCCGAAGGCTTTCAACAACCTGTGTCATTTCGTCTCCCCGATTACAGCGAGGAATAATTTTATTTCTATTTCTTATATTTTCTTTATGATTTGAAGTTTCTGTAGTGGTTGGATTGGTTTTCCGGTTGCTGGCCGTATACCCAACCTTCCCTCTTTATATGGGCTTGGATCTGGCTAGTAACTAGTGAACTAGTTAACCAGGTGAGGTACAATTAGAATTTTATGTACATCACGTACATTTCCATGTATACAGATAATGTCACAACATTAAACGAAGTTTTGAACCTCGAACTAAACAGACAAGTCAAAGTAATGTATACAAAACTAAGAATTCAATTGATGTACTAAAAATTAATGTTAGAGTACCTTAGAAACAGAAAACAACATTCCGTAAAAGTCAGATGACTCGTTTTTGTGCATATGAGTTGCTGTGGTTACCAAAAACACCTTCTGTGTAGTTAACTGAAAAAAAATTATACTCAGTCTGGGATTTCTCCTCTTAAATGAAGCCTATTTCATACACTGTTTTATAATACTTGCAATTACTAGGAATGCTCAATCTCTGATAGCATCTGAGCATTTAGAACAAACATCTTGATATTACGTAATAGTTTCATGATGGTGTTATTCGCTGTTATCGAGTAAATACTAAAATTAGAACAGAGATAAATCCATTTATTCTAAAATGATGATCAACAGTAACTGAAAGTATTTGTGTGTAATAAATGACATTAATTGTACACATGATGGCTCTCTGTGACTACTTCCGAGTTCTGATTGAGTTCCATTGATGTTTTTGCAATATGAAACACCAAGTTAGAAAATTGATAGTCATATTTTACATACTCATTTATCACATCTATTTCCCTGTAAATCTCATAGAAATGCATTCATACGCACTGCTGTTGTCTTCAACATCTCAGATATTTACCACTTCCTAGTAAGAATACTAACATCTCTAAACTAATCCGTTAGATTTTATCTATTACTCATCATTTATTTAGCATTTTCTGAATAACGTTAGCTACATTTTATAAAATACGATTGTTTTTGCATAGTTTTCAGTGGTCAACTATATTCAAGGCTAATTGAGAAGACAGAATTAGAAAAAATTACCTTTAGACATAGGATATTGATAATGAAGCTCTTCTTCAGCTCCTAAAATTAAAGAAAACTGGGAATTATGATTACATAAATAAAGAAAATGAAAGTTGTTAAAACATTTTTTGTTTATTTGACGTAAACATTTTGGAACACAAATTATACTAAGGTTTCCATTCATAAAAGAAATATCACATCATATCGATAAAGGAGAATAGGTAGACAGACGGATGAAATCAACGAAGATCACCACACACAAGTGTATCGCTTCAAGTTGCCACACTTCACAGTAGTATACAGAGAACACGTGGATAGAAAAAGAATGGTGTCAAAGTAGCCAAAGTTGTTTAAAAGAATAAACAGTTAGAAGATAACGGTTAGTGTGAATATTATAGCTTTAGATGTCAAGGAGTGAATGTATTTGCTTCATTTTGAGCTATCTTCAGTCGAGTTACCAAGAGTTTTCAACTACCGATTCATTTCATGTCTAAGACCTCAACCAGCTAGTCTTCATCTCCTCATACGGCTGAGACAAACAGTGAATGATTTCATGGACTGGTTGGCCGCCCTGAGGTTTATTGCTATCTAATTCAACTTCCCCTAACATGTCATTTCGAGGTAGATGATTGATCGGTATGCGTTGTACATGTCCAAGTCATTTCAGTCGAGTAAGCTTCACAAACTTATCAATCGACTAGCCTATCTTGCCCAATATCCTTCATCTGACTAACCTTAACATTGCTAACACGGTGATTCCATCAAACATGACCAATGGTGTTTATTTGAAGTAGTCTCTTTAGTTATATCAATAAAACACTCTAGTTGATTGGGCACCTGGTATCATAAGAATGAATCAACAGATGTGTACATGTATTCAGATGACAATTAGATGAAACGCTGGATGATTGAAGTTAAATCCTGTGTCCAATGGCTTAAATCATGTCACAATCTATACTTTTATTTCATTTTCAATTATGAGTCTATCAAATAACATTTTTCTCATAAATTGCAAGATTAATTCACTTTATTACCAGTATTTGATGTCACATTAACTTAAGGGCAAGTAGCCCTTTTGTAATTTCTGAGTAGTTTTTGTTAGAAATTTGTCTTTTCTTTCACATGACAACAGTTAATGGGTTGTCACGTCTAACAAATACATTCAGGTTACTTTGAAAACAATAAGCCTTTGAAGTTAGTTTATTTAGTAAATATCTAGTTGATTACCGTGCACTACTAGAGCAATTTATAATCACGCAAACGGTACTTGACGTCATGGTAGTACATTCCCTTTTTTTAAATATTATTCAAAGTAGAAACATCAGAATAGAGGCTTTTCATTGTAATGAAAAAAAAATGTTTTCAAAAACTAAGCCTTCCATACCAAGCGTAAATTTTTCTTTGAAATATGCTGAACACTTTACACCGTTCATCATGGTTTCAAGACGTTCTCTTGACTATACTCATTATATCACCAGCTTCTCGTTGGATGATAAAGAGTCAATAGATCCAAAACCCTGCTTGATCCAAGTTTCGTGCTTGCTAGCACTCATTACAAAGAGATATTTACAATCATGAGAAAATGAATGTTCCCTAGATAATTCAAATCTGTACCACTCACTATTGAAGTCAGGGACTTAACCAATTATCGAATCGGGCTATGATTGATTCACTGTAGGACTGGACTATGCACAATAATTGATTACTAGTGGATAGTCAATGTAGCTATTTATTCCAAAGTACTCAAATCTAATCAGAATATGCAGATCAAGTTTCGTAATGTAACCGCTAAGCAGAGTGATGTGCAACTGCTTTGCGTTTCATCTTGATTATATTTTAAGTTGAAATTAACCAGTATAATGCATATATGATAGAATTAGTGTAACAACTGAGTCGCTATTGACGTTATACAGGCGCTTCAAAAACCTACTTTTCATGAAATTATTCAATTCTGACTGATTGTGAAACTTTATTTTGCTCAGCCTGAGTTGTTTTTCAGTGTGTATGTGTGTGACAAAGTTATGATATTACAACTTGTGAATCTCAGTCGTTGATCCAGTCGAATTGATCGATCACTATAGGCATAAGAGTTGCTGAGTGAATGCCTTGATATTGTCGGTATTTTAAACTTTGATATTAATGATGAAGTTAAGGGTGTGCATTTCGTCCTATCTGGGACTCGTCAAGTGCATGAGCCTGCCTTCCAATGGGTAATATTGTTATCACTAACACTTGAACTGAGAACCGACCACTTCGAATGCCAGGACATTATTGGTTACGCCACTGAGTTATAACAGTCACTTCGCTTCAGCTGAAGGGTCATAAATGGGATGAAGCTAGCTGCCATGCCTCATTACTAATGAGAGCGTAATGTTAAATACTATCATGTATGTGAACAACATCAACACTTTGTAAAGAAAACAATTAGCTTTTCAAACATCTACATTCTCAGCTTCACTGCAGCATGGTTTCGTTTGTTTCACTAGTCGAATTACTATGAATATTTATGAAACAAGTAATTGAAACAAACAACTATTGTAAACGTCAAAATTTCCAAACTACTAAATGACATTGTTTAGTAGTATCCTTAGTATTATAAATCTCAAGCGATACAACCTGAAACATATTTTCGTTCATTTCTACTCATATATATATATATATATATATATATATATATATATATGCATATACAATGTAGCTTGCTACTGATAAGAATATATTTCAGTTGGAGGAACATTGGAAACCTAGGAGCACTGGACAGCTATTTCTTCCTAGTACGGGAATCCCTGGCAGTACGCACCCATAACTCATCCCCATCAAGTATCAAGCCTGGAACCCTCAAGTTCAGGGGCTAGCACACTACCATTGAGCCACTGATTACCAAACTGAAACCAATAAATCCCCACAAATCCCCGGATTGAGATAATCCAGTGCTCATTGGTGACTAGTTTCGAGAGGTGATTCCTGAAGTTCCAATGGGAAGTCATGACCGGTCAAGGAAAGCCAGTGAACGTAAGGATAAGTACTAAATGATGACACTGGGTAATGATTTAACGTGATGGCCATGGAACCCAAAAGTCCTGGGTTTGACCTCTGGTGGGGTTGAGTCATGGATACCCACTGCTGAGGAGCCCCAAACTAGGACGAAACTACGGTCCAGTGCTCTCAGGTTTCCAATGTTCCTCCCATTAGTGCCAGTCTATGATGAATACCATAGTGAAAAGTGAGATGATTAGGGCTAGGGGAAATTTCCTTTCTTTCCGACAAAGCCATTCTCTTAGTCATACATTCGTGAATATATAGTAGAAACGATAGAACATTCTAGGGTAACTTCTGGTCAAAGGTAAAAACAAACTGCATGACAAAGGAACGTTACACAATATTTATAGGTGTTTAAAACTGGAAAATAAACGAAATGATAACAAAATGAGATACAGTTACATCATAAAGGAATTAGATAGAGTGATCCATATTCTACGATGATCATGGCAAAGGTGAACAGAAATACATCTTCAGCTCTGTAATAGAACACTTTTTAAACTCAGAATACTTGACCTTTTTCGAAAAGTCCTATAGAAGTTTGTACAAAGTGTGATCAAATCACCCGAAAACAGTAAGTATAAGACATCTGGGCATAGCTAAAGCATTAGCAATTCAAAACCTGAAACCATCAATATACTTTCAAAAGAAATATGTACAATTTCTCTCCTTATCACAGCTATCGTAGAAGATTCATTACCCTACATAGTTCTTTTATAATGTAACTATATATATGACTTTGTAATCGTCTTTTTTATTTCTCTCTTTTAAACGTTTAGAGACATTAGGTAACTTTCCTTTGTTATACAATTTATTTTGATCTTTGACCAGAAATCACTCTAGAAAGTTCTATCATTTCCACTTTGTATTCATGAATGTAAGGCTAAAGGAATCATTTCGTCAAAAGAGAGAAATTTTTTCTTCACAGTAATCATCTCTCTTTTCTTATGATTGGATTTGTTTTCTTCCAATATTCAGTGTGAAGTTAATCTTTTCTGAGATTCCATTCTCAAGATATACAACTGTACATTGAATATTACACTTAGTTGATAACATAAAAAAAGGAATGTTTCAAGTAATACCTTTTTAAATAATATTTTAATGTTGAATAACACATTGAACAGTCGAAAAAAGCAGTTACGTATTATTACATGTAGTAATTAAAACAAAGATTTTTAGGGAGTTAAGCGATAAGAATTTATCGAGTTAAGTAATGCAATCTAGGTGAAAGAAATAGATGGGTGCAATGTAAAAATCAAACATTTAAGGTTTGATTACTTCTAGACCCGGAGATTAGGCTTTATAGGATAAATTCTCATCGATTTAGCAGTTTTTTTAAAGTGTTTTCAGTAGAATACCTTGTATGAGATTCTCATGAAATCGATAGATGGCGGTGAATTCCTTTTTTTCTGAGTTGTCACACAACGTATTCTCAAACATATTACATCTTAGCAGCTCTTCAATTTTGATTGTTTATACTTTTAGAATGAATTCATCACAACTTTCAATCATATTGTATCATTTAGTTTAACAAAATATTATTATTTCAGTTTTGATAAATCTTTTTTTGAATTACTACCTTTCGAATATCGAAATCCATTCGGCAACCTTGTGTTTATTCGTCCAGCTGGCTGTGAGTCACATCTATCTTGTGAGGAATAATGATACAACTACTTGGTTGCATAAACGTTGAACCCATGATTCACTGGTTAAAAGTTGACTCCCTAGACGTCTGAGCCACAGCTCCACTTTTAAGCTTCCTATTCCAATTTCTTAATGTGTAATGGAAGCTGGTTCTTATTCAGAAATATTTCATGGTGCATTCCTTTTCAGAAACATCTTACATTCAGTTGCCATGACAAAGCTGAATAAAGCAAGAACAAAGACATTCATAGAATAAAATGAGCTTATTTCATTTCACTTCTTTTCATGAACTACCTGAGTACAGCCTACAATTGGGGTAAAGAATTAGTAGTTATAATGACATAACACACTCTAAAATATTTAGGAATGAATGGAGATTTGAAATCCAAGATGAACAATAAGGTGGTAAGTCAAGGAAACAGAATATTATAAGTTGGAAATTGTGAACCACTGGAAATCGACCCAGTGGCTGAATGCTTAACGCGTTCGCCGTGAAACCTGAAGGTCCTAGGTTCGACCCCTAGCCTGGTCGTGGGTGCGTACTGTTCAGGAGTCCCATACTAGGATGAAACAGTTGTCCAGTGCTCACAGTGCTCCCCAACTGATGTCAGTCCATGATGAATACTACTTTCAAATTAAAAATTCCCATTCATCTCAAGAATAGTCATAAATCTTAGTCAAAATCAGTGATAATTTATATTTGATGAGATAGAAAATTTTAGAGCTGTGGAGAGGAGGGGAACAAAAACAGACAGAGGTGTAAAAGAAGGGTTTGTTAAAGAGCTAATAGGTTATTGAATTATATGGAAAAGCTAGAGAAACGTTTGTCCGAGTGATTAACAGTCAGTAAGTAATTAATGAATAGATGATGCAGCGAAGAAAAGGAAGACTGTGTGCATACAATTACAAGGGTAAAGAAAGGTTAATTACAGTATCTTTCTGAGTACATAGGTCAGTTTAGAAATGTTTGACGAAGAGAGCTTCGGTAAGCGGTAATAGACATGGCGTCTTTTGTTTGTTGATTGTCCTGAAGGATTGAGAAACATCTGTTTGATGTCGTGTTCACACTAGGCACTTAGCGATCATGCTAGTAAAGACCTTTCTACCTTACTTTTACCCCCTTCTTTTGTACTTGCTTCCACTCAACCTGATACTTTTTTTCAGATTTTTCATGTAATTTCATAATCGATTAGCTCTTTAACAAACCCTTCTTTTATACCTCTTCACAGCTCCAAAATTTTTCATCTCATCACATATAAATTCCTACTGATTTTGATTAAGATTTGTAATCATTAATCCTGCTATTTCCTTAACTCATCACCTTATTGTTAATCTTGAATTTTAAATCTTCATTTATTCCTAAATATTTTAGAGTATGTTATATCATTATAACTACTAATACTTTATCACAGTTATAGGCTGTACTCAGGTAGTTGATGAAAGGAAGTGAAATGAAATAAGCTCATTTTATTCTTTTCCACTTTCCAGTTAGATGTAACACATTTAGTTTTGTTTGAAATCATCAAGATGATATCGAAAAAAAAAAAATTTACTTCATCTCTGAATGTTTTTAAAAGAAAAATTATATTGCCTTATGTGAGCTTTTATTCTACTAGTAAACTCATCCAAGGTTTAATTGGGTAATATTTACAAGGCACAATGAATACTCATTCAATTAACGTAATCTTATCAGACAGCTTAAATTTCAAGGAACAGTTGAATTATTAATTAACAATAATAGGAGTTTATATCAATGAAATAAAAAGGTATATTTCTTGATTAAAATAGGTCTTTGTTAGTATGATTAGCCTACTAATGCCAACTTATCCTTTTACAAGATAGTAGAGATTTATAGTTCAAAATGAAGATAATTACTTGATATTCAGGTTAATTCTTAGACAATTGATCATTATACTAGACAATTTTAACAGCATTTACTTCATAATGAAGTCTTTATTCTGTATATCTCTAGTTTGAGAAGATTTTAAACGAATAACTTGATAATAGATAAATGGGTATAATTACTTACTTCTTTCAGTTTTTATTTCTTCTGTACGCTGACAGCTTCTTGAATCTTGATGAACTATGAAAAAATTGAAAAGAATTTTTTTTTTTTTTCATAGTTTACAGATATGTATATATGGAAATATTAGGCAAAATAAAGTTAGAAAGAACATAAATGTATTTATTTATTTTATTCTTCATCATCAAGTACACCCTATATTAGGAAGTCATTTTCACTTTGTTAATCAAATAATACATTTTAGGATATTCGGATTATTTATCATATGTTCTACAGTGTAACTAGTCTATCAGTTTACTACAGTTCATATTATTCGTCTTTATAAAAGAATATATCCCTGAAATGGATAAAATAAATAAAATGTTAATAGCTTATATGAAGATTCGTTGTACTAAGAGTATACTTTAAGTTAAACAAAATAAATCAATATTAAGCATCTATACTGGATATTTGGAAGTAGGTTTTTCTTTTTTCTTGGTTTAAGCATAAATGATTATGTCTGAAATATGCATTATAATCAATTTTAGACACTAAGATATCACCGTACAAGATGTGAACAAAACAGCTTATGCCATTGTTTGTATACATTGACGAGATAGAGATGCTATTTCTCAAACCTGATGAAGGTAAGTAGAAAATAATATATAAAAAGAAAATAAATCCTATTTTACGACATCTTAACAACTATCTAGTGTTCCCACATTTCTATTGGTTCCCTACCCGATCCCAGTATGTCCGGATTAGTGAATTTCAAGACAGTGACTGAAAAATTTTATGCTCTTTTGCACGGTTCATAGTTCTGGGCTACATCCATCGGAGGGTAGTGGATGTGCATTATCCAGTTAAACTGTGACCTAGAACAAAATCTTTGTTCAATACTTACAGGTTTTTAATGATTTTCCAGTAAGTATTAGTCCTTATTGTTTTGTTCATTTGAACACAAACTTGGTGCAACACAAAGAATAAAGTAACGCGAGGTTGGAAGAAGGTAACCAATGACAGAAGGAAGAGCTAACTACTTTCATCTTACTTTTCAGCAGTAGAAAAACGGGAAAGCCGAAGGGCGATCACCGCTGGTTTCAATTCTTATCCCTGTCTGACAGTGTTTCAAACTGCTGGGGTTCATGATTTCTTGTACACCATCCACTGAATTTTGAGGAACATATAGATTCTGACCTACCACGACTATGCTTCATCCCATGACACCACATGGAGTCCCGATCATCTCTCCGTTTCTCATAACTAGCTTCACGGCAAGAAAACAGTGAATGATATGGCACCCGCCTGAATTACATTCTTGATGGATGTTCAAGGCAATGAAATCTACGTTTCAAGATGACCAATGTCAACATATAATGATTTTCATTTCACCCAAGAATCCCCTACCTCACCTTAGAATTACATGAGTGTTGTTTCCACTAAAAGCAGGCAATCCAACAGAGACAACGATAATCAAAAACCCAGAGTTGTTGGACATTTTCAACTTGAAGAGGTCAGATTTCACAGGCATGCATGGATACATTGTATGCTCAACCTTTTGCAACTAGGTTAACGTCGTGACCCCCTTTAAAGTGCTCCATTTAACCCGTCAGGCATTGGAAAAAGTTGCGGATTGGCATACTACCTACTTCAAAGACCATTTCACTAAGACCAGAATTACTGCTTCTAGTGGCTTAGATGAACTGAAACACCATACGACTATTGACAAATGCAGGTACTTCTTCCATCTGACTTATAGGATTTTTACCACCAGGTTTCATGGATATTACGTAAATTCTGTTCGATTTGTCTTATAAGGGACTTTGATATACCACTCTACTGGTTACCTTTTGAAACACATCAACGAGGATCGAGAAGTTACAACGTGTTCACACAGATCCAATGTTCGCTAGCTGGACGTCTTTTATACCCGCAAGCAACCTTACTGGTCGTTTTCATGACAGTTTGTAAATGCATTCAATATTCATCTATACTTTTTGGAAGTTTTACAGCTAAACCTTGGTCTATCACGCTTCGGTATTTAGTCTAATTATCAAGAACAACTAGTTTACTTACACCAGCATATTATGGATGACGGTTTTGATGGTCATCGAAGCGTAAGATAAACTTAATACAAACTTAAGCTTCGTCAAAGTTTAGACAGTTGCTTTAAAAGAAGTGACAGTCTTGAGCACAGTGATTCCAATAAAAAATGTCACAAAAGGTTGGCAGTGAAAAAAAATAGACCTCTTTAAACCATATACTTTTGTCAAAGATAACAGGGTTCTTAAACTTTGAAACCAAAGTAAACAAAATCAGATAGTTCTCAATAGCAGAATTTTTTTTGAGTTTCACGGTTATGCCTATAGGTGTTTATGATTACTGATATCGAGTTAAATTCATTCACAGATATCCCAAAAGTAATGACTCTTACTATCGTTTGGACTGAGAGGTTTCCGATGCTTTGACACACTCAAATTCTTACTTATTTGACTTCGATTCATCCTTGATGCCTTTCCCGGTGCTTTCTAAATTATTTAAACTAGGTTTGGCTATCAACTTTTCAACATTATCTTCAAATTCTTGATCATTCACTAACTTAAGCCTTATATTTTAAAGCTTCTGATGTTTGCTTTTTGTCTATGATATACATAATATCTAAATTGTGTTTATTCAACCGATACTGACTAATCATTTTAATAAGTTTATAGGATTCACGATAGGTATGTTCACAGCTTAAGTCATTGTATACGTGACATTTGAATAAATCTCAAAAACAGAACGTGTAACTTTCATGTGAATTAATGCTGACAGTCCTTCATGTATTGGTCAGATAGATTATGGTGAGGTATGAGGTTCAAATGCTTAAGATATGCGACGATAGCCTTTCACAATCTTCGACCATACTTTTCATAGTAACACATCAATGCATAGAAGATTGGTGCATTCTACAAGCATTCAGTCCTCTGTAAAAGGCAGACATAAGGGTGTTTTGCAAAACAGATGCAATATTTTGACAACAGATATAAGCGTTGGTATAGGGGTAAGAGGCAACAGCATCAAACAGTGTTAAACTGATGTCACAGATAAAATAGTATGAAGAATAAAACGAGTGGTACAGCAATCATCGATATACAAATGCATCAGTTGACTATTTTCAGTACATGAAAACAGGATAGGTAGTTTGGAATACACTACAACTCGTTTCTATCTACTCTTGAATTCAGCACTATTCAGCTTTGGTCTAAATGCAACATTGATCTCAGGCCTGTAACTCTCACTGAAGTTCAGGTGCTTGTAATTAGTCTAAACTGAGAAATGGAACGACGCAGATTTCTGGCGTCTTTTTAGAGGTTTACCCAGTTTAACTGTCTAGGACTATGAGTGTTTTGAATAGAGAAATAATTAAAGGGTAAGATTTAGACAGAATATTTTATGACTGATGTATATCATTGATTTTTTCAGTTAACGAAGAGGAACAGAACGTTTCTGCCGGTAACCACTTAGAAATTAGCCTTAGCAACCTATTTTCAAAGATTTCAGGATTAATGATCAAATTATGGATTTCTCAAACCCTAAAATAAAAATTAAAAATCCAGGGTTAGTTTATAAACCTTAAATATTTGTTTTTCATCAACTACATTCTAAAGAGTTTGTCTGTCAGTCCTCATTTATATCATATACCTAAAACACGGTTGTGTTATATAGGACTAAGAGTGAAAAACTCAAATCTCGGACAAGTGTTTTCCATCAAATTACTCTATTTTACTGATGAATTATTTGGTAACAGTGTTGTATAGCTCACCTCAAGACCTTTTGATCACCCCCCCCTTTCTGTATGACTTATGGTTCTGAAATAATTGAACATTGAGTAAAATCCCTTATTGAGTTGTTTCATTTTATTGATTTATGGTGTGTTGTAGACAGGAAACCCAATTTTATATGCAGAAAGCCTAAATTGCCGAAATATACGCACAATTTGTATGGAACTTTATGTTCTGTTGTACTAGGTTGAAAGGACTAAACTGCATGATTTGTCGTATAGATGAATTGATCATGCGAGACATGGTAAGTATACGCAAGACAAATCACTTGCAAGGTCAGCGTTAAAGTGACTCTAAAAATCCATATAGTTCATACAATTACTACTAGGTAAAGTCATAGCAAGCTGATTGAGATGTGGTAGTGTCATTCAATGAAAATGAGTCCTTACTAGTGAATTGTTGTACTAACTACTCTAATCTAACACTCATAGCTGCACCGCAAGTTCATGTTAGTTACCCTATGATGTTCAACACAGTTGTCTACAAATATGCTTTAGAGACAAAAGCGCTTTGTGCTTTCCACGTTTTAGGGTCTTGACCTTCTTAATGAAAGTTGTCTCGAAGGTATATCTGCGATTGGTTGAAAAACAGCTAATTGAATGTCGGTAAGATTAGAGATTATAACAACATTAACAAAAATAATGAGAACGAAGAATATTCCTTTCAATAATGGACAACATTAAGTTCATTGAAGTTCACATCACTAATAGTAGTCCTAAATAAGAATTGATGATAGTGAAGAAGTCTTTGTTTCTGGGATTACAATTTAAAAATGCTGCTCAAAGTGACTTCTTATCACAGCGCCTACCTAGAGCAGTCAATAAAGCGTTTTTTCCAGGTCATCTTTGTATATTTCTCATTGATCGACTATTTCTCAGTCGCCTTATCTTATTTATTCATTATGTTCTTGTGGAACAAGTTATATCCGGTGTACGTTAATTGAAGTGCATCTATAGATACAAGTAAATTGACCGGCTTGGTTTGAAATATTTGAAGTCAAAGTGATGCTCTAGCCCATGTATCGAACACAGGGCATCACACAGATTCTAATAAAGCGTTTATTGTCGTAAATCATATGCCAAAAACAATTACATGTGCAGCTCGTCAACACTTGCTCAACATAACTGAGGCTGTCGCAATAAGATTGATGAAACTTGCATCTTGAAAGCAGAAACAACATGTTCAAGTATTATTCCTCTCCTGGCCTTCAGTAAACTGAAGAATGCTCTAGTCTCCCTTATTTGTTATCTTTTCATCTACCATCATATTCTTCAACTGTGTATATGTTCTGTTTTAATGGTGATTCATTTAAATAGGAAAATAAATCTGCTTACGGTCCCTTCGAAAATGTATTCGCCTAAAATTCGGCTTGGTTTTACGCTGTACAGCTGCATTTATAATTGCGGAAACTGATAAAAATATTCCTTATTATTACTGTAAATCGGAAGACTATAAAATAAGTATGATGCTATGATCAAGTAATTATTGCCCGGGACATGAAATCACTGACTATGTACAGCCTTTTTATGACCATCATAGAGAAAATCAAACCGCATGGTGAACTAAAAGATCAATCATCTAATCATATCCCATATGGCTCAACAACATAAAAACAGATTCTTATATCCAATGAATGAAATGTTAAATAATATGAATAAATAACATTCAACGAATTTACTACAGTTATTGAACAACAGATCCAGGTTCGCTGGATAACCACTGATTTCTTATTTATGAATATGAAATTATACTGTCGTTTCCTTACTAAAAGATTGTGGAGTGCTTAATCGTAAATGATGTGATATGGTATAATGAATATGTCACGTGCTACTCAAGGCAACTGATTTACTAAATGAAAGCGAACAGATGATGAGGTTGAGTAAGATGAAGGCTTGGTAAAATGTTGAGTTATATGAACGCCTTCAGAGAGAACTTGATGACTTTTCAAAATGCTACTTCCAAAGTGTTTTAGGCAAATGTTTCATTTGATTTTAAAGGACAAACTGAATAAACACATTGACCACTTAAATTAACTAAGGACTTAAACCAAGTCTAATGGGCAAAAATTGAAAAGCTCTCCATACAGACAACTTGGAGGTTTGTGGGGATTCATTTATTGACTTGGGTTGATATTCATCATGAAATGACATCGGTTAGAGAATCACTGGAAACCTGGGAACCCTGTGCAGCTGTTTCCTCCTAGTATGGGACTCTTTAGCAGTACACACTCTTGACACCTCCCCACCAGGGACCGAGCCTACGACCTTCAGGTTCCACGGCCGGCACGTCACCAATGGACCATTGGGTCGGGATTCAGTGGTCCACATTTTCTACTTCTGTCAGTTCACGACACAGCACAACCTCCTTCTAATTTTGTCGTTGAGTGACCATTCTCATGTTCAACTTGGTTGACCCCATCCATCACGACTTCTCACTGGAACTTTGGAAGCACCCCCTGAAGCTACTCACTAATGAGAACTAGATTATCATCCAACTTGGAGGTTTGTCGGAATATTTTTTATTGATTTTAGGTTGATATTCATGATGGACTGACATTACTTGGAGAAACATTAGAGACCACTGATTTCCGAACAAGTGGTCAAGTGGTAACTAGCTGGCCTCGGAACCTGATTTCAATGGTTTGCAACGATAGAATAAGTAAAATAAAGTGAGAAGATAATTCATGATTGCCAGTTGATGAGTCTGCAGACTAACGAAAGGTAATTTATTAAAATTATTAGATCCTAGCTTAGCTTTCAGGTTAAATGGTTTTTTTTCCAGCTCACTGACTCATTTGAAGACATATTGCTGAACAACTACAATATATAATTTTTCACTATGCTTCACTTTAATGTATTTTACATGATTCTGTGGTCAGCAAAGTGAACACAGCATAATCAGTTCTAATGAATGTTTGAAGATATAGTTCCATTTGAAAAAAATGCTTCTGTTTTCTTTTGTGTATATCGTCTCATACCTATTTTCTGTAATGAGTTGAGTATAAAGATATGTAATCTGAAGTCAATCTACATGAGAATCTTACCCACAGGAATCAAAACAATGAACTAATATAGTGTATCTATTATGAGAAATCAGTATCTTAACTGAGCTATGCCAGGTAGCCGAATCTAATTAATATTTGCAGACCACGAACAATTCACCTATAAATTCACCAGGATGGGGCAGTCACATCATCATCTTCACTTTCTTTATATGACTAAGAATCCAATTTTTTAATGTTTTATTTCATCTAACGCTAAAAGTTTTTCCTTTTATGTATTGCTTGTATTGTTATGGGGGTTTTTAATTAATCTTTACGTATACAGAAGAAATGTGTGTTGAATCAGACAATGCACAGTTTTACCAATCCTAAAATCTTTGTCTTGTAAAGATCAGTATATGAACACCGTTATTGATTCGCTAGCCAAAATAGTCTTTAAGTTGCATATCATTGGAAAAGTATTTACATTCAATAACTGCAGATACATATCTAATAATTTGTCTCGATTTCTAGTTAACATTACTCTTATATTTCAAATGGAGGTTTGTGAGGATTTAATGAAACCAAGGTGACTTCCATCATGAAGTATTGTCATTTGAAAAATCACAGAAACACATCTAATACTGGATGGCTGTTTCTTTCCATTTCTGAGCCCTTCTTCAGTGCATACCTAAGACAAAATGAGGGATCAACCATAGAACCATGAGGTTACGTGGAAAATATATGTCACCATTCAACTACCAATCAATTTTTTTAACCTCTATCCATTCATGATATCGAACAAACACACCAATAGTGATAGACTATGAACTCTGATAGTGTGTTCAACAGTTTTATCGATCAGTGATAAACTTAAAGACTTTTCAGATGCCTATTATTATTTTTATTATTAGTCCCTTGGGTTCCTAATGAAACAAAGGGCTTCAGTACCACGTCTCCAGTGAACTCTGTTCTCTGAAATCTTTTGAACCTGGCTCCACGACAGCCCACAACCTCTCATTTCCTCCTCGTACGACCTCCTCCATGTCACCCTCACCTCGGACGCCCAACTCGTCGCTTCCCATGGGGATTTCACTCAACCAACTGGCCTGACAGGTGATGTCCTCAGTCGGTCTTCTCAGTGTATGCCCAATCTATCTCCACTTCCTTCCACCGCATATTTTTTGAGCGATAGCTTCTTGGTTGGTTCGTTCCCAGAGCTCCTTGTTGCTTATTCTGACTATTCTGGCCATCTGATCTTCAGTAGCGAGCCAGCGTAAGCAGTTATTGATGAATGTCTGTAGTTTATTGGAAATGCCTTTCGTGACGCGCCAAGTCTCTGAACCATACAGAAGCACTGACTTGACGTTGGTGTTGAAAATCCGGATCTTGTTCACGCTTTGTGCTGAGTGCAGAAGATCTCCATACTGGTTTCAGGCTAATGAACACCTGTCTTGCTTTTCCGATTCTGACTTTGACATCCTCGTCCGTCCCGCCTGTAGTTGAAACAGTGCTTCCTAGATAAGTGAAGGAGGTTACTTCCTTTAGGTTTCTCCCATTGATGGTGACTGCAGTTTGTTGTTGCTGGTGGTGGTGCGGTATCTTCATCACTTCTGTCTTCTCTATATTCACCTGAAGTTCCGTCTTCGCTGCCTTGCCCCTTCTGTCAACTTGTTAGTTTTCGCCTGTAGATCTTCAAGTTTGTGTGATATCAGGTACAAGTTATCACTGGCGAAATCCAGATCTTCTAGGTTCTTTTCCGCTGTCCAGCCAGCCTATCCCCCTCTTCTCACAGCTCCCCACTGTTTGCTGCATGATCCAGTCGACCACAATCTGGAATATCATAGATGATAGTGGGCAACCTTGTTTCACTCCTACCTGTCTTCACTTCAAAATCATCACTGAGCTCCCCATTGTGAATTACTTGGTATGTGGCATCTTCATATAGTTGTTGAATGAGGCTGATAACGGTTTGTGGTATTCCGTAGTATTGAATCAGTTTCCAAATTACTTGTCGGTCGACGCTGTCGAAGGCCTTCTCAAAGTTGATGAAGTTGAGGTACAAGTATGGATGACTGCCATTTTATACTCTTTTTAAAGATGATGCGAAGCGTTGCAATTTAGTACGCACATGATTTGTACTTCCTAAAGCCTGCCTGTCTTGATCGTAGTTTTGAATCCAGTGCCTTCTTTAGCCTCTCCAGGATGATGCGGCCTAATATTTTGCTTGCTTTGGGTGGAGAGGAGAGTGGTTCCGCGCCAGTTCTTGTAAATACTGAGGTCTCCCTTCTTCAGGAGCTTTTTCAGATGTTTAGAAGAATGTAAAAATAATCAAAATATTATTAGTATATGTGAAAATTTGTCTAACCACTTCTTATCATTAGTTTATTAAGCTAATTGCTTTTAGCCCGATAAATTGTGTGTGAAAATTTCTAAGTTTTGGCTTTTGATTACAATTCTGTCATTTAATATGTACATACTTCATTGATCAATTGATAGCTAAGAATTATATACACATCTAAAGGGAAGATATTATTTTGTAATGATTAACAAATTATATATAAAGTGCTAAATACCTGCAAAGATAACATTAGCTAACTAGCTATCCTACTGTGCTAAGAAGGTATGCATAAAGTACTAATCTTTTTAGTTCAAACACAACAGTACCGTACAATATAAGTTTAACAATAACTGATAAAAATTTTAAGCTATGTGTTAACTAACACTAACTGAATACCACTTCCTTGATGCATTTCATTAACAAATAGCGGAATAGAATCGATTTTTAAGGAAATTGTAGTTTAAAAATACCACCAAAGATTTATCTTTTAGTTATGCATATTATCGTATCTCAAATTAGAAATAAAATTTAATTACTATGAGAAATTTTTTTCGTTTTTTTGCACTACAGATTTTTGTCATTTTTTTCAATGTTCAAGTTATCACTTTGTTAGTTTTCTTTCTATTTTACTGAATTAATTTAATGAGGAATGAGGAAGAAAATGCTTTTCATATTAAATAAGTTCATAATCATGAACTGCTACTTTCTGAAGCTATGAAAATAAGCAAGAAGGTATCGGTCTCATATCCTGCTGATTATGTTGCAAAATGGTCAACAAAATTCTATCAGCTCTTAAGATTCTATTACATAAGGTTGGTTACCTTCCATTAACCAATCACTGTACTTAATCTAGTTCTGTAGGAAGTTAGTAGTGTCCTAAGTAGATCAGTGATAACACCTCTGTCCACAATTTTGGGTGATGTGGGTTTTTAATTTCAAGTGTGACACCTATCTCATAAGCTTTGGAGCATATTTCATTTGAAATATTTTAGTGGAATATAATTTATAAAATATTGAGTAACCGAAAATCAAGTTAGGATTGTAAAAACTCAGACAAGAATCCACTGCAAAGACAGTTCTGAATATGAGACTTTGAAAATAGGCAGAGCATAATTGCAATTACTTTCTAAGTTTGTGTGAGCGAATACAGATGATATGGAATTTGATCATGAACTGACATGAGTGAAGAAATATTGTAACATTGGATAGCTGGCATTAGATGGTAGTCAAGCTATATCGAGATATGGACGACAGATTTCGACCCAGTGGTTCAGTGGTAACATGGTGGCCTTAGAACCTTAAGATCCTGGGTTCTATCCCTGTTGGGATCATGGGTGTGAACTGCTGAGAAGTCTCTTACTAGAATGAAACAGCTGCATCGCGTTCTGTTTCCCAAAAATTCTCCAGCTGATATCAATTCATGATGAACACTAATCTGAAATCAAACAATGAATCTCCACAAATCTTCAAACTGAAGACCAAAAGTCTCAGAGTTCTTTGAGACAAACTTAAGTGAGCAGCATTTGTGAATCAAGTCTAACCAAGAGAAACAAAATATCAATCTGTAAAAATCGATATGAAAATCTAAAAAACATTCATACTTATTAGATGAAATTACAATCTATGGCATTATAAGTATTTATGAGGATAGTGGATAGTAGCGGAATCCAGAACGAGCGTTTTGCTGTATTTGGTCCTTGGTTCGAGTTTCAGTGGGAACAATATCATTTACTGTGACCCAGGTACAATCGGCTGATGAGTCTCAGATAGGACGAAATGGTCGTCTTGGATTTTGCCGCTGACCATTATCCATCTTTAATTTCTAAACTGAAAATCCTGACAATATCGTAGTAATCACATAGGTGCCCATATGACAATAGTGGTTGATCAGTTCGGTCCAAACAACAACAACGGAGACTTACAAACTATAACATAGAAATTATAAACATCTTGCCTGTGTTTATAAGACGATTACTTTGGCTAGCTAACTCAAAGGTCCTTTTGTCTTTGTATGTTACTTTCATGAGGTCAGGAGAAGTCTTCATGAAAACTTGTGGTTAATCTTTGAAGTAGTAACATCAAGAAAAGAAGGGAGTTTTATTTCTGTTTTTTTCCTACCCGGTGAATGAATCAATACCACATCTTTTCTGCGAAGCATCTCCTGATTCCCTGTTAGATATTATGATGAATATGAAGTAACGATTTGTCACCAGGGCATAGTAATTATTGAAAGGGAAATTAATTTGAGTGTTTATTGGTACACACCCACAGGAAGGATATCCCTTTTAGTAAACTGAAAAATAAATTAACTGAGACCACTACTTATTTCTACCTGCAATTCTTAGAATAACTCTGTGTATGTAGTTCAGTCCTAAAGGAGGTCAGTCGGGGCCGGAGTAGCTCAGCGATACCGTTGCTGACTACAACATTCGATCACGCAGGTTTAAATCTCATAGAGGACATCAGTTCTCTGACGAGTGGCAACAAGCATGAAACCTAGGTCAAATAGGCCTTTCTGCTGACTGCTTCCAACCAGTTAAAATCTTGGAATCATATTTCTCTATCAGAAACTCATTCCTCAGCAAGTGAAGGATAAACTGAAGCATTAGGTCACATCAGTATATGTGGATCAGTATAACTGAACCTATGTAGCCGTGTAAATTGGCTGAACCATTCTCCAACTTGTAAAACGCACCTGCAAACACTTCTCAAACTGACTGACTAAAAGAGAATGGAAGTGCATCTTCAGCTCTTTACCTTAACACTTTCTAAAGTTAGAACAGTTGGTTTCTTTTGTTAAGTTCTAAGAGAATGATTCCATCGGAAAGAAAAAAAAATTTCTTCTTCATTGCAATCATCTCCGTTTTCGTATGATCAAAAGGGTTTGTTCTACCATAATTATTATTACTATGTTTACCATTAACCAAGAAATTATGGCTGAAAGAGGTTGAGCATATATAACAGATTCCTTTTCAAGGAAATTAAATTCAAATGAGTGTATAACCAAAGTTATGATTGAAAAGTAAAGACAAAAACAACTGATTCTAGGGTAATGATTTAAAGTGAAATGAAGATCTAGGCTGTGGAAAGATTCGAATCAGAGACCTCACAGTTTTCAGCCTAGTGCTCTATCAACTAAGAGACAAAATTTAGCTGAAGACTAAATCTTAAATTTCTCTTCAATTATTAGTTTTATCATTTGCATGAAATGTAAACTAGTGGGATCTTTTCTATAATTAGTAAAACACGGTTATGTCACATCCATTAGGAGGCTACATAAACCAAAGAAAATAAATAGAAATGTAATACTTTCAAATCTGTAAATGTTATACAATAACTGAAAACAGTTAAAATGCACAATAGTATAAGAACTTACATCCTGAACTGTCGGTCATCCGTGATTCTCTGTTCGTACTTGGTTTTACTAAATAAAATCAAGTTGAAAATACAGAAATGTAATCAATGGATTTCTAGTTAAACAGAAGAACAAAGATGAAAATTTTGTATAATGTTAAAAGTGGGTTATTATTGGTATCCACCCGTTCAAATTGTGTTTAACCAATAGACTACAGTATCATATAATGATGTTAGAGATTGAAACAGGATCCAGATTTAGTGCAAAATATCCTCTGATCTACATGTTATTACATTTTTTCTGTACAGTGCAAAAACTTAGATTTGTTTATTTCATTCGAAAAGCATTTTTTTTTCACCATGAAGAAGTGAAAACCACAGTTTTCTATAGAAACTTAATAGTTATCGTGTAAAATAAACGAAGTTGTAGAAATTCTCTCAAAATCAATAGTGATCACTGAAGTTGCTACTAACATGCTAGTTTATTTGTTAGTTATTAACAAGACTTACATACTTTTATATTTACTGAGACTTTATGAGATTATCAATCTATCAACTTCAAGGAAGTTTGTATCACGAATATGGAAAATATGGAAAGCTGGATGAAATTGAACAGTTGTTCTGTACACGTTTGAAACTCTTTAGCAGTGCACATCCATGAATTTATGGAGATCATATCCAGGAGTAACAGACTTTGTAGCAAGCACTTTGTCAACCAATCACTTTGTAGAAATCCAATACATTCTTCGAAATCAATCATTTCTTATAAATCAAGTAACTGACTGGTAATCCAATTCTCTTGATTCACTTACTTCAAAATGAACTCTTCAGGTTTCTAGTGACATATAGAAACCTTTAGCTTCAAATAATTTGGGTTAGAGGACAAAGCTTCTCCTATAGCATTGGATACTGATCGCTTTATATGATCTACTGAAAAATGTTAGTGAGCGTCGGCCATTGAGAAATCAAACCTGACGACTGAGTGATGACCTCTTCACCACAAGTTCTGATGCTTCTGAATTAGATCCCAAATTACATTGTTGGTGTACACTCCTGAGTCCTTACAAATTTGGGCGCAATAGTCCTTTGGTGCTCCATGTTTCAATATTTCTCTGGTTTACGTCAAACCAAAGTGAATGTTCCTTCAAAATCAATTATTTCTTCAAAACTTACGAAATTGATAGTGTACTAATCATCCGACGTTTGGATGATGGATATTTCTTCTTCAAATCTACCAAATAAGCCAGGACATATTCTAGATATCTGGATACCTGATGAAATTGATGAGAAAGTTCAGAATAAGCCACTTTGAATTTAATCCACTGATCGAATAACGTCTAATGACGTTAACTGGTAGTTTCAGACACTACATACTATTTCCTGGTAGACATCATATAGTTTAAAGAAGACTGATGGTATGTTCCTAAAGGAAACTTGTCATCCATAATTGTAGCATAATTGTTTTTATATCATACCGTCGTTTCTTGGACCGAGTTGACCGGTCTCTATTGTCACATGGGCTTCTGTGCGGGTGCCTCGACATTGCCTGCGTTCTAAGCATGGACATCCAGCTGACGAGTCCCAAATAGCACGAAATGCGCATCCTGGATTCTGCTGCTAGCCGCGATCCGTCAATAATAGTCTTAATTGTGTTGTTTCATACTAACAATGTAGGTTAAAGTTCTACTTATGTTTGTTGATCATGAGATTTGGCCTAGAAACCAGTCAACGTTCTATTCGTAAACTCAAACTGGAAAAAGAAGTTACTAACGAATTCAATATCATAAATCCTGGTTATAGTAAACACTTTCTATTTGACTAAGAAGAAACCCTCTTGTATGAAATTGTTTGTGTCCCCTCAAGCGATCCATTGATACTTGTATTTCCCTGTTGATATATTGAATCTAAGTGACAGAACTGTATCAGCGTGCGGGTTCACCTGCAAGTGTAACAGGTAGTGAGGTCAAGCCTCTGTAGAATCATCATCAGTTACTAGGATCCAGATGAATGTAGATGATGAATTCCAAAAAGGACGAAATGCGCACCCTAAGTTTCAACACTACCCATTACAAAGTAAGTCATACTAGTATGATTATTTGCCAGTGAGAAACTTTAGAATTTATTCTTATTCTGTTAAGAAATAATACTGTTTCCATTCGACTTTTTCTAACAAATCATCTGAACTTTTTTTCAATAGTATTGTCTCAAGTGGTACGACGTGTATTATTTATATGGTAGAAGTAATAATTTTCTCTAGACTATTTGAAAATTTATCGATAATCTCTTCAGGCGTATATTGATGCACTTCTTTAACTTATTCTAAGCATATCTCTAGCTACACATATTCATGTAGATTTACACAAAGAAGGTTTTACTTATCAATATCAATCTTTGATAAGCAGTTTGATGAATCATACTGTCTACTGCTCTCAGTTTCCTATAAAAGTTAATGTAGTTCTTGACTAAGAAGTCGTCAAAAGTAAATTTTTCGTTAAACTTACTTTTTCTGGTTTTTCGCCTGACAACTCTCACTTCAGTTTCTCCTTCTGCACGAATGTTTTCTTCAAATTCGGTTACTGTAGCGTTTTGATTTAAATCTGTATATGATCTTGTGCGTGAAGTCACATGTTGAACTTCACCAGTGACTGGATCAATTCGAGTAGATGTTGTAGTACCATTACCGAATTGAGTAGACGATTGTGTTTTCGAAGGTATTCGACTAACGATAGGTGAGGCAGAACGACCACTCATTCTCATGATTGGAGATCTAAGTGGACGTGGTGGGAGACCAGTTTGTCTTGTTTGATGACGTGAAATTTCCTCATCATTTATTTGTTTAATAGTCATATTTCTTTCTAGAACTGGACTACAAGGTGAACTACGTATCATTCGAGAAAATGGTGGCTGTTCAAAAGTTGATTTAGTGTTATATTCATTCATTTTATTTTCGAAATGATTTTCATTTTTCTCCTTCATCCATCTGGATTCATGATCTGAAAACTGACTTCCAGCAACTTTTACCTGTGATGCATCATTTAATTTACTAGGTAGGTTAACAAGATTTACTCTTTCAACTATTGGATTTATCATTTTTGTCGATGGTGAAAGTGGTGCTAGCTTGTGTGATGAATAATCTACGAGATTCTGGTGATTTGGTGAAGCACTTAAACAACGTATCGTATCATTTTTGTTTTTGAACAACTCCGTTTTCATATCTAAAATGAATCAAAAGATGTAAATTAATTTTGGAAATTCTCCTCATTTTTGGACATACTAAAAATCTTTAAAAAGTGAACGGAGGTATTTGTAAGGGTAATTTCCGGATAAAAGAACTTCAGAATTGGAAGTGATGCTATTAAGTTTACTCGTAGACGGCGATTTGTCGGTTATTTCAATCTCAAAACGTCGTACACAAAATCCTTCGTTGTCGTTTGCATTGTCAGCTAATTAATATCTGATCATGACCAGTTTAAGATAATACCCCTTATTCAAGTAGTTTTTCATGTAGTCAATCAATCTATTCCCTACATACATTTCAGTAAGAACCTTCTAGTGGTTTTCTATAGATTTGAAAACCACAGTTGAATTAGAACTGTGGTGCTAAGACAGTGCACAGTGTTTACAGGTTATATGGATCAGTTTGTAGACGATTCGTTCTTTAATATCATGCAACTTGCAAAATGATGCGCATATAACTAGAAGGCAAGAATCTAACCAGGTGTTGGCAATATCCAGGCTGTCCATTCTGAGAACTCTCACCATACTTTTCTGTCTAAATCAACACATCCAGATCTGCTGGACAACATAAACGATGTCATGACTGTATGTCTGAAAAATGGTTGATTTCAACCAATAGGCAGCGGTACACTTCGTGTAACATAAAACGCGTTTTAGAGAGCTTCAATAGATAATGAAGATGATCAAGTAAGAAGTAAGTAACCAATCAACTTTCCTTATTTCGTTCATATAAAAAAGACATTTTAATTGGTTATTTCAGTGTTTGCTAGGATGGTCTTGAGAAATACTCTTCTCAATTACCAATGCTTATTTGAATGTGAATCATTACTACCCACGAATGTTTCTTGTTACTTAAGGGTAACATTCTTAAAATCTCCGCACAAGAGTTTTTTTTTTACAACTAACGTAGGCATTAATTTTTGACACTTGTAATTAACCTTTGTTATATCGGATAGAAGTGATCAACCGCTATATGGATGTATCGGTATTGCTTGAAGATTCATTGTGTTATGGTTCGCTTGGCAGTGGCTACCAGTGGTTTCCAATCTTCACGTTCCATCAGCCTATTTGAGAATTGTCAGCTGACTGTATTTGCATTCCACTGAATGATGGTGTACCCGCCTAGACTGGAATCCAGAACTCATCGCTTCGAATTCCCATGAGTTTTTGATTCCATTGATAATCATCATCAAGCAAATTACAATACAATGAAACTTTAGGTAATGCCGAGACATCTGCATAGAAGCCTAAAATCCGACAAATATTGATTGATTCAACTCAGTAATACAATGTAGAATTAAGTTTTGATAGACAATAACTGATGATACCTGTTTCACAGGTGAAGGCCTTTGAAGAGATAGTGTTAGGTTTCAGTTCCATAAGGAACAATATCCCTCACTGTGACGCTGGCGCATAAAATTGACGAGTCCCGAATAAGATGAGACGCAAATCTTGGAATCACTACTAACAACCACTAGGTATATAATAAGATACTTATTGCTTACCACAACATCTACCATATCTCCTCAATAGTCGTTAACCAATGACTCCATAGTCTTCTTAAATTCTACATTATGACATAAAGGTGGGGATTCCAGGTAAGAGACAAGTAGTAGTTTTTGTACAGATGAACAAGTACAAGTCTCCGAAAATAAAAATGTGGTAATCAAAGACAGTAAAGAAGATCTTGCTTTAGTCGTAAAAGCTTGCCAAATAAATCAGTAGTTCAGAAAAGCCAAAGGGTATATGAAATCATTTACAATTTTTACTGACATTTTAACACATCAAACTGTCACTGGTGGACATAGAAAACCAACATGTATGTTTGTGTAGATTATACTGGAGTCCTACTGTTTTATGATGTTTTTTACGGTGTGACTCAGACTGAATAACTGTAAACTTTGTGGTGGAATGTAGCAGAATGCAACGGACAAGCTTCATACTATCTAAAAGTCTTTGATAGGATTTGTTTATACCTCAGTGACTGATATTGTTCACACAGCGTGAGTATACCTGTCATCCAGTCAACCACTTTAGTTCAAAAGAGTAAAATAAAACATAATAACAAAATGTGTGCGATATCAATTCATATTAGTTGTACAAAAAGTGTCACAGGCGATTCACTAGCCCGTAGACCAAATTTTCAGCGTTTGAAGCCATTAGTGTATCTTAATTTGGAGGTTTGTGGGAATTTATTTACCGATTTCCAATTAGTGTTCACTGTAAACTGACATCATTTGCAGAATCATTGGAAATCTGGGAACACTTTGCAGCTGTTTCATCATAGTATGAAGTTTCTCGACAGTGTCCATCAAGAACCCCAAGTGGGATGGAAACCACCACCTACAGGCTGAGGCCACCAAGTTGCCAGTGAGCCATTGGGTTGGAATCTAATGGCCTAAATTTACTGTTTCTGTCAGTTTATGATGTAGTGCGACGTCCATCCAATGCCATCTTTGCATAACTGTCCTCACATCTAACCGTTTATGACTTCTCACTGGGACTTTGGGAATCTCATCTAGAAGTAAGTCACTAATGAACGCTAATTGAGATCTTAGCCACTAATGTGCAGGGATATCAACTTAGTTAGTCTTTTAAACAAAAGAAAGTTTCCTCTGGATTTCACTGTTAATCATAAAGTAACATTGAAATAGAAAGCATGGTAAAATGAAGATGACTACATATGAAAAGTTATAGGCCAGTTTATTCGACTCAGGTAAATACTCAAAGGTTATAAGTTGAAAACTATTTTGGCTAGATTTGACAGCACTTAGGACTGGACAACATGAAATGGGTCACCTTCCTGTGACCAGTCAATGTATTTAATCCAGTCGTACCCATGAAGCACTAGGTAACATTAGTTCAAACATTAGGGAGGACATCAGTTCCTTAAACGTTGCAAATTTGCACTGGGGACGAGTTCTAACAATCACAAAACGTAGGTGTAGGACTTCTTGAAAACTGTTTTCAATTAAATAAATTTTTACGGCGTTTTTGAAGCGAGAACTTTATATCCTACGGTTATAGATGGTTAACAAACATAGTGATTGTTTATGCGCAAAGCTTTTAAAGGGTGCTTTATGGATACACCTGTGCCTATGCCATTTATCGATACCCAGTACTTTATAGTTTAAAGTAATTATCGTGAAAATGGATTTCGAGATTTGTTACCTGTTAAAAGTCTTCTCAAAAATCTATCCTGACTTCTCTTACCTCAGATATGATTCCCTGGACTTAATGTCATAGTTTATAACATCATATCTACGATCAATAGGTTGCCGCTGATCAATTGCACAAACGGATAATGTACTTAGGTGTAGAATTCTACTGTGCAGAAGACTTCACTATTTACTTGAACCTTTCGCTTCCAAGTGTGACCACGCAGAAATACTACAAAATACATTCTAAACTGTTTTACGGATAACTCATCTTTGATCTACATAAAATCCAATAAGCTTACGTATCGAAATATATTATTTAAAAGATACAACTTCACAGGAGCTGCCATATGTAGGTAAATGATGTCTCTATTGTGAATTGAAGTCTACCACTAGATGACTTGACAGCAGAGTACACTGTATTTGGCGTTAGATACATTTATAGGTAATATTTTTGTCACACACGTTCTTTGGCAGTGAAAACAGAATCAAAAGGATGAAAAAAGAGTGATATTAAAGTAGACAAAGTTGTGTTAGACAATAAACAATTTGGAGATAATGATTGCAAATATTCAAGCTTTAGAAGACGTCAAGGAGTGAATAATTCTGAGCCATTGTAACCGATTTTCAGCCATTTCACCAAGAGTCATCACCCACTGACTCCTTTCGTTTTGAGGCCCTTAACCAGGTAATCTATGTCTCCCCACATTGCTCAGGTCAACAGTGAGTGACTTCATAGACTGGTACCGTGCCTTCGTCTGGTCACCCTGAACCCTTTTCGAACTTAGAATTGGACATCGAGTTAGGTGGTGGCTGGGCATGCGGAGTACGCATCCAAACCATTCAAGTACTCTTCGCTTGACCTCAACACTCCTCATGCGGTGATTCCACCAAACGCGAGCAATGCTACGAAAAACCTCTGGCAGGCTCGTGAGTGCACACTGTTGAGGAGTCCCGTACTGGGAAGAAACATCTGTCTAGTGCTCCCAGGTATCCAATATTCCTTTGACTGATGTCAGTCCATGATGAATACCAACTTATCAACTTTCAATGGCCTTGTCTCACAGCCGTATAACAGGACAGAACGAACTTCAGCATAGTATTCTCATCCTTTGATACACAGTCAGATATAGAATACCTTTACCAGATATTAAAGTCCATAACGATCATTTACTTTCTACCACAAAAATATCAACAGACATTTTTGCCTAACCAGTAAATCATTCATTCACCGTCAAGAAACGAAGTGATTCTGTCAAAAGAGTAGTAAAGTTCAATGCTCACTAGCGACTGGCTTTAAAATGGATTACCCAAAAATTTATTGATTATCTAGAAGTAGAAGTGGATAGCTGCCAGTCACTTCGGTTATCGGTAATATTGCATTTCCAATGAAAAATAATTACAGACTGTCAACTACTGTATTCCATTCCACTCAGTGGTAGAATAGTTACCAGGTGAACACTAGTCCCAATAGTAGTAAACTTGATTCAGTATAGTATTTGTTGTAAGATGTTCCTAGGATCTCTCGAAAATCTAACAAAAACATCTTGATGACTATCAGTTTTCGCCTAACTGATTTCAATCTATGCAGAGAATGACCTTGAAATATTTACTGACCTATTCAGTAACTAAGGCTTTCAGAATTCATTAGTTTTATGATGGTTTCAAATATTATCGATTAACAAAAAAGCAAACCATGAAACTTGAACAGATTACTCGCTTTCTTGGCACAATTTCCTGTTTTCTTTATTAAGGTTATGTATATATATTCTTACAGTATGAAATAAGATTGCCATAATCTGCATAAAAGGTTCTAAATGTCTTAAGCCTGTTATTACTAATCATTTTAGCCAGAATTTTTCAGGAGAAAGCACATAAAGCAATGTATGGATATCAGATTGGTTCAAGAAATAAAAAAATCAATAGGATTAAGGTCTAGAGAGGTCTGGAAATATCCAACGTCATTGTAGATATTTATAACCCCTTGTATTTTGTGTAAACTGTTCATATTGCTTTCTGTTATCTTACCACCCTTTCCATTTCAGGAGATATCGAGAGACCGTCAAGCGTAGAATCTGAAAGTTATTGTTCAAGCGTTCACATATATACAGTCCAGGTTAAATCAAGTAGTCACTACAAGGTTACGTCATATATATATTAGCCGTTGAAATACCGTGACTTGAGTGGTCATCAAAGTGAAAAAAGCAACTAGCCACAACTATTGTCTGAGGGTTAGCGATACTACCTGGCGATCCAAACCTTGCTATGTGGAATGATCTCCAGACCCCCGACCAGACTGGTTATAAGACAACTTTCTAAACCAGTGAACCACAACTCCAAAACCAAAGACATTCAACAATAACACTGGATAATGGTTACGCTATACCATAGACTGACAAATTTAAAAACATGATTCATTAAATTCTGATTCAAGGATCATGTGCTAACGTATTCATCACGAAAATGTGACTCACCAAGATGCGATCCCACAGAAGCTAGTCAGTATATATCATTGAAGACTCTGAAACTAGAAATAGACAGTTATCCGAAGATTTCAGTGGTTTCCCCACTAGATGTCAACCCACTATAGAAACCTTTTTCATACACTAATGTATATACTGTTCTGTTTTTTAAAAAAAAAAATTCTTTTAATTCATTAGCACACACTTTCTTTTTAATAAAACGTAAAGTGACTTGAAATATAGAATATGTTCTTTTGTATCAAAAATTCCAAAAGATTTTATGCTAGTACTAATTTACAAGGTCAAAGTGAGCAGAATTAGCGCATAATTCAATTTGTGCGTAGGCGTTCAGAAAGATATGCATGTGTTTGTCTGTATGTTACAATTCTACTGTTGCATATTTCTGATAACTATTAATTTTAATCAAATATTTAGAATATAGAATTCAATGTAAGCATCTGTCACTATATATATATATATATATATATATATATATATATATATAAATTATTAACATTTTTAACTTGGTTATTTAAATTTCTATACTTTCTTTTGTGTAGTAATGCACCTAATTATTAGGCCTTAATAGATAGAAGAGAGAATAGATGTATACATCAAAATACTTTTATCTTTTCAATATGTAGTCTAGCTTATTGCATAAAACACATGTCCATTGATAATCCTTATAATTTTTTGCTTCGTAATCAATTTGTAACTTTAAAAAAAACATACATCAACCAGTCAGTCAGTCAAGTAATTCGTCAATCAAATATCAATCAGTATTTAATCTACTACAAATCATTGTACATTGAATATATATATATATATATAATTATATATATATATATATATATATATATATATATATATATATTTATATATAAGTCAAGTCGTATTTACAGCATTATGAGCACAAATTACCACTTTACTTAACCAGTCAAAATATGAAAATTCCAAGTAGTGTAGATTTATTTCTTAATATCTACTTATGGATATAACTAGGATAACAATATGAAAACAATGAATTGGATGAAATGAATAGTGGAAAAGTCATGACTTCTACTACGAAATGTCGTGAATATATAAGTGTATCAGCTATTTATTATTATTATTACATGTCCCTTAGGTTCCTAGTGGAACATACGGCTTCAATAGCACGTTATCAATCCACTCCCTTCTCTGAAATCTTTTCAACCTAGCTCCACAACTGTCCACAACCTCTCATTTCTTCCTCACACCATCTCCTTCTCCTTGTCACCCTCGGATGCCCAACTCGCCGTTTCCCATCTGAGTTCCACTCAACTACCTGGCCTGACGCGTGATGTCCACAATCAGTCTTCTCAGTGCATGCCCAATCCATCTCCACTTCCTTCTGCATATTTGTTGAGTGATAGGTTCTTGGTTGGTTCGTTACTGGGCAGAGTTCCTTGTTACTTATTCTTTCTGGCCATCTCATCTGGTCTTCAGTATCGAGCCAGTGCAGGTGGCAGTTGTTGATGAATATCTGTAGTTTCTTGGAAATGCTTTTCGTAACCCGCCAAGCCTTTCAACCATCACATAGAGGCACTGAGTTTCTTGACTAACATTAGTGTTGAAAATCCGGATCTTGTTCACGCTTTATGCTGAGTGCAGAAGATATCCACACCGATTTCAGGCTAATCAACGCCTGTCTTGCTGCCTTTCCGATTCTGGCTGGCTTTGACGTCCTCGTCTGTGCCACCACCTGTAGTTGAAACGATGCTGGCTGGATAGGTGAAGGAGGCTACTTCCTTTAAGTTTCTCCCGTTGATGGTGATTGGAGCTTCTTGTTGTTGTTGTTGGTTGGTTATCTTCATCACCTCTGTCTTCACCACGTTCACTTGAAGTGTACTAATACTGAGTGATAATTGAAGGTGAAATGAAAATTTTCTCCATGATAAGATTCATATCATTAACCATCAGGTTCCCGGCCTGGTACTTTACTAACTAAGCTATGAGACTAGAATGCTGACCAGATTTCTGTTTCACTTCAATTATCAAAGTGTTTTGTCTTACTGTCACGTGAATTTTTGATGTATTTGACGCGTTTAATTGTATTCAAACTAACTCAGTTAGTAGGCTGCCGAGTAGGAAAATTGGAGGTTGCTAGTTCAAATCTATGCGCGGCAAAAGATTTTCATTTTGCATCCAGTCATCATCCAGGATCATTATATTTCTACCAAATCATAGTTATCTCAAATTAAGTAAATTCTTTAGGAATAAAAAGGTTAATCTTTGAATTATATATATATATATATATATCTTCTGCACTCTGCATGCGGAACAAGATACGGATTTTCAACACCAACGTCAAGTCACTGCTTCTGTATGGTTCAGAGACTTGGCGCGTTACCACAGGGATTTCCAATAAACTACAGATATTCATCAACAACTGCTACCTACACTGGCTCATTACTGAAGATCAGATGGCCAGAATAGTCAGAATAAGCAACAAGGAGCTCTGGGAACGAACCAACCAAGAACCTATCACCCAAAAAATATGCAGAACGAAGTGGAGATGGATTAGGCATAAACTGAGAAGGCCGACTGAGGACATCACCTGTCAGGCCAGTTGCTTGAGTGGGATCCCCATGGGAAGCGACGAGTTGGACGTCCGAGAGTGACATAGAGGAGGTCGTGCGAGGAAGAAATGAGAGCTTGTGGGCTGTCGTGGAGCCAGGTTCAAAAGATTTCGGCGAACAGAGTTCACTGGAGACGTGGTACTGAAGCCCTATGTTCCACTAGGAACCCAAGGGACTAATAATAATAATATATATGTGTGTGTGCAGTTTCTACGTGCAAAACTTCTCATCTAGTACCATTCACAAGTAACTTACATACAAGTGATTGTTGAAGGAATATGAAGGATAGTGAACATTGTTAATTTTTACTTCATTTCTTTGTGACGTACTAATGAACTAATGGTAATTTCTACCAGGACATGAAAAAGTTTGACGACCACAACAACAATTATATAATCTGACATTTTGAGCTAAAAATACACTACGCTGTCACTAATACACCAAAAAATGACGTTGACCCTGACCCCTTTTTTGAACTCTATTCAATACAAAATATAGTGCTCAGTTTTCACGATTTGAAACAAGAAATTTATTTATGGGCGAACGGTTCTGTCTTTATAGTTTTTGAGAAGGTTTTGACAACCACTTTAACTCCATTGAATTGGAATCTGCTTGTAGTTGGAAAATGTTTGACTTGTGTCGCTTAACAATCACAAATTCCGCTTGTTTTCTAAGCAATGTTGACAAAATTGTGAATTTTAAGAGGAAATAAGAAGTTTATTTTCACCGGTGTAAAATGAAGTTAACATCCTTTTTCTCTGTCTGTCTTCAGCTTCTCAGCATCAGGTATACAAAAATTTAAAACTTTAGTCAGTTTTCAAATTGGCCCAGTAGACCACTTTAGAAACTACTAAACTAACCAGTCAGGTTTTGTTATTTATGAAAAAACCTACACATGCAAGAAAATTGTCAGATTGACCTTTAGAGCCACTCAGCAACGACATACTTCATGTGATGATGATATGTCCACTGAGTAGGCCTACTTAAGTCATTTTATATGCAGACCAAATTTAGGTCAAGTAAAGCACTTGTTTACACGCTTCAGATCATTCTCACTGGCTATGCCTGATCCACACCACCATTAGAGTTATTACAATCCTATTGGTTATCCTTTAAAATATAGTCACTTCTCATTGTGAGGCTAGAGTTGGTAGATCTGTCTGTGAACCATTCGGAAACACTTGAAACCGATGAGTTGTGTGAATATTCGAATGGTGATAACTAGTCTTGTTCCTCCTCAGTGACAGTTCTGAAAAATCCACTTCCGTTCAGTTACTTCACATCAGGTTCTGCCATTATGAAATCGAACTGTTCAGTGCAAAAGCAGGTGAAGCTTGAGGTGAATACCATTTTCAAAAAGGAAGATGAATTATAAACTGTAAGGAAAAAGATTTCCCATTTCATATTCGTCAATGTTGGGATGACTTATGTACTGATGAGAGAATGTGTTAGCCAAAGCAAAGATAAGAGAAAGGGAAGATGGAGTAGTTTTTAGTTAATTGAAGATCAAAAGAGGAAAACGGCTTGAAAAAGCACTTTCTGAGTGTTAAGTCCAGGTTTGATGAATCTTAAAGCGGTAACCTAAGCTATTTTCAACTGACACTGATAAACTATACGGGATATCGTTTTTGCTACATTATGTTAGACACTTAAGTTCTATTAGCATCTGTATGGTGCCCCAAGTATACAGTGTGAACTGGAATAAAGAAATTTGACGACTTCCACTCTACTTTTTCCAAGCCAAGTTGGTAAATATCCTACTGTCCACATGCTCACCTATCTATTCGAACACTTTATGTAACATGTTGTACTCTTGTCTTTCTTATTTTGCTGCCTTCGACTATCACATTCTTCATTTGCATACATGTCACCCTGAACATGTCATATTAAAGGGGAAAAAATCGACTTCCTAACACTTCTTTACTCATATTCCATTTTAAAAGTGATTTTCCCTCGAAATTAACTTGCTGTTTTACGTTGCACACTTCAATTATGTAACCGAAGAACATGATGAGAATTCACTAAAAAACAATGATTTACAAATTTCAGGTAATTTGACATTAAGGAAGCGGTTCAAATTGTTTCTAATTCAAAACACTAACTGATTTATTGTTGATCAGTCAAAAGTTTGTAATCACATAAGTACAGTAGATCTGACTTAACCATTTAACTGATTGTTTTGATTAGTGGTGATATCAATAACATGCTAGATTCCCTTCAGGGGATACTATGATAAAAGTAACTAAAATACAATCAGTCTGCTGTCCACCCTGAGCAAAATATTAGGCCGCGTCATCCTGGAGAGACTAAAGGATGCACTGGATTCAAAACTACGACCGAAACAGGCAGGCTTCAGGAAGTACAAATCATGTGCAGACCAAATTGCAACGCTTCGCATTATCATAGAACAGAGCATAGAATGGCAATCAGCTCTCTGCCTCAACTTCATCGACTTTGAGAAGGCCTTTGACAGCGTCAACCGAGAGGTAATTTGGAAACTGCTTCAACACTACGGAATACCACAAACCGTTATCAGCCTCATTCAACAACTATATGAAGATGCCACATACCAAGTAATTCACAATGGGAAGCTCAGTGATGCTTGTGAAGTGAAGACAGGAGTGAAACAAGGTTGCCTACTATCACCCATGATATTCCTGATTGTGGTGGACTGGACTGGATCATGCAGCAAACAGTGGGGAGCTGTGAGAAGAGGGGGATAGGCTGGCTGGATAGCGGAAAAGAACCTAGAAGATCTGGATTTCGCCAGTGATGACTTGTGCTTGATGTCACACAAACTTGAAGATCTACAGGCGAAGACTAACAAGTTGACAGAAGAGGCAGGGCAGGGTAGCGAAAACGGGACTTCAAGTGAACGTGGTGAAGACAGAGGTGATGAAGATAACCAACCAACAACAACAACAACAAGCTCCAATCACCGTCAACGGGAGAAACTTAAAGGAAGTAGCCTCCTTCACCTATCTAGCCAGCATCGTTTCAACTACAGGTGGTGGCACAGACGAGGACGTCAAAGCCAGCCAGGATCGGAAAGGCAGCAAGACAGGCGTTGATTAGCCTGAAACCGGTGTGGATATCTTCTGCACTCAGCATAAAACGTGAACAAGATCCGGATTTTCAACACTAATGTTAGTCACGAAATTCAGTGCCTCTATGTGATGGTTGAGAGACTTGGCGGGTTACGAAAAGCATTTCCAACAAACTACAGATATTCATCAACAACTGCCACCTGCACTGACTCGATACTGAAGACCAGATGAGATGGCCAGAAAGAATAAGTAACAAGGAACTCTGCCCAGTAACGAACCAACCAAGAACCTATCACTCAACAAATATGCAGAAGGAAGTGGAGATGGATTGGGCATGCACTGAGAAGACTGATTGTGGACATCACGCGTCAGGCCAGGTAGTTGAGTGGAACCCAGATGGGAAACGGCGAGTTGGGCATCCGAGGGTGACAAGGAGAAGGAGATGGTGTGAGGAAGAAATGAGAGGTTGTGGACAGTTGTGGAGCTAGGTTGAAAAGATTTCAGAGAAGGGAGTGGATTGATAACGTGCTATTGAAGCCGTATGTTCCACCAGGAACCTAAGGGACAAATAATAATATAATGATGACTGAAATACAACATAAAGGTTTTATTTTTTTAATGAGAATTGTACCTTCTTTTCTAGGCAAAATAAAGTATTTCGGTTGAGTGTTTTATTAATCAGTAGGGTGCTTTTTTGAATTATTTATTGTTGCGAGGGAACATTGTATCAGCGGGTGAACTAAAGGCTACAACTGCAGCTACTGAGATAGTCGATTAGCTTTGGTTACTTTTGTTTTGAAAGGTGGTTAATTTTTCATAAAACAAAAATTCTCCCAGTGTATGTGTAGAGATTTTAGCTCTATTTAATAAGAATGATGAACTGGTTATAATGCTGCAAAATATTATATTATTAGAATAATGCACTTTAGAAGTAGTATTCATTATGGAGTGACATCTGTTGGGGACCCACTGAAAATCTGGGAGCACTGGACAGCTGTTTCGTCCAACTAGCATGGGACTCCTCAGCAGTACGCACCCATGACTTGGCCGGGGGTCGAACTCAGGACCTTCAGGTTTCACGGCGAACGCGGCAACCATTCAACCTCTGGGTCGGTGCCATCGGTTCACAATTTTCAATATATCACGACTGTCACCCAAGATCTTCAGTTAGCATCTACTTTACTTCCAACTGGTTGACCCCACAGGTAATGACTTCTCATTACGCCTTCCTGATATCCATCTGGAAGTAAGTCACTAATGAGCACTATACAGTAATATATTTTTGTGGTGAATGGAGATTTTTTTAATTTAGAAGTAGTATTCATGATGCAGTGACGTCAGTTGGGGAACCACTGAAAATGTGGGAGCACTTGACAGCTGTTTCGACAGTTATGTCGTGAATTGACAGAAGTTGGAAATTGTGAACCGGTGGAGACCGACCCAGTGGCTGAATGGTTAACGCGTTCGTCGTGAAACCTGAAGGTCCTGAGTTTGACCCCTAGCCGGGTCGTGGGTGCGTGCTGTTGAGGAGTCCCATACTAGTTGGACGAAACAGCTGTCCAGTTCTCCCAGATTTTCAATGACTCCTCAGCTGACGTCGGTCCGTGATGAATACTACTTCTAAATTAAAAATCCCCATTCATCTCAAAAATACAATAATACGCTTTCTTACGGTAAAACATTTCAGCAAGTGGTGAAAACAGATTAAGCTTCACTGAGTGGTCACTGGAGGGTAACCAAGTTTTAATTGTCTAGTCTTAAGCGCTAATGGAATCCTGTCGATCATTTTGCAGTGTGGTCAATAGATGCGGGTTCAAATCTCAGGCGGTACATTCCTTCCGCTGAGATAGCAGATATACCTTGCTGATGAGTGCCCAAAAGCACGAAATCTAGGTCAAGGGTTGCTTGTCGATAGCTTCCATTCAACTAACACAGATAGGAATCATCTGGCTTACTTTATTTGCTGGCGTTAGCTACCTTGAAATAGGAATAAGACCTGAGTTCTCAGAGTAGTCTAAAACTGACAGTAATATCCTTTGGAGATAAAAAACAAATTTTGTAAACGCCGGTGACAAGTAACTCAAACAAAGTTGAGGCTGCTTGATCACCCGCATTGGCTCACTATATTAAGGGATCGTAAGCAGTTAATCTGAGGTCCTGCATCAATGAAATGTCAAGAGAATAAAATATGACAGCTATTCATTCGAATGAATCATCAACTCTTTGGAAGGTGTTCATAAGTAGTATAGGACTTATTGGAACATTTCATACTGCTCATTATTTATTCATCTAGTTACACAGTATTGCTCTCTGTTTCACAAAAAAGTTGAAACTTTTTGTACTGACAAAACACTGTTTAACTTTAAGTATGTCAAAGACATTATTGTCAGAAGAGTTATAGGCGATATGCATCACACCTACGAAACCTCTTCACCAATGCTCAAGGAAGCATTACGTTCCCATAAGGATGTGATTATGACTGTGAGTTCTGTTTCTTTTATTCAGTGTCTCTGTGTAACATATAATAAATAACACACTGCATGGATCCGTTCATTGAACAGCATCCAAAGTTAACTGTACCTGTACCATGATAGGTTTTCTATAGTTATCTAAAAAAAGAACTGGCTTAATCGTTCTCTTACAGAGCTCTAATGATGTGTTCAAACTGTTAGTTGGTGGGTGTTTAGTCATTCAAAAGGCTCCCCAGTTAAAGCTTATTCACAAAAGTTAATCGCTAAATTATAAAAGAAACAAGGAGTTGAATACAAATTATTAGGCAAAGCTTTCAATGAAAGGACGATGAAATTTGAAAAGATATCCTTTCTGCTTATATCAAGATGTTGTTGGTCTCCAGCACATCAAGGATGATGCAACTTCTCTTGTATTAAAATTTCCAGGGAGATAGACCCATTTACTCCTTACTGAGGGATAATACGTTCACGAGAATGAGTTCGGAGAGAAAAATCTACATCCAGTCGAGGAGAAATGAAATCCAACCATCCCAAAGTTGAACCTGAACATGCTTTAAAGACAGTGTACCTCAATAGCGTCATCATCACGCAAACTATATCATCTATGTTTTTCAAACTGATTAAGAAATCTCATATAATAGAACCATTTACCAGAAAAGACAGACATCCATTAGTGTGTAAATGAGAAAAATTGAATTGAAATTTAGATAATGAACATCTTCAATGATTACCACTCAGAGAAGATACCTCAACAGGAAGCTCATCATAAATGGTAACATGACCATTTTTGCTTGAGTACAGAGTTCTAAGTAAAGTAATGTACCTTTTATTCATGTTTTGCAGCCAGTTGACACTGCCATTGGATCTCTCTACCAATGGATTCTAAGGCTACTTTCAAGGGAAGAGGTATAGTTGATGACGGAAGTCATTAAATTTGCTTGTGAACAATGATCTAGTTGTCCTAATTGTGACCAGGTCAGAAAATTTTCCTTTTTTTATATAGAGTTTCTCGTTCTCAATCCCCTAGTAGACATCGAAAGATCATAGAACTTGAGAATTAAGAGACCATCTTCACAAGGGAAATTTCTGTGTTTTTGCCACATGATACTTTGTTTTTTTATTTAAAAATAGCTAATTACCCAAATACATGTTCCCTATCTTTAGTCAGCCTTAAAGTGATTGATTTTAGGTGTAAACGAATGTCGTATAACTTTCCTGTATTCGAAGTTCAATGTTACATTCCTACTAATATTTGTGATCACTAATTTGAGTCTGTGCTGAGATACGTTGTATTTGATGTTTGATGAATAATTTTGTGGTATCTTTCATTTACTGAAAGAAAAGTAGGCAAAGAATCATTTCTATTCAAATCAGTTCATTAAGAAGGTTTGGGACTTCGTCTAGCTAGCATTATGGGTTTGGATCGAAATGAGAGAATAAACATCCTCGGAAGTGAAATAAATTAATGTGTGAGACATTAAAAAGCAGAATACTGTCTTTATCGATACATTTAATTTCCCGTTGTTATTCTGGACAGAACTGATAGACTTCTGAGATTCCTATGTGGATACGTCAATATTTGCAGATTACTCATTATGTCACCGCGTTAAAAGCAGAGACTGCTGGGTTCCAGTTCCATAGAGAACAACATCACTTCGGTGTGGGTACATCCAACTGACGAAACCTAAATAGAAGGAAGCGCGCGTCCTGGATTCTACTATTATCCATCGCCATGCAAACTAAGACAAAAGTGCAATCCTTTTTTCCTGCGTTTTCGACAAAGATTTATTACTGACGTTATATTAGCATTACGTAATAAGGTTCAACGGTATCATCTGTGAACAGGTTGAGTAAGACTTTGCAACAGTGTTATATTTCATCTTGTGCCAAGAATTATCATCACTCAGGAGATGTCTTTCTTCAAGACTCTTCTTTCTCCAGTTAAAACGTTGTTCTGATACTTATGAAACGTAGGCATATTTAAAGATATCTGCTTAGTGGTAGCTAGCAATGGAACCTTAGACGCGGGTTTCACTCCGCTTGGAACTTCAGATCTCGATGTATTTACACTCCAATGAGTGATAATGTTTCCTCTGCTGCAGCTCTATTGACTAGGCTGCTAGGCCCCGAGAAGCGATAGGTGCTGGGTAAGATTCTTAGTGGGCATGCGACCACTCACTAAGGCGTAGGCACATCCAATGGGTGGGGTTCCAATCGGAATGAAATGCATGTCTGAAACGCCACGGCTAATCAGTACCGAATGAATAACAATAAGACAGAACTCGTGGGAACATTGAAGCGTCCAATCAAGGAGTCCATATGCCAAAAATGACCGGCAAATTCGGTACAGTATATTCATCAAAGGGAAACTGCAAGCATCAGCGAACGAGGAAGAATTCAAAATTAACCTACCATTTTCAATGTAAACTTCTTCTGGCTTTTGTACACCCGCAGAACGACTGACCTTTGAGCCTAACTCTGAAAAACAGAAAAAAACGAGGAAGAGAGACCACATTAGGCGTTTGAAAAAAGGAACGGATGTTATAGGGTAAGACAAGCTCAGTATCAACCTATATTTATTGAATATACTTCTGTTATCACCATTCTTTATTAAGCTATGAACGACTAAGATGGAACTAGTATTTGAGATGACTTGGACCGCGCATGATGAGCTGCCATCTGTCTCTACATTCAATGCTGCGGGAAGCCGGATTAGGTTAAGAGAGAGTTCACGGTGGCCAAATCAAGATATGACAGCAGTCGACAAATTCTCTGACTGTTAGTGTGAGTCATTTGGGGAGGTGTGGACTGCCTAGTCGGGGTTTTCGAGACGAAGGGAACGAGTGGTTTAGGACTGATGTTAACTTGTACATCTTCCATACTACTGCCGTTTGGAGAACACTAATGAGGAGTTCACAGTTTATCAACGTTTTAACTGACTAATCATGTTGGCATTTCCAACCACAAAAATTTCTTGATGGCATGGCTAGAAATAGGTCACAGGAGGCGAAGATGTATCCACTCTATAACATCTAAAGCTTGAATATTTCTACCAACCTTTGTCTTCAAGTTATTTATCCTCTCAAACAAATTCGTCTACTTTGATATCACTCTGTTTCTATCCAATTTTTCTTTGTATACTACTGTGAAATGTAGCAACTTGAGGTGATGCACCTTTGTACGAGGTTCTACGTTGATTTTATCTATCTCTTTGGTATTTAAAAAAAACTCTAATCCCACTTTGGTCTGTTTATTAAAATTGTTACACAGTGAAACAGTATTACTAACTAAATAACTTTTTGGGGTTTATTCATTGTCCATTTTCATATTTCAAATTTCCATCTACAAAGCTTGAAGCTGCTTGAACTGATAGTGTTTATTCGGGCGTTTCGATTAAACTGCACTTCACTTATGCATCGAAGCTATTAAGATATCAGACGAATGGGAATTTGTATAGCCAATAGACAGCTGTCGCAGCCAGAAGCCCGGACTCAATCCCTAAAGGGGTTTTTTAGCGCACACTGCTGAGACGTCCTAAATTAGGACGGAAAAAGTGTCCAGTGCTTCTAAGTTTTGACTGGTCCACTGAATGATGTGATTTCATGTTAAAAGCTGCCATAGAAGCAGTTAGGAATAAAATTTTAACTCAGAAGTAGGCTCTTAGTATATCTACTGTTGTAATCACATCATTGAGCATGCATTGCTTCCAGTTAGTTTAGAAATTAACCAGAAGAACAACAACATAAAACATAATACAGGTGAAATAGAATGAGCTAGTTTCAGTGATCTACAAATTGAAAAAATCTACTGACTGGCATACATTTCATTTCGTTATTTTCAATGCTGCATGGTAATAACTATTAAGAAATGGAAAATAAATATGCGAAGAGTATCGTATACATTGATCGGTCACTAGACAGCAGCCGATTTCATCTTGTCTTTTCCTGAATGCTGACCGAGTTCTGTCAATCTTTTTGTAGTGTGTTCATCAAGTAATGAGGTTTACCATGGTGGTGCACTTTGATGTACGCTATTTGGTAGGAGGCAATTGGCAGGTTGCCTTGGTTGATCTACGTTTTGTGCTTGGTGACACTCGTCAGTAAGCCGTATCTTCAAAGTGGAAAGAAACTAATGTCTCCTGTAAGATTCGTACTCGTTTCAGCCAATGTTGCAGTCAGTGATGTTATCACTTGGCTATTCGAACCTCGACTGACCTTCTTTCAGGATTGGATTGGTTATACTGACTAGTCGGTTGAAAGCAACCGATTTCATATTGTCCAGTCCTGAGTACTAACGGAATTCTACGGATCACTGTGTTTTTTTGCGGTTGAAAATGTTATCGTGATGAATTAAATAAAATTTTGGTGATGCTTGATTCCTCATTATTGTTCTCCAAATGGTAGTAGTTTGGAAGATGTACAAATTAACTTCAGTAACTATGACTTTATGAATTTATGCAAATTTAATTTTTGATTACAAAGGCCAAACAATAAAGACATTCATTTCTAAATGAAAAGAGGTACAAATACCTAGAGTGTTATTCTTCAACTAACAAATATCACTGTGACACTAAATGCAAATGAAGAACTGTAGTGGAAAAAACGCCTTTGTGTGTAGTGACTGGTACTTTCGGTAGAATTCAATCGCAAACTTTAAAAAATGCATAAATTTTCGGTGTAGTAAAATTTCTGTTAAGTTTCAAATTCTACTAGTGTTTATGAAACTAGAGGATCTTCAAGTCAATAATATATGTATGATGAGTTGCCCACAAGTGAGTAACCGATGCAGGTGTGTATTTCTTACAGCTTAGCACTAATAAACGTCTATAACCCTTGCTGGTGAATGACAACGAGCATAAAACCTAGATCTACCACCATTTAATAACGATATATCTTTCATTACTTCAAAGTCGAATTTTATCTCATCAACTATGTATTCTTTTGATAACTTAACAGTGAACTGAAAAGTTTCAGTGAAATCTTCATGTATATATATATATATATATATATATATATCAACAAGACACTGAACACAAAATCCCAAACATTAAAAGGTGCCATCATTCGGAAGATGGATTTAGCTACATATCTATGTTTAAATTAATTAATCGACGTTGGGCGTAGGTTACTAGGTAAGGTTATGATCTTTCAGTGATTTAGATGGCTTGGACGTGTATTGCGTATGCCAAACCGTTGCCTACCTCAACATGCAATGTTAACCGGTGTGAAGTTGGGTTGCAAGAAGTCTCAGGGAGGCTAGAACAGCATTTGATACCGATTCATAAAATCTTTGACCGTTAAACTGAGCTGGGTAGCGATGTGTAAAGTGTCTAGTTGGGGTTCTCATGATAATGGGAACTAATAGTTGAAGACTGTTAGTGAACTGGCTGAAAATCAGTCACAGTAACATAGACATATTCACTCCTTGAAGTCTTCTAAAGCTTGGACACTCTCACTAACCTTCATCTTCAAATTGTTTCTTTTCCCTTTGTTACTCTTTGTGTAAGCATTTATTATTTGCATGATATCGTGATCCATGGTGACTTGAACTGACGCACTTATATGCTAAGATCTACTTTGATTTTGTCTATCTATCTGTTCCAATCAGTGAAAGAGCTTTCTTTCTCAACTGAAATAATCAGTGTTGATCATATATCTACAGAATATATGAAGGTCTAGAAATGAATTGTTATTATAAAAAAGACTTGCCAATACATACATGTCCATCTAAAAATGCTTAGTTGCTAAATAAAATTTGTTGATAGGCGTTCTTAACAGTGTTTATGAATAAGATGAGTTGAATAAATTTTCTACACCGGCTTTTCTGTAGCTGTGTTCGTCAACTGATGGCTGACTGCGTTATTATGCAGCTTATCGATGCTCTTTGTTTGTACTTAAGTGAGTAATCTACTGAATATCTCTCTGATTTTTATTTGATGGAAATTTTTAGCTCAAGAAAAATATATATTTAGTGTTTCTCTTCGATATATCTTACATAATACAAACCACAACCTAAAAACTATACCCGTTCTACAAGAGGTAGCTGCTCTGACCCAATGGCTTTGTGGATAACACTAATGTGTTTTAGGCACTCTGTCCCTGGTTCGAGTCTAAGCAGGAACAACATCACTCACTGAAGCGCGGATAGATTCAGCTGATGACTGAGGGGTTTCTGAGAAATCACACTCTTATAAAGTTTATTTTTTGTACATTGAACTTATTGTACGTTTTCTTTCGTTAACTGTTTTATTACTGATCAAGTTAAATGACCAATTGATCATTCAATTGAAGAAACGTAAGTTTCCGTTGGAAATAAAATTTTCTTCTTGTTAGGTTTTCATAACATTGAAATCTGTTGACTTAACGTTAAAAACTATGAAACATTGAATAGCTGTTCCAGCCTTGTTTGAACTCGCGATTCCCTGGAGCTGATTGGACCCGAGATAATAAATGCCATTGCAAGCTTATTAGCATCCGTTCATTCAGTTGGAATTCAGTGGCTTAAATTTCACCACTTCTATCAATTCACAGTTAGATGTGATTATCATCCACTGTCATTTGTGAGTAACTGTATTTTATTCCAGGGTATGGAATTTCATTGGAAACTCTGGAATAGCATTCTGAGACACATCGATACTGAATCTTAGATACTTTATAGAGAGAGATTAGGTGATTTTGAAGTCTAGCTGCTCAGTGGTTCCAGGTTTTCAGTGTTTCTCCAACTAATATCAGTTCCAAATCAGTAAGTTAGTCAATTGTTTGACGATAAAAAACTATATGAGTTTCGAATTATGATTTTGTTTAAGCAGAATATAATGTTATATCGAATTATGCACATTATTCTTGTGTAAATTATTCTTTGCATTGCATTCAAGCATTCTAGCCTTAGCTGCATTTTCATAATAGTCCAATGTTCTCTAAAGTTTTGTATTTTGTTGTGAATATTTCATCACCGTGCTTGGTGAAATCTACAGTCTTAACTTTATAAAGAAGTGAAGTATATTTGAATGATAGGCGAATATTTAGGTGGTGTTTTTACTGATGCTGAGTGTTAAGTGTAAGTTGGAGAAAAGATTTTTCTCATACCTTAACATGTTTGACGAAGAGTTCAAGTGAGATTGGACTTGGAAAGTTCACGATAAAATGCCAAAGCTCAGAAAACACAAAATTATCATCCTCGTGAGCTGAAAATTGTTTCCATTATCATCTGTATTTTGTTTCATTTTACAACATTATTCTTGTATTGATAGTTGTCAAACGGTGTAATTATCTTGCTTAACTCAAGGTGTTTAAATATACCGAGAACAACAGTGTATCTTAAGACTATGTTGTGTCAACGTTATCCCTTTTTCAAATTGATAGTCTTTTGTCAAACTGATTCGAGAAAGCGAACAGTTTGTACACTTTGATATTAAAGTTGTATAACTCTGTGAGCAACTAATGTGAACCTCAGTAACAAAACGGATGTATACTTTCCTGTTAATATTACTGTTCTCGCCCTACTTAAATTTATCAAGGTAAGGTATGTATAATATGAAGTATCTTTGAGTAACACATACTTGCTCGAAACATGTAGGCACTTTTGCACTACAATACTCATATATTTGTAGAAATAACTCAGTAATTAACAAAAATTTCTAGGGATATTTTTGTGAGTAGACAACAAGACAAATACAAATTTAATCATACACCTCAATGTGTTCTACAGAAGTCACACTGATCGATCCATACATGTACCTTTTTCTCGACCTCGTGTAAAATAAAACAGTTTGATTTATAATCAGCATTTGAATCAAAGTTTATTCAATTAAACTTCATTTATTTGACTATATATATATATATATATATATATATATATATATATATATATATATATATATCATGAGCCTATATCAATTTGACAGCTGATGGGAGTTGGTTAATTGATTTCAGAATAGTACTGACTACCGAATGAAACACGTTGGAGAATGGTTGCACCATATCGCGTGTTGATGGAAATGATAAAAATGTTGACCATAGTATTCTGACCCAATGGCTTAATGATAATGAATTTGGCATGAGGTCTGATGGTCCAGAGTCCAATGTCTGATGAGGTCAAGGGTGAACACTGTTAGGGAGTCCTATACATATATCCACTGCTCCCAGATTTTCAATGATTTTACAACTAATGTCAGTCCATGACGAATGCAAACTTGATATTAGCCAATTATCAGCCGACAAGGCAGTTTGAGAAAAGAACTTGAGGATTTCTAAAACGCCATCTGAGTAATTACTGTAGTGACCAACTAGATCCCTTTGTTTCAGTTGGAAAAGTGTTGCCTTTTTCGTTGAATCAAGAAGACTTGATTGTCTGCTTCCGTTACCTACGCTGCAGGACACTTTTAAGATACTCTAGAATGTTACTGAAGTCACCAAAATTCAAAGTGATCAATCAGGTTTTATGCAATTCCGAACAGGTCACAAACAGATCCGTGAAATAAGTCAGTCAACCTTAATCTCACAGTTAGAAGTGATTGTATTTACAGAGACACGATTATAGTACTTTTCAAGAGGACAACCAATAGGATTTTAATAACGCGTAACAGCAGACACATTACATGAACTAAAATTGCCCTGCAGATCACTTGAGCTAGTCAGATCTGTCGACCATGCACATCCCTATTCGACACTTCGTTGGCATGAAGTGTTCATACATAAGAGTGTGAACCTTTTTTCTCTCACTGTTTGATGAAGATATAAGATACATCCAGGCTATGCTGTTCGTTAAACAGTGACTTGATGAAGCTTAATACCTCATAATGTTGCACACAACGACAAATCTTGACAGTTATACGCAACAAATTTTAAACAAAATACTTTACATTACACATCCTTAGATGAAAGATGTTTGTTTATCTGATCAAAGTCATTCCTATGGAAAGTACCGCTTACTGAGTTGGAAAATCCTACAGAATATCAATGATTTTTGATAATACAAAATACTGAAATGAAACGGAGTTACTGAATTAAAAACCCGGTTCAGGTGTGTTACCTTACTTGTTTTCTTAAGAAAATCAGCATACTAATGATCATAAACCATGAAGTGGCTGTTGGAAAAGTGGTTGTGTACTTCAGAGTTCACCAATCACTCATACTTCAGACACAGCTCATGTTTACTAAATGGCTTTTATTCACCAGTCAAAGCACATAAATTTCGACATATTGGAGATTATTTGTAGCTCAGATGGATGGTCTTGGTTATATTGTGTTCTCTGAGCTGGGGTGTTTAATCGTGAACCTTTCATTGTCTTTTAAGACAACATTATCAGCACTAACTTCAGTGTGAAGTGGGCTATCAATATCTCTTCGTGAGTGATTCAGTAGCTTGCCCTGACAAACTGCTTTGTGATTGGTTGTTTCCTTTGATTGTTGTGTCATTGATTATACAGATTTCCTTCTTGGCTGTTCCTCTACTTGACCCCTCTCTCACCTTTCGGTTGCTTATCACTTTTCTAATTGGTCGACAGATCGAATCTATGTTTATACATCTACTGATTGCTGACTAGCTGACTTGAATGCCAAGCTTCTAGGAATTCTCTGATATTCTTTGTGATTCCTCTGTCCACAATTTCTACATTGTCGAAATCGAATTCATGTTCATAGTTGTTGAAGTGAATGATGAGATGCTGTCACGCTTAATTGCCAATCGGTATTCATGTAGACGAAAGTGAAGTGGGCAACCACTTTGTCCAATGTAGTATTGGCTACAGTTATTTCCGTTAATTTTGTAAATGATATTCTTTTTGACTTCTTTGGTTGTTTAATCCCTTGGTCTGCATAAAGCGTTTAGAGGGGATTTGTTGGTTGATGAGTGGCCACACCAATTCCAAGTGGTCTCAGTAATCATGTCGTGATCTCTGATATATTCTTTATGTATGGTAGGATGATCCATCTGTTGATTTCTGAGGATGGTGATAAACAGGATAGGCATCTACTAATGATGTTTCGTAAGCTACCATTCTTCTTTAGGACAGATATTAAGTTGGTTGTTCAACTCATTCCCTGTCGCAAACTTGATGTCTTCGAAAACTTTGTTGATCAAAATGTGAGTGCTTTCTAAATCATCCATTTTGGTGATGACAAAGATATCGTCCACATAGTGATCCAAATTCTCGGTTTGATCATGAGTAAAATGATGTCTCCCAGTCTCTGTATTACTGCTTCTGCATTTACTGGAAATAAGAGTAATCCCATTTGATTTCTTTTTATCTGTTTGTATATTTTGACATTATACTGGAAGTATACTGTCGGGCAAAGATGAGTGAGTCCCACGGGACTAGAATACTTAAGTTTTATGCATTCCGAAATCCTTATGTTGTCGGTGAGGAGTGGAGACATAATACCTTTGACTACTTGCAGAAGTCAGTGACTCATCGTTTTCTGTGCGAATGCCTTTGATCGTCTCCAAAAGGAGAATGATGAATAACTACAAATTCAGAGTTTCGGTCTAAAAACGGCCAAAAGAAACATACATGCAGTCAGTGACACAATAATAAAAGGAAACAGCCCATCAAAAACTACTTCGTCAGGGTAAGTTACTAAATCGCTTACTGAGAAATACTGAGAGTTCACTTCATGTTGAAGTTAGTTCTGATGATGACACTGTCCAGAAAAGCAACGAAAACCTCACGATTAAGCCACCCAGCTAAGAGAAAACAAAACAACCAAGAGTACGGGGTTTCGTTCCAACACTTAGTAACCTTGACAGTGTTCATATGTCTAAACTGTCAAGTTTCCGGTTATATTGGACAATACGAAGTAAACTTAATGTGATGCTTTGTAGGAGTACGCAGAACCTTCACAGTACTTAACGTCTGTTGAGCTCATGTATGCATTTCTAGCTTAAGGGACATGCTCATCATTGAATACGTTGATCAGTATATTTTCTATGAAATTATGTTTTGTTTTGCTTTGATAGTTGAATAATCATTAACGAATCTAAAAACCGAACTGACGGAAGACAATTACACGTAGATTTCTTCAGTCATTTGTTTGAATGACTTTATCTATACATAACCAAATGTTAAGTTGATCACTGAATCATCTTCGGTACGGTTTCGTTTTGTTCTGCTTCTTTGAACTAAAAATGCATGGTTAGAAAGGACCTGTAATACAGTGAGATTTCAATTTGACCATCTGAGATGGCTGTAGTAGGGCAGACTATTATTGTTACTGAGTGATGACTGAAGGTACTATGAAAATTTGGACTGTGGCAGGATTCGAACCAGCGACTACCGGTTACCTAGCTTGATCGCATCCAGAAGGCGATCTTAGGCCGTAACACAAAAGACGCAGTTCATCGCACGTCGTTGTTGGGTGAGTTTGCTTCATATTCGAAGTACTAATTGTTGTCAGCATTATAGTTTAGACGAAGGAGACAACAGAAAATATTTGAAAATTTATTGATGAAAAAATCTTTTCCTAATAGTCGTTCAACATGGTTGTGTAAAATTTGATTTCGACTTTACAGCCATATCTCCTCTTTAAGTGGTTGGTGTGTCGACACTATTAACTACTGAAGTGATAACTAGTAAGAATAAGATGGATTAACACAGCAATAGTATGTAACCTCATTTCAATGGAATAGTGAAACATTATTTAAAAGGATAATAAAAAAGAATATACAGTATGACTAGGTCAGAATAGATGGGGGAAAAAATACGCCTGGTTTCCACTCAACATTCATCAAAAATTAATCGAAATGAATGGAGGAAGACTTTCATAGTTAGTGAGACTCAATAAAGAAGACTATTAATTCCATAAGAATCTTTTTTAAGTATGTCACTTGCTAAAAAGTTCAACGAAAAGTCAACAAGTTACTGTTTGAGTAGCACAAACCACTTATTACCTATAGATACCCTAGACCTTCTATTTACAATGCTACAATTAGTCGTTCTACTATCCGTTTAAAAATCCATTACTGTGAAAGAAAATACCGAGACTTTGAGTTTGGTTAAGCCTGAGGTTAAGGTTTTCAGCGACTGATATGTTTTTGTATATATATATTAACTGTAAGAATTTCTTAAAATAAAGATAATTAGATTGTTCAGAAGAACATAAGCAAGATAGTGTGGTTCAGTAAAAATATAATAAAATTGTCAAGAAGTATTCACTTGGAAGTAGTGATATGAGCTTTTGTTCTATAGTCCCAGTGATTATATATGCTACTGAAAATACAACTGACTGGCTACATTTTTTGCTGTCTGATTATCCTTATGACAAACAAAATCACCATAGAAGCCTACACAGGAGTTAATCTGTTCAAATTGCTAAAATTGGTAACAATATGAAGGGAACAAGAGGCTGAACAAGGAGAGGAAATAATTTACTAATTGGGGTTAGTGAAAAAGGTTCAAGCCTTACAAGATGACTTTCAATCCTGTCACTAAGAGTATGAAACCATTGATTCCTGTTGCCTGGGAGATACCATCCAGGCAGTGTACACTTCTTTACAAGGTTCACTCTGATAGTCAGAGATTTCATAGACTAGCACCACAACTGAAAGTCGTGAGTTCACGTTCCCTTTGAAGTTTCCTATGCCAGTCAACTTCCAAGTATTTCAATAATATACAATTTGTAAACACTTATGTAAGATTTAGGCATAAATTTTACCAAATATTTCAATGTAAAATCAATGACTAGAAACAATTCCAAGCTAATTCTAAATACAAACTAGAATGGAAGAGATATATTCATGAAAGCTTACGGTTGGAAGGATCACAGTAAGAATTAAATATTATCCCTATTCACTGAGTGATCCTACAAAACCCTCCGTGAAATCTGGAGGAATATTTCATTTATATACAGTAAAAAATATTTTCACAGTAAGTTTACAACCAGATTAACCAGTACTGATGTTTGTAGGAGCGACATCTTAGAAATCGTGATCCGTAATAGTTATCTAAGATGATCCATTCATGAACTGTCTATTAGATTACGCTTAACCAGACCTGAATACTTGTTATAACCTGTGATAAATCAGAGTGGTTGTGAAAGTGTTAAGATATATACCATTTAATACTCTCAAACTCATCTTAAGTATACTGCCAACAGAAAGTATCGGTGACACACTAGATCATATGCGCTGTCGATCATATTTTCTTAACACGAAACGATCATCTACAAGGTGAAATAAAATGATGACGTTTGAATGATTTAGCTATGATGACTGTTTTCCGCATATCATCCCTCACTGGTATACACTAGAACAATCCAAGTACCAGTGAAACAAGAACTTCGCATGACTTCTAAACAAGGCTAGAATTAGGGTGGCATTTAAGCCTACGAACTCATTGATAGATAAGCTTTATCTGCTAAAGGATTTGATAGATTCAACTAAGCAAAATAATCTAACCCACCGAATTCCAATCAATAACTGTGAGGTCAAGTGAATAGGTCAAATTAGCCGGTCAAGGTTAGATTATCGAAATATAGGAATTTAGCCAAATATAGAATGTCAGAGCCCAATATGATCAATAACGCAGAAAGATACAAGGCTACTGTAGTGTATGCATTAACACATAACCAACCACGCCATAGGGTGGGATACAGCCACTGTATATTCACCCCAATATATTTAGATATAGAGAGACAGATTCATTACTGAATCTTGGTTGACTGAATCAGGACTCAACACATGTAATAGGAATGATGGAATACCGATACCAGAGATTTAGAAGATCTTACTACCACTGGAAGCAAAGAATATGAGGTGATAGAACTATAAAAATGAGATATCAATAGTTATGTGACTACATTGATATGATTATGAACAATTATTCATGCTTGAAACATCACAAAGTAAATAATACTGTATCACTGTATGCTGTATATCGAATAAACAAATCTAACAGGAAATTGCATCCTACCACAATGCCCAAATTTTACACTTATATTCATGAGTTTATCCTAAATTTTGTGAGAGTTCACTTATAGGAGTAAATACTAAGTCGAATTATAATTGAATAAGTTGGATTGGATAAGCAAACATAATGAGATTTGATTAGCAATGCAAAATGGAAAGCTAAAAAACTGAGCACTTTTGATTGTTCTGCAATCTTCAGCAGAAAAATCATCGACTACACTTAACATATCCCTATTACATTAGTTCATGGAAAAATAACAGTATTGGGAAGTTTTCAAACGACAACACTGTAAATCTAAACAAATTTGAATTACCTGGAAAGCGATCTGATCCAGACCATGCAAATTTAGATGTTCCATTTGATCGAGGACTTGTAGACGGTATCGGCCAGTTTTTCGCTGTTACTGTATTGGATGACTGAGTTATAAAACTCTCAGAATTTACGCTTTTTATATTATCCTTATGGATTATAGTCAAATTTCCTGGATCACGTTTTTCATCAATACTTTTACGTAAAGTAATTGGCGGTGGTGATGAACATCGCTCAGGGCTGTTAGCATTAGGAGTTTTCAACTTGACTTGTTTCATCCAAGATGGAGCATCAAATAATAAGTAATCCACTTTCTGAGTACCACCATTAGCTTTAGTCATTGAATCACCTGAATTCTTACGAGATGTTGGTATCTTGTATTGTGGTTCTCCAATTGAAGCAATCTTTTCAGTAACGACGGTGGTAAAACTTTCAGCATTTCTATCAATATGTCGACTTCTTATTGGTAAATTTCCACTAGTGTTTAAAGATGGTAAGCGGAATATTCTACCATCATCAAAGTCAGTTTTATTTTGAATGGGTTGTTCAAGGTAATTTGGTGAGAAGACATTGTCTTCAATTTCATGAAATTGCTTATTAGAACTGTTTACCATGTGATTTCTTATCGTTTTTTCATCTATTTTACTGGTTTTCACAGCCATGTGTATAAGTAATCATCGGGTGATAAGTGAAATAAACCATATTAATATATTGTTCCACATTGAATATAGTAAACGAGGATCGAAAGAATTATGCTTGAAAGCCTTCAGTATGTATATGGACTTTGGTTCAGAGTAGTTTACACAGGTATTACTGGTACTTTTGAAAGCAAAGAAACACGTCGATATGTGAAAATAGTTTCACTTTTTTGATTAAGTCAAATAACTATTGTCTTGGAAGGGTTTATAGTCCACACTGGACAATTATGAAGTATATGCTTTAATCGAAATGAAAGGAAAAAAAAAAAAAGAAATGATTCTACCGTTTTGATCACATTATAAACTAGAATTATGTCAATAGATATTTCACTGTATCAAGTGATTAGGATTGGCACGTATCACGCACATACACAAACACACACATGTACACGTACACGCATATACCGTCAACCAAACAGCAAAGAATACGTGAGTTATGTCACAAGGTCTCGAGTATACCCAAGTCTGCACTCATTTCTTCTTCAGTAGAGAATGTTTGATAGCTAAATTACTATTGGTGCTTATATATAAAGTTAAATAAAATATGAAAAAGAAAATAGCCAATTGTAGATTTGTGTGTGTGTGTGTGTGGTTGTCCTTAAGACCTAATTAAAGGCGATCACGTGGATTAAATTTATTAGTTTTCTGTTAAATGTTCAGGATGAGTATGATGTACTTTTATGTGTAATTATTTAGAGACTCAAACTACAAACGTGACAATCAAGCTTATGTGAAGAAAAGAACCGGCCTTTATGTTTTTACTCTATCCAGGACATGATAGTTATCCAGTTATGTATCAAGTGAACCGGATACATTTAAAGATCCACTTAGCAGATGACAATTTATTTCAAGCTGTTATTCATCATAGACTGGCATCAATTGGAGGAACAAATGAAACCTGAGAGCACTGGACAGCTGATTTGTCCAATTAGTATGGGACTCCTGAGCAGTGCGCACCCACGGCCCCGCACCATCAGCGATCGAACCCGTGACCTTCAGGTTCTGTGGCCAGCAAGTCACCATTGAGCTAGCCACTGGGGTCAGAATCCAATCATCCATATTTCAAACTTCTGTTAGCTCACGACATAGCGCAACCACCAACTAATGTCACCGTTGAGTAACTGTCCTCACGATCATCAGACTTTGCCCCCACCGGTCACGACTTGTCATTGGAACTTCAGGAATACCTCTCGAAGCTAGTCACGGGTTCAATCCCCGGTGGGGCCGTGGGTGCACACCGATGAAGAGCCCCATACTAGGACGAAACGGCTGTCCAGTGCTCCTAAGTTTCATTTGTTCCTCCAACTGATGTCAGTCTACGATTAGCAACAACTTGAAATATTTCCAAATCCCCACAACTCCCTTAAAATAATGTTTGGCAAGCAGTGACATGTGATAGATGACTGACCGTACTCACAATATCTACAAGGCATCATACAACAGTAAGATAAAGCCAAGGTTATAACCGTCTTGACTTTAAAGGATACACGAAAGCCAATGGATCGCCTAAAAATGCCTCACTTCAAATAATCCGTGTAGAGCGGTACCAAAGTTTCAAAATGACTTGTGGATATACCTTCAACATGAACTTTTTCTCGGTCTTCTGTAGTCTTGATTGGATTGTTGCTCTAGAGTACCAGCTGTTAGATATTCACAAAATATTCATGATGAACACTTCAGGGTTGACAGTGACTCATCATTTGACAACTTGCCCACCTCATTTATCTTCAACGATGTTGATTAAGTTATTTCATTGAGAGTCATCCCACCACTTTGAAGGGAGGAAAAAGTGAGTCATCTTGAACTTTCTCATGTCTTTTACAAATTTATGAAAAATTGACTATCTCCTCTTCACAGTATCCTAATGCAGTAGCATGGTATTGCCAACGTAACTAGTTCACTATTTATGATGTTGTTGAACTTTACTCTCACTGTAAAAATCATTTATTGAAAGTATCCTTTCTAGTTTAGTAATGATGGGCAGTGGCTTACAGTGGAATGCAGGATGAATGTTTCGTCATATTTGGGACTCGTCAGCTGGATGTACCTGCTTTCCCGTGAGTGATGTTGTTCCCACCGGAACTTGGACTCGGGATCGACCGCTTCAAACGCCAGCGCGAGTGATTCACTACACCACCGAGCCACGATAGCCACTTCTTGTGCGACGGGTATAGGTTTAGTGTTATTAAACCGTCGTCGATTGGACTGAATTGATCAGTCTGTGTTGGCATATGGGCTCCTACGCGGATGCCTCGATATTGCCTATCTTTTAACTATGTTTAGTAATGATATTTCTGTGAAGAGAAAAAGTGATATGATATAGAATAACTTTGACTAATCTACCGACTATCGTGAAGTCAATTAAAATATACAAAAATATTATTTGAATATTCTTCAGACAATGCAGATATTTCTCGATGCATATAGCATATTGACCTATATTGTAATTTTCTTGTTTTACTTTTCTGATAAAAACAATAACAACAACAACAAATGGAACACAACACATGTATCGGTCTTTAATAAATTTTGTGGGCATAATCAATTTTTATTCTGTTGTACTTTCAATGTGTGAGAATCGATACATTGTTTTCAGTCTATCGATTGGATGAAGGGTACTAGATGGCTGTGAATAGTTTTAAAATTTGTGCCTAATATATGCATAATACTGTGAGTGTGTATGAATTTATTATGATCGGTGTAGATTAGTGTATATTTTATCGATTTTATGATGATGCAAAAACAGTTAGATACAACAATATGCTAAATTTATGCCAAATAATGATAATAATTTTAGTAACATTTATCTATTACCTCATATATCCCTAACAAATTGCATTCTACTATTCCTGTGAAATGATAATGACTACTTGGCTTTAACTATTCATAGACTTTTCAGTAAACATTAATGACATTATATCATAGATACTGTTTCCTACTTGTAACTGACTGCAATAATAAATCTTATTTAAGAAGTGGTCTTTCTGAATTAATGTTCCAGTGTTCAGTAGATAGACTTGAGGACGTGACCCAGATGAAAGTTAAGGGTGATTTCGTATCAGACATCCAGGGAAATCGTCTTTCAAAATCGACAAACTTCGTCTGATCTTTATCAGTAATATATCTTTCTGCGTTAGTGTAGAAGACAATATCCTTCAACACACCACCTTCATATATTTCTAACAGTTCACCTCAGCCTTCAGAGCATGGTAGATTGGCCGTAGCAAGAGGCTGCTATCAACAAGTATATGAGGACGTACTCCAGCCTGGTTTTATAAGGGTGAGACAGAATGCATTACATGTTCTATCCTTGAAGCCTACCAAAAAACTAAAAGAACCTTCTGAAAAAAGAAATAAATCAGTCTGTATGAGACAGCAAAGTGAAATTTACTAGCTGGGTCTATTTCCCTACCCCTCCATAGGTGAAGCTTGCTAACTAGCGAGCATATGAGAACCCCAGATAAACCGTATGAATGACACCTGTGAGATAATCGAGACATTTAAATCACACAATGAATAGGCAAAGATGACCTGAAACATTATGGATTACCGCTGAAAAATATGATCACTCATCAACCTGTCAAATTATTGATCAGAAAATCCAAAAATAGGTCAACAGAATCAACTGAAAACATTAGATGAATTCTAGATTACATCAGCTGCTCATGATTGATATCCTTTGAGATGGTTTTTTCGAAATTCTAATGAGAAGCCATAAACTGCTGAGTCAACCGTGTCGGGTGTGAGCATAATTCATTGTCCACAGCACTGGACGATGATCGCGTTATATAGTGAATTGACAGAAGTAGGAAAATCTACTCACAGAATGTCAATCTGTAATGAGAACAACCCTGAAATATATCACCTTCATTATGGAAATTACAAAGGTGTATTCATAGCGAGTAAATGTTTGCGAATAAATCAGAAGGCAGGTTTGAATTCGCGGATAGTGGGAGATTGGATAAATTTTAGTGCTCCAACATTATTACGTGTGTTTCACTATAAGTCCAATGTCGATTTTCTAGGATGCTTTTGGAAACAGAAGAAGATCGATGTTTGTCCACTACACTTTTCTAATTGTTCAAGGTCATTGAAGGTTCACATATACACAGACAGAGCTAAGAATTTTGTTTCATGACATTTATTTTCGTACAAATTCGGAATCCTGTTCAATGTTCAATCTGGTCATGTATGTGGTGGAAGTCTGAAATGTGCTGCATGAAAATGTAGAACTCTACGAGTGAACTACTTTTCTAATCTCTTACTCGAAGTAGCTGCTCCCTGTGTAAATTGAACTAAGAAATGCTGCAGATCGAAATGAACTGGAAGTGAAATTAAGAAGCTATATTTCGTTGCTGCTCGGAACTGTTTCTTCAGACATATTTACATTCGTAATCAGTAGATAAGTTATAGGCATAAAACGGTTTTACAGAGTTAGTGAAATTATTCGACTACTTCGAGGCTTGTAGAATCTGTATTTCATCTGAATGTGGTATATTCTAGAAGTTATAACTAACGCTGATATTTACAGCAGTTTGGTAATTACTCTCGGGTTACCATCAAATAGTTTTCTATACATGGTACTCTCATTAGAATGGGATGATCAATTCACAAACTATTTACAAACTGCACTATCCACGTTGACATTTCTTAAAACCGAGTAGTTTTTCAATTGCCCAACTGTGGTTCTAGTCTGAGGTGGTTTCCAACGGAAACATGGACAGGGTAATTTGTAAATTTGTAAATCCTATTTAAGGTATACAGGTTCAACCAAGTCAGTTAACCAGGTTCAGCTACTCTTTGAGCTGAATTTATCCGAGTATATGGTTGATGAGCTGATTTAGCCCAAGACGAGAGAAACGTCTATCCAGTGTTTAAATTACTTTGATGTGATCGGCTGGAGAAATCTATAGATCAACTTGAGTGGTTTCTGATTACTCAACCTGTTCAGTAGTATTATTTCTACTGACCTTAGCCGATGAAATATTATCAGAGTGGCAAGACTTGGGAGATGTTTTACTGAATGCCAGCCAAAAAAATAGTCTTGAAAAAAATGCCTATTAATTAATTAAGTAGGTAAAAATAATTAGCATTGATAAGAACACGCATATTTTGCTTTAATTATCTAAGGGCAAAGTGTACATCTTGTATACATTTGATTTCACCTTATGTTTAGAAAATAAATAAAATTAATAGATAACCTGGCAACTCTTACCTGATTTTCTGGCTATCCACTATATGAAGTGAATTTGTTCACTGGCTGACAATACATGATTTCACCGTTTAGAGATACACTATTTGACCTGAAAAGTTGTATTTATTTCAAAAGAAAATCATTTCCTTACTGGGTACTTGTGAAAATAAAGTAGATTGTGCATTCAATGGTAGCTAAGCAGTTTGGCAGCATAACATTACTACACTAAATTGTATACAAAATAAATAAGCAAGCAGCTATGGCCTACATCACAAAAACATCATGCTTACTACTATTTTCTTCAAGCATACTGAAATGAAAATCATGCAAATGATTGGGGAAAAAAGTACTAGCCGGTTCATTCTTTGCCTCCTTTGTTACATCTGCTGGCTTCATCAACCATCTGTTCGTATATATATGTGTGTGTGCGAGTGTTGAGGAATGCATCAGATTCTGTCACTTTCTTAAACACTTCATAAATAATATCTCATTTGATCACCTTCCTTGTGAGTCTAGACAGCACTGAATCAACTTACCTGCAATACGTGCCCCACATGGTTGACCTTCATTCCTTTTGAAAGGGAGAAAAAAGCCTTAGTTCAAAATGAAAAGTAATTATTTAGTCAAAACTTCTCTAATACAAAAATACAAACATGTTTCCATGAGGGGTTACTAACTAAAGTATATTAGTCTGTTGATTGGCCAACTCACAACTGCTTTATATGCCTTCTTCTAACTTATAGCACAGTAAACATTGGTGTCACAATCCTACCATGTCGGAATCCAACCTACTGAATCGCAACATTATCGATACAACTCTTGGGGTTCGAGGCCTGAGGTATTCAGGAATATGTGCAACTGAAGAAACAAATGTTAGAATGAAACAGCTTTTCAGTCTTATGGAGTTTTTGTTTGTTCTCTGTCTGATGTTAGTTCATTACGAATACTATTCTGAGGTCAATTAGTCTCCTACAATTTCCAAATTACTTATTACTGAAAATGTTTGTAAGTGGATTTCTCGAAGTTCAAATGAGAAGCCATAAACTGTGAAGCTAACCATGTCAAGTATGATGACGGATAATCGTTGGTGTCATCAGACGACGGTCACGCTATATCGCGAATCGTATGAAAATGTTAACTATTGAATAATGGGCCAGTTACTGAATGACAATGTGCTCGCCATGGGATCGGATAGTTCTGGGCTGATTCCTTGACGAAAAGGTGGTTTCCCACTGCTGAGCAGTTCCCCATTCGGACGAAACAGATATACAGTACATTTACAATTTCAATGGTTCTTCAAGTGATCAGTCTGTGATGAATACTACCTTGTTATGCGCTTAACAAATACTTGTGTAGAAGTAGTATTCATCATGGAAATCGACCCAGTGGCTGGATGGTTAACGCGTTCGCTGTGAAACCTGAAGGTCCTAAGTTCCATCCCCTAGCCGGGTCGTGGGTGCGTACTGCTGAGGAGTCCCATACTAGTTAAACGAGACAGCTATCCAGTGCTTCCAGACTTTCAGTGGTTCCCTAACTGATACCAACTTATGATGAATACTACTTCTAAATTAAAAATCCGCATTCATCTCAGAAATATTTATGTATTATGAATAAATTAAGTACACCAAAGTATTAATCTTCTTACCTGATAGATTCATCATAAACCGAACGTCTTGCAGTTAAATCACCTCTTTCTGTGGCCTGATGCTCAATCAGAAACTAACTAAATGAACCATCTGTCCGAACCGATGTGAGCTTATTGGTTTTTTATTTATGATGGATAGTGGGTAGCAGTGGAATCCGTGAGGCACGTTTCGTCCCATTGGGACTCATCAGCTGGGCGTACCTACCTCCCAATGAGTGATGTTTTTCCCACTGCACTCAACTTCAGTTCAATTTCGAATTTCGATGTTTGTCCACTGCACTTCTTGAATCGAAGGACCATACATACACGAAGGTAACTAACAATTTTACGGCGGGACAATACAAGCAACCACATTAAAATTACACCCGTCACACAAGAAGTGGCTGTCGTGGCTCGGTGATCTAGTAGATAACGTTCATGCAGTTGAAGACATTGGTCTCCAGTTCGAGTCTTACAGTGGGATAATGCAAGCAACGGCACTATTAATTTTTTGTCGTTGAGGAGATGAAGCTTTTCAAAAAGCAATTTAGTGACAATTTTTGTTGGCTGCTTAGTTTTAAGAAGAAACTAAGTTTATCTTACAAACATAAGTAGTGTATTTTTAAAAATGTGAAATTTTCATGTTGGTCAAGTTAACATTGATGCATAACTGGTAACCACTTGTTATCCACACATTTTAATCGACAAATTAGCAGTCCAGATTAGCTCAAACGTTTTGGAGGCCATTGGTGCACTTGTGAATCGCCGAGGGGAAATAAGTTTCCACTTGATTAAAGCTATGCTTCACTGACGAATTTTCACAGGTTAGAAGCCTAGATCCATACGAGTATTTCATCTGAATGGCTCGAGACACCTTATGAAAACTCTAAGTCTGAAAACTCATCATACTTATCAAAGTTAACGAATGTCTCTGTTGGTTCAAACAACAGTTTCATCAGATGCCAACCTTACTGGATGAGATAACTATAACGATAATTCAAAGTAACATACAACAACTTTACTTCACAATGTCAACTTACTTTTTCAAACTGTAAGTGGTCCATAGACCATCGTTTAAATACTGACTAGAGCCAGATTTCAAAGTATGTTTCAGAGTGGTTGAATGTGTTAAATTTTGATCACCAGTAAGACTTCTGGATCGTTTCAGTTGTTGTAGCTCTCGTTGTGTATTAATCAACTCATCTTGCAATTTTATCTCACGTTCACTTATTCCTGTACTGACTGAATAAGGCAAGTGTGGTAGGCTACCTTGACGATTATCTACTGAAACTAAATCAACGCGTGATGCTCCTCCAGATGGCTGCGTTTATTTTAAAAAAGATGGAGAAAATAAGAATCATATGGACAAATTTATTCAACAAAACAAATATGGAGAGGCGACTGCGAATAGTTCAAAAATTATCACTTGCCTAATACAATCAAGAGCTGTTTGCAACCACTACGCATTTAATATTATGTGTTTTATGAAAATATTAAGTTCTTTTGAATCATCCGTTAGGTATTTATTGATACTTGTGATTTCCTTTTATTATACCAGATAGAATTCCTCGACCTCTGTTGGCGAATTGGCTCGTATGTCGACGCCTCGATACCACCGGATATGTATGATGTTATATTCATCTTGGTGACTAACAGTGAACTTCAGGACACATGTTTCATCCAGGCACGTATAGATTCGACTGACGAGTCCAAAATAGGATGAAACATGTGTCTATGAGTCAATTGCTAGTCAATAAATAGACTACAATGTAACGAATATTTAGGTAGTATTGAAGTAGCTGCAAAGTAGCCCATCTGCTGATAGAGGGGGAGCAATTCGATCCAGTATGGTAAAGAAAAAATCACAAGTATCAGTAAACAGCAACCACTTCCTATTGCTTAAATGGTGGCCCCTATGACCCAGTAGCCTAGTGGATAACGTTTCGGCGTTAGAGGTGATAGTACTTAGTTCGAGTCTGAGTGAAGATGATATCACTGACTGAAGTGCATGCAGATCCACTTGACGTCTTGGATTCTGCTGATAGCCGTCAGATCGACTACACCTGTTAGATTTTCCATTTCAGTTTGTGTATATAAGTTTCACACTTTAAAGTTCTATATAATCACTGATCTCAACGGAATGAAGTGAATTGGATGAACAGCCTCAACGTATCCATCACTAAAACTGTTTAACTGAAGTTCATTGGTCATCTATCGAATGTAGCTTGATTCTAACCACGTTTAAAACTGCTATTACAGTACATAACATTAAAAACAAGTTAGATTTCAAACATTTAATGATAGTCATAACATTAATTAAAAGGCGAAAATCTGAATGTAGGATATTCTTTTCAATATATTCTAGATTCAGTGAGCCTTACGTCCAACTTCAGGAACTCATTGAGTACCTTCAACGCACTGGTATACTCAACAGAATTTTTAAAAAAGTATTCATCGTTCAGACTATTTTCTTTTATTTATGTTATGGAAGTCTGTAGATGTTTGAAATCCTGCAGTTCTCCAGAGCATTCCATGGCATTGAAGGTACCTAGCGAATTCCCGAAGTTTAACGGAAGGTTCACTGAATCTAAAATACATTGAAAAAAATATTCTTCGTTTAGATTGTTGGTTTTGAAAAATAAGTTAGAATGTAGCCTCGTAAAACTTCTTTACTCTCTACATTTCTGATTCAAAACTCCAATGAATATAAAAGTATCAGTTGTAAAATAACTCCGTGACATCATTTCCCTTTCAAAACCAATGAACAAAGCCTGCCCAAAATTGGTCCATTTAATTCGCTGATGTATAAATGAATGAACTACTATTCCATGACTACTATAAACCTGACTACTAAGTGAAAATTTTAAAATTTCCACAGAATCAAACCTCCACGATATACTTTCAGAATACTTTTCACTGAGGAGATAGAGAAAAATGCAATCCCTTTGTAGACAGTATTTTGATTTCTAGAAAATGCCAAGGCACCTCAGAATATTCCGGCAACTGGTATTTAGTACATTAAAAGTGCTTAATACGTCGTATACTGCATTGCTTTATCTATATTTGAACCGTTTTTCTAGTTTTCAGAAGCATTTCCGATAGGAGTTGAAAGTTATTTGGCTGAAAGTTAGCCTTAACCTCAGTTTCATGCTTGTTAGCACTCCACAGCATGGTATGTTTGTACCTATGGGGAAGTGATTTTCCCTTAGAGGTTACAAACCTGATTGGCTCTCAGCATCTAACGCCAAAATACAGTACTTTACAGTAACGCACGACCTAGCTTAGTGACGAGATTCGGAAACTGATCCAGGGATGTCGTCTAGTCCCACTGCCGGTCTCCTGCATGTCAACATGTAGGCATAATATGGTACTCTAGATTAAAAATATTACAATAAATGAAAAGACTAACTGAAATTATGCTTAAGATTACTCATTTCACACACTATTTTGACCGAATAAAAATCTCTAATACCAGTCACACTACATAAAGCCTACATGGCAACTTGCGGGATACCGACGTTGTTTAGTATTGTGCTTGGAACTGCGTGTAGTGCTGAATAAACAAGACTAAACAGCTACATCAGTTACTCACTGCTAAAAAATTTATGAAAATTTAATTATTGCTGTTTAGTAAGGATAAGAAGCTACCTGAATGGAAATCAACATTTTAAGTCCATCAGCCGCCAAGATAGAAGATTTGGACTTAAATTTTTGTTTCATATCACTGTGCGGTCGAGAAATACCTTACTGGACAATTTGTCCCACAATTAACCAATCAAAATAAATTACTTAACTTTCGACCTTGTGATTTTTATTAATTTCATGAAAACTGTATATAAATGTTGTATTTTGTAGAATGAAGTGTCTTTCTTATAGGGACAAGTCGGTTTTCCCCTCTGATTTCTGAAGCTTAGTGAAGCATAAGGTTCTAAGGGAAAATAGTCGCTATTTTTATCCAGTCCACTTGTCTCTCATCATATTGATATCTTTTTTACCCGGTTACGGGCAAAGTTTAGAATTAAATAGTTAGCAATATTTTTTTTCTGAATGATTTACAGTTTACCGCAATTTCAACTCACTGTATGCTTGACAACCATTTCAACTGGATCACGATGCTTTTTAATATGTTGTCTCGTCAAAGTGGTCGCATATCTACCAGTACTGTTACCTCTCCAAAGTCCTTGTGTGCCAGTGGTCTGCATTGATGACCAACGAGATATATGTGCTTGTGGTGAGACGCTGGGAACATTATGTGATGCTGTTGTTTTATAGTGAGGCTGCTGGTTTGAATAATGATACCGTGTAGACACTGAATTCCCTCTGGAGGATCTATACATATCATCGGATAACTCATTCAACCGTTTAGACTCAGAATATGTTCGACTTCGAAAAGTATTGACAACGTTGTGATTGTGAGCTGTTGGTGAAATTTTGGGCAGAAAATGTTATTAAAATACATTTTCAAGAAATTCAAATGAAATGAAAGTAAAACCACGTAGTGTATTGCACATATTTAAAGGCAGTGGATATTTCAAAAGATAGGGCTATTTTGAGCGTATAAATTAAAAATCTAGGTCATTTCCAGCGTGTATACTTGTTGTGGTGCTGCTGTGTAAGCAGTGTAAAAGTCAAAAAGTGGGTCTTCAGCAAAAGAGTAACGTCAATTGATGGGGTTGAGAATCTTAATCAACTGACTTGAATGGGATATGTGTTACGCGTGCCTACCAATGTGACGCTAAAAGAAACAAGTTTAGGCTGAGAAATGGTTAGAGACGGTCAGACTACGACATGTTACCACTCCTTTGTGTCTGGTTACTGGGGAAATGTAGACATATAGCTTAAAGCTGTTGTGGCACGCAAAGCTTCTGGTTCAAGGCTGTTACTGATACGGTTCAGTATAATTGTTTTTATATGAAACTGTCGCAGATCGGACGGAATCGATTAGTCTCTATTGGCATATGGGCTTCTGTGCAGATACCTCGATATTGCCTGCCTTCTAATTATGTTAATGATGGATCGTGGCTAGCAGTGGAATCCAGGATGAATATTTCGTCATATTTGGGACTCGTCAGCTGGATGTACCTGTTTCCCAGTGGGTGATGTTGCTCCCACCGGGACTCGGACTAGGGAGCGGTCGCTTCAAACGCCAGCGCGAGTGATCCACTACACCATCGAGCTATGATAGTCACTTCTCGAGCGGCAGTGCAGCATAGTATACTAAAACTATACCCATCGCACAAGAAGTGGCTATCGTGGCTCAGTGGTGTAGTTGATCACTCGCGCTGGCGTTTGAAGCGATCGCTCCCGAGTCCGAGTCCCGGTGGGAACAACAGCACTCACTGGAAAACAGGTACATCCAGCTGACGAGTCCCAAATATGACGAAACATTCATCCTGGATTCCACCTTTAGCCACGATCCGTCATTAACGTAATTAAATATGGTTCAGAACCTATATAAATGCAGTAGATGTATTCATACATTATCATCTTAACTATCATACCGAATTTCGCTATCGTTTCACTCCTCTTTTTTCTTTTACGACGACTTTCTACCATTTTGAGCTACTTTCTTCCTAATTTCTCTTAGTTTTACCTAAGTGCAATGTCGCTTGATGTGTTGACGTGAGATTCGGCAAATTGAACGGTTATATAGTAATACTAAGCTTCGTGTTCATACCGACTGACCGAATGTATACTGTACATTTAACCTAAATAAAAAAACACTCCTGACAAGTAGTTACTAAGCTGTATGAAATTCACTCGACACTTATATTGTGAACACGCAAGTCAAGTTATGGTTACACAACAGTGTAAGGTTTATCAGTTGGGGTCAATCAGTAAGAATTTCGTCACTTGATTTTTGTGTATATTGTCATACGTCAATGAAGGATACCTGCAACCTTAAGAGAATTATTGCCGTGTATAGGATTCAGCACCAGTCACACTGAGCTATTCTAAAGCGAATGACCTGCTATGAGACTGGATTAGATAACTGGTGAGGAAGTATTCAGTGCACACTAAAACGCCAAGTAAATGAGGCAACAAAATTCCAATTTTATTCGTGACAGAAAGTTATTTTCATCCTTTCACTTCACATAGTGTTTACCATTCAATATATCAGTCAAATAAAAATAGTGCTTACTATCGAATGATTGGTTGATGCATTTATTCATTGTGGTGAAGCAGACCAGTCAAGACTCTAAGATTATATTTATTATTTGTCCCTTGGGTTCCTAATGGAAAATAGGGATCAACTAGAGCGTCTCCAGTGAACTCTGTTGTCCACAAACTTTTGAACCTGGCTCCGCGTCAGCCCACAAGCTCTCATTTCCTCCTCGCACCATCTCCTCCATGTCACCCTCACCTCGGACGCCCAACTCGTCGCTTCCCATCGGCGTTCCACTCGAGTGTCTGGCCTGACGCGTGATGTCCCCAGTCGGCCTTCTCAGTGTATGCCCAATCAATCTCCACTTCCTTCTGCATATTTGTTGGGTGACAGGTTCTTGGTTGGTTCGTTCCCAGAGCTCCTTGTTGCTTATTCTGATTATTCTGGCCATCTCATCGATTTTCAGTAACGTAGGCAGTTGTTGATGAATGTCTGTAGTTTGTTGGAAATCCCTTTCACAACACAACAAGTCTCTCAACCACTACATAGAAACACTCACTGACTTACTTGACTGGCTTAGTGTTGAAAGTCCGCATCTTGTTCCACAAAATGAGTGCAGAATATCTCCACATTGGCTTCAGGTTAATGAAGGAAGGCCTGTGTTGCTGTTTTTCCGATCCTGGCTGACTTTGACCTCCTCGTCTGTGTCTGTGCCACATGTAGTTGAAACGGTGCTGCATTGGCTAGATAGATGAAAGAGGCTAACTCCTTTACGTTTCTCCCATTGATGATGACTGGAACTTGTTGTTGCTGTTGCTATTGTTGGTTGGGTATCTTCATCACCTCTGTCTTCTCTACGTTCACTTGAAGGAGGAAGTCCCGTCTTCGCTGCCCTACCATGCCTCTTCTGTCAACTTGTTAGTTTTCGCCTGTAGATCTTCAAGTTTGTGTGACATCAGACACAAGTCATCGCCGAAATTCAAGTTTTCTAGGTTCTTTTTTCGGTGGTCCAGCTGGCGTATCCCACTCTTCTCGCTCCTCACTGTTTCTTAATTGATCCAGTCGACCACAATCAGGAATATCATGGGTGATAGTAAACAGCCTTTTTTCACCCCTGTCTTCACTTCAAAAGCATCACTGAACTTCCTATTGTGAATTACTTGGCTTGTGGCATCTTCATATAGTTGGTGAATGAGACCAAAACTCTAAGAACTCATTCCTTATTCGTGTGATAACTTAACAGTGTACAACACTAGTGTAATTGTCTACAATCCATTGCAAATATGCCTTGTTAGTACTTGCCAATAATCGTAATTTCTAGATTCCAGATTTCCTACAAACTATCCACAGCCGTAAGACACTAAGAATAGTTGCATTAAAGCTATTCAGTCAATATAAATGGTTTACTCATTTTTTCTGACAATTAGTTTACTTGTCACAAGTGGTACTCTTTATGTGGTCAGGTATTTGGTAGGTTATCAAAATATCTCCATAATTGGCTAAATACATAATTAAATGAAGAAGTTCATTTCTTTTGTTCGACACTAGTAACGAAAAAGCAAGCTAACGAGATATATATATAATTTATAACCGGTATGTATTTCATTGATGTATTCAATAGCAGTGCATAGATGTTCAAAGACAATAAAAAAGTTGAGTTGAAGTATGAAACAGTCACAGAGGTTTCCTTGGGAATAATTATTATTTAGGAAGTAATTTTCATTATAGATTAACGTTGGTTGAAGAAACACTCGAAAATTGAGTGTACCTGAAGGCTATTTCTGCCTAATTTGTGAATCGTCTGTAATACGATCCCGTAACTCGTTGAATGAGGTAATCCAGGACCATCAGACCTTGTGAAAAATAACGTCAGTGTCAATTCACTGTTTGCAAATCCAATGATCCACGTTATTTCAAAGTTTTCCAATTTTTTTTCCTCTACACAGTGAAACGGTTTTTATTTGTTAACTAGTGAAATCTAAACACTGAGGTATCGTTTGTTTCTCTTTCTTCAGTGATGGTTTGAATGATGTAAATTATTCAATTACTTTTCAACTACGTGTCAACCTAAATTTGCGTATCTATGGGTAATATGTACACCAGCTTAGAATGTTAGGCGGTAAAAAGCGAGGGGGAATTTAGCTAACCATACTCAAATGGACAATAGTTTAGATCAGTTTGGAGGTTTGTAGGGATTTCATTGATTGATTTCAAGTTGGTATTTATCATGAACTGATATCAATTAACGTTGAAAACCTAAGACCACAGAACAGCTGTTTTTTCTTAGCGTGGAACACCTCGCCAGTGTATACACATGACCCCCCTCCCCCGCCAGGGATGGAACCCGGGACCTTCAGGTTCCGTGACCAGAACGTTACTAATAAACCACTGGATTGGGTTCCACTTGTCCATATTTCCTGCTTCTGTTAATTTTGGATTTAGCACAACCTTCATCTTATGTCGTTTAGCTGCCATAAACGATTATGTAGTGAATTAATTTCACGTTATTTGAGATCAAAACATATATCTACTACAAAAAAAATCTGTATGCTGAAAGAGAACGGGAAATCAATCTGAATCTGTATAAAGAAACATTTGAGATTGCCAATTATTATTTTGCTTTACTTTCTGATTGAGATTCCCAAGCACCGCTATCAGATTGACGGCGTTTAGCACTTTCACTTGACCAATTTTCACCAAGGTAATAACGTGATCCAGGTATCGAGTGACCGCTTCGACTAATGTTTCCAAGTCGAGCAGTATGTCTCTGATCCATTGGTCCGTGAACATTACCTCCACTGTCCACATCTAGGTAATAATTTAAAAAATAATTAAAAGGGTTAATACAGTATTTTATTGCTATTAGAATTCAAAGTGATTTTTCAGTAAATTTACTGTGAAAATCTCAGTAAATATAGAAATTTTAGTGAATGTTTGTAGCTGAATATCTGGAAGTGTGGAGTGACCTGTTCACTGAACTAAAGCTCTAGTTAACAAACGGTTCAATGTCATGCTAGACATCGTCGACAGAGCATCAAAGCTTCATAAGGAAGTGAAACAATTAGTTATGCATGGACATTTATAACTTGACACTTTGTCAATGCGCAAGCTGATTGGTCACTTGATGAGTGCGTGGGAGCTTGCCAAATTTGATTGGCTGACTTCTTGCTTCTGGCCTTCTCAAAGAAGTGTACAGTTATGTGATTGATGGGTTTCTTTTACTTGCTTACAGCATGTTGAGGTCATTTGATTTTGACTGGTTGAGAATACTACCGATATTGTGTAATATAAATTATACTTGCCATCTTTTCTGCAGATTTTCAGTTAGACGTAGGACCACATTACTAACAACGGGATAATTTGGAATTTACTCATGAAAATGCATTATGCAGTGAAACTGAATCAAGTTTACTTACTAAAGCAACAAGTCGTTGCGTGAGCCAACCATTTGCGTAAGTGTCAAACGGATCAGTTCAACGCGTAACTTTTTAATTTGGTTCATTAGAATTGATTTAAAAAACAGAATAAGAATTTCTTAATTGAAATCTTTTGCAAGAACTCAATTCAGTGATAAAAAACAAACTAAGCGATGAGGATTTGAGTTGCATTTGAAGCGATTACTAGTTACACTATAGTGAACATCGGTGATCCAGCTAACTAGATTAGTGAATACTCGTATCACACTGTTCATGAAGGTATCCACAGTTATACGAAACAAATAGAATCAAATACTATTCATAATTATGAAAACTAACTTGTTTTCTATGATTACCAGTAGTCAGATATCTTCAGAAACAAAAGCGCCAATAGTTAACCTTGATTAGCCTACATCTCTTTTTCCAAGTCAGAAGAAGACTCATGAATGAATTCACTTGGTTTACAAACTGAATCTTGTCTACCAATTCACATACAGCTTGAAGACAACTTACTCACGGTTAGCCACTTTCCACATCTTTCAAATTTTTTCAAAAACTTACTATTTTTTTGTGTACTATTCAATACGACTGCTTAGATCCTGCAGAGAATCTCTAAATCTTAACAAATCTTTCACAAACAATCAAAATTCTTTGAGTTTCTATCTAAGATGCGAGATTATTTGTGTAGATATTAGACTGGTTAGAAAAGAAAACTCAAACGGAATTACTTTATTAGCAAAGCTTGGAAATAACCAAGATATGTGTTTTCGGAGTTGTAATATACCTTTTATCCTACGGTCTTTTCTGTTTTCCGAGTATTTGAGCGGTGGAATCCTAAGGTTATTGTTCAAATATTCACACATATTCCATGAGATGATATCAAATAGCATTGGGGATATAAACACAAACCATCTTCACTGAAGTGATTTGAAGCTTATATGAACCGTTATGAAGAAAGAATGGAAGATAGAACACTGACGTTCATTGAGATACTCAATCAAGTGCTGTGTCGGTCAACCAGCAACTGGACAAATAAAGTCTTAGGTTTTCACTGAAAATCACAGAAATCATTGAAATCATGAAATTGATAGAGATATAAACGGCTCTATTATTATGTCTTTTCAATTTCCTGACAAATCGAGAAAACACCTAAGCTGGAATCTGAACGGTTAGTGTTCAAGCTAACATCAACATCTATAAACTGTGTTCTTTAAACATAGATGTACTGTTATCCTTTTAATTTCAGCTGGAAGAATTCTTAAGCTTCAGTACTTTATATTGTTTGAGAAAAAAATAGCACAGAAGGTATAAAATAACCCTAACCTGGTGAATATATCACTTGTTTTCTTCAGGTGCCACCCACTCAATTTTTGTATAGCTATAGTTATATCGTTGTATACACATATAAACACACTGTAAAACACTATAAATTCATTTATTGATAACTGCCTTTAAATAGATTTATTCTATACGCGCATCATTTGATAATCGATAGTTTATTATCTGCACTAAATGTACTTTTCATGTTATTCTTCCACTTCAGAGTACTCGTGATTAGTGCACTTTTAAAAGTTTTGCTTAACAATTTCCTCTTTCCATTTTCCAGTCTATTATATCTTGATAAATAATAGTTACCTATGTATAATAAAATTCTGTTAGATAGTAGCATTTATTCAACAGGAAACCTTACTTGACCTATATTTTGTACTTGCTGGTACTCATTAAAAAGGTATAACGGCAGGTATGAGGAAACTTATGCTCACTTAAGGATTCGAACCTGCATCTCATGGTGTCAAATAAAAATGGATATTTCAGTATAATCATTTTTTTTACTGGAAATCACGAACTAAAACATGGTAATATGTAGACAAATAAATGGTGGTAATATTGCTGGAAGTAATTAATGCACAATGTCCTTTATTGATGAACTTCGTTCATCAGAATTTCAAGTAGTATAGGATTAAGAAAACGACATACAATGAAGTTACTTCCGTACAGTCAACTGCCTATTACCAATTTCAAGTATATAATTAGTTGGTTCTGGCTAGCATTGGAGTTGAAGACGTACATTTAGTCTTATATGGACCTCACTAGTCAGCTGGATACACCTGTACTCAATAATTAATGGTGTTCCCAGCGAGACTCAAATCCAAAAGCCAAAGAATTGTCCACTAGGCTACTGAGGCACGGTAGCCACCTCTTGTACGACGGGTATTAGTTATTATTATTTGTTCGTAGTTGTAATTCTGTACTGCTTTACTGGATCGAATTAACTGATCTCTGTTGGCATATGGAATCCTATTTGGTTACCTCGATATTGCAGATTAATTTGACCCTGTATAACAGTGCAGAATTACAAGTATCAACAAATAATAATTTCAAGTATAATCTGTTGAAGCTCAAGCTGTGAGGAAAAGAATGAAATTAGAGGAAAATTGGAGAAAATAGCTAAGACGAAGATGAAAACAGTGACAATTAAAGCTAATGATAGAAACTATGTTGAATGGATGATTCATTCTCATTATAACTACAGATGGCAGCTTTCTCCTAAAACGGCTATGAGAAAATGAAGATTAGATGGCAAATCACCAGGTAGTAATGTAATTGGTGCTGGGCAATGACTGAAGGTGAGATGGATCACGGCAGGATTCGAACCAATGGGCTACAGTTCACCGGTCAAGTTCTAGATTTTGATTGGAACGAGAAGGCAGTTAAGTATAACATATTCACATGCCAGTTGTGAAAAACGTCCAGTAATCACAGTGAGGTGAGAATTGACCCAGCAGTTGATTACGTATCTCAATTAGTAGAGTACCGGATGAGTAATCCATAATTCTCTGATTCTTATCCTTCTGCGAAACATTTCCCTGTTTCATATGCAAAACTCAATCCATATCCATGACACTACTTTACCAAATCACACAGCTATTAGAAATAGTTTCATCAGAAATAAATATATACTGAAAATCCTTATTGTGAATTATAGATGTAGGGGGGGGGGTGAATATTTTTCAGTTAAATCGATCCAAACAACATGACACGGTAGACAGATGTTCAAGTAAGTTGATGATTGGAAAAGAACGTCAAGGTGACGTAATACTAAATACCCGGCTGATAGCTGCTTCCTTGATGTGGTGATTAGGCTTGCTTACCACAATGACCCATTAAGTCACATTGGAAGGAACGCTTGTTCCCTTTGAGGTTAAATTTGTACTGCTGGCTGGATGGAGTGTGATAGCAGTAATGCGTCTCCCTTGGATAAACAACAGTGACACACTTACGCTGCATTCCCTACGGAAGGAAAGGGTTAAAAAGGATCAGCCTCCAAAATCGCACATTCCACTCTATCCCACGATCTTCTCGTGCGGATTGGTATGGATTATTAGTCTATCCGGTGTCAGGAAAACCAAACCTCAAAGTAACAACCCTCAAAAGGCTGTGTAACAGGCCTGAAACAGATGTTCCGTGGGCTCTACGGTCTCCTCCGAGCACCTGCTCGGTGAGGGCAACCCAGCAGTGTCAGCGGCCTGCAAACTTCCAGTGGTATACAAGACCCAACACTAAAGGATGAAGTTTGTGATAACCAGAGTTTGAAAACGAATATTCCAGGGATATGTAAGAGAAACAACATAAAGAGTAAGGAAGGGCTGTTAAAATTCAGAAGGACGAATATGCTATTCAATCCTTATCTAGCCAAGATTGGGGTGAAGTCTGCACAAACTTATTCTGGATCCAAAGGTTAGCATTCAGTGATTGGTCAGGGGTGAGTAAAGAATTTCATGTTTTCTAGTTCCAAGAGCTGATAGGATTCTATCGATTATCTTTGCAATATGGTTACCAGCCTGGAAGACTCATCAACACAGTGCACTTTGACGGACGTTAGTTGATTGGTGGCAGTCGCATGAAGCCGTGACCTAAGTTTCGAATCTCAGAGGGCATATCGATTCCACAGAAGGTACATATACGCCTTGCTGACTATTGTCAACATCCATGTAACCTAGGTCTTGGGCTTCAGGTAGTTGCAGACCGCTGTTATGTTCTTGTTTGTAAGTGAAATTCTGTGAAACGGGTATGGTATTAGATTTTCTCAAAACTTTATTCGATATTTTTGTCAGTAATGATGAATGTAACATGAACGTAGTGATTATACATATCTATTTTATTTATGACAACCTGTGGAGTTAGTATTCATCATGAAATGATATCAGCTGAAAAAATATTGGAAACCCGGGAGCACTGGATAGCTGCTTTGTCCTAGTAAAGGACCTCTTAGCACTACTCACCAATAATCTCACCCCACCAGGCCAAATGAAGTCAGATATGAGGATAGTTACTAAACGGCAGCATTGAATGGAGGTCGCAATATGTCCTGAACTGACAGAAGTAGGAGATATGGGCATTTAGTTGCTACCCAGTGACTCCAGAATAACTTGCTGTTGATGGGACCTGAAGGTTGTAGGTTCGATCCCTAATGGGACGGAACCATGGGTGGGCACTACTAAAGACTCCCATACTAGGACAAAAAAGATATCCGTTGCTCTCAGGTTTTCAATGTTTCTCCAGAAGATACCAGTCCATGATCAATACCAACCTGAAATCAATGAATAATTCCCAGCAAACTTCTTAATCGGGTTCATTCTATACTTTGAAAACAAAGAATTTTTCCATGATTGAGTGTAACAGTGAATCCACTGTGAATCTTTTCGCTTACCGATGAAATGGATTACTGATGACAAAGTTCACACTAATTATCCATCTGAAAAGTTTACATTAAGGAAACCCGTTATATACTGACGTGAAAAGTTCCCCATCCTAACGAATGATTCGCCGATGGATGGGGACCATGCATCTACTTACGTATATTAGAGGGGAATCAGATGAAGTCTAATGGAGAACAATACTATTAGCCGGCATACCGTATTCTCATAAGTATACCATTTGCTGCGTACTTTCTTCGTCCTTCGGCGTAATACATGGATTCTTTAACATTCCACACGATAAAGAAATAATCAAAATTTGTGTTCACAGTCATTATCATTGATTCGTCTCACTTTTATTGTATAAGTGCATAACTGAAATAGCAAAATGAATACTGTTCTATTCAGGTTATTCTAGATTTCTAGACAGTTGTTGAACTCTGTAGGCTAACTATCATTCATGTATTGATTGGTCACGGGAGTACAACCAATTTCATGTTGTCTAGTCCTGAGTGCAGATAGAATCCTATCGATTATATTTGCAATGCAGCAACCAAGCTAGGAAGCTCAGCATCGTGGTGTACATTGGTAGATGTTAGCTGGTTGCAGATACGCCTTGCTGACGAGTACCAAAAAGCACGAAACCTCGGTCGAGGGCTTCATGCCGATTGCCTCCAACCAACTAACAACTATTATTCACCTAGTTCATGGGGACAGTTTCTAAAGAAATGAAATGAAGCTGGGAGTCTGTCGGCAACAAACTGTTGGTTCTGAAGGATTGTTGGGATATATCACATAAATCTTTGGGCACCTTACAGTTGTAGATACACTGAATGATAAATTGAGATGAATAAATTTCATATTATTGAGTCCCACTAGTCATCCAAGTTCGACTGAACATTTTTTAGTGTGGTCACCAAGCCATCCTGGTACAATCTTGATTTTGTTTAGTAGTTGAAGGCAAGAATCCATGACTGACTAAAGTTCCATACTGGTTCGAACTCATCAGCAAGCATAAAACTTACATGCATGTTTTTCATACAATCACATTTGACCAACAATATGAACACTGAACGTTATTTCTGGTAGTTTCTTTGATGAATAAAGTGATTTTTCCTGTTGCTAGTCACTTTCATTGGATTTCCGATGTTAGTTCGACCTCGGTCTTAGTAGTTCAAATGGAACTTCTCGCAATGAATCATTGGATGTGTCAGTTTTGGATTTGTGATGGGACAGTCTACTATCAGCGATCCAGATTATACACTACCGACTTGAATCGAATAGAAATCGAAATGCACTCAACACTTTTGTACATATTCTTGAAGTGGAAAATGATCCACACTTATTATTTGAAAACTAGTGATACTTATTATAATTACTATAATTATTATTGTTATTACTACCATTATTTTTCTCTTGGCTTCCTAGTGGAACATAGGGCATCAGTAACACGTCTCCATTCCACTCTGTTCTCTGCAATCTTTCCAACATGGCTCCACGACTGCCCACAAGCTCTCATTTCTTCCTCACACAATCTCCTCCATGTCACCCTCACCCCGGACACCAAACTCGCCGTTTCCCATCTCGGTTCCACTCAAGTGCCTGGCATGGCCTAGCCTGATATGTGATGTCCCGGACGGACTTCTCAGTGCATATCTAATCCATATCCACTTCCCTCCATTGCATATTTGTTCAGCGATCGGTTCCTGCTTCGTTGGTTCCTTGCCAGCCAGCCAGATAGCCAGCCAGCCAGACAGCCAGATTTCTTTCCTGCCTACTCTTATTATTCTGCCCATCTGAGATTCAGCAACGAGTCAGTGTAGGTGGCAGTTCTTGATGAATATCTGTAGTTTGTTGGAGATCCCTTTCGCAACGCGACAAGTCTCTCAACCATTACATAGAAGCACTCACTGATCTACTTGACTGCCTTAGTGTTGAAAGTCCACATCTTGTTCACGCTTCATGCTGAGTACAGTGCAGTGCAGTGCAGAAGATCTCCACACTGGTTTCAGGTTAGTGAAGGAAGGCGTGTGTTGCTGTTTTTCCGATCCTGGTTGACTTTGACGTCCTCGTCTGTGTCTGTGCCATGTGTAGTTGAAATCATGCTGCATTGCCTATATAGGTGAAAGAGGCTAACTCCTTTAAGTTTCTCCTACTCATGGTGATTTGAGCTTCTTGTTGTTGTTGTTGGTGGTGGTGTTGGCGTTGGTTGGGTATCTTCATCACCTCTGTCTTCTCTACGTTCACTTGAAGGAGGAAGTCCTGTCTTCGCTGCCTCTTCTGTCCACTTGTCAGTTTTCGCCTTTAGATCTAGATCTAGTGATACTACTACCTGGCTATTCAAACCGGTGTATGTGCTGCCTGGTTCGAACCCGTGACTCAACGGTTGAAAGCCATCTCTCTAAACTAATGAACCACAACTCCATACCCTACTGGTTAATATCATTAGGCACAAAATCTTAGTCTAGCATACCTTCATACTGAATGGTTAAAACTACTTTACTTCAAAGTGTGACATGATGGCGGGTGTTTCAGCGTCATGACTACATTCTAAAATGATTGATGGAATGCCATCTGTACTTAGGACTAATTAACAAGAGATCTATTATTTTCAACATACTAACCAATGTATGTGTAAAAGTGTAAGATGAAAAAGATGCATACCACAAACACTGAAGTATTCTAGTGAAACGATTTAAAACTACTGAATGAAAACATAAACGGTCTTATAAAAAGACCATTATTATTTTGACATTAAAAAAAGGTTATGCTGTGGTTGTTAGCAGTTACCTACGTATACTACCAGTAGAAAATCCCACCAAGTCTCAGTAAATTACAAGCGATAACCACTACTACAATCCACTATTCACCTAGTTTGTATGTACTTTCTAACAGTAGGGATTTGAATAATCTGTAAAATTCTCCTCAATTCATTGTTCAATTACCAAAACGTTTTATCAGTAACTACCTATATCTTCTTCCATCATTTATAAAAATTATTTTTGGTACAGTTTTAGCTTTTTCTGTTTTAATATTATTGTAAATTGTATTCTCTTTAGGATTTGATAAACAACATTTTTTAGTTTACTATTGGAAACAAGAGATTTGATCATTGAATAAGAATTGGTTTTTTACACTTCATAGATACGATACTGAACTGCATAAAAGTTGACTTATCACAGATATCTATTCATGAATGATTAAACTAGGAGTAGCACAATTCATTGAGGTTCAGAAGAAATAGATTATTAACTAGACGTACTGTAGAACATCGAAAATTTGTTTAAATAGCGATACGATTAATGAGGGTGCGATTTTTTGGACAGTGGTTTGCTAAGTAGTGCTTAGTAATCGAATTCCCCAAGCATTTTTCGCACTTACTTCCTCTACAGTGAGTAATGGTGTTTTTTTTGGAGTCGAACTCAGTGCGTACCATTTCCAGCGCTGGAATGTTATCCACGAAATTACTGAGGCAAGAGAGACACCTCTTGTGGAAAGAGTATGGGTTTTTATAATTTAATGATGCTTTTAATTCCCATTTATAGAATGAAACAAGCATCTTACATTCCATTAATAACCAATATCCAGCAATTTATTGTATAATAAATCTTCAGACAGTATCGAAGCATCCGCATAGCAACCCATTTACCAACAAGGGCAGATCAGTTTGATCCAGAATAAGAAGAGGAATGTACAATATTTAAATTAAGAAACATTCTAGGTGACTTACTAATCGAGATCGTAAAAATAAAGTTTAGTAACTTACTTGGATTTAAAAGGGATACATTACGTGAGACACTTAAAAGCTGTATGTGAAAACTTATCCAATTAACTAACAAATCCAGCGTGGCAACGGATTCGACGATATGTGAAGCATAATCGTAGACTTATGCCTACTTCTACATGCATCTTTAGACCTAAAGCCTGAATAAGAAGCAAGCTTTGCAGATTGAAGAATACCACAATGCCTATTCGACAATATAATTTGGTTTGTCAAGGTACGATAATCATTTAAACACCAAATACATAGTAGGTCAGAGTCTTTAAGATTAGTAGAAGACAAACTTTTCAAAACCTGCGATGATGAGATCTAGTAATATGTGAAATCTATAGAAAAGCTTTGCTGTAGAAATGCACACGATCCGCATAACAATACAATTAGACTGTGTAAAGTTACATTCCTAAAAGGCAGCATAGCTGAGTGTAGAAAGAGGTTGATAATTGGGGCTTTTTCTACTCAGTTTCCATGGAATACAAACACAAGGCATTAAGGGACGTCTATTCCTAAAATCTGGAAAATTCTACTATCGCTAACACAAAAGAAAGTGGAGAAACAAAGCTTGAAGGTAGTGGAGTTACAGTAAGCAGTAAACTGTATTCGATAAGTCACCGGTACATAGCACCTTTCAAAAATACCTAACATATAAACTAATAACTTCACAGTGCAAAAGTTCTACTCTTATCTGAAAGCATTTCATTCAGTACTTATGTTTCTGTGGAGTTGAATACATAAATTTTGTAAACAACCGTTTTCAGGAGAGTGCAATAAGCCATTAAGTTCTTTGCATATTGCAGGCTGACTAAAGAAAACCAACATTATCTACTTGTAAGCGTCTTTTGAGGTCATCATTGTAAACACCATAAAGGATGGCGTTGAAATGACCTAAACGTCAGCGATGTCATTGCCAGCAATAATCTGAAACGTTAAATAGTGATCAGAAAACTAAACATCGATGTAAAACAATATTGTTGATTATGTTTCCACTACCACAGCTGTGACAGTACATGCTGAAGTTCATGACACTAAATCTAAATGAAACTGGAAGTAGTACTGAGACATCCATTCAAGGAACCTATATACTAATAGATAACCACGAATTCGTTCCAGTATCAAAATCAGCGTGAAGTCAATAGTATGCTACCAGATAACTCTCGTCAACCTAAGTGGAAGACACTCTGGTTTTTGAACAGGTAGCGCTGGGTTTCAGTTCCATGGAGATGAACATTAATCACTTGCAGTCAGTCATATTCTGCTGATGAGTCTCGAATAAAAGAAGACTTGCGTCCTTTATCTTACTGCTAGCCAGCATCACACTAATTACATAATAATACGTCTTATACAACCTTTCAATCTACTAAGTTCTTGCTTGTTCTATCAGCCAGTCTTACTTAACTTTCATGGAAGGATATATATTTATATATACATAGATAGTTTTGTGTACAAATGGAGATTTACATTTTTCCTCTTAATTTGAAGGTGGCATTCATATTCCTCGATCCAGAGATCATTTGTTAGTGTCTTCCACTGAAAGGTTTGATGGATAAGTACATCACTCTGTTGAAGGCTTTGTTCTTGGATACCCATGGGCATACTGCAGCTTGTAGGGAGTTGCCAGGTGAGTTGTGTTCGTCAAGTCACCTCATTCAAGAAAATTCACTCTCTCCATTTTCATTTGACTTTATCGTAGATGTCCTTATCGATATCGCTCTTTAGTCTTCTAACTTTTCAGCGATTGTCGTTATCACAAGAGAATCCTTAACAGATCTAGAGTGCATAGATGATATAGTCTTGTTAAGTGAAGACGCTTAAATAAACAGAGTTCTGCACACCTTGACTGGCACATTTAGAATGTTCAAGGTGCATTTCTCACCACTCAACTGTAAATTATTGCTTCAGGACATTTTTTTCTCGTCTAAAAATAGAAAGTGAATTGGTTGAGAGTGTTGATGAATACAATGACTTAGGGAGTCAAATCATCCTGGTGGGTCAGTGACCAACGGAACATCAAGATGGATATAATAGTCTTGCTTCCCTTTCTTCAACTTATTCCATTTATCGTGCCACCGTGATATCTGATTACCTAACAAGAACCTAGTGTACTGAGTTGCAGTGCATTCTCTTCTTCTACATGGCAGTGAAACATGACCATTTAACGTGGAAGAGATAAGAAGGCTCCAAGTTTTCTGTCATCATTGCTTTCGTATAACAGGTTGTATATCGCGATACCATTAACTCAGTAATGCAGAGGTGAGGAGGAGTGTTTCTGACAAAAGAGGAATTCTAGTTGATGGAGCGGCGAATCTTGATCGACTGAGATGCTTGGGATATGTGTTACGCAATGCCTAGTCCCCATCTACCCAGTTTCATGATATTAACGGAAGTACATATAGAGTGGAAAAGAGTTAGAAGTGGTTAGGCTTCAACATAGCACCAGTCCAACTTTTCTGACTGCTGGTTTGAACCGTGTAGGGAAATAGTCTTCTTGGTTAGGGATGGTATCACAACCGAAACCCACAGTGAGACATTCTATAAAATATGTGCAGGGATCCATGTCAGTGGCGCAAATTCATCCGCTCATTAATTTAACCTGAATCGCCACACTCACTTTGATTTATATTTATTCTCAATGATGTTTCACTACTTTCTAGATCTTTTGACCACTTTCTTCTTTATTCCTTCATTTAATCTTGATACCTTTCAACCTGACGTGTTTATCTGAGGTGTATCAAATCGGAGCTTTTCGCATTAATCCTAAGTCATACGTTCCTGTTGACTGGCTAATATTCACACTTCTGTTTAAATAACTTATCATCTTCAGTTATACAAGCGTCAGTCATCAATAAATTAGTCATTTTTGAGGAGTTTCATTCTTTTTCTGTGAAGATTTTCACTCGAAAATGTTGACTTACATAGGATTTTGTTATATATTTTAGCCATATCATCAACAGACCTCAACAACTAATTCTTATCATCTCAGGGACCCAGCTGGCAGTCTACACCTCCCTACATGACTCCGACTAACAGTCAGAGACTTTATCGACTGGTGCCACATCTTGGCTTGGCTACCATGAACCGTCTTCTAACCCAATCCAACTTCCCCGTAACATAACATGTCGAAGTAAGCTATGGCTTTCCATGTGCAGTACATGTCCAAGCCATTTCAGTTGACTAAAGTTCACAACCTCATCAATCGACCGACTTGCCTATCTTGCTTATTGCCCTCTGCCTGGCTTCAACATTACTCACACAGTGACTTCACCAAATATGGACAATGCTGAGGAGATACATATGATCAAAACCCTGTAACCTCTTGATAACTTTTACTTCCAGTAGCCATATCTCATATCTGTGTAACAGGACAGAGCACAGTCCAGCGTGGTTTATTCGTCCTTTGATAGACATTAGGCTCCACAGATGATGTAAGTTTGTAAATGCCAAGTTTATCTGCTTATCAAGTTGTACAAAATAAATAGCACTCTAGCAACCAGTCATTATTATTTGCTAAAGCATCTTTCACATAGTTGTTAACAGTTTCTTCTGTCTTGGTGCCAGATTTCGGCTTTCTACTCTATGTTAGCACATGCTGAGTTTCATTTCCTGAATTGAAGACGAATCACCTCTGAAATCGTACACTCAAGTAATAGATGTTTTGTAACTATTGCTATTCTGGTCATATGAGTGTTTTACTTAAACTATCCTATAAATGTTTCAAAACAATTTGATACTTAAATACATCAGAAGGGGATTCATGTCTGTGCATATTTATTTCCAGAAGCTTCATTGTCACCTGGTGTACTAACATAATTAATCATGGATAATGGCTAGCAGTGGAATCTAGGATGAGTGTTTCATTCTATTCGGGACTCGTCAACTGAGTGTACCTGTCTCCCAGTGAGAGATGTTGTCCACGCCAGGACTCGAACCCGGGATGGATCATTCAGAACTCCAGAATGTTTTCCCGTTTATCGTGTTCAGTTGCTTTGTTGTTATTTGCATTACCTTATTGTTGATTGGGCTGAATTTATCAGTCTCCTTTGGCGTATGAGGTCCTGTACGGATGCCCCAACATCGCATGTTTCAAGATGTCCGCCTAGGAGCCCATATACCAACAGAGACTGATCATTTTGATCCAATCAACGATGGGATACTACAACTGACAATGCAACACCTGCCTAATACTGACAAATAGAAAATTTTAGGATAGTCCTGTTACTCAAAAGTATTACTCACCATAATTTTTGGCTATATAGTATTTATTGTTTTCCACCTGAGAATATGTGTTAACAAGTTGACCAGGGAAGATTTTACCTGTTACTCTCTTTTTTACACTTCGTCGTTTTGACATTTTATTGATTAAATCATTTACTTTTTGATACATTGATTCAATATTTTCATAAACTTTTTGTTTTTCCACTTTACCATTATTAGAAAAGACACTTCCATTGAATTGGTTTAAAGGTGGATTGGAAAATGTATTCACAGTTTTGCCATCTGTAGTGTGATTTACAACTTGAAAACTGTATGTTGAATAATCAGATTTTGAGGAGAAATTATTCAAGTCAACTGTGTACGACATGATTCAGACAGTTGGAAAGGTCCTGATTTTACGGTATATTAAGTGAAATTGTTGTAAAATGCATGAAGTCATTTTCATGCATATCACTCATAGCTGAAATAGTCTATATTATGAATAGTTTGTTCAACTTCACGTGTCTAGTGAACATTAAGATGATACATGCATGAATAATTTTTCAGATGTTTGAAACTTTCTCATTAATGACTTCAAATACTTTCATCGTAAATATGAACATCATTCTTGGTACCACCACATCACCTCAATTCATGAATTCAGCCAAGAAAATGTTGTATAAAGTCTTTTTACACAGTCAATATCGATCAATAATTCAAAATAAATTCAGTAATGTAGTATATATGCCCACATGCGTTCGAATGGTATCTTTGATAAATAACCAATCAGAATCATTTGACCAAGGCACCTGCCCACACACTAATTTACTTGTCCTACATAAAGTTATTTGTAGGCTTTCTAATTATTAATAGGTTATTTCAAATGAAAATAGTATAACTATTTTCCTTTTGAGAGAAAAAAAAAAGGAAACCAGTATTATGTATTCATTCTTGCCACACCATTCCTATCAGTATCATAATATGTAACATAACAATAAAGGTACCACTTCCTGCAAAGAATACATCAACTTAATATGAACACTTACATCTTACTTCAGTTTGTTTAATACACATACATGTGACAAAAAGTATAAACGATTAAATGTAATCCTACCCTTCTATCAAAATCGTTACATTAAAATTTTCTTTCGAAGATTAAATTCTTACAGTTGGGTAATAGGGAAAATTTGCAAAGGAGTTTTGGGGGAGTTGTGGGGATTTGGAAATATTTCAAATTGTTATTTATCGTAGACTGACATAAGTTGGAGGAACAAACGAAACTTGGGAGCACTGGACAGCTGTTTCGTCCTAGTATGGGACTCCTCAGCAGTGCGCACCCATACTAGGACGAAACAGCTATTCAGTGCTCCCAGGTTTCGTTTGTTCCTCCAACTTATGTCAGCCTACGATGAATAACAACTTGAAATATTTCCAAATCCCCACAACTCCCTCAAAACTTCATTGAGCTGGCGCTCATTGGTGACTAGCTTTGAGAGGTATTCCCGAAGTTCCAATGAGAAGTCGGGGCAAAATCTGATGGTTGTGAGGACAGTTACTCAACAATGACATTGGGTGGCGGTTGGGCTATATCGTGAGCTAACAGAAGTTGTTATTGTAATGATAATTATTGCTGTCACATTTAATAGATCCCGGTGTTACTTCATTAAATCTTCCCGATAATTACAATTTTTACCAAGACTTTTCCAATTCATCGCAATTAACCCATCTTATTCATAATTACATAGTATTTTAATTGTTTATTAACTCTCGCCATGTGTTCACCTTATCGAGTTTTTACTATTCAACCTTATTTATCATCAACTAACATCATTAGTACGACTATAACAACAATTATTGCTACTTCCTGACGGATTGTAGTCTTCAAATATCATATGTATGTACACAAATGTATAGCTTGAGAATAAATTCACCGAAAAGAGTCCTCTTCGCTGTATACCTATTTTGGTATCAACATCAGTTAATAATGGACTTGAAGGACTAGGAATAAGGACATCAACTTGTCTAAAAAGTTCACCTTTGAAAGGGAACTGAACAGTAATAGATGTTTTGAAGTCCTGTATTATCGTAATTTATTTATCCCAAAATATTTCCACCCTTTAGTATAAAGTGTCGTGATAAGTAAATTTGTGGCCAGACTGTTCGAATTGTACTGCGCACACATATCGCATTTTCAAGATAACCTTCACGTTCTCATGATATTTTATAAGGAATAGTATCTTCACTTCTAATCTAATGTTCATGATCAACACAAAAAAGAATATTCACTTGACAATAAGACAACAATTATAGTAGCGAAGGTAATTATTTTCCCAAGAATCAGTACTGGGTACTGTAACGCTTCCTACATACTATGACAGAAGAAAATGGCATCAATTATCTTGTAAAACTAACAGTTTTGATAACACCTTCTTCATACAATCGTATCTATTAACTCTGACTGACTGAAGATACTACAAAACGGAGTTACTGTGCTGTTTTTGGATGCTAATTCAACGATCCAGTATTCCTGTCTCAATGTGTATTTTGCTTTTCGTAATGACATCCGACTGAGATATGTAAATGCAATAAAACCACTTCTCGAAGGAGTGAAATCTCCACTTGATGGCTAGTTGAGTGCCATCTACTTGTTGGACTGTAGAAGTAATATAATCAAATCAAAATATACTTAGCAACCACTTGGTTATTTATGCATTAGGCAGTGAACCATGCATATCTAGCGAAAGACCATTGTACTGTCTAACTACCTTGATGTCAGTAAACGCAAAGATTTCAAATTCGTCACTCATTGGAGTTAAGTTGAATGATGAGAAAAACAAGCCACAGCTGTGACATAATATAGACATTATAGTCTCTTTAAACGGGAATGTAAAGCACCTACTTTGTACATTTTACCTACCTCTGATTGTCATTTGCAATGTGTGTTATGAATTAAGGATTTGACCACCAGACTGAATCAAACTTTGATCACAAAACCAAATGGCAAAATAGACAATAATCAAACGGCTGGACATACTCAATTGCATAGGGCAACTAGCTGACAAAAGAGATATTATTACTGTGTTTATAAAAATAGTGTTCCTCATTCAGAGTAATCAATGAGCATGGCTGACACAATATATTTTAGCTAGTCATCATAATTAATTCACAATGGGAAGCTCAGTGATGCTTTTGAAGTGAAGACAGGAGTAAAACAAGCCTGTCTACTATCATGCATGACATTCATGATTGTGTTGGACTGGATCATGCAGCAAACAGTGAGGAGTGAGAAGAGGGGGATACACTGGACTGGGGAGAAGATTCTAGAAGATTTGGATTTCGCCAGAGATGACATGTGTACAATATCTTGTTGCACAAACTCGAAGATCCACAAGCAAAAATTACCAAGTTGACAGAAGAGGCATGGTAGGGCAGCGAAGACGCGACTTCCTCCTTCAAGTGAACGTAGAGAAGACAGAGGTGATGAAGATACCCAACCAACGCCAACACCACCACCAACAACAACAACAAGAAGCTCAAATCACCATGAGTAGGAGAAACTTAAAGGAGTTAGCCCCTTTCATCTATCAAAACAATGCAGCATGATTTCAACTACACGCGGCACAGACACAGACGAGGAGGTCAAAGTCAACCAGGATCGGAAAGACAGCAACACACGCCTTCCTTCATTAACCTGAAACCAGTGTGGAGATCTTCTGCACTGCACTGCACTGCACTGCACTGTACTGTACTCAGCATGAAGCGTGAACAAGATGTGGACTTTCAACACTAAGGCAGTCAAGTAGGTCAATGAGTGCTTCTATGTGATGATTAAGAGACTTGTAGTGTTGTGAAAGGGATTTCCAACAAACTACAGATATTCATCAAGAACTGCCACCTACACTGACTCGTTACTGAATCTCAGATGAGCAGAATAATAAGAAAAAGCAGGAAAGAAATCTGGCTGTCTGGCTGGCTGGCTGGCTGGCTGGCTGGCAACGAACCAACGAAGCAAGAACCTATCGCTGAACAAATATGCAATGGAGGGAAGTGGAGATGGATTGGACATACACTGAGAAGACCATTCGGGGACATCACATGTCAGGCTAGGCCATACCAGGCACTGGAGTGGAACCGAGATGGGAAACGGCGAGTTAGGCGTCCGAGGTGAGGGTGACATGGAGGAGATTGTGTGAGGAAGAAATGAAATCTTATGGGCAGTCGTGGAGCCATGTTGGAAAGATTGCAGAGAACAGAGTGGAATGGAGACGTGTTACTGATGCCCTATGTTCCACTAAGAACTCAAAGGAGAAATAATAATAGTGGTGATCATAAGACGAATCAGTTCTAATCAATGTAAATAAAGAATACGGTTAGGTAAAACTTTACGATACAGTTTGAATGTGTCCCATAGTAGAATCCAGGATGCATATTTTGTCTTATTTGGTACCCATCAGCTTCAAGTGCCTGAACCCTGGCGACTGGTGGTATTCACACTGACATTTTAAACCAGAATCCCACGCTTTAAAAGCTGAAGCGTTATCCACTATGTTACAGAGAATCATCTATTATGCAAAGGGTATACGTTTTCGTTACTTATTGATACCTGTAATTTCCCAAATGCACGCCCTGGATTCCATTATTGGCCATCACAAGACATCCTCACAGGAGCTTATATATTAACACAGGTTGATCAGTTTAATGCGGCATAACAGTATAAAATTGTAAGTATCGACAAATGATACACTTCAAGCGCCTAAAAGTAGTCGCAGTTCTAGTCCAAGTACAGTGTAGAATAAAGTATGCTCTACTGTTTCGACGTACAGCTGACACACACAACCTTATTTGGTGAGTGCAGAAAGACAAACAAGTCATGTGTATACCTTTAAAGAGATTGAAGCGCAGTAATTCACTTTTTCTAAAAGTTTTATCGTAGTAAAATATCCTCTTTAAGTTAACCGATGTGTGAGGAATGATTAGTTTCAAGATATTGACATCAGTTTGAGTACCATAGAAAACTTCGGGCACTGGAAGTCTATTTTGTTATAGTTTAGGAACTCCTTAACAGTGCGCACCCACGACTCCCATTGGATCGAGTCAGGCAACGAAAATTCCTGTGGGTGAGCACGTTATCATGGATTCACTGGGTTATAGTCAGATGGTTCACACTTTTTTACTTTTGTCAATCCGTGATATAATATGATCATCATCCAATGCAGCTGATCAGTATTTGCCGTCACACTCGATTTAATCAACCCCACAGATCATAACTTCTCACAAGGTCTTCTGGAATTCCATCTCTAAGCAAGTGATTTGTTAGCACTGGTAGTTATTGGGAATTGGTTGTTTTCAAGCTTGTATTCATTGCGGACTAACATCAGGCGGAGAACAACTGAAAACCAAAGGGGCTCTGAAACTCTGCTTCGGCTTAGCTCGGGACTCTTCAGCAGTGTGCACAATATGATAATTTAGCACTTTACATCTAATGGGTGAATGATTCAGCACACACTTGAACCATGTTATTTCAATGAACAGCGTTAAAATGGAACTGGTTTATAATTAAATGTAAATAGTGACCAAATCTTAGCATACTAAGAGGTTATTTTAGTGAATCACATAAAAAATGTCGCCAGTGAAGATGTCACCAATTAGTTTTATGACGTTAGTTAATTTCATACGTAAAATGAGGTAGACTTCCAAGTTCTTTATCGTAACTTCTGAAGAAAATGATTTAGATAGGTATAAGTCACAAATGTGACAACAAACTCATGTATAACATCCTACTCGATGCTTAACTAAATAAAATAAGCGAGCCAAATATGTCACCCTAATTACTATTTGTTGATATGCTCGTAATTCTCGGTTGTTTTATTGGATTGAATTGTTCGACCTCTTTTGGCATGCGGGCTTCTATGCCAATGCCTTGATATCGCCTACATATTTATTACGGTAATCCACTTGGTTGTGGCTAGTAAAAGAATCCAGGACGCTCGTGGCTATCGTGTCTCAGTGGCCTAGGAGATCACGCTTTGGCGTTTGAAGCGATGGGTACTAGTTTCAGTCTCAGTGTGAGCAGCATCACTTACTGGGGTGCAGCTACAAACAGCTGAGAAGTCCCAAACAGGACGGAGCACGCGTCCTAGATTCCTCTGCTAGCTGTAACCAAGTAAATTGTCACTCGAAGTTTGCGTTAATAAGCCAGTTTCGAATAGATACTACTTAACATCACAGTTTATGCTGCCAAATTCGATGAATATCACGAAGTCATAAGGTAAGTTAGGTGATGAAAAACAGTCCGTCTTACTTTCAGATTGGTGAATTCAGTCAAGAAATATGTAAAAGTGAGTAAAGAAACCACCAACGACGTTAATCAAAAAGATAAACATGAGGTCATTCGTGCCATGTTTGCCTTCTTACAATAATGATACAAAATGACCTTTGAATATGCCTTCATCATCAGTTCTGTTGAGTGCCAATAAGCACAAAACTTTGGTGGACTACAACTCTTTATCGACTGCCTCCAACCATCTAACATCAAACAAAATGAACCATGACAGTAAGTCTTACAGCTTCGTGGCCATATTGCGAAATGACGCACCAAATTTGATCAGCACTCATGAATAGATAACATGAAATCGGTTACCATAAATAACACAGTCAACTAATGCTCAAAAGTTATTAGGTAGCTAACAGGATTCATGCTCTGAAAGTAGAACTTCACTTTCAACTCACTACTTTTAAATTATTATTACCAATAACTTTTATCTTTTTTAATTGGTTGAAGGCAATCTGCAGGAAGCTCTGACTGATCTACGTTTTGCACTTGTTGAGACTTGTCAGCAAGGCGTATCTCTAACCTCAAGGGAGGTGACGTCACGTTCCGTTGACGACTAGAAAACATGAGACTAGTTTTTGTCCAATGACCAGCCAATGTATTTCTATCTTTCCTTGCATTCTACGTCACTGGTACACCATGAATTAATCGGGCGTCAACTTCGAAGAACCATTCATTTTAAGGTTCCTTGAGAAAGAAAACTATGTAAAGTCAAATCTAATGAGCGCATTTGTCACTTTCTAATGCCTAAAGCAGGGGAATTAAGTACTTTTTACACTTTTCTTTCAATAAGGCAGATTGTAACGTATGACATTTCGTATTCGATTTGTCAACAACACCGTTTCAAAAGACCGTAAGAGGACTACCATAATCTCAGTTGTATTCAGAATGTTATTTTAGGTAATTCATGAGATGAGAGAATTACTTCAAGGTTAGAAGTTCAAAGTTACTGATGACAGCTAAAGATCGTCACCGTTACACTTGAGATTCTGTCAAAAACTAGGTTAGTTAGTATCCACATATGACCTAGAATTAATGCCACATATCACATTGGCATTCCAAGATAGAAGGCAATAAGACAGAAGATGGGGAGACAGAAAGAAAATATAATCGAAACTCGTAGAAAGTTATCGGAAGAAGGAAAGAGACGATATGATAGATAGGAGATGTAACATGACGGTTTAGATCAAGATAAGATGTGGATAAATTTACTCCCCTAAGATTAATTCTAAGCCATATCACCCGTAGTTTCAAACCCCCGATTTTGATTTTTACTCAAATCTCAACCCTAATGTCGACATTTCCCTGCGTTACTCCTGGAAACTGCTTAATAGTTTCATTGGTATTTAACTGCCACGAAAAGTCGCTTTGAACCCCAACAGTTTTATTCTCATTTCAAACTTGAATCGCACATTCTCTTTTGTCGTATGTTCACAGAAGCACACATCACGAAACTAAATAATTCTAGCGGTTTGGTTTTTTAAACCAGATCAGTCCATGAGCATAGACGATGAGTTTGACTCTGAGAGACTATCTACCTAATGAGTCCTGCTTAAATTGTTCTGTCTCAAACTGTTTCGCTCAATCGATATCACACTTTAGAATATTTAAACAGTATTTCCTACAAACCAGTTTGTTTTCAAAGTATACTCATTTCAGTCATCATGACAACAGATCAATGCATAAAGAAATTATGCAAAAAGATGCTTAATTAGATAGTATGCTTTAGTTAACCATCAATATGTTTACGCATAAACAAGGGTACACATAAACCGATCACTGGACTATATCCAATGTGTGCATCCAATCATCAGGTGTAGACTGCAGTTTCCGAATTATGTTTTGTAGGAGTTCGAAGACAGAGAGTGTATTCGAAGGTTGTTTCCCATAGGGATCAGAATCTTGCCAAAAAGAGAGAGGGTTAAATTTTTGTAACTGGTCGTTCCATTTATGATGCAAGGTACCTTATTATTTTACTGCTACATCAATGGGATCAGATCATTACCATTACTTTCAGACACTATAACTATTTCAAGGGAGATTATTTCAATAAAACAAACTATTCGACTTCATTATAAGTGGAAAATGGACGTGGTCAGCCATTCACTAAAACGATTTTTGTCCTGGTTGTGAGAAAACCATAGCCTTGCTTGATGGATTTATATTCACAATTAAATTTTATAGGAGGTCACTGGCTGACCACTTCATTTATTCACCGAACGAAGCAAAAAACTGCATATTTTCATGAATGAACCGAATGCTGACGAGTTCCATGCATCAATGGACATAATCTTTCAAAAATACTGAGATTATAAACGTCTTACAGTAGTTTAAGTCACCTGTAGGATAAAGTTATCCTTCAAAGTTAGTGTTAGTCAATTTAATAGTCCACTGTGCAGGTAGGTATATACGAGGAGGAACGATAAACACGTTTTGCCGCCTCAACTGTACTTTGTAATCAAAGGGATTCATCCAGTGGTCAATTACCTTCAAGTCAGTTTGTCTCCACAATATATATATATATATATATATATATATATATATATATATGAAATGAGTATCCTGTGAAGGATCCAGTACTTTATCATATTTGTTTCAAATTCAACAACAGGCAGATACTTATTTGATACTTGTAATCTCCTTTTACTATACTGGGTTGAGTTGCTCGACCTGTGTTGGCAAATGAGCTCCTATGCAAATGCCTCCATACTGCCCGATTACTCATTAAGTTTTTGTCTGCTTGGTGGCTAGCAGTGGAATGGTAATGAATAATCGAGCACTATAAAGGTATCCGTATAAGAGGCCATCTGCCCAGAGAGGTCGACCAATTCGACCCATTATAGCGGCGGGAAGGTACAAGTATCAAAACAACAACTAATACCTATTGCACAATAGGTGGCCACCGGGCTCCGGTGACCTATTGAGTAGTACTTTAGCTTTTGGAGAGATAGGTACGAGGTTTGAGTCTCAGTAGGAAAAACATCACTCATTGAGATGCAAACATAGCTAGCTAACTTGTCTCTAATAGGACGAAACGTGCGTTCTACATTCCACTGCGAGCCACCCAGCAGTTTACAATAGACAGACGGCTTAAGTTTAATAGCATATCATTAGTCATACATGAAACAACGCACGACAAGTAATGAGTTCTATCAAATGCTAAGATCTTAGGAGGAGCATAACAGTCATTGGATCGAATAGGTCGACCTCTAAAATAGGATGATGAATTTGCAAATTATGAGGTCCATGATGATAATTCTCATAGTTGTGTAGTTTTTCAACTTCTCAACTGAGGTTTCAACAGGTTTTCCGTTGGAAACAAACACTTACCCAAGATATTAAGGTATGATCGCTGATGAAAAAGTGTCATGAACAGCTGAAATAAACTACTAGTGAACAATTTGACTAGTTAGAAGACACTCATGATGAGCTGTAGGTTTCAGTACACTTATATTTTACTAGTTTATGAGACTTTTATATCAGAGATCACACCTTGTCATCTTGGCTACAGGAGGATTTCTAAAGGAAACCCTGTTGACAACACAGCGGGACAGTTGATAAACTACTCAACTATGACACGTCAATGTGGACTGTGTAATCTGTCAGTTGTTTGCAAATCGGTCATCCTATTTTAAGTATACTGGTCCATGCAGGTTGGCTGGCCAGATCCAGGTGATTTAAAGTCATTTAGCTGTATGAGATGTATGTGTTCAGGTACACCACTGATAAGCTGGTTCGGTGGCAAATGATCGAAGTGTCCTTTTGGTTCTTAGACTGTTCAATTTTCAGAGGACTAATCGATTCCACGTAGTTTTCATCACTAGGTGATACTCGTGAGTGATTCATTAAAAATTTGGAAGCATTGGGACACCTGTTTTACAGCTGGCTTGGAATCACCAGCAATGAATACTTATGATTTTGTCAAATCATAGGGTTGAGGATCGTAAGCGTCATCACCCAGTTATTAGGTTGGAGTTTAAACACCAACATTTCTATGTCTCTGTAAATTCGTGATATCATGCGGCTATCATCCGACGTCTTTGGTGAATATATTTTACCTCATAACCAAATTAATCAACTTCACAGACCATTGCTTCTTCAGATAATGGTGTTTCGTGATGATAAGGATCATATTATTATCATTATTATTATTACCTTAATACTGCCTTTCTGTACAAGTTTCTTAAAAGAAGCATTTCGTTAAGAAGTATTCCTCCACGTTCAAAATATGGGGGAAAACACCGTGATTACACATTGTTGATTGCACCACAATCAAGCAGACGCAAGTAACTTTTACTTCAGGCAAATTTTAACTCGATGAATATGCAGACAGTACCAAGGCATCTATACAAGAATCTAAACGCCAACATACGTCGGTCGAAATATGCTGCTACCGAAAACCCTTGGACAGTTGAAAACCACTCTGGGCAGCGAACAGCCAACAGTGATCAACGGGGGAGTGTTTCGTTCATTCATGGTCAAGTTAGGTCAGCAGAGGCAGACCACAGGCCAGCTGACCTGGATGGACCAGTACACTTAAAGTAGGATGATCAATTTGCAAACAACTGACAGATTACACAGTCCACATTGACGTGTCATAGTTGAGTAGTTTATCAACTGTCGCGCTGTGTTGTCAACAGAGTTTCCGTTGGAAATCATCCTGTAGCCAAGATGACAAGGTGTGATCTTTGATACAAAAGTGTCATGATATGTAGAAGTATACTACTAATGGACAACATGAGTAGTTAGAAACTAATTTTGGTGATCTGTAGAATCATGATAAAAATATTTCACTGCCCAATACACTTTGAATTGTAGCTAGAAATTTTCTAGGCAGGAAAATGAAACACAAACTATCTGAATGTTGGGTTTTTACCCACTGTGACTGATAATATAGTTTATTGTAATGAAAATTACGAAATTATTTATCTAGTAGAATAATTTATTTCATAATATTTTCTTGGTTCTGACAAGCGAATCATCACCAACACCATCAATGCCACTATTGTAATCTGAATACAAATAATGTGATGATTGTATACTTTGTATTTAGAGTAGTAGTAAAGAAAGACAGTCAAGCAGTTGTCATATTGCCATGATCTTTATGTAGTACTATGCACAGTATGTATCTAACTCCATACACACATGTGTGTCTGTGTACTGGTCGCACATTGCTGTGTAACATAAGGTCAGAACATTCCATTCAACGTTAACGTGCACATATATAGATATGTATATGTAATACGCACAGTGAACTCTTCAAATAAACTATGCCAAGTATTGATTTATGCTAAACAATATTATTCTTCACTAGAATTGTTTTTTTTTTCAACAGTAATTTGAAGTAATCATGAGATCTACTTGTACATAAGCATAGATGGGTGAACTATTGAAAGGTAATGGTTGTTTAGTATTTTGCTTTCTACGCAAATCAGTAATTTGGTGCTCATCTGTCATCGACTATGCTATTGCTCTGACGTGAATAAATTAGCTGAAAGCAGATAACATACCATATCTCACTGTTACTGTGTTATGATTGAATGGTGAAATGAAAATTTGGTCTGTCTCAGATAGTCAAAATTGATAATCAATTTGTTGTTACTTTTTTCGAATTCAAGTAGATTTCAACTGGAATGAGAAGCACTGACTGACCATCCAGTATGAGTACGATCAAGCGACAGTATCTTGTCATGAATTTCAGTTGTCAAATAGGCATGAAGCTAGGAGTTTATATTTCTCTACATTCCTCAGACAAATAGCCAGAGGCTTAATAGACTGACGCCATCGTTCAATCAAACCTACTTCCAGTCAGTAAATGGGTATGCGTAACGTTTTCCACTTGCGCCATTTGGTAAAAGTAGTTCATTATTTCGCTTGAAGCAAGAGTTCACCTCCGGAAGGTCAGAAACACGTTCTAGACATTCTTAAATCGTCCCTCAAAGTATCCGTAAGACACTATATCATATCAGTTTCTTCAAGTGACAAGACTACGTCTTCTGTCTACACTAAGTGGATTAAGCAGTCTTCTCTAGGGGGATGCAGTTATACTCAGTGAAACTAAGACAGAGTAAACGCAATAAGCCATTCCCTCATGAATAGGAATAAGAGTGAAGAGAATCGACATTCTGGAAGTAAACCATCCAATTTAAACAAGTAGACACTTAGTTTATCCTATCCACTGACAGAATACTGGTGTTTAAAGGGATCTAGTGCATCCTAACTCTCACCTAGTTTGTCTATATGAACGTTTATTTACACCATCATACGTTCTCGATATTCGTATACTACCACCGTCTTTGTCAAGGTAGTATTCATCGTGAACTGACATCGATTGGTGAACCACTGACAACCCAGTGGCGCTGAACAGCTGTTTTTCTTTTGAACAGGACCCCTAACCGGTGAACACCAATGACCCTTCACCCTAGTTATCCTTGACTGGTAAATTACTTTCATTGGTTTATATTTTATACATATGATAAAAGCTACATGCTGCAGAATAAAATCTCAAGAGATCGAATTGAAAGCAATACTGTTTGTTTACACGTCATATCATAATTTTCAAAATGGAGAATTTCACCGTTTTAAGGAGAATGTGTTGTAAACTGTGAAACACATAAGCGACTAATATTGCTTTCACTCACGTCTCTTCTAAGGTAGTATCGATAGTAATAGCGATGGTAATGATAACAAAAAGGAAATTACGAATGGTTACGTTAACCCACAGATACTCAACAACACAATCTTTAGGTTCCCAAGTAGTCTATCCTACATAACTATCTCCACAGAAGTTAGTGATACCGTAGATATACATAAAAATGACAAATCTAGGTAACATCTCCTTGAGCAAGAAAATGATAAACAGAGGTCAGCAGCCATAGGATCCTCTTAGCAGCTCTATACAGTCTTTGATATTCAACTTTACTAACAGTTTCATGAACAATGGGCTCCTTTGAACGCCAATATCTCCAGACTTTTCTCCAGTTGCTGTGTCGCTGTGCTTTTATTGTAGAGCTATTGGTATAGTTCATTTCAGTCAGTGAGTTGTGGATGCATTCTTACTCCTTATGCAGTAAATCATAATAGCCATTTCTTATCACTTCGTTAACAGTACATCTAGCCAGGTTTATCGTCTACCAAACAGGTATGTGGCTGAGATCATGTGTGTACTTACCAAGACTTATGGTCAACAGACGTGTATTCATCTGCTGGGTGAACCACTGTCGCTATCGCATTCTCTTCACATTTCTTTGTTCGACATTGACATTATAAATCCATTTCTGTTTGCTTTTACCGACTTTAAATGATACTGGTCTGGTTGCGACTAGTGAACCGCGTTGTATTGTGAATACAGTCTCCTTTATCTTCACTTACGTCTTCTGTTGTTCACGTTGTTTGACATGGTAGATAAGCAACATCTGGAGTGCTAATAAAAGTGAAGTTATTTTGATTCATAGACTCACACTTGGAGCCAGGTGGGGATACGCTAAAAAGCCACCTTCGACTGAGCGAAATATCAAAAAGACATATTCTTCGTTAGTGAAACTGATTGTAGGGTGTAATTCATTAAATTTACCTAGAAGATAATTTCTACTCACAATCCGGTCAAGAATAATGAAATTATCATTATAACGACGATACACATTCAGTGTTTTGATTATATCTTCTAGTAGTTTATCCCCTTATATAACAAAGTCATGTAATGATTCCTTTAGTACTTTTATAATGTATTATTGTTGAAAAAATGTTCATTACTATTGCATCTACGACGTAGTTGCTTGAGTAACAGTCCTGGAATGCAAATATTCACCGCCGACATCCGGTATGTTAATATATAAGCCTTATGGAGCTTGACTGACATTGCTGGTCAATTGTTCTGTTAAAATAGTGTATTGAATAAGTAATTTTGAGCATAATTTTAATTAATCACCTCATTTATTTTGATATTTTTAATCTACAGTGCCATATTAAATTTAAGTAGCAACATACCGGATATCGCTTTTACAATTTCTGTTGACTCACAAACTCTGTTGTCTCCTATAAAGGCACACTGATGAAACGTGATGTGAGATCAAGCGATGTTAAACGTTTATCGTTTAGAAATGAATTTAACAATATCTCCCAAACTACGCATGTGTCTCAATGGCCTATTTGATAATGCTTTAGCATTCGAAGCGATGTGTGAAGAGTTCGAGTCTCAGTGGGAACAACATCTCACTGGGGTGCAGGTACATCCAGCTGATAAGTCCTTAATAGAATGAAATGTATGTTCTGGACTTCATTGCTAGCCACCAAATAGACTGTTGTTGACTACTTTATTATGAAACGGATCCAGAATTCGTACTAGCCACTTTGTAACTCCATGGTACGGAGAAGAGAGTTTCGTGAATTTAGGGAAAACCATAAAACTTTAGCGTAAAACGTCTTCTATGGCTTAGTTGAATCACATATGGCCTCAAAAGTTGTCCCACTTTGTCTTAGTCTAATGAGAGTGTTCGCTGTCTATTTTTAGTCTTTACACCTTTAAGTTTAATCGGTCACTCAGTTTTGGGAACTCGAATTCATCAGTCAGAGGAGCAGTCATTTTGTCAGTGTTACTGCGTTTATCCAACACCACTTTACCTCCTCCTTCATCCGGTCTCCTTATTATTAGATTTCCCATCTTTCCACAGCTTAAACAAAGTTTATAGGTGTTGTTTGGTTAGAAAATACTTTAATAGTCCCTTCTTATTAACTACTATCTCGTCGTTTTGAAGTATATTTGAAGGTATTCCAGCCTGGTTTTATAAGGGCGAAACAGAATGCATTACAAGTCCTATCCTTGAACATTGGAAGTTGTTTATTGAAGTCGCTCAAACATCTCACATTTCCTCCATCTTCAACTTTTAGAAACAGTAGACGCCTTGGCTACTCAAGAACTGAAATCAACCTGACGTTTGTGTGCAAAAGAAGTGTGTACAGTCTTTGTCTCTACTTTGAGCATAGCTTAATTTGGTCTTTCTTTTCTGACCTCCTCTTTTGTTAGATTAATCTTCGGACTATTACATCTTTATTATTATTAATATCATTATTCTTACATTTAATTGTTTCTGGTGTTACTTTATTAAATCTTCTCAATAATTGCAGCTATTACCAAGACATTTCCATTGTGTCTCCATTAACTGGTTTCATTTATTATTACATAACCCTTTTATTGTTTACTAACTCTACCATGTTTTCACCCTTTTGTTATCCATATGCACCATAGGAACGGTTCGAAAAATCGTAGGTAACCTTTTTCCGTTACCAGGCAGCCTTTACGTCATCAATTAGCATTATTGGTTTAACTATAACAACTGTTATTGTTATTTCAGTCTCCCATTATTGAAGTTTAATGTTCCCCATGGATTGGAGTATTTGTGTACATCACTCATCCGATGTTATATATAAGGTGACACCAAGCCGTTTCAAAGAATTTCGATTACATCTTCTCTATTCAGCAGAAACTCTGGCTGTTTACAAAGTGCGTTTTACTCAGTCTGTTTCGCTACCAAGACCTCTATTTCATAGCTATCTGACATTTACTGGATAATTTTCTCTTTAAGCAGCTTCTCTTCTGTTTCACACAGATAGTCCATGTTCATTAGAACCCTTCTCACCATCTGCCATGAAATATTCTTGTTCCACATACTTTGTCTTAATAATCTGAAGATATTCAGGGCTGTCATTATTATTCTATGTCTCCTACTCATTTTTATGTACCACTGGCTCACTATCCCTCCCAATATTCTATTTTATCTGCCAATTCACCGTTCATTACCAACTTTTACTAACTAATATTCACCTTGAACAGAATGCATTGAATAACTGTATACCTATGATGAGACGTTAGGCAAAGAGTCCTTCCTCTTTACTGACTGGTCAATTTCTCTTTTAATTCAATTTATATAAGAGTATATAGCCCAAGAAAGATATAGCTGAGAAAAAGAATCTTCATTAATATGTCCCATTCAAATTCATGTATCTTCAACATCAAAGGAACTTGTGCTCCCCATCTAATGACATGAAACCTAAGTTCAGGGCTTCCTGCTAATTGCCTGCATCCAATTAGCATCTATTTCAATGCATTGCGATGGTGAGTGGCCTAGCTTGATGATCATATAGAAAAATGGTCGATAAAATTCGAAAAGCACTTAGGACTAGACTATATATGGTTGGCTATCTTCCAGTGACAAACCAAAGTTGTAAGCAAAGCCCTTTGAAAGTCTATTTTATTTTCACCCACAGATTCATGGTGGAAAAGAAGAAATCATGTGAATGAAACCATGTAATGTGAAAACATATTTGTGAATATCTTTCACTTGAGGAGAAAACTTTCATCTCGTGGTGTATTTCTCCAACCACAGAAAGTTTACCAAAGCGGTCTTCATATGGAAGATGAGAGATGACTAACTGACTGACAACACCAACCTCGCACACAACTGCATTGCATTAAGTTGACATACTTTTCAGTAGTATATAAAGAATAGGTGCACAGAAAAAGAATGATATCAAAGTAAACAATTCTATGTGAGAGAATATACAATTTGACGGTAAAGGTGTAGAGACTGCTGATGACTTTCAGTAATGCTGTCGGCCTTCCTATTGCTAATACTCTACATGAAATGCTTTAATCATAGGCATCCTCAAAACACTATGACAAACCTAATTTTATTTTGATCCCCGGTTCAGTCTTGCTGTTATATTTATCTTAAAGTTAGGGTTTAAAAAATGAATTATGTAAGAAAGGAAAAAACTGGGATGGCAAATTTTATGTCATTTTCAAATACAAACATTTAAGTTGTAATGAATGGTTTATAATGGTAAGTTAGCTTCACTAGCCAATTATCGATCAAACTTATGTATCGATCATTTATATACAAAGTTCTTATTGGTGTATTATTGATCGCGAATGAAGACAGACATATGAAGCAGAAAACGGTGTTAGACACAAAAAGGGAGGAAGATAAATTGTGAACAACTACATAAATACAGGAATCGGATTTCATCAGTCCACCGTTATAAATATATGAATGTTGATTCCAGCCTGGGTTACAAAGGATTTGAACTAGTGATCACTAGGTTGCCCACCCTATATCACGGAGATACGAGATAAAACTAATCACCAGGTTGTAACTCCACTTGAGTATTATTCGAAGTTTACATTAGTAGAGAAGATGAGGAATGGATGAGCCTGCATTGTTCATCGTTTACCACAATCGTGTTGTAATGAAATTGAACCTTGGTAGTAAATATCTGCTTAATTTTCAGTTGGCAACATTAAACAAATCTCAATAGAAGCAAATTATTTTTCAGATCAACTAACTAACTAGTATAAATTTAGCTAGAATATAAAATTCTGTACGAATTTTATTTCGGAAAATAATCGTGCTGTGCAAAACTTGTCATATATTTAACTATCATGTGCCTAGGTAAACATGTTTCCAAGAGGGTAGTTAATTTCTTTTTCTAAAGAACTAGTTAGACGAATTTAATACATAAAATTTAATTTTATATCATGAAAACTGAAGCAAAATTAAAAGTTTCTGACAACACGTGATGAAAGATACACATCTGACCCTAATTAACTTACATAATATTGAAAGGAATTTTATATATTGTAACACTTCTGTAAAGAAGGTTATATAGTCTACACAATTAACGGATTTTCTAAACGTATCTTTGATCACTATCCTGAATGATTATCGAGGGGAGAATGAAAAATCAATAACAGTTCAATTGATCAACATTTGGTCAACTCTCCACACATAGCTAACTCAACCAGAGTCTTCCTTCATTGCCTTTTATAGAGTTAAAGGGAATAGTTTAAACAGAGCACCCTTTCAACAACTATGCACCATAGCAGAAACAGTGGTAATTCACCAATTCAAGCCTAATCTTTGTATGTTGAAGGGGCTTCTTCAATCTCCTATACTACCATGGTCCTAGAACTCTCAGTGCCTTCATAATAACCCTTGTTTCTTTCTTCCCTTTCGGTACACATCTATCAAGTGGACACTCAACCATCGTATTAGACATCTATCAACAATCTGCATCCTGCCAAACGCATTGCCTTATTCATTAGTTCCATTTTCTAAGAGATTCCTACGCAGCTCTTTTCCTGTCTTCATTTCAGCTCTTAGCACCAACCTAATGATACAACTGAACCTTGGTGTTAAATAATAGACTGTGATATGTTTATGATATACATATTGTAGCGTCATACACTTCTCCAAAATCAATAGCCTAGTGCTTGACGAGATTCAACATTCATACTGACCTTGATAGTTTAACTGGACTCAGTCAAGCATCTTCGTGTTTTGGCACGCTATCGTGTTACGTTGCACTGCTCGTAATCGACCCTCTAGCCAGTTAGTTGGAACGCATCGGTATCTCGGCCCGACCTTGCAAATATACTATTCCATCCTACTACCCTATTGTGTTCTTTCTTGGTCTCATATTCCTGGGTATATAACAAGTTCGAATAATTAGTGGTTGGCCTCTGCATCTGTCAAGTTTGCACTGGGGTATTTCCTGAAATATAAATACGATTGCATGACTTTGGAGCATAATATCGTCATACCTGTCAGCTTCTTAGACGTTATATAAGGCTATATCAGGCATTATAGACATGTGATCCACACGTACTGTGGTTAATAAATGATAAAATTTTCATCAATCTGGTAGTTGTTTTCCATCTTTTGCCTTATTTTTTAAAAAAGAGCGGTAATTTCAACTAGTTGAAAGTGAAGCGGTTGTTAAATGAAGATCTTGGCCCATAGTTGTGCTATATCGAGAATGGACAGAAATAGTAAACTGTTGACCCAGTGGGTGAATGGTCAATCTATTCACCGGTGAACCTGAAGCTTCTGAATTCGCCCATTGGTGATGTCGTGGATTGGTAATGTTAAGGAGTTCCATACAAGTACAAAACAGCTGTTGAATGCTCTCAGCTTTTCAATGGTCTTTACATTGATATAAGCCTATGATAAATGCCACCATAAAATAAATCTGTTTGTCAGACATTCCACCATGAAGTGTGTTCAACTTAAAGATGGTCTTATTCTGAATGACTTCGGAGGTTAGCCTAGTTACTGCTGAAATAACAAATCAGTTTCCTCAGTTTCAGATGGGATGCTATTTATGTTATCTCAACAGTTTTTAAGGTGACATTTAATGTTGCTGGAGGAAAAAGATGTAAACATATGAACATTTCTGTCTGTTTACCAAACAAATAGTAATCACTAAGTAACTCTTGGGTAACACTTAAAGTAGTTTAAGGGAGAGGCTTCTGTCTAAGTTTCTCCTTGATAGCACGATTGTGTGATTGCAAATAACTGCAACCATTTTTCCAAGTACATTCTTGAGTGAGAACACTGATGATAATGATCTTTTTGAATAATTTGAAAGGGCACTTTAGCAACGACTGAAATAACCAATTATGTTCCACTATTTCAACAGGAAAGGTAATTTTTCATAAAATGCGAAACTGTAGTTGGTTATTCCAGTGGTTGTCAAGGTGACTTGTAGAGTCACTCATTCTGTTGCATGCTGACATGTCAGTAAAGGCTTCAACAACAAAAAAAGCGAAGATATAGTTCACAACTGCAGAGATAACTATCAAGGTCACATTAGCATCAGTTGAAAAGATCAATTAGACTTTTTTATTTTAAGGAAAACCACCTTCTCAGCTGAAATGTCGAAACTTGGTTGGCTATGTCATCAGCTGAAGTGGTTTTGATATGTACTGCGCATGCCCAGCCAAGGCCTTTCTCTACATGCAACACTATCGGAAGCTGGACTACGTTGGAAGGGGGTTTGTGGCCAGACCGAGACCTGGCGCCGGTCGATAAAGTCTCTGACTGTTGGTGTGAGCTATGTGGGGAGACGTAGTCTACCTAATTGGGGTCCCAGAGGTGATAGGAACCAGTGATTGAGGACTCTTAGTGATATGGCTGAAAATCAGTTGTAGCGGCACAGATATATTCACTCCTTGTTGTCTTTTAAAACTTGGGTACTCTCGCTAATCTTTATCTTCAAATTGTATATTCTCTCACACTTCTTTGTCTACTTTGATATCAGTCTTTTTCTATCCACCTGTTCTTTTTGTGCTTCTGTGATGTGTGGCAAATTGTGATGATGCGCTCGTAAACGAGGTTCTATTTTCTTTTGTAAATAGATCTCATAGGTTAGATAACATGCACTTAGCATCTACTGATGTACATGTGCAAAGAAGACGTCCTATGATTTACTTCCTACAAGACTCCACTGGAGTGATCATAAAAGCCACCCAGACTCAGAAATAACTAGTCAAGTTGCAATATATCAACTGCTAAGGCGAATTTTCATGAAATGAAGAAACCTAATTGGTTATTTTAATACCTATTAGGGTGGTCTTTTGAGTTTCTCCCCACTGGACTAAAACCTTAGGCAGCAGTAAAGGGCATAGACAACAGTTTATGGTCAAAATTAAGTCAAAATGTGATGAAATTATGCCAGGGGTGAGTGGCTTCTACAGAACCAATGGAGAAACTGACAATTGATACCACTCTAGGCATCCACGAATTCCGAAATCCCTTGACAGTATGTGACTTCAATAACATTCAACCTTTTCTAGGTTCTTCCCTCCCCCTCCCCCACGAACTTCGTTATAAGCAACCGTGTGCATTTTTATACATTGGGTAAGAAGTCATATCTGTTTTGTGAAGTTTAGTGATACTGCCTGATTGGTTAGTAGAGTGACGTTCTAACTCATGACTTAGTGGTTGAAAATGGAATAATGTCCACATATATTCCCGGTAATATTCATACAAAGCAGCTCTAGCGAATAAATTTTTGGTAAAATAGATAATACTGCGTTATATACTACTGAAAACGAATAAGTAGGCTAGTATGTCACTATTATAATGCAATTTATTTAAAATAGACATTTCTTTGTGAATGAGAATGAGAATATATTGTCGAATCTGAATCACCCTCGTGACAGTGATACAAATTTATCATTAATTCTTTAATCTTTTTTTAAGACACTTGGAAGTAGGTTTTATTAGCTAACAATTATTTTTTAAATTATCTGCTCTATACACAAACTCTCTTAATTCAGTAACTATTGTCAGTGAAATCACTGTTAGCGCATATCATATGACATGCCTACCTCAGTTATTCAGCTTTAAATTGAAAGCTTTACGATTTTAAATGTTGGAAGGGAGTTGGGGTGGGGGCGGTTGATAAAGTTTTTGGCCTCAGCAATAAGTGAGTCCTGGAAAACAGCATGGTTGTAAATATACCTTGTTGATGAATGCCAACAAGTGAGAAACTGAAGTCAGGGAGGATTTCTGACCAATTGAGTCCCAAGAACTAACATCAAAATACAGTACCCCACAGTATAGCTTCACTTCTATCAGTGGCGACATTGCACACTTAATCAGTGGACTTCAATCAGTGTTTATCCATTGATTATGGATTCTTGTAAGTTCAAAGTTTGTTAAGTAACTGAAAACCTTTTTTTCAGATCCACATGAATCTTCTCAGCTAAGTGATATACGAATAAGACTGACAAGTGAATCGAAACATGGTTTACGCTCGACTGTATAGAATTTCATGTACTTGTTCGCAATCACCAGGAAGAAAGAAAATGTGATTATTAGTAGGTTTGTCAAGACATAATTCTCAATGATAATCATCAATGATTTTTAAAGGTGAAGTAAAATTCAAATATACTACTGAACACTGTGAGTAGTTGAAAACTACTCACGCGGTACACTCTGACATTCCTCAAGGCTGATTACTCTATCAACTATCCAGCTGTAGTGTCGACGGGTTTTCCTTTCGAAACCAGCCTGCAGATAAGATCAGAAGGTGTGATCTCCGACACAAAAGTGTCATGAACAGTCAACATATACTACTACTACTACTACTAAACAAATTGAGTAGTCAGAAACCACTCACGCTGACCTATCTAACTCAGTTACCAAGACTCAGTTGGTCCCAAATATTCGACTGAGTGAGCTGGATTTACTCGAGTACACCACTGATAACCTGGCTCGTCTTCAAAAAGAGTGAAACATATGTCCGGTATTTAAATCACTCTTGTGTGGCTATCAATATTTACAGATCAGCATGAGGAGTTTCTAATTACTCATATTGTTCAGTAGTACATTTTGCTATTTCGTGACAATTTTGTGTCAGAAATCACACATTGTGATCTTGACTCCAGAGTGATTTTCAACGGAAACCCGTTAACAATACATTTAGGTTGTTAAAGGACTACTCAGCTGCAAGAAATATCAACATGAATCGTATAATTTGCAAACTATTCATCCTATTAGAGTAGAGTTTAACCCAACAACCTCCGGATGTTAATCTGGTGCTCTAACAACTGAGCTGCGAGACCAAACAGCTGACCAGCGAAATTAAAATTTGGTCATTAGTCAGGTCTTGCAGCTCAACCGGTAGAGCACCAAGCCGAAAAGCTAGTGGTCACTGTTTTAAAACCTGTTGTGGTGTAAATTTTCTTTCCACCTACAGTCAGCACCCAGTATGAATATTCTTTTAACCAAATATAATGCATAAAACATTTTGCTTGACTAGAATTTTTATTCGCTAACTGGTCACTTAAGACTGAAATTGATTGCTCTCCATTGACCAATTAGTGTGTATTATTCACTCTCATAGGGTGTCATTCTCTACTCAAGCAAATTAGCGGCAAGGTCTTTGACTTCAGCAACAGATAGTGTCATTTCACATATTTTAGGAGACATCAGTTAACTCTACTTTGGAGATACATCTTGCCGATAATAGCCAACATGAAGAAGACGCATATTCACAGCCTTCTGTTGATTGCCTTAAATTATTTGATACAAATTTACATTTTATGCGTGTTATACTTTGAGCAACTGAGTTTAATTTATATTTTAGACAATAAAAAGATGATTATGGGGACCACCTTCACATAATAAGTTAGATATTGATGAAAATGAATGGAGAAATGACCTTGAACACTAAGATTTCATTGGCCACTTGAACTGGGATTTTTACAAGATTTACCAGAAAATGTGAATACGAGTTGACACAGTCTTGTTGAGTTTCTCACCACTAATATTTCTTATAAGTAGGCGATAATTCTCATCACCTGCAGTTACAAACTAATGATACTTACTAACTTGAACGTTAGTCGCAGGTGTTGTTATTTAACCTCGCGTACAAAGCGATATCTTCTACTGTCCTTCCACTTATTTGTGATGTGAATCCACATTTTGACAGACACAATAATAACCTGCTTTCTCCTATAGTGTATCATTAGAACGAAACATCAGATGTATACATTATTCTCATGAAAGCGAAAGTGCAGTAAACTGAAGAGTTGATCAACTATTACTGATGAGACAGCCATGAAGAGTAATCTTTGTGAGATCATTTAAAACAAATAAAGACGTCGAGAAATTGGCTAATTTACTCTGGTTTGGTACTACTAGATAGAGGAGTATGATTATTCAATCTTAAAATTTGTTGTGCTGGGCAAAATACAGTCAATTCAGGAAGTAATTCAGTAAACACACTAAAGTTTTAAAGAATACGACTTCCACTTCCTGAAGCTGGTGGCTCAAATCTTCCTTGAACATGTGTCTCACGATTCAAACAACCTGGTGCTGTAATCTACAAATTAATGGGCCAACAATTCCCCAAAGATTTCATACATTTAACGAGTAACAACAAGCGTGAAACCCAGGCCAGTCACACTGTCATGCAGATTTGCTCCAGCCACCTAAAATCAAGTAGAATCCACCACAATGGTGTGTTACCCAGCTTGACAACCATGTTGGCTAGACAACATAAAACTAGCTAGCCTTCAATGACTAACTGAAGTTGTTATATTTAAAAACACTGCTCATTAGGGATAGGTGACGAAATGGATATCCCCAAGTTGATATGTGGGATCTACCAGTCAGAAGTGAAGTGGGTACCAAGTGAAGATTTTGGTGTATAGTTGTGCTATATCACGAATTGATAGAAGTAAGAAAGTGTGGACTGTTGAACTCTGACTCAGTGGCTGAGTAACTGATACGTTCACCATACAACCCGAAGGCGCTGAGCTTGACGTTAGATGGGGTGGTGTGGATGGTGCATACTTTTGAGGTATCTCATACTAGGACAAAATAACTGTCGGTTGATCTCAGGTTTTCAATGGTTATCCAACTAATGTCAGTCTGTGATGAGTAGAACCTTAAACTGAATCTGTTTGTTAGCCATTCCACCATGAATTGTGTTCAGTTTAAAAATGGTCTTAAATTTGATTGACTTCGGAGGTCAGCCTAGCAACTACTGAATTAACCAATCAGGTTGTGGCATTTCGGTTAGAAAGACAGTTTTCTTCATGAGATAAAGAAACATTATTGGTTATGTCAGTAATTTTTACGATGGATTTTAAATACACTCCTAAATTTATTTACCTTGTAGTCATATAAAAGTTGAAGCAGAGAGGTTTATTTTGACCTACATAAAACTGTAAAAACAGTCTGTCAAATCAGAAAAAATTTAAGAAGCATTAACTTTTTGGGAGATTATAGTGAGTTGCTATTGGAAACTTACGTCGCTAAAGATTAGGAATACCTGACTTCATCAACTGCTTGCTAGTGAGAAATTAACAACACTAGAACTCTGACTAATGCATTTCATTTTTCGGTGGCTGAACTACATCAGTCTTGTCGACTTTCGAGTTAGACTATAAGATTAATCAACCACTGAAAGGCAGAGTTAGCTAGTGAATCTTATACACCAGGTGTTTCTGATGACCAGTAAGCTAAGTAACTGAGTGGAACTGAATATATGTGATGAGCAAATGTTGAAGGGTGTTCATTACAAGCTCAAGATGAAATTTAGTTGAACTGCTTTCTGAATCTCGTCAAGAAGTCATATATCCAACGTAAGACATGCCAGCATGAATCTATGAAGAAATACCATCTTCCCTTAGCATTCAGACATGTAATCCCTATCAATACCAAAAAAAGTTGGAAATAAATTTTACCCTTTCGTTAATTGTCTCTTATCTTAAAAACTTCCTTCTTAGTCTATTAATAACTGCACCACGTATACGATTACGATATAGATGAGACAGACAGATGTAAAAGTCAGCTTAGAACCTTCAGCAGATATTCAAGATACTACAGTTCACATCACTGTACGACAAGGAAGCTCGTGGAAGCAGAGAAAAGTGTACTTCCAGTGTAATTTACATCTGATACCAAAATTTTAGATTTAGCCAAATGGGTTTCGCTGAATTAATCTTTTCTTTTTACGACAGAAAAAAAATGGTTAGTTTTTCTGTTAGAATTTTGGGAATTGAGTGAAACAGAGGAGAAGAAGAAAGTTTGTAAAGCACTCGATCATTATTCGAATGATTTTAGTAAGCTATATCAGCACAATAATTTGAGAGATTCATGTAATAAAAGAAATTGAACACTGAAATCTGTAAGTTCAATGAATGTCACCACCGTAATCTGTTGGTCAATCCGATAACTGTATATAAGCCTCAGAAATACTTGCTAAAATGAAGTTTAAGCGGACTTTTTCAGTCTGGTCTCCAAATGCAAGTTATTTGGCGTTAATGACTAAATTAACTTGTTCTGGGAGACATGTCAAATGTAGAGAGCATTTGTAGCTCAAAGTTTGAATGTTCAGAGTACTTTTGTACTCTGAGCCAGGATTTTACTTGGCAAACGTTTCAATATCACGTTAGACAGCGTCATTAGAACTTCATTTGCTTTCAACTAAGGCCCTAACACAGAGAACAACCAAACTTTGAACAAAACACCATTTCTTTTTTTAAATATCTCTTTTGCAGATATCTGAATGTTAATCAATCATATACGAAAATCAGTTTGAATGCATGAATTCAAAGATTATATTATATAAGGTAAAGTAAACTTGGTGAACTTTATGCATACTTACAGTATAATGCCTCATTCCTGTGTCGAAACCAAACAGTGACATCCATTCGATAACCATCAGGATCATAAACTTCACCACCAACTTTAATTACTGAAGCTTCATATGATCGTGCACTTGGACTAACAGAACCTCCACGTAAATTTAATGATTTCCCTGGTGCCATTAATATGATATGATAGAATAATATGTATATTGATTAATTATTGAGATAAATTTTGTAAAATAAAAAATGTGAATCCACAAGTAAGAGTGGGAAAATATAAAAATTTTACACACTAAACGAGAAACTATCTCCTTGTTAAAATGAACTTTTCACTAAACTGGGAAACACAAATTTTTCAAGGTTACAGCTTTACACCTATTGGCTTGTTTAAGTAAATTCACCTTAAAATGCGTGGGCGTTATTTGGCCACGTATATTTATTTGCTAGTGGAAAAAGAAAGTATGAAAAAAAATTACAAATCCTGTGGGTGTTTTTTGAAAGCACATAACACATCTGATACCACCTTAAAAAATGATTATATCAAGTATAATATGTGTATTATTCAAATATATTCGTTTACTTCAATTACAAGCTGAGATTGTAATTAATTTCCGGTTCTCTCTCTCTCTCTCTCTCTCTTGCCTATAATTCCCTTTCCTCGCCTTCACGAATCATATTTTATATGTATGCGCATAAGTGGTGCTGTGTATGTGTGTACACAACGGTTCAAAGTGTTTGCAGGTGTATCAATGAATGAATGTTTATTTATTTGTTTGAAAAAGATGGATAAACACGCTGCACACTTTAAATCGATTTTCGATTTTCAGTAATGAATGATGTCAGTCAGTCTACGATGAATAACAACTTGAAATATTTCCAAATCTCCACAACTGCCCCAAAACTTCATTGAGCTGGCGCTCATTGGTGACTAGCGTTCAGAGGTAATCCCGAAGTTCCAATGAGAAGTCGTGACCGGTGGGGGTAAAGTCTGATGATTGTGAAGACAGTTACTCAATGATGACATTGGGTGGCGGTTGGGCTATATCGTGAGCTAACAGAAGTTTGAAATATGGAGCATGGGATTCTGACCCCAGTGGCTAGCTCAATGGTGACATGCTGGCCACAGAACCTGAAGGTCGGGGGTTCTATCGCTGATGGTGCGGGGCCGTGGGTGCTCACTGCTCAGGAGTCCCATACTAGTCGGACGAATCAGCTTTCCAGTGCTCCCAGGTTTCATTTGTTCCTCCAACTGATGTCAGTCTACGATGAATAACAACTTGAAATAATAGATAATTATAAAAATATGGGCGGGAAGTTTCCTTTTCCCTAATTTAGAGGTTTGTGAGGATGTCTATGTTGATTTCAGTTTGGTGTAAATGATATTAGCCGGAAAAGCAGTGGAAATCTGAGTGCATTGGATTTCTGTTTCAACCTAGTATGCGACTTCTCAAAAGTGTGTACCCATGACACCCCCTCCGGAGATCATTATGGATATTAAGACCAGTTCATTAGTACATTCGAATTGTCAGGCCAAACCTCTACATTCAGAAGGGAATGATAGGAATTACTACGTAGTCAAGTCATATTCACTGTTCGTTACTTACTTTATGACCTCATAATTATTACCCTTATATTATATTTTTTGTTTACCCTTACCGGATTTGTTTCCCTTAATCAACCTTATTCCTGTATTAATCTTAGTGACTAGCAGTAGAATCCAGGACGTGTTTCGTCCTATTTGGGACCCATCAGCCAGATGTACCTACACCCCAGCAGGTGATGTTGTTCCCACTGAGACTCGAACCCAGTACTTATCGCTTCAAACACTACAGCATTATCCTCTACATCACTGGATCACTAGGGGCATCTCCTTTGTGACGTGAAATTACAAACATCAAACCACAACCTTACTCCGATTACTATTGCTGCCATTACTATCGCTATTATTCATCTCAATGCACATCTGTTTTTCCGAATAAGGAGCCTTAAGTGACTTCTGGCTGTCTTGTTTTGAATGACGTAACCTAGTCTAGACCGATTCAGATCTCACTTCAGTATTAATAATAATAATAATAATGTTACTATTTAGAAGTAGTATTCATCATGGACTAACATCAGTTGGGGAACCAATGAAAGCCTGGAAGTACTGGACAGGTGTCTCGTCCTAATATTAAACTTCTTAGTAGTACGTACATTAGAGTAAAACAAGAAGAGACTTAAATGGTGGCAATACTGTTTACTTATATGTCTTACTTTGGATTTTGGATGGCAATGAAATGTGGTTTTAGTCGTCCTAATACATACCATTTAGATATTTAGATGTTATGACGAAGGAGGGAAGACTGGTATGCAGATATACAGACATTTATATGAATGAAAAGATTTTTAGCTTGGGATGAGGATGATGGTATGTTCAGTGTCCTCTTATCTTTGATATCAACGCTCATAAAACATTCAACATTTATACACAGACAGACAAAATCTACGCAAAGAAGTTCGTTCGTACAAGGTGACTTAATTCACATTCGTATTTAAAGTACAAGTGGATAGAGAAGGAGCTATATCAAAGTAGATGAAAGCATTTATAAGGAGAAAACATTTGAAAGTCTGCTTCACTATGTGTAATTTTCAGTCATGTAACCGAAAATCCTCAACAAATGATCTTTGTCATCACGTGGACACTAACGGCGTAGTCTATGCCCCCTACATGGCTCAGACCAACAGTCAGAGAATTCATGGGTTAATTCTACGTCTTGATCTGGTCATCTTGAACTTCAGATATAGATCGTATAATGGGGACAACAAAGAACCTGATGGATGCAGTTGTTCATTCAGCACAACACCGGTACATCTTTAGGTACCAGTTAGTGTTGTAAAGATCACTGAAAATATTACAGTCCAGACTACAGAGAAGTTTAAAGTAATAATTTCTGTCAATATATGAACGATTTCTATCAGGCGAGGTGGAGGGTGTTCATGAACGAGTACAGAGGTTACATAACCATTTAAAAAGCCATTATTTGGACAAGGAGTCAAATGGGTGAGATAAATTATCGCAACAAATACAATTAAGGTGGAACCACAATCAATAGTCGTCAACATCAAGACTAACATAAGATAAGGGTAATCAAATTTTTATTTGTGAAAGTTGAAAGGATGAAAATACTTTACTGCTAGGGAAATAACCAATTCGCTAACGTCATATCTCCAACACATTCTAACCTGAAGTCTTGTCAACTTTAGATCTCGGTAGATTGAGATAAGCGTCCAGTTTTTTTCCGTTAACTATTTCAAGGGGTTTCAGTGAGTTTTTGTGGTTGCCTTATCAATATGTATATTGCCATCATTTCATTACTTCTGTATTTCAAGACGGTATTTGTCGTGGACTGAAATCAGCCGGAGAAGTATTGGACACTTAGGACCACTGGACAGCTGTTTCATCACAGCAGAGGATTCCTAAGCAGTGCGCACCTGTGATCCCATTCCGCCACCGCTCGAACCTAGGACCCACAGGTTGCACTACCAGGATGTCACCTTTGAGTCAATGGGTTAAAACACAGTGATCCATATTCTATACGCTTGTCAGTTCAGGATATAGCGTGACTTTCAACTAATTGACACTCAGTAACTGTCTTCATCCCTGACTTGGTCGGCGTCATCAGTCACGACTTCTCACCAGACTTTCGGGAATCACCTCTCGAAGCGAGTCACCAATTAGTAGGTTTGTGAGAATTTGTTTGTTGATTTTATCATAGACCGCCATCAGCTGGAGATGCGAACTCTTGGACTCCGGCCCAGTGGCCTGATGGTAACTTGCTGGTCGTGGAACCTGAAGGTCTTGGGTTCGATCCCTGGTGGGGTGGGATCATGGTTGCTCACTGCTAAGGAGTCCTATACTGTGATGAAACAGCTGTCCAGTGCTCCCAGATGTTGAATGTTTCTAGTGGACAATGCTCTGACATTTGAAGTGATTGGTACTGACTTCAAGTCTTAACGGGAACCGCATCATACACTGGAAGGTAGGTTGATCTGGCTAACGAGTCACAAGTAGGACGAAGCGCATGTCCTGGATTCCACTGCTAGTCACCACCTATCAAGATAGGAGGTCAGTCGATTCGCTTTCAGTGGTGGTAGTAAGAAAAATAAAAATAAATAGTAGTTCTGTGAAAGTTTGTTTTTTCCATCAACCCCTTTTAAAATAGACCAAAAACGTTCAGTATATTCCATTAACCGGTTGGAAAGTGTAGGCACACATTATCTCCCTATTTCCCTCCCTCCCGATTTCATCATGACCTATATATTAAAGGTCAAGCGGAAATTTTTCTAAAATGTCAAACAATCAATAAAACCACTTTACCTTAGAAACTTAAATAACCTTCGCTATTCAAACGAAGCCATCAAGAACAATTTTTCGTATAAAAGAAGAATTTTACTAAAACAAAAATTGATTTAAAACACAACTAAACTTGTAAATGGAATCTGAACAGTATGTATTAGCGATTATTACAGAAATACGCGCAATGAAAAGTTTAATTTGTAGAGAAAATAAGTGCTTAGCACACTTTCTTGATTTCACAAACCAGGCTCTTATGATAGAGGCAAATACTAGAAGCCTATTGGGATCAAGGGATTATGCACGTACACTGATTTATACCTGCTGGAGAAATATTAAAAACCTACGAGTACTGGATAGCTGTTTCGTCACAGTTTAGGACCCCTCAGCAATGCACAAGCATTTTGTCGTGAGTGATGTCACAGAGGTCTATCAGGCATCGTTCTGAACCCATTGCCATTTATTTGTCTTTTGGATTCCTATGGGAATATAGGGCTTCACTCGCACGTCACCATTTCACTCTCATCTCTACAGTCTTTTCAACCTGACTGCACGACCTCCCATCACTTTTCATTTTTCCCTCACACCATCTCCCCCATGTCACCTTCAGACCCCCAACTCGTCCTTTCCCATTTGGGTTCCACTAGAGGGACTGGCCTGGCCTGATCTGGTGCGTGATGTGCTTAAACGGCATTCTCAGTGTATTTCCAGTCCAATCCATCTCCACTTTCTTCTGCATAGTTGTTCGGTGATAGGTTTTTGGTTGGTTCGTTCCCAGAGTTCCTTGTTGATTATTCTTTCTGGCCATCTGATCTTCAGTATCCAGTGAGCGTATGCGGCAGCTGTTGATGTGTGTCTGTCGTTTGTTGGAAATACTTTTCGTGACGTGCCAAGTCTCACAACCATCACATAGAAGCACTGACGTGACTGGCTTAGTGTTGAAAATGAGGATCTTGTTCACGGTTTATGCTGAGTGCAGTGCAGTGCAGTAGTTCTCCACACTAATTTCACATTGGTGAAAGCACATCTTACTTTTCCGATCCTGGCTTTGACATCCTCATCTGTGCCTGTACCACCTGTAGTTGAAACGATGCTGCCTAGTTAGGTGAAAGAGACAAGTCCCTCCAGATTTCTCCCGTTCGTGGTGATTGGTGCCTCTTGTTGTTATTGGTTGGGTATCTTCATCACCTCTGTCTTCTCTACGTTCACCTGAAGTCCCGTCTTCGCTCCACTGCCTCTTCTGTCAACTTGTTGGTTTTCGCCCGTAGATCTCCTGCGCTATGAAGTTTCTTTAGCGACTGGATTGGTTTTATGGGTAGGTTTACTAGCTCTATGCCCAACCTTCCCTCCTTATCTGGTCTTAGGACCGGCAAGTAAACTAGGCAAGGTTTCGTAACCACTAAGCTACTAATTTAGTAGTCTTAAGTCCATTTTTTCTAAACCTTTGTCAGTTTGACATACAGCGTGGGTGCCATCAATTCTCACTTACATTCTAGTCGACATCATACATCATGGCTTCTCATTGAAAATTAGTGTTACTGTTTTATATTTGAGAACAGAGACTGTATAATCACGCCAATACCGTTGGAGAGTGCATTGTACATTGTATTTTATCGATTATCAAACTAAAATATGCGTTAATCTTTCAATTACTATATAACTACTGACAGTAAGAAGTAATTCGCCAGTATGTATTCACACGCTTAGCTGATCAAATGTTCACTTGAGGTATTTCCATCCTGTTAGTTCCGACTTGCTGAAGGAAGTCAGCTCAAAGGCAGTTATATCTTGAAGTGAATCTGCAAAACACTTGTCTCGTATTTGAATTACTTTCTGCTGTATAAACTTGTAAAAATCGGAGTATCACCAGATTTATAGGGATCATTGACACCACACAAGTTTGAAAGGTTCAGTCTTACAAATTACAGTTTAATAATTGTCTGAATATCTTTTCATTGATAGTAATTTATTTGAGTCGTCTACTAAGGCATTAATGATGGGTCTTTGTTTAATTGCACATCGATTTGATGACATTTTCTTCACCCTATGCAACTGGAATTATGCTCAAGACTGTATTCAGTAAAAACACTCAACAACCACCCGTATAACAATAGTACGAATATCGAAAATTAGTGGGTAGTGCCTCTGTTTAGTTGAAGTAAATGTTCAATACATGATACTGTGATGAAGAAAGAAACAATTATTGGGTGAATGGAGTCTTGTTAAATGGTTAAGAGCGGCGCAACAACTGTTGTCAAGGAAAGTTGTATACTGTCCTAAAAACATTCCTACACATGCAGTGGATGAGGCTTTGGCGTTCGAAGCAGTGGTTGCTGGGTTCGAGTCTGAGTGCGACCACCTAGACCGCAGGAACATTCAGCTGACGAGTCTCGAACAGGACAAAACGTGCATCCTGGATTCCACTACTGATCACCAAGGTGAACGCATCATAATGAATAGTTGGCTGGACTATGATGCTCTGCATAGCAGTCCATCTATAAACAGAGGTTGAGTAATTAGACCTGGAATATCAACAGGAACTTATCTGTATCAAATAACAATCCTTTATAGGCAGTTTAAGGATCATGTTTTTTTAGAAGTCAATCAAAAGTCAGTACATAAACGGCTGTTTGCTTAGGATGTCAGCTTGAATTTGACAAAGATCACATGAGCTGTGATGCAAAAATAAAAGGATCTCGAGAAACTCAACAAAAATGATCAGTTGAATAAAAAATAAAGTAATACTTGTGTACCCTACTGAAGGGTTCAGAATCGACGGTTTTAATTGGATGGATAATAATAATAGTACATTGAGTGAAACTATAAGATACAGATAATTAGTCTTTAAAACGAGAGATCAAAAAGACAAAATCGAATCAGATATTAAAATCCTGGGAAAACTGAAAGACGAATCCACAAGTACCTCATATGTGTATGAACATCTTAGACCATTCAGTTCAACCATACCCTATTTATATAGTCTACCCCAAAGGCATAGAAATTGTACTTCTCACTCAGTAGTAGATATGCTCAACTTATCTCATCACTGAACCGTGAAACAGGTCACTGAAATTCTTGAACCTACGATATGAAGTCTGTGTAAGTAAGTACAGCGTTCAACGTACATTCGACCTTGTCCATTGTATCAAATAAATCTAACTTAACGGGTAAGTGTATGATATCTGTTAACGTTTCTTCATTATTTAAGAATGTTTCTCTGATGGAAACTATTCTTTTAATCTGTCCTGCTACATTGAGTCTACTGGCAAACCACTTATTAGAGCTGCTTCTAGGATTCACTCATGGTGTTCATTTCAGATTTAATTATATGATATGGATGGAGTTCCTATGAAGCTTCTACCAGGCACTGTTTCGGCTGAAATCTTCACTGTAAATCACCTGTTTATAAAACGTACTATTGAAATAAATTAAAATGGCATATTTCACTTCTTAGATATGATGCATGAGGGAAGGAATGATCATTTGCTATAGATGTCAGTTGACTACTAGTCAATCTCAACTGGAAAATTCCACTGTCGACAGCAGAAACAATCTCATTCACATTTCGGTGTGCTCCGGAAATCTAAACATCTGCTCAAATACAAATAAACTTTTACAATAATACTGTTACATAATGAATATCTTAGAGGATTTACTGACAGAACGTTTGCGAAACAAGTTGCTTCTTATCTAATTAAAGTTGTAAAGAAGATTGAAATTAAAAATTTATCATCTGCCAAAATTAATCAAAAGTACTTTTTATCCAGCTAAGTTACTGTTGGTGTTCTTGGTAGTTTGTGAAGCATAGTTTGCATACTTGTGCCCACTTCAATGTATTTTCATATATTTACGTCGTTATGCAAAGCTGACTGCGTTGGATGTTGTGCATAGATCCTCAGGAAACGCATTATCAAATACTACCTGATTCGGTTTAATCAAATATGACAACAGAATAGAGGCATTATCTATGTGTGAGTATGGAATGGAGTCGGGTCATTCAGGTCCCTGTGTTTGAGCTTTCAAGATAATTTACGCAAGCAGATTGAACAACGCCAAAAGTTTGTGTCTTTGCCGCCTATATATAGCTAAAGAACTAACTAGATATGATCAGAAGTCCCAAATCTGTCTTCGTAAGTCTTTTGTGAAACCTAGTTTTTCCCCCTCTTTCTCGGCCAATTTTATTCGAATTCATCATACTGAAGTCTGCTTGGTGGCCACTAACAGATTTCAGGACAAACGTTTCACGTCAGTCCGTGACGTTGTTCCCACTGAGACTAGAACCAAATACCCATCACTTTATTCCAATTCACTTTGTATATTTCGCTTTGATTATCGTCATCGTTTTACACACTTTTGAAAACAATTGACTTATATTTTCCAGCTACCCACCACCGCATCAATTGACTGAACAACTTCACAATGTGACTGTTTAACATTTGGCCACTTATAAATACGGATAAAGCGAGGAGAACGAGGTTTTCAAAATAAAAGGACAATATTTTATTTCATGAACACTCCTCAGCTGCATACAGTTTAAAATTGCAATGGTTACTGGTAAATAAGATAGTTTAAAATTAGGAAATCAACAATCTTCAGTCGTACAACAAATCATTGACAATCTTTATAATATGTGAGAGAATTAATTGTATAGATGGGTAATAAATGTAAGAAAGGGTTCAAAGGAGTGAGAGACTGACGACACTCTTCTTCTATGCGCAGAAGTCAGGTTTAAAGCGTTTTTTAATAGTAGTTGCTTCTATCAAGCTTTGTCATACACGTACGTAAATCCCTGAACTACTATGCTTCGTAAAAGTGACTACTATTAAACTCTTACAGCGGGATATTTGCATTCAGAAGGAGAGTGTGTTCAGTATCTCAGTTCCATGGTAGCTGTAAATTGATCTTATTTCAATTGAATTTGATAATTCTGTGTTTTATTCACACACTAACTTCAATTCTTTGATTTAGTGCCATTCTTTTGAATGTCATTACTAGCCAGCTAGTTTTAACACTTCCTTTATTACACTTTCTACCTTTTTGTATAGTTCTCTTACATACTGTACTGATTAGCAATTGATTCGATGTACAACATAAGACCACTGATTTCGTAATTTGAAATTGTCATATGCGATAATAACAATTATAGTTTCAAATACTTTTCTAGTGTTCACTTGATGTCCACTGTCAACTAGGGTTGCAGCCATGAGCTTTCTATTGTTCTAATATGTCCCTCATTCAAGTATGATATTAGGAAAGTCAAGACAAGAATGCCAACAGTTCCTGAGTGGTAAATCTTCTTGACTATGGAATTTAAAAGTAACATTGTTGTTGATATAAAAACAGCCCTGCAAAGAGCATTTCCAGACACTTAATTATGTCCTATCTTCTACAACCACGCGATTCTAAATGCAAGAAATAAAACCAGACTGGTTGATTCTGCCACCTCCATAAGCTCCTGTGGAGCTAGTTACATTGGGTGTAAAATAAGGCAGATCCATCATCCATCGTGTTTGAACAAGGGACAGGTTCGAGGAATAAAGAGCTCCATACTTGCACATTTCATCGTAATTTTAGACTGTATGCAGCTGAAGAGTCTTGCGAGGTAAAGGGATATCATTTTATTCATCCTTCTCATTCTGTTCAAAGTTATGAAACTTATAAGTAAAATTGAATAGCTTGAAAATAAATTCATACAAAGGGAATATTCCTACAGCGATGAGAATTTATTCCTCATTGTTCTTATTAATGCCCCGGAAGAAATTAAAGATTGTGCAACCCGAAGTCACTTTATAACGATAAAAGCCATACATGAACTCGTGGTACAACATTTTAAAACATAAAAATAATTAGTAAATGAACTCACTGTAGCAAGGTGAAGCAACAGTATTCGTTGCTTCGTGCGTTTGAAACTCCTTTCCAGGCTTTCAGAGACTCAAATCAATTTGCCTAAAATCTCAGAAGAAGTACCTTAGACGCTGCAGTAGTTTTACATCATAATATTATTACCAGTCTGGACAAAGGCGCTAAGTATGTTAGATCTGCCTTCTTAGATTATTCTTCCACCTCTTATTGTATTTCTAGACCTCTCTTATTAAGTGAACTTTCCAATCACATTGAGTCCTCGACTGTAAACTGGCTTGGTTCATATCTTTCTGAGAGAAGACAGTACACTCGTTACAGAAGCAAACGTTCTACTTCTCTGCTTAATCAAACCAGAGTGCCTTAAGGTGCTGTTCCTTCTCTTTTCTTTCTGCATAATCTACTAACTTTATTAAGTATACTGATGACCTGACATTATCCATACCGATCATCCCCTCTTCTGATTGTTCTCAGTTTAATAACACTTCTTATATGAGATTGGTTACTGGTTTTCCTCAAATGGTCTCACACTCAATCCCTCCAAATGTCAGATGGTTAATTTTAGCTTAATACATGAAAAAGATCTCTGCACATTGTTTCAGTCCCATGACTCTTATCTTGTGGATAGCTTTGTTATAGAGGATGTAACAAGCGTTATCCATCTTAGCTTATGCTTTTCCTCTGATCTTTCTTGGTCCCCTCATATCTTACTGTTTTTTAAGAGAACTCTTCTGTTGACCTTTTGTGTTAAGAAACTCAGATCTATTTGGTATAACTCAGTCTCTACTCTTGTGTTTCATTATTTCATATGCTTTACCTATACTTACTTATTGTCCCACCTTATTCTTTCTTAGATTCCAGTAAAAAAAACTGCGTTGTATTGCGTAGGATTTTGAAAGCTGTTAGTAGAGCAAGTAGCATACCCCTAAGTGAACTCATAAATGCAGTCATGGATAGGCATCTGAACTCTTGTAAACTACTGGCTAAGAATTTCTTATCTAATGACAAGCATCCTCTGCATTTGCACCTCACTCCATGTCTGTCGTCTGGGAAGACAAGAAGCAAATACATTAAACTCTATGCATGTACAACTACATATAGAAATTCAACCATACCACCTTATTTAGCTTGTGTATTGTGTGAAGAAAGCTTTATTTGACACAATCTTATCAATCAACTTTGCAATAGTGAACAGTTATCATGTTCCTGAAATCATTAAACATTTCAATAATCCTGTTATTCGTCATTCTTTACTAAGTATTGTTAGACGGAAACATTGTCAATGTTTTAAAATGTTGTACGATGGGCAAACTGATGTAATATCATACGCTGAGAATTTAGTACTGTAAACATAATCATGGTGTGGAATAAAGCAAATATATCACTATTATTATTATGAACAAGTTGTGTTCTACAACTTCCTTCATATATTTTTTCTGTAGTTTCATTCTATAACTTCAAGTTGTTATTCATCGTAGACTGACATCAGTTGGAGGAACAAAGGAAACCTGGGAGCACTGGACAGCTGTTTCGTCCGACTAGTATGGGACTTCTCAACAGTGCGCACTGATGTCAGTCTACGATGAATAACGACTTGAAATATTTCGAAATCTCCACAACTCCCTCATTCTATAACTGTCGAGTGATCTATTGAGAAATTGTTTAAAAGACAATATGAGTAGATTTTTTTAGATTAGGACAGAAGCAAATGACTAAAAAAATCCTTGGAAGAATGTCATCTTAATGAAATGCAACACTTTGATAGCCTAAGTTTTAGGTATGCTCTCAAGTCTTTCATGTATTCACGTAACAGACTGTACAGTGAAATGTATCTTTTCTAATATGTTCATTTTAAGAGGTATACCTTAATTATTAATTGGTACGTAATCAATATTAGTATGATTAGGTTACCTCAAAGTATCTAGAAAACGAATACTGTCTTTGGATATCACTTCACTCTTCATAAAGCTGCCATTCAAAGAAACCATTCCTTTCTTGTGTAGCTACATTAAAACTAACAATCTCACAGTTGATATTCCTAGTCGCCATCTACAAGAATTACTTCTACAATTCACTTTTAATGTGTAGTTAAGGCTAAATAATGAATTCCACCTAAAACCGATTCGGAAGCAATAGGATAACCAATCTGTTCTCTTCTAGAAGACTGCTATACGACTAATCTACACAACACGATGCTATGTCCAGTCGTCTACTTAGAACATAGATAGATGACACTTTTATTGTCTGTCTACTAGAAAGTTTAAGATAGAAGGTGATGTCTTGTTTAAAAGCAGATTTTGTGGCTGTCTATCAAGGTCAGTCTACAGGAAATCTACTTGGATTGAACACTACACTGATTTACAAAGTTGGATACTACTGAACCCGTTAGGGAACTTAATGCATTTGCTTTGCAGGAGAATCAGACAAACTTATGCCAACCAAAAAAGTAGACGAAGAGATGAAAAATGCTTGGAAAATTCTTCTTCAGAATAGTTGACGGCAAAATTTACTGCAAGAAACATGAGATTAAAACATACTGTTCATGAGAAGTTTTTATTCATGAAGTCAACGAGAAAAGGCTTCAGATATGCTCACGAATGGACTAACCAGTGCACCCAGAAGAGTATTATATTCCACTGCAATGAAAACTATCTTCTTCACCCTGCGTATAAGACCAGTTGCCTCTTTGGTCCATATCTATTTTTCCCTATCACTTGGCCTTCTATTATGGAGCTAATTATGTAGACAACACAGAACATTATCATATCTAAAATATCTTTGAGCACCATCCTGTCTGAGTTGACAGAGCAATAGCCACATTCTGTAGGACCAACTGTGCTCATGTTACTTCGTGAGAGTTCTCCATTAAAAAACAAACACAGCAACAAACCAAAAAGATCTAAAGGACCGTATATTCGTCATTTATCAGTGGCAGACTACGGAAGAAGGGCAACCTAAGTCTTTGAAAAAACTGGCACGGGATCATACTCCTGTCCACAACAAGCAAAATATTAGGCCACATCATCCTCAACAGTCTCAAGCATGCGCTCAATTCAAAACTACCACCAGAACAGACTAACTGGATTCAGGAAGAACAAATCATATGCGCATCAAATCACAACACTACACTACACATCAGCATAGAACAGAGTATAGAATGACAGTCAACTGGATCTCTACCTCAACTTCATCGACTCTGAAAAGGCCTTCGACAGCGTCGACCGACAAGTGATTTGCCAGGCAGCTGCCTCAACACTACGGAATACCACAAACCTTTATCAACCTCACTCAACAAGTATATGAATATGCCACATGCCAAGTAATTCACAATCGACAACTCAGTGATGCCTTTCAAGTGAAGTGAGGTCAAGTGAAGTGAAGTGAAGACAGAAGTAAAACGAGCCTGTCTACTATCACCCATGATATTCATGATTGTGTTGGACTGGATCATGCAGCAAACAGTGATGAGCGAGAAGAGGGGGATACACTGGAGTGGGGAGAAGATTCTAGAAGATTTGGATTTCGCCAGTGATGACTTGTGTACAATGTCTTGTTGCACAAATTCGAAGATCTACAAGCAAAAATTAGAAAGTTGACAGAAGATGCATGGTAGGGCAGCGAAGACGGGACTTCCTCCTTCAAGTGAACGTAGAGAAGACAGAGGTGATGAAGATACCCAACCAACAAAAGCAACAGTAACAACAAGTTCCAGTCATCATCAATGGGAGAAACTTAAAGGAGTTAGCCTCTTTCATCTATCAAGGCAATGCAGCACCGTTCAAACTACATGTGGCACAGACACAGACGAGGACGTCAAAGTCAACCAGGATCGGAAAGACAGCAACATAGGCCTTCCTTCATTAACCTGAAACAACTGTGGAGATCTTCTACACTACACTACACTACACTACACTACACTACACTACACTACACTACACTACACTGCACTCAGCATGAAGCGTGAACAAGATGCGGACTCTCAACACTAAGCCAGTCAAGTAAGTCAGTGAGTGCTTGTATGTAATGGTTGAGAGACTTGTCGTGTTGCGAAAGGGATTTCCAACAAACTACAGATATTCATCAAGAACTGCCACCTACACTGACTCGTCACTGAATCTCAGATGAGCAGAATAATAAGAATAAACAGAAAAGAAATCTGGCTGTCTGACTGTCTCGCAAGCAACGAACTAACGAATCAAGAATCTATCGCTCAACAAGTATGCAGTGGAGGGAAGTGGAGATGGATTGGTCATGCACTGAGAAGACCATCCGTGGACATCACATTTCAGGCCAGGCCAGGCCGTCGATGGAAGCCAAATAGGAAACGATGAGTTTGGTGTCAGAGGAAGACATGGGGGGAGATTATGTGAGGAAGAAATGAAGGCTTCTGGACAGTTGTGGCGCCAGGTTTAAACGACTGGAGAGAACAGATTGCAATGGAGGCGTGCTACTGATGATCTATGTTTCATTAGGAACCCAAAGGACAAATAATGATAATGATAATATGAATAATAATAATAATAATAAGAGGAGTTTGTTATCCAACATCTGAAGCTTCAGCTACGCTCACAAAAGAAATACTCCCAATCTCTTGTTATATAGTGGTTGTGATCTTTCTCTGTTGACCGTTATTGCCTCAATATTCATATTCCTCTTAGTCAGTAGTTATAATCTTTACTTCATGATTTATTTAGCTGCTTCTATGCATGTTGGTTTTAATTCCATTTAAATCTAAGTTATATTTACACTACTTACTATTTCTTAAATAGTAAAAATTCCCTACCCTTTGTTTAACCACATACTTTCCCCACCATTTTCTATCATTATGCAACATCTTTTTAATTCTAGAAATAATTTCTGATTCCATCTTAATTACGGTCTTTCGATGACCTAATGTTGACGTATTATCAATTCTAGACTTACTTACGTTGTTACCTGTTTTATCCAGTCCTTCATCCAACAGAAGTGATCAGTCTTCATTGGCATATGAGCTTCTGGTGGATGCCTCGATACTGCTTGCATTTCAAATTTTGATATTAGTGATGGATAGTAGCTAGTAGCGGGTTTCATTCTGCTTGGGATTCGTCGGCTGGATGAACCTGCCTCTCAGAGAGCGACGTTGTTCCCACTAAGACTGGAACCTCGAACCAATCGCTTCAAGCACCAAAGGCTTACCCACTAGGCCACTGAGTCACACAGTCACTCATCAAAACAGACTTATTCACTTCAAGTTGGTATTTATTATGGACTGACATTAGATGAAGAATAATTGAAAGACTGGGAGCACTGTAGAGTTACTTCGCCCTAGTATGCTACTCCTTAGCAGTGCCTACCCATGACACCACTAGGGCTAAGACCCAGGACCTTCAGATTCTACATCCAGCAGGTTGCCATTGAGCCACTAGGTTGGAATTCAATGGTAAGCATTTCCTTACTTTTGTTAATTCGCGATGTAAGGTAACCTCCATTCAATGCCCCCAAACTGAATGGGCTTATTTGCTCATTATCACTAAAGATGTGATTGTACAGCTATTGAAGATGGTCCGTAATAAAAAAAATTTATTTACTGAACAACTTGATGTTTATTTTTAGGTTTCAACGGGTTTATTTTGAGGTTATGCAGTTTTGTAGATATAGAATGGCCATGTAGAATGGTTTTTTTTCTAAATGAAGGAAATATTTAGTCATTAAAGTATCCATCGCAGTTGTGCATAATACTCTTTTACAAGATGAATCTAGCAAAGACGATAACAAGAAGAGAATTCTGGTAAATATGATTTCGTAGTGAAAAATCATGTCTGCTTAACTGATATGTTGAAGTCATGATAGAAAAGGAGAAGCAATACACCTTTGTCGTTCTAACTCTAAGTTTCGGTGAAAAAAATTGAGAATGTCTACAAGACATTCAATCATTATAGCCGTTAATCTTCACAAAGCTTCAATTACATCTTCCAGCAAACATCCATTGAAGAATCTGATACCTTACGATCAAAGTTCATTACATATGATAGAAGATACTGCATAAGTGGTCCACATCGCATTTTAAGATATATGTTTGAGGCTCTGCTCGAATACGGTACGTGAAAATATCTCTCAAGGAATGACTTGCACATTCAATTCCACAGAACCAGGTTACACATTGAAGGAATCAGAAAAAGTAGTTGTCATTGCACACAAACACGCACTGGAATGTCAAAAGGTGACTATAATAGGTTATTTGGAGCTTTAGGGTGTGAAACATTCTAAATAGCTTTTCAGAATAAAATCTAAAATGTATCGTATGAATTTTCAACTGATGAATAGTGTCTTTTTCTCAGCCATTGATTGGAAACTATCCTTATTAGCACTCACGGTATGGTTGTGAGGCTAACACAGTTACTTTTCTGATCGACTTTGTGCTGTATTCTTCAGAACACTTCTTCTGGTTGACATTAATTGTTTTTTTCTTTCCCAGTGTTGTCTTATGATTTTGAATCTCCCGCCATTTTGCTTTGAGGAGACAATCAACAACTTCAAAATGAAATGTAATATGGGTTCAGTCACTTCCATCTCAAGGGATAAATCAGGATTTATTCTGTTAAAATGACATTCATCCTAGAGAACCATTGGAAACCTCACAGCACTGGATAGGTGTTTCGTCCCATTATGAGACTCCCCTGCAATATGCACCCATGACCCTGTCCACCAGGAACCGAACCCAGTGCCTTTCGTTCCCATAAGCAACAGGTTGCCTTTGAACCACTGGGTTGACATCCAATTGTACACGTTTGATGTTGCTTCCATTCTACGTGTCCTGGCTTTGTGTTGACAGTGCCAAATCTAAGACAAGCAACCGTTGATTTGTGGAGACTTCCGCAAGGAAACTGTCTGTTATTCGAATAGCTGATAAAGATTACATTCAAAAGATATTTCTTTACCCCTCTTTCTTTCTTATTCTTCTTAAAAATTGGTTGCTCACTGTATCCAGTGTTCCCTATCACATCTTTACTCAGTATATGATTGCCTAGTAACATCTTTCCTCATTGAATATTCCCATTTAGACATTTAGAAAAAGACTGATTGAGTGAAGAAATATTTTCCTTTTCAATGAGATCTTCTTCCTTGGCTCTACACTAACATATATAGGGACTTCCAATTCAATCGAAATACCAATCAAGTGTGCGGTGGGGGGCTGGCGGTAGTGAACAATAATCATAGAGATTTTTAGCAAGTCATGAAGATGATAACTTTTAGGAATTAAGATGTAGATAATCAATAGAGTGGTTAAAATTGGTAATATAAAGCAGGTTATTCTTAGATAAATGGAGTGATTTTTAATGAGTGTTCAGTCAGAAACACATAAATAATTACATAATAATAAGAAAACAAATGAATATTGATAGAAACAAGAAGGGGAAGAGGTGTACAAAGTAAACCTAGAAATTATATCATGTTGACGGCAACGGTAATGAAAGTAAGCGAACAAACTTCTTTTGTATACAAAAGTTAGGCATGTAAAGGTGGATTGCATACGCCTATGCTATGTGAAGTAACCGAGTGCGTAATCCATGATTATTTACGTCATTGTTTCCAAAACATCATCACATGATTGGTAATTTGATTAAATTGTAAAACTATGCATATTAGTGTAGAGCTGAAGATGAAGATCTAGTCGAAAAGGAATATATTTCTTCGTTGAATCAGTCTTTTTCTAGTTTCTTAATGTCACTTAATTTCCATCGGTATTTGAGTAACCTTAAGTTATGGTTTAAAAATCAGCAAATTACTGAGCTTTCAGAGCGTTTCCTTAAGTTGTTAAGTAGTGATATAACTTATTTATAATTGCCTTACATTGGTTAATCTTCATACACATTGGAGCCCATCTGCCAAAAGAAGTCTAACAGTTCGACTCAGTATAGCAACGGGAAATTACAAGTATCAAGTATCCATCAATAATATGCAACTGGTAAGCAGGCAATATTCAGGCATCCGCACATGACTCCACGTATCAATAGAGATCGATCGATTCGGTTCAATCAACGACGGTATAATACTAGCAACAACATTAAAATTATACCCATTGCACAAGAAGTGGCTATCGTGGCTTGGTGGTCAAATGGATAATGCTTTGACCTTGGTAGCGATCAATCCCGAATTCGAGTTCCTGTGGGAACAACATAACTCACTGAGAAGCAGGTACACCGAGCCGACGAGTCTCAAATGGGACAAAAAGTGCAATCTGAATCACACTTACAGCTACTATTCATCATCAGTAAACAGCACCTGATATCCATTTCACAAGTGGTGGATGTCATGCCGCAGTGGATTATGCTTTAATGTTTGAAGCGATGAGTACGAAGGAACAACATCGCTCACTGGGATGCAGGCACATCCAGCTGAACAGTCATAAATATGAGGAAACACCCGTCTTGGATTCCACCGCTAGCCACCAAATGAAGTGTAAATAATTCCACTTAAGTTCTTGTGAAACATTTTATTGATCGCTGTTAACTTTATTCCAAAAAACTTGAAAGCATTCAAATTAAGAAAGCAGGAGTTGTGAATCACTTAGATTCTTCTGAGGTAGTAACAATGTTGCCGTTGAATAAAAACTGAAAATGAAAATACTTCAGACATTAATTATACTAAAAGAAGGTGAATGTTATTAGTTTGTTCTAGGTCACATATTCGGTTATAAGGAAGCGGAACCATATATGATATACAGCAGAAATAAGAAAGTGGTAAGTGAAACTGATGAAAATGTTAAATCTTAAACAATACACAAAAGCGCAATAAAAAAATTCGAGTAGTGCATGTCTGAAGAAAGCGGAACATCCTTATTTTAGTATAGAGAATACACATTTTCTTAGAAAGTAAAAATATATAAATCGCTGATTGTACATCGGCAATATGAAACTTCGGTTTAGATAATTGCTAATCAACAAAATAAGAGCTTATATATTTTGTACATTGAAAAGTTGAATTGTACAAGAAAACAATACTACAAGTATGCATAGTGTAACTTCAAGATAAAATGTTTTGAATTTTAGTTAATTCAGATGAAGCTAACTTTTTCAATATCCGATTACCACTATTGTTGCTATTTAGCTCTAAAAAAAGTGCCTGATGCTACAGTGAATGTCTTCTGAATTCCATTCATTTTGTTGGTAAATGTGACGTAGAGACAAAAAGGCAGCCAATAGGGGAGTTGTTTTCAAGTCATGATCAGATCATGCTCAGGTTATGATTTATGCTTGCGTTGACATGAGAACCTGATTGGAGAAATTCGATCTCATACAAGAAATCGGATTGGTTCATTTATGACTTCACTTTCTGAGAGTTTTGTAACTACATATTTGTCATGTATTTGTTTAATAAAAGTTGTCGTTGTTCTTACAGTCACAGGTGGTCTTAGTCTTATGAGGGAGGACAGTCTTAAAGGTATTCTGTTGAGCTGTCTATTGAGTCTCAGTATCATTATACCCACGCAGAACCCCACCACTCGGTCACAACAGTAAATTCAAAAATTTCGCTACGATACAAATGTTAATGTAGATATTGCATACAGCTGTAGTGAACGTCACAATATTTGCCACGTTTCATTATGGATCTTCCTAACTCACTGAAATCGCTTTCCATTTTTAAAAAGTCTGATACTTCTATATCAGTCTGTTTATTAGAATTGTCACACAGGAAAGAAACAGTATCATTTATCGGACAACACTTTGGACATAATTTATTGTCCATATTCATATCATGAATATCATTCATGAACAGCTGCCTACCCTCACTCGATGCTGAAGATCAGATCAGATGGCCAGAAAGAATAAACAACACAGAACTCTGGCAACGAAGCAAGAACTTATCACCCAAGAAATATGCAGTGGAAAGAAAGTGGAGATGGATTGTACATACACTGAGAAGGCCGACTCGGGACATCGAACACCAGGTCAAGCACACAACTGGGATCCAAAGGGGAAACGACGAGTTGGGCGTCCGAGGCGAGGGTGACATGTAGGAGATGGTGTGAGGAAGAAATGAGAGCTTGGGAGCAGTCGTGGCGACAGGTTGAAAAGACTACAGAGGAGAGAGTGGAAAGGAGGCATGCTACTGAATCCCTATGTCCTACTGGGAACCCAAGAGAAAAATAATAATAAACAAATTGAGAGATTGACCACCCAGTTTGACATATCGATCATTGGCGATCTGCTACTGCTAATTTCGTTATTCTTTACTGCATGCTTTTCCTTCCATATGTTTTTTTGGACTTCTGAAACTGAATATTTTTAGATTTTTTGAAACTGCCTGATCCTCCTTTATTGCAGTTGTCTATCAGAAGCTCCAAGTCTTTCTCCCTAACTGTTTGTATCAACAACTTTGACTATTCTACAAATTCCTTCTTTAAGACAGAGTTTATTGACCCGTTCTACAGCTGTTTTCACTTCGTATAGTGGGATTCTTGTGCGTAGTTGTAGATATTCAGGAATCATTTGATTTCTAAGATACTGAATATTAACTATACGATGATTTGTGTATCCACCTTCTGTCTGTAAAAGTTGTGCGTTTGTTGATTAATTTTCGAACACGTAGACTATATATTTTTGAGATGAGTGGGGATTTTTAATTTAGAAGTAGTATTCATCATGGACTGACATCAGTTAGGGAACCATTGAAAATCTGGGATGGTTAACGCGTTCGCCGTGAAATCCGAAGGTCCTGAGTTCGACCCCTAGCCGGGTCGTGAGTACATAGACTATATGTTTCATTAATATAGGAGTAAAACTTAGACAGTATAGCAGATTTTAATTCCATTTTAATCTGTTTTAATTAGAATTATCACACCATGAAGGAACAGTATCATTTACTGGATAACGTTTCGGATATAATTTACTGTTCATATTCAGATTACGTAACTCCATAACTTTATGACATAGTTAATATGTTCCTAATCAGCTATACTTCTTTCTATTATTTCCTGTAAATCTGAAACAGATGTAGAATCATTTCTACTGCATGTAATTAGTACTGACGCGATGAACAAAGATTCGATTACCAATCTCTCCCTTCATCCAAGTTAATTTTTAATACTGTTGCTTTATCCCATCCTACTGTTAAATTGTGTGCAATTGCTTGCATAGTTATAGCGTAGCTTTTCTCGAAATTTCTTATCTTATTAGGATTTACTAATCTTGATTTAGACCTAGTTTTTGTGCTGTATTATTCGAAATGAACCTGTTCGATTACTTTGACCGATGTATTTAAACTCTTAATCTCCGTGAGGGATTCGAAAAACGAAATTATTATGCTCAATTGAATCGATAGGCTTTTTTCAACTTACAAAACGTGTTTCTAAGCCGATTTGCACAAATACCTACCTGAAATGAAGGTAATATTCATCAAGGACTGAAGTCACCAGTGAAACCTAAGAATACTGAATGGCACTCTTCAAAATTGCGCATCCATCATAACACAAGGGATCGAACCAACAGCAGACACATCTCATGGTTAGCATATTACTATTCAGCCACTTGGTCAGAATCCAATAGACCACATTTTCTGACTTCTGTCAATTGGCTAGTTGACTTTTCATCTTCATACCCAAATTAATTAACCCTACATATCACGGCTTCTCACTAGCTGATGAATGTATCATGAAAGAGAGATCATGTATAGCATGCATCATTAGATATACATCTATTCGCTGTTGAAAATCACAACCTAATTACTTTCTAAGCCTTAGTTATGATTACGTGTGGCACTAATACAGTATGACGTGATTTTTTCTGAAAATGATATATTATGTTGAAATCATTATTTTTATTTTTCAAAATGAAAAACAAATGACAGATTGGTCGAAAAAATATACATATAATGTGTGTAAAGCTCTTCTAAATATAAAAATATTTTCTTGTAGGAAGACAATATGTTGTATTGAATAAGCGTAAGGACTAGTTTTACAAATGTCAGTACACTAAGTTTGTGGCTTATACTGTCTGTTTTGTTGAATATTCAGCTAAAAGCCTGTTTATTAGAAATATCACACAGTGAAACAGTAGCATTCACTGGATGGATAACAACGTTTCGGACACAATTTATTGTCCATATTCATATCAGGTAACTCCACAACTTAGAGACAGTCTCTATATATTCCTAGTTTTCTTTCCTTCTCTGTGATGACAAGAGTAGTAGTAGAATTTTCCATATATCTGGGACAGGTGCAGAATTATTTCGATTGCATGTGTTTGGTGTTGATTCGATAAATAAAGATCCAGTCAGTTATCAATCTCTCCCTTTCTTCACCCAACTAAGTTAGTTTTCAACACTGTCGCCTTATCCCACCCTACTGTGTGGTTCTGTGTCATCGCATGATACGCTGGATGAAGCCATTTCTAGGTGAGTCAAAGTAGTTTAATTTAATGCCTAAAACTAATAATCCCTGTAGAATGTATGGTACTATTAAGATTCATAAGCCAGGTTATCCCATCAGGTCTATAGTAGATTTTAGAAACACTCCGACTTACCAGTTGTCTAAATATTTAGCAATGGTGTTAGGTCCAATAAGAAATCACTCAAAGTCTCGACTTATCAACTTTTATGACTTAAAGCATAGATTAGATGACATACACTTAGACAACAGTGAAAAAATGGTTAGTTTCGACATAAATGGCCTTTACACAAATGGCTCTAGAGGCAGTTAGAAATGAGCTTAAAGATGACAAAGAACTTACGCATCGAACTAAGGTGCAGATCGAGGAAATCGTACTAGGAGAAGATTGTGCCCAACAACTTCTGTTTTTAAGTTTCAAAATAAGATATATAAACGAACTGAAGGTGTTGCCATGGGATCACCAATATCCCCTATCTTCGCAGACATATTTATTAATAGTTGGGAACAGGTGACCCTTCAAACACTTAGTCCTACTCCAAAGATATGGTTCCTATATGTGGATGATACGTTTACAGTACTGAAATAGGAACACATCAATAGCTTCTTGGCACATATAAATTCAGTAGTGAATACAATCCAAATTACCTGTGACTTAGAAAGTGAAAAAGGTGAGCTAGCAATGCTGGATTGCAAGACTGAACGAACACAAGAAGGAAATCTAGAGACTAGTGTCTATAGGAAACCTACTCATTCGAATCACTATTTAGACTTCGAATCCTCCCACCCCATTTCAGTTAAAGTAGGCTTAGTTAAGTGCTTAAGTGATAGAGCGAAAAAACTTACTAGTAGATCGGAAAATCTGCCACAAGAAATTGAACACATCAAGAATACCCTACGTCTCAATAATTACCCACCAAAGTTTATAAATAAATTCATAAGAAATCGAAAGAAAAATATTAGCAGAGGTAGTAGTAGTAATACAGATGTTGTTAACAATAATCCCACTACTAATGGTAAAAATAGCGACAGGGTTAAGAGAGAATTCAAATCCTCTGCTGTGTTACCATACAAGGAAGACACCTCAGAAGCACTGCAAAGAATTCTAAATAAGGCTGGGATTAAAGTGGCATTCAAACCAACAAACTCACTAAGAAACAAGCTTTGTACGTTAAAAGATCCTATCGATGCAATTAAGCAAAAGAATCTGGTTTACCAGATCCCTTGCAATGATTCTTAGGTCAAGTACATAGGTCAAAGCAGTCGACTAGTCAGAGTCGATTAGAATAACAGAGAACAAAAACTTAGCTAAAACAAGATCAGTAGATCCCAATAAGATAAGAAATCTAGAGAAAAGCTGGGCTATAGCTCTGCATGCGATGACACAGAACCACACAGTAGGGTGGGATAAGGCGACAGTGTTGAAAACTAACTTAGTTGGGTGAAGAAAGGGAGAGATTGATAACTGACTGGATCTTTATTTATCGAATCAACACCAAACACATGCAATCGAAATAATTCTGCACCTGTCCCAGATATATGGAAAATTCTACTACTACTCTTGTCATCACAGAGAAGGAAAGAAAACTAGGAATATATAGAGACTGTCTCTAAGTTGTGGAGTTACCTGATATGAATATGGACAATAAATTGTGTCCGAAACGTTGTTATCCATCCAGTGAATGCTACTGTTTCACTGTGTGATATTTCTAATAAACAGACTAAAATGGAATTACACTCGACCACAGTGCCCAAGTTTTACACTTATATTCAGCTAAAATCCTTTCAATCAAATAAGAAAGAAACGGCGTCAAAAACAAAAAAAACTACTCAAAGAGATTGAACAAAATTGCTTTTTATGGCACAATCTGGATAAATATAAATAACAATAATATAGTAATATGAAACTGACTGTAATCTTCTGATTGGTTAATTTGGTAGAGATAAATGATGTGTCAAGTGAATGAGGAAGCAGTTATCCTACGCCCACTGTCTCTTTTTCTACGAATTCATTGGCTTTCTAATGACCTTCACACTATCCTTGTTCGACCTGAAGGTCAAACTGCAAATGTTCCCTCTCCGTCATACTGTTGAATGTTTTGTTTGATTCATATTTTTAGTCAGATATATCAATATGATTGGATAATTAGTATCCAGCCGACTATGTTTAGACTTTTGATCTAATCGTGTTAGGTCAAACGATAATTACCGGTGGGTTATATTGAATTAATGTCAGAATCGTGAGCTAAGTATTTATCTTAACCCTTTAGACTAGTGTGTAGGCAACTAGATGTAATCATTGGATCATAACTACACACACCTTAAGGTAACAGGAAGTTGGAATTAGAAATAACAATATTCACTGGTTAGTGATAAGAATGATCAGTAGGTAAAGTAGGTATTTCTGAGTGTCTGCATCTTAAAACCCTATGACAATAGTTGATGTTATGAAACTATATTGTTATCCCCTTATCTGGGTTCAAGTTTCATAGATTTAGCTGATCAAAAATAACGCCTCGGCGTTTGAAGCGATGGGTACGAGGTTTGAGTCTCAATGAGAACAACATTACTGGGGTGCAGGTACACCCAGCTGACGAGTCCCAAATAGGACGAAACGCGGGTCCTAGATTCTCCTGCAGAACCACCATCCAAATTAAAAATAACTCGTCTTCATTTCGAATATCAGTGTTGGTGAGATATGAAATAAACTGAAGTATTCCCAGCAAAATTGATAATGAGTTCATCATGTTTTTATTTTATCAAGGAGAGGTGATGTCAGTCTTCCCTGAAGTTTCATTCCAGTTTGTGGTTCACCTCCAATGTCCATGTCGGGCTTCAGACCTATAAACATTTCAGCATAAACCTAGTAGATCTGTTTCCTTGTAGAGTAAGAAACATCTAAGCAACGCATCCACATAAAGACGGACACTCCTGCCAGAGCATTCTCTTAACGTCCCCCTCAAACTGATCAGCGTTATCTCAGAGCCCTTAAAACTTTGAGACTTCAAGGAGTGTGCATTTGATGGTAATCAGTTTGTCCACCGAACCAACTTCCCCGTAGGCAAAAGTTGCGTGGGAAGCGTCTCACGTAAGTCTCCATAACCTTAGAGACTTAAGTGTATCTCAATTTCCCGAAAAGACATTCCTGTAGGGGGCCAGGCCCGTGAGCCCTTAATGCCAATAGATTTACAAGCTAATAAAATACAGCCAAGATTAGTGCTAAGAAAAATGACGTATCTGACCAAATATTGCTCACCTTTGCAAGGTAAAACAACATCCGTCTCTGGAGATGACTTTAACAACAATGAATACTCGAATAAGTAGGCTTGATTCACCGTACCATTCGGTTGAACTGCTTCCAGTTAACTGTGTAGAATCCTGATGGTAGGCGAAACCATCATCGCTTTTGAGACTGTCACTAGTGATCTTGAGCTTACAGATCCACTGTTTTAGCCAAGTCAACCTGACAGTGCATTGGTTGGCATCCAGCTGGAATATGAGACGCACCATCGTAAGCATCTAGACTTGATTCATGATCCACTGTGCACAAAAATGGACTGACTTCCATGAGCTAGCAAAACAAGCACAGCACCACTTAACCACGCTGTGCAGAGCTTCTCCATGCTAACGCCCTTGCACATAACTATGAGGCCTATTTGTGCTGCCATGAGAGTCATAGTTATCCCGGTCTTTAAGTTACCAGTACTTTAAGTTTGAAAGGGTTATATCCCTGTCTTGGTTTGGCTTTTATCACTGCTCTTAATCTCGGACTAGGTTTCTTAATGAGTCATATGATTAGAGAACTAGGGGAAAGGCCTTACACTGGTCCAAAGTTTTGTTATTCCGTAGGTTACGTCGGAGTTGATTCCACTATCATCATTGTCACACCAGCTGGCCTAAAGAGAGATGAAGTTTAACTACTAACCCAGAAAATTCACAATTATGTTGCATGTATTAAGATAATACAGAAAATGGATAAGGCCTCAAAAAGGTAGGTGACCTAATAGGGATGCCAATGAATGTGAACGTTGACAGACACCAGAGGGAACTTTGTGATTGATTGGTTGTTGCCGTCATTCTGTTTGCATACACACACTGGAGAAGGTATACTTTATTACCAATAATTAGTTCCATTTTCGTTAACAGTATGAATAATCTTTCGTTTAATGATTCAATGTATTATTGGTGTGCAGGAGGAACTGATGGCAAACTTCAATTTGTATCATTCTGAGTTTTATATAGTCAAATTAACACGATAACAAGTATATAAATACTAATATATTTTAGATTGTAAAAGTATTCCTCAAAGTAAAAACCACTGAACATGTTTCGCAATATTTAACGGAATGACGAAAAAAGTAATGACAGACATAAGAAAAAACCGGTCATAAATATAGGCATTTTAAGACTACTGAATTTAACTTCGATAGCAAAACAATAGAACCCAAACAGACTTGTTTGATGTTAACAGGTTCTATCATTATTATTATTGTTTTTATTTGACCTTTGGGTTCCTAGTGGAACATAAGGATTCATTAGCACGTCTCCACTCCACTCTGTTCTCTGCAATCTTTTGAAACTGAATACACGACTACACACAGTCTCTCATTTTTTCTTCACACCATATCTTCTATGTCATCCTCGGTCACCAAAACTCACTGTCTCCCATTTGGGATCCAATCGAGTGCCTGGCCTGGCCTAGTGTGTGATGTCCACAGTCGGTCTTCTCGGTGTATGCCCAATCCATCTCCATTTCTCTCCACTGCATATTTGTTGAGCGATAGGTTCTTGCTTCGTTGGTTGGTTGCCAGCTAGCTAGCTAGCTAGCTAGCCAGCCAGCCAGCCAGCCAGATTTCTTTTCTGCTTACTCTTATTATTCTGCCCATCTGAGATTCAGTAACGAGTCAGTGTAGGTGGCAGTTCTTGATGAATATCTGTAGTTTGTTGGAAATCCTTTTCACAACACGACAAGTCTCTCAACCATTACATAGAAGCACTCACTGATCTACTTGACTGGCTTAGTGTTGAGAGTCCGCATCTTGTTCACGCTTCATGCTGAGTGCAGTGCAGTGCAGTGCAGAAGATCTCCACAGTTGTTTCAAGTTAATGAAGGAAGGTCTGTGTTGTTGTCTTTCCGATCCTGGCTGACTTTGACGTCCTCGTCTGTGTCTGTGCCACATGTAGTTTGAACGGTGCTGCATTGCCTTGATAGATGAAAGAGGCTAACTCCTTTAAGTTTCTCCCATTGATGATGACTGGAACTTGTTGTTACTGTTGCTTTTGTTGGTTGGGTATCTTCATCACCTCTGTCTTCTCTACGTTCACTTGAAGGAGGAAGTCCCATCTTCGCTACCCTACCATGCATCTTCTGTCAACTTTCTAATTTTTGCTTGTAGATCTTCGAATTTGTGCAACAAGACATTGTACACAAGTCAGCACTGGCGAAATCCAAATCTTCTACGATCTTCTCCCCACTCCAGTGTATCCCCCTCTTCTCGCTCATCACTGTTTGCTGCATGATCCAGTCCAACACAATCATGAATATCATGGGTGATAGTAGACAGGCTTGTTTGACTTCTGTCTTCACTTCACTTCACTTGACCTCACTTCACTTGAAAGGCATCACTGAGTTGTCGATTGTGAATTACTTGGCATGTGGTATATTCATATACTTGTTGAGTGAGGTTGATAAAGGTTTGTGGTATTCCGTAGTGTTGAAGCAACTGCCTGGCAAATCACTTGTCGGTCGACGCTGTCGAAGGCCTTTTCAGAGTCGATGAAGTTGAGGTAGAGATCCAGTTGACTGTCATTCTATACTCTGTTCTATGATGATGCGTAGTGTAGTGTTGTGATTTGATTCCCAGATGATTTGTTCTTCCTGAATCCAGTTAGTCTGTTCTGGTGGTAGTTTTGAATTGAGCGCATGCTTGAGACTCTTGAGGATGATGTGGCCTAATATTTTGCTTGTTGTGGACAGGAGCATGATCGCGTGCCAGTTCTTTCAAAGACTTAGGTCTCTTTTCTTTACGAATCTGACAAGGTAGCCCCTCTCTCAATCACCAGGCACCTTTTCTTCCTTACAGATCTTCTGCAGTAGTAGTGTGAGCATGTTCTTTTTTGTTCCTGCGTGTGCTCTTAGTGCTTCTGCCGGGATTCCATCTGGTCCTGCTGCTTTCCCGCATTTCAGTAACCTTTTGGTGTTCAGGACTTCAACTTTCGTCGGACGGCTTGTATTCACTTGTATTTCTGTGGCTGCTGGTGGTTTTCTGGATCAAGTCCAGGTGGTGGTCTATTCACGAGCTTTTTGAAGTGATCAGCCCATTGTTTTCTTTGTTTCTCTGCTTTGGTAATTAGATTTCGTTCATCATCTTTTATTGGTTTCATGTATGTTGATCTATTTCCAGATAGTAACCTGGTTATTTGATACAATATTGTCATATTAATAGGTTATCTTATCTCAACTTTCACTGCTTTACAACTTATGGTCATTTTCACTAAGCAAAGACAGATGTAGCTGTAACACACAATATACTTTGGCAGCTACTGAGCTTAAAAAACATCGTACTGTTTCATTGAGTTGCTTATATTTCGCCACATTGGTTTTTGGCCTCTAAGCTTATCCAAGCTTTGCCTTGAGGTTTAGTCGTCTTTCTAGACGAAATCATCAGCACTAACTTTAATATGAAATGAGTTGTTAATGTTGAGACAAGGCTGAGGACTACCATATTAAGACGTTGCAGCTGTTCAATTTTAGCAGATTTCCTTTGATTTTCTCAGTAATGTCAGTACTTGATGAATACTAACTTGAAATCTATAAATTTCGTCAAAACTCCTAAGCGAAACTTGATGTTGTTACCTTAGCATGATCTCTGATATTTGTCAGTATCTGGATATCACTGCACTTGCTACTCTTTATTCACGTCTGAAATTCTATGTCTTAGGGGATCAAATGCTTTCAGTAGTGCATTCACTTGCCATCTTGATGATACAAGATACGAAGTAGTTACCTTAGAATACTTCAAGGTAATCAAAAAACGATGTAATCTGAACTGTCCTAACTTTTCTCTACAACCACAAAGATAGAACGACTGAAACTGGAATGGTGTGTTCAAAAAGAACCAGCGTCAAGTTTTCTTCGCCCTGGTAACCTAATATTTTATTCTTCTTATTTGATGATACTATATTTTGACTGAACTTTTTTCTGTTTGTACAAAATATTGATAACAACTAATGATTGTTCGGAGCTAATAAATAACTAGTCTGACCAGTCAGAAACTGGCACTTACATCCTACGACCTTTCCATCTAATTACTGCTGAGGTCACGTATTAGAGATTGGTAAAAGCAAAAGTAGACTAAATGTTTTACTTTCCTTCAAACATAAATGTAGACATAATGTGGTTTGGGCTTAACGAGAATTTTGTTGTTTAGATACTTATAACTTCCTAAATTGCTCGACGTCTGTTGGCAGATAGGCTTCTATGCGGATACCTCTATACTACTGAATATTCATGATGTTATATTTGTACTACATTTATCATCATCATGATATATTCATCATCAACAGAGGTCCAGCAATTCGACCTTGTATACCAATGAGAAATTACAAGTAACAAAATGAACAACTGATACCTATTGCACGAGAGGTGGTCTTCTTGTCCCAGTGGCCTTAGCATTTGAAGCGATGGGTAAGAGGTCCGAGTCTCAGTGAGAACAACACCACTCACTGGGCTTCAGGTGCATCCAGGTGATGAGTTCCAAGTAGGATGAAACGCACGTACTCTAATCCACTGCTAGTCACAAAGATGAATCTAATATTATAGGGATCTCGTTCTGAAGGTAGTGTTCATCAACGAGAAACATCAACTAGAGAACCACTAAGAATCGGGGAGCACTGAACAGTTGCTTCGTTCTAACATGGGACTCCTCAGCAGTATACACCTGAGACTTCACTAAGGATATAACTCGGGACCGGCAGTTTTCAAGACAAACGCGTTCGGCATTCAGTCACTCGGTCGAAACCCAACAGTCTATATCTCCTGCTTCTGTGGGTCCGTAAACGTAGCGCGACTGTCCACCAAGGTCTTCAGTTGGTATCCACCTCACCTCTGAGATGGATGTCCGTAAGTTGTGATGAGAGTCAGGGACCTGTAAGGTCAACTAGTTGCAAGTGAAGTAGATGCCATCTGGAGACATTATTGGGTAGTCAGCCTATATTTCGGATCCACCGGAGAGAGAACTTTAGACCTGTAAACTCTGACTCAGTGACTGAACGGTTAACACGTTCACCGTGAAACCTGAAGATCCTTAGTTCCATCGCTAGTGGGGTGGTGGGTGCATACTTCTGAGAACTGCTATTCTAAGACAAAACAGCTGTTGTATACTTCAAGTTTTTCAGTAGTTCTCCAAGTGATGTCAGTTCTTGATGAATACTACCCTGAAAACATATATTAATAATAAAGTATTGTGAGCCAGGTTTTCAAATCACCTTCAGTCATCACCCAATACACTACTAATAGTCTAATAAAGTGCAGCTATCTCATACAGTCTCATTGACAGTTAACATATCTCTGCTTCTGATAACTGGCTAGCCCAATCTTCTCAGAAGAGCTGCTTGGTTATCTCGTAAAGCAAAGACTGTTGTAGTATGTGCACAAAACTAAAGAATATGTGTATTTTTATGTCAACGTAGAACTAATGAAACATCGTTGTGTTCTTGACAACTTTCTATATACTTAAGTTTATGGGTATCTGATGGACAACAGGCCTATGTAGTGTCACTGTAAAACGTCTGGGAGGAATAATGGAAAGAAAAACCTCACAAAGTGTTTCCCTAATTTTTTCTATAACACTCCTCATCACAGCAGTAACTTGTAAGTTTTATCCATTCGCTTGCTTTGTAAGAGTTCCAAGGCGGTTATTTAAAGTCACAGTTGAGAACACTGACTACGACAAAAAGAATCTATTTTTTAAAATATTTGCAGTACATACCCATCTCCCCCCCCCCCCCCAACTTAAAGGAAGTAGCCGATTTCATCTATCTAGCCAATGCAACAGCCTTCAAAATACACGCGGCAAAGACACAGACGAGGACGTCAAAGTCAACCAGGATCGGAAAAACAGCAGCACAGGCCTTCCTTCATTAACGTGAAACCAGTGTGGAGATCTTCTGCACTGCACTGCACTGCACTCAGCATGAAGCGTGAACAAGATGCGGACTTTCAACACTAAGCCTATCAAGTAAGTCAGTGAGTGCTTCTATGTAATGGTTGAGAGACTTGTTGCGTTGCGAAAGGGATTTCCAACAAACTACAGATATATATCAACAACTGAACCATACACTGACTCGTTACTGAATCTCAGATGGGCAGAATAATAAGAATAAGCAACGAGGGACTCTGGCTGGCTGGCTGGCTGGCTGGCTGGCTGGCTGGCTGGCTGGCTGGCTGGCTGGCTGGCTGGCTGGCTGGCTGGCTGGCTGGCTGGCTGGCTGGCTGGCTGGCTGGCTGGCTGGCTGGCTGGCTGGCTGGCTGGCTGGCTGGCTGGCTGGCTGGCTGGCTGGCTGGCTGGCTGGCTGGCTGGCTGGCTGGCTGGCTGGCTGGCTGGCTGGCTGGCTGGCTGGCTGGCTGGCTGGCTGGCTGGCTGGCTGGCTGGCTGGCTGGCTGGCTGGCTGGCTGGCTGGCTGGCTGGCTGGCTGGCTGGCTGGCAACGAACCAACGAAGCAAGAACCTATCGCTGAACAAATATGCAATGGAGGGAAGTGGAGATGGATTGGGCATACACTGAGAAGACCATTCGAGCACATCACACACCAGGCCAGGCACTCGAGTGGAATCCAGATGGGAAACAGTGAGTTGGGCGTCCGAGGCGAGGGTGACATGGAGGTGATGGTGTGGGCTTGTGGGCTGTCGTGTTTTCAGGTTCAAAAGATTGCAGAGAACAGAGTAGAACAGAGATGTGCTAGTGAGGCCCTATGTTCCATTAGGAATTCAAGGGATAAATAATAATAAAAATAATAACACCCCAACTATCTGTACAGTCTTCCAGTACCCCTGGATATTAGTCTTCGAAGTTGTAGAAATGCATATTCATACTATATCTATGACTGATTTTCGGAGCTGTTATTCAACAGATTGAGGTTTCTGCTTGCAACAAGCTTTAATATGTATGGACGACCTGAGATCATTGTTAATGTATTCTGTTAGGTGTACTAATATACCTAACAGCCTGCATTTAATATGTAGTGTATGAAGTGTATATATATATATATATATATATATATATATATATATATATATATATATATATATATATATATATAATTGTACCACCTTTAGTTTAATAGGTGATAAATGTACAAGGGTCGATGTTAAATGCCGGTTAGCTTCAGATAGAAACCATTTGAAAAAACTCCAAGTTCCAAAAATGATATCCTCCAGGACCTGGAAACTAAACCGATGTACCAGTCACATCACCTTACTGATAAGTTCCAAAGAGTACAAAACTTTGGTCAAGCACAACTTCCTGTTGATTAATCATTAACACCTGATACCAATATGTGCAGCACCACATAGTCACATAAGGTAACTTGGTCTTCAGATTGCAAGATGGATCGAATGTATGCACTGTAAGAAAGTGGAGATCGAGTGGATTGGATTGGAAATACACTGAGAAGACTGTTTAGGGACATCACGCACCAGGTCAGGCCAGGTGATGCCAGGCCCTCGAGTGAAATCCAAATGGGAAACGACGAGTTGAGCATCCAAGGGTGACATGGAAGAGATGGTGTGAAGGAGAAATGAAAGCTTAAGGGCAGTCGTCGAACCAGGTTAAGAAGACTGTAGAGAAGAGAGTGAAATAGTGACGTGCTAGTGAAGCCCTATGTTCCACTAGGAACCCAAGGGACAAGTAATAATAATAATAATAATAATAATAATAATAATAATAATAATAATAATAATAATAATAATGGACTCATTGATTTCATTTTCTTGTGTAAAATAAACTGATTGATGAGCTCTGGTAAAATGTTTTAGAATAGGCTAAGTGCATATACACTTATCAAAAGCTAGCTAAGTATCATCCATATATCGGTAGTACAGCCTCATTTTGAGAATTTGTTCTTTCAAAGTACAATTTTCCCATTTTGCCAGATATATGTCTGCAAATATGGGACCCAGTGGCGATCCTGTAGCAAATTTGCTAAACTATCGTTGTTATCCTTTTGAGAAATATGATGAAATACACACCAGACAAAATTATTATTCAATATTAGAAGCACCTGTGTTATTGCAATCCATTTACCTCCTACCTGTTTTGCAGCTGCTTGATACCAAAAAGTTAGGTGTCATATTGAAGTGTCACCAAAGCTATAGACTTAAAGTTATTGTTTTATGCTTTCGGATAAAAATATTTAGCTGGCACTGAAATGTCGAAAACAAAATTTACCAGTCATATTTAAAGCCATGGGTACACAAAAGAAGCATTCAGGGCATCATGGAATTCTGACTAGTCACTAAAGGGTTACCAATTTCTTGCTCTCTAGTCTCAGGTGATGATCAAATCCTGTTGGTCAGCTTGCGAGGTGGTCAAAAAATTGGAGACTCGCCATCGTAGTATAATTCGACTACTGAAAGTGATTGAAAGCAGTTGGCAGAAAACCATAGTTCTGGGTTTATTGCTTGTTGGAACTCTCAATCACTGCTCATTTGAAAACTAGAAGAAAATGATATCCTTTTGGAGATCCAAACCTACATCATCCAGCATTGTTACTGTTACCATGGAAGTCTTGATCAAAACCAAAGTGAGAACTCACATAAATCATCGAAGTTGATGGGTAGTATTAGGAGTCTACTTACGCCCAATAAAGCAGTCGTAATTGTTCCGAGTACCGTGTTTGTTGATGCTACAGGTTAACGAGTTTTCATATTTCATCAACTGTGAGTGGGTCACATTATTATTATTATTATTATTATTATGATTGTCATTATTATTATTATTATTACTTGTCCCTTGGGTTCCTAGTGGAACATAGGGCTTCACTAGCACGTCACTATTTCACTCTCTTCTCTACAGTCTTCTTAACCTGGTTCGACGACTGCCCTTAAGCTTTCATTTCTCCTTCACACCATCTCTTCCATGTCACCCTTGGATGCTCAACTCGTCGTTTCCCATTTGGATTTCACTCGAGGGCCTGGCATCACCTGGCCTGACCTGGTGCGTGATGTCCCTAAACAGTCTTCTCAGTGTATTTCCAATCCAATCCACTCCATCTCCACTGTCTTCTGGATATCCTTTGGGAGATATCTTCTTGGTTGGTTCATCACCAGCCAGTCAGAGTTCCTTGGTGCTTATTCTTTCTCGCCTTCTCATCTGATCGCATCTTCAGTACCGAGTGGTCGTAGGCGGCAGCTGTTCATACATGTCTGCAGGTTGTTGGAAATGCTTTTCGTAACGTGCCAAGTCTCTCAACCGTCACATAGAAGCACTGACTTACTGCACTGAATTAGAGTTGAAAATGCGGATCTTGTTCACAGTTTATACTGAGTGCAGTGCAGTGCGGAAGATAAAAAAGATGCCTTGGAATCGTTCAAAGTCTTCAACAGAAGGAATAATTCAAATCTTTTTGCTGCACAGAAGCCACTGCAATCAAACATCTGGAACCAGATTTGTGTTCAAAAGGAATTAATTGTCAACCTTCAAGTACACTGCTAGCCTAATTTCTTAACTTTCCACTTACTCGGTTTCACCGTTATCTTGTAATTAGATTCTCGCTTAACCCTGAGCTCCAATCTTAGCCAACTAAATCCTTCGCATTACGTTCTATTACGTTCTATATAACTTATCTACTCAATGACTTATATAATCTCTTGTTCTAATTTCCATAGTATTCACTTCACTGTTCCAATCCAATTTTTACGAGAACTTTTATTCTAGTGGGATATATTCATGTATTTTGGGTTTATTGGGGATTTTATTTTTCAAGTAGTATTCATGATAGATTGACATCAGTTGAAAAATCATTAAAACCTTCACAGCACTAGACAGTACTTGGTTTATCCTAGCATGGCACTCCCCAACAGTATGTATCAATGACCCTACCAGGGACTGAACTCATGACCTTCAATTGTCACGGTGGATACGCTGAACAATCAGCTACTAGGTCAGTGTTCAATGGTCCACAGTTTCGTACTTCTGTCAGTTTGCTATATAGCACGATTATCCATCAAGATCTTTACTTCGTACAGCTTGTATTCCAACGGGTTGACTCGATAGACAATGGCTTCTCATTAGAAATTCAAAAAATTCATCTCGAAGCATGTTACTAATGATTACTATACTGTAATATTTTTCGAAGTTAACGGAGATTTTATTTCAGTTTGATCTCTATTGCAGCCGTGGATGCGTACTGCTGAGGAGTTCAGTATCGAGATGAAACAGCTGTCTGGTGCTGTAAGGTTTTTAATGGTGCGCTAATTGATGTCAGTCCACGATGAACACTACCTAAAAAAATATGTATTAATGACGTCCCTTTATAACATTTTGACCTTATTTTAATTTAGACACTTTTCCCTCTCCACTATATGGTTATCCCATCTTTATTGATTTCGCTAGACTAGAGTATGTAAATATTTTATTGCAATTTGTCATTGTAAATATTCTAGGTTTTATGCAGCTGATGAGGACCGCCGAAATAATAAAATGAATCCATGTTATTCTGCTACAATATTTCTTCTTGCCCTTGTAAAAAAAACTATTTGTGTCGTCGTGTTTGACTAGACTATTAAAATCTAACACAAGAAAAATACATAACTTTCCAGAAGGAAATCGTGGAGAACAGATTCTTCACTGAAATGCTTGTTTTTCTCTCATGTAGTAGTGGTTATCTTTTGCACAAAGATAAATCAAGTTGTTATTCATCGTAGACTGACACCAACTGGAGGAATAAACGAAACCTGAAAGCACTGGACAGCTGTTTCGTCCGACTAGTATGGGACTTCTCAGCAGTGCGCACTTACGACCAACTATAATATGTGTATTATTCAAATATATTCGTTTACTTCAATTACAAGCTGAGATTGTAATTAATTTCCGGTTCTCTCTCTCTCTCTATCTTGCCTATAATTCCCTTTCCTCGCCTTCACGAATCATAAGTGGTGCTGTGTATGTGTGTACACAACGGTTCAAAGTGTTTGCAGGTGTATCAATGAATGAATGTTTATTTATTTGTTTGAAAAAGATGGATAAACACGCTGCACACTTTAAATCGATTTTCAATTTTCAGTAATAAATGATGTCAGTCAGTCTACGATGAATAACAACTTGAAATATTTCCAAATCTCCACAACTCCCCCAAAACTTCATTGAGCTGGCGTTCATTGGTGACTAGCTTACAGAGGTATTCCCGAAGTTCCAATGAGAAGTCGTGACCGGTGGGGGTAAAGTTTGATGATTGTGAGGACAGTTACTCAGTGATGACATTGGGTGGCGGTTGGGCTATATCGTGAGCTAACAGAAGTTTGAAATATGGAGCATGGGATTCTGACCCCAGTGACTGGCTCAGTGGTGACGTGCTGGCCACAGAACCTGAAGGTCGGGGTTCTATCGCTGATGGTGCAAGGCTGTGGGTGCGCACTGCTCAGGAGTCCCATACTAGTTGGACGAATCAGCTGTCCAGTGCTCCCAGGTTTCCTTTGTTCCTCCAACTGATGTCAGTCTACGATGAATAACAACTTGAAATATTTCCAAAGCTCCCCAACTCCCTCAAAATACAAAGATAAATCGTTGCGAAGAAACTTCACAAATAATGGACACTTTATTCAAACCTAGTGCTTCGTTTCGAATACCTGGTATGAAGTATTTCTTCCATCTCTCTTTAGCAATCATTTAAATTGTATGGGACTGCTTAGTGTAGCACCTCGGCAATCATTTTGCAGAATGATTAGTAGCATTGATCAATAAGAGATAAACGAAGCATTATGGGATCTGTTAAAAGAAAGGCAGAAAGCGAGTAAACAGTCAAAATGTATATTCTGGAATCGGTACCAATTATGCAAAGAAACCCATCAAATTATCGGATAGAAAAGTACATATAAAAAGATACTTATCTACTTTTTCCTTCATTATTTTGACCTACAGGTTTAAAGCATAAAACGTAGACTATTTCTTGGTTTTGTTATTCTGTTCTTTAAGAAATTCAGATATGATATTGAAGAAAACAATTTTATTGCATGCACATATGACGTATATCCTGTCTATTGAATAATTTGTCTAAAAATTCATACGCGTACATGTCATTGTTTATCTATGAAGGAAAGCATAGTGTGCTAACCGAATGGTCAACTAAAAAGCGTAAGCATTTCAGATGATGCATAGTTGTATATGTATAAATGAAACGTGGGTCAGCAGCTTTTAAGCCATTGGATACACAGATAGATGAAATAGTGGAGAATATTTGTAGCTCAGGTGAGTGGTCTTGGTTGTACTGTGTTCTCTGAGGAGCTGGGTTGTTTAATCGTGAAGCTTTCATCGTCCTTTTAGATGACATCATCAGCACTAACTTCAGTGTGAACTGAGCTGTTAATATCTCTCCGTGAGTGATTTAGTAGCTTGCTCTGACGATGTGGTCTCTGATTGGTTGTTTCCTTTGACTGTCGTGTCATTATCTGACTGTATAGATATTCCTGTTGGCTGTCCCTCTGCTTGGCCTCTGACCTTCCTATCGCTTATCATTTTTCTCCTCGGTTGATAGATTGGGTCTATGTCTATACATCTACTGATAGCTGACTGACTGACCTGAATACCAAACTTCTAGGAATTCTCTGACATTCTTTGTGTTTTCTTTCTCCATCCAACATTTCTACATTGTCGAAATTGAATTCATGTTTAGCTCACTTCATACTGAAGTTAGTGCTGATGATGTCGTCCAGAAGGACGATGAGAGCTTCACTATTAAACAATCCAGCTCAGAGAACACAATACAACCAAGACAGAAGGATGAATTAGACGTGTGCACCTTTCTGGCGTCAAAATGTAGTCAGGTTTGAAGTAAATATATAAATAATCAAATATCTGCTGAATATACTGGTAGGCAACCTTCAAATACTGAAGGCATTTAAGGCCTTTTCTCAGTTCTTGCTTTTGTGTTCTTTTCGTACTGATAGACACGCACACGTCTACAGTCCTTAGCTCAGACATTTCTGGTCATTTAAGCTGGTAATTCTTCTCAGAATCAACTCTAAACTCCTAACCGATGAAAATAGCGCTTTCTCAAGCACATATATATAGTTACAAATTAGTTAACATGCTGGTGCGAATCGATTTACGCAAGGCTGGTCAGGTGCTAGATAATAACAACACAACCAGCATCTTAAAAGCTCCTGATAGTAAACGAAAGACAGATAACTGTTTTGATTATCTAAGATAGCCGTGGTTTGGTAGACTAGTATTAATGCTGGATGATGATTGAAGGTGAGATGAAGTTCTGGACCGTGGTGGGATTCGAGCCAGCAACCACCGAGTTTCCGGCCCGGTGCTCTACCAAATGAGCTACGTGGTCTAATTTTTGACCAGGTTTTTATTTCATTTCAATCACCAAGGGTTTTGTTCGACTACCACGTGAATTCGTGACGCGTTACTACCGCTTGATTGTATTCACACTGGGTGCCTAGTCAGGACTTCTCACCACGGCTATTCTAGATAGTCAAAATGATAATCAATATGATGCTTCCCCACTGTAAATCAGTTAGATTTGGATTTGAATGAGAAGTTTTGACTAGGCACACAGTATAAATATGATCCGATCAAACGGTTGTAACGCGTCACGAATTCATATGATGGTCAGACAAAACCCTTGATGATTGAAATAAAATAAAAATCTGGTCGGCAATCGAACCTGATATCTCAGCTGGTAAAGCACCGGGCCAGAAATTCAGTGGTCACCGGTTCGAAGCCTGCAGCAGTTTAAATTTTCATTCCAGTCATCATCTGGTATCAAAAGATGAATAGATAATTATAGGCACAAAGAATAGTTTCTCTTGAATGTCTGACTAATTCATAAATCAAATTTGAGGAAACATCATTGAAACAACAATATGGAGATCAGAAAGTGATTGAATATGCTACCAAAGAAGCTTCACGCTTAGTTTATGTACTCTGTTGCTGTCTTTTGAAGAGTTCCCGTAACAAAAAAGCATAAACAAATCGGGTTCAAAATCACGAATTAGGCAATCCACTGTTCTCTAATGTAGCAAAGTCAAAAAGATAAAACTTAGGAATAATCTATAGCAGGTTCAGATAGTCTCCAGATAATCTGAAGCATCACACTAAGCTGTGGCCATCCTCAAAATTCTTTTCAATAGATCTGAGCCACCTTTCACATATACAAATACATATACGCATTATACTTGTACATGAAGCCTCACATTGTGACTATAGTGACAGTGCTCTGTGACTGCATGATAGTTTGCTGTAACATCCAGTCAGCAATTCTACATAATTCCTCAGTCACTGGGGGATGGAATGGAAGGTGAAGGAATTCCACAGTGCTGTATGTGATGGATGCCACTTGTGTGTTCTGCATGAGTTACTACCTACTCAACTGAGTTTGTTGGCTACAAATATCACCATGCTGAAGTCTTAAAGCGGCTAAGATCTCTTTGAAGAGCTCATGGATAATGGCATTTCTATCGCTTCCTCTCAAATTGTATTGTCCTCTAAATAAAGGTTCATGTGAAGCTTTGCGTTGCTTATTGATTCATTTGTGTGGAAAATCGATAGTAATTGTTGTATTGTTATGGATTTCGGCATTAGTGTGTGTCGGATTCCACGACGAGGCTTTTTAACTTCATTCAAATTTCTTTGCATATATTCTACGTACCAGTTTTACATTAATATTGAAATTTGTTTTGTTTACATAGACTAGATATTTATTATTATTTTCCCCTTGGATTCCTAGTGGAACATAGGGATTCACTAGCACGTCTCCAATCCACTCTGTTCTCTGCAGTCTTTTGAACCTCACTCCACCACTGCCCACAAGCTTTCATTTCTTCCTCACACCATCTCCTCCATGTCACCCTCGCCTCGGACGCCCAACTCACGGTTTCCCCTTTGGATTCCAATAGAGTGCCTGACCTGGTGCTTGATATCCCCAGTCGGCCTTCTCAGTGTATGCTCAATCCATCTCCACTTCGGCTTCACTAGCACGCCTCCATTACACTCTCTTCCCTGAAGTCTTTTAAACCTGGCACCACGACTGCACACAAGGTTTCATTTCTTTCTTGCATGATCTGCTCCATATCACTGGATATCGAACAATCAAATTAATTATAATTTTTCAAATCTTATACCATGTGTATTTTGGTTTACTGATTGTTGTCATGCATTTTGTTGCTACTTATCAGTTTGGATGAGATTTATAACGTTCTGGTCGAATAGAGGTGATATCTGCCTATGTCATCCGTGTTTACATGAGAAGTTATTTGGAATTATAAATGTTACGCATACAGGGTTCACAGAAGATCTTACACTTAGCTATCTATCTCAAATAAATTCCTGAAACATGAAATCAGATTGGCTAAGACTTCGAACTGTTTTTCTTAGAAGAACCTTGTCGACTATTGGACATGAAGCATTTGCATTTTATTTTGAAAACTGTAGTGCATCGGCACTATTTGCCACCAAAGCCTATCACTTTCATATCCGTTTATCCCGCTGCGTTTCAGGTCTTTCATTCTTCTATTCTTCTCACTTTTTAATACAAACAACAAGCGATAAATCTTCACAAATTAAATTGTTTTTTTTTTTTGAGTGAGTATTCATTTTCTTTTAAGAGTTATCACGCCCTGCCTTCCATATAAATTCAGGTATACACATCCAGTCTCAACAGATAAGTAAACAGTCAATGTTCTCACAGTTACTGGTGGGTTCCAGTTGGAGTACTTACAAGTAGGGAAGAGGAATCGATGGAATGCATGACCAGTATTAAACGTGTTCGCTTTAGCCTATCATATCTATGCTGGATCTTTGGTTAGGATTCTAAAACTAGTGAAGTGAAGGATATGTATACACACACACACACAAAATTTGTTTGAGTTCACCGATGTAATTCAAAACCGAGATAAATTGAAGGTCACCGTTTAAAAATGTTTCACTTCTGAAAGCATCTGTGATACAGTGAAGAAAGAGAGGATTACGATAGATCTGCCGTTAAAAGAACTAAAGCATGTTAATCGGAAGTATAGAATGAATGTATATTCCGTGCTTAACGGTTGAAACTTACAGATAAATAGAAGGATAGACTATCCTCTGGAAACATTACTAATAGATGTCTTCATCGTCAAGTGTAGAGTAGTAAACTCAATTCATGAATGAAGATAATGAATTTGTACTACCGTTACATGACTTATACATTCATCCTGTGTTAAAATGATAGAAATATCGAGACTTTAATGACAGAAATAACTGACAATCATACTGGAGTCAGATTTACTTGTGAGTCTGAGAATTATATACATATGCCCCTTGGGTTTCCAGTGGAACATAGGGATTCACTACCACGTCTCCATTCCACTCCGTTCTTTGCAATCTTTTGAACCTCACTCCACCACTGCCCACAAGCTTTCATTTCTTCCTCACACCATCTCCTCTATGTCACCCTCGCCTCGGACGCCCAACTTACGGTTTCCCATCTGGGTTCCACTCGAGTGTCTGGACTGGTGTGTGATGTCCACAGTCGGTCTTCTCAGTGTATGCACAATCCATCTCCACTTCCCTCCACTGCATATTTGTTGAGCGATAGGTTCTTGCTTCGTTGGTTCGTTGCTTGCCAGCCAGCCAGCCAGAGTTCCTTGTTGCATATTCTTATTATTCTGCCCATCTGAGCTTCAGTAGAGCCTGAGAATTAGAACCCTTTTTCTACCTTAGATGCTATGTTGAGTAAAAAAAAGCCTAAAAGGACATAAGGATAACGAAATTTCAACAGCTTTTCCTCAATTTTGTGGGAGATATGTTCTGGAATAGTGAAGCGGGTAACTTCAAATATGTGCCAAGAGAGAACAATTGTGCAGATAAATTAACCAAGTGCGATATTACTGATAAAACTCAAAGAATCGAGTTAAAATTGGATTTTGGAAGGCCCTTATTCAATGGTTATTCAATACAATAGAGATCCTGTTTCAGAAAAACTGATCAACCACTCGACAAGGAATCTCAAGAATACTTTTTCTACAACTATACTTAAACTGAGCCTTACTAGCGCAGCTATTCTTCAGAGTGAAGCGATGGGTAATGGGCTGGATTCTCAGTGGGGAAAAAACCACTCACTGGCATAAAGGTGGAAACAGCTGACGAGTCTCAAATAGGATGAAACGTGTTTCCCTGATTTCACCGCTAGCCACTACCAGGCAAATCACAACAGAGCTATTCTTCTTTTCAGTCAGAAACACATTCATTCAGTTGTTCAAATCAATATCCATACATAAATCTAACTGCCATTACCGAAAACTGAATGTAATTCTTGGAACGTAATTAGGCATAATAGTTATTTCAGAGGTAGTACTCATCATAAGCTGGTATCAGTTAAGGAAACATTGAAAGTCTGGAAGCACGGGATAGCTGTCTCGTTGTAGTACGGTACTCCTCAGTAGTACTCACCCACGACCCGGCTAGGGGTCGAACTCAAGACCTTCAGCTTTCACGCCGAACGCGTTGACCATTCAGCCACTGAATTGGTATTCAGTGTTTCACAATTTCCAACTTTTGCCAATTCACGATATAACGTGACTGTCACTCAAGGTCTTCAGTTGGCATCCTCTTCACTTCCAACTGGTTGACTCTATAGGTTACGGCTTCTCATTAGAGCTTTGTGATATCCATCTAGAAGCAAGTCACTAATGAGCACTATACAGTAATGTATTTTTAAGATGAATGGGGATTTTTAATTTAGAGGTAGTATTCATCAAGGACTGACATCAGTTGGGGAACCATTTCATCTAATTGTATTGTACAAATATATTGAACAATCTGATTCACTTCGCTACACTATTATATTTTATTTCAGTCGTTAAACCGATAGTAGCTACAAGACTGAAGGTTAGCGACTAAGTCTAGCATAGATATTTTGTAGGATAAAACAAACTTAATTTTGAGGTTTGTGGGGATTTATTAATCGATTTCCCATTGATTTCTCAAGGACTGTCACCAGTTGGTAAAATACTAGAAACTTGAGAACACTGAACAGCTGTTTTGTCCCAGTATGTGACTCTTCATCAGTGTATTTCCAGAAGGTCTTGATTTCGATCCCTCTCGGGGTCGTGGGTGTGCACTGCTTCGGAGTCCCATAATAGGATGAAACAGCTGTCCAATTCTCCCATGTTAACAATGTTTCTCCAACTGATATCAGCCCATACTGAACCAACCCAAAATCAGAAAACGGTTATTACAAAGTTTTAGCGCACCCTATATATATATATATATATATATATATATATATATATATTCAGTGTTTCGAATTCAAGTATTCTGAATTTATTCGGATTGAATTTTGATATGGCGACTCTAGAAACTCGTATCTTTGTAACATCTTAAGCTGAAATATGAGCCGTAATAGCTACCTAACTCATAAATACATTTTTCAACACCATGCAGAATTCTATTTCAGTGTCAGTCTAATTTCAGGGTGTTGTTAGTAAGAATAAGTGTATAGCTTCATTGATTGGCTGTATATTTTACCCAAATGTTTTATTGAATCACTTTGGTAAATGAGATTTGACAGAGATTGAGGTATGTTGATGTAAGCAGGTGAATCTGTTCATTTCTAACTAGTTGAAGGAATCATTTTTACGTTGATTGGTCTTAATATAGGTTATCCATCGCCGATATAAAGTCACACCATCTATGTTAAATACACGACAAGGTTAAGCCAGATATTTTGAATTCATCAAGGACAGAAGAGGCGTGGTAGGGCAGCGAAGACGGGACTTCCTTCAATTGAACGTAGAGAAAACAGAGGTGATGAAGATACTCAACCACCACCACCAACAACAATCTCCACTCACCATGAGCAGGAGAAACTTAAAGGAGATAGCCTTTTTACCTATCTAGGAGGCAAGACGAGGACGTCAAAGTCAACCAGGATCGGAAAAACAGCAACACAGGCCTTCCTTCATTAACGTGAAACCAGTGTGGAGATCTTCTGCACTGCACTGCACTGCACTCAGCATGAAGCGTGAACAAGATGCGGACTCTCAACACTAAGCCAGTCAAGTAAGTCAGTGAGTGCTTCTATGTAATGATTGAGAGACTTGTCGCGTTGCGAAAGGGATTTCCAACAAACTACAGATATTCATCAAGAACTGCCACCTACACTGACTCGTTACTGAATCTCAGATGGGCAGAATAATAAGAATATGCAACAAGGAACTCTGGCTGGCTGGCTGGCAAGCAACGAACCAACGAAGCAAGAACCTATCGCTCAACAAATATGCAGTGGAGGGAAGTGGAGATGGATTGTGCATACACTGAGAAGACCGACTGTGGACATCACACACCAGTCCAGACACTCGAGTGGAACCCAGAACGGAAACGGCGAGTTGAGTGTTTGAGGTAAGGATGACATAGAGGAGATGGTGTGAGGAAGAAATGAAAGCTTGTGGGCAGTGGTGGAGTGAGGTTCAAAAGATTGCAAAGAACGGAGTGGAATGGAGACGTGGTAGTGAATCCCTATGTTCCACTAGAAACCCAAGGGACAAATAATAATAATAATAATGTAACACAAACGTATCGCACATGCATTTTCGACTTATCGACCAAATGGTCTATCAGTTGCTGAATTAATACATATGCAACAGTGCCTATTATCAATGAGTTTGTTTGAAGTTTATGTCCTTATATTTTGTTAATTTTCGCTGATTTTGATTTTTTCTAGCGAACTTTTAGGTGCATAGGTGTTGGCTTTCTTAGGGGTTTAATGTTCAGCCTGTTTTGAACACAATTTCTTTTACCCTGGACTTGGCCTCCTTATTTTAGAGTTGTCTAACGAACGGTCGGTCAAGAACACTGGGAACAGAAAACTCGAATGAATCTAAAGGCCACCCTGGAAACTGATGAAATCATCATTATCAACATAGGATCAGGCATTACTGCGTAACGGTCCAACTTGCCACACCTCATATCAGCACATCAAGTAAAAAGGTAGTGAGGTGAAGGATGAAGATAAGTGAATGCAGTCAAAAGAAATATAAAGTATGAGAAGAAAGGAAAGAGGAGTGACAAAATAGTGAGATTCGGTATAGCGTTGTTAAGATGAGGATAATGTGTGTATACATCTGCGCCACTGACTTCGGTTCTGAGTCATATCACCTAGGGTCTCCAACCAGTAGTTCCTCTTGTCCCGTGGACCTTAACCACCTAGTCTGCATCGTCACCCCAGATGGCTTAAACCAACAGTCAGAGACTTCATATATTGGTGCCATGTTTTAGTCTGGCCACCTCGGGCCTTTTTCCAGCCTGTACCCACCCCAGCCAACATTGTGTGACGAGGCAATCGGTGACTAGTTAATCAGGTTTCAGCATTTCCACTAAGAAGTCAGTTTTCCACAAAATAGAGAATCATAATTGGTTATCTTAGCAGTTGTTAGAGTAGCCTTGAAAGTCACTCAGGAAAATGTCTGCCACATTACACCTAAGTGACTTTGTTTCAACTGGAAAGGGATACTTTCATAAAATAAAAACTGGTTATATGAGTAGTTGCTGGGGCTGGCCATTACAGTCATCCTCATCATACAAAACTCGACAGATCTAAAATACCTGTGCTTATAGATTAAAATGAGGAATATATGGGAAAACTGTGGGCATTGAAATGAGCTTGTAGCAGGTGGTAACTTAAAGTGACTTCAAGAATGAGGTCAAGACTCATCAACTGCTAAAATAACCTATTACGTTTCTTCATTTTATGAACAACCGCCTTCCTAGACGAAATACCGAAATCTGATTGGTTATTTCAGTAGTTACTGGGTGGACCTTTCATCTCACTTGTGACGCGTTGACGCATAAAGAACTAACAATAAGGAGGATTATTTCATGTAATTATTCCCTTTCATAAATTTAGCAGAATAGCATGGATCCATTTTATTTCTAGGTTTCTTATCAACTGTTTGCAGCTTTAAACAATATTAGCATTAATTCACAGAAGTGTTTACATATTTTAATCAGTTTGTTCGAAAACAGTCTACTTAAATTGAAGATATTATCAATATGACATAGTTGAAAACACATGAACTGAGTGAGTAAATTTGCAGAACCAATAGTCAGTTTATCAGTCTATCAAAGGATTAAACAAATAATCTAAAGTGAAAGATGGATAAGGGGGAAGACAAATGTATTCAGCAATATTTGTACAAAAATGAGCTAAATGAATGTGAATAAACTGTCATTGAAGTTCTAAATTAGAAGGTTTCACAGAATACTATGCTTCAGTATTCACTATTCTTTGGAAGAGAAAAAGGTCAAGAAAGGCTATTTTATCTTCAAACTCCTCCTCATATGTAAATTTCATAGAATTCGCCAAAGTATTTCCAACCTATCCATCTTGTTTTCAAAAAGTATAAGTATATCATACACAATTCTGATGTAAATCAAGGTCTAAGGATTAACACGTGGAGTGGATCATCCCTCTATTTCGACAGAAAATAATCAGCTGACGTAGGACCAAGCAGTGAACCCATTGCCTCTCTATCTACCTATCTGCACACTTCACATTCATGATACATTTGACTATCTGTAAAAGGGAAAAGTTCATGAGCAGTGAGTTTTGATGCAAAGATATTACCTTCTTCTTCACAGTGTCAGTCCCATTGTTCCTTCCTACAGTTTTAAGCATATCCCCCATATTCTACTTCACTATCTGCTTGTGTAAAGTTTTTAGAGTAATAAGCAAGAGACCAACAACATGCAAATTTGGAAATTCTCATTATTGACTTGCTCTAAGATGAGATTTCTCAAAGTTTTAATGAGAATCTACTCTAATTCACTGGTTTGATGGTAATGTGTTGACCATGGAACCGGAAGCACTGGATTCTGGTGCCTGGAAAGGTCATAGTTGAGCACAGCTGAGGAGTTCCATACTATGACGAAAAAGCTGTCCGTTGCTCCCAGATCCTTAGTAATTCTCCAACTGATATCATTGCGTGATGACTACCAACTCTGAATCAATAAACAAATCTTCACAAACCTCTGAACTGAATTCTCGTTCACTTGCATCAACTCTGACAACTCATTCGAAACATTATTCAGGAAGTAATGATTACTGTTTTATTGTGTGAAGTAGTCAACAAACTAACTAACTAACACGGAATCACTTACATACTTGTTGAAAAAAATCTCCTCTTTAATTGATTTAAAAGATTAGCTGGTATAAAATCTTTTGTACATGTTTTGTTTCATTCTGACAGGATTGTTTTACTATATGGCAATAGAAGACATCAAAATTTCAGTGGCACCATATTCCTCCTTGATTCAATGTTTCAATACGATTCAGCTTCTAGGGGAATATCAACTAGGACATACATTGTCCATGCCAGAGAATCTGTATATTAGTTCAGGTTCTCTTTTTAGATAATAGGGATGATTTGTAGCTCAAGATAAGGACCGCAACTTCTTGGTGTTCTCGAAGCTATGAGGTTTGTTCTTAGAAGTTTCGTTGCTACACTAGTCAACTTCATCAACATTTCTGCTGTATAAAGAAAAGAAGTACTACTTTCAGATGATTGTTGTTGAATAAGCTTGTTCAGAAGCAGGAAGATAACAACTCAGGATGAAACAGATTACCGTTTAAATAGAGTGAGAATAACAGTTTTAGAAGAGTAACATGGATCCGTCTTATTTTGTAGTTTCTCATCAGCTGCTTACAGCCTAAAATAGTTTTAACATAAAGTTATGGAAATGTTTACATACTCCACTCAGTTTGATAGAAAATTTTCAACTAGAAGTAGAGATAACGTTGATATGGAGTAATTGAAAACATACGAATTGAGCGAATAAATATGCGATATAAAGACGTCTTTAAAAGCCTCTGTAGCAACAATCCAAATAACCAATTAGGCTTTTCCATTGAGGCTAGAAAGGCAGATTTTCATTAAATAGACAAGTCTAACTGGTTATTTTAACCTCGCCTGGTTAACTAGTTCACTAGTTACTAGTCGGTCCTAAGCCCACATAAAGAGAGAAGGTTGGCCATACGGCCAGAAACCCTACCCCGTAAAACTAATTCAATCGCCAAACAAACTTCAAGCAACTAAGGAAGTATTAAAAATAAAAATAAACTTATTCCTTGCTGCAATCGGAAAGGCGAAATGACACCGGTTGGTGAGAGCCTTCGGAAAGCCAATTGGCCGATGTGTCTCCTCCCTCGATGAAAGCGAAAGTAAACGTGGGGACATGGAATGTCCGCACCATGTTTGAACATAGCAAGGCTGCCCAGATTGCAAACGAGATGAGAAGGTATCACATTGAAGTGTTAGGAATTTGCAAAAGTAGATGGGATGGAAGTAGACTCTCCAAACTGTCAACTGGAGAGTCAATAATCTACTCCGATTTTGTCACCCAGATGACAACCACGAACAAACTGAGTTTTGGAGTGGTGTCCACAACAGCATTGAAGGTTTTCATGCAGTGGAAACCAATCTCCTCCTCCACGATCATGACAGCAAAATTCAAATCAAAAGGAGGGAAAGTCACAATCACACAATACTGCGCTATTTACTTACAAATTATCCAGATCAAGAGAAGGAGGAATTCTCAGGACAACTGCAATCACTACTGGACAAGAACCCACCCCAGATGGCGAAGGCAACATCAAAATTCCAATGGGTGGGGTGACATGAGTGACAAAATGGGAGCAGACAACACAGGAAGAGAACCAATCATGGGTCCAGAGGCACTTGGCGAAATGAATGAGAATAGAGAACTATTTGCAGACTCCTGCGCATTCAATGATTTGGTGACTGCAGGCGATGTGGTGTGTACAAACACAAGGATATTCACAAAGCGACATGGATTTCACCAGATCGACACACTACACTTACAATCAGAACAACTTCATATTTCAGTCTCAAGAAAGTGGAGAAGCAGCCAGCCTACTGGACACAAGATCACATCAAGAAGGGGAGCAGATGTAGGTTCACATCATTCACTGTCTAGTGCAACGAATCTACCTTCAAAATCAAGTTGAAAGCCTTCACAGAAGTTGGTGAAAGACGACAGTTGAAGTTGAACAGCGAGAACAGAAATTGAATTGAAGGACGAAACTACAAAGCACATCTTCACGTCAGTCAGCCATCACGACAAAATGGGAGATATTGAGCAACATCCCTGAAGGAATCTGCTTGGAAGAACACTGAAAACCTTGTGAAAGAGATGTGGAGAGAAACCTGCATAATCGTAGTAGGAAGGAAGAAAAAACAGGACAAGGAATGGATCTCGACGGACACATGGAAACTAATAGAGGAGAGGAAGATGGTGAAGTAGAAGATGAACCAATGCAGTGCATGGATGAACAACGAAAAGAGGAGCTGAACAAAACCTATTAAACACTACACTGGACAAACAAGTGAAGAAGAGTGCACGCAAAGGCAAAAGACATTTCTACGACACACTGGCAAGTGAAGCAGAACAGGCTGCTGGTAGGAGAGACTTAACAAAATTATATCAAATAACCAGGTTACTATCAGGGATGGAGATCAACACCGATGGAACCAATGAGAGATAGTGAAGGAAAGCTAGTTACTAAAGAGGAGAAACAAGGGTAAGAATGGGCTGACCACTTCACCGTCGTTGATCGGACCGAATTGATCGGTCTCTATTGGCATATGGGTTCCTGCGTGGATGCCTCAATATTGCCTGAGTTTTAATTATATATAGTGATGCATTACGTTTCATATCCTTGACCTAATTACGTGAAGTCTTCCCCCATTAGGTCTTAGTCAACATAAGCCTTATGACCTTTCACACATTTTGATCAGTAATTGAATATATTTGTGTACCCCTCATATCCAACGTCCACTCTGGAATATTCATTCAATCGTTGGGAGGCAGGTACATCTGGCTGACGAGTCTCAAACAGGACGAATCACACATTCTGGGGTCCACTGCTAGCCACTACTCATCATTATTAAACATGAGGCATGTTTCAGGTTAATAAAAATAACGAAAGTGTTATCAACGTACCTACTGTAGAAGGTTATCTCATCGCTTACAAACTCTTTACTCGCAAATTCAAGGTTCCCTATAGGTTTTTAAGCAGCTGATAAAAGAGTGAGAAGTAAACTGGATCTATGTTTTTCGGCTAAAGATGTTTTTCTCGCTCTATTTAAAGAGTTTATTGTTTGATATCTTTGACTTTATTTAGGATCTGAGGTGGATGGACTGATTTGTTTATTAGCTAGAAGCGCGGATCCCTTCCACCCTAGTCACCTGTTGTTCACCCCTCTGATTTGTCTTTCTGTTAAAAGTTTATCTAACTAGCTCTTTAATTTATTGTCTAGCTTTTCGATTTGCTTGGATGCTAGTTTTCTCCATGTGATTTCTTTTTCGAGTAGGCCTATCTGATGCATTGCGTTCTCTTTGGCACAACTGTTGACCATCCTCTGTTCTTTGTTTTCCGGTAGAACTACAGAATCAGTCCTTGTCTTTTTAAAGTGATTTCAATGCTTTTTTTGTCCTTGTGACTAAACTCATAACTCAAGTGTTTACGTTACATAAGAAGCACCAATGTTTGAAGAATTTCATGCTGTTCATCATTCGTGAAATTTGAAGCCCTCCAAGGTGATTCCAGGGGTCAAAAACATTCTAGTTCATTTTTGCTGGTTGTATTGGAACTTGATTCTATCGCTAAAAAACGTTTTGTGAAACCAAGAGCGGTTGAGGAAAATGATTTATTATTGTATTCTCGCAAGAATGTTTGTTTTTTGTCGCTGACAGATTTTCCAGTTTTCCACTAAGTCTCTGTTTATGCTTTTCTCCTTTTATTTTATTGGTAGAATACTTAGCTTTGACTACTTCGTTGTAAATTTCGTACTAGTGAGTTGAGTTTAGATGCTTAATTTCAGTGTGGCCTGTGTTGAGACCACCGTGACCGGCTATCAGCCTCTAAGATTGATGCACGGAGAATTATTCGTCCATTTTGCTATGCTGTTTTCCAAATTGATGGCGTTTTGACTGATAATTTATAACTCATACTAGTCCATAAAATATGTCATTGTAAACCTTCCTGCAGGAAGAATATCTGTTGTTGGTTGTAAGCTTATCTTTTGAGAAAGATCTCTTATCTGAGAACAAATAAAAAACATTTAGCACCGAAATAACCGAGGAATGGTAAAGAATATAAAAATGTCAAAGTATTATGACAGAGGATTACAGTTGGATAAAAGATATATCAAGCTAGAAGCAATTGGATGGAGAAGCCTTCAATTTGTGTGGTTGAGAAGTAAGTGTACATAAGATAGGCAACCATAATATAATTATTGACATCAACTCCGGTTGAAGCTAACAAACGTATGAGGATGCGAGACATGAAAAGAACAAAGCAAAGCTCCCTAAAAGACACTGACTACTGATCTCAACTACCATTAAAACTGAAGTGCTGGCTGATTCATGTTTAATAGTTTAAAAATGTTAAACTTTTCATTGTGAAAAGATAGAGCTTACCATATAGACTGTTTGTCAATTCCCTTCACATAAAATATACGCACAAAAGTACTCACAGGTCCAAAGAAGACTTTATTCATGAATTTTGGTTTCAAAGGTGAAACAGTAACAGAAATTCTGAAAAATCGGGTTTCCAAATAGCTAAGGAAGACATTCTTCTCTGCAAAGGTTCTACGGTCAGCAGCTGGTCATAGGATGTGTTAAGGACATGTTTCCATTTTGTGTCAACTCAATGTCTGCGTACAAATTTACTTGCTTCCATGAAGCTAGTTATGTAGGTCGCACAATGAGCTCATTTTCTAAACGTATCTTTGATCACTATCCTGAATGATTATCGAGGGGAGAATGAAAAATCAATAACAGTTCAATTGATCAACATTTGGTCAACTCTCCACACATAGCTAACTCAACCAGAGTCTTCCTTCATTGCCATTTCTAGAGTTAAAGGGAATAGTTCAAACAGAACACACTTTAAACAACTATGCACCATGGCAGAAACAGTGGTAATTCACCAATTCAAGCCTAATCTCTGTATGTTGAAGGGGTTTCTTCAATCTCCTATACTACCATGGTCCTAACACTCATAATTTTTCGATTTCACTGCAGTTAATTAGTTTACTCCCAGTATCTTCATGATAATCCTTTTTTTCTATCTTCACTTTCGTTACACATCTACCGAGTGGACACGCAACCATCGTATTTCACATCTATCAACAATCTCCATTCTGCGAAACACTTTGCCTTTCTCATTATTTCCATTGTCTAAGAGACTCTTACGCAACTCTTTTCCTGTCTTGATTTCAGCTTTTAGCACTAGCCTAATGATGCAAGTGTACCTGTATATGATGTACATATAAATACGATTGAATGGCTTTGGAGAAATATATCGTCAAAAACGATAAATAGCATTTCCTTATTTTATGCTTCCATAATTTCATACCTGTCAGCTTCTTTGACACCACATAAGGCTATACCAGGCATTACAGACATGTGATCCACACATACTGTGGTTAATAAATGATAAATTTACATCAATCTGGTAGTTGTTTTTCATCTTTTGCTTTATTACATAATAGTGTTTTTATGTGCAAAAAGTGTAATTACACACGTTAAAAAAATAACTGAAGTATATATATGTATACATACGAATCTTGATTTCGAATAAGACTTTACTGCTGATTACATGAAAAGAAGAATTCCTGACCTTCAAGAGGGAACTTTGTCAGGTCAAAATTAAGGGTTGCATTCACCGGTCATCCAGTGACTCCTAGAAAACTAAGGGATAAGGTTCTGCATATGAACACTACTGCGAGTGCTTATCACTTCACTTTCTACTGTGGAGACAGATATTGAAGTCGTTTGGTACATTTTCTTTCCAAATGTGCTAGAGAAGATTATCCCACCTGGCTGCAAGATGGAGCACCTTGCCAACACTAGTCACGGTATTACGACTAAATTATAGTTCAAAGTTGTCTACAAAGTGAAAAGGAATTCACCAAAATGGTACTTTTTCATGTCTTCTCTGATCTGCAAAAGTTCTTGCCACTATCCATGGAGGAACAAATTATGTGTACAAAGATAAATTGGTCAACCTTTGTTGGAAACTTGGATTCTGTTGATGATTGTAAACAGCAAATTCATCGTTCTCTGTCCCTCTTAATATTCACAGTTTTGTTGTGATGTTTTATATTTTCAATAAAAATGCATCAACTTCACCACGTTTCCTTGCTACCTTAGGTCATGCTTTATCTTGAACATTGTTTTTGTTTAGCACGTAATTCTATATTCTATTGGTTGTATTGTTTTCTCTGAGCTCGGTTGTTTAATCATGGAGTTTCTATCGTCTTCCTAGACGAAATTATCAGCACTAATTTCAGTATGAAGTGAGCTGTCAATATCTCTCCTTGAGTGATTCAGTAGCTTGCCCTTACCAACAGGTTTGCGATTGGTTGTTTCCTTTGATTGTTGTGTCATCAACTGACTGGTCAGATTTTCCTGTTGGCTGTTTTTTTCTGCTTGACCTCTCACCTTTCTGTCACTCATCATTTTTGTCATTAGTCGATAAATTGGGTCTACGGTAGGATGATGAGCCAGGGTGAGCTACTAAATCATTCACGAAGAGATACCGACAGCTCAATTCATGTCGTCTAGAAATGGCGATGAAAAGTCTACGATTAAACAACCAAGCTTGGAGAACACAATACAAACAAGACTATTCATCTGAGCTACAAATATTCTCTCCCATTTATATTCTATCCTGCTAGTTATGTTGGTTAATGGTCTTTTTGGTAGTGCCAAAAAGGGCATGATTTCCCGCTAGATACATTACAGGTGAATGACAGAGGGTCACCAAGCATCACTTCATTACGACGTAGTGAAGTAGTTAGATAGCCTCTCAGTCGCATTTAGTCCTCATCCATCGCCTGAAACTGGTCATTTCTGCCAAGTCGATATAGTTTCATTTGAAGGCACTTACCTAGAAAAAGACAAAGTACCAGATACCTCATTTTTATCGCTTTTAAAATACCCTGTGTCAGATCTAAATTGCGAAACAAATTCCAATGCCCTACTTCTCGTAAAGAATCACTGTCGTGCTTTGTGTCAATCACTTTGATGAGAGGCCTATGGTTTGTGAGTACCGTAAAATCGTTCCCTACGATCAAATATCTGAAATGCCGGATACCTAAGTGAAGGGCCAGTAACTTTCTACCGAGTGAACTATATCGCGTCTACGAAGCACTAAGTCGTTTCGAATAGAAAGATAATGATTTCCATCGCCCTTAAGACTGCACCTACAGAGATATTTGAAGCATCTGTCATGATCACTAATGGGGCTCATAAGTCACTGTAAGATGGGAGAGCTTCAGGCTCTAGATTTTTAAAAGCACTAGGGACCGCTTAGATTATGCAAATTACCTTAACTCATCCTCGCAACAGCTGTGCCAATGGTTGGGTTATTTTGACACAGTTGTATATGAAATGCCAATAGAAGTTTATTGGCCCAAGGAATCTGCCCAGCTTTCCTGAAGGTTCTGGAACTAGAAAGTCTTCGCTGGCACCTATTTCTTATGGAGTCAGCTTAGCGCCAATGGCATTAACATAGTGACCCGAAAACTTTAACTATTCTTTGTCTATTCAAATCTCTCTGGGTTGACTGCAATACCATCCTCACACAATCGCGCAAAAAGCGTTCTCATATACTGCAAGTGCTATGTTTCAGATGTGGCCTAGGCGTACACTGACGAACGGTAAGCCATGGAGCATCCACTCTATAAACCTTTGGAAGGTTTAAGCAGCGTCTTTCAAGTTGAATGGTTTGTGGGTGCATCTGAGTGATTCAAAGGAAGTATGGGCTCCAGTTTCAGGGAAATGATTGGGTCCCGAATAAATATGATAATAGGACCGCACGAGAATAATTTTAAATAAGATATTTACTTTCGTCATGGAGTTCACAAAATGATGTTAGTGGGGAACTGGTTATTCCACAGCCACCGTGTGCTTATTTACCGCCCGACAATCACCACAGTGTTGTAGTCCACCTGGTAACCATTTAGGAATGATGTACAGCAGCGATGACCATGGGCTCTTGGAGAGATGAATTACTCCCAACTACAGCAGCTTGTAGCATTCCTGTAGTGCTATCTGCAATCTTTCAGGATCGAAGCCTCCAGATCTCTTTTAGACTGGAGGACCTTTAGTGACATAGATGGTGTGCCATAGTTTGTTTCTGAAAGGACATTATACTAACCATTTGTGTGAGCTCATGAAATTCTTGCATTCAGGTATCATACACAGTAGTGTTAGTGATTGGCGGTAAAACCGGATTCACTGTTTTCTTATTGGTAACGGTATCCGAGATAAAGTGTTTACAATTACGGCAAACCTGTCGGTGGCAATTACAGTCAACTAGCGATTCACACAATTAAAAGAAATCTGCGCCAATCATAGGAGAAGAGACATCAGTAATAATGAATGCCTGCTGGAATAGTCTACGAAAACCGAAGTTTGAAGTCAAAACTCCAACTCCGTACTTGGTAACAGTGGACGTGTTTATCACTTGGAACACTAAGGCAGTCCTCTGGCAGTGTATTTTGGGATGTAGGGATGGGAACACGCTCGCTTCCGTCCCTCTGTCAACCAGGAACATTGATCGCGACTTGCTGTCCGTCACTCGGGACAAAAGACTATGCTTTTTATGCTGACTATAGCAATCTTAACTGGTAGCTTGCTCCACAATTTTGCAGAAACATGGGGGGACTTCAAAATCACAGGGTAACTGACAGCAGCGTAACTGTTCGCCAAATTTCTCGTGGCACCAGCATATGCTACTTTTCTACTCAGTTCAATGCGTACTTTTGTCACGACTGTATGACCTACCCTTAGAGAACCTTGTTGACTTTCTCGTAAACTGCAAAGTCGTCAATTGTCCTGTAGTTACATGGGTCCTCCTCTCAACAGGTTAACTAATCATGTAAAATAGCCAGTTCTGCCAGCTGTTTGGTACAAAAAATGAGGTAGTTGAAAACGAACTCGCCCTAATTCATTTAAATATACCATTCTGTTGTCAAGGCTCCGCCTTGACAACAGTTAGATGGCCGATGCCACAACGCCAAATGCCCAGTAGTTCTGATCATCTCTTGTGTAAAAAACCCTTTCATAACTGTCATCCCTCTCATGAATGGGCGTGGATTCATGTTTTATAGACTGGTCATTTACACCGTATAAGCTCACAAGTAATCTGCTTCGGCCAGGAAAAGAATCCTTTTACTTCTCCGTAGAAAAATCACAAGTGTTCTCGTTAACTTTTGAGGTATTGTGCCCATCGACAGCTGACGTCTGATATTCAGATTAAGCGGGTCATCGAAATTTATTCAAGCAGAACCCTGTAGGCATCGCCTGACCTGTTCATAGTCAGTTTTTCTTGTGGTTATTGCCCAGTGGCTGATTGGGGACGGGTGATTTACACAATGAGGTGTTGATGGAAACTAGAGCAAAATCGTTCTGTCTTAGAAGGATTATGACTTTTAGGTTGAACAAGCTAGTGAACTGACGGGTGAGAACAAAATCTAGTTGCGGTAGCTGGCCGTAAGGCTCCCCAGCGAGTACAATAAGAGACATGTTCACTCAAGTGGCTTTTCACCGACGAGTCTCGAAAGTTTCCTTCGAGGCTGAGTGGACATGTGGTGATGAGGAGCTTACAAAAGTTCAAATCTCGAGCTCCTTTAATGTGGTGTATCATTTTCTTATGGAATGTAGTACAGTCTCTTGGATGGTGGAGTGAAGCACCCTAATCTGGTGGGGATCTTTGTAACATTCAGTGCTACTCCATGGTATGTACTGAGTGTTAATTCTTAAGAAGAAAACCTCACGGGCCGTCACTAAAGGACGGTCTTAAGGAGCGAGGTCACCTCCTGAACTGTCTGATCTGTCCTTGTGAAGTAAGTCTGGCTCGCCAAGAATAATTTCAGTATCTCTTATGCCGTCTGCAAGTCATGCTTTATAGGTAGTCACTATGCCAAGACATCAATCCCCGAACAGTAACTTTATTTCTGGTATTTCACGGAGCAAACCTCTCAGATTCCAACGGATAGAGCGAATGAGCGTATGAAGATCACTGGTCATAATTGCTGGTTGTGTCAATGAGACTGTGAAGTTGGTCCCTAGAGGGCCGGGTTTGTTAGGTTTCTTACCAGTAAGGAAGTGAAACTAAGAGCATCCAAGTCCCAGATTGTGCTCTTTGGGAAGCCAGTACGGAACCCTTGGCTCTGGACAAATTCTTGTTTATCGCCGAACCTCTCGATTGTCAGAGGCAGATTGGTGATAGACAAGTTCCTGAAACTTCTCTCTATCCCCTTCTGTAGACTCACACCCAATCCTTTTGATATCAATAGAGAAAACGTCCCACTTATTAAGCGGTGATTGCAGAGTTGTTCTGGTCAAGGCTTTCTTGAAGTGACCTGGGGGTGTGGATCTTCAGGTGGTGACCCAGCCTTAAAGTACGGCGAGTTTTCGAACTCTCACATCAACCTGTAATTTCTCTACCACAAACCTGCGCTGATTTATGTAATGAATAAGTTCGGCGGTTTCAGCGCTCACATAATCGGGAAGCCCATATGTGATGCGTGAACAACATACATCCCCGGGGTGAATTTTCCCGGTATTGTGGAGTAGTTTCGCCGCAGACCATCATCTATCAGGCTAACGGTTTTCGATTAATTGGCTGACGATCTCGCAAGTTGATGTTTTTAGAACTAAGAGTGTACAACAGGAAGGCCCTGAAAGGCTTTGGAAGGCTTTTGAGGAATAACTCCCTGGGGGCAAGAGTTTTATAGCTAAACTACCAGGTGGCATCCCTAAAGGTCTACACATAACATCCCACTGAGAGAGGTCGCGTTCTCCACCATCACCCAACAGGGAAAAGTTATTTTTCGTAACGTTAAATATTACGAGTGGTCTGAGATTGAGGTTATTTCCGAACCTTTTGGATTCAATCTGCGGTGAATGCAGGCCTAGCTCTCAGTTTGGCTTTCCGGACGTGACCCACCAGACCTGGGTTGCCAGCTTTGTTAATCTCTTTCAAGATCAGGGCTGGTGATTTTCAGTAGAGGGGGAGGGTTGAGAAGACTTTTGAGATGCTGATATCGAGATCCACAATTCCCAACCCAGAAGTTAGCGGATAGAATGTTCTAAGAAGTGTTTCCCCTTTGATTTGAGTAGGGGATGTGCTTATTCTACAAACATTGCCACCATTCCCAACAGTTGCACTTTTCGATGCTTTAGTTGGTCTATGCTCCTTCCTCTTGGTTATCAGGTCTAGCATTCCCATGTTTACCATTCGCCCCTTTCTAAGCTTGGATACTGGGCGGAAGATATTGGAGGAGGAGTAGCCTGAGCATTTTGGTCTCAGTTACTACAGTATTTAGGAGTAGTTTTGACATAATGCAATTTTCCCCTAAAATATTCAATGTGCGTTGAAGCCTCCGGTGTTTGGTGATCAGCATCACATCTAACAGGCTCTAGACCAACCTCATACTAACTTTTGGTCCTGCAACATTACCATAAACGCCAATCACCGGCAAACGGGTATTACGCGGTATGGCATAATTGCTAGGGGACGACTCAAATCCCATGAAAAGTGAGTCCATTGTGAACATCTCCCATAACTCATCCCTGGAGTAGAACCACTTACATCCCTGAGACACACCATGAAGATGCCCTCCGATACTATCATTCGGCGGAACCAGGTTAATGCATATATATATATATATATACATATTCCTGCTCTAAAAGACGCTGGACCAAGACAAATACAACGTTTAAATTTTAGTCAAAGCCGTCAAGCGCCCCTGTCTTGCACAAAGGACACATGGTGTCGAAAAGTATCGGGCCTGCCAGGCCCTAGAAATATGCCTGTTATAAAAAGGTGTGGAAAATGTACCTGTCCTGGCATCCTGTTCGGACAACATTAATTACGGCCGATGTAGGTGAAGAGTAACCAGCGGTGAGCTTCAAGACTTGTAGGCGTTTCCCCGTTGAAAGACGCAAACTGGTGAAGGAAGGGGTCCTGAGTGCAATACGATCTCAAGGGTTCGCATGCCACGTAACGGGAAGCCACTTAAAGACAAGTTACAAAGTGACTAGAATAAGTTGTCCGTGATGATGCACAGTGGTAACATCATTATAGTGTTCTAGCATCTTGTATTGCACGGTCACCTATGAGATGCATGCCGTAACGGAGATAGCAGGCGACGTAGTGGGCCACACTGCTGGAGATTACCCTCTTCCTAACCCTTGACAGTGCTGGAACAATGTTGGCGACATAGCGAAAAAATTTGCAGCTCGTGCAGTATTTTCGAATGAAGTAAGTGAGGTGCCCAAATGGTGCCAGTAGTAGCAGCATGACAAATGATACATGGCGGCTGGTTGTTGTGCAGGTTATGCTCCAGCTTGTGGGCATGTAACTGCACTGCTAGGCCCAGTCAAGCTTCTCGTCCTGCCAAATGTAATAGATTTGGGTCCGTTGTCTGCCCATGAATCTGATGTAGGCCAGACGTGGCGCAAGTGGAGTTGTATGTTGGGCCACCGTTTCAGTTGGGTCAAACATGGGACAACGAAACTGTACTTAGGGCCGTCGTAGAAAATGTCCGACCGCACACTTAGCCAGTCATGAAACATAGGGTTGGATGCAGGATCGAACTTAAGTTTGGTGGTGCAGGTTCATTCAGTCACCACGAGAACATACAGCGCCAAATAAGTATTCATTTGATGATGTTACGGTTTACTGTTGAAGGGCCTGGTACTACTCACGGTGACGTTTCTCCGTGTGTTGTTGCCAACTTGTAGAACGATGGACTGAAGGTAACTTTGAAATGCACGAGCGGATGAACTACGAGCCATCCACATTTGAATGGTCATAATGGATTCAAAATAAGTACTTTGACGTAATATATAGGGAGTAACTTTTAGCCTCATCCTTACGTTGACATTTATTTAGCAACGAGAGTAAGTGACAACCAGCGATACTAGGGGTGAATATAGTCACGAATGTGGTAGCTTTTAACGTGTCCATCCATAGAGCAGTGAAAGGATGCAGCAATACAGCCGCTCGTAGCAATTCTGACCTTAGGCTGACGGAAAGAGGGGGCTGTACAGCTGTGTCCATCACAAATGTAGACAGCAGCAGCTTAGCAACCGAGTTATTGTTCAGGTGACGGGATAAAAACACCAGCCCAAATAGTGCAGGAGTAGTGATTCCGTTGACATGGCATACGGAACTTTTTGAATGCAATCCTTTACGTTGGACTGCCGAATGCTAAAGTGATTAGAATCATACCGCAGCAGCTGACAAGGGTCTCGTGCTCCCTGCCTGAGAACTCGTGAGCAGCCATTGAAATTCTCAGTTACGAGTGAGGTCTTGTGTGTCACGAAGAACATCGTATTTCTTGAGAAGAACTTCTCTACTCAAACGTGCCTGTCATCCGTGCCCAGTGCCTCCGAAAGTAGGGCAGCCAGGCATTTCATCAAACACGTCTAAGTGACTTTGGATCCTAAGCTAAGAATTCATAACCGACATGTAGGATTGCCAGCAGCAATTCAAAGAAAAGGGCTAAGACTAGTATACTAACCCCAGAACTTTTTCAAGCACCCTTCCTGTAAAAAATCAATGAAATCTCCTATCACTGTGAATGGTATCAACCTGTCCTGTGAATCATTTCGGGAGACTGTTAGGGGTGTATCGATTCTCATCAACATTTGCATGAAACTACTGATGTCAATGGTCAGCATAGTGTTAGTGTTCTAAATATTTTAAGTGCCTACAATTCATACATACTCCCTCTAGATTAGGCCGCCCTTACTCACCGTTGGGCACTTACACAGGAAACCTTCGAATGATGATTTCAACCGTATGGCTGGCCTTGTGATTTCTTTACCTACCCAACGTGTAGATAAACCTGACAGCAGCCTATCAACTTCCCAATGAAAAACCAAGAAAACAAGAAAATCTGTTGGCACCTAGAATGGGTGTAATCTAACAGGAGGTCAAGGTTAAAAAATAACAAACAGCGGTTCGCAATCAATCACCTCGTTTTACTGACCTGTTGAACTTTAGTGCTAATATCTTCGGAAGCTCATAACAGTGGCACCTAGTTATTTCTTTCCGGGTGAAGTCCAATCACCAAAGATGTGTAAATAGTTATGATAAATATTCCCCACCTGCACGTTAGCGGTTACCTCTGGGATAGTGGTCGGTATTTGATAGTCGACAACCGTCTTGGTCAGCTGCTGTAGCTTAGGTTGCTGCATCTGCAGCACCAATTACCTCGCTCAATCATACACCTTGGACTTGTGGGAAGCTTTTGGTATTCTTCCGTGTCGTACAACTGGGCAATCCTAGGTAAGGTAGACAACTTGCTTTATCTATCATTACTTTTCTACGTTTAACTTGATACAACCATCTGTCTATCTCATTCATATCCCGCCTAATCACCTGTGGGAGTGAGTGACAACCGGGTCCTAGCCAACCATGGTATCAATAGCATCTCAGGTTATGCCTCACCCCAGCCGCTAACTTCCCTGTCCTTGGTAGCACCTAGGGCCAGAGGCCAGGGGCTTAGTGCCGCCGCAGAAGATCACGCGTCCACCTCAGGAGGACAGCACAACTACCACTTCCTGCGAAAAGTCGAATTTCTGTCCTTCTGAACCCTCGTGCTTTAGTTAATCGAACAGCATACCTTTCTGGTGCCACCAGCTCAAACCCTAGTCTACCTGTGAAGTTTACCATCGTGAGGCGAAAGAGAAGAAAAGAAAAGTCTTCGACCAAACTTTCTGGTCAGACCGACGACTGTCCCAGGTGCTGCCTTACCGTACCAAAATGATGCTGTCTTTGATTGTAACACCTGCAATATGTTGGTACATAGTCAGTGTGATGAAGATATACTGGATTGATATTTCGCCTTCATGGGGAGTTACCCAAGCACGTGGTTATGGTACATTTGCCCCCGTGCCGTATTAGGCCACTGTTTTCTACAGGCTTGCTCAGGAACGTCATAAAAAACACCTCAGTAGCTACTGTGATGCCGGCATCCGTATAGACCACCACCCCAGGTCCAAGTAACGACAGTGTCAGGACCGTTCTCCGGACAGTCACACCTGTGAACAGTCCAAAAAACTCAAACAGCGATCAGGTGCGCGACCAACTAACCGTGAAGTCACTTTAAAGGCTACCCCTACTGCACATCAAGAGAAGTGGGTCACAGTGCACCTCTCCCACAAAAGCCCACCCACGGCACACGACAACAGGGATACTGATGACAGATTGGGTTCCATCACCCTGTTTAACTTCCCTGTGTGCCATGATAGCCTTCTTGAGAACATGAAGTCCTTTGATAGACAGCAATGGCAAACGGTGTGCACCACGATAGTGCTCGGCAGCTCAGAGGCAAAGCTATGCGCCTCTACGAAAGCAACCAATCGTCCTAGGGAAAGCCCCACCGATAAGAGTGACCTTGAGCTAGGCAAAGGGAGCGGAAAGATTCCTGTTGCTGAGACATACACTAGTCATCAACCGGTCATCCAGCACTAGGGCCAAGCCAGACTGTCTGTGGTCAGCGAGAGCAGTACCTCGCGAGGCACCACACGTTGAAACCAACAACCATAGTTGTTCACGACATACGGGAACTAACAACCGCAACATTAGTACGGAAGTATGCTCATGGCGTCCGACAATGGCAGTGGTTATCAGCGAGGATAGGGTTAAATGGAATAGCGACTGCGGTGGCCTGCAGACCGCCACGTCCCTCACATTTGACGGAGAAGACATAACCCAGGTTGATGGCTCTTAATTTCAGGTGTCAAGAACTCTTAACCGAAACACTTCAAATTTGCTATGCAGCAAAATATAGCATCAGCGGTGGCGCTAGTTTCCATGAAAGCAGGCCCAGGACGCCGCGACAACAGCAAATGACAGCCTGCGTAGTGCTGAAGTCTCCATAACCATCAACAGACAAGATATCCAAACTGGCCCAGACTCTACAAAGCGCCCAGAAACTACCACGAAATTAAAGTGATTCGGCTGGCTGCACTGGAGCTGGCTGTCCTGTAGCGAGCCTCACCATTGCGTGCAGCCCCCCTCAGTCTGCCACCACCAAGACACCGCATGCTGCCAGAAACATATCCAAGCGTGAGGTTACCTAGGAGTAGGATGGGGGAATTACGATCTCTCTGTTTCTGCCTTGCTCCAAAAATCATAATTTTGACAGAAACTAGGTTATCACCAGATATTGGTGACATAAAAACTTGTATGGACGGTATGCATCCATTCAGAAGAGACAGGGGGCTTAAGAAAGGAGACGGGACAGTGTTTATAAGTGACCGCCTGAAATGTGAACGAGCAACTGAAACTCTACTTGTAGGGGTCTCAGACTCCATCTGGCGTCACCTGACAGTTAGGTACACCGAGTACCTCATAGGGGGGCGTTTATGGAACTCCCACTGGCAACGTAGAACATAGAAGTCAACCGCTGCGAGTAATGTTCGGAGCGGCGTCCATGGGATATGACCACGTCATTATAGCCGGCGACTTCAGTGCCACAGCTCTCAGTCTTGAGCAGGACAGTGAGACCTCAAGCCGAAGGCTGGAATGCGCGAGAATATCGGCTATGGCACTAGCCGGCGGCCAGGCAGAAAACCGTCCAAACTGGACTGCTTTTTTGCCAGCGACCACCTACTGGCCGGAAACGCCCAGGTTCAAACTCCCGTTGGCAGTAGCGATCATGGTGTGGTAGTGTTCGACTTGGTACTCAAAGAACGACTCATGATAGAAGTCTCGCTCTTGTCCTTGCTGCAGCAAAGCAAGCTGCCTGGAGAAAAAACCAATATCCCTTGACAGCACCACAGCCTCAGAAGTGGAGTAACCTTTCGATTGGTCAACATAAGGGAATAGTAAGAGATCATCGAGGGGCCTATGTCTGAAAATGTCCCAGTGATCACAGAGATACTGAGGAGGCAAATTTCATGGCCTTAGCGAGGTACTGAATGCCTTTTAATAATAATGATAATGATATATTTCGCACAACAAAGGTTACATGAATACAAGCCAGTTTACAGGCTTGATCACTTTGGTAACGAGAAATGACTATTATGTACAATGTTAAGCTGTACATTAGATACCGTTATTTATGGCACATAGAAGGTGTGTTGAGGCAGGCTAAGTTCGAATTTAGGGTGATTCGGTTGTCGCTTGAATCTTCCAATATTCTTGAAGGTGAGGCCGTATCACAGTCATGACCTTAAGGTGTGCGCGTTCGTCATAAGGTTTGAATGTAAGGTGCACACTGACAAATGTGATTTCCAGGGTTCCATTTGAATGCAGGACTGGTCAGGCAAACCTGAAAGGTGAATAACAAAAGCGAGTGGCAGGCGAACTTCGAAACAGGAGCACAAACGTACTCAGGAGTGGATCAACCATGACGCATCTGGGTGAGTTCTTTGTACTGACTGCAAAACTCACTTGAAGAAGTATCCAGAACCAACTGTTCAGAGTAAGCTTAGATGGAAAAAGATGTAGGTGCGCATGAAGGTAATGAAAATTAGTCTGAAGCCGAAGATATCACTACGAAATAGAGAGATTAGAGGATTTCGGATTTGATTTTCTAAGACGGCAACCACCCTTTATCTAGTCACGGAGGGGGGATGATCATGGTGTTGCCTGTTGAGTATTACCATATCATGGCTGCCGAAACGGTATGGTGGTGCAAAGTACTTACATATAAGTACTGATAACAAAGGGCAAACAATAAAACATGTTATATGCTATGAAAATGCATCGGCAGGCAGTTTTTTATCTTGTCGGAGTAGAGAGATTATTTTAAGGGACGATTTTTAGGAAATAGGTGTTAAGTCGTGAGATCAGTTAGGTTGTGAAGGGATGTAGGTTACATTACAGCAGCCACTAAGCTTGCTGTTGCATATAGTATTGCACTCCGCTTCCTGTTCACTCTTGGTCATTTTTTTGAAAGCCAAGAGGAAAGGACGGCATAGGTGGAGGACCTATAGAAAAGTCTGACCACAGTGCGTATATGCCCCTAAGAAACAAATCTAACATAGAAGTGAGGGGAAACAGGAGGTCGTTTTGGACGGACCCTGCCTAGGAGCACGAGATGAAGCCCAAAAACCCATATCGATTTATGGCGGGCAGAAAATCCACCCTCCGAAAGGGGCTGCATCCTGAAAGGCCTGAACGGGGAGAACCTCTCCGAACTAGAGGTCGCCGGAGCCTTCAGTGGCGCCTTCGACGCGCAGCTGAACATGTCTCCGTCTAACCAAAACTGTCACCCACCCTAGCGGCATCCAGCACCACCAAATACGGTACAGTTTCACGGTATGGAGGTAACTCCTGCTATGGTTCTCGAAAAGCTATCACGACTCTGCATAGTGAAATCACCAGGATGACATCCGGCCAGCTGCGTGTGAACAATGCGTGGGTGCCATGAGCAGCCCTCTGCGTAATCTGTTTCAAACTCTTTGGACAATCGCATGCTTCCACGAGAGTGGAAAAGTGCTATTCTATCACCCATCTTCAAAGGAGGAGAAAGGCAGAACCCAAGATGCTATTGACCCATAGCCCTCCTACCATTGGCGTTAAAAGTAATGGACAGCTAGGTAAGTGACCATGTCAGAGAAGGCCTGGAAAAGAGGAAAGCACTCAGTGACGCCCAGCATGGTTTCATAAAGTGTAGGTCCTATGCCTCAAACATTCTATTGGCAGGTGATAAGTTGACCGCATGCTGAGACCTGAAAACTCCCGTCCATGGTATTATCCTGGATTCTGCTAAAGCCTCCCATATACCCATTCTTATTCACAAAATGGCAGGGTTGGGCATCAAGGGACAAGTGCTTTCATGGTTGCAGGACTATTTAGATGGCAGACAACAGAGTTGCTCGACCTGGAGGACATCATCATCTGGTGTATCGCAAGGGGCGATTCTGGGTCACTGCTACTCCTCCTTTTTGTGAACGACCTCCCACTGAATCTCAGCTTACCAGTTCTCCTTTACTCTGGTGATGTTAAGCTATGGAGAGCTATGACGTAGGAAATAGACTCAAGCGCGCTGCAAAGTGATCTCGTATTACTTGCAGAGTGGGTGGATACTAATGGACTAGCATTTAATCTGGATAAGTGCCTGGCCATATTTCTGCCCCCCTGACTCTCAGAAGGTACCCTATTCTCTCTGTGGAACACCACCTTCCCACACCACCACGAAGAAAGACCTAGTACTAATGCTGACTGACAAGCTAAACGCTAACCCCAATCATCCGTGAGACGCCTCCAGAGTCTACACAGTACTGCACTTCATGCACGGACAACTAGGTGCCCTGACCCCAGATCCGTTTTTGAAGCCACACAAGACCTACATACGACCTCACTTAGGGCCCACAACGCCACCACATCGGAGAAGAGATCTGAAACTATTCTACGGCTCTACTCTCCGGCTACCGTGGATCACGTGGTGGCTCGAAAACGGCTTACAAAATACTGAGTAACCCAAGCCATTCGAACAGTGGGATCCCACCGAACGGCGATCTTCATGTTAATCCAAGGAGAATCTCCTACCCATCATCGAATATCTTGAAACACCACTACCACTGTGAAGTCGGCTCAACCCCATGCTTTCCTATGGACGCGCCTCTAGTTACCGTCTCCTACCAGTAGAATTACTATCTCTACTCCCACAAGCCGTCCTGTAATGTTATTTTCTCCTTTTCTTCCTACTGACTTTATGTCCTCACACTTTAATCAAAGCTCTCCCCATCACCCCTCTGCCATGAATCTACTGATGTTTCTTCTTCCGTACCGCTCCCCTTTTCCTCATCGTTTTCTCCTATTGTTTATTTTTCTTGTCCCTTGATTTCACTGGACATATTTTCCATCACCATTATACAGCTAGTTCGACCAGTTGTCTGCTGGCACGACATTTGAGGGACCCATCTGCACCGCAGTCCTTGGAATGCAAAACAACACATCCCTGCCAGTGTGACCATCACCCAAAGGCCCGATGGGCTAACCACTGCTACAGCAGTAGAGTGGGTAGACCTACTCCATCGCTCGTCTCTCAGCTTTTGCATTTTTTCCCATTGAAAAACTCGTTTGGAATACTCAATCTACGAAAATTGAACTTTTGCAGCACTCCTATTTCTGCACGCACTTAATAATGATAATATTTATTGTTGAATGCACAGGCACACAACATTCTTACGGGTGTGAATAGGTTTATGTACAAATTACATTCATCTTCATGGAAGACAATCTGAATCCCCACCTATTGTCACTAAAAGATATGTACTGCATGTTCATATAATGGAACATCCCAACAGAATAAGTGTGCAGAAAATTTACAAGTTGGACAAGTGGGAGTATTGTCTTCGCATTAACAAAAATCCAGGTTTGTATTCACACATTGCAGGGGTTACCTGGAGAAAAGCAAAGCTTGAAGCTAATACTTCCATTTTAACAGTTTGTACTTTTTGCTTGAGATAGTGATGAATTGTTCACATATTGTACTTCATTGACGGTTCCAGGACTGTATACTTCATGCATGTTAATACCATTCCACAACAAAGATTTATAATCTTGATTAATATTATGACTGAAAGCCAAGTGTCTCCACTTTTCCAACTCCAGCATCCAGAAGGAATAGACCTGTTTGAATGCACCGAATGGGCTTCCAGAACATCTTGTCCGCCGTTTTCACGGGTCGTGACAGCCTTGCAGTTGGTAGGTATTGGACTTTGCTGGTCACTTTTACAACAAGCACGTCCTAGATTTTGATAATTATGAAGCTGTAGTCCAGTGAACATTTTTTATTTCTGCTTGCTGTAGTTAGGTATTCTGAACGTGGTAAAGCTGGTTACCCTCCATGAAGGGTAGTTTCAGCCACGGTCTGTTCCTTAAGTAATTAATTCTTGATGACAACAAAGCCAACGTTTAGGACTGAATTATTTTTCTACAACGGGAAAAAAACAGACAAAGCAGTAGGCGGAGAAAGCAAGAATTTCAACAAGGAGAGTGTTTTCTATGTTCATGCTCCTCCCCACCTAATTCCCCTTGCTATGGCTTTCACTGTATATCCTTTTTCTATAGAGTATTTCAAAATACAAATTTCATGCTGTCATGTGATGTAGGATTTCTGTTTTTGATTGCTTGTTGGGTGGGGCACGATGTGCCGTTAGTCTGAGGTGGTAACTTATGGAAGTCTCCTCAGCGCTTCGTATGAAAGGTCAGTGTGAGTGTGGTGGCTCTCATTATACATTAAGAGGGCCAAGTATACGAAGTGTCGTGAAAGAGACTGTTGGTGTATTCGATAAGCCGTAGAAGTCACTAGATGACAAGAAGTCAGCCAGTAACCGATCAAATTGAAAGGTTGATTTGGAAGCCTTCACTTCAGCTGGAAGTCTGTTCCACAACTGAGAGAATTTGACGACAGAGAAGTTCGCGCGCAAGCAGGACTTGAACGATTTCATTTTGAAGCTATGGGCGTGGTTGCGCAGACCGTAACATTTGTTGTTTTGGAACTGAAACTCACCACTGGCTGTAAATGTGTGTTTATGTAACACATTAAAGAAGAGTGTCAGGTTAGTTTCGTTTCGTCCCATCCAGTGTTCTAGACTTAGTGTTCTGCATCTGGTGTTGTAGTCCTGTTTGCAATCATGTCCTAACAATCTAGCTGTGAAGTACCTTTGGACACCCCCCATTTTATGTTTGTCTATTATGCAGGTAACACTCAGCATAAATAGACAGTATTCTAACAGTGGACGTACGCAAGTTTTGTAGAGTAGCAACTTGACTTCTTTGAAGTGGAAGTTACGAACTATGCAACCCATCAGGATCCTAGATTTGCGAGTCTGTGTTGCTACCTGTTCATGAAATGTGAGGTCCCTTGAATATCTTGGTCCAAGGTCATGCACACTTTTAAGAACAGGAAGTTTCATAGACTGAAGATGTAGTTGGACATCCACCGATGGTGCACTAAAACATATCCAGCCACACTCGCCTCTATTGAACTGCAGTTTCAAACAGTAGACCATGCGGATATTATATCGAGCTCCCTTTGTATTAGTGCTTGGGAGTGGGATAAATTATCACGGTTGAATGTGTATGCAACCGTTAGGTCATCACCAAACAAGAATGGTTTACCGTAGGTAAAGCAGCTGCAGATGTCATTGACGCATAAAGTAAAGAGAACGGGTCCTAATACACTGTCTTATACAACGCCGGAGGTGACTGGCCTAGGTTTTGAAGTGTGTGAATCTACCCACACCACTTGAGTGCGATTACTGAGGAAAGACTTAATCCATCCCGATAGTGGATAGTCAATCCCCATAGTCATCAAATTACTTACTAACAGCAAGTGATCGACTGTGTCGAATGCCTTAGAAACGTCTAGATGGAGTACAAGGACTAAGTAGTGTCGGTCGCGCGTAGTGGTTATGAAGTTAAAGAAGTCAAGATGGCAAGTTATACAGGACCTCGATTTTAGGGACCCATGTTGACTCGATGTGATGATGTTGCCACTAAGCATGTGCTGAAGAATGCTTTCTTTAATAACTTTCTCCATAATTCTAGAAACTACAGGCGTAATATTTGTTAGTCTGTAGTTACTGGCTAGTGTTTTTGAACCAGATTTACATCTAGGGAGAATAAATTATGTTTTCCATATATCAGGGTATGTGAAAGATTCCAGAGAGAGAGAAGGTATTTTAAGTAATAATAATGGAATATCAGGGCCACCAAATTTAAAGAAATGTGATGATATTCTCTCTGTGCCAGCGCTGCTGGAGCATTTTAGCGTCCTAATGGCTTGGTGAATATTGGAGTGTGTAAATTCAACCGTATCTATTGCCTTTAGTCGAGGAGAAGAATGGTTTTTAAAAGTGCAGACCGCACTAGTGTCACACGAAAAATGTGTAGGTTCCAGATTACTGACTGCAAATAAGTCGCTGAATATTTCACACATATCCACTGGATCGTTATAAGCTTTGGTGTCATGAATAAGAAGAGGAATTTTATGTCTTGTGAAATTCGATCACTTCTTAAAGAATGCTGAGAGAGCAAATACTCTAGATGAGCTAGCTAGTGCACGACTCTCTTCATTCTTCTAACGCAAATCATGGTTATGCGGGATAGAGTTATGAGTACCAAGAATCAACCGAAGTGCATCGATGTCTGTGGTATCTTGCTGAGAGTGCGTATTTTTCAACGAGCATTGGGAGGTATATATGGCTTATTGTCTGGTGGCAATTTTTGAAACCTTTCAGTGGAACGGTGGTGTAGAGGCAGGTTTTAGAGTTGTAGTAAAACATATCGATGGTTAATTTGAGGTCTGTAGTGGTGAAGAATGATCCCCAGTCAATGCACCTAATCATTGGACACATCTGATGCCAATCCGTTCTAGCGTAGTCTCTACATACTACTTGGTGTGTAGTGGAAGTACCAATTGAAGTGCTAGTTACAGGAAGTGGCAGTGCGCATAATACCGTATTGTGATCACTTCCTGGGAACTTGGAGCCTACATTTGTCAAAATAGGATTTATGTTGTGGCAAAATATTAAGTCCAGCACACTGTCACTTCTTGTAGGAGTTGTAACAATTTGCTCCCATCCGAAAGTAGACAGTGTATGGAAAATGTTGTCACACCTAGCCGGACCAGTAAGTGAATCCCACTTAATTTCAGGTAGGTTAAAGTCACCGCATATGATCATATGGGAGAGTGGATGCATGTTTTAGAGCCGTAATCAGTGGAATCTCATGATTGTTGAAGGTACCAGGTGCTCTATAAACACATCCCACCAGTGCTGTAGCATTCCTGTAGTGTACTGTGGCCCATAGAGAGTCACTTACTTTATCAAGAACCATATTTTCCAACCTGAACACGGCGGGAGTGTTCAGGAAGTATATCAGGCAACCTCCTCCTTTCTTGTCACTCCGATCACATCGAGGTTGCGTGTACATGTCAATACTTATCTCTTCATCTGGTATATTTGCGTGACACCAAGACTCAGTGATAATTATTACCGGCGGCTTATATATGAATGCGATTTCTCCTAATACCGATAGTTTGCTAAGGATGGACCTTGCGTTTATGAGGACGATGTACAAGTAGGAGGAGTAATAGTGTGTTAAGCCTTCTAGTTCGCTAAACAAGCCCAAAGGTATCTCAGTGTCGCTTGACTGAGTATAGTCTGACGTCGTTGCGCTACAGAACGTCTCTACAGCTTGTTCACTTGTAGTTGTAGAGTTACTAGGATATCCTAGTTGTAAATCGGCCGCACAGTGACTTGAAATAGTATCACCTTTACCAGAGGAGAACAGAACAATGCTTTTATTCGTGTTGAGTTCACCGCTGCTTATTCGACAACTCACTTCTCAACGGTTGAAAATCGGCGTTATTATTTCCTTGAACCGACCAACCCACCCCCTCTCAGTGGCTCTTAGGTGTTTCGGCAGCCGAACTGCCTTAGCTCTCGATTCCGTTCGGAGTTCTTTCACCAGGAAACATCTTTCCTGGTTATACATACACATCTGAAGCTTCCAGTTAAACTCATCGGTCAAGAGCAGGGGAGCAGGTGACGAGTGTCCGAAGGTAAGCCAACACAAATTGTCTTCCTTTATATATTCTGCCCTTTTACCATATTCAGTCTTCAGCCTCCTTATTGCTGTCAAATATCTGTTTCCCTAAGATGTCCATATAATAGTGACATGTCTGCCCAAAAAGCTAGATCCGAAGCTTTGACACGGATAACGCGGCCGTGCACAAAAAGGGACAATGACACCCGGACAACACTCCAGTTTATGCCCAAAGATAAACAGAGGTAGGGCAGTACACCGAACTTCTAAAGAAGCGGCCAACTTATATTTCCAGAGTTCCAATAGCCATCAAACAAGTGAAACAGAGTAGGACTAGCCCTAATCCTACCTAAGGCAAGGATCATACCATGCCCAAAAAGAGGAGACGGCGTAAAAGGCTTAATAATAAGGTAGCCACGAGTAGTTTGCCAAAATCCGCAGCACTTTCTTTATGGGAAGAAAGCTGCATCACGACGCACGATGGTTGAAGTGTTTGCACTAAAGTTGTTTCGGTAGCTAATGAGGCATTTGCATGCAACCTATGTCACCGATGGGGGCATTGCCACCGCAACACCAGTCCCCCGACGATACTATAGGATGGTGAAGAGAAAACCATGTAAATGGTTCTGGTACATTTGTCCGGAGTGCAGGAAGCTCCCCTCACTCCTCACGGAAAGCCTGAAAGAGATGCTTCCCGCCGTGCAAAAGCTACCAACATTCTCGGATAAAGTTAGGTTAACGTTGAAGGATAACACATGGGGACGTGGAAACGGAACCGGATCTCCAGCTGCGCGCGCACGACCACGCTCGGGGACCACGTTGGGTCAAATCTCCGTACCCCCTACCGGGCATCAGAGAACGTCAAGCGTATGGCTAGAGACACCGACCGCTAGACCCTCTGCGAAACCCACCCCAGACGTCTCACATGCCGTGACTGAGAAACAACCAGTATAAATACACAGCGAACCCATTGGGAGGTCAGGCGTACCACCCGCAACGAGCCCTAGTCACAGGAGGGCTAACCCGATCATCCTGGTCAACGTCGACGCATGGACAGACCCATTATTGATAGAGAGAAGGCGGTTCGACAGCCAACTATGGGCCGACTGCCGTCGAATGCTGGAACTCCCCCTCTCCCTGTAAAACTGTGTCACCATCCTCGCGGAAGCCGGACGCTCCGGAGTAAGCCACCACCCTTACGTGTGTCCTTGAACACCGCCAAAGAGGTCGAAGACGTCCTCTTTCTCTCGAGACAAACGGAAGTTGTTGATGCCTGAGAATTTCGGGTGAGGCCTGACAAGCCATGGTCAATAAGAGAGGAGGGGGAGAGGAATTCAGCGGTTGGAAATCCAAACAGAGGCCTCACCACAGTTGTACATGGGATTTCAGAACTTCCAAGTGACAGCTCGGCTAAAGATCGGTACTTCCACGACGTCCAGCAATAGCCCTGGCTCCAAAGTTGGTCCCAACAGTATACCGGCCAGCAGAGTCAGTAGGCTGCCAAGGCCAGCGCATCTGAAGTCCATACCCACTTCAAGACTGCTCGCCATCCAATTAGACTCACCTGCCTCCCTTACATAGGTTCTACACACATGGTATAATGCGGAAGCTCGCGTCGGGGGCCCAGTACGCATGTGCGAAAGTAAGCTTAGACCCACAAGGCAGGGGAAGAGACGGCAACCATCAGGGCCTCCCTGGTCAGTGGCTGTCGCACACGTAAGCGCTCCTCTCGCGAAAACACTCAACCATCCCTTCCCTCTCACCAGGCGTACTCTAGTATGTATGTACAGCAACGTTAGGGGGCTAAGAGGGAAGGTAGCAGAAATGAGGACGCTGCGTGCACATCAGCGCTCCGACATATTCATCACCGAATCCTGGCTCTCGCCAGACATCTCCGATGAAGGGACGTATGTTACTGGCATGGAACTCTTCCGCAGGGATAGGGAACATAGAGCAGGAGGGGGAGTTGCTATCTACGTAAACTCCCGTTTAAAGGCAAGGATGGTTAGCGATACCTCCTTAACCCAGCTCCCAGAATCTCTATGATGCTACTTCACTCTCCACTCTGCCAAATACCTGCTCGGAGTCATGTATCGGTCCCCCACCAGCTCCCCTATACACAAGGAAATGGTCATCAAGACGATGTTAACGACTTCCTCTGCAAATCATGATTCCGTATTCATTGCCGGCTACTTCAACACTCCGTCCATCCTCTTCGAAACGGAAGGGAGACGCATCAGATCCTTCAATCAGAAGCTGAAGAATGCAATTCAGACTGCTGGTCTCTCAGAGAAAGTGGGTGATGCCACACGATGGGGACCTAACGGAAAAGCATCGCGCCTTGACTACGTTCTGACGAACGATGACTTTCTCATCGGGGACGTGTGCATCCAACCCCCCCCCCTTGGTCTCAGTGACCACGCTGTAACCACCTCCGTGATTACTAGGGAGGCTCTGCAACTGGAGACGCCCAACACCTTCCCTTGCTACAGCGAGGACAACTATGAGACCATGAGGGACTACCTCATGAATGCATCATGGCCGGTAGACTGGACTTATCCCACAATAGACGAACACTGGTTGGAAGTGAAGAAAATAATCGCTGGGGCCATCAGTCACAGTGTACCAGAAGTAACTCACAGACAGTAGGTGAGAACCTCATGGTTAAAGCGTGGGACAGGGAGGCTTATCCAGAGCAAGAAGCAGGCCTAGTTCAAGTGGCGTTCATCACTCAGGGAGCCTGACTTTTTGAACTACAAAAGGATTCGCAACCGCTGTACCATTAGAGCGCTTAGCGACAGATTCTTCCAACAAACGAACCTGGCGGAGGAGTTACAAGGCAATCCCGAAAACCTGTACCGCTTCATGTCAAGAAGGGGGCCGATCAGCAAGGAAGTGAAGCTTAAAGCAGGTCATTTTGGGAGTGTACTAAGCAGTCTAAAGATTGCCGAGCTTTTGAGCTCACACTTCCAAACCCAACTTGGTACCGACACTAAGTCCACGCCGACTCGTTACGACACCGACCAGGTCATAAATAACGAATACCTCTACCACATCTCAATCACAGAGAAAAGAGCGTTCAAGAAACTACCTTGAATACGTTCAGCAAAGTCCCCTGGCTGTGACAACCTAAAACCAATTATCCTAAAAAACTGCTCCAAGGCGCTTGCAAAATCACTCTGCGACCTCTTCGAGCACTCAACAGAGTCGTGCAAACTCCCTAAAGAATGGAAGAGCACCATCTCGTCACCCATCCTCAAATGTGGAGAGGGGAAAAGCCCTGGCTGCTACAGGCCAATTGCTCTACCCCCTGGTGTGTTGAAAGCGTTAGGAAGCCCGGTAGCTGACGCTGTCTGGGAAGTCCTCAATAGGGAAATACACTGTGCATACTGCTCAGCATGGTTTTCGGAGTGGTCGCTCATGTGCCACCAGCTTATAAAACTGCCTGGAACGAATGGACACCAAACTGGGATAACAGAGGACTAGTACATGTTATTTTTCTCGACCTAGCCAAAGCATTAGACAGTGTTCCACCCACAATCATGCTTCACAAGATCATGTCGGCCGGTCTAAGTGAATCCCTACACTCTTGGTCCAAGGAGTACCTGAAAGGCAGGCAGTTCTGCATCAAAGTAAACAGAATAAGGTCGGACTGAAGACCGTCGACGTCAGGAGTATCCCATGGAGCAATCCTAGGATCATTTCAGTTCCTCCTGTTCGTCAACGATCTGTCAGACACAATATCCTCATCCATCCTCCTCTTCGCTGATGACATTAAAGTTTGAAGGGTGGTAAACGAAGAAGCTGACTGTACAGCACCACGAAAGGACTTGCAGTAACTTGAGCTCTGGTCCTCGGAAAATGGCTTGAGCTCCAACCTGGAAAAGTGCAAAGTAATGCACAGCAGTAAATATGAAGCATGTACGATCTACCTCCATCACATGTTGAGCAACCGTGCTCACCAGAGTGTCCACGAAGAAAGATCTGGGGCTCAACTTCTCCGACACCTTGAACACCAGCTCCAACCACAAAGGTATGACAACCACAGCAAACGCTATTTTACACTTTCTGCATAGGCAAATTGGCGCCCCCACCCCGAACTCTTCCTCACCATCTTCCAGTCCCATGTGTGGCCGCATCTGGGGGTCTCCAACACTGTGGTCCCCTCAACACTCAAGAGGAACTCTAACATCCTTGAAAAATACAGGGAATCGCAACAAAATCTGTTGTGTAGCTAAGGGAAAGACGTATCCTGAAAGGCTTAAACATCTAGATCTATTTACCTTAGGTTATCGCAGGAAAAGGGGTGACCTCATTATGGCATACAAGATCGCCAACCAGGCAGACCATGCAAATAAATCAATTTTGCCTGCAACTCAACGATCTTCACGAGGAAACCCCATTAAGATAGCACACCAATGAGCCAACACCATACTCAGGTCCAAATTTTTCTCCCTGAGAGCATGTGCTTTATGGAATGCCTTACCGCGACATATCGTTAAAGCTCCCCCAGTCAACTCATTCAAGAGACGGTTAGACAGTGTAGCGTCACATACTTCCCCAAAATCAATAATTAGTGATTGGTCTTTGCGTCTGTCAAGTTCGCAGCAGGACAAATCCTAAAACAGTTATGTCGCTTCGTATGGTCTACTACGGACGTATTCAGGTAGTCACCAACCTCACTAGCCCACCCTCGACTCCCTCCTATCTACCACTCACTACCTCTCTCCTTACTACACCCACATCACCTGCCAATTCTCCTGTATGAGCTAAACCCACTCTGCCATTCTGGCAATTTCCATACACTCCTCTCTTTTACTTCTCTTCTTCACCCCCCTTCTCTTCACCATTTTCTTTCTTTTCCTTTTTCCCTTCCCCTATTTTCCTTTTTTTCTTCTCCATTCTTCTACCACTACCTTACCTTTCTCTTTCAGGCACCTACACAGACAGGAGTCACGACACCCGATGGCTGCAGTGTTTGCACCAAAGTTGTTTCGGTAGTCGATGAGGCATTTGCATGCAACCTGTGTCAACGATGGGCGCATTGCCACTGCGATACCAAAGTCCCCCGACAATACTATAAGCTGATGAAGAGACAACCATGCAAGTGGTTCTGGTACATCTGTCCAGAGTGCAGGAAAATGCCCGCACTCCGCACAGAAAGCCTGAAGGAGATGCTCTCCGCCACGCAAAAGCTACCAGCATCCTCGAATAAAGTAGGGTTAACACCAAAGGATAACACAGAGAGACCTGGAAACAGACCTAGAGCTCCAGCTGTGGGCACGCCATCTCGCGTGGGGACCATATTAGGTCAAGTCTCCATACCCCCTACCCGGCCCCAGGGGACGTCAAGCGCATGGCCAAAGACATCGACCGCCGAAGCCTCTACGAAACCCATTCCGAACACCCCACACACCGTGACTGAGAAACAACCAGTGGAATTACTCAAACCCATTGGGAAGTCGGGCGTGCCACCCACAACGAACCCAGGTCACAGGAGGACCAACTCGATCATTTTGTTCAACGTCGATGTATCGACAGACTCATTGTTGGTCGAGAGGGAACAATTTGACAGCCGAATGTGGACCGACTACTGTCAGATGCTGGGACTCCCTCCCCTCCCTGCAACTTTGTGTCGCCTTTCTCGAGGAAGCCATGCACCCCGAGATAAGCCACCCCCTTTACGTGTGTCCCTAAATACCGCCAAAGAGGCTGAAGACACACTCCTCCTCTCACGACAACCGGACGTTGTTAATGCCTGTAAAATTCGGGCCAGGCCTGACAAGCCATGGTCAGTAAGAGAGGAGGAGAGAAAGTCAGCGGTTGGAAATCCCAACAGAAACAACACTATAGTTGTACATGGGATTCCAGAATTGCCAAGTGACAGCTCGGTCAAAGATCGGTACTTTCACGACGTCCAACAATGGCAATGGCTCTCAACCAAAGTTGGTCTCAACAGTATACCGGCCAACAGCGTCAGTAGACTGCCAAGGCCAGCGCACCTGAAGACCATACCCAATCCCAGACTACTTGCCGTCCAGTTCGACTCATATGCCTCCCTCACAGACGTTCTGCACGCATGGTATAATGCGAAAGATCGCATGGGTGGCTCAATACGTATATGTGAAAGTAAGCCTAGACCCACAAGGCAAGAGGAGAGACGGCAACCACCAAGACCTCTGGAGTCAGTGGTCGTCACACAGGCGCTGACCAGTGAGTTAGATACATCAAGTAAAGAAGCCACCACTGCTACAGCCCCCACCCAAGTTAAGAACAAAACACAAAAAAACGGAACAATGCCAGTCCTATGAGGACTGGCGAGGCTAAATTCAACCACGTAAGCGCTCATCCCGCGAAAATACACATCCAGACCTCCCCTCTCATCAGGTACACTCTAATATGTATGTACAGCAACGTTAGGGGGCTAATAGGGAAGGTAGCAAAAATGAGGACGCTGCGTGAACATCAGCACTCCGACATCATATTCATCACCGAATCCTGGCTCTCATCGGACATCTCCGACGAAGAGATGCGTGTTGCTGGCATGGAACTCTTCCGCAGGGACAGGGAACATAGAGCAGGAGGGGGAGTGGCTATCTACGCAAACTCCTGTTTAAAGGCAAGGATGGTTAGCGATACGGCCTTAACCCAGCTCCCAGAGTCTCTATGGTGCTACTTCACTCTCTTCTTTATTCTCTCTTCATTCCTTTACCACTACCTTACTATTCTCTTCCAGGTACCTACACAGACAGGAGTCATGGCAGTTCTCTAAACTTCCCAGCAACCCGTAGCTCCCTAATCACTCTACAAATTACAACCTACTAACCCACAAAACATCCACCTCACCGAAGCTAAAAGCAAGAAAGCAGAGGGATTTCCTCGTCCACTGCAGGAGTAAACCGAACAACTGGAACCAAGCCCTAAGAACTAGACGCGAGAGATCAAAAACTACCAGTTTTCTACGCTCGCACTATCAATATTGGATATTGAATTGGATATTGGATATTGAAGAGGAAGTTAGCCACCGCAATATTTAATGGTTGGAGATGGATTCTGTGATAGGTTGGTTACATTTTGCAGTCATTTGTCGTGGATGCTATGTACCTGGCATACATTTTGAGTTTATTTGTGATAATGTATGTGTTAATATTTCGTCGCCATATTCGAGGCAATCTTGTGAGGCATTTACTTCACCAAACGAAAATGTTGAAATAATGAGTTTGAATGCTTTGCACAAAGTAACGGAAAAGCACGTTGTAAGCTGCTTTTCCTACGTCCCCCGCATACTTTGTGCGTTCGTATTATTTACGTGTGAATGGGTAAACAGCTCTTGCGCCGTATTATTTACGCACTATTTCCAAACTGCCCACCTAGTTTCTGAATACATCTGCCACTTAGACAAACCAGTTAGGATAATGGCTTAGGAATATATTTCGTAAGGTGACATTTTTAAGACATACATAGCATTTGGACCATCTTCACTAATTCAATTCTCTACTCATTGCAAAGTCTCTGTTAGGAAAGAAGTAGGGAGTTTTAATAAGGTCTTTGAAGACGTAATTATGAAAATAAAAGGGACCTTCTTACACTTATCTCCACGTTTTCGACTCAGCCTCAGTGAAGAACACTGCTGTACTGAAAATGTTAAAGCACGTGTTAAATATTAACCATATATACGTAGATAGCAAAATGAACAGCCTGCAACACTAAACCTACGTAGTCATTAGGCTTGCGACGTCTAACTACTCCATCCAGAACGTTGTAGAAACACGAATTAGTAGATGCACTGACTATTCCTTTCACCTCACTCAGCAGGGACTAGCGTTAAAAGCGATTCAGAATTTATGGTTTTATAGGTGCCGAATTTAAACCTTGCTTTTACGAAGTATTCTGCATGGTGAACTGTAGTTCCAGTTTTGATGGTAATTTCGGCTCGTCTTGCACTTTGGCAATCTTCGCTGTGTACAATCGTTGACTAATTGTGATTTACGAATGTTCCGCGAAAGTTTTCATCCTTTACAGATGCCTTGATGATATCCAACTGATCTCAACTAGTGGGAAATCTAAATGGTCTTCCACAGACAAGACACTGGATGCCGTCTTGCTTTTTGCTTCTGACATCAAAACAGCCAAACATTGTGTCGTCATCTTGCTATTTTCCCACACTAGAAATCTTAAGTGAAACTTGCATAGATCTTTGTTCAGCAAAGAATTCTGTTATCTGAGAAGCGACTCCACTGACAGTCTACGACGAATGAACCTTGGTACATATAAGGACGGAGTAGTTGCTAATTGAGTTGGCGTTTACCATATTTTTCATGACAAGTGAAGTAGCAGCAAGCTTCTGCGTGCTGGATATTCTGTATTACATGAACAAATTGTGATAACCCACCTTGGGTTTGGTGACCAGTGGGTCCAAGCAGCTGCTCACTGGTACGTAATCACTCTTTGACGTCTTCAAAAGCTTGAATATTCGCACTAACCGTTATCTTCAGGTTGCTCCTCTCATACAACTCTGTCTATTTTGATGTCAGTCCTTTTCTGCCCACTTGTTCTTCGTATAATACTGTAAAGTGTAGGAACTGGAGGTATTTCACTCGTGCGTGAGGTTCTACGTTGACTTTGTCAGTGTGTGGTTTCCAATGCTGTCTTTTGGACACCTTGAATAACAATTTGAGAATGTTTAGGATATGTTTTCTACCATCTTAATGCAGATTATTGCTTCAGAATTGGTCTTCGCTTATCTGAAAACAGGGAGTGAAGTGGTGGGGCAAGCTGATTTCCTCACCCACCTGGGAATGCAGATAAGCCCTGGTGGGTCAGCAACCAACGAGATCTCTGCGTCGATGCTAAAGGCTCTTTTGACCTTCGCCAACGTACTCTGTGATATCCGATTATCTTAAAGATCGGGTGTACACCGCATTCCGCTCTCTTCTACTGTATGAGTGTGAAAAATGGCCATTAAAGATAAAGGATATGAGAAAGCTTCAAATACTTGACCAGTTGCCTTCGTAGCATGGGTCATGTGTTTTAGTGGCACTATTTCAGTAACCTAGAGGTCGGGAGTAGAGTTTTGGTCAGAAGAGGAAAGTCAATTGATGAGATCGTGAGCCTTTATCGACTGAGGCGGTTGCGACGTATTATGCATGCCTTGACACCGTCTACCTCGTTACACAATGTTAGCTGAAGTAGGTTCAGGCTGGAAAAAAATAAGGACAATCAAACTAATATATGGCATCAGTCCCCGAAGCCCCTGGCTATTGGTTTGACCTCTTTAGGGAAACACAGACTTCTTGGTTAGTTTCTCTGCAACAACAAAAGTCAGTGGTTGGAGGCTAGATAATATGGCTCAGAGTCGAACTCAATGACGCAGATATCTCCTCATTGTCTTTATATTATTCATTCTACAGAATTTCAGTATTCTCTCATTCCTCCTTACTCTTCCGATCAATTTCTTCCTTATTTTTCTGTGTTTGATCTTGATGCATTTTCACTTGATGTGCTGATACGAAGTATGACAGCTTGGACCATCACACTAATGCCAGGTCCCATGTAAATGTCTGGAGTCTGATTTCCTTGATTTTGCTTTTCCTGAGCTTCACTTAAGGACTTATTGTTTATACAACCTGGGATCCGGGACGTTAATCGTCAAACTGATTTCGTAGAACGATTTCTCCTTTTTCTTGAGAACTAGAATAATCAGTGATGGAGACCATTCATATGCAATCATTCCTGTTTCCTATATCCTGACACTTCAATTGGTCGAAAAAAATGATCTTCGACTACCGTTCCTTAATACCCCCAGTGATAACCCACCTGATCCCTCTACCTTTCCTTGTTCCGAGTTACCCATAAAATTCTGCAAGTGTTGAAGGTCCTGTTTCAGCCTTTCATCCAGGGACCAACTAGATGGCGGGAAACGGGATATTAGCTGGAGGCCAGGTGAACTGTTTCTCAAAGTTCCACTCATCGTTTCAGTCGTCTTTCCTGTGAGTGATTCTCAGACAGTCTTCTGTTATGGTCTTACTGACGAATGACATTTTCACCCGTTTTATTTATTTTTAAATAGCTGCCTACAGTCACATATCGCCACTGCCTTTTTCACTTCTTTAGTCTTAGCTACCTGTTCATGGTCATTTCGTAGACTTCTGGTTAGTACTCTACATTTGAGTTGCTTCCTCTTCTCATTGCCCTCGAAGCTTACAGGAGTATATTCATGTGTATCCATTTCTTCAGAAGAAACTTCTAAACTCCTCAGCTATGGTCTTTAACGCCGTTCTCACAGCAGGCTGGAGATGGCGCGTCATCTTTTGGATAGGTGGTGTGTTCCGATAACTCTCCAGCCAGCTCTTCGTTGAAAGCAGTCTTAATATTCTCGTTATTGAGCTGCATTCACAATGATTTCATTGCTGTAGTTTTCCACGTCCATTTAGACAGATATCCACGTGCTCGGACTAGCGTGTAATTACTCTTCAAATACGTGCTCTACAAGTAGTGACAATCTCGCAGCAACGCTTTCCAGCGATAACTTGATAGCAACGTAGTTTATCTGTGCCCACCACTGAGTTAAGATCAGTGGATGCCACGTCAAAAATATGTCCCTTTATATGTAGTAATGATGGACAGTGGCTAGCGGTGGAATCCGGGATGCGCATTTCGTCCTTTTTGGGACTCGTCAGCTGGATGTACCTGCTTCCCAGTGAGTGATGTTCCCACCGGGATTCAAGCTGGGTTGTGATATACAAGCGCGGTCACCACGTCTAAGTAGCAGCTATCGTTTAGAAAAAGTGAATAATCGCATTGGCGTTTTGTGTGCTCGTTTCAGTAACGCAGCAAACATGCATACCTCAAGAATCATAAGTTTTTGAAAGTGATGACTTTTGTCCTATTTGGCATAGGCTTCAGATGTTAAAAGCTCCGAAGCGTGATTTTAAGAGACTACGAATAGTGTTTTGCCTGCTTGGATCGTTAGCGATGGTCTCAGAACAGGAAGTTGAGGAAACTGTAAGCGGTCAAATGTTGATATCAGAAACTGAAGTCAGGGGAGGATATGTAGGTAGGGTTGGTAGGCTATTGCTACTGGATGCGTGTTGGTGTTTGGTACTCCCCAGTTACCCACAAGGTGAAAGTTGTTTTTCTAAAGTACCTAGAAGAGAAAAATTTATGTTAGCAGTGTGTAACCGTGGAGCCCAGGGTACATCTCCTCAAGGTCGGCCATACAACCCTTTTGTAAAATTACGGTACATATAAGCTGTAAAATCTCGAGCGAATGAGTGGTGCACAAACGTATTTTTATTACTAACAACCGTGAAAATGCAGAAACTGACTTTGCTCTCCTGCGTTTTAGATTAGATTCCAAATGAAAGAATTAAGGGATGGTTCGTCAAGGCAGCTCTGCTCCAGTTTGAGCATTCAGATGGTACTTCAGTCGCCAAACATATGGAACATTCCCAATTAAGATTTCAAAGCGATTACCAAGTCTTTTTACGAGCAGCCAAACCTACCTAATTTTAGACTACATAACTAAATCTGTAAACAACATGGAGCTTCACCGGCTCATTTGAGTCACTGGCAGCAAAAGCATAATGTCATTAAAACTGTTTGTAAGGTAGATTATATGTCGATCGACAAACTTCAAAGACACCTGAATTGCTAAGCCGGACACTTGGACAAGCGATTTGGCTCCTCTGCAGCTCCAACAGTTTCAATCTGAGTCTCTTGTTCGTTGTCGTCGGTAAATGTCAACCCATCTAACGTAGCAGAGGTCCAACGGAAATTCAACTGCTATGAGGAACTTGATCCAGGCAGTTTACCCCTGGCTCTTCGTAAGGATAAGGACGAGACTTTAATCAGATGATGTTGTTTGAAATATAACTAGTTGAATGTTCTAAGATGCAGTTATCATTGTTTTGATTTTTGCGGAAGGGTTTACGTAATGTATATAACATTTACCGAGGTATCAGTCTTCTGCTTGTTGCCTCAAAAATATTGGGTGATTTAGGCTTTGCGGAGCATGTAAAAGGCTAATTCGTGAGACGTAAACCAGGCTTCCTTTAGGTCATCGGTGTTATTGACCACATATCCACCCTCTGCCGAACGCTTGAACGTCGCACACGTTGCAGATCAGCAGTCGCACTTCTTGATATCAAAGCTGTTTTTGATTTAGGATTGTACTTTTAAATTGTCTAGCATAAAAAGGAGTTCCTGGGAAGTTGTTAACATTGTGCCAGTGAGGGCACACAATCACCTCTATACTATTTCTAACCAACAGTAGGGTTAAGCAGGGTTGCTCACTTTTTCCATTTGTCTTTAGCTAACTATTGAAAGTAGTGGAAAGGTTCGCATATCAAGGTAGTTTTGTGAGTTCTGGTAAAGGTGTGACATGCCATTTCTGTTGGTATACGGTGGAAAGCCGAAACGACATACTGCAACCTAGGTCACCTTAAGTATTTTTTGATCTTATGGTGTCTGTAAAAGTTTCAGATACAAAAGGTTTATTTCATATTTGCCATATCAAATCATCTCTGGCAATGAAGATATCTGACTCTGTGTAGAAGTGTAAACAAAAAGATAATTCAGGTAAACCACTCATGCCTTTCAAAATTATACTTATTTGACTGTGAGAGTACAATTATTAGGGCTTCGTGCAATTGAAATTTCCATTTCCCTTCTTCATTTACTGAAAATCAGTTAGTTGATCAAGTTAATTACTGGTTCAGGAATGTATATTACTAACAGCGGTACTGTTAATTTGCATCCACAAAGAATTTTATCGTGAAAGCAAATTGTGCGAAGATTTCTCCTTTATCTGCATTCTGCTTGGCTCTTCACAGTCGACCAATCTGAAACGGCCAAGATATGTTACTATTTTTGACAAAACTTATTTGGTTGCCTCTACTGTTCGTTTGTTACTAATGTTGTCTACTATATTTCACCCTAGGTTGTAGTCCCAGCTAAAGTAGAGTCCGGTTTGCCATGTTTACCAATAACTTGAGGATTTCCTATACCAGGTTTTCAGGTTAATTTCACTGTGCTATTTTGTCTCACGTTCGTTGGTGGATAATTAAAACGTATTTGGAGGTTACGTAGACTTCTTTTGATTAATGTTTGGCGTTGTAATATCTGAAATAAAGGTAAATACAAGTGTGTCAATAAAGAGAGACTAGAAAAATGATAGTATGGCGTATATCTTGATGTTAACCGCATTCCCTGACCCCTTTACGGTGTACGTTCAGCTAATGACAGTTTACTTTGAAACGACTTCATAAAGTAATCTTTATATTGATTCTAGGAGTGATGAAATATATTTCAAGTTGACTATTAGTAGAAACATGAGTCTAGAATTTTGTCATTTCATGAATTCCCACTATATATCGCTTATTATCGATAATAAAAACCCCGTTAAATAATAGCTGTAATGTATAATTCACTTAAAGTTCATCTTTTCTTCCACAGAAAAGTGTACATCTGAGAAAAATACTCAAGATAACTGGGATCTTATTTTAGAAATTTGTGAAAAATATGCCAGCAAAGAGTTAGTCCTTTCATTGTAATTATTTATGTGACTCAGGCCAAAAGCTTGTGTTAAAACGATATGTAAGCGGATTTTCCATAAGAATCCAAATGTTTCAATCAGAGCTATAACAGTAAGTGAAGTGTAAACTTGGTTAGTCATTCATCTTACAAGTTATTAGATGCATGTTCCCAAAACTGTGGCAAGAATTTCAACAGAGAATTATCTTCCAAAGATTTTTCTCAGTCAATAAAGAAGAGTTTTTCGGTAACTTATTCTTCTGGATTAACTTTCTTTATCTAGAGTTTGCAACGTATACCAAGTCTCCAATTAATTAAAGTGTTTAAAAAATGGGCGAATGAATTCAAAAGTGACTCAGAATTAGCGTATGTTAATGTATTCATTCTTACAGTTATTATTCTAGGCTAGCAGCTAGTCTTTATGATTGGGTTAAAAACGAGTACGTAGACCTTGTTAAACAGGCAATGGATGAAAAACAGGTAAGTTTTGCAATTCTTTGTCTCCACTTCCTGTCCTATCTTTTATCTTGCTACTTTCGAAAGGGTTGGTTGCTGACGCAATCTCAACTCAGATACAGAAGGTCGATTGGTATTTGCCAACTTGTGTCACCTGTGGTGTTGACTGGCTAGATATTCGACTATTTCTCTAGGAAAAGACGAGTATACTGTACTGCAGTCCATTCTGTCCTTTTATTCGTCTGTGAGACATGACCACTGAAAGTAAAAAACATGGAGCGGTTACACAGTTTTAATGAGGTGTCTTCGTAATATTGCTCGCATTTCGTGGAATCACCGTGTGAGCAATATTAAAGTCAGTCAGGTGAAGGGTAATAGGCAAGACATGGAAGTCGGCTGATGACATTTTGAACCTTAATCGACTGACATGGTTTGGACATGTACTGCGCATGCTAAGCAACCGCTTACTTCAGTGTACCAAGTTAGGAGAAGTTGGATTAGGTTGTAAGACGGTTCAAGGTAACCAGACTAAGACATGGCATCAGTCGATGAAGTCTCCTAATGTTGATTTGAGTGGTGTTGAGAGATGTAGATTATCTGGCTGGGGTCCTCGAGACGATAGGAATCAGTGGTTGAGAATTCTTGGTGACAGTGGCGCAGATGTATTCACCCCTTGAATATTTGCACTATTCTTCACCTTCAAATTGTTTATTCTCCCACACAACATCGTCTACTTTGATATGAGTGTTGTTCTTCGTATGCTACTGTAAAGTGTGGCAAATTGAAGTGATGCACTTGCGTGCGAGGCTCTACGTTGATTCTTTCTGTCTTCGTACTGTCTCCCTTGATTTCACTTCCGTTACAATCTATTGTTAAGGAGGTTCGTCGATTCTCTAAACTCACTGTTCACATTCATACACCCAACAAGTGTTTGAGATAGTAGAAAAGATTTGTAGCTGGAGAAGAGGATGATAGTTGTGTTTGGTGTTCTCCGCAGTTTATTCTTAGACGTTCATAGTCAGGCTACATAACTTTATCAGCATTTACTTCACAAGGAAGTGTATCACTCGGTAGTTAATTTCATATTCATTGAATGCTTGTTGAGTATCGAAGTCGAAACTGTGTTGTGGTAAACCCCAGTGGTGATTAGAAATTTTTACTCCGTTAGATGTCTAGTAGGATGTGGTTGCGTGTGTAACTGGAAAAAGTTTAAATAGTGGAACAGTTTCATTCAAAACAGTTTAGACATTTGTAATAAATTATAGACTACGCTATACATTGGTAAACATATAATGAAACGGGGTTTCACTAACTACTGCTTAATATCATAAATTGCTGGACAGTCATTGTATCTTGTTTTATTTTCTAATAAATTCACCCTAAGTTTTGTCAAAAGAAACGACTTCTCTTTAGGAGAGTATTATCGCGTTTTCCTACTATAAGTAGTTGGTTGGAGACTCTAGGTGATACGGCTCAAAACCGATGTCAGTGGCGCAGATGTATACACACATATTATCCTTATCTTAACGCTATACCGATTCCCATCATTTTCTCATCCTTCCTTTCTCTCTTTTCGTACTTTATATTGCTTTTTGACTGAATTTTCTTCTCTTCATCTTCCATTTCATTGCCTTTTTACTTGATGTAGTGATGTGAGATGTGGCAAGTTGGACCGTTAGGCAGTAATGCCTGATCTTATGTTGATATGGATGGATGGGCGACTTTAAGTAGTCCATAGCACGTCACCTGTAGGTATACACCATACAACTCAAAACTAACCCCACATTAAATCACTGGTAGACTTACCTATCGTCATGATAGATTCTGCAAGGCTGGTGATCGATCGGTAGAATGAATGCGGTTACCGTCTATCGTGGGGCTATATATAGTGGTTTATGGAGGTAACTACCAATCACTAGGTCACGGAGTTGGAGCCCGGCTGCATCTAACAAGGTTTAGGCAGCCTGGTTGTATTCCTAGCCCTCACACAATAGGTGTGACTCATTGCCTAAAGCATGAGGTTTCTGAGTGCGTTTCAATTCGATTTGATGTAGCGTGGCCATCACTAAGTGATTAGCTCACAAGCGAACCACATACTTGACTAATTTCACTGGACTTATGACTTTTGTCAAAACTGAATAGTAGTCAGGAGGACTGATACATTTATCATATCCAGAGTCTTACCACAAACCTTTTCATTTAGTCAAAAAAAACTGTCTTATGCAAAATGAGTGAAACTGAAAATAATATGAAATACAATCATGCAACTAACAATGGATTCAGAGAAAGAGTAATGCTCAATAGACACTCAGTGACTTCTTACTCATGTATGTATATGGGACTGCTTTATGGCGTACCATGTCATAATGGTTGTTTGAACGCTATTTTCCTAATGTTGCATACTGTCATTTATAGGCGTTTAAAGTGATGAGTTGGTCTCTACTCACCGTCAACAGAAAGAAATATGTGAATCTTTTAGTGAAAGATTGCGACATATTTTAGTGTTTAGTAACTAACAAGAATTTATAAATTATTAAGGCAGCTCAGTAACTGCGTACACATTCGTGTACGGCGCTATAGGTTACAAACATTATATAATGACTAGTGAAACTATCTAACTGCCCGAACCACTATGAGTAAGGCTAAGTTAGAGGTCGTGCTGGTTGTCGTGGCTTGTTTGGACCGTGATTACCTGGCACTATTTATGGTCTGCTATGATAACTGGTCCTAATAAAAGACTAGTGGATCATAGCAGTTTCACTGGTATTACGGTTGCACTTGTGTGTTTCAACAACCTCCGAGCAGAATAAAGGACAAGTACCTTAGATGTAAGATGACAAAGTGTGCATAATGACCATGAGTAGCGAAAGCTAAAGACAACATTAGACAGCCTTGTAGGCTTGAGTAGAAAGGTTAGTGATAGGTGAAACTACAGCGAATAAAAGTGTGTCTGTGATTCATTTGCAAGAGAGTTGGTGGCAGAAATAGATGGAAGATGTCGAGAAACAGTTCAACTGGAATCCAGCTGTTCTTAAGAAACCCCTCTACCCAGTTTCTTCCTGAGTGGAACATTGAGACAGGACCTTCAAGTTATGCCAAATTTGAGATAGATGTAAACAACAGGAAACAAAAACACGACGAGCCCTAAATATGAATCCTCAGGCAGTTAGGGATGATGGCTGCGGATTATTGATTAGATTTAACGGAATATTAGTGGAGTAATGTACATCTCACAAAATTCTTATATATATATATATATATATATATATATATATATATATATATATATATATATGTCACACTCGTTTGGGAAGATGTCTTTCAACCAATGGGTGGCGGGTTCGACCCCCTCCCCACCTACTGAGGTTTGAACAGCCACGTACTATCACTAACCCTGATAAAACACGTGTGACTCATTGCCCACTACTGCACGGATGTGCATGAGGTGGCTAAGTGTGTTTCATTCATCTGTTCATATAAGTGCATTTCAACCAAAAAATACTTATGCTTTGAAAGTTAGTCATTAAATTAGTTGAAAGTAGGCTTTACGAAAACGATTGTATCCAGACGTATGATCAAAAGCAGACTAATAAAGTCTAGAAATACACCTGCTCACATTCTTTATTTCAAATCATGTTTTACTGGTTCCATGTGAAATAAAATTCTTTTCTATGCTAGGTGATTGTTGAAGGTGAGGTGAAAATCTGAACCGCAATCTGGTGATCGCTAGTTCGAATCCGGCCACAGTCCAAATTTTCATCTCACCTTTAATCATTCAGTATAAATACTAGTCTGCCAAACTACGGCTATCTCAGATAGTCAAATGATTATCCTTTTCCTTCCATCTTTATGCTGTAGCCTGTTTCGATACTCATTTTTAATATTCCTGTTGTAGATGGCTGAACACGGTCCCTCACGTCGACTCGTTTCTCAGTTGCAGGCCAAGGAGGAAGAGGATTTAGCACAAGGTAATCATTGTTTTGTGTTCCCCCCCCCCCCCCCCCCCCACCGAACCATCCTTCATTGCACCTAAGCAATCTTCCACTATCTATGCTATGTTGTGTTTATTTTTATTTCAACCTACCCAACCTAGTCGATTTAAGTTTACAGATTTATTTTTCACCAGGGGTTTGAAACCCACCCCACCTACCGAGTCGGTTTGAACAGCCAGTTAGTATCGTTAGCTCTGACACAATAGGTGTGGCTCATTAGTTAATGCCGAAGTGTTATTCATGAGATTGCTGAGTCACGTATGCCATTTCTTATGTAATATGTTTCATATATTATTCCCTGTTGGTCATTCCAGTGAAACAAACAAACATGAAAATCAGGTATTGCAGGTGTACAAGTTCATTTAGGTTGAAAGCTACATCAAATGATTTATCCCATTCACTTAAAATTCATACTTTGGAGATTTAACCGTGCATAAACACTTCTGTGAATATTACAAAGGATTAAACTTCTTATGACATTTTTATTCGTCTTCACTATGGATAGTCCATAGGTCTAATCTGGTAGAAAGTTTTTTTTAAAACAACCAGTTTCACATACTCAACCTTTAACTCACAGTTCTCTTTTCGACTTGTGAGTTCCGAACGCTTACAAAAGCAGGTAGAGTTATGATTATATATAGTAATGATGGGCAGTGGAATCCAGGATGCGCATTTCGTCCTACTTGGGACTCGTCGGCTGGATGCACCTGCCTCCCAGTGAGTTATGTTGTCCCCACCGGGATTTGGACTCGGGGGGTGATCGTTTAAAAAAAAAAGAAAAATTTATCGCATTTATTAACTATGTACGTAAAGTAAGTGCTAGTGTAAGGGTCACTGGTGAACTAAAAATACACTACCTCCTGAAAACTCTGTTTAACGTGACTCGAAAATATTTTACAAAAAAACATAATTCACGAAGACTTCAAATACTAATTAAACAAGCTGTGATATTACCGCTGAATAATGAATAGTAGTGGAATGCTAGAACATGAATTCCCACCCACTTAGGATTCATCAGCACAATGTACCTGCTTATGAGTGAATATCATTGTTCCTGCTGAGACTTGCGCCCACTACCCATCGCATCAAACGGGTAATAACAACTTATGATATATCAAAGTGATTGACAACACTAGACATGAATACTTAAAATCATTGGCAGAATTTCACCACATTCTTCATATTAGCTATTTTCGTATTCCCCTTTGTTTTGATTGATCAGGTCAATAAGTTAGAATTAAACCTCATTGTCATTTTTGTGCTTTGCGGACCATCATCTGCTTCATGTTAACTGTCTAACCATTTCATACCATATGAAAAATTTGAATTTTACGTTTTTCGCACCTTTTCCCACTCCAGCTTGTGTTGAGATTGTCGGATACGATTAATTGTGGATGCGTAATCTAGTAGCTGGACAAATGATACGATACTCGACAACTAGCTTAGCTGACATAAGCGGAAGACAATATTGAACTGAAGCTAGTTTACTCTAATCAATGTATGAAGGTACAACCTAGCGACACAACTCTTGAGTTATTAGAAAATGCATGCGCACTTGAGGAAAGTAGTTCTTAAAAGCAGTAAAATTAAGCGATACACGTGGGAAGCAGAAAGGCTCAATATATGATACTACTTGTTTTTACTTTATCATCATCAAGGCCCATGCTACGAAGACAAATGTGGTCAAACACTTGAAGCCTTCTCATGTCTTCTACCTTTAATAGCTATGTTTCACAGCCATACAGCAGAGTAGGGCGAACTGCAGCACAGTGCACTCGATCCTCCATAGACAATGGGATATTGTAGCGGCGTCACAGATGGCGTAAGTTGAGTAAAAGTCTAGTAAAAAGTTTTAACTTTTACATATATACATGCATACATATGTTTCGGGTCATTGAGCAAATCTTTTTGTAGGCAATAAACTCTGCCGTTCAAATCAGTCTTCTCTGTTTTGTCTGGGCTTTGAAGTCGATGGTATCGACTGCATGCGTGCGCAATATCTCCATTCAGGAATTCATCATCTTCATCTAAATACTCTACTTACTGTATTTATTTTCCATTTTGTTTTAATATGCCACAAATTGTTAGAAATATATATTTTATAAAACTGTCACTGATACTTCAGTATTTTGTCAAAGTTTTCTTTGATTCACTCCCTAACTGTTTATCATACTTCCATAATCTGATTCTACTTTTTCAGCGATTGCATTGTCATTGAAAGATACTAGCTCCTCTGTGTCTTCCAACCTCAACCCTCGACCCATTTCTAGTTCAAATGAGATATCTAGTTTATATCCTCGTTCTCAACTGCTTTTCGATTCAACTTCAAGTTTTTTAACATCATCAAACACCTCTAAACCGGTTAATCATCCTTCTAAAGGCTATGTGAGAGCTGTGTACGATTTTGAAGCAGCTGAAGATAATGAGTTGACATTTAAAGCTGGAGATATAATTCTACTCTTGGATGATTCTGATGAAAATTGGTGGCTTGGAAGCTGTAATAATAATAAAGGATTATTTCCTGCTCAATTTGTAAAACGTGAAAAAGATATGGATGAAACAAAAATTCTACAATCAAATTTCAATGAAGTTAATCAAAAAACTAATGTAAAAAATGAACTAAACAATATAAAAATTATCCCTAAATTAGATGAGAGAAAAATTGATGAGTGTTTACGTCTAATCACAACTGTTGATCCAACTGGAGAATTTTGTCAAGATCCACCAGAATTAAGACAACTTGAAGCGGAATGTTTAGCAATGCTTCCACTTGTCGATCCAGAACTGAAATCAGTTGATAAAAAACTTATTATGCTGACAGAATTGAATCAACGTCTACTAGATGCTTTTCAATTATATCATAATATAATGTCACATCAGAATGCGGCAACTGCTTATTATGCTGGAGTATCGAATGCAAACCTAATGAAATCATACTTACCTAATAGTGTAAATGTATTTCCTTATTCACAACCGATATCGATGCCTGGCGTTTACGTACCCTCTAATTTGCCTACGATTCCTGCAGTATGTTAGAATTATAAATATTTTGCATGTTTACATTTGGTTTTCCTACCTCTTTTTAACGATACGTATTCAAGCGTGTATAAATATAAGATTTTCTGTAGAAATAATCCTAGTTGCCATATCTCAACATAATATTACCAGACAAACAGCCGGATAAAATCAGCATAGAACCTTGCATACAAGTGGATCGGTTCATGTTACTACATCTCACAATAGTTTACAAAAATTAGGTGCAGAGTGGATAGAAAAAGAGCGAAGTTATGTTAGACAATAAGCAATTTTAAGGTAAAGGTTATTGCAAAGACTCAAGAGTAAATACATCTGCGCCACTGTCACCGTTTTTCAGCCATATCACCAAAAGTTCTTATCCACTGATTCCTATCGTCTTCGAGACTCCAATCAGGTAGTCTACATCTTTCTACACGACTCAGATCAACATTAGGAGACATCATCGACTGATGCTGCGTCTTGGTCTGGGCGCCCTCAACCCTCTTCCAACGTAATCCAACTTCCTCTAGAACTGCTCGTTGAGGTAGGCAGTGGGTTCTTCGGCATGTGCAGTACATGTCCAAACCATGTCAGTCGATTAAGGTTCAAAATGTCATCAGCCGACTTCTCTGTCTTACCTAGTACCCTTCACCTGACTGACTTCAATATTGCTCACACGGTGATTCCACGAAATGCGAGCAATATTACGAAGACACCTCATTAAAACTGTGTAACCGCTCCATGTTTTTTACTTTCAGTGGTCGATGCACCCTCGTCCAGGTCTGAAACTTACCTGGTTTTCTCGAGTTTGCTATTCTTCAGCCCCAATTAGGCATTGGATAACTATGGATCTTGGACACAATAATACCCTAACTAATTTCCTTATGGTTGTCACACGAAAACTCTCTTTTCATATAGACGAAAACGACCAATGAAGTAGACCAGTCTAACGATACTACCTCTGACTTCCATACGCTGTCTAGTACCTTCGTCACTCTTATCATCAATTTTCTACCTGCATTCTTGAAAACTTCAGGTGGCAAACTGTCAGGTTCTGCTGCCTCAAATTGTTTCAGTATCAATACAGCCTTCTCATCTTGAAAACGATTTGCAAGACCGATGTTTGCGTTCCATTTAGATTCAGGCTGAATGCTGGGTGACTGAAACGTTGCCTAGGGCCAGTTAAACTATGCTTTAGTGTTCTAGCCGCCTGTCCTGAGAGTATCAGGGTTACATCCTTTTCGGTGATGGTTTCACTAACTATCATCTTCCTCTTGCGGGTATTCTTAATAAGCCTAAGTAGTTGGCTAGTGTTATCCAATGCTTATGTCTTCTCCATCTGTCTCGTTTACATCACGTATCACTGCTCGCAATCGACGTGAAGACTCTTGGTCAATCTATGTTTGAGTTGGTTTCGCACCAGCAATCGCAGACTTCATGCACTGATACCGTGAATCCTCTTCCAACCTAGTTCAACTTCACTTAGCACTGCACGTCTAGGTACGCAATACATTTCTAAGCCATTTTAGTCGACCAAAATTCAAAACCTCACGAATGAACTTGCCTATCTAGCCGTTTGCCTGACCTCAAAATTGCTCACACATTGATTCCGCCAAACGGGAGCAATGCTGTTACCACCTATTATCATATGACCAGTACACAAAATAAAGACAAAAATGTATATTACTTCACTGGCTTGTCTTACACTAATTTATCGATGTCTCAGTATAGCTAAGAATTATTTCATTGTTTGTGACAGTGAAAATTAACAGTCGACATACATCAAATTTCAAGAAAAGATACATCATCTTACATGTTGATATCTAATTGCTTAAAGACTAAAAATCATTAAAAAATGGTATTCTAATAAGACCTGGAAGTAATTTGGGTCGTTATATATGCATACTGTTGCATTGTATCCTATGTTGCCTTACCAACCAACGAAGGTGAATAGGGTAATCAATTTTCAACTTATTTACAAATAGCTCACGGCCCATATTGCCATCTCTCACAGTTTAGTAGTTATTCAACTGCCTAACTATAGTGTCAACATGATTCCTGTTTAACACCATCCAGTCAAGACCACAAAATAAGATCTCTGATTCAACAGTATAATGAGCTAACGAAATATATTACTGGACAACATGACTAGTTAGGAATTACTCACACTAATCTGCAGATTTCGCTATCCCAGATCTGAGTGATTTAAATATCTGAAAACCGTTTTGTTTGTTTGGGGTCGAACTCACTAGTGGTATACTGGCACAAATGCAGCTCACAGAACCGACTTGTTCAGATCAGCTGAACCTGGTTAGCTGACTTGGATGAACTATATGGTTTGGCTAACAAAGTCTATCTACTCACGTTGTTGCGTGGTATATTCGATCAAAGGTACTGGGTCTGAGGGTTATTATATATATATAATATCGCACTCAGCTACCTTGTGCACATCCATGCAGCAGGCAATTAGCCATACGTATTGTGTGAGAGCTAATGACACTACCTGGCTGCCCAATGAAGCAGAGCTCGAACCCATGGCCCAAAGATTTGTAGTCATCTCCCTCAACCACTGAGCCATAAGTTTCACTTTTAACGGAATCCAACAGAAGGCTTTTAAATATTGTGTAAGTGTTCACATGTTTTTGCTGAATCTGGCTATATATTTCGGTTTTCACTTTAGTTTGATATACTGTTTTGATCTGTGGTATTTATGCGTATGAACGATATAACTCTCCAATGCAATACGATTCACGATAGAACAATGACTTCTCAACAACGCCATATTCTAGGTTAGAGTTTATCATCAAGTTATGACGAGTGAAGTCAACCAAGCCGGACATGAGGACAGTTACTCAACGATGACATTGGATGTAGGTCGTACTATATCGTGAACTGACAGAAGTAGGTAATGTGAACGGTTAGATTCCGATTCAGTGGCTAGCTCAAAAGTAACGTGCTGGCCACGGAACCTGAAGAACCTGCGTCCGATCCCTGGTGGTGTCATGGGTGCCCACTGCTGAGGAGTCCCATACTAGGTTGAAACAAATGTCCAGTTCTTCCAGGTTTCCAATGTTCCTCCAACTGATGTCAGTCCATGATGAATTCCAACCTAAAATGAATTGATAAACCTCCAGATAGAACGCGATATTCAGCTGACACCAGAAAAAGAAAACAATGAGATTGAAAATATGCTTACTTCAATGGAAATAGTGCGATTTTATCTGAATGTTCAGTCGTTTATATAATTTTTTAAGTGCCTTACCTGGCAAAACAAAGTAACATACTAAAAGCGTAAATTAGACCAATTAGGGTTTAGTATCTTAAACCGCGGTAAAAATAGGCGACACCGCATGGAGCGAAAATAAGGTTTGGGGTTTACAATGAAAAAACATACACATTATGAGTTATTTAGGGATCAGCCATCTCTAACATATATGTGTTAGTTCTCTATCGAGTTTTAATCGTTCCAGTGATTTTCTGTTTTGATTTAATACTCAAACTGTGCATACCGTAACGCATCTCAACATAAAGTAGTTTAAGAAGCTGTCATGCTCATGTCAGTTCTTCATAAACCAACAAACAGATGAACATAGAACTTTACAGAAGTGTGCATCACTTCAGATTGTTAAATTCGCTTGATCCTAGTTGTTTTGTCTCTGTACGTGTATTTATTTTCAACTTTTTTATTGTGTGAATTACTTTTAGTCGATTCATATAGTTTCTTGTTTTCCTTCTCAGTTCGCTACTTCGTATATTTCGCATTTTCTTTCAGAATGGATCCAATGTACCCGCTGAGTCAAATGGATCTATGATGGTTCCCCCAAGTGACACGTATTCTGTACAAAGTGGTATATACGCAAACCCACAAACTGATAACTGTAGTGGTAATATTTTGCAGAACGTTCAGGCTCATGCGGTTCCCCAGTTTACCTTACAGCCGTTTTATGGTCCGAATCAAGCAGTATCTGATGTCACACAACAAATGCAGTCATATCCATCTGTTAGTAACCATTATGGAAGTAAGCATAATTAACGCATCTGTATATTTTTAAGTTACACCAGTGATGATATTGTAAGAAGTTTACTATTAACTTGATCAAGTCACTCTGTGAACACACTTATAAATATTTTACTTCAACTCCCATATACCCATAGATATTTTATCATAGTTTACTTATCATTCAGAAATCTTTTGTGTACTAGCTTTGAAGGTTTATCAAGTTTATTTTATATTAGTAAAGTAACCCTAATACCCCGGCTCCCCAGTCAGTCAGTATCGACATGGCAATGGGGATGACTGCCTGACAGCCCAAGTTGCCGTACTTCAAACAAGCACATCAAGGCGACAAGAGAATTGGAACGACACTATCAGAAGTCTTATAAAGCTAAGTGAGGAAAAGTAAGAGGGGATATAGCAAATAGCAGAATATGTTTATCCGTACCAATACACTTGATTCTGAGCTCTATTGACCAGAGTTTCCAGTTTTCGACTTCCACTGTCTCACTGATCACAAGCTGGAAGCCTATATCTTCCTACACAGTTCAAATCACCAACAAGAGAATTACTGGAGCGATGCTGTCTTTTGCCCTGCTCATCCTTTTTAAAAACGGATTTTATTTTAGCCAGCACTGCACATTCAGATCTACAGTGACTAGCTATGGGGATAACACACGTCCTAACTATCTGGGTCGACTCATGTTAAAGAACTTAACAGTGATATTGTCTTCTTTACCTATTACTCTACCCCAAAACTTTAAATTACTGACTCTGGTTTCTCGATAAAGCAGACAATACTGCTAACGTGGCGATAGCATAACACGTGAAGCATTCTTATTTAGACTCAGTAACCTTGTGTACATTGGTATAATAGGCAATAAGTCACATCTATTGCGTGAGGACTAATACCACCTAGCTGTTCAAATTTCGGTTGGTGCAGCCGGGTTCGGACCCGTGACTTACTAGTTAAAAATCAACTTCTTAAAGCAATTTCGTACAAATTCAGCGGTTGTTCTTCACAGCCAATAGAGTTGGATAGAGAGGGCTACCGTGTAGTGCCACTCAATTTGGTGTATGCGCGTAGGTTAAAACACAACTTGGAAGCCTAATCCATGAATCGCTGCAATAATTACTTCGAACTCATATATCTGTACACTTGCTTTGGTTTCTATGGCTTAACTTCACCCGTAGAAGCAGTAATCGAATACCAACTGTCCAGTAAAGTGTAGAAATTATAGATTTCATCTTCTGAGACTGGCTTCTTTCCTGTGCTTCAATTATCTACAGATATTCGTCTGAACTTTGAGGAAGCCAACTGCTGGCTTAAATTTCACCTAGCAGTCAGCTGTATGCTGTTAAACTGATTACATAAGGGGTGAGTTTTATCAGAAACTGTCTAGTCTCCTATTAAAAGGCAAGCGTCCAGGTTTTATTGTTGTAGTGGATTGCCTTAGTAGCCAAGTAGGAGTGACCAACCAAGCAAAAAGGCATTTAGTTGGTGCTTAAATAATTTTAACTGAACAAATGAGTATGTTTTCATTGCAACAAACTTGCCAAGAAGTAAACTAATATTCAAGAATTTTTGCATAAGGTGGTGTTGAACGAGTTGTGATGTGAATCACACAAACATTATATCATATAAACTTCAAGATCAAAATTTGACCTGATAGAGTTGAGTAAGTTAAGCACTGAATAAATAGATTATAAATGAAATATTATTCGTAAAATCTTAATAAAGTAGGAAGATTAATTTCTGACGTCCCGCGACTTCGTGAAAATCGCTTCGTCAAATAATAAAACCTACAAAAGTTATCGACTGTTTAAACAGTAAGTGATGACGAATCAGACCACATGCGAGTGATATGAACACTAATAACTAACATCTACTAATGTGCACCGCGATGCTGAGCTTCCTAGCTTGGTTGCCACATTACAAATATGATCGATAGAATTCGATCTGCACTCAGGACTAGACAACATGAAATTGGTTGCACTCCCGTGACCAATCAATACATGATATGAACACTGTTATGTCATTGTAATCATACTCGTAATTTCCCGTTGCTATACCGGGCCGAATTACTTGGCGTCTGTTGACAGATAGGCTCCTATGTAGATGCTTCGTTATTGCCGGATAATTATGATGTTATATTGATCTTGATAACTAAGGAATCCAGGACGCGCGTTTCGTCCTATTTTGAACTCGTCAACTGAATGTACCTGCACCCGAGTGAGTGATATTCCCACTAAGGCTCGAACCTATTGTATATGATGTACTGTTTTTGGAAATACTCTCCAAGTTGGTTGGATAGTTAGACCTGCCTTTCTGTTGACTGAGTGCATTAGGATTCAACATGATTTGAAATGCCTGAGCTATCCTTCTTTCCTTGTAGTTTGAAAAACCTTTTAGAATAATTTTTAGTACTTTCAATATCAATTTTGTGAATGTGACAGATGATGGCATGAACCGCGATTTCCGACTTGATTTTTTCATAATTCTCTAGTTTTGGAGGATGATTTAGGGGTCGTTTTTTGTAAATTGCCTGTTCTTTAGCTCTAATAAGGATCTCATGAGATGGTTCTCCAACATAATATGCATCACAATCGAAACAGCCTAATTTGTGTAAACACAATTTTGTGTGGAGGTAAATGAAGTGGACTAAAGCATTCCTGAGAGTGTCCGTTGGGCTTTCTTAAGATTTTCTGTAGCTCTTCACATCTACTCACATGTGCACATATTCCCATCACCTTGAACTGCAGACTAATAATGGATAGCAAAGAAAAGTTTGAACCCTTCCTGACCAGCATAACAATGTGCATATTGAAATGATGGAGAATATTTGTAGCTCAGGTGGATGCTCTTGGTTGTATTGTGTTCTCTGAGCTGGGTTGTTTAATCGTGAAGCTTTCATCGCCTTGCTGGACGACATCATCCGCACTAACTTCCAGCAGACAAAGGACGCACTACAGTAGTCATGGACAAAGAAGACTATATCAAGAAGGCAGAGGAATTACTCAAAGACAAAAATGTGTATCAACCACTTGAAACCAACCATATCCAAAAGTTCGACAACCAGATCAATAAAACTTGAACAAACTCTTCAAAGCAGAAGAAATAACAAAACAAGACAAATGGCGTATGAAATCGAATGGACCTATCCTTCCTCGATTCTATGGCAGACCAAAACTACACAAACCCGATATCCCTCTACGACCAATACTCTCACTTCCGGGAACTCCAACATACAACATATCAAGAGAACTTTCGAGAAAATTGAAACACCTCGTTCAATCATGTGGGCATTCCATCAAGTCACCAACAGAATTCTTAGAATAGATCAAAAATATTAACATAGAAAACGACGAGTTAATGATATCCTTCGATGTCACAGCACTATACACATCCATCGAACCTCAATTGGTTAAGGAAACGATATCCCTCCTGATCAATGAAGACAAAAACCTTTCAGAATGCACAAAACTCAAATGTTCAAGTCTGATGGAACTCATCGACCTTTGTATGACAACATACTTCCAATTCAACGACAAGATATACAAACAGATGAAAGGAACTCCAATGGAATCACCGATATCAGGATTAATAACAGAAGGAGTGATGCAGAGACTGGAAGCCATCATCCTACCTGTGATCAAACCAAAAATTTGGATTCGTTATGTAGACGACACTTTTGTCATCATTAAAAAGGATGATATAGAAAACACCCACAGTTTGATCAACAACGTCTTCAGTGACATCAAATTCACAATGAAGAAGGAGTCAAACAACCAACTGCCATTCATGGATGTTTTAGTCAGTAGGACAAATGCCGGAAAGCTGGAAACCCAAGTGTACAGGATGCCAACACACACTGACCAAATCCTCAACTACAATAGCAACAACCCAATGACACACAAAATCAGTTACGTTCAGACTCTATTCAAAAGAGCGAGAACACACTGCACTGCAGTAGAACAACTTCACGGAGAAACGAAAAAAATTACTTGATGTCCATACCAAAGAAGAACAGCTACCCACAAAACTTTATCAGAAGATGCCTATCCAGTGCATCATCTACTACAAAGTCATCAACACAAATCAACAAACGCATCGTCCTACCATACATGAAGAATGTATCAGAAATCACGACAAGATTGCTGAGACCACCTGGAATCGGTGTGGCTCATAAACCAACAAATTCCTTCCAAACACTATTATGCAGACCAATGGATGCAACAAGCGAAGAAGACAAACCGAATATCATTTACAAAATCAACTACAATAACTGTAGTCAACACACCACATTGGACAAAGTGGTCACCCACATTCGCCTTTGTCTACATAAACACCAATTGGATATTAAACGCCACACACAACATTTCATCACTCATTTCAATGCACGTGTATAACAACTATGGACATGAATTCAATCCGGACAATGTCGAAATGTTGGATGGAGAGAGGAAAGACAAAAAATGTCAGAGAATTCCTAGAAGTTTGGCATTCACGTCAGTCAGTCACCAACTAGCAGATGTATAGACATAGACCCGATCTATCAACCCTATATCTGTTAGTGTAGAGCCTTGGAAGAAGACCTAATTGAAAAGGCACATATTTCTTCACTCAATCAGACTTTTATTTATCTCAGAAAAAAAAGTGAGTATCTATACATTTTCAAACCCAGTGCAACGAACTCACTTTATTCCTTTGTTGAGAATTCAATTCTGATAACTTGATCATCAATTCGCATTTATATAGATCTTAGTGAATCACTACAGGAGAGATAAGTTGTAATAGACACACGCTTAGAATCTGATGTATAGCTAACCGTCTTCAACACAGTAATGATGCTTTTTTCGTTATTACTCACTGTAATTTGTCCCCTGGGTTCCTAGTGAAACATAAGGCTTCAATAGCACGCCTCCATTCCACTCAACCTGGCTCCACGACTGCCCATAAGCTTTCATCTCTTCCTCACACCATCTCCTCCATGTCACCCTCACCTCGGACGCCTAACTCGTCGTTTCCCATTTGGATTCCACTCGAGTACCTGGAGCGTGATGTTCCCAATCGATTTTCTCAGTGTATGCCCAATGCAATCCATCTCCACTTTCTTCCAGTGCATATTTGTTGGGCGATGGGTTCTTGGTTGGTTCGTTGCCTGCCTGCCTGCCAGCCAGCCAGAGTTCCTTGTTCCTTATTCTTTCTCGCCTTCTCATCTGACCGCATCTTCAGTATGGAGTGAGCGTAGGCGGCAGCTGTTGATGAATGTCTGTAGTTTGTTGGAAATGCTTTTCGTGACATGCCAAGTTTCTGAACCATATAGCAACACTGACTTGAGTGACATTGGTGTTGAAAATCCGGATGTTGTTGTTTATGCTGAGTGCAGAAGATCTCCAAACTGGTTTCAGGTTAATGAAGGAAGGCCTATCTCGCTGTCTTTCCGATCCTGGTTGGTTTTGACATCTTCATCTATGCCGCCGCCTGTAGTTGAAACGATGCTGCCCAGGTAGGTGAATAGGTGAAAGGGACTACTTCTTTTAGGTTTCTCCTATTCATGGTGATTGGAGCTTGTTGTTGTTGTTGGTGGTGGTGTAGGTTGGTGCTTTTTTCGTACTTAGTGTTAAACATGTTGATAACATTCTTAAAGAAACTTCGAACCGTATAGTATACACAATTAAGTCCTTCATATCTTCGATCATATACAAAGTTCCAGTAATAGCTTCTGCTCCATAATATCTTCTGCTTTTCATTAATACAACCTGGAGAACTATACTATGATTATAAATGAAATATATTTGTAAAATCCTAATGCAACTTTCTGACGATTTGCGAATTCGTAGAAATCGATTCTTCACAAAATAAAACCTGTACAAGTTAACGATTGTTTGAAAAGTAAATGGTGACCAATCAGATCACCTGGTCTATATATGATAATAACCTTGCCTGGTTAACTAGTTCACTAGTTACTAGCCGGTCCTAAGCCCACATAAAGAGGGAAGGTTAGCCATACGGCCAGCAACCCTACCCCGGAAAACTAATTCAATCGCTAAACAAACTTCAAGCAACTAAGGAAATATTAAAAATAAAAATAAACTTATTCCTTGCTGCAATCGGAAAGGCGAAATGACACCGGTTGGTGAGAGCCTTCGGAAAGCCAATTGGCCGGTGTGTCTCCTCCCTCGATGAAAGCGAAAGTAAACGTGGGGACATGGAGTTTGGCAAGGTAGCCCTTCTTCCACTCGGCAGGTTGCTTTCCTTCTTCCAAACCTTCTGCAGTAGTTGTGAGGTGTGAGCATGTCTTCTGTTGTCTCTGCGTCCGTTTTCATTGCTTCTGGAGGAATTCCATCTGGTCTTGTTGCTTTCCAGGATTTCAGCAACTTTATGACATGGCGTTCAGGACCTCTGTTTTTGTCGTAGGGCTTGTGTTCACTGATAGTTCTGTGGTTGCTGATGGTATTTCTGGACGAGTTGCAGGTAGTGGTGGTGTCGGACTGAAGAGTTTTTCGAAGTTGTCAGCCCATTCTTACCCTTGTTTCTCCTCTTTAGTAACTAGCTTTCCTTCACTATCTCTCATTGGTTCCATCCTTGTTGATCTCCATCCCAGATAGTTACCTGGTTATTTGATATAGTTTTGTTATGTCTCTCCTACCAGCAGCCTGTTCTGCTTCACTTGCCAATGTGTCGTAGAAATGTCTTTTGCCTTTGCGTGCACTCTTCTTCACTTGTTTGTCCAGTGTAGTGTTTAATAGGTTTTGTTCAGTCCTCTTTTCGTTGTTCATCCCTGCACTGCATTGGTTCATCTTCTACTTCACCATCTTCCTCTCCTCTATTAGTTTCCATGTGTCCGTCGAGATCCATTCCTTGTCCTGTTTTTTCTTCCTTCCTACTACGATTATGCAGGTTTCTCTCCACATCTCTTTCACAAGGTTTTCAGTGTTCTTCCAAGCAGATTCCTTCAGGGATGTTGCTCAATATCTCCCATTTTGTCCTTATGGCTGACTGACGTGAAGATGTGCTTTGTAGTTTCGTCCTTCAATTCAATTTCTGTTCTCGCTGTTCAACTTCAACTGTCGTCTTTCACCAACTTCTGTGAAGGCTTTCAACTTGATTTTGAAGGTAGATTCGTTGCACTAGACAGTGAGTGGTGTGAACCTACATCTGCTCCCCTTCTTGATGTGATCTTGTGTCCAGTAGGCTGGCTGCTTCTCCACTTTCTTGAGACTGAAATATGAAGTTGTTCTGATTGTAAGTGTAGTGTGTCGATCTGGTGAAATCCATGTCGCTTTGTGAATATCCTTGTGTTTGTACACACCGCATTGCCTGTAGTCACCAAATCATTGAATGTGCAGGAGTCTGCAAATAGTTCTCTATTCTCATTCATTTCGCCAAGTGCCTCTGGACCCATGATTGGTTCTCTTCCTGTGTTGTCTGCTCCCATTTTGTCACTCATGTCACCCCACCCATTAGAATTTTGATGTTGCCTTCGCCATCTGGGGTGGGTTCTTGTCCAGTAGTGATTGCAGTTGTCCTGAGAATTCCTCCTTCTCTTGATCTGGATAATTTGTAAGTAAATAGCGCAGTATTGTGTGATTGTGACTTTCCCTCCTTTTGATTTGAATTTTGCTGTCATGATCGTGGAGGAGGAGATTGGTTTCCACTGCATGAAAACTTTCAATGCTGTTGTGGACACCACTCCAAAACTCAGTTTGTTCGTGGTTGTCATCTGGGTGACAAAATCGGAGTAGATTATTGACTCTCCAGTTGACAGTTTGGAGAGTTTACTTCCATTCCATCTGCTTTTGTAAATTCCTAACACTTCAATGTGATACCTTCTCATCTCGTTTGCAATCTGGGCAGCCTTGCTATGTTCAAACATGGTGCGGACAATCCATATCCCCACGTTTACTTTCGCTTTCATCGAGGGAGGAGACACACCGGCCAATTGGCTTTCCGAAGGCTCTCACCAACCGGTGTCATTTCGCCTTTCCGATTGCAGCAAGGAATAAGTTTATTTTTATTTTTAATATTTCCTTAGTTGCTTGAAGTTTGTTTAGCGATTGAATTAGTTTTCCGGGGTAGGGTTGCTGGCCGTATGGCTAACCTTCCCTCTTTATGTGGGCTTAGGACCGGCTAGTAACTAGTGAACTAGTTAACCAGGCAAGGTTATTATCATATATAGACCAGGTGATCTGATTGGTCACCATTTACTTTTCAAACAATCGTTAACTTGTACAGGTTTTATTTTGTGAAGAATCGATTTCTACGAATTCGCAAATCGTCAGAAAGTTGCATTAGGATTTTACAAATATATTTCATTTATAATCATAGTATAGTTCTCCAGGTTGTATTAATGAAAAGCAGAAGATATTATGGAGCAGAAGCTATTACTGGAACTTTGTATATGATCGAAGATATGAAGGACTTAATTGTGTATACTATACGGTTCGAAGTTTCTTTAAGAATGTTATCAACATGTTTAACACTAAGTACGAAAAAAGCACCAACCTACACCACCACCAACAACAACAACAAGCTCCAATCACCATGAATAGGAGAAACCTAAAAGAAGTAGTCCCTTTCACCTATTCACCTACCTGGGCAGCATCGTTTCAACTACAGGCGGCGGCATAGATGAAGATGTCAAAACCAACCAGGATCGGAAAGACAGCGAGATAGGCCTTCCTTCATTAACCTGAAACCAGTTTGGAGATCTTCTGCACTCAGCATAAACAACAACATCCGGATTTTCAACACCAATGTCACTCAAGTCAGTGTTGCTATATGGTTCAGAAACTTGGCATGTCACGAAAAGCATTTCCAACAAACTACAGACATTCATCAACAGCTGCCGCCTACGCTCACTCCATACTGAAGATGCGGTCAGATGAGAAGGCGAGAAAGAATAAGGAACAAGGAACTCTGGCTGGCTGGCAGGCAGGCAGGCAACGAACCAACCAAGAACCCATCGCCCAACAAATATGCACTGGAAGAAAGTGGAGATGGATTGCATTGGGCATACACTGAGAAAATCGATTGGGAACATCACGCTCCAGGTACTCGAGTGGAATCCAAATGGGAAACGACGAGTTAGGCGTCCGAGGTGAGGGTGACATGGAGGAGATGGTGTGAGGAAGAGATGAAAGCTTATGGGCAGTCGTGGAGCCAGGTTGAGTGGAATGGAGGCGTGCTATTGAAGCCTTATGTTTCACTAGGAACCCAGGGGACAAATTACAGTGAGTAATAACGAAAAAAGCATCATTACTGTGTTGAAGACGGTTAGCTATACATCAGATTCTAAGCGTGTGTCTATTACAACTTATCTCTCCTGTAGTGATTCACTAAGATCTATATAAATGCGAATTGATGATCAAGTTATCAGAATTGAATTCTCAACAAAGGAATAAAGTGAGTTCGTTGCACTGGGTTTGAAAATGTATAGATACTCACTTTTTTTCTGAGATAAATAAAAGTCTGATTGAGTGAAGAAATATGTGCCTTTTCAATTAGGTCTTCTTCCAAGGCTCTATACTAACAGATATAGGGATTACCAATTCAATCAAAATACCAGTCAGGTGGTTGGGTGAGTGTGTGATGATGAAGAATAATCCTGGAGATTTTAAGCAAGTCATGAAGATGATAACTTTTAGGAATTAAGATGCAAATAATCCATAGAATGAATAAGATTGGTATTATGAAGCAGGTTTGGTAAATGTAATAATTTTAATGTGTTCAGTCAGAAACACGTAAATTGTTACATAATGTTCAGGAAACGAATGAATACTGACAGAAACAAGAAGGGAAATGGGTGTACAAAGTAATACTAAGGGTTTCATCTTGTTAACGGTCAAGGTAATGAAAGTAGTCAAACGAACCCGTTTTGAATAAAAAACGTTAAGCTTGTAAAGGTGGATTGCTCTCACCTCTGCAATGTGTAGTAAACGAGTGCATAATCCATATGGTAAATTAATTGGAATGTGATGAATAATTTTGAAAGCTTTTCTAATATCCACTCAGTGTCTGGTGTCAACTAGGTGTGCAAGTATAGATAACTTTATTGTTTCCATTTGTCCCTTTCTCAACCATGATGGGTGGTGCCAGAGCCCAAGACGAAGACTTAATTGAAAAGGAATATATTTGTTCACTCAATCAGTCTTTTTTTCGAGATTTTTAAATGGGAATATTCAGTCTACATCAATAAAAGTTGTTTGGACTGACATCAGTTGGAGAAACATTGGAAACCTAGGAGCACTAGACAGTTGTTTCATCCTTGTATGGGACTTCTCAGTTGAGCCCACCCACAACTTTCAGATTCCGTGACCAGCACTTTACCATTGAGCTATTCACTGGGTCGGAATCCGATGGTCCATATTTCCAACTTCTATCAGTTCATGACATAGCGCGACCATCACCCAATGTCATCGTTGAATATTTGTCTTCATGACCACCAAATTTTCTCCACTGATCACTACTTCTCATTGGAACTTCAGGAATCACCTCTCGAATCTAGTCACCAGTGAGCACTAGTTCCGTTGAATTTAGGGGCTTGTAGGGATTTTGAGAAGTTGAAAATATTGGACCATTGGATTCTGACCCAGCGGCTCAATGGTGATGTACTGACCCGGGAACCTGAATGTCACGGGTTCGATCCCTGATGGGGTCATGAGTGTGCGCATTGCTTAGAAGTCCCATGCCTGGACGAAACGGGTGCTATCCAGTGCTCCGAGGTTTTCAATGTTCCTCCAACTGGTATCAGTTTATGATGGAAACCAACTAAAAAATATGTCTAAATCCCAAGAAACCCCCAAATTCAATAAATAAAAGTATTGTTCTGATTTTAAACTCTATCAAATGTTTGTATATTCTAGGCTATCTGGTTGTTGTTATGAGGTCAGTAAGTAAAATAAGTCTATTATATTGCCCAAATACTTGTGTATCCATCTTCATCCCATTCATAGATAGATAGACAGATAAAATCAACGTAGAATCTCGTATGCAAGTGCATTCATAATGTCATGTTTATGTTTGTTTTGAGACCGTATGGTCGAAGAGAAATGACAAATGAACCAACCCAGCAGACCGTAGGACATGGTGGGGTGTATTATTTTTAGGGCCGATATTTTCTAAACCCCCCGCTCTTCCACTAAGGAGGCAGCATTAGCATGGCGCTGCTGTTCATCTAAGGGAGACACCTTACTAATGTCACACTCCATCCAGCTAACAGCAGTACGACTTCGCCCTCATATCCCCATCATAACTTAGTAATTTACACTACAATGATAACTGCTTTTCGTTTAACCACTATCCAACAAACCTCTCTGGTATGGTAGGATCTCGAGGGAACAAGTGTTTTATCAGCATAGGTCTCTGGGTCATTGTGATATGCAAGCCCGACCACCACGTCATGGTAGCAGCTGTCGGTCGGGACAAGAGAAACCAGTGTTTGGAGACTAGATGATACGGGTCAGAACCGATGTCAGCTGCGCAGATGTATACACACACACATTATCTTCATCTTAACGCTATGTCGTATCTCACCATTTTCTCATTCTTCCTTTCTCTCTTTTCGTACTTTGTATGTCTTTTGACTGAATTTTCTTTTCTTCATCTTTCACTTCACTGCCTTTTTACTTGATGTAGTGATGTGAGCTGTGGCAAGTTGGACCGTTATGCAGTAATGCCTGGTCTTATGTTGACTTGGTTGGATTACAACGTTATGGAGTTCTATTTTCCTACATCATGCGCTCCCTTTGTCTTTCTAAGCTTTCTATCTGAACTGTTTGATGTAGTACCGAAGTATTCTATTACAATGACAACAAATCGCGTATATTTCTGTGAAGAAGTTGCTTCCTTTTACATCTTTAAGTACTCGGCGCATTGTTTATATGTTAGGCAGTTATTTTTGTGTCCATTATGATTGCCTATATCCTTCAGATAAACCCTAAAGCAAGAAAAAGGAAATTTGCATAATAATATGGTATTCTTTCATTTCATGAATACTCTTCAGCTGCTACATACAGTCTAAAAGTACAATGGTAATTAGGACATAAGATATTTGAAAATTAGGGAATTACTAATTGTACAAAATAGTAAGGAGAGGGAAATAATTATAAATCAACAAATGAAGAGTTATGTTAATTAAAATGGGGTGAGATCAAATTATAGTCACCAAGAGAGTGAGAGACTAACCACACTCTCCTTCTGTATACAGAGATGAAGTTGACAACGTTTAAACCGATTACTTCTACAAAATGCAGTAATCCATATATTTTCCGTACTTTTATTATTATTATTATTATTATTATTATTATTATTATTATTATTATTATTATTATTATTATTTGAAAAGCACTCGAGGTTTCAACCTGCGTCTATAAGATGTCTGACAATTGTACTGATTACAATTCTACTTTTTCTAAGCACAGATTCTTGGAGGATATGCTCAGATAACCAAATAGATGCTCTCCTGTCAATCCTTTGAATGCACTTGCTACCGCAATTGTATGTGACTTCGTAAATACCTTTAAAGGTCACATCATTATTATTTATTATTTGGCCCTTGGGTTCCTAATGGAACATAGGGCTTCAGTAGCACGTCTCCAGTGAACTCTGTTCTCTGAAATCTTTTGAACCTGGCGCCATGACAACCCACAAGCTCTCATTTCCTCCTAGCACGATCTCCTCCATGTCACCCTCAGCTGGGACGCCCAACTCGTCGCTTCCCATCGGCGTTCCACTCGAGTGCCTGGCCTGACATGTGATGTCCCCAGTCGACCTTCTCAGTGTATGCCCAATCCATCTCCACCTCCTTCTGCATATTTGTTCAGCGATAGGTTCTTGGTTGGTTGGTTCGCTGCCAGGCCAGAGCTCCTTGTTGCTTATTCTTTCTGTCCATCTAATCTTCAGTAATGAGCCAGTGTAGGTAGCAGTTGTTGATGAATGTCTGTAGTTTGTTGGAAATCCCTTTCGTGACGCGCCAAGTCTCTGGGCCATACAGAAGCACTGATTTGACGTTGGTGTTGAAAATCCGGATGTTGTTGTTTATGCTGAGTGCAGAAGATTTCCACACTGGTTTCAGGCTAATGAAGTCCTGTCTTGCTTTTCCGATTCTGGCTGGCTTTGACATCCTCGTCGGTGCCAGTGGCGCCTGTAGTTGAAACAGTGCTTCCTAGATAGGTGAAAGAGGTTACTTCCTTTAAGTTTCTCCTATTGATGGTGATTGGAGCTTGTTGTTGTTGTTGGTGGTGGTGGTGTTGGTTGGGTATCTTCATCACCTCTATCTTCTCTATGTTCACTTGAAGGAAGTTCGATCTTCCCTGATTTACCTCTTCTGCCAACTTGTTAGTTTTCGCCTGTAGATCTTCAAGTTTGTGCGACATTAGACACAAGTCATCACTGGCGAAATCCAAATCTGCTAGGCTCTTTTCCGCAGTCCAGCGTATCCCCCTCTTCTCGCTCCTCACTATTTGTTGCATGATCCAGTGGACCGCAATCAGGAATATCATGGGTGATAGTAGGCAGCCTAAAGGTCACATGGGCAAGGTAATTATCCTATTTTGACTGGTTTACCGAGCATATATACTCATAAAAGTTTAGCTGAAGGGAAGCTCATTCTTAGTGCTCCTTTGATTCTTGTGTCCATTCGCTTGGATTACTGCATCTCCCTTGAATGTAAGGTGTATAAAAACCTGCTTCTTTCTAACAGTGTTTATCTCTCTTGATCTTTTCCACATTTTATGATAAATCTGTAAGGATATCCATTCTCTCGGAGATACTTCTCAATAAAGTTTAATTCATTCTCTAATGTGTTTGCAGAACATAATTTCCTAACTCTGTTGCAAAGTATTTTGACTAGACGATACTTATACCTGGTAGGACAGAAACTGTTCGGTTCGCTGAGTATATCTTCAAGAATTTTTACTTGAAATGAAGTCAAATTTTAATCAATGCAATCGTCAGATACCTCGTAGACATAGAATATCAGGCTGAAACCTTAAGTGCTTTTAAAATAAAACGTCTGGAATAATGCACTTCGCATAATTAATTGCTATAAAACGCTTTCATCCTGATCTCACTCCCTTGGTGAATATGTTTCACTTTAATTACATAACTCCTTATTTATTTATTTGTTATTATTTTCCCTTTCTTACATTTCTTTATAATTAATTCTCTTATACCCTTATATGGATTATCAATGATTTTTCTGTACAACTAAAGACTATTGATTATATATAGCTGAAGAGTATTCATGAGATAAAACGATATCATTTTATTCTACAAATTTCATCCTTCTTGTTTTATCCAAATTTATCAAAGGATCTGTATTTTGTACATACATTTGACATTGCAATACACCTAACTCTGTTGTCGTATCGTTGTTTCTATTTTCTGTAGAATAGAATAGCTACCATAGATGGGATCTAGAGGTTATTGTACATGTGTTCATCAGTCTATATCAACGGATATCAGTAATTGTATTGGTAGTAAATTGTCATAGTGTGGAATAAGATTGTCATGATTTTCAGAGAAAGCGTATAGACCGACGTGTATATATCGGAATGGTTGAAGAGACAAAAAATCTGTTGGGTTATTCCAAATCTAGAAAGGCCTAGAAAATAACCAAGACCACCGTAAATATATATAAACCATTGTAATCTCTAATGTTTTTGATTTAATTTGGGGGGTTTGTGAGGATTTAGTAATTTTCAAGTTGGTATTCATCATGAACTGATATCAGTTAGAGAAATATCGGGAACCTGAGAGCACGAAACAGCTGTTTCGTTCTAGTATGGGACGCCTCAGCAGTGCGCACCCGTGACCTCGCCCCGTCAAGGATTGAACTGACAGAAGTTGGAAGTATGAACCATTGAATTCCGATGCAGTGGTTAGCTCAATGGAACCTGAAAGTCGTTGGTGCGCACTACTGTGGAGTCCCATACTAGGACTGAACAGATGTCCAGTTCTTCTAGGTTTCCAATGCTCCTCCAACTGATGATTGCCAACTTGAAAAATATATTTTTGATGTTGGAGTACACCTTCTGTTATTTTACCGCCCTTTCCATTTACTGAGGAACTAAACGATCACTAAGGTTATTGTTGAAGCATTCATATATATTATTATTATTTGTCCCTTGGGTTCCTAGTGGAATATAGGGCTTCAGTAGCACATCGCCATTTCTTTCTGTTCTCTGCAATCTTTGAACCTGACTCCACAACTGGCTAGAAGCTCTCATTTCTTCCTCATACAATCTCCTTCATGTCACCCTCACCTCGGACGCCTAACTCGTCGTTTTCTATCTGGTTTATTCTTATATATAATTCAGTTTATATCAAGCAGTCTTTACAAGAATAAAAACAAGCGACAATAGGGTTATAACAAACATTTTTCATAGTTGATTTACACATAGATTAAAGATTGTTATTTAACATTATTTATTATATTATTATTATTAGTCCCTTGGGTTCCTAGTGGAACATAGGGCTTCAGTAGCACGCCTCCAGTGACCTCTGTTCTCTGAGATCTTTTGAACCTGGTTCCACGACAGCCCAGAAGCTCTCATTTCCTCCTCGCACGACCTCCTCCATGTCACCCTCGGACGTCCAACTCGTCGCTTCCCATGGGGATTCCACTCGAGGGCCTGACGCGTGATGTCCTCAGTCGGCCTTCTCAGTGTATGCCCAATCCATCTCCACTTCTTCCTGCATATTTGTTGCGTGATAGGTTCTTGGTTGGTTCGTTCCCAGAGTTCCTTGTTGCTTATTTTTTCTGGCCATCTGATCTTCAGCAGCGAGCGTAAGCAGTTGTTGATGAATGTCTGTAGTTTATTGGAAATGCCTTTCGTGACGCGCCAAGTCTCTGAGCCATACAAGAGCACTGACTTGACGTTGGTGTTGAAAATCCGTATCTTGTTCCGCATGCTGAGTGCAGAAGATCTCCACACTGGTTTCAGGCTAATGAATGCCTGTCTTGCTTTTCCGATTCTGACTTTGACGTCCTCGTCCGTCCCGCCTGTAGTTGAAACAGTGCTTCCTAGATAAGTGAAGGAGGTTACTTCCTTCAAGTTTCTCCCGTTGACGGTGATTGGAGTTTGTTGTTGTTGTTGATGGTGGTGGTGCGGTATCTTCATCACTTCTGTCTTCTCTATATTCACCTGAAGTCCCGTCTTAGCTGCCTCCTCTGTCAACTTGTTAGTTTTTGCCTGCAGATCTTCAAGTTTATGTGACATTAGGCATAAGTCATCGGCGAAATCCAAGTCTTCTAGGTTCTTTTCCGTCGTCCAGTGTATCCCCCTCTTCTCGCTGCCTACTGTTTGCTGCATGATCCAGTCCACCACAATTAGGAATATCATGGGGGATAGTAGGCAACCTTGTTTCACTCCTGTCTTCACTTCAAAGGCATCACTGAGCTTCCCATTGTGGATTACTTGGCATGTGGCATCTTCATATAGTTGTTGAATGAGGCGGATAAAGGTTTGCGGTACTCCGTAGTATTGAAGCAGTTTCCAAATTACTTCTCGGTCGACGCTGTCAAAGGCCTTCTCAAAGTCGATGAAGTTGAGGTATAGAGCTGATTGCCATTCTACGCTCTGTTCTATGATGATACGAAGCGTTGCAATTTGGTCAGCACATGATTTGTACTTCCTGAAGCCTGCCTGTTCCGGTCGCAGTTTTGAATCCAGTGCGTCTTTAAGCCTCTCCAGGATGATGCGGCTTAATATTTTACTTGGGGTGGATAGGAGAGTGATTCCTCGCCAGTTCTTGCAAGCACTGAGGTCTCCCTTCTTCGGCAGTTTGACAAGGTAACCCTTCTTCCAATCGTCAGGTACCTTCTCTTCCCTCCACACCTTCTGCAATAGTGGTGTGAGCATGTCCGCTGTTGTCTCTGCATCTGTTCTCAGTGCTTCTGGCGGTATTCCATCTGGTCCTGCTGCTTTCCCGCATTTCAGTAGCTTTATGGCGTTCAGGACTTCCATTTTCGTTGGGGGATTTATGTTCACTTGTAATTCAGCGGCTGCAGGTGGTATTTCTGGACGAAGTGCAGGTGGTGGTCGATTCAAGAGCTTCTTGAAGTGGTCGGCCCATCGTTTCCTCTGTTTCTCTTCTTTTGTAATTAAATTTCCTTCTTCATCTTTTATTGGTTTCATCTGTGTTGGTCTCTTCCCTGATAGCAACCTGGTTATTTGATACAATGTCGTCAGGTCTCTCTTACCTGCAGCCTGTTCTGCTTCACTTGCCAGTGTGTCGTAGAAGTGTCGTTTGTCTTTGCGTGCACTCTTCTTCACTTCTTTATCCAGTGTTTTATACATTGTGCTCAGTTCCTCTTGTCGTTGAGCATCCTTGCACTGGTTTATCTTCTGCTTCACCATCCTCCTCTCCTCTATCAGCTTCCAGGTATCCGTCGAGATCCATTCCTTGTCTTCTTTCTTCTTCCTTCCTAATACTGTTGTGCAGGTTTCTTTCCACATAGCTTTCAAAGACTTCCAGTGTTCTTCTACACAGGTTTCTTCAGGGATGTCCCTCGACGTCTCCCATTTTGTCTTGATGGCTGCTTTGAAGATCTCCTTTGTAGTTTCATCCTTCAGTTTCCGAGTGTTGTACTTGAATTGAGGTCTATCACCAGCTTCCTTGAAGGCTTTTAACTTGATTTCGAAGGTTCCTTGCACTAGATAGTGGTCTGAACCTACATCTGCTCCTCTTCTTGACCTTGTGTTAAGTAGACTGCGTCTCCATTTTCTTGAGATTGAGATAAAGTCGATTTGGTTTTTAGTGTGTCCATCTGGTGAAATCCATGTCGCTTTGTGGATATCCTTGTGCCTGAACACACTGCCTCCAATCACCAAATCGTTGAATGCACAGAATTCTGCAAACAATTCTCCATTCTCATTCATTTCACCTAGCGCCTCTCGACCCATGGTTAGTTCTCTTCCCGTGTTGTCCCCTCCCAGTTTGGCATTCATGTCGCCCATTAGAATTTTGATATCGCCAACTGACGTCTTGTCCAGTGTTGACTGAAGTTGTCTGTAGAATTCCTCCTTTTTCTCTTGCTCTGCATTATTTGTAGGTGCATAACATTGTATGATTGTGACCTTTCTTCCTTTTGAGTTGAATCTTGCTGACATGATCCTGGAGGAGATTGGTTCCCACTGCATGAGAGCCTTCGATGCTCTTGAGGACATCATGATAGCCACTCCCTCAGTGTGCTCGTGGTTGGCGTCTGGGTGACCGGAGTAGATTATTGATTCTCCCGTTGACAGTTTGGAGAGTCCACTCCCATTCCATCTGCTTTCGCAAATCCCAAGCACTTCGATGTTATACCTTCTCATCTCCTTTGCAATCTGGGCTGCCTTACTGGGTTCAAACATCGTGCGGACATTCCATGTCCCCACGTTTACTTTCGCTTTCATCGAGAGAAGACACATCGGCCAATTGGCTTCCCGAAGGCTTTCACCAACTGGCGTCATTTCGCCTCTCCGATTCCAGCGGGGAATAAGTTTGTTTTCATTTTTTATATTTTGTTTGTGCTTTGAAGTTTCTTTAGCGGTTAGATTTGTTTTACGGGGTAGGGTTGCTAGCCCTATGCCCAACCTTCCCTCTTTACCCGGGCTTAGGACCGGCTAGTAACTAGTAAACTAGTTAACCAGGCGAGGTTGTTATTTAACATATTTGTATAATTCTTTTTTCCTTTTTTTTTTCTTCTATCTTTTGTATCAGTTTCAACGTATTCAATAACTGAGCCGAAAGTCAATGTATATCCGGATCAGCAAAGTATGCATACACCACAATAGCTTTAAATCTTTCATATACACATTCATTTTTCGTTTCAAACATAAAATGAAAATTTTCTTTTGTTTTACTTTATCGAATGTCATATTTTACACATAGTTGATTACTGGAATATTATGATCATTTAAAAATGTAGATCATATGTGTATCCTTCTAGTGTGTGTGTGTGTGTGTGTGTGTGTGTGTGTGTGTGTGTGTGTGTGTGCATATGCATCATTGACCACTAAGAATCTGTGATTTTCAATTAATTTTCTTATTTTCAATGAAACCAACTGCACAATTAGTATTCTCCCATTACTTTATTTCTTTCCACTATTACAAAAAGAAGTTATACTAATGAAAATGATAATGATGAACAAAGTGAAAAAGTCGTCATTACTCAAAAAAAAAGGGGGGGGGAAAGGAATTACACTAAGTATTGATCAAATGTTGCAATCGTATCATAAATGTTGTTTTTACAAAAATCATTTGTATTCACCCTTTAGGTACATTCTTCTCTAAGCTTTTTAGAATCCATTCTGTTACTCTATTTAAAATGCTCACCGATCGACTTTTTGAATTGATGACTTCTATGGAATACGCTACAGTATATACTATGTCAATGAATTCTTATTAATAGCTCAGATGACAGTACATAACCATTTTTAATGCCTTTTAATACAATTAGATATTGTTGAATTAGAATTACAACCTCATTTGCCACACTTCATAATCATAGGAAATAAGTCGGTAGACAAAATCAATGTAGAACCTCGCACATATGTACATCACTTCAATTTGCCACACTTAAGAACAAGGGGATATGAAAAGATTCATATCAAAGTAGATAAAGTTATGTAAGAGAATAAACAATCCAAAGATAACGGTTACTGCAAATATTTGAGTATTAGAAGGCGTCAAACAAAGTGAATATATCTGCTACCGAGATTCAGCCATGTCTCTAAGAGTCTTCAACCAATGGTTCCTATCGTCTTGGGTACCCCAACTAGGCAGTCTGCATCTCTTGGCACAACTCAGATCAACAGTAAGAGATTTCATAAACTGTTGCCGAGTTTTAGTCTGGTCACCCTACCGCAGCTTAATCTAACTTATCCTAGCATCGCACGTCGAGGTAGGTGGTGGATTGGGATGCGCAAGGCATGTTCAAGCCACCTCATTCATTGAAGGTTTGTATTCTCATCAGTCGATTTGCTAACCTTACCTAGTACCCTTCGTTTGATCTCTATATCACTCACACTTTGATACCACCAAACGGGAGCAATGCTAGAAAGACGCCTATGATCAAAACCCTGTAACCGTCTCATATCTCAGCTGTATAACATAGTTGGATGTCTCACCAATCGACTCCACAGATGACGCAACTTAGCAAATGCCAAACGGGCACAGATAATAAGAAAATAAAAGTAATGATGCCGTAAGTGATCATCAAGATTTATAGACAGATGTGGTATATATGCACGCACCACTGGTGTTATATTACGAATTGCATGCATTGCTACTTAACAGCTTATTCATTGTGACAAATCATTTAAAACTAAGTTGGATCTACTACTTGGCTTTCACTTTTCAATCGTTATCTACTTCGAACCTGATATTAGTGTGAAAAAAGGATGAAATGAAAAGCGGTTAAAGTAAACAAAGAAATGTGATAAAGCGAAGCTATGTATGTAGCAGCACTGTAATGAACCCTAGGCTATATCACATAAAGTTTCTAACTGTCGATTTCAGAGGTTCTATGAACCCTTACGTTGAAAGTCTACATTTCTCCACATAATTCAGGTCAACAGTGAGCAACTTAGGTTAGTGTCGTGTTTTCGTTTGAATGAGCACCCTTAACCTTTTTTCAATCGAAATTCAGCTGGTGTGGTGCGTCAGAGTTGACACATTTGATTTACATAATAAGTGTCTGAGTTGTATCAATTGGTTACCTCTTAATACACAAGACCATTTATTTATCCCCTGTGTTACTGACGAATAACTTACTGGCGGAGAGATTTCTTCTGGTTATCTATCATCAGCCCTCTATATTTTCTGCATTTCCTCCTATTGTCGTTTTTTTCTTTTACAAGCATTGTGCTTTTTGCAGATTCTGTGGCCTACTGTGTCACTCTTACCAACCATCTAGGCCGTCGAAATCTTTAACTTTGTTCCGTCTTCCGAACTTTGTGTCCAGTGGAACGACGTACTCCACTTCCAAGTCTCTGTCACTAAATGTTGCTGACCTGCCTTATTTTTCTGAAGCCCGCATTTCACAACTCAACAGCTATGCGCTGACTTGTGTACTAATCAATAATTGTATATTCCAAAGCATATGTATCTTGCTTTACTCATGATACTGCATGGTTTATCCAGCTTCTGAGTTGAACATATTGGAACTTATGACTCTGGTTAGACTTTATGGGCCAAACCAAGTCAGCCACTGATCTATTTGCGACGCACATGTGAGACGAGAATGTGGCTATTCACTTTATATCGCCTAGCTGATAAAGTTAGTTTTTAAGCTCCTTCGTGTGAGTCTCAAAAGCCTTCATAGGTAGCTTGCATAACTTTCTCGTTGTAACAGCTAGAAGAAATCTCCCAGAAATATTAAGTGGGTCTTTAGAAGAGAAATAAACTGTGATAAAGCAATGCTTATTTCTTTTCTTTTGCAGCCGTAATTCGGGTAGTACAACTGTTGAGTTTTACTGGTAGCTAACACTCTTATTTCTGAAGGTAAAAACATCGGATCAGTCAGTGGTTTGGATACTTAGATCAGGAAACTAAACCAAGAAAAGGGTGTGCAATAACGCATCGGACTCTTCTTTTTTTCAGGAGTCTGATATGTCTTCGTGAGGTTTCAACCGTTATTATTATTATTTTTCCCTTGGGTTCCTAGTGGAACATAAGGCTTCAGTAGCACGCCTCGATTCCGCTCTCTTCTCTCTAGTCCACTCAACCTGGCTCCACGACTGCCCACAAGCTTTCATTTCTTCCTCTATGTCACCCTCGGACGCCGAACTCGTTACTTCCCATTTGAGTTCCACTCGAGAGCCTGTCCTAAGGCCTAATGTCCTCAAACGGTCTTCTCAGTGTATGTCCAATCCATCTCCACTGCATATTTGTTGGGCGATGGGTTCTCTGTTGGTTCGTTGCCTGCTTGCCAGCCAGAGTTCCTTGTTCCTTATTCTTTCTCGCCTTCTCATCTGACCGCATCTTCAGTATGGAGTGAGCGTAGGCGGCAGAGCTGTTAATAGATGTCTGTAGTTTGTTGGAAATGCTTTTCGTGACAGACCAAGTTTCTGAACCATATAGCAACACTGACTTGACTGACATTGGTGTTGAAAATCCGGATGTTGTTGTTCACGCTTTGTGCTGAGTGGAGTGCAGTAGATCTCCACACTGGTTTCAGGTTAATGAAGGAAGGCCTATCTCGCTGTCTTTCCGATGCTGGCTGGCTGGCTTTGACATCTTCATCTGTTCCGCCTATAGTTGAGACGATGTTGCCCAGGTAGGTGGATAGGTGAAAGAGACTACTTCCTTTAGGTTTCTCCCGTTGATGGTGATTGGAGCTTGTTGTTGTTGTTGGTTGGGTATCTTCATCACCTCTATCTTCTTTACGTTCACTTGAAGAAAGTTCGATCTTCCCTGTTTTGTCCCTTCTGTTAAGTTGTTAGTTTTTGCCTGTAGATCTCCGAGTTTGTGCGATACTAGACACAAGTCATCACTGGCGAAATCCAAGTCTTCTAGGATCTTTTCCGCAGTCCAGCGTATCCCCCTCTTCTCGCTCCTCACTGTTTGTTGCATGATGCAGTCGAGTCCAGTTGAGCAGAACCAGGAAGATTATCGGTGGTAGTAGGTGGAAGCCTTGTCTTACTCCTGTCTTCACTTGAAAGGCGTCACTGAGCTTTCCGTTGTGGATCACTTGGCCGTTGATATGCTGCTATTCTCTGTTTTGTTAGATAGCGTGAAAAAGTAGAAAACTGAGATGAAGGCTGTATATTAACTAAGCCACCGATAGCGTAGCTCACGTGAACGAAAGCCAATTACACTGAAACGAAGCAAACCAAGATATCCGTGTATGAGCCTATATGTCAACAGTCGATCAACTCGGTGCAAACCAGTCAACAATTGGAAATAACAAGTCTTAGTATCAAAAACATACACAGCTCCAGTTTCAATTATGAATAATATGAATGTTCATCGGGTTGGATACATGCGACGGAGACATCTTCATGGTATATTTGGAATATTTTGCTGGTTAAAATAATCATCTTTTGCAATACCACTTGAATAATAACTTGTTCATGATCAACATTAACTTCATATACAAGAAAACACACTGACTTGGTTACCACCAGTTCTTAAATAATTATGCATGCAGATCACATTGCTGTTGACCGTCTCCTTTTTACTGTATGTACTTGATACCTTTCTACTCATTGATGAGATTGCTTGTGTGTTTATACCGTATTAAACTCAAGTAGCCTGCAAGCTTATAGTTACTATAAAACCTGTATGTAACCATGTGACAGAGCAATTATCGGATTAGCTGAGATGTGAAAGTTAAGGATAGCCACGTCAGACTGATCTGAATCGTCTCTCGTTTATGAGAAATGAGAAGAACACTAATCATTATGTCCTAGGACTTATTTTTCCTGACCATTCGACTAGTTCTTAGGACCAGTGATCCACCGAAAACTGGAAAGATATAAAACATGAATGAGTATGTATTGCTTAGACCTTAAGAAGGTTTTGAAACGAACGTGTATGTATTAGCATGTGGTATTTGCTATTTACCTTGACACGATGACGTCATTTTTATCATCGATTGGGAGTGTTGTGGTCAGTAGCTAATGAAGCTTTTTGCTAATAACCATATGATGTTTTGTGTGGAGATCTCATCTGGAGTTGTGGGTCATTGGTTTCAGTACCTGGCCTACATTCAACCAGTGGGTCACCAGTTCTAACACCGCCCCACCTACGGTAGTTTAGGCAGCCAGTTGGTATCAGTAGTCTTGATACAACAGATGCTGGTCATTGCCTACTGCGTACCAGGTTACTGAAAGGATTTCGTTTGGCTCAGTTGGTTCGGGCATCGTGCTAATAACGCGAATGTCGAGGGTTCGATGCTCCCTAAAGCCAATGACTGGTCACTTCGTCGGGAATTCATCTGACCTTATTCATCATCACTGTATGAAGTCCTTGACTGTTGTTTTGCACCATGTAGGGAGATGCACAGTAACTAGTTGGGATTCACGTTACAACAGAAACCACTAGTTGGAGACTAGATAATATGGTTTAGAATCGATCTCATTGGTGCAGATGTATCCACACTTTATCTTCATCTTAACCGCTATCCTGGATTCAGCATTTTCTCGTCCCTCCTTCCTCTCTTTTACTGATTTCTGCTGCTTCTGACCAATTTTTCACTCTTTCTTGATTTCATAATTTTGTTACTTGATATCGTGTGCTGATGATGTGTGGCAGTTTGGACCGTTATGCAGTAATGCCCGGTCCTGAGATGGTATTGATGATTATGTTTCCTCCAAGTGCATCCATCATCATCACAGCTTTTCCACTTCTTTTTATAGGTATATTAATGATAGTAACTGTGCCTACCTTTGACCTCTCACGCATTAAGAGGATTTGTCGACTAGCGTAGTATTAAAGTGACTATATGCTGTCAAATGAAGATTTAAGGTCCTCAAGACACTGGAAGTTTGATATGCTTTCCTACTGCATGCTATCAAGAAGCCACGGATTAAAAATGCAAAATGATACTACTATTGATCACTAGGCCAAAAATAAATCAAGGCATATATAAAGTTTGCTATAAATCTGATTTATACTGTGAGAATTCTTGCCTGTTGGCAGATAATTAACTGCAAGGAACTGGATAATGTCTCTAGGTTTATATGAGTCACCAGCTGTGATACTGTTGTGCAAGAGGTGATTACCGTGACTCAGTGTCATTGGCTTTTGAAGTGATGGGCTCTAAGTTCGAGTCCCAATCAGGATAAAAGGCGTATATTGAATTCTGCTGCTATTCAACCATGTATATCATATGCGGACTCACCTACTTCCTTCACGATGTTTAATAGATTATCTTCTAAATCTTACAGTTTCCTTCCTCTCAAATGTGTGATTATGCGACTGAGCTTGTCGATGCAGACGGCTGTTCAACTCTTGCTTGACTCAGACACATCTTATGGTATTTACGATACCCCAGTCTTGTCCATATGGATGTAGGGTCGTATCTTAGTGATGTAGATAAGTGACATTCACTTCACTGTGACTAGATTTCAGAAAAGTCACATTCAATACAAATCAGGTTGCTTCGTGTAAAATCTTAGAGTTGCAGGTGTAACCTTTCGGTGAAACGACCAATTCACGAACTTTGACCTTCATGAAAACTGCTGTGGATGACAGTGGGAGTATAATTTATCTCTGTTTTTCGCTATAACATTGATTAGAGAAGAATATTGGCCTATATTTTCGGATGTAGACTTGTGAAAACGGTCAGAGAAATATGATGTGGAGTAAAACATTCAGAATTCCCCAATCAACTGAAATTGCTTCGAATCAGGTTCCTTTTAGACTTAACTCAGGTTTGGAATGAATAATTTACAAATTGAACGGTCCATGTCGACATTTCTTGCACCTTAGTAGTTTTTCAGCTGCCCAACTGTGATATCAACAAAATGTCCTCTGGCAACCACTCGACCGAGATCATAATGTGTGATCTCCGACACAAAAGTGACATAAAATAGAGAAAGATACTACTCTTGAACAACTTGAGTAGGTAGAGACCACTCACACTGATTTATAGTACTGCGCTAGCCAAACCAGAATGATCTAAACACCAGACGGCAGTTTCACTCGTCTGGGGCTGAGCACATCAGCGGTGTACCTAGATAACTTCAGCTCACATATTCGAATTAGTTCAGATTACGTGAATCTGGCTAGCTGACTTGTATGGATACGTGTTTAGATCACTCTGATCTGGATGGCGTAATACTACACATCACTCTGAGTAGTTTCTAACTACTCAGTGTGTTCAGTAGTAGTATCTTAACTCAGTCTTTTCCAGAATGGGATGATTTGGGTAGTGTATGTACGAATGAAGATAACTGTGGAAAAATATAGACACTGTTGTTAACGGAACATGTACGCGAATGCCGGGGTGCAGCTCTATAAAGAGTAGATTCTACAGGATAATTCTTCAAAAGATTTCTGCTCTTTAAAGTAGTTTCTAGAAGTATGTGGTAGGAGTCAGTTATCTGTTTATAAAGCAACATCTCTGAGATCATTCGATCACTTCCTCATTGGATAATATAACCATTCACATGCTTTTCAAGTTTCGAATAGTTATCTCTACTCTACGCAAAAATCTCGATATAAAATCATGCATTGTTTAAATAGCATTGCTGAGGCTGGCATTCTTCATGAGATAAATGATTGCTGGAAACTTTAAACTATTCTCATTTATCATGCCTCATCAAATCAAATAATGGGAACATGACGAGTAGAATACCAAGAAACATGCTGGAATCTTGTCTCTTCACTTATGTTAAACAATCTTTCAGAATCGAAACACTTTTATGCAAGAGTTCAGTGAACTTTTTCACGCGATTACAAGAATGGTGAATTGTGCGGCGTACTCTCATTGAGAAAGTGGACTATGCTGTAGGTAGAAAACTTTGAACCTCGTCTCATCCAAACAAACACCTGTTGTAATTAAGGCTTATTATTTCCTGTAGTCTATTGGTTTGCACTAAATTGATGAGCCTTTGTTGGCATATGGACCCCTCTATGCATGCTAACGAAGTGAAAACGGTGCTTGTTTGTCGCAATTTTGCTCTGACAATCACTTGTTTCCCATCGGGGCTAACTTTAGGCATAAAGAGAAGCAGTGTCACATTACGTCCAGACATTAAACCAACGATGGACACGGATAGATCACATTGTTATAAGCCATTGTTGGAAAGAATCGGTGAATGTTTGCAGCTCTTTCTGTGGTACCAGTTTTGATACAAATCACGCGCTAGTACGAGTCGGTATATGTCTGCGCCTTAATGTTCATAGGAAAGGTGAAAACGTAAACTCCGAATTTAAGGAAGAAATAGCCGAGCTTATCCTGATGAAACCTGGAGTGGTAACGACAGTTGATAACCTACATCCAAAGGTTAGCAAACGTCAATGGATTTCCACGATGTCATTCGAACTGATTAATGTAAGAAGACTGGCTCTGACCACGACGAATAGCGAATGCAGCTTAAATGTAAGTTGACCAAGAGACTTTGCAATTATCACGAGCAGTGGTGGGTAGCGAAAACGAGAGAGATGCAGAAGGCATCCACGTTGGGTAACACTCGGCAACTATTTATGCTTACAAGGAATGCCGCCAAAAAAAAGAAGTTGGGAGAGAAACCATCACCTAAAAGGATGGAACATTGATAACCTCTCAGGAGAGGCAACTAGAACGTTGGACACTTTGAAGCCCAGTTCAACTGGCCCTCAGCAACGTTTCAGTTTCCCCACATCCGTGTAAGAGTACACCTTGAGCACTATGGTAGAATTTAATTCCATTTTGGTTGGTTAATTAGATGCATCACACAAATTTGGACAGAAATGAAGAACGAAATGGTAGCCTAACCAGGTAGGAGATCATGTGAAGTCACAGTAATGCCAATGCAGGACCAGGATCAGAAAAACTGACCCCACAAGGACAAGGCCAATATGAAATCACGAGATGTGGCCTAGCTCATACGATCAAAAGAGATAATTTTAAAAAACATTAACACCATTCAACTTCAGAAGTAGGTTCCAATGTGACTAGAAAAAGAGTAAAAAGCTTAACAGAAGAAGAAACTCAAAACACCTACTTGCTGCTCTGTTGGACTTCTCTTTAATGTCTGTACAGAGGTTGAAATTGATAAAGTCTCCCTAGTTCCCAAAACACAGAATTCAGTTTACTTGATAATAAACAGTTTGCATGTTAAAGGTGAAAAATGTTGTCCTAGGTGTACAAAATGGCCTTACTTCAAATATGTTTTTGCATAGCTTTCAGCACTTTGGCTTTGGACAATTATTGAGTGGGTGTGACTGAACTTTCATCCATTCCAACACAGATTTAAGAAGAAAGTGAATGAATGCTCAACGATTTATTCTGCTGTATAAAACGCATTTTATTACGTTCTTATCTGTTGCTCATAAACTTTTTGTGTGGGAGTCTCAGTCAATTAACATCAACATGGCACCTGACACATTATTGCGTGATGGTTCAAGTTATCACACCTCGCATCAACAAATCGAAACATAAGGCAGCAGGAGAGAAGACAGATAAATAGTAGTAGTAAGTAATACGGAGAGAAGAATAGGCGGTAAAACAAATTGCGAAGTGGGATATAGCAATTGGGGAAAAGATAATATGTGGATACATCTGCGCCCTCGTAATCGATTCTGATCACTGTCACCGAGTGTCCTCGACCACTTTAGTGATCTCTGCATTAGTGAACATCAGACTGAGCTTTCCAAGGCTATATTCACAACCCCTGGATCCATTAATTATTGACTCATTATATTGCCCAGTAAAGACAGAAACAGCAGAATATTACAAAACATATGTAAATAAGTTATGTAGTGAAGTCAATCATATGCAACTGATGTGAGTCAGGTAATGTATCCGTGAATCTAGGAGAAAAGGAAAGGTTTGAGATAGCTGAAAAATTGGTGCAAATACATGTTAGGCTGCCATACTGTTCGCTATGAAACAACCAGACCCATCAACCGAACAAATGCCATTCAACTGACCATATGCTTATGGCATGTGGGGGTTGGCGGGGGGACTGCATGTTAGTATAAATACTAAGTAGTTCTCCAGACGCATGAAGCTTTTAAGTGTTTACAGATGGCGACATTATGGCTATGACTTTTCATCAATAGACAATATTTTTAGGCTACTTCGTCCACAAGTTCATGCTTCCGACCCGGAGATAATTTTTCTGCACTGAGATAAGTAATAGTTTAGTGAATCCTGGACGTCTACTAGTGACCTTTAACTCTTCATGTTCTCAGCCACAATGTCAAAGATCATTACACAGGCTTTTTCTGTGCTTCTAAAAATCGGCAAGTTTTCTTATCTTGAAACTTGGGGTTTAGTTCTACAAGTGTAACATTAAAATCACAGTTGCTTATTGGACTCGCACGGTGAGTGGTGTGGTGGTTACCTTACTAATTACTAACATGTTTTTCTAACCCGCTATAGGATAATTTAAAGTATATCAAACTATGACTCACCTCTTCTGAAAGTATCCATTCTAACTATTGGTATTTTGAACGGTACACACAACCCATGCTCTACCTGAAGGTATCTTATTGTGCTAGTAAACCTCAGATCAAATATAGAAATACCTAACGTTGATGCACAATTAACAAGGTGGTGTTGTAATTACAAGAATCTAGACAAATAGCTATTGCACCCTTAAAATGTTAAGCAAACTTGGAGAGTCAAGTAATCACTTTTGTTTGCATAGTCTAAGTTAAGTTGCCCAACCATTTTTGCATTGTATATTTCTTTGTAGTTTTAAAACTACAACTGTTTTTTTCAGTAGGGCATATACGCTTTTCAGTTCTCGGTAACTTTAAATAAGACAGGTAAAAAACCATACGAAACAGTCTGTTCGATGGTGTGACTAACTGTACAAACTTTCCTGATGAAATGAAAAAAGTCACCCATAATGAATTGTAGCGACAAATAATTTCCTAGAATCAATAGCCTACGGTTAAATGACATTCAACATAGATGCTGATCTTGGTAGTTTTAACGGACGTGCTAAGCTGAAGGCACACATTTAAGCATCCACGCCATTAACCACGTTGTCGTGTTACGTTGCGTTACTCGTTTACGATACTCTTGCCAGACAGTCGGAAAGCAGTGGTTTAGGCACGGTTTATCAATTATACCATTTCAACTGGCTACTTTACTGTGTTCTTTCTTGATCTTGTATGATGAACCTTTTCATCTGTCAAGTTCGTGTATCATCGATTCCTAAAGAATGAATTATCACTTTCATTTGAGGACTATTGATAAAACTCCACTAAATCTGAAATAAATGTGATGTGTACAAATCTTGTCAAATTGATCTTGGTGACTAGCAGAGGAATCCAAGATATGCGTTTCGTCCTATTCCGGACTTGTCAGCTGGATGTAGCTGCACCCCAGTAAGCGACGTTGTCTCCTCTGGGGCTCGAACCCAGTACCCATCGCTTCGAACGCTACAGCCACTAGGGCACGATAGCCACCTCTTGTGCAACCGGCATCTGTTGTTGTTAAGATACTGGCGTCTGAAGCGAGCCCCAGTGGGAATGACATCACTCTATGAGAGGCAACTGACGAATCCCAAATAAGACGAAATCCGCATCCTGGATTCCAATGTTAGCCACTATCCACCATTACTATGTTCACAATAATTAAAATTTTAATCCTACTAATTTTACCGGAAATACTAATAAAAACCTAAAATTCTGATCATTGTATGTAAGCATTTATTGTTAAGAAATCGATTCATCCCACAATGTACAAACTATTTATGGATTGAATAAGTACTTGTATGCAGCAGTCGCAAATTCTTCATTCATCTTTCCTTTCGTGAAAGTTGTAACAACATTATAAGAAAGTGATCACATATGTGAATGACATGACAGACAAATGAGATAAGCACATAAATTGTTAATGTTAGATAACTGACTTACTATGAAGTGTTCACTGAAGGTAAATAATATGCCCGAGAAAAATTTCTCTGAAACCCAGTTGCACGTCTATATGACTGCAATATTTCAAGGTTGATAATCGGTGAATATCGAACCACAGAAACAAGATTAAAGCGCAGAAGTGATTTCAACTTTCATAATTGAATAAATATATCTATGTACTGGTATAGGAGTAAGACAAGGCTGCCACCTACTATCACCGATAATCTTCCTGGTTCTGCTCAACTGGACTCGACTGCATCATGCAACAAACAGTGAGGAGCGAGAAGAGGGGGATACGCTGGACTGCAGAAAAGATCCTAGAAGACTTGGATTTCCCCAGTGATGACTTGTGTCTAATATCGCACAAACTCGGAGATCTACAGGCAAAAACTAACAACTTAACAGAAGAGACAAAACAGGGAAGATCGAACTTCCTTCAAGTGAACCTAGAGAAGATACAGGTGATGAAGATACCCAACCAACAACAAGCTCTAATCACCATCAACGGGAGAAACCTAAAGGAAGTAGTCTCTTTCACCTATCCACCTACCTGGGCAACATCGTCTCAACTATAGGCGGAACAGATGAAGATGTCAAAGCCAGCCAGCCAGCATCGGAAAGACAGCGAGATAGGCCTTCCTTCATTAACCTGAAACCAGTGTGGAGATCTACTGCACTCCACTCAGCACAAAGCGTGAACAACAACATCCGGATTTTCAACACCAATGTCAGTCAAGTCAGTGTTGCTATATGGTTCAGAAACTTGGTCTGTCACGAAAAGCATTTCCAACAAACTACAGACATCTATTAACAGCTCTGCCGCCTACGCTCACTCCATACTGAAGATGCGGTCAGATGAGAAGGCGAGAAAGAATAAGGAACAAGGAACTCTGGCTGGCTGGCAACGAACCAACAGAGAACCCATCGCCCAACAAATATGCACTGGAAGAAAGTGGAGATGGATTGCATTGGGCATACACTGAGAAAACCGATTGGAAACACCATACCCCAGGCACTTGAGTGGAATCGAAATGGGAAACGACGAGTTAGGCGTCCGAGGTGAGGGTGACATGGAGGAGATGGTGTGAGGAAGAAATGAAAGCTTGTGGGCAGTCGTGGAGCCAGGTTGAGTGGACTGGAGAGAAGAGAGTGGAATGGAGACGTGCTACTGAAGCCTTATGTTCCACTAGGAACCCCAGGGAAAAATAATAATAATGTACTGGTATATCATAGCATCATCTTATTTGCTTCAGATGTCATTAAAGCTTACTAATCAGAATTCGACACAAACAATTAATCAGTTCAAGTTGAGACTATGATAAATCCATGCAAATACTAAGTAAATCGGTTTATGATATGTTCGATGAGACAAGATAGAATCAACGTAGAACCTTGCACAAAACTGCATCGGTTGTCACACTTCAAACTAACATGCAAGCAATAAGTGGATACATTGAGACTGACATTAAAGTAGACAAAAGTGTACAGGAAGAGAAGGAATTTAAAAGTCAAGGTTAGCCAAAATATTCAACCTTTCGAAGACGTCAAACAGTAAGTATGTCTGCATCATTGTGACCGACTACCAGCCAAGTCACCAAGAGTCTCCAAACGCTAATTTTTATCATCCTGGGTACCCCAACCAGGTAGTCTACACTGGTCAGAACCGACAGCCAGAGGCTTCATGCAACATCTTGTTCTAGCCATGACGAGCCTTTTTCCAAACTAATTCAACTTCCGATAACATTGCATTTCAGTCATTCCACTGCCCTTCTAAAGTAATGAAATCCTATTGTTAATATTATTATTATTATTATTGTTACTAGAACACCAACGTGGTACAGCAAGGGCACCAAGAAATGCGCCACATAAAAAATATAACAACATTGTGAAGACATAAAGTGAAGGGAAGTGGATAAGTCAAAAAGAAAAACACAATAAGAATATAAATGAAATATATTTTGTAAAATCCCAATGGAATCAGATCAAATTTTGATCCTGAAGTTTACAAAACAATAAGAATAGAATGATTAGAATGGCAGTTCAGTAAGATAGATTCGAAACGAAACATTCATTAATTTTCAGCAGCAGAAGATAGAAGCAAGCTATAGCATGATCCCCACTGTTTTTGATTTGCAGCCGTATCTGATAACGTCTCAAGCTACTGAGTTGCATGATCTCCCCAACAACATCTATGGAGTCATGACGCACCAACACATGCTAACCCGATGCAACTATCCTTCATCCCACGGTGCCAAATCATACACTGACCACACCGCCGCTTCTGCCATCCAGTCCTAGGGCTAGCAAACAGTGAATGGTATAGAAGCCGTTAGGATGACATGCATGACGGATGTACAAACCCTCGAAGCCGGTATTTCAAGATGACTTCACCCAGTGAATGACGTTCTCCATGACGCCCAAACACACGCTGTCGTATCTCAGAATTACTTACATAGTGTTGACGCCGTATACGAGCAATCCTACGGAGAAAACGATGATCGAACACGCAGAGTCGTCGCATGTCCTCAGCTCGGAAGTCAGGTTTTTTAGGCGTAGAGCAGAAGTGCTCGCATTGAAGCGTTGTAAACCCGACCGTTGACGATCAGACTAACGTCGCGACTTCGCCAAAGGTGACTCAGATTAACGTAGGCTACTCTGGATTTGATATGCTGTTGGAAATTTCACCACTCATACCTTCATCAGAACTTACACAACTACCCAGATACAAGAACTTTTCGACTGCTTTTAACGGCTCACCGTGGAGGGTGAGCTCAGGCACAAGATCATTTCAATCTTGCAAGAGTATTTTGCACTTTAATGGTGCAGAGCATATACTATACTTACGAACACTTGTACTTAGCAGCACCTCATCAGTGGGTCTTCACATCTTACACTAAAAGTAGGCTATTTTCATACTGATGATGATGTGACAGAATCTTTGTAATACATATAAACTATTAAATATTTCTTCGGACATCGATTAACTGTAATTCAATTTATTAGTACTCATTACAAGCTGACATTCCGACAAACCACTAAGTGAATAAAGCAATCGAAGGAAAACAACACGGTCAGGGAAACGATTCTGCACGACAGCTGATTTTCCTACTAGTTTACTGTATTATTCATGATATTGTAGTGCACCGTCCTGGCACCAAAATCCAACTAGGGCTAAAATAAATAGATTAAATCTAATTAACTAAATAAACCTTTAGCTTATCTCCGGATCTATAAGGTGTTTTAAGCTTTGTTTTAACGAGCAGGCTTCGACTGATTAACACATACATCCTCAGAGTCTCGAGTTCAGTCATACTAGCCAGATAAGTTGAATTAACTTTTCCCCTATTCATTACTATTACATTTATTCTAATTAAATATACTGCTTCTTTGAATACATTCCTGAATACGCGTCTTTTTGGTTTGTGTTTTGTTATCAGTACTTACACGTTAGGTAAGGTACTAATTAAGCAGGTAATAGAGCACATCAAGTTAAACAGGGTTGATCAAACGTTGTGTAATAGTAAAACAACTAGTACTCCTACAATATTATGAATAGTATGTGTTAAAAATCCATTAAGCAATATAGATAGGACATAAAGTTAGTATATTTACGCAGTTCCTAATATTTATACAGTATTAATCACATTACTATGTATAATATAAAGTGAGCCAGTCAGATGAATGTGATGCCTTAAAATCTCAAAAAGATAAAAAATTATTTCCTTTCTAACATACACTTTGTGCTCTATACAATGTTTAAAAGTTAGTTGACACATAAAAAGAAACTAACAAAACAGTCCTATAAGTTTAGCTTGAATACTTAAACATTTTTCTTGTTATTGTGGAAGTAAGTAAGCATCATTACCTAATACACGTGTACATTAGTTCTTTTAATTCTCCTAGAGTTCAAAAACTAAGCGTATATGAATTATAACCAAGTTCTATTTGAGAATGAGACAAGAATGGATATAATAACACAGAACGAAAAAAAAAAAAAGATTACTGATGAATATAGTAGAAGTTCTCAACTGATTCAAATGGATCATTTTAGGAATTATCGACAGTTTGTTGTGAATTGCGTAAAACAGATCTATTTTGTAACTGTTCAAATGGTGTAATAGACATTTTATTCAATGTACTATCACAATCATGATGAAGGAATGGATGAGATAAAGGAAGAGTTGAAAGATAAAATACAACTGGTAGAAATCCTAGTAATAAACACCAATTGTATGTTGAAAAAAAAGATAATAATGCATATATAATGCATGATATATTTATGCATATATGTAGTAAATAATTTCCTGGATGATGGACAATATCTTTTAACAGAATATATGGACTATAGATAGGTCGAATTACAGCATCTGAATAATGAATTGAATAATCGAAAATTAAAGGAAATTTATACAATGAATCAAATAAACTAAGAAAAATTAAAAATATGGAAAAACATAGTATAATATCCCTCCAAAAGCAAGAGTGAAAATACAAATCACTGGGTAAGCGTATAGAGCTAAGTAAAGATATTTAAACCATTTATAATCATTAAATATTACAATAAACAATAGTGGATAAACTATAAGACATATGAAAGCACTAATAAAATAATAGACTACAGGCATTGATGTTAATGGGAAGTTAACTTCATAAGAACATCCAGAAGCTGCTAAGAAAGGTGCATAGAAATCGTCTATTCTTTCTACAGGACAATGATATAAAGAAAGTGAACCAAAGGGAGGGAATAAAATTATTGTCATTAAACTTGTGCATATATGAACGGAGATACAAACGAAAGAGAAAATCCAAGACTTTTGATCAAGTCCTACTGAATTTGAATATATATCATGTATATTTGCTTGAATTTCACTAACAGTTTTTTCTTGCCTTTTGATAAATATTTTTGACGATTTAGCTATTGTTGGCAATGTAGACAACAGAAATAATACAGGTAGAATAGCTAAAAATCCAAGATATAACCAATCATGAAATGACAATGAAGTTAGGCAAACTTCACAAAAACCATATTGTTTACTAGGCCTTGATAATACTCTTGACCCCCAAAAACATGCAGTACATGAACTAATGTTTGATATACGACCACAGTATTTCCCTGCACATTGTGAAAACAATCTTAGGCTATTGTTAGTGTCATCTGAATTCATTAGCATTCAATTTACTTACACCTGTTAGAAAGAAAAAAAGAATAAACGTATTCTAAAAGATGACCGAAACAATGTGTTCATGTTCAATTCAAAAGAATATGTAACTGAGCTTTTAACTTTTTGCAATGATCTCAGGTGATTACTTCAAACGTTAATATAACTGTGAATTACAAAGATAAAGTCAAGTTGTTTAGTCCCGACGGAAGTTTCAACTGATTCTGAACAGAGGACGAGTATACTACGCTGCATTTCCTTCTATCCTGTTTGTACGGCTGCAAGACAAGTGTCTTTTCAACACTGTTCGGCTTTGATGGAATCATTGTGTGAGCGATATCGAGGACGGGCGAGTGATATTAGGCAATATAAGCAAGTAGACTGATACGTCTGTGAACCTTAGTTGACTGGGATTGCTTGGACATATACTGCGCATGCCGAGCCACCCACCGCCTACCTCGAAGTCCTATGCTAGCGAGTTTGATTAGGTTGGAAGAGGATTCAGGGTGGCCAGACCAAGACCTGGCACCAGACGATTAAGTCTCTTAATGTTGGTCTGAGTCATGTAGGGAGATATAGACTGATTGGTTGTGGTCTCGAAAGCGAAAGGAATCACGAGATGAGAACACTTGGTGAGATGGCTGAAAACCTGTGACAATAGCGCAGGTGTATTCACTCTTTGACATCTAAAGCTTGAATATCCACACTAACCGTTATCTTCAGATTGTTTATTCTCTAACACAACTCTATCTACTTCGACATAACTCCTTTTATAACCATCTGTTCTTCTTGTACTGCCGTGAAGTGTAGCAACTTGAGTCGATGCCCTCTTGTGCGAGGTTCTGAGCTGATTTTGTCCGCCGGTGTCACACCTTTTCGCATACATTTACAAGAGTGTTACAAGTGGAAAAACGGCACCTGTTTTTATATGACGGAAAAAACAAAATTACGGTCAATCTAATTTTTGAGTATGCATGAAAGATACTTCAAAAGATCTTTTTCAAGTATATAAAAAGAATCTGAATTTAAGGGCAAATATTCCAGTATATGGTAAAATAGGAGTCACGTGAATGTAGACTATTCTTCCAGGTTAATTCTCGCGAGGTTCTACAGTTATAAAATAGAATTCTTTATCAAAAACTAATATTTGATTATCTCCCTGAAGAAGCTACGACCAGACTTCCATGTGAAGCGTTAGAATTATTAAACGTTCGCTTGACCATAGAACCCGTCGTTCAGCAGTTTGAAATTCTCAGTAACTTTATTTTAGCTCGTTTGATCCACAGCTTATTAACTAACTCAATCCCAATCCTCCGTCTACGAAACCGTCAAAGTTGGAGCCTATATGGTCCAGGCTCACCATAATAACCTAGCGAAATGGTTAGGTAGGAACAACTCCCCGGTCAATAATCGTTCTTTCCCCGCTATAGCTAAGTTAGCAAATAGTAGTTACCTACTAGAAAGCCATATTGTTCCTCTACTAATAGACCAATATTTTCACATAATTCGGTAGAACTTAACTTTAATGATAGCCAATCACGTTCAAGTATACATCAACTAATCAGAACCAAGAATATGAAGGACATAATCATTAAGAAAAACGGTACTTTATTTAGAATTTGTAAATCTGCTTAACTTCAAAAATAAAGATATCTAGACTTCAAATAGGTTTGCGATCTTTGGAACCATAGTACCGTCTGCATTGCGACTAATCCACATGAGACAATATCATTATATAACATTGGGGAAGCTTCCCTTTAATGCCGTTAAAGGCTCGAAGACGACTCTACATACGTTCAAAGTCGATTATGTGCACTCTAGTTGTCCGGTCAACAAAGTACTTCTTGTGAACAATAGCATGATGGGGGTAATCTATTTCAGACAGAGGCATACGTAACTTCCAAGCATATGTTTATATTATGGTACCCAGTACCACGCACTTCTCTATTACTACTAGGATAGACTTTTGTGATTGTTTCATTATCCACTGAAAATGTCCTTTCTTCATATTTCAGTTGCACATACCAAAACTCTGTGGTTTGCCAAGACATATGTGTAAGTATATATTGGGTACGTAAGAACCCACCCAGTCCTGTTTAAGTCATCCTTCTAGGTTATATTTAGGTTTTCGAACAAGATATTTATCTATTTTATATTACCTAGCACACCAAATGCCAAACACAACCTACAAAGCAATCTTTGGCATAATTCACTTAAGATTTCAGATTTGTTGTTTGAGGATGACTGGCTATGAGCCTACCGTATTAATCCTTTTCCAGTAGATTTCTGTGCTTTTCAATCCCCTTTTGAACGAGTTACTTGATAATGAGGACCCCACTTCTTCTGGGAGTCGGTTCCAGACGTTGGTTACTCAACTATGTTCGTTCTTTGCTTTTGCAGCCTCCTACTATGTCCTCTGAGGTATTCCGACCTAGTGGGAAGGAAAAGAGAAGATAGATCAGGTCCGGAGTCATTTCTTAGAATTCTGTATAACATGATTAGATCTTCCCTCTGTCTGCGATAGGATACAGTGAAGAGGTTCAGCTCCTCGAGTCTGTCTTCACAGGTGAGGCCAGCCATCGCAGGAACCATACGATTGGCTGTCCTCTTAACTCTTTCTAGAAGGTGTGAGTTACTTTTCAGACAAAGGTTTTCCGCCTGTGTACAGTTTCTTAGTTTAGGCCTAAGGATGTTTATGAGATGGTGAACATGTCACCACTTATTCTAGTAAACGTTCTACGTAATGCCCAGAGAGTCCTAAAACTCCGAGTTGCTACCAATCGACAGTGAGCCGTGGTTTTCAAGTCATAACTCACTGTAACTCCTAGGTCATTGTGGGTCAGCGCTGACGGTAAAGGAGTCCCGTTAATATCCTAGGTGTTGCTGCGTGTGCCGCAAGTGCATGCTCACACATTCACCTGCATTAATAGGCATCAGCCACTTCTCTAAGTAAACAAGCTGTTGAGGTCCACCTGAAGCACATGTATATCCTCATCGTTACTAATTTCCCGCCACATTTTTACATCATCAGTATAGACAGCCATAGATTTCGTGATATTTAGCAGCTCGTTTACCTATAAGAGAAATAGCAGGGGTCCAGGACTGTGCCTTGCGGCACTCCACTCTGTCGATTTTCAAGAGGAAAGTTGAGAATTGATTCTAACTCTTTGTCTCCTACCAACAACAAAGTCTCTTATCCATCCGAGCAGACTGCCAGTGATTCCACAACCTTCCAGTTTCCCGAGCAACCTGGAATGAGGTACTTCGTCGAACGCCTTATTAAAGTCTATGAAAATGACATCTGCAGGTATCCTATCATCTTAAGCCCTAACCCAACTTTTTCTGACTGTAAGGAGGTCCGTCAAGCAACAGAAATGTCTACGAAAACCGTTCTGTGAACGAGACAATAGTGTTGCTCTCTCTAGGTGGACTGTGATGGCTTTTTTGACTACTCTTTCTAGGATTTTCACTACAGTACTAGTCAAACTTATCGGTTTGTAATATGATGGGTGCTGCCCGAAACCTGCCTTGTGAATAGGTATTCCTATGGCATCCTTCCAGTCATAGGAGAGTGTGCCTTCACTGAGAAACAGTCTAAATATAGTAGTCAATGGGCCGGCTACATAGAGTGCAAGCTCTCTAAGCAGCCTTGGATGCAGCTCATCCGGTCCCGTTGATTTTTCTACGTCGAGATTACTTAATATCCGAAATACATCATTGCGATTGATATCCACAGAGTTTGTTCTGTTGGATGTCAATACTTACAATGTTGGATAAGTGTCCACAGAAGATTGTGTGAAGACCTCAGCAAAATATCCAGCCATGGCTTCTGCTTTTTCCCTATCGTCCTCAATCAAGCAATCAGTTTCGGTTCCATCAATTAGGGCGGGTATACCACGACACATCTTATTTCTATAGTTCATACAGGAAAACAACCTCTTCGGGTATTGCAATGCGTCCTGGACAAGACGTGTTTCAAAGCATATTCGAGACCGACGGATAGCAGCGATACATTTATTGCGAGTTTCTTTGTAATGCTTCACCACCTCGGGTGTACCAAGGTGAGTGGCAAGACTCCAACACTTTATTTTACGTCGTAGCAAGATTCGAACTTCGTAGTTTATCCACGGAGGACAGTGTTTCCGTCCGTTCGGGACAGTCCATGGGATGAACGGTTGGGTCACTCGTGCATATAACTGTTTGAAGGAGCACCATGCACCTTCAGTTGAGGCTTCTGGATTGGCTGTTCAGTCCTCCGAAGAGGCTGCCAGGTTAATAGTTTCCATATTCGCTTTTCATATGTTGGGTCTAGCTGGGGTATCGGCCGGGTACAAGACGTCTGCTGTCAATCTGAAGATGGTCATAGAGTGGTCACTTTTACCAAGGGGTGCTAGGTGCCGCATGAAGCATACATCATCTGTATGTGAGAATACTAAGTCTAGAACTGATGGGGCATGCTGATGATCATATCTAATTGATGTCCTAATGTGCTGTATGAGGGCTAAAGAAACTGATGTTTCCACTAATCTTGGGTCAAAAGAATTACGTGGTGCTTTTGTTGTTAGTCAATCCCAGTCAAATGATGGTGCGTTGAAGTCTCTTACAACTAGACATCGACATTTATCTGTAAAGAGGGTCAGCTTATTCAGGAGGAAGTCTGCTGCTTCACATTCAGGGCTTCCATATATTACGATTACGTTGACATCTTGCCCTTTGCATTTCAGTCGGCAGCGCAGCATTTCACATGTACCACTTTACAGTTGTTACTCTCAACGTAAAGGATGACACCACCAACCCTGCGTGCTAACTTATCACTTTTAAAAGGGATGAATCCTCGCAAGTGTGTTTCACAGTCACTGATCCAAGAAGAGAACCAATTTTCTGAGATAGCATTCATGTCAAGACTTTCGTTGCTTATGGCACTACTAAGCCCAGTCCACTTGTTTAAGAGACTACGTACATTTGTGTACAAGACAATGAAACTACTTAAGTGATTTTCTATCCTATCCACAGAGGCTAGGGCATCATTTGTTGCCGAGACCTCACAAAACGAAAACCTACTATTTTCAGATCTCCATCTCCAGCTGCTAATCTGGATTTTAGTTCTGCTTCTCGTTTTTTGATTCGGACAACAAGAGCCAGATCCTTTCGCACAAACACTCTAGATCATTGAAGTCTGTGAGCATTCTCCAGAATCCGATTCCTCTCATTTGCTGACTTGAACACGACTTTAAGTACCCGAAACTTATTTCCAGTAATGACTATTGACAATTGATATGATTATGAGCAATAATTTATGCTCGAAACGTAATCAATTAAATAATACTGTATTACTGTGCGCTTTATATCAGATAGACAAATCTAATATGGAACTACATTCTACCACAGTGCCCATGTTTTTCACTTATGACTATCTCCTGTTTGACTACTTTATATATCTTGAGCACGGTTACTCCTCGCATGTTTTCTGGTAAAAGGTGGTTTATCAAACTTTGTACCTCGATAAGGCCATGTTCGAAACGTTTACGCGGTTCTGAGTCTCTACTTTCTTCCACTCTGTGGAGGATTACGGACCTGTCAGGGAGCTCTACTTTGTCTTTGCTATGTGGAGTGATGACAGCCGGCTCGGTGACCGTTATTGACTTCTTAGCATGCCATTTAGACTTAGTTAATTGCTATTTCTCAGAGTCGGGTATGCAATGTTCACTAAACCCCAGTCCAGTGACCTTGGAGCTGAGAGCCCCATAACGGACTTGCATCCCAGTCTGTTTAGTTCTTGTCAATGATTGGGTCGGCGAACTGGGCATGACCTGTAGTCTGCATAATTTCGTCGTTGGCAGAGAGCACCTCACCCCTGTTTCTTTCATCTGAACTAGACCCAATCTTACGACCAGCAGTTTTCAGACTGGGTTTGCCAGCTCTGGGGATGCGAGAACCAGAAGATACTCGCTTCACCCTGCTTGGCGTATTTTTTTTCCAAGTCGCTGCCAGCAAACATAGTAGGTAGTCCACGCGCCCGACTTACAGCTTCCCGTGGGATGTTCTTACAATTTTGCACACCAATTTGTGTCTCAATGGATGCTGTGTCGTTATCACTGCCACAGTTATCGGCTTTGACTTTCGACGACAGTTTTTAAGTTAACGTATTTAGAAGTGCTTTTGCTTCTTCTACCAGAGTGGGGATATCCGAGTAGCCCAACGTACAAAGCCAGACACTTCGTGCATTGCTGTAATTTTTATATGCTGAGGGTGTGAGGCTTGTGCAGTTATCGTGGAACGGTTCATGCAGCGTTAACAATTGTTAATGCTTACTATGTTAACATAGTAAACAGGCGTTTCGAGAGCCTTGGATCCAAGGCTCTTGAGATAATTTATCGATTAATCATCTCCAACCTTATTGGCTATCCTCATGGTTTTTCGTTTTTAAACTTAGTTTCATCTATGGTCCTAACTCAGTAATACCGTAAAACTCATGAACACGATTAATAGATTTAATTTTATACCCCAGTTTATGACTCGTTCATTCCATGCCATAAAATGTGGCAGACCTACCAAAGATAACCAGCTGGAAAACCTATTGCGAAAAGGCTTAGCTGTCCCGCTGTAACGACTATCTGCCGACAGGATTTAGTCTAGACTGTAGGTAGATGGCACATTGTTGCAGGGGAGAGCGTGTGAGTCAAGTGGTGAGAATCTGGAACACAAAAGAGGAAGAGAGAAATGTGAGCCAAAGACCCAGCAAGTACATAGAATGTACTTACATTGAATAATAAACGATAACTAAAAAACGGAACCAGGCCGCTAGTCACCGGATACGATTCTAACCTCCAAAATATGATATCCAACTTTGTGCGAGGAACATTAAGCGTTAACTCTCATTGTTCTGATTGGTCAGTATGATGAAACCCCTAGAAAATCCAAAGTTGTTACACCGCACTTCAATTAGAGACATATCATTGCTCAATATCCAATACCTCTGAAGGGAAGATTGTAGGACAACAGTTTCTAAATTTTCTCCTCTGGTTTTTGGAAACTTAAGGCTTTTGTTTTATTTCGGTCACTCAAAAAGAGGAGGATCCATCTCTGCTTTATAACATGGGCCTTTCGAAGATATGTAGTGTGTAGATGAGTACGTAAAGAAATTTAGGAATTGTTCGTATGTGAACTTAACAAACGCGAGTGCTTGTCCTCAATCATCCATACTTATGATATACCCGCGAACGCATGGCCAAGGAAGAAGACGATAGTGTAGTCAGATGCGAACAGTATGTTTGACAGGTAGTGGCGAAATATCGACGCTTTCCGAATAGCTAGCTAGAGGGTCAAGGTGGTAGTTTGCGTAGGTTCTTGACCGTCTGATTTCAGCCTGGCTAGTTCGATAGGACTGCGGAAGTCATTAACTGTATGTTTCGTCGATCTGTGCGCTATTGACTTTGGGGAATTATTTGCCGCTGCAGAAGTTATGGAATTGCTGGGAAGATCGATCAGTATACGATCACCTCCTGTCCACATGGCAGCATCAAGATATGGGGCTCATTGTTAACCAGACAGTGAGTAAACCGAAACATAAGCTAATTATGTGTGATGAAGTAGGGGAGAAGCGTGTATTTACCTGCAGCAAGATTCAGCTGTGGGTCAAATCTTAGGAGAAGTTAAGGTAATGATACGTAGGTGTTGTGTTTGCTCACTGAAGTCAAAAACTGTAGGCTTAGGTATACAGCCGACCAGAAATACCGATGTCTTCAATCTAAAACCTTTAGAATGTCCACATGGTTGCGACCATTGCTTCCTCACACTTTGCAGCATTGTTTAAAGAGCGCAAACTTAGTGAATAGCTGCCGGCTATGACCCCCGTGTCAGCTCTTCGGTGAGCATGAATGTCTCCTCTGGGTTGATAACGATTTTTGTTCCGATGATTGCCTCGATAGAGATTGCGTAAGGCCTGTCCGTTTGAAAAGACCTCCGCTTTCGAGATTAAAAGCTGCTTAAAATGCGATTGCATACATCTTATGAAGTATTGACTATATTTATTCCTGAATGTACCGGCACACCTAGTCTACTGGTTCACTAGCCTACCTACCGGCCCTAAGCCCAGAAAAGGAGGAAAGGTTGGGCATGCGGCTAGCAACCCCACCCAGGAAAATCAATCCAGTCGTTGAAGAGACTTCCAAGCACGGACAAAATATAGAAATAAAAATAAACTTATTCTTCGCCGGAATCGGGGAGGCGAAGTGGTGACGGTTCGTGAAAGCATCCGAGAAGTCGATTGGTCAAGGAAACCAAAAGTGAGCTCACGGGGAGGAATGTCCGCACAATGTTTGAAGCCATCTGGCAAGGCTGCCCAGATTGCAAAAGAAATAGGAAGATAGGTATGGAAGTGATAGGAATCTGCAAGAACAGATGTAATGGAAGTAAACTTTACAGACAATTAACTGGAGGGTCAATAATCTAATCCACTCTGATTACGCAGACGGCAACCACGGGAACGCTGAGGGGTGTCTATTATCAAGTCACCAAGAGCATCCGGAGGCTCTCATACAGTGGGAACCAATGTCCTCCAGCATCACAACAGCAGGATTCAAACCAAAAGGAAAGAAAGCTACAGCCACATAATGCTACGCATCTATAAATAATGCGGATCAGGAGAAAAAGGAGGATTTCCATGGACAACTGCAGTCAGTAGTGGACAAGACCCCACCCCAGATGGATACATCAAAATCCTAATGGGGGCATGAATGCCAAACTGGGAGCAGACAACATACGATGAGAACTCACCAAGGGTCTAGAGGCACTCCGTGAAATGAATGAGAATGGAGGACTGTTTGCAGATTTCTGCGCATTCAATGATTTGGTAATTGGGGGTGGTGTGTAAAAACACAAGGATTTCCGCAAAGCGAGAGACATGAATTTTAACAGATGGACACACTAAAAATCGGATCGACTTTATCTCAATCTGAAGAAAGTGGTCAAGAAGGGGAGCAGACGTAGGTTTACACAGTTCACTGTCCAGTGCAGAAAAACCTACCTTTAAAATCAAGTTGAAAGACATCAAAGAAACTGGCTATAGACCGCAGTTGAGGTTGAACGCCCAGAACAGAAGCTGAAAGACGAAATCACAAAGGACATCCTCATGTCAGTCAGGTGTGAGGACAAAACGGGAGATATCGAGCAACATCCCTGAAGGAACCTGTGTGGAAGAACACCGGAACTCTTTGAAAGCTATGTAGAAAGAAACCTGCTTAACCTTGTTAGGAAGGAAGAAGAAAGAAAACAAGGAATGGATCTCGGCGGATACATGGAAGCTGATAGAGGAGGGGAAGATGGCGAAGCAGATAAACCAATGGAACGCAGTGCAGGAATGAACAAACGAAAGAGGAACTGAATACAACCTATAAAACACTACACCGGACAAAGAAGTGAAGAAGAGTGAGCGCAGGGACAAAAGACACTTCAAAGGGCTCGCCTGCAAGTGAAGCAGAACAGGCTGCTGGTATGAGAGACCTGACAACATTATACCAAATAACCAGGTTACTGTCTGGGAAGAGGCCAACCCAGATGAAACTAATGAGGGATAGTGGAAGAAACCTAGCTAGCAAAGAGAAGAAACAAAGGAAACGATGGGCTGGCCACTTCAAAAAGCCCTTGAATCGACCACTACCACTACCTGCAACTCGTCCAGAAATACCACCAGCAACCGCAGACTTACCAGCGGACACAAGCCCTCCAACAAAAGCAGAAGTTAAATCCTGGTCGCCGTGTCATAAGGTTGTTGAAATCCTGGAAAACGGCAGGGCCAGATGGAATTCCTCCAGAAGTACTGAGAACAAGCACAGAGATATCAGCGGACATGCTCACACCACCACTGCAAAAGGTTTGGAGGGAAGAAAGGGTACCTACAAATTAGAAGAAGGGCTACCCTGTCAAACTCCCAAAGGAAGAAGACCTAAGTCTTTGCAAGGGTTGGCGAGGAATGCTGCTGCTGTCCACCCTAAGCGAAATATTATGCCGCATCATCCTGGAGAGACTGAAGAGTGCGCTGGCTTCAAACATACGACCGCAACAGGCTGGCTGGATCCAGGGAGGACAAGTAATGTGCGGATGATTTTGCACCGATGTGCATTATCATAGAACAAAACATAGAATGGTAGTTCACTGTACCTGTACCCCAACTTCATCGACTTTGAAAACGCCTTGGATAGCCTCGACCGAGAGGTAATTTGGCAGCTACTTCAACACTACGGTTATAGTGCCACAAACCTTTATCAACCTCATTCAACAGCTGTATGAGGATGCCACATACCAAGTTATTCACAATGTTGAGCTCAGTGATGCCTTTGAAGTGAAGGCAGGAGTAAGACAAGGTTGACGCCTACTATCGCTGAAGATCCTCCTGATTGTGGTAGACTGGATCATGCAACAAACCGTGGGGATCGAGAGGATGGGCATGCGCTGTTTGACCGACGAAAGACTCCAGAAGATTTGGACTTTGCCGATTTATGTCTAATGTCTTGTGGCACAAACTTGAAGATCTACAGACAAAACCAACAAGCTGACAGAAGAGGTGGTCAGCGAAGATGGGGCTTCCTTCAGGTGAATGCAGAGAGGGCGGAGGTGATGAAGATACCCAGCCAACAACAGCAAACACCAATCACCATCAACGGAAGGAATCTGAGAGAAGTTCTCTCTTTCACCTACCTGCCAAAACAGGCAGCATCGCCTCAACTACGGATGGCACAGATGAGGACGTCAAAGTCAGGATCGAAAAGGCAGCAATGCAGACCCCTATTCGCCCGAAATCAGTGTGGAGATCTACTGCACTCGGCATAAACAACAAGATCCGGATTTTCAACACCCAGCCAGTCAATTCAGTGCTTCCATGTGGTTCAGAGAGTTGGCTCGTCACGGAAAACATTTCCAACAAACCATAGGCAGCTTCCGCCCACGCTCACTCCGTACTGAAGATTAGATCAAGGGGTCAGGAAGAATAAGCAGGGGGTAACTCTGGCAACAAATCAACCAACCAACAACCCATCGCCCAACGACTATGCACCGGAAGAAAGTGGCGATGGATTAGGCATAAAGTGAGAAGACCGACTAGGGACACCCCGCACCAGACCAGGCCGTCGAGTAGAACCCAGATGGGAAACGGCGAGTTTGGTGTCTGAGGTGGGGGTGACATGGAGGAGATGATGTGAGGAAGAAATGAAGGGTGGTGGGCAGTGGTGGAACCCGGTTGAGTCGACCGAAGAGAAGAGGGTGAAATGGCGATGTGCTGTTGTAGCCCTATGTTCCACTAGGAACCCAAGGGACAAATAAATAAATAGTGCATGCGAGGACCATTTTTACGGGTATCAGTAAGTTACCACACAAATTACATGTTTCTTTATGGTAGTTGATCTCATTCCTCACCTATTCTGTCACTGGGGGATAAGTCCCGCATGTCTGTGTGGTGGACCATCCCAGCGGAATAAGTGAGCGAGAATTTGCGAGCTGAACCAGTGGACGTACTGCCTTTGCATTAACAAAGTTACCGGGGTTTGTATCCCTACACTGTATGCATTACCTGGAGAAAAAGCTTAAAGTTAATCCTTCCACCTTAACACTTCTCACTTTTGCTTAGGAGATGATGGTGATGAGAGGCTTACGAGGAATATACCCAAGCTGATTATTTATTGCACTACACTGATGATTCCAGAACTGTATAATTCATGTATGCTCACACCATTTCACATCAAAGACCCCGTCTTTTGTGGGGAGAGTTTGGCAGGAGCTGTGATTTGTATGCAATTCGTCCAACTGGTAAAAGATGTATCACGATCTGTTTAGGCAAACCGAAAGCTACAACTCAACACTACGGCCGAAATTCAAAACAGCTGAGTACCTTTTTCTGTAGAGCAAACATCAGCTGTCAGTGGGATTTACTGAAAGCCTTTCTCAACTTAGACGTCTCTTCAGTTAACTTCTCATTCCATCCTGCTTCCCACCCTGTTTGGACGCCCCCAACCTTGGGAGAGAAAAGCAGCACAATGGTATCGTGGGCATCTAAGCGACGGCTTTTACCTGCTGCAGCTGCACTCTAGTTAGGAGTGTCCACATTTACTCAATCCACATTCCACATATTGAGATAAAAACCCTTCCGAAGCCTCCGAATTATTTATGTTGATGCTCTTTTTATATTGCTTCCGCCAGTGAATGAGGTGTATCCAGGCAAGTGTTCTTTGTCAATGGCCATTCTTAAATGTCGAAACTACGGCAACCTCATCTTTTTCATCTACGCTACCGCTGCTTCTGAAGGCTACTCTAAACTGCTGGTCACCTTGAAGTATGGTCAGTTCAGCTGTGAAAGTTACTTGTATAGACGAAATAAGTGCGGTGAATTGTTTTTTCAAAGTGAGCAGGTGTGCAGCTGCTACCATCTGATGAACAAGACTTACCATTATCCTGCGGGCATTTTTACCCAAACTCCCGTTTCTGCAGTCACTAAACCCTCATTCCTGCAGAACCACTGAATCCGTGGATCAGCATAAACTATGTTGTACCTGCTTTGTTTCATATAATCCTCCCCATTCGCTTCAGTTGAGGCTAATTTTCCGGCCATATACTTCCAACTCACCAAACTATTTCACACCATGACAGCTATGGTAGACTGAGTTGTTGTTCATAGACAACCGTCTGTTAAGTGAGGACTCACTTAGATGGTGCCCATGGAAATAGAGTGAAATTGTGTGGTTCACGCAGCAAAGAAACATTATGTGCAATAAAATGATGCGGCTATCAGGGCTTAACATCATAAAGGGAGCTTGGAACTGGCTGTTTGGTATATCTTAGTGGTGGCCAATGTATTCCACTTTTGTCTGCTGGACATCACTTTCAGATTATTGCAACTCAAAATTATACACACGTTACACCACTCAACTTATTTGTAAGTCCACGTGAAATTCATGCTGCTGACTTGATCTCATGTGACATTTCGGTATGTACTTACGTACTGTTCTGATTACCTAGCTAGAGTGCTTGTAAGATTGTCCTCCTCGAGTTTTCTGAATACCTCCCTATTCGCTCCTCAACTGATGCATGTCAGCATACTTGTATCAAGCGTTTCGGACGGAATATCAACTTGATTTTCACAAATCCCTCCGGAATTTCAAACCACCTTTTGTCCGTTCAACAGATTTCATCGCAGTTATGCCATCGCTTACCCACACAGGTCTGATACTATGGAACAAATCATCGGGTGAAAGGACCACGACACCCCTAAACTTAAGAATATAAGAATGCGAACAAATGGTTGAAAATGTGGTTCAGATCCCATGGTGAACCTCAGGTTATACCTGAACTTTCTTTCTGGCTAAAATTAATTAACGAAGTATATCTACCACATTTTGTCCTGTTGTTTCAGGATTGTCAACGGGAAGTGAGAACCGAGCTGCCGATCTCGCTTCCAGTCCATGACCTCCATTCTGGGTTCCTGAAGCCCTACAACACAGCCATACCCTCTTGAAACAATGTCCACCAAGATCAAACGTCATTTCGGGTGCATGACCTCAAGTGAGAGCAGCCTTTCCACCGGTAGATGGAAGATCAAAATTGGTAATAAACTTTTCATGACGCTCACATTTTCACAGAATCTTTCTAGTGAAGGCCTATCACTTGTTGGCTTGCATTTCTTTTTATTTGTTAAGTATTACTGTAGACAAAGGGGGATCAGTTCTGCAAAATTTGTGTGAGCCACGCGGTTACTGTCACATGAGGTATAAGTTGTTATCATTCCTCAGTGGTTCCCAGTGAGGTCCTGTTATTTGGTTGGCACCCACGTTTTTTGTTGGTGCTTATGGAATGTAGCAGTAAGATTTTCGGGTTTGTTTCACGATCTTCTCACTGAATTAGCTAAGTAGTGGTACCTGTGACTTCCTGCCCTGCTGTCGGGTAGAACATATGCTTTTCGTAGCTAAAATATCAAATGACCAACACCAACACCGGGCTGGATTTTCATCACGTATCAGTCAAACCACTGCACGACGACTGCATATGGTTCATGCCAAGTGAGAGCGTGTTATTCCTGGTATTCTGCTAGGGGTAATAACTAAGCGATGGCCAGTGCCTTTCTGTGGTCAGAGACTCATGGTCTTGGGCCATGGTTCTCTGGATAAGATATCCTTCGTGTATATAAATAGTTCACCCTGCCGCTGCGAGTGAAGGCACTCGGTTCATCATGGAGCGGTTTTTCTTCATGCCGAGCTTGATCACTTTGCGATAACCGTGACCGGAGAGGGGTTGACTAACTTCAGTATTCCAATAATGATTTCCAATTTTTCGTATCTTGGGTCATTGTTAGTGTATGTAATTTACGTAGCTATGATGCACTTGGAGTTTTATTCACCAAACTGTTTGCTCGTGATGATAACAGACTAAGAAACCCTGACGGCTGACTTCCATCTGCTTTTCTGGTAGACCCTCATACGCCCAAAAGGATCAAACGGTCCCACCTATTCCGTTTTCCCTGCTACAACAGGCTGTAAGCGCATCGGTGCGCGCTGTAAGCGAATGAAGGCCTGTGGCCGACAACTTATGAGCTAGGATGCTCTGAAAATTTCCTAGTTCTGGCATCTTTGAAGCACCGCAGGTCAATGGGTTTTCGATCCAAATGTCGGTCGCTAACCATCCCCACTGCTTAACAATAATAATAATATTTATTCATGAATATACAGGCACACACCATTTTTACGGGTATGAGTAAGTTGATGTGCAAACTACATTCCTCTTCATGGAAGGTAATCTCAATCCCCCCCTATTGTCACTGGAAGATATGTACTGCGTGTTCACATAATGGAACATCCCAACAGAATAAGTGTGCAGAAAATTTACAAGTTGAACAAGTGGGAGTATTGTCTTCTCATTAACAAAAAAGACCAGATTTGTATTCATACACTACGGGGTATTACCTGGAGAAAAGCAAAGCTTGAGGCTAATACTTCCATTTTAGCAGTTTGTACTTTCTGCTTGAGATAGTGATGAAAAGTTTATGAATTGTTTACATATTGTACTTCATTGACGATTCCAGGACTGTATAGTTCGTGCACGTTAACACCATTCCGCAACGAAAATTCATAATCTTGATGAATGTTATGACTGAAAGCCAAATGTCTTCACTTTTCCAACTCCAGCACCCAGAAGCAACAGACTTGTTTGAATGCACCAAATAAGCTTCTAGAACATCTTGTCCGCAGTTTTCACGGGTCGTGACAGCCTTGCAGTTGGTAAGTGTTGGACTTTGCTGGTCACTTTTATGATGAGTAAGTCCTAGATTTTGATAATTATGAAGTTGTAGTCCAGTGAACGTTTTTTATTTCTGCTTGTTGCAGTTAGGTATTCTGAACGTGGTAAAGCTGGTTACCCTCCATGAAGGGTAGTTTCAGCCATGGTCTGTTCCTTAAGTAATTAATTCTCGGTGGCAACAAAGCCAACGTTTAGAACTGAATTATTTTTCTACAAAGAGAAAAAACAGACAAAGCAGCAGGCGGAGAAAGCAAGAATTTCAACAAGGAGAGTGTTTTCTATGTTCATGCTCCTCCCCACCTAATTCCCCTTGCTATGGTTTTCATTGTTTATCCTTTTTCTATAGAGTATTCAAAAAATATAAATTTCATGCTGTCATGTGATGTAGGATTTCTGTTTTTGATTACTGTGTTGGGTGGGGCACAATATGCCGTTAGTCTGAGGTGGTAACTTATGGAAGTCTCCTCAACGCTTCGTATGAAAGGTCATTGTAGGTGTGGTGGCTCTCATTATACATTAAGAGAGCCGAGTATACGAAGTGTCGTGAAAGAGACTGTTGACGTGTTCGATAAGCCGTAGAAGTCACTAGATGACAAGAAGTCAGCCAGTAACTGACCGAATTGAGAGGTTGATTTGAAGCCCTCACTCCAGCTGGAAGTCTGTTCTACAACTGAGAGAATTTGACAACAAAGAAGTTCGCGCACAAACAGGACTTGACCGACTTCATTTTGACGCTATGGGCGTGGTTGCACAGATCGTAACAACTGTTGTGTTCGAACTGAAACTCACCACTGGCCGTAAATGTGTGTTTATGTAACACACTAAAGAAGAGTGTCAGGTTAATTTTGGGTCGTCTCATGCAAAGTGCTTCTAAACTTAGTGTTCTGCATCTGGTGTTGTAGTCCTGTTTGCAATCATGTCCTAACAATCTAGCTGTGAAATACCCTTGGACACCCTCTATTTTATGTTTGTCTATTGTGTGGGTACCACTCAGTATAAATAGACAGTATTCTAACAGTGGACGTACGCAAGTTTTGCGGAGTAGCAACTTGACTTCTTTGAAGTGGAAGTTACGAACCATGCAACCCATCAGGGTCCTAGATTTGCGAGTCTTTGATGCTACCTGTTCATAAAATGTGAGGTCCTTTGAATATCTTAGTCCAAGGTCATGCACACTTTTAAGAACAGGAAGTTTCATAGACTGAAGATGTAGTTGGACATCCACCGATGGAGCACCAGAACATATCCAGCCACACTCGCCTATATTGAACTGAAGTTTCCAAGCAGCAGACCATGCGGATATTATATCGAGCTCCTTTCGTATCAGTGCTTGGGAGTGGGATAAATTATCACAGTTGAAGGCGTATGCAACTTTTAGGCCATCATCAAACAAGAATGGTTTACCGTATGTAAAGCAGCTGCAGGTGTCATTGACGCATAAAGTAAAGAGAAGGGGACCTAATACGCTGTCTCGAACAACACCAGAGGTGGTTGGCCTGGGTTTTGAAGTGTGCGAATCTACCTTCACCACTCGAATGCGATTACTGGGGAAAGACTTAATCCATCCCGATAGTGGATAGTCAATCCCCATAGTCATCAACTTACTTATTAACAGCAAGTGATCGACTGTGTCGAATGCCTTAGAAACGTCTAGATAGAGTACAAGGACTAATTGGTGTCGGTCGCGCGTAGTGGTTATGAAGTTAAAGAAGTCAAGATGGCAAGTTATACAGGACCTCGATTTTGGGAACCCATGTTGACTCGATGTGATGATGTTGCCACTAAGCATGTGCTGAAGAATGCTCTCTTCAATAACTTTCTCCATAATTCTAGAAACTGCAGGCGTAAAATTTATTGGTCTGTAGTTACTGGCTAGTGTTTTTGAACCAGATTTACATCTAGGGAGAATAAATTATGTTTTCCATATATCAGGGTATGTGAAAGATTCCAGAGAGAGAGAAGGTATTTTAAGTAATAATAATGGAATATCAGGGCCACCAAATTTAAAGAAATGTGATGACATTCCGTCTATTGGAGCTGCTGGGGCATTTTAGCGTCCTAATGGCTTGGTGAATATTGGAGTATGTAAATTCAACCGTATCTATTGCCTTTAGTCGAGGAGAAGAATGGCTCTTAGAAGTGCAGACCGCACTAGTGTCACACGAAAAATGTGTAGGTTCCAGATTACTGACTGCAAATAAGTCGCTGAATATTTCACACACATCCCCTGGATCATTATAAGCTCTGGTGTCATGAATAAGAAGAGGAATTTTATGTCTTGTGAAATTCGATCACTTCTTAAAGAATGCTGAGAGAGCAAATACTCTAGATGAGCTAGCTAGTGCACGACTCTCTTCATTCTTCTAACGCAAATCATGGTTATGCGGGATAGAGTTATGAGTACCAAGAATCAACCGAAGTGCATCGATGTCTGTGGTATCTTGCTGAGAGTTTGCGTACTTTTCTACGAGCATTGGGAGGTATACATGGCTTATTGTCTGGTGGCATTTTTTGAAACCTTTCAGTGGAACGATGGTATCGAGACAGGTTTTGGAGTTGTAGTAAAACATATCAATGGTTAATTTGAGGTGTGTAGTGGTGAAGAATGATCCCCAGTCAATGCACCTAATCATTGGTTACATCTGCTGCCAATCCGTTCTAGCGTAGTCTCTACATACTACTTGGTGTGTAGTGGAAGTACCAATTGAAGTGCTAGTTACAGGAAGTGGCAGTGCGCATAATACCGTATTGTGATCACTTCCTGGGAACTTGGAGCCTACATTTGTCAAAATAGGATTTATGTTATGGCAAAATATTAAGTCCAGCACACTGTCACTTCTTGTAGGAGTTGTAACAATTTGCTCCCATCCGAAAGTAGACAGTGTATGGAAAATGTTGTCACACCTAGCCGGACCAGTAAGTGAATCCCACTTAATTTCAGGTAGGTTAAAGTCACCGCATATGATCATATGGGAGAGTGGATACATGATTTAGAGCCGTAATCAGTGGAATCTCATGATTGTTAAAGGTACCAGGTGCTCTGTAAACACATCCCACCAGTGCTGTAGCATTCCTGTAGTGTACTGTGGCCCATAGAGAGTCACTTACTTTATCAAGAACCATATTTTCCAACCTGAATACGGTGAGGGCGTTCAGGAAGTATATCAGGCAACCTCCTCCTTTCTTGTCACTCCGATCACATCGAGGTTGTGTGTACATGTCAATACTTATCTCTTCATCTGGTATATTTGCGTGACACCTAGACTCAGTGATAATTATTACCGGCGGCTTATATATGAATGCGATTTCTCCTAATACCGATAGTTTGCTAAGGATGGACCTTGCGTTTATGAGGACGATGTACAAGTAGGAGGAGTAATAGTGTGTAAAGCCTTCTATTTCGCTAAACAAGCTCAAAGGTATCTCAGTGTCGCTTGACTGAGTATAGTCTGACGTCGTGGCGTTACAGCACATCTCTACACCTTGTTCACTTGTAGCTGTAGAGTTACTAGGATATCCTAGTTGTAAATCGGCCGCACAGTGACTTGAAATAGTATCACCTTTATCAGGGGAGAACAGAGCAATGTTTCTATTTGTGTTCACTGTGCACAGTGTATCCAAATAAACAGAGTTTGACCTCATGCAAGCGTCGTCTTTAGTATCCGTTACACAGAGGGTAGGTAATTTTACTATTGTACGTGGTGGGTGTGTAGGGCTGGTGATACCACTTGGAGGATTCAACAGACCTGTTGTGCTTTCGCATCTGTTGACGCCACTTGAATAGTTGGTGTCTAGGAACTGTGTGTATGTTTGACTGTCTTTTCCGTTCCTCCGAGGGCGCTAAGATTAGCGGTTCAGAGTAAGGGGTTTTAACATCCCCATTAGTTGTTTGGCCAAAGCTGCAGCTGATAGGGATGCACTGGATAAAAATCATCATGTTCTTGTGGTCCATGTAGATTTCTGCTCTGTGCTGTATTCCTTACCAGTGACTGCCTTCTGTTACAATTCACAACGGACGCAACTGGCGTTATGCTGGATCGGGGGCTGTCTCCTAGTAAACTAGTGCCATGCAGCCGACCAAAGTTTTTCCTCACAGAGTACCCCACTGACATTCTATTGTGGGTGGTTTGATGTTGGCTTTTCTGATTAGTAAACGATAGGGTTGGGTTGTTGTGACGTCTATTTTTGTTCTCGTTACTAGTGAGACTTAGCTCAGTGCATAGAACCTTCTTGGTGGAGCTATCGTTCGCACGTCTGCCAGTTCCAGAAGGGATTACGGGATCATCTCGGATCATTATACGCTTTCCGCGTCCGTCTCTACGTGTTGGGTTCCATAGGAGCATTGATTTATCTGTTGCACATCGAGTGGCCGATATCCTAGGACCTAGGCTGGTGTGGTTAGTGGATTTTAGGCCTGCAGCAGACCTCCGCGAGAGTTCTGTCACGTTTAGTGCTGTGTCAGGTTTCACTCTGGGGCTTTCTATGGGTACGTCTAGATCTACGGTTTCAGGTGGTCGAGTCAAATCATGCATTTCACAGTCTTCCATCTCCACGTTGGTCGGTGTTTTTCCGTATATTTGACTTGATGGAGTTTGTGGAAGGAGAAGTCCTAGGCTTGAGTATATTGGGGGAGATACCCACCGCTTTAATATGTTGCAGCCTTGGAGCCTTCCGACTGTCAGGTCTGTGAGCACAGTTGTATACCTGCCTCTCCACCGCTGTCTTATCAAGAACTACCTTTATTCCTGTGAAGACAGTGCTTTTTGCTAAGAGAGATTCTACTTTGATGAATGCTCCCGTTTCTATCTGCGATTTAAATTGAAGGCGTATTGGACAGCAGTGGTCCTGCTGGTTTTTCTTTAGTTGGAAACATTTTGCTTGGACATCATGCATTTTGCTGTCCTAAGCAAAATTTACCGCACCGCCTTCAACTTTGTCGTGTTAGGGAAGTTATAAACTATTGCGTTCAATTTAGGTGCAAGTCTCTTACTTACTTCAGTGGTGATAAGGTTTACCGGGTGATCTATCTTGGATAGTGTATCGATGTCAACTTCATTAATGGATTCACTACGCGTCAAGATGCTCAGTGGCAAGAGGTTGCTAATCTGAGCTCTAATTTCGTCCAGCTAGGGTGACACCTCGAACGCCCTTAACATACTTTCTTGTGTGCATTTTTCTGTTTGTCATCTTTTAGTCTGCGTATTTCTGCCTTTAGCTCCTCTACGGAGGACTTCAGGCTTTCGATTTCCGGAAGAAGTGACAAAGACACACTTGGTGGCTGAAGTCTAGTTAGCTTAACAAAAGATGTGGAGCTTCCATTAAGCTTTACGTCTTCTGCAGCACTTAGTGTTGCGGTCTTACTACTTGTTGGGCCTGCAGAAGTACTTCTATTATTATTAGCGATGGCTGTCTTATCGAACGCAGTTCTTCCGTTCTTGAGCGTAACTGGAGCATAAGCTGACTCACTTATGCTGTTGCAAGAGGAATCTGCTTTTGGTGTCACCAACATTTGGGTATTGTTGACACACTGTTCCACAGACAGTTGTGTCCGTGCCTTTTTACATGCATTAGCCATATCTGGTAGCATATCTTATATGTGATTAGTCATTTGAGAATCCAACAGCTTTACGATGACGTTAATAACAAAGTTACGATACAGTTACAAAATCACGTTAAAATGTAACACAATTTCAAACGTACCGCTAGTCGTAATATGATGGTTGTACACGTGGCCCTTTTGCATTCCCCTATCAACACTAGTCGCGAATGAGTAACCACGCCTGAGGTCTGAGGCCGGTCGTAAGATGGACTACCCCTCCGCCACACTCTGACCTACAGTGGTCACTGTGCGGTAGAAGTGGTGCGGTAGGTGCTGAACAGGTGAAAATAAAGCGGGGGAAGGGGTGTGTCCTCTGTTTGTTTCGTGATGTCGGAACCGGAATTCACGTCGCCCATACTTCCCGCTCCCTTATGCCTTGTTGACCTCTATGAACCTTCAAAATTGGGAGGGCCGTCCGGAACACTTCACTTGCTTTGATGCTTCTGCCCTTTGAGTGGGGTGACCTGATTAGTAATACGGCGAGAAAGCTTATCTTTTAAGTTTCTGTTAGTCAGAGGGGGTAATTTTAGATAAACCAAATATGTCTGCTGAAACCATTTGGTCACTCCTACATGAATACACAAGTTTTCCGGAGATGCCGGTATATTGGCAGCAGCACACCCACGCTGACCTATACTACAAACGAATACGTCCCCTGATTCTGCCACCTCCCTACAAACTCTGTAGTTATCAACGCTATACGCAAAATTGCAACTTATATGCCGACGCTTTTGTGTATTATGGCAAGTAGTGGTATTCTAGACGAATCTTCTGTTGGCCCTTTTTTCACGTCTGTTTTCACTGTTCCCTGTGGCTTGCACCTGGAGGAACTTCCTGTCATTTCGTGATTGCTGATCACTGCTGTAGAAAGTGATCAGTCTGGCACGACATAGCTGTGGACATTTTAGGTTCGTGGGTAGGTGAGGTCCTAGAAGAACATTAGCATTCTGCATTGATGGTTCTTGCGTCATTAGCATGCAAATTATCAGAAGTCCTCGCACCATCTGGGCACTTCTTTGTGATGCAAACCAGTAACTGACGCCGGAGTTTCTACATAACCAAGAATTAAGTGAATTTTACTGCGAGGAAACGAGGCAGTTACAGGTTTACAGTACTTTGAAGGTTAGCTAACATTAAAATGTCTGTCACTCAAAACGTTTAGCCACGCCAGAAATTTTGACTCAAAGCCTTACATGAGCCTTTGTTAATAGAGCGTATCGCCGACGCTGACCTACAAACGGGCTCGAAGACTTAAGCAGTTAGGCAATTAGGATGACAAAGGAGTACTGAGTGAAAGTAGTCCAAAACCGGGAAAATAACAGGGATGCATGACGGCACTTGTCCGTTCAAGCGGATCGGTCGCGAAATGCATTGCTTGAAAACCGGTAAAACCTGACTGTTGAGTGCAAAGTATGGGATTTCCTGGGTGAGATGGAGATAAACAAAACCGTGCGGTCATCAAGAAAATCGACACATCCACTTAACGAAATCTATTACCACTTAACAACTAACGTCCGTTTTGAGAAAAGGTATACACTAGTTGCTCTCACAGCCCCCTCTTCGTAGCCCTTCGGAATGGTTGCAGATTTTCAGTGCACCTCACTGCGGCGTTACCATCAGCTGGCTTAACAGAGCTGTGACAGGTGAGGTGGGAAAATGACCTTAAATTCATTTTGTAATGGATTCAGTCTTGGGGGAAAGGATACTGGGACGATGGCAAATACAAGCTTGATTTGTGGTAACAAGGAAGATAATTACCATCCCTAAACGTATCAGCACACGGCGCCGGCATCATTCCGCCCAAGTACGGAGTCTCACCAGCTTAAATCTCTGTGCAAGAAAGGTAGTTCTTGACTTAGGTGGTCCACTCGGGAAGTTTCTATCATTTCATCTTAAGCGCATAGTTCTGAAGAGGAGGTATGCGATTTTCCCTAGCACAGCTAGCCAATGAAGGCGATGAACATCATGCGTTCTTTCTCACTTCTTAGCCTGCAGGCATCTTGGGTGTTATAATAAGGTTTAGTGGTCTGCCTTCTCTACCGCCCAGAATTGCTCGAAAGTTGAAGTTGCCTCGACTGTTATCAATTTGTTGATGTCTGTGAGTTAGTTTTTCTTGCTAAATTTATGATGTGAGAACAAAGATATTTGTTTATTTATGTATACGGACAGTTGTTCATACTGGACTAGAGGAAACAACAGAAGTCAGTAAGAAATAACGGGTAACAGAATGTCAGCAACGACACAAGAAGAAATGCATGTAGCACAATCAAAGTCAGATCCTAGCGGGTCCACTTCGGTTCCTACAGTTATACTGTTTCACGCCCAAATGGATCCGGTTCCTAAGATGTTGCATTGTAGTCGTACCAGCTCTGGAAGCCGTGAGCTGATCAAGGGGTAACTACTTCAGCCTTTACGGTTGTACAGGAAGCATAAATAAGGAGGCGGATAAAATATACCGGTGCCGGCTACAGCCGTTCGAAGGGCAAATCCCGCTGCATTTCACCTAGCACCACCGCAGTTCCTCCTTGATTCCATTCCTTATTGTAAATCGCCGGGCATTTTTAAGCTGCTTCCAAACGGTGACAGGCTGACGGTCACTTTGAATGTAGCAGTGCCAGGGACATTCTGGGAATACTTAAAAAATTATCAAAGAAGATGCGTGGAAACCAAATACGAGTGTGACAGCTTAACGAAGCAGACAAGCAGAGTGGAAGGTGACTGAAGAGACCGTTGTTATGGCGGTAGTGTAGGTAGCACTAACGGAAACACAACTGTGGAAATAAGATAACATACTGGGGAAGGAATAACTAGGCCGCTTCAGTGGCACGGTTTTTTGAACTATTGTTGTGTCAGCAGTAGCCTTATGAGGGAAGTGTGGAGTAAATAGACTGTCTCAACACCAATTCATTACCTGGGCCTAATCTTTTTCTCAACTACCTGAGTCCACTCTGTTTCACTGCTGTGGTATCCTCCCTCCCTCCGAAGCTGCCCACTGATGAAGAGGTAACCAAATTAGTCAGTAGAGTGCAGTGGCAGCAGACCTTGTAGGAGAAGAGTTTTACCACATAGGCTGTTTGCTTTTAAACAGTGGACTGTCTTTGCGTACTCGTTGGTGTGGTATAGCGCCTGGGCTAGTAAGGTAAATCGAAAGCTTTTCATCTCCCTCTCTACTGGCTCTCAAATATGGGTTCTTTTCGATGAGCTGTACTTTTTCCGTAGGCCAGAAACATACTTCTACTCACTCGCTTATAGTAATGAGCTTTTTCTGGAGTATCTACTCGTCGATTTTTGGGTTAATAGAAATCGTAGTGATTGTCTTGCAACTCCCGTCGATGTTACCGCATGTGGGTTGGTAGAAGCAGCTTACATGGTAGGTGAAAACTGATTGTACATTGTGAGAGGAAGTGTGAGAGAGGAAAATGCGGGTGAAATTTTTGCGGTCGGTGATGAGGAACGAAGCGATTTTAGTGGTAACGTACGGATGTTGGTAGGAAACCATTAAAAGTGACATATTTGTCCAGCTTTATCCTGATAGACTTAGCGCGATTGTCTAACGATTCTTCGCGCGATAGGGAATTTCGTTAAACACATACTCCCGAGAAAAAGAAGTTGAAATTAATCCTAATTCGACTTTGTGATGGGCTGCACTATCAGCAGCCTCCCACGGGCGTCGTTTCCGAGGTAGTGGATTTGGTTTGTTAGAATGACTTGCTCGGGAGGTAATCTTACAGGCTGTGGTGAAGTTACCTTGCGTGCAACAGCAGCTTGGTGCATGTAGGCGATAGTATTTCGAAGTGCTGGGAGTGGTTCTCGTTTCCTTATCCGAGAAGTGGTGCCGTTCTCCTTGCCTTCTCACGTAGATTCCTCTATCAATAGATTTGGAGAACAGATACCATGCCGAGTAAATTCAGATGAAACCTAATCAGCGCACTGTAGGTTGTATTGAAAGGTTCTAGGGCTGCAGCACCGATTCATTCAGATGGGGAATGTAAGATATCATTTTACTTATGCCGCCATCCCCTCATAGGTTTGTTAACGTTTGATACGCCGAAACAACTGTGACTGAAGCAGCTCTCGAGCTACCCTTTTGTGATGACAATGCTACTTAGCTTGTATTTAACCGGCATAAGTTCATGGCCTCAGGCACACCTACATCTGTATTTCTAAGTATCCGAGATCATAGCCCTCTCCAACGCTCATACAACTGTTGCAATAAATCTTTTGGGGTGGCTGAGAGTGCTACCTTCCATTGGAAGTCCCCTTTACCTTGCTGCTGTCAGAAAACTGGAGTATAGTAGAAAAAACCTTACGAGGGTGATCGCTGAAGGGAACAGTAACAAAAGCACTTTCAAAAACGCCCCCCATGACACTCCACAGGTCGGTAATCTCCATGTAGCGGCGCTTCAGCCCAACGTTGGCAAGAACTATGTGTAAAGGTATGCATGGTTTTAAAATCCCTCTCTGGCACTTTATCTGGAAGCAATGATAGTTACTTGAATATTTTCGCCATTTTGACAATAACATCCTTCACTTCTACCAGTGTAGTATTACTTTGCCAATCGCTCATCTTCTTTTACCTAACACTCGTTATTTGTCTTTGTCTTGGTTAGGAATTATCCTTAATGCTCCACTTCGTCGTCGTGCGACGCTGGACTGTTGAAAACGTGATGTTGTTTTACCGTTCCCGACATTTGTGCTTGGGTCAGCTCAAGGTTGCGCATCGAAATGACTTCTCCTACAACCACCTGCTGGAAACGTTAACCGCTCGGTTAGCTTCTTATAGACAGAATTTTAATCTCATTTTGTTGGTAATATTCCTGTTGATTCTCAGGTATTCAGTAGTTTTATTTAATTACTTACTTCGTTGTGTAGAAATCTTTGAACTATGTAGTTGCTCCATGGCATCGCTTGGGTACGTTTGTAATTCTGTGTAACCTGCTGTTGTTTGGTAGTATTGGATATTCACCATAGATTTATCACATCAAATCACGTTTTGACGTTACTGAAACGTAACCGTTGACTGCGTGTGACTAAAGGGAGTTCAAGAAGAACACAGTAACTTGTTTGGATCACAGTAACTTGGTTCCGTGGAAGTGTTTCCTGCCTTCTTGCCGAAACACATGGATTTTGTCTCATTACTTCCTCCCATATAATCACGCTTGGTATCTGAAAAAATGTTTACGAATCCTAGCTGTTGGTGTTTTGTGGATCCGAATGTTACGTGGCACTGTGCCAAGTCGGACAAAAGTAATGTTATCAGCTTTCTCTTTGTCAGCTGGTATCTGCGCGCCCCTAGAGTGGGTGATCTGGTTGCAGAAGAGCGATACCCTCTCGCTCAATAGAGAGTTGGCTCAGTTTTGGCGGATGCTTAAGCAGCTGATAGGGGGGTGCTGTGTCCCTAAATACTTGGTTAAGAATAACAGTTTCCACAGTTGAAGGGCTGTAACGGAAAATTGACCTGAAAATACCTCCCGATCACCCTTCTTTGATTGTATTGACATTTATTTTAATATTTTTACCCTTGTTATGGATGGTGTACCTTTGACCCTAGCCGGTGTAATGCTACTGTCTGTCTGTCTTATTTGACTTCGCACTCAGTATTTGCCTCTGTATTTTTGAGACCTATCATGAATGTTTCACTTTCCTATTATGTGACGCTGGACTGTTGACAAGGTGATGTTGTCTTACTGCGCCCGACATTTTGTTTTGGTTCAACTTACGGTTGTGCTGTGATTTGACTGTTTGCCTTTCGACTGTCTGCCGGGAGCGTTCGTTTGTTGATTTGATTCTAGTAGGCGGAGTTTTGATCCCTTTTGTCGGGAATATTCCTATTGACCGACAGGTACTTAACAGTTGTATTTGTTCAACCAGTTCTTACGTGTAGTACGTATTTGCACCCGAGAACGTTTTGGACTGTATAGTTGCCCAACGGCACCGTCGAGGTATTTTTGCAGTTTTCATATAACTTATTGTTGCTTTGATAGTACCACAGATTTTGTCACGAATCTACTATTGAATTACTACAGACCGTGTTTTGATATTTTGGTCCAACCTTTGACTATGCGTCACTGACGGAAGTTAGGAAGCTATACAGTAGAACGCAGGAACTAGTCAGATTCACGTCAGTCGGCACCGCCTAGTTATTTCCCGCGTTCAGGCCAAGATTATCGGATTCTGGCCGCTGCAAGGACTTCCCTAGCCTCCTCGTAAACAATTCTTTTAGAGCTGTTAGCACGATGCTAGTGATACTACGACGGTTTGCTTTACAGTTCACTTGCTTTGCATCCATACTGTAAGACAGGATTCGGGGCCGTCTTACTGCGCGACACCCTGGATCCACAAGCTATCATAGACCTAGTTTTTGTGGACGACAAAAATGTTTATACCTTACCGGTCATTTTCCTCAGGTGCTTTTAGGATTTATCAGTGAGCATATTGATAGGTCAGGCTGGTGCCTAAACCTGTCTTGTAAGGTTGAAGGTCCAATTCCTTGTGCGGTAGTGACTACCTAAACGCGGTATTGGTGACCCTTCGGATTAGTTTCTTGATCCCAGTTTTCATCCGTTACTTCCCCGTTGTAGGTGGCCGGGATTGCCCCCCACCATCCGGTACTCTTGGACTAGCCAGCGCGAACTCAATCTTCATAGTCTTTAAACGGATTAAAGCAATTAGCCTCAGCTCTCGTACTCAAGAAATGGCCTCGTGTATTTGGTGGACTTCAGCGCAGTGAATCACGCCACTCAACCTCTGCAAATATATTATGGGCGGTTGGATGCTGACCTAACTGTATTCCAACCTTAATTTGGTAACCCCAGCATATAAGCTTTTCCTTTGATTATGCCAGGTTTATACCTTTTTCAGAATGTAAATCAAGGTAACGAAATCATGTGTACAAGTCGAACGTTAAGCATTCACTAAACGTCTGAGAAAAACGGGCCTGCTGCCCTTGAACTACCCTGAGAAAACGGGCGAGAGGGATGAAGCCATTGGAGCTCAGAGGCAGGCAATTTAACTCAGTCACTCAAGGCTGTCAGCCTGGGGAGAATTCTGCAAAAAACATTCATCACCAAGCATTACCGGACGTCTGGGTATTTCTTTCTTGCACATTTTAATCACAAAGAGTTCGTGATTATTGGTCATACCACGGCGAAATAGCTATTTAGTGCTCTCAGATTTTCAACGGTTCCCCAACCTATGTCAGTCCGTGATGAATACTGCCTCTAAATTAATAATCCAGATTCATCTCAAAAATATATCACCGTATAGTGCTCATTAGGGACTTATTTCCGGAAGGATATCACGAAGCTCCAAACAGTAGCCATGGCCTGTGGGACCAAGCAAACGGAAGCGAAGCGGGTGCTAATTGCCGACCTTGGACGATAGTCGCGCTATATCGTGAGTTGATAAAAGTTGGAAATTGTGAACTACTGGAAACCGATCCAGTGGCTGAATGTTTAACGCGTTCGCCACGAAAACTGAAGGTCCTGGGCTCGATCCCTAGCCGGGTTATGGGTGCTTACTGCCAAGGAGTCCCATATTAAGATGAAACCGCTGTCCGGTGCTCCCGGACTTTCAGTGGTCCCCCAACTGATGTCAGCCCATGACGAATACTACCTCTATATCGATCGGTTGTCATGTATTACAGAATACTATTTACATTAGGATGGTATCAGACTTATTTTTCATTCGGCTTGGCTATCATGTCTTGTGTGTTGCAAACAGCAAGGGCTGTAGACTAAAACTCAGCAACTGCTTCCGTGGCCATATTTTGCTGTGAAGAACACACCTGTGACACTGAATATAGTCTGCGTCGGAAACTTAGGTTCAGTTAGCTCTCGATCTTTCTTTGCAAGACTGCGGCAAATTTGGAAATTCATACCCTGACCAGGCGCTGTCTAATGGCTTTGGATGTGTCCGGAACTTGGACCAGAAGCGTATTCGGCTTTCTGGTTCTCAGGATGTGCGGTGAACGGAATACTCCATCGTTGGGAAACGGCAGCGATTAGAGGTAAGGAATGCTCATCAAACGTTTTAACACATGCAGCTCACCACTATTCCGCGTAAGTGTTCACTGAAATCAATGCATGTCCATTCACCCTTGCATTTGATGCTGATTCCCCTTAGCATCAGCCCAACCCATCCCCATTTCTGTGTAATATTTCATTTTTCCCTATCCCACTTATTGACTGAACTTTCTGTTATCCTTCCTCTTCTTTATAACCGGTTCCTCGTACAACAGCTCACCTAGCTGATGGTACCCCCTCACTCCCCAAGCAGTTATGCGGATAGTAGCTATAAAGCGTCATCGATCTTCCTGGGACTTCAGTGGGATTTCGTGGGATTTTCGCTCAGCATTCAACTATCGAAATTCTTTCCAAAATACAATAAATTTGTAGAAAGCTTAGTGCTAGACGTTGTAAGGGCTGTTGTACCCACGGCAAATTGTTACCGAATGGAAAGGGTTGGCCTTTAAGACTTAAACGTCAGGGGGAAGAAGCCATCAGTTTCTTGCTGGGCTCCCTTCGAAATGTTGTAATGGTAGAATGTCTCTACCATACTGCTGAGCTTTTAACCACCAGGAAGTAAATGAAATCAGTTCTTCGTTAGTGAATTAATTGTTTACACAGCCTCGCCAGAATCGTCGGTCGATATAATCCAAAACAGTATGCCAGCAACAATTTCTCATACAGAGTCAGCACGGAAGCCTCATAGTAAATACCATGCAGAAAAATTCACTCGAAGGTTGTGTTAGGTGCCAGATATACATCACTCAGAAAAATCATGCAAAAATTGAAACAAAGTTTGCTTCTTGTGCATCCCGTGATTGGCCTCGCTAATTGTTGCCCTACTGATCCAAAGATATATGCTATTTTCAGCTTAGGCTACTGTCTAAATTCAAGGGTTCCCCGATGCCAAAGTTCACAGCTGAGTAATACTTCGTTCTAAGCTTTGTATTAAACCTGTCTGAGACTTTCAATCAGGTCATCCACACCTATCTCATCAACAAGTTCAGGTTAACAGGAATCAAGTCAATGTTAATAGATCGGCTATCGTTACACTTAACTTATTGCCTGTCTAAGGTTTCGGTTCATTTTCCTATATCTAAAGAAAAGTTACGCCCTGTTAGGGTTTTAGGATTTGTCCTGGTGCGAACTTAGCAGACGCAAAATCCAATCACTAATTATTCGGACTTGTTATATACTCACGAGTACGAGACCAAGGAAGAACACGATAACGTAGTCGGATGGAATAGTATATTTGGATAGTTGTGCCAAGACACCGATGCGTTCCAACTAACTGGCTAGAGAGTCTAATACGAGCAGTGCAACGTAACACGACAGCGTGCCAAATGGCGAGGATGCTTGACTGGGTGCCTTCAGCTTAGCGAGTCCAGTTAAACTGTCAAGGTCAGCGTCAATGTCGAAAGTTGTCAAACCCTAGGCTATTGATTTTGGGGAAGTGTGTGACGCTACAGGGTCATCAGGGGTTCTTTTGTGGGCCTTTTGTTCCTCATTTACACAGATGGCTTGCCTTTGCAAACGTCTTCTGAAATTCCTATTTTTATTGACGACACGAAGCCATAGAGAGGGCGGTAGATTATATTCACAGGATGATGTGACTCGACTTTAACATTGAAGGGAATACAATGGACCAACCCTCAATTCTGAAAAATGTGAGGCGATACATAAGCGGAATGGTGTGTTTCAGACAAACAAACTAAACGGGCTTCAGCTGAAAGTATCTGTGGTAGAAAAAGGTCTTGAGATATTGGCCCACCATAACCCTAAGCCTCGTACCAACTGACAAGAATGCCATCCGCGCAAATCTTGCCATCTTAACCGTGCTACGAGTCGTTAGACTGTTTGATCACAAGCGCTTCCACTATGTCCGCATCAGTTTCCCACTGAGATACCTGAACTTGGGGGCTGTCGTCTTTCTTCCTTCACTTTAAAGGGATAAGGACCATTTAGGACGCATCCAGATACTGTGGGGTAAATCTTCTGGAGGACTATTGTTAATGCCTCATGAGGAAGACATATCTGAACTGAATCTGTATCCCTTGGGATATGCACGACTGTGAGGTGATCTAACATTTTAAGTACTTCGGGTCGCCCACTTCAAGATTTGCTCAAGCTAATTTCCAGCATGAATATCGGAGGCAACGACCAGAACACAGAAAGTGGTAGGACAGGCGTCCAACGTAACGCTCAGTCCCTAAGAATTGGTTAGACCTGAAAAGCTCTTCATGTGCTGGTTGTTTGGGCTATGTCATAGCAGTCTATCAGACACAAACTTCATGTCCCTTTGGGATCACAGCATGAGCCTATAGATTAAACCAACAAAGGCCTGGGTTTTAAAATGTTTTCTTTTTGTATCGGAGTAGTGTGACACAGGAACCAGCGGTTCATTGATACCGTAAACGGAAGCCAGTAAAGCGAAAGTCACTTTTCTTCCAACGAAAATCATTTGAGACCACGTTCGACTTGTCCATTTGATATAGCACGCAGTGATACAGCATTAATAACTTCAGAGGAATACAAAAATCAGATGTCGAAAGCTGTGTGATTACTTTGATATGATCATGAACAATAATTTATCCCCAAAACGTCACCAAGTAAATAAAAAATGTGTCACTGTGTGATATATGAAAAAGAAATATCTCATATAAAATCACCACAGAGCCTAAGTTTTACACTTGTAAGTTATCTGTGCCAAATTGTGGCAAATTCGATAGAGCGCAGTTTATTGATGCATCTTCCAGTTACTGTCCATTCGTTATCAAGCCTGACGTGTTTCGCTCGTCTCTTAGCTTTTGGATTTTTCCACAATGAAAAACTCCCACTTTCAATACTCAATCTAAAAACATAGAACGTTTGCAGCACTTCTGTCCGTCCACGCACCTCACCCCTGCGCATTCGTCAGCTCACTCCTCAACAGTTGAAAATTGGCATTATTATTCCTTTGAACCAACCGGTCTACCTCCTGTCAGTGGTTCTTGGGCGTTTCAGCTGCCAAACTGCCTTAGCTCTCGGTTCTCCTCGGAGGTCATTCCCCAGGAAATATCTTCCCTGGTTATACATACGCATCTGGAGCTTACGGTTAAACTCGTTGGTCAAGAGCAGAGGATCAAGTGACAAGTGTCTGAAGGTGAGCCAACATAAATTATCTTCCCTTTTCTATTCTGTCCTTTTGCTGCATTCAGTCTTCAACCCTCTTATTGTTGTTAACTACTTGTTTTCCCAAGAAGTTTATATCATAGCGACATGTCTGCCCAAAACGCTAGGTCTGAAGCTTTGACACGGATAACGCGGTCGTGCACAAAAACGGCCAGTAACACCCTAAACAACACACTAGTCTGTACTAGAAGACAAACAGAGGTAGGGCAGAACACCGAACTTCTGAAGAAGTGGCCAACCCATGTTTCTAGAATTCCAGTAGCCATCAGACAGGTGACACAGAGTAGCACTCACCCGTCACAAACTAGTCCTATCTTGAGCAAGGATCATACCATGCCTGAACATAGAAGACGACGTAAAAGGCTTCAGAACAAGGCAGCCACAAGCAGTTCGCCACAATCCGTAGCACCTTATTCATGGAAGGAAGGCTGTATTACGACACCCGATGGCTGCAGTGTTTGCACCAAAGTTGTTTCGGTAGTCGATGAGGCATTTGCATGCAACCTGTGTCAACGATGGGCGCATTGCCACTGCGATACCAAAGTCCCCCGACAATACTATAAGCTGATGAAGAGACAACCATGCAAGTGGTTCTGGTACATCTGTCCAGAGTGCAGGAAAATGCCCGCACTCCGCACAGAAAGCCTGAAGGAGATGCTCTCCGCCACGCAAAAGCTACCAGCATCCCCGAATAAGGTAGGGTTAACACCAAAGGATAACACAGAGAGACCTGGAAACAGACCTAGAGCTCCAGCTGTGGGCACGCCATCTCGCGTGGGGACCATATTAGGTCAAGTCTCCATACCCCCACCCGGCCCCAGGGGACGTCAAGCGCATGGCCAAAGACATCGACCGCCGAAGCCTCTACGAAACCCATTCCGAACACCCCACACACCGTGACTGAGAAACAACCAGTGGAATTACTCAAACCCATTGGGAAGTCGGGCGTGCCACCCACAACGAACCCAGGTCACAGGAGGACCAACTCGATCATTTTGTTCAACGTCGATGTATCGACAGACTCATTGTTGGTCGAGAGGGAACAATTTGACAGCCGAATGTGGACCGACTACTGTCAGATGCTGGGACTCCCTCCCCTCCCTGCAACTTTGTGTCGCCTTTCTCGAGGAAGCCATGCACCCCGAGATAAGCCACCCCCTTTACGTGTGTCCCTAAATACCGCCAAAGAGGCTGAAGACACACTCCTCCTCTCGCGACAACCGGACGTTGTTAATGCCTGTAAAATTCGGGCCAGGCCTGACAAGCCATGGTCAGTAAGAGAGGAGGAGAGAAAGTCAGCGGTTGGAAATCCCAACAGAAACAACACTATAGTTGTACATGGGATTCCAGAATTGCCAAGTGACAGCTCGGTCAAAGATCGGTACTTTCACGACGTCCAACAATGGCAATGGCTCTCAACCAAAGTTGGTCTCAACAGTATACCGGCCAACAGCGTCAGTAGACTGCCAAGGCCAGCGCACCTGAAGACCATACCCAATCCCAGACTACTTGCCGTCCAGTTCGACTCATATGCCTCCCTCACAGACGTTCTGCACGCATGGTATAATGCGAAAGATCGCATGGGTGGCTCAATACGTATATGTGAAAGTAAGCCTAGACCCACAAGGCAAGAGGAGAGACGGCAACCACCAAGACCTCTGGAGTCAGTGGTCGTCACACAGGCGCTGACCAGTGAGTTAGATACATCAAGTAAAGAAGCCACCACTGCTACAGCCCCCACCCAAGTTAAGAACAAAACACAAAAAAACGGAACAATGCCAGTCCTATGAGGACTGGCGAGGCTAAAATCAACCACGTAAGCGCTCATCCCGCGAAAATACACATCCAGACCTCCCCCTCATCAGGTACACTCTAATATGTATGTACAGCAACGTTAGGGGGCTAATAGGGAAGGTAGCAAAAATGAGGACGCTGCGTGAACATCAGCACTCCGACATCATATTCATCACCGAATCCTGGCTCTCGTCGGACATCTCCGACGAAGAGATGCGTGTTGCTGGCATGGAACTCTTCCGCAGGGACAGGGAACATAGAGCAGGAGGGGGAGTGGCTATCTACGCAAACTCCTGTTTAAAGGCAAGGATGGTTAGCGATACGGCCTTAACCCAGCTCCCAGAGTCTCTATGGTGCTACTTCACTCTCTTCTTTATTCTCTCTTCATTCCTTTACCACTACCTTACTATTCTCTTCCAGGTACCTACACAGACAGGAGTCATGGCAGTTCTCTAAACTTCCCAGCAACCCGTAGCTCCCTAATCACTCTACAAATTACAACCTACTAACCCACAAAACATCCACCTCACCGAAGCTAAAAGCAAGAAAGCAGAGGGGATTTCCTCGTCCACTGCAGGAGTAAACCGAACAACTGGAACCAAGCCCTAAGAACTAGACGCGAGAGATCAAAAACTACTAGTTTTCTACGCTCGCACTATCAATATTGGAATATTGGATATTGGATTCGGAGCAAGCGCAATTTTCCAACTTAGTGGCTACATGAGGCATGTTCTGAAGATGATCTCGTGTTTAGTTGGAGTGTCCAGGATTTGTTGATAATTCTTCCATGATGTAACTTACTGACCGTTGGTCTGTATTAGTGCCTCCTTATTTTCAACCCAGAAAACTACTTAAATCTGTCTAGTAAGACACGTACATCCTGGATTTTTGACTGTTACAACTGACGTCGACTTTGAGAAATAAATGTCTTCAGAAGACTCAAAACTTGGTTGGATTACGGCCTTCCTTAGAGATCTATCTCCGGATATTGACGCTGATATAGTTGGTGAATATATATCTGGGATAATCAGTGTTTCTCATGATCATAAGGAATCACTTCACATAGAAATAGAAGAATTACTGTCTGCTTATCTCGTAAGTCACGTATTTCTTTATCTGCGCTCAAGTGCCTAGCTATCTCATAAATTCTTATGGTTGTCAAAAGCCTGTGTACTTGATTTGTGACGAGGGTACTGGACCTTATGAAGTCGAAATTCCCAGAAACAGGAAGTTGAAACGAGCTACAGAAAGATATCATGTAGTTTTCAGATTACTGAAAAGTGGAGGTGGGTCAATAAATTTCGAGGTCAGTTGTAGTCAGACTTTTGTTAAGTTGAACCGTAAATCGCGGAGTGACTCACTTCACGCCATGAAGGGGATATTAGGGTCGCTTGTATACCGTCTCGTATGCACTAGACGGTGAGAATGTTTTGGCCATTGCTGTTGCTGATGCTTTGACATTCAATGCCACGCCAAAAGCTGCTTGCATATTTCAGTGAAGTTAAGGAATTAATTTAAGGGTAAGACGGTCACTGGGGTAGTGTACGATTTCTTACTAAGTTGTATATTCGGTATAACACCATGACATAGTATTAATTATTGGATGATTTTTCGAGCAGGATTTACTACTTAGTAGTATCAAAGTTGAGGAATGTTGGTCATAAGTAAAGAGCGCATAGGTGACTTTGAATCACTAGTCGGGTTAACCAGTAAGCTACAAGTGAAAGGCGATGCATATTTCCTGTGCACACAGTCCCTTCCTAAAACTTTTCAGGCACTTTGTGGATCAGGGACCTATACGGAGACGAAAATTGTGTTACTGCGAGGGAAACATGACTGTCCTCCGGTATAGAGAAGCTATTGGTGGTTATGTATTCTAGTTTTACTGTATCACTGAAGAGTCTGCTTGTGATGGTACTTTGTCACTCAGTCTGTCCTTAGGCACTTTTTTCCAGGTTTATACTTTCAGAATATAATCAAGTCTTGGATAGATTCAGGTAAATAATTTGGTTTAGCTTTCCCATCGATACTTCAATGAAAATTGGGAACAAGTTACTGCATGTTTCTGAAAATTTTCCCATCTTATTTCTGTCACTATATGTATTTTATGCGCTTAAAACTGCTCTTTTTCTTGCCATGTCATTCTAATTTTTCTGTGCGTTTGTTGGCTGTGATCACTGTTTCCTAACTTTGCGATCCAATTCGTTTTCTACATGGCATCCATAGATGAGACCAGTGTGTTACTGCGTTGTCGGTTGTTTCAATTTTTCAGGGATCTTACATTAAATAATATATTTTTAGCTTCTCCTTGCGCCTTCTGAGCCTATTATAGTCATTTGTCTTGGCTACTTTGTGTAAAGACCATCCTAGAGTTTTCATTAGTAAGCATAACACTGCAAGTCACTACCGAGTCCTCTCGTCATCCAGGACCAGGGCTTTTACATTTTTTTTCTTTTTCCTTAGGTGACGTACTAGATGAGTTGCACCATCTAGATGATCCTTCTTCGGATTTTGTCTATAAGTTGTTTGTCTAGTACCTGATGTTTTTGGATTATTAGTGGTTGCGTATTCCAGACAAGAGTGTACACACGTGTTGAATAGGATCTGTGGTAAATCTGCCAACTACTTTGAGAAGCATTCCTAATATGGAATTAACCTTGAAGGTATTAATTGTGTGCTTAGAGTTAATGAAACTAGCTGAGATTAGCACTCATAGGTTGCTTTTTCCACATTCAGTGTTTCACTGCTTACAATAGCTTAGTTGTTGGTTGCAGAGCATAAGATACACATCACTTTGCTTGAGCTGGATTTTAGGTGGTTTTCTGATTCTCACTAGGTTACTCTCCTCACATTAATTACTAGCCTATCATAGCTGTTTTCTTCCATATCTTTGAGTTGTTCACGTCCGGGACCAGGGATTACTGCATAACGGTCCAAGTTACCACATATATCAGCAAAATAAGCAACACACCAATAAAGTGAAAGATAAAGAATGGAAAAAAATTGGTCAAAAGTAGTAAAAAGAAGTGAAGGAGGAATAAGAAAATACTGAATTCAGGATGATGATTAAGATAAAGATAATGTATGGGTATGTCTGCGCCACCGAGATAGATTCCCAGGCATGTCACCTAGTCTACAACTATAAGTCTGTTGTCATGCGTACCGTAGCTAAGAGTACCACATTTCCCTACACAGCTCAGACCTACAGTTAAAGATTTCATGCAGTGATGCCATGCTTTTATCTGGCCACCCTCATCCTTTTTCCAGCCTGTACCTACTTCACCTAACATTGTGCAGCGAGGCAGACGTTTGAATAGGCATGCGTAACGCATGTTCCAGCCATCTCAGTGAGTAAAGGTTCACAACCGCATCAACTGATTTTCCACTCCTCCCTAAAACTCTGTACCGGACTTCTTTTTACACCACGACACAGCCTATGCTACGAAAGCAACGGTGACCGAGCACCTGAAGCCTTCTCATGTCTTTTACCTTTAATGGTCATGTTCCACGGCCATACATTAGAAAAAGAGCGGACCACTCCACAGTACACTCGACCATTAATAGAAGATCGGCGCCGCAGATGGCGTATGTTGGGGAAGCCCAGTTAAGCTTTTTTTATGTGTAGAGGTTTTGTCGATCACCGACCCACCAGGGTTGCTCTAACTTCCAAGGTAAGTGAAATGGTTAGTGCACTCAACCATGTAGCCCCTTATCATTGGGCAAAGCATCAGTGGAGACCAATTCTGGAGCAAGAACGTGCATTTGGATGGCGAAAAACATCCCAAGCCTTCTGGAATTTCCAATCTTGGTGTCCAGATTACATCTTGTCAATGTTATCTATGTACTAAGGATTCTCCCGTGCTAAGATAAGTTCCTGTAAAGTTGGAGGGTGGGACCTGCTCAGATACATGTCATAAAATCGGATTGGAATGGATTAGGCATCCTTGACGAACCACTGGACGTACGCAACTTACTATAGATTCTACCACACACACTGATTTTTTAGTAAAGAGGCTTCAACAGAGTTGTGTACTAACTCAACACTCCTTTCGGCAAGACACTGTCACAAGACCTCTTGGTAAAGTCGAATCTTACTCTAGGTCAAGAAGTACAGCCAGTGTCGGGGGTTGATATACCTGTGTTGTAGAACCTAGCGAAGTGTGAATATCTGTTCGATACACCCACGGTCAGGTTTAAAGCCTTCCAGATTTTCTCGGGTTCGCTGTTTCAGGGCTGCACCTAGACTCCTGAACCTAAAGTCATAGACTTCGTCGGAGTGATTCTTTTGTGGTTATCACAAGAGGACCTCTACCTTTTGTGAGGATCGGGACTATCAGTGATTGAAACCAGTCAGTGGAGATCATGTCTGACTCCTATACACTAGTTGATACCCCAAATTGACGTGATCAATAACTCTGTCCCGCCACCGCTTTTAAATACCTCTGGAACTAGTCCACTTGGTCCTTCTGCTCTGCCTCTTGTCAGGTTACCTACAACTTTCGTGACTTCCATATGTTGTGTCCTATTTCGATGCCGCTTTCAAGATCCGACTGGATAGTGGGCAAACAAATTGTAGTTGCAGGCCAATTGCACTGTTCCTTGAAGTCCCGGATTCCGTTCCGGACGTAGTTTTACTTCCAGTCATATCTTGATATGACTGTGGACAATAAACTATGTCCGAAACGTAATCCAGTAAACGATACTGTTTCACTATGCGCTATATCTAATAAACCAACTAAAATTGGATTATATTCTGTCACAGTGCTCAAGTTTCACTTCTATATCAATGTTCCTTGAATTTTTTTCACCCATCGTCCTAGTTGTGTCCCCTCTGAGTGAATCTCAGATCAATCATTCTCCGCTCGTCTCACTAACCACCAGCCTCTTCGCTCTAGTTTCTTTGATAAGTTTAAATAGCTGGCTACTGTTGTCTATAGCCTCTGCCTTTTCCATGTGACTAGTCTTCGCAGTCATTGGACAGACTTCTCACTACATTTGAGTTGCTTCCGCTCCTCATTATCTTCGAAACTTGGAAGGATGCGTCCACATGCACCCATAAATTCAGAAAAAGCTGTTGAGACCCACTGGCTTTTTCTAACCACTCTGTGAGTGTCAGCTAGGGTCTTCAACTCCGTTTTTATGACAGATCGGAGATGGCCCCAGGTTTCTTCTGGGTAAGTTATGTTGTTCCATTCCGATATCTGTCTAGCTAATTCCTCGCTAAAAGTAGCCTTAGTATTATCACCATGATGCTGCTCTGACAATGATCTTACTGCTATAGTTTTCCCACATCCATTTTGGCACAGACGTACACATGCTATGGAAGGAGTGGCAATCTTCCAGCAACCCTCTCCAGCGATAACTGATAACAGTGTGGTCTATCTGTGTCCACCGCTGAGTTCAGGTAGTTGGACATCATGTCAGACAATGTCTGGCCATAAATAGATGGTTGTGGCAAGCGTTCGCCATTATCTGTTTGTTTGACTGGGATTCTGAAAGTGCCACTTATCCACCTTTCCGACTTTCCTGGCCTCCCCTTCTCTTAGGAAGGGCAGTATTGATATGAACTCCTGGTCATCCATGGAAAACATCTTACTGTTTCCACACCTCGTCCAGCCAGTAGTACTACTTTATCCTTCTACCCCCATTACACTGTAAGCTATTTACACTATGATGTTAACTGCTTTTTGTTTTACCACTTTCCAATAAGCCTTTCTAGTATAGTAGGACCTCAAGGAACATCCATTCCAGCCAACGATATCCAAGCCCGACCACCGCGTCAAGGTAACAGCTATTGGTCAGGTATGATACAACTGTATCACTATAATTTATTTCGATATGTGTGATATGTATACATGATACATATCCAAATAAATCATAGTAATGGAATTGTATTCATTCCTGTAATAGAAGTTTTAAGAATTTTATTAACCTTTATCATTTGTTTCCTACCTTGCTGCTTATCTGAACGTTTACTCGCTTCATTTCATCTCAACACTGTTGAAAATGGTGGTTTTTTATTGGTTGACTGTGCTACAGTCAGTTTATTATTATCTTTTTACCATAGTGAACTGTTATTCTCCACGTTGTGTTTAAGTGCTTCGGTTAATGCCTATGAAGTAATATGCATTGCTTATTTCTTCACCATTGGTTTTTCAAAACATCAAATCTTTATCAAAGTGGTTAAAGGTAGATTTGAAGGATAATTCTGATAGATTACGTGTATCCCTACTGTTTTCCTATATTTGTCATTCATATCACAAATCTTAAGATTCATACAACGTAACTGTAAGCTGATTTACATATTAGCAACTGCATTCATTTCTTTTTAGTCCGCCGAAAAATCCAAGTCCGCAGCTGCTGAAATTATTTCAAGATGCAGTAAGTCTCCTATGTAATTAACAGGTACTTCATTCGTATTGTTTTGTTTTTTATTTGTACTTGAAGGTAACTGCAAAGACTCAAGGCTAATATTAGGAGTCGGTGTTTAGTTAGATATTTGCATAGTTTAATCAGATGCTTAGCTCACTTTTAGGAATAAGTCATGAACATTCCTGCCAGTGATTCGTATGTACGAATAAGTGAATATGCTAGGGGATCAAGTTGTCAGTAAATTGTAGTAGTTGTAGTAGTAGTAGCGATATGAATGATTTAGAATCCGTATGTTCGATAATAATCATGTTTAAGGTTATCGTAAATGTTTTACTTCGATGCAGTACAGTCCATCGGCAGACAGACAGACAAAATCAACGGAGAGCTTCACACACAAGTGCAACGGTTCAATTTATCACACTTCATAGTAGTATACAAAGAACAGGAAGATAGAAAAAGACTGACAGCAAAGTACAGAAAGTTGTGTGAGAATAAACAATTTGAAGGTAAAGGTTAGTGAGAATACTCAAGCTGTAGAAGTTGTCGAAGAGTCTGTGCATCTGCGCTATTACGATGGATTTCTAGCCATGTCACCAAGAGTCCTCAACCTTCTTTCCCCTCGGACGCCCCATCTAGCTAGTGTGCATCTCCTAACACAGCTCAGATCAACAGTCAAGGACTTCATCGTTTGGTGCCGGGTCTTATTCTGGTCACCCTGAACTCTATTCCAAACTAATCCAACTTTCCCTTGCATGACATTTCGAGGTAGACGGCGGCTCTTCTTCGTAACACATGTCCAAGCCACCTCAATCGACTAAGATTCATAACCCCGCCAGTCGACTTGCCTATCTTGCCTAGTGAGTTCCATCAGCATCATACGTACAGATTAAGACTATGAATATTAGGTTTGGCGTGATTTGAATCAACAAATACACAATCAGTTTTCAAACAAATGGGACTTCCAGCATGTCAGTTTATCATCAAGCTTACTCATATTGAGGCAACGGATAAAGACAAAGTTAAGCTTATAATTAGTTTAAGAGGATTATTTATTACATTGTTTACTGATTTATCGAGATCCGTGTCTATGAAATAAACAGAATAATGGCTCGTACCAAGGTTAAGCTATTAATTTGACTCAAGCATGGTACCAGTACATGAAACCTTCGACTGCTGATCCGATATGAAGAGGGAGGTTCAAGTTTTCGGAATACGTTCTGCAGGACAACCGAAGTTGGTAGTTGATGACTAAATGATATGGCTGAAATCAGTCACATTCATGCAAATGCATCCACATCGTATCTTCATTTTAAGTACCATATCACATCTCCTTGTTTGCTTTATTCATTATTTTTCGTGCTATGACTTTCTACAGTTTTTAATCATTTCATTTCCATTCCATTGTCCTACATCTTGTTGCCTTGCATCTTGATGTGCTACTGTGTGAAGTAGCAACTTAGACCATTATGCAATAATGAGAGGTTGTGTGTCGTTATTAGCTAATTGATTGTTTCAACAGATAGATTCACAAACGAATAATTCAATCTCCCTGTTGATCAGTCATCACTAGAAAAAGGCACTGAAGCAATTCGATATACTTGAGATGGAGTCTAGAATTGTGGATTTATTAAATAAAGTTCCGGGGACTACAAAAGCGTTTGGTTGGATTTGTTAGTTAACGTTGCTTGAAACCGCTTTGAATAGTGTTTATGCATTCACTTTCTGTTTTACGAGGAATATGTTAGGTGCCAGTATTTTACGCTCAATTTTTATCCGTTTCTTTACTTCTTGAGTTTCTGCCAACCTTCCATTACAGTATGTTAATTTGAACTGATACTTCGTCATGTAGCAGCTGACATACTGTCTCAGTCGGTTACTGCTTTAATTTAAGAAAAATATAGCGTACAAAACTCATGCGCATTAGCACTCTGAAAGTAAAGTGATGAACGAAGATTGATAACCCACAAGTAATCGAACAGCCTGTTTTAATTTTTGTGGATGTAATTTATTGTTCTGGCAGTTTGTTTGACCGGTTTGGTTATTTAATCCCACTGTGAAATAAAATTTGACGGCTGTTTTGTTTTGGCTGATCGATCGTTAGCTGCTACCTTGGCACAGTGGCCACGCTTGCATACCGCAGTGATCCAACGAGGCTACACTGGCTGGAATGGATGTTCCTTGAGGTCCTACTATACTAGAAAGGCTTATTGGAAAGTGGTAAAACAAAAAGCAGTTAACATCATAGTGTAAATAGCTTACAGTGTAATGGGGGTAGAAGGATAAAGTAGTACTACTGGCTGGACGAGATGTGGAAACAGTAAGATGTTTTCCATGGATGACCAGGAGTTCATATCAATACTGCCCTCCCTAAGAGAAGTAGGGGTTAGGAAAGGTTCCCTTTAAATATAACACTCCTCTCAACCTTGCAGTATAAGTTTTTCTCGCCCAACTATACCGCACTCAATTCTCTATCCAAAACTTAGGGTGGCTGTTTGACTGACCTTAAGGAGATATCTCGTATCTCTGCGGTCACACAAAAATAGTCCTCTTTCTGTTTCAAATACCTCTCAGGCCCAACTTCCAGGGTGTAAGCAAGCGAGAAATACTGCCCGCTTGCATACTTCCAGTAGCATACAAATCCAACTAACCATATCTCGTCTTACTTTTGTTACCTCCATCGCCCTTAGCTCGTGATAACAAAATTAGCAAGAGATGGAGAAGGCATCGATATTAGATAATACCCATTAATTATTTTGGTTTGTTGAGGCTAGTGGAAAGAAGACGATGGTTAGTGAGGCTATCACCAAGAAGGAGTGGAACACTGACAACCTCCGAGGACAGGCGATTGTAACGTTGTGCAGAACATTTTGAAGACTAGCTAAGGTGACCTACAGCCACGCTTCAGTTCACCGTCTTCCAGGCCGAACTTGGGCAGCCAGGTAGTATCATTAGCTCTCAGTCCCTACTGCATGGATGTTCACAAGGTCGCTAAGTGCGTTTTGTACGTTTGCTGTGTTTAACTAACATCAAATAAACTATTGTAGTATGTATATAATTATAGTGGAGTTCTATTTCACTTCACCATAATCCGAACTACTCCATTGATAAGTTGACAAAAGGCGGGATACCATAACACATTAGGAAGAAATAAGTGAGCGGATACCAATACCTCATGGGATAGTATGCAGTTCATAGTTCACTACAAATTTAAAAAGACCCATAAGCTGAACGATTACGTGCTAACCCCGAGATATAACTCTCCTGAGTTCGATCCCTAGTGGGGTCGTGAGTGCTCAGTGCTGAGTCCAATACTTGGATGAAACAGTTATCCAGTACTCTCAGGTTTTAAATGATTCTCCAAATGATGTCAGTTCGTGACGAATGCCACCTTGAAAACAATCAATCACCACAAGCTTCCAAATAGAAATGTTTGCTTCGCATATGGTGACATTTTCTACTGTAAGGATATTTACTAAAGGCGGTTTGTGGGTCATCGAAATGTTAATTGGATGTATTTGTGGATACCTTGATTTCTATAATCATCTTATTTTGAATAAAGAGTAACCTACTTTACTTAAGAGCTATGTAACAAGCAAATCATTGCTTCTCATCAACTCATAAGATGTGGGGTTAGCAAAACGAAACGCACTCAGCAACGTTGTGCATATTCGTGCAGTACGCGATGAGCCACACCTATTGTGTATGTGCCTGCCCAAACCTCGTTAGGTGAAGCAGGTTTCAAACCGATGATAGTCATCTCCCTAAACCAATGAGCTACAGCTCCACAGTGAGAGTACGATATGGTTTTCATGATGCATGGTTTCAGAGATGACAGCTTCTACCATGGCCTGATGGTTAGAATTGCCTTTTATTCTGATCAAATCAAGCTGTTAACCATAACACTTATTCTCTGAGTTAGTATCAAACTAAATAGGTAGATTGGAGAGTAAACGCTTTTTGTGTAATATCCGGCTGTAGAAACTCACAAAGATTGTAGTATTTCTCTGGAGGGACTCAATTTCATTCGGAACAGAGGTTGAAAAACGTTGATTTTGAAGACTACCGGTATATCCTGGTTGTTTATAAATGTATGCATGATCCATTGAATAATAACCTTAGGCTTCACCGTTGAGTATCGTTCGGTTCCTCGAAAGCGGAAAAAAGCGACAAGGCGGTAAAGAAATTTATTATTAATTCAAAACGTGTTAATAAGGTAACCATATATATGCTTTCAACGGCCTTGATGTTTTCTATGCCCTTCTAGGAAGAAATGTAGCCATTCTGAACCTCACACATATGATCACATGGTTTCCGCGAATGTTCGTCATATCATGATTGGTTGCGAAATGTTTCATAGAATTCCGGGCTTTTTTGAAGAAGTTAGGAGGTAATAATTCTCTCCAATAACAATTACAATCAATCTTGCCACGTAACGCTAAGAGACCAATCAATATATGTAAAATAGTCCTACAGGAGGTCAAAAGCAGCCCGAACAGCTTAATGGTAACGTCATCGACTAAAACACTGGGCGACACGGGTTCGAACCTCAGGTGGGACATCACTTCATGGAGATTGTAGGTACACCTTGCTGACAAGTGCCAGCAAATACGAAACCTCAGTCAAGCAAGGCTTCCTTTCGATTACCTTCACCCAACTAACACCTACCGCAATACTGAGACTCCTAACTTGGTGACCACATTGCAAAAATGACCGGTAGAATTCGGTCAGCACTCAGAACTAGACAAGATGAAATTGGTTGTTCTCCCGTGACCAATCAGTATATATATAACAGGTCTTAAACATGTATTTGTGGTAGCCACTATTCATACTGTGTTTTGACATTATATGTCCCATTTTGTAAGTATAGTGAACAAAACTGACTACATAACTGAGATTTACCGTATAGACAGTTACAGATACAACTTAGTCATGCTTAAAGACGATCAAACTGTTATTAGGTTTTTCCGGATTACGTTTTGGACATAATTTATTGTCTATAGCCATATCAAGATAACTACACAACTTTAAAATATCTTTTATATAGTCCCAATTTCCTCACCCCCTTTGTGGCATGGATAGTAAGATTTTCCATATGTCTGGAACAGGTGCTGAGCCATTCCTGTTGTATTCATTTAGTGTTGATTCGATAAACAAAGATTCATTTATCCAATTACCAATGAAGCAGAATAACCTAGTTTACCAAATCCCTTGCAATGATTACGAGGTCCAGTACATAGATCAAAGTAATCGACCAGGGTCAATTAGAACATCTGAACACAAAAACCTAGCTAGGTCGAAATTAGTAGATCCTATTAAGATAAAGAATTTAGAAAAAAAGCTCAGCCATAGCTACGCATGCTATTACACACAATAAGATGGGACCGGGTGAAAATCCTTAAAACTTGCATAACAGGGTAGAGGGAGAGATTGATAACTGAATCTTTGTTTATCTAATCAACACCTAACAAATACGGCAACAGGAATGGCTCAGCACTTGTTCCAGATATATGGAAAATCTTACTACCCGTATTACAAAGGGGGCGAGGAAATTAAGACTATATAAAGGATAAAGGGTATCTGTAAGTTGTGTCGTTATCTTGATATGACAATTATGAACAATAAATTATATCCGAAATGTAAACCAGAGAACAATACTGTTACACTGTGTGATAAATCTAATAAATCAATAAAAATGGAATTACATTCTACCACAGTGTACAAGTTTTACTCTTGGATTTTTATTGCTTGATAATTCTAAGCAATAAATATCTTGGTGTCGATTTATTTACTGTATAGCTTTTCAGTTAATTATAGCATTTTAATGTTCCTATCTGCTTTTTGAAGGTAGAGTCATATTCGAAGAGGAGAATATTCAGTCATGTGATGTTGATGAAATGAAGTCTGTTGAGGAGCAAATGCGAAGTTTACTGCAAGCCAGTTGTACACATGTTGTTGAACCTAAAAAAATTTGTCATTCTGATCGTGATGCCTGTACATTATCAGTTCTACGTTCAGCGGGTGTTTCTCGTTATCTGGGTGATTCTGAAGAAGAAGAAGAAGAAAAACTGAAAGTGGCAATGGCTGATTCTGAATTTCTGACTAAACACCGTTTAAATTTAGCTATTGGGATACCTGGTTCTGGTTTAAATGGGTTTGTAGAAGATGATGGTGACAGTGAATCTGGTACAGACTTAGAAGATATCGAAAGTATTTGCGGATATGGACAAAAGTAAGACAACTGATTGGTTACTATGTTCCTTGTTATTAAAATTAGACGTTTCCAAATATTGTCGATGACATCAAAAAATTGATGCTAATGCTGATGTTGTACTACTGTTTAGATTTAATAGCGAATAGGAAACTCGTTACCTAGTTTCATCGGACACTCTTCACTGCGCTTCTTGGGTTGTTTACACCAGAGGTCCAGCAGTTCAATGTTATTATATACAAGCAATTCCTATTTGTCTAGTAATGGTATCATACTAATAAGTTTTTTTCCAGTGATCATACAGAGAAATCAGCATAGAACTTGACATAGAAGTGCTTCACTTTAGGTTACCACAAGTATACAAGATAAAGGTGGATCAAAAACGGTGGCATTAAAAGTGGACAAAAGTTTAAGAAAGGTGAGGTTAAATGTAAGTAAAGATTAGTTAACATGCTGGAGATTTCGAAGATGGCAAACAGTGTAAACACCTGCACGGTTATGACTTATTTCAGGCCGTATCACAACGATTCTGTAAATATTGATTCCTTATGGTCTGCAAGATCCCAGACAAATAACCTATATCTCCTTATATCACAGACTGATAGTCGGATTGGTGTTGCGTTTCGGTCTGGCTTCTCTTAACTTTCAACCTGATTCTACTTCTGCTAACATCGGGTATCAAAATACACTGGGAATTGGCATACACAACTCATGCGAAAGCGGTCAAAGTTCACAAACTAATCAACTGACTTTCCTCTACGCCGAATCTCAACATTGCTCAAACGATGGTCCTACCACATGGAGTCAACTTAATGGTTTGGCGTTTGCCGACTTGAGATATCCGAGTGTCTATCAAGGGACGAGTATACTGCGCAGCACTTCCTTCTATCCTCTTGTACGTCTGAGACCTGGCCATTAAAAGTAGAAGACATGCAGCGGTTACTGAGTTTAAATCATAAATGTCTTCGCAACATTGCTCACCGCGTAAGAAATGTCGAGGTCAGGCAATGGATACTAGGCAAGAAAGGTAAGTCACTCATTAAGGTTGTGAACCTTAGTTGATCGAGGTGGCTTAGATACATGCTACGCATGCCAAACCACTGCCTACCTCGAAGTGCTAAGCTAGAGGAAGTTGGATTACGTTGTAAGACGGTTCAGGGTGGCCAGATGAAAGTATGACACCAGTCGATGAATTCTCTGTTAGTCTGAGCTGTGTTGGGATATAGATTACCACCTCTCTAGGTTCCCCAAGAAAAAAGGAATCAGTGGTTGAGGACTCTTGGCAACGTGGCTGAAAATCAGTCACAATGGCTTAGATGTATTCATCCTTTGACATCTCTCACACAATTTTATCTACTTCAACATCAGTCCTTTTCGATCCACTTGTTCTTTGTATACTACTGCTAATGTCAAGGTGAACTGATGCACTTGTGTGCAAGGTTCTACGTTCATTTTGTCTGTCTGGTTTGTTGTGATTATCAAAGGACTTCAGTGGTGCAGCTCAGTACAAGATTGATTGTGCAATTATACGACGTTTGCATCAAGTGACTTGCAAATAAATACTGTCGTTGACTATCTTATTACTTCTGATTGTTGTCACAGTAATGCGAAACTTGCATCAGGAAATGCAGTTCTGGAGGAACATCTATTCAAATACTAGCCACTAGGTTAGATTTTTTAATGCTCATCTTCATCATCATCAATATCAACATAGGACCAGACATTACTGAGTAACGGCCCGAGTTGCCACAGCTCATATCAGTACATCAAGTAGTAAGGTAGTGAGGTGAAAGATGAAGATAAGAAAATTCAGTCAAAAGAAATGCAAAGTACGAAAATAGAGAAAAGAAGAATGACAAAATGGTGAGATTCGGTAGAGCGTCGTTAAGATGAGGATAGTGTATTTATACATCTGCACCACTGAAATCGGTTTTGAGTCATATCACTTAGTCTCTAGCCACTGGTTCCTTTTGTCCCGCGGACCCCAACCACCTAGTCTGCATCGCCCCACATGGCTCAAACCAATGGTCAGAGACTTCATACACTGATGCCATGTTTTAGTCTGGCCACCTCGGGCCCTTTTCCAGCCTGCACCTACTTCGGCCAACATTGTGTGACGAGGCAATCGGTGACTAGGCATACGTAGTGCGTGTCCCAACCATCTCAGTCGATGAAGGTTCATAACCTCGTCAACTGATTTACCTATACTTTCTAAAACTCTATACGTGACTTCTGCATTACTCACGTGGTGATACCATGGAATGCGTCCTATACTACGAAGGCAACGGTGGTCAAACACCTGAAGCCTTGTCTCGTCTTCCACATTCGATGGCCATGTTTCACAGCCATACAGTAGAACAGACCGGACTGTTGTGCAATACACGCAACCTTTAATAAACAAACGGATATCACGGCGGCGACATAGGTGGCGTAAATTGGCAAAAACCAGTCGAGCCTTTTGTATCCATGCAGTAATTTCATCGGCAACTAACCCACCAGGGTTGATCCTACTTCCCAGGTAAGTAAAGTGGTCGACGCATTCAACCTCTACACTCTCTCTTGTTAGCCGTGGCACTGTTGGAGACCAATCCTGGAGCAACAATTTGTATTTGGGTGGTGAGAACCGTATCCCAGACATTCTCAAATTGACACTCGAACTGTTCATAAGACTGCATCTTGTCAGCGTCTTCGCCTAACAGAATTATGTCATCTGCATATTCTAGGTCTAACGAAAATTCTCCTGCGATTAGGTCAACGTCTGTGTAGCCTGGTAACGAGAGGGAGACCTACGTAAGAATATCTATGATAAAATAGAATAAGAATGGAGAGAGTGGGTATCCTTGACAAACACCACTTGATGAGCATAGCTCCGTGGGCATCTCATCATAGTCTGTAACACGCCCACAAGTGTTCGAGTAGAGAGCCTTCAATAAGGTGATGTACTTACTCGGCACACCTTTCAGTGAGAGACATTGCCATCATGCCAGTAAAGTGTACATTCTTATGTGTTATCATTTAAATGGAGAGGATCTTATGCTTACATGTTAGCCGCAGCGGATGCGGATTGAGAACCAGTAATGGTTAACCGATGTACCTTTCCAGTTCTCATTACTCAGCATTGACCAAAGTCTTTCGATCAAGTTTACAATGTGACCAAACTAAGCCAAGTGATGCAACACCTTGATGCATTGTATTTTAGAGATGTAGGAGTTAAATGACTGGAAATCCTTCACCTAGTTTTCGTACATGCGTGTGAACCTATCGGGATGTCGTGTTACCTTAGCCTAATGGCCACTTTGCAACTTTGTTCTATAGATTTCGGTCGGTAATTAGCAATAAATAAAAGACTGAACAACTACACATCGATCACCTACTCTTTTCAGTTTGTGTACATAATCTAGTCCCACAGGGATCAGTCGTGACTTAAATAACTGCAACAAACGTGGAACCTAAGTCCAAGACATCCTGTCAACTGACTTGTAGCATCTAATATCAGAGTTGATGCAGTTTTCTTACACTTTCCATAAAGTAGTATCAAAGAGATGAGACAACCTACAGTCTGATTAGATCGAGAGTAGAATCATGTCGATTGTCAGTCAATTTTCCACAGAATGTATGGTTCAAGGTATGAACCACATGCAGAGACGTAATAATGTCCGTCGAAGTCATTTTGATAACGGTCATTCCTTACCAAATGCATATGAGGTGTAAACACAAAGTGTTGTGCATTGTTTACAGTAGCGAGTTGATGGGTTTACCAATGCACCTCAGCAACTTACCTCGTGATGACTTTAAGTTGTTCATGGTTATTATTTCTACTATTTGGTCAACTCTCCACAAAGATTAGTCACTAGAGAGTAACCGATTTCATCTAGTCAAGTGTCCAGTGTTGAATGGTTACTATTGGTTATTTTTGTGATGTGACTATCAAGCTAGGAAACTCAGCATTGCAGTGCACTTTGATGGTTGTTAGTTGGTTGGAGGTGATTGACGGGAAGCCGTGGACCCAGGTTTCATGCTTGTAGGCAGTCGTCAGCAAAGCATATCCGCAACCTCGATTGGAGTTATGTCCCACCTGAGGTTGGAGCCTGCGTCGCCCAGTGTTATAATCAGTGACGTCACCACTGAGGTGATCAGTCCGTGACTAACCTCGTTTAGGACGGAATTAGATCAAACGATCGGTCACTGGAGAGTAATGAAGTCGAATCTCTGAGAGGACATCACTTTCCTTGAGATTGCAGATACGCCTTGCTGACAAATGCCAACAAACACGAGGTCTAGGTGATGCATAGCTTCCCCTCGACTGCCGCCGACAACCAACTAACATCCTGTCGATTTTGCTCCATCGATTGTTCATAATTCAGGGTTGTTGTCTTACTGAAGTCGTGGTCAGGTCAGGTGTCGCTTTCAAAGTAACTAGATGTATTCGAAAAGCAGAGAGAATGAGACAACAACCTACTAGTGACAGTGATTTACAAGCTGAGTGGTTTCATGTAATTGACTCACGTGATTTACCATCATTTCCTTTTGAAGTAGTAGTGTCAGCCAACTGGTTTGATAGTGTCTCTCCTGCGATTTTCAATTTTTCACCAGTTGGTACACATTCATTCCACATACTTTGGACAAGTTGTGTACATGCATCTTCAGTATATAGTCTTCCAGGTCGACTTATTTGCACTGCATTGGAGGAGTTCACGTTGGCAAGAAGAGATTGATTTTCTGTTCCTTTTGTGTGTTCACTCATGACTGAGTTTATCACAGTTTGGTTATTTGGTGCAGAGTGAGATTTCATTTTGATTGTAGCCTCAGTCTAGGGTGATTAAATGAAGAGGGTTGTACAGAAATGTGTTAGGACTGTTAATCGGAAGCCTCGTGTCACTATTGTTCATTGATTTAAATAAATTGATGTCATCTAACTTATACTACTTTGGTGTTTCATTCACCCTAATTCATGCATTACAAAATTTTTCAATCATGTGGATTCCACACCTTGATCTTATTACTATACTGAGAAGCATCTTGATCTGATGGTAGACACGTTTTACTGTATAGCTACATGGAAATTGATACCCTCAAACTTATGTCTTTAGTGAGTTAGTGTTATAGGTTACCAACCTGATGACTGAAAATATGTTTGAGGGGAAACTTTGTATGTGTGTGTGGAACAAAGAGAGAGAAAAGACAGTTTCTTGCAGGGTTTAAAGTTCATTCAAGCAACAAATCCTGCACAAAGTGGACACTGTGGACATGTTCTCTGTATCAAAAAAAGCTACTGTGTTTCCCGAGTTATAGATTATTTATACTACGTGATGATTGAAGGTGAAATGAAAATTTTGACCGCGGCCGGATTCGAAGCAGCTACCACCAAGTTTTCTGGCCCGATGCTCTACCAACTGAGCTACGAGGTCTGACTGATGACCAGATTTTTATTTCACTTCAATCACCAAGGGTTTTGCTTAACTACCATGTAAATTCGTGACGCTTTACTACCGCTTGATCACATGGTCGCTAATTTTGCTGAAACTAAATTGATTTTGAACCTATGAATTTTTATAGGATAATTTATGAAGTAGCTACACTCATGTCTATTTACTACATAGCAGTTGATTATGATGGATTTGTTTTTCTATACAGGGATGGCATTAAACCGGGTACAGTTGAGGATGCCTTGTCCGTCTTACATCCATCACTTGTAACTGCAGTACCAACACGTGGATCTAACATGTCTTTTACTTCCCAAAGTTTCTTACCTACCAAAGACTTTACTTCTCCTGCTTCATTGAGTACATCTAAGCCACATGTGAAAAATGCAATCGACGATTCTGGTAGTCAAAAGGATACTTGCACACATCGTAAACAGACAAAGAAAAAGCTCCCTCCACCGTCTAAACATATTGCAAAAATTGGTGCACAAGCTGAGGCTAGACAAAAACAGAATCCAAATTCAAGAGCCATGTTATCCGTGTTAGACCCTGATCCCAAAGATTCGAAAAATGTTCGGTGCAGACGTGAAGAAATGGAAGCATTTCTGTTCGAAAGTTTGGACCCAAATACGAAATCTGTGGATAAAGGTTAGTTTTCAGTTATGACGATTTTCATGAATGGAAAAGAAACGAGTGGTTTCTTGCGTCACACGTCGAAACTGAGTCCACTTATTGTTTTATACTGAACTTCTCACTAGAAGTAATACACAGTATTTCTTGAATGGTTACTGCCAAAAATCTTGTTTTCTTAGTTGCGCGATCATGAAGATAATTTTGCTAGTTTGACAAGAATCAAGGCTAAAGGAGCATGTCATTTGTGTGCTAGTCGAAGTGAATATAAATAGATCTTGCAGTGAGTAATGTTGTAAACTTGGGTTTCTAGTCAACCGAAGATTTCATTCTTAACATACAGAGACCCCATCGTCTCTACTCGTTCAACCTCTCTAACTTTCGTTGCCTATCACTGCTTACGATCATCGTGTTGATCATTTATTGGCCTTCATATGAGTTGCTTCCACTCCTGACTGTGTTCAACGACTGTAGTAATGCATTCCCATGCTGTCATCAATTCAAAAAAGTTGTTGAGGTCCACTGATGTTTTTTCAACTTTATTCTGAAGACTAGTCATAGTCTATTGCAAGTCTAACTTGTCGTTATTATTTGTCCCTTGGGTCCCTAGTGGAACATAGGGCTTCAGTAGCACATCTTCATTCCACTCTATTCTCTGCAATCTTTTGAACCTGGCTCCAGCACTGCCCCCAAGCTCTTATTTCTTCCTCACACGATCAACTCCATGTCACCCTCGGACGCCCAACTCGTATTTTCCCATCTGGGTTCCACTCGAGGGACTGGCGTGTGATGTCCCCAAATGGTCTTTTCAGTGCATGCCCAGTCCATCTCAACTTCCTTCTGCATATTTTTGAGCGATAGGTTGTTGGTTGGTTCGTTGCCAGCCAGCCAACCATCTAGCCAGAATTCCTTGTTGGCTATTCTTTCTGGCCATCTGAGCTTCAGTAACGAGCCAGTGTAGGCGGCAGTTGTTGATGAATGTGTGTAGTTTGTTATAAATGCTTTTCGTAACGCGCCAAGTCTCTGAATCATCGCATAGAAGCACTGGCTTGGCTGAATTAGTGTTGAAAATCCGGATGTTGTTGACGCTTTGTGCTGAGTGGAGTGCAGTCGATCTCCACACTGGTTTCAGGTCAATGAAGTATGGCCTGTCTTACTTTTCCGATCCCGGGTGGTTTTGACGTCCTGGTCTGTGCATGTGCCGCCTGTAGTTGAAACGATGCTGCTGTGCCTAGGTAGGTGAAAGAGGCTACTTCCTTTAAGTTTCTCCCATCGATGGTGATTGTAGCTTGCTGGTTGGGTATCTTCATCACCTCTGTCTTCTCTATATTCACTTGAAGTCCCATCTTTGCTGCCTCTTCTCTAACTTGTCGTATAGGTGTATTACTACTGTACAGATGTTTTTTTTGGTTTGACTGTACACTAGACTAGATGTTCGAGTTGGATGCCCTGGATTACAACTTTGACAATATTGACTACTAACTTAGTCTGATCGACTAGTGACTGAAATAAACTAAAAAAAATTGAGCTGCTTATCCACTGCTGGTGTATAAACTTTGCAAACCGAACAGCCAAAAATATTTATGAAAACAAACAGTCACTAAAATGCAAAACCCATGACCAAGTTAGAATACTGAGTGATGCTAATTGATAATCAATATATTGGTACGCCCTCTTTAATTCAAGTAGATTTCATTTGGGATGAGAAGTGCTAACTGCAGACAGCTAGTATGAGTACGATCAAGCGATGTTAAAACATCATGAATTCACATGGTAGCCGGTCAAAACACTTGGCGATTGAATTGAAAATAAAAATCTGGTCAATCAACAGTTCATAGTTCAATTAGTAGAGCACAAAACCGGTAACCCAGAAGTCATTAGTCCGAATCTTGCTGTAGCCCAGAATTTCATTTCACTTTCAATAACTACGGCTATCTCAGGTAGTCAAACTAATAATCATATTAGAACAATCATAACAAATAGTCAGTTAAGAGTAATAGGGAGGGCTTATAAGCAACCCATAAAATTTCTTATCAGTAGATTTAAAGCTGCATTGTTACCTGGTACATCACTATGTTACATTGGAGATGGTGCCAGGTTTCTTTGGGATGAGTTTCGTCGTCATTTTCTGTCAAGTATTCAGCCAGTTCTTCCCTAAGTGAAACTTCAATGCTTTTAGACACTAACATGAGATGTAAGGTATTTAGTTTTGTCGGGAAGACACTGAATTAACTTCTTTTATTTAGATACACTTGTTCATCCTGTGTCACTGACTGTACCACTGGAAATTAGGGTCGAACTAAACTTTAGTGACGAGAAACCTTGAGGACAATAAATCAGGTTGGAGATGATGTATTCAAGAGATGGTCTACATCCATTTACTGTGTTGTTGACTCTGCATAAATGTTTGATAAGCTATGTGAAACATTACGTTGCGGGTTGTATATGGAGTTTGGTGTGGTAGGTAGTGTTTTCGGAAACCTAAATATAGCCTAGGAAAATGATTTAAACATTACTGGTTAAGTTATAACTTACCCAATGTATGTATACACACGTATGTTTTGATAAACCTCAGATTCTTGATACATTCGACCGAAATACGAAGAAAGGACAGTTTCGGTGGATAAGGGATAAATCGGTAAAATATATCCTAGCAGCCATTGGAAAAATATGTGGAGTCGTCTTAGAAAGTTATTCAGACCTTTAACGTCATTACGGGAAAAAATGTCTCCCCAGTATCATTTAATGATATTATCTCCTATGGATTAGTCGTGTTGCAGACAGTGGGTATAGTTTCAAGGGTGCTAAACCTATTTACAATCTAGATATCTTATTTCCTAACTGAAACAGATTTATGATTGGTTAATGAAGTACTATTTTCCTTAATAAACACATCGTCCTTCATATACTTGATTCTAATTGGTCAGTGCATACTTGAACGTGATTGGTCATCACTAAAATTTAACTCTACCAAAATTTACAACATAACTCTGAAATCGAAATGTAATTCTTAATGTAAGCCTTATTAAATACTTCTCAATGTTGTGTATGCTTCCTTTCATGATATTAGTTTAGCTGTGTAAATGCAACCGTAGTTGTGTATTTGTTTATCTCTTTATTGCATAAAAAGCTGTGCATAAAAAAAATAGATACTGTTCAGTTGAGTTTTGTCGACACTTACGTATTCTTATGTAAAAGAATCGACACACCTAAATATCTTTCAGTATCACGAAGCTCCAAGACGTACCCCTATGGTACTGAAGAGTAGCCACGGTATGTTTCAGTTACGAAAGCAAATGAAAATCCCCGCGTTATTTGTATGCAGATGTGAATGACTGAAATTTTTCACCAACGATATTAGTTTCAGTTGTGTTGTTCCTTCCAAATTCTGTTATTCACATTGTCTGAGAATAAGTTATCTCCACTCCAATAGGTCACTTGTTTGAGTTACTTCCTGAAAAAGTTGTATGTGAATGAGTCATAGAGGTAGTGAAAATAATCAACGTCTTGAAGTAAAAAGATTTCACTTTATTCAGCTTGGAAGTAAAGTAGTAAAAACAGATACCTGACACCTTTTATTAGATATTCATCAGATAAAGAAATAAACGTAGAATCAAGCTGTCACGTCTAACAACAACTTGAATCGATACACCTCTATGTAAGGTCCTGTGTTAATTTGTCTTTCTTCATAGAGAAAGTAAATAGAAAGAAAATAACGCTGAGATAGAAGTTCATAGAAGAAGATAAAGGTTAATACATAAAAGTTAATCAACCATTCAAGTTTTCAACGATGATAAAATAAGTAATGATCAGCATCACAATGATCGATTTTGTGCAATATTATCAAGAGTTCTGAACTATATACTCATTTCATGTTGAGGGTAACCAACTATGAGGACCAACATAGTTTGAAATCAACAGTCAAATACTTCATAGATTTTCATCATCCACAGTACAAAACTTTTCATTGAAAATTTCCTTTTACAGCTTCATCATGAACATATCTACTAACAAAAGATATGAAGACAAAGGTGCTCCTCATGTTGATCTTAATGGAGAATGTTTTAATCAATGTTGTCCCACTTTAACAATACACACCCACTCATAGTTGTGTTTTGTAATCTTTCCCTAGTCGTATTGTCTTTAGTTATTTATTTGCTTCCAGTGTTATTTTCTTGATTCGCCTTCATCATATTCTCTTATTGTTATATTTCAGTTTGAATTATTCATGTTTTTTATTGGCTTTTATCCTGTCAAATAGTTTCTTGTAGAGTGTGATGTTTGAATACATAAATAGAAATGTCGATTTCTTCGTGATTTTCTAGTTGAATGTACAAAATGCTATTTGACTTGTAGAAGATGTTTACGAAGATCAATATACAATACCAATTTTGTTTTGTTTTATGATTTCATCTAAGCTGGTTTACTTGAACGTGTGTGTGTGTGTGTGTGTGTGTGTGTGTGTGTGTGTGTATAAAGGCTATTGTGTTGCAGAAAGTCAAGAAGAAATTCAGCATGATTTTATAGAGTATGGAGAAATGCATGTTAAAGGGTCTAGTTCACAGTAACGGGCAATAAACGATGGATTCTATGCAGAACACTTCATTTTCCACTTTTCTTTGACCATTAGATTAAATATCTAGCTTGTTTATTTTTTGTTGTTGTAAGAATGATTGCTTTAACTTTTCTCCATTGTTCATTTGATAAATGAACTCACAAATCGCTGACGATCTTATCAGCTTTTACAGGAACTCTTTTCGAGTGAGTTTTTTTTTACACTGCATACATGTTGTTCTTTTCCTACTGTCAACACTAAATTAATGCGCTTCTAATTATCAATAGAAAGCAGTGTAAAGGTGGTCTGAAATCTTCGTTTCGTTAATCTGTAAACTTATCTGCAACTCTGATGCCTTAGTGTATTATACCGTCGTTGATTGGACCGAATTGATCGGTCTCCATCGGCATATGGACTCCTGTGAGGATGCCTTGATACTGACCGTGTTTTAAATATGTGTATAGTAATGGTGGATAGGGACTAGCAGTGGAATCCAGGATGCGCATTTTGTCCTGTTTGGGACTTGATAGGAATTGATCTACTCCCTGGAGGTCATCTGGTTGACTTGGAGTGAGCAGATGATGATATTGTCCTGCTAGGTGAAGATGCTGATTCAATACAACGATTCCTAGTAGATTTTATTGTTATCGCTCACTGACTAGTCAATCTTTTCAACTAGTACATCTAAGCTCCAAACTCTACCACAGTCTTAGTGACTGACTGACAAAATCAACGTAGAACGTCTCACACAAGTGCATCGCCTCATATTGCTACACTTCATAGTAGTACACAAAGAACAGGTGTATAGAAAAGGAGCGATATCAAAGTAGAAGAAGTAGTGTGAGAGAAACAGCAATCTGGGGACAAAGGTTAGTGTGAATATTCACGCTTTCGAAGATGTTAAGAGGTGAACATATCTCCACCACTGTGACCGATTTTCAAACATGTTACGAGGTGTCCTCAACAATTGATTCCTTTCGTCTCGAGGACCCCAACCAAGCAGTCTACGTCCCCCCTCGTGGCTCCAGCCAACAGTCAGGAACTTCATCAATTGTTAACATTGTCTTGCTCTGACCACTCTGAACCTTTTCCATCGTAGTCCAACTTCCTCTATAATTACACGTCGAGATAGGCGGTGGGTGGCTCTGCATGCGCAGTGCATATTCAAGCCATCTCATTCGATTGAGGTTCAATAACTCATCAGTCGAAGTTGCCTAACATGAAGAGAATGTTCAGTCGCATGAATATACCTGCAAAACATTCACAACATATTGTTAGCCGTGTACATTTGAAAAAGCCTGCTTTTACATATATGTCTATATTTGGTAATTATTTATCTGGAATCTATAGTCAACTGTGATCTTAGACAGTACCAGCGTTGGACTTAGTCAGTTGCTTATCATCCCAGTAGTCTCTTGTGGCAAACCATGCAACCTCTACATTCGTGAAATATGTAATGTGAGGCTAAGTCGACGTAGTATCTTTGAAAAAATATGGAGATTGATTCCAAGTGGATGTTACAGTTAGGGTGAATGAATTCTACAGAAGACTTTTTGACGTATGAGGTAAGTGTTCCATTTCCCTAAGGTTTTTTCGCTAACCCGTTTGAATTGCAATTTCGCTCTTATCCTGATATATCTTCAGAGACTATGGTATCCAAAGCCTTTGGTTTGAAGATATGCCTATAAGAAGAGTGATGTATACTAGATACATCGTTAAGTACTGGAATAAAATATATTTTAATTTGTATTTGACTTCTATTCATTGCGCATAGTAAAGAGGTTAGTGCTTGTCACTACAGTAATCGCAATACGGTGAATGACATTAGTCGTAAGTACTGTGAGGATGAGTACTCGTTGGCGATCACTCGAATACAAAGGTGCTTCTTTAGAGAATCCTGTTCCTAGGCGTGCATACCCCAGTTGACATCATATACTTTCTGATGTTGAGAGATGGTTTGCAAGTTGTAAGTGGATACAAATAGCACAAGTAAATGAAAAACATCGGTCAAAATCATGTCAGGACATGTACTACCGCTTTCGGTTACGCAGACTCAACTTATTACTACACTGACAGACTGCAGAACTATAGGATGACAGTATCCCATAGTTTGTTGATATAAAGATGCGATTTCCGTCGCAACGTACAACACTTGTTTTTTCATAGAAGCAATCATTGATTGAAGAAGTAGCATGAACCAAGTTGAGATACTTATACAGACAGTTACGGTAGCAAACAACTGTTGGTACTGACGTAACTGATAGCTGAGCAGCATAGGGAACTTAATTCATATTATAACTGCTTGTTTAAGCCAACACAGTTGAGTGGTATCACAGACCTGTCGTTTACATGTCAAGTTTCTTATGAGAGGAAGAACTTAAAATGTCATTCAGTATACTTCTGCACCTGCAACACCATTCATGGGGTGCTGACTTGTTGCATAACACCTTCAAGTGTACAACAACACTACTACAGCTATTCACAAACTTCTAGCCTCCATTCTGGACAGTGGACTTGCACGTCAAATGACTTATTAGGGTAGAGACGAGAAGATCGGAGTTTGAGACTGTGTGCATTTTATACTGTGGTAGTTGATGAGTTGAATTACAAGAAGTTGTAGGCATCCCAACTGACTAGTAACATAGACGTGATAATCAGAAGGCAATATGACTTAAGGTATAGTGAAAGTAGCCTGAAAAATGGGATAAGTGGGGAATTGAGGTAGATGCTGTCAATAAAATACGAGATACTATGAACCGAAAAGAACACATTACATTGTAGATGTGGGATACTTTGAAAAAGTCTCTGAAAATGTAAGCATAAAGTCAGGAGAGAAAAGAGAAAGGTGAGTAGAAGCGGGGAATGCAGAGGATCCGGAATATGATGTGACATTTAACCCAACACTTGTCAATATTCAGGATTATGTTGCATACAAAAATGTTTATCACATAAATCAAATCTACGGTTTCTGTACAACTCTGACGTGAATGAGCGTTCCCAATTCAAATGCTGAATGACTTCATCTGCCTTCAGTCATTTTACCGAATGAACTTCATTTGTTTTCAGGTAAGTGGTACACGTGTTTCTTGCGACATATCAGTTCATTTATAAATCGTATGAAGGGTGAAAGATGTTATATCTAAAAATAACCTTAAATACTTTATTTTGCAGTCCCCAACGATTTGTAAACCCTCTACAAAACGCATAATCAAGTCTTCACATTTCTTTCTTAGTTCTTATTGAAATCCTACGCAAGCAGTATGTTACCTGTTGCACAATAATTAGGCCTTCTTGTTAGCAGCACTGTATCCTTATTCAACACTCCATCTCAACTTCACAGCTACAGATATGAATATCTTCATTGCCATTTGATTTTGGTTTACAATGACATTTCCTACCGATTACAACGTGACTTGTGGTGTAAACTGCACTCATGAAGCTTACTGTCTGTAATTTGAAGTCTCATTCAACTCGCTTTACTTTGTAACCATCATTCCACCTAAGATGTGGAAGTGCAGGCAATATTTTACACATCAATACACTATATAAGACATGGTCCAGTGACACTCAGAAAACGGATCCATTATTCGCTGGTTGGAAGTCAGATATTTAGACCACTGAATAAGCTAGAATTCTACTGATTATTATAATAAAAGAATACCGAAGCGTTGTGGCCAATTCTAAGATTGAGAAACTGGAACCATTTATACTTGGTTGGATAAATGTTTCGCCTAAACTTTTATCCTATGTGATATAGTTTTGGATGTTGTTTTGAAGTTTATTTGCTTCACTTTTGATTGGTGCTCTGAGATATATGTATATGCAATTTCCTTGGTCTACCTGATACCATCCTCGTCTTTGTTTCTGGTTTTAGACTGTCGGGTTCACTTCACTTAGAATACCATTCGTATATAGTTTATTAGGTTATCTACTCAAGTGTTTATCCTCTTCTCTCTATTGTCTCTTCCATCAATATCTGCTACGTCGATATGATGGTCAGGCTTGCATACCATAATGGGTCGAGCAGCTACACTGGCTGAGACGCTTGTTCCTCGACGTCTTGCCATGTCAGAAAGGTCTTTTGAATAGTGGTAATACAAAAAGCAGTTACCGTTGTGGTGTAAGTTGCAACACTATGATGGAGGGCGAATTCGTACTGCTGATGATTGGTAGTGTGACAGCAATAATACGTTTCCCTTGGATGATCAGGAGTGACACCGATACTGCCTTCCCCTATAGGAAGAAGCTAGGGGATAGGAATGTTTGGCTCTAGAAAATAGCACACTCCTTCCTCCTCTGAGACATTCTGGTGCCGGCGTAATAGGGTTCTATCCTTGGTTAGAACAATCAAATTTTAAAACAGTAGTCCCTAAAAGGCTGTATGTTGTAGTCTTCAAGCAAATGTCTTTCAGGCTCTGCGGTTACACAGATTTTCTCCTTTCTCAGGTATCCTGCAAAAACAACTTCCATGGTGTGGTTAGTCGGGAAGTGTCAACCTCCCGCTCGCTCCCGGTACTATACGAAACTCAGTCAAACACAACCTAACCTACTTACCTTTGGATTTTCCTCCGAATACCAATATTAATCCCCCTCCCAGGCAGTGAGACACCACTTCTAATCTCCTCAAGATGATGGAAATCAGTGGTTGGAGACCTATGGTGACGTCTCTTACAAGTGGTCACAGTGGCGCAGGCATAGCCACTCTTCTCATTCCTCCTAAATCTTGAATATTTTCACGAACATTGTTGGTCTTCAAACTCCTTCTGTTCCCATACTACTTTATTTATTTTGATATCCATCCTTTCCCATCTGCGTGTTATTTGCATGCTGCTGTGAAATGTGACAACTACAAAGGATGCAGGAACAAGTTGCCTAGTATCGATGCCAACGCCGTCCAGCATGGTTCTGTAAATGTCACTTCGTTATGAATTATTTTCAAATCGAAGTTGCTTATTCACATTGTCAAATATATCCATGTTTCTTGCGTAACCTTCATCTGTATGTTATTGTTTTCTTTGTCATAACCAACTTTGAATTACTGGTTATCAAATATTGACATTATTCACCATTAAATAAGCACACTGATTAGTTAAATGGGGTTGTACAGCTCACAAGGCTGATGTTGACGAAAACAGCTTTGTTCTGTTGAAGTCTGTATTCCTTTATAACTTAATAGGAGTTTATAGTTTGTCTCCTTGGCTAAGAACTCGTCTGTCGACTGGTCTATTAAATCCGAAGGTTTTTGGAGACTGGTAGATTGATTTCAATGTGGTTTTTATAGATTGAAATCATATGGAGAATCATTGAAAACCGTGGAGCACTGGACAGCTGTTTCATTCTAGGATGGGACTTCTCAGTAGTGCGCACTCACGACTTAGTCAGAGATGGAACTTAGGACCGTTAAGTCACGTAGTTAGCACGTTGGAATACAATAGCCCACATTTCCCTACACTCCTGTCAATTTGCCATAGAATGCGAGAACCATCCATTGTCATTGGTGAGTATTTGTATTCACATCCGACTTGGTTGACTCCAAAAGTTGCGATTCTTCATTACAACTTCATGGAATCTATCTTGAGGCATGTCATTAGTAAGCAGTAGACACTAATTTACTTGAGAGGATTTACTGGCGGAAAAGTTGTCCAGTGCTTTGAGGCTTTCACTGGCTCTCCAACCAATGTCAGTCTGTGTTGAATACTACCTTGAAATTAATTAGTACATCCTTGTAATTTTATACTACTTTATATCCAAGCGAAATGACTGACATGTCTAGCTTTGTTTGGATTCTTGATACCTTGAATGGTGTTAGTTCGTAGGCCTCGAATGCTGTTATACACACCTCAACAACCTTTTGGATATTCGTGTAGTAATGGGTAATGAACCATATCTATTGTATGAGGGTTACATGGTTGCCTTAACCTCGGTAGGTGAAGCAGGTTTCGAACCCGTGACCTATTGGTTGAAAGGCATTTAACCAAAGCATTAAGCCACAACTCCACATTTTGAATGGTAAAATGTGTGGAATAGTGCTCTGCGTACTCAGTCAAACCGGTATATTTAATTTATCTATGCATAATCGTTAAAAAAAAGTTAAGTTAGTAATTTTAAACAGAATAATGATACTTCTGTAGAAAATACATAATTTATCAAGACAGAGAATATCGTTTTTTTTTGTTTAAAATTGTATATTAAAGGTTAACCAATAGATTTGATAACATTCAATATTAGTAAGTAGGAACATTAGCGTAATAAAGTTTCAATGACAACACAGCTGTCGAAAAAATGCTACAGCATAATTTACTTATTTCAATGAAGTTTTGATAATAAATTAACACTATCTGACCATTGTATCTTACGTTCTTCACTATCCTTCATTGCACTTATAAATTCATGTTCTATTGATTCCATTAAATATTGAGTAAATGAACGAAATTCCTGTAAAATAAGAAAAAGAAAAAGGCCTTATACATTTATTTATATTGTTCACTAACCACTATCATAAATTTGTTAGATAAGCATAACAGTAGAACTGTGAGTATGTAGAAACAATAAAAAATTATTGGTTGATCTAATTGAGGTCAGTATATTCTCTTTAAACTTTCTTTTGTAACGTCACTCTTGAGTACTGCACTATTATTGTACATGAACACTTGTAGACTAGTTTCATACGGAAAAGACTGATTCAGAGAAGAAATATTATTATTATTATTAGTCCCTTGGGTTCCTAGTGGAACATAGGGCTTCACTAGCACGTCTCCAGTGACCTCTGTTCTCTGAGATCTCTTGAACCTGGTTCCACGACAGCCCAGAAGCTCTCATTTCCTCCTCACACGATCTCCTCCATGTCACCCTCGGACGTCCAACTCGTCGCTTCTCATGGGGATTCCACTCGAGCAACTGTCCTGACGCGTGATGTCCCCAGTCGGCCTTCTCAGTGTATGCCCAATCCATCTCCACTTCCTCCTGCATATTTGTTGCGTGATAGGTTCTTGGTTGGTTCGTTCCCAGAGCTCCTTGTTGCTTATTCTGACTATTCTGGCCATCTGATCTTCAGTATCGAGCCAGCGTAAGCAGTTGTTGATGAATGTCTGTAGTTTATTGGAAATCCCTTTCGTGACGCGCCAAGTCTCTGCGCCATACAGAAGCACTGACTTGACGTTGGTGTTGAAAATCCGTATCTTGTTCACGCTTTATGCTGAGTGCAGAAGATCTCCACACTGAAGGTCTATATATATTCCTTCTATATATGTTCCTTTTCAATTAGGTTTTCGTCTTGGACTCTACACTTATATGCATAGTTTCGCAATTTAATCAAATTACCAATCATATGGTGGTGTTTTAGAAATAATAATGTAAGTAACGAGTAAAAATTAGAAATATGAAGTAGGTTATTCTTAGATAAATAGAGTGATTTTTGATGAGACCATTTGGGGACATTACGCACCAGGCCCGGCACTCGATTGGAACCCAGATGGGAAACGGTGAGTTGGGCGTCCGAGGTAAGAGTGACATGGAGATGGTGTGAAGAAGAAATGAGAGCTTATGGGGTGTGGTGGAGCGAGGTTGAAAAGATTGCAGAGAAGAGAGTGGAATGGAGACATGCTTGTGAAGTCTTATGTTCCACTAGGAACCCAAGGGACAAATAAATAATAATAATTGATGAGTGTTTAGTCACAAACAATGATTGATTAGGTACTAATAAGAAAACAAATGAATATTGATAGAAACAAGAAGAAGAAGAGGAGGTGTACAACGTTATACTAAGAGTTACATCATGTTGACTGCCAAGGTAGTGAAAGTAATCAAACAAACTTCTCTTGGATATAAAGGTTAGGTTTGTGAAGGTGGACTGCAATCGCCTCTGCTATATGAAGTAAGCGAGTGCGTAATCCATATAATAAATTAATTGGAATGTGATGAATAATTTTGAAAGCTTTTCTAGTACCCACTTGATATCCCGTGTCAACTAGATATGCAAGTATGGAGCTGTCTATTGTTCTGATTCGTCCCTTGCTCAACCATGATGGGTGGTACTCAGAAATTCGACGATGGAACTGCCTTGTTGTACGCTCAATGTAACTAGCTCAACAGGAACAGTTAAGTTGATAAATGCACATAGAAGTGGTAGAATCAAACAATGTGTCTTTATTTCTTGCACCTAGAATCTCACGGTTGTAGAAGATGGGATATAATTTAGCCGTTGAGAAGGCTTTATGGAAGACTTTTTAAGGGCTGTGTGATGACCTCACTGGCAATGTTACTTGACTTTCAGCTTTAAAAAGATTTGCTTCTTAGGAGCCTACCTAATATTGGCTATTTCCAACTACTAGTCGCTTTCATTGAGAGAAGTTATAAAGAAGTATCAAACATTCATATGATTTCAACTCTATATAAATCACTGAACTCATGTATGCTTTACCCAAGAATACGAGTCATCTACTGAACTAAACACAAGACGAGCTATTATTGGCAACCCTCTGTCTATCAATCTTTCCTTCCGCAATGTACACCAATAAACAATAGATGATAGAATCAAAAAATTATGCAGAACTTAATTTATTCGATTGGTTAGCTTGAAATGACCAGTTAGAAGCAAGTGAGTAATTGGTGACTTTCTGAGGCCTAAATGAATAGAAATTGACTTTATAAATGAAATAATCCGATTTTTACGGCGATAAGATTAAATTTGTATGAGTGATCTGAAAGTAATGACCGTTGTATTCTATCCATCGGAAATTACTAGTTTGAGTTCAAAGAATTCTGGTGAGATGGGATTAGAAAAAGGTGGAATTTAGCTCATGAAACCTGCCATACTAGGCATGAAGTAGCAAAACAGCCAATAATCGAGTAGTGGTTATTCTGTCTGATATTTTGCTGTTTAATCACCTAAAGAGGAATTGTAATTCGTTTAAAATTCAATGTCTAAGGAGTCGTAGTCAGGAAGGGTTATGATTTGGTTGGTATTAGAGTAGACAACTCACTGATAAATCATGTCATCTTTAATTCATCTATTCTCGATTCATTCGTCTGTACAAAATGAAAACAGGATATATTTTTGAGATGAATGAAGATTTTAATTTAGAAGTAGTATTCACCATGGACTGACATCAGTTGGGGAACCATTGGAAATCTGGGAGCGCTGGACAGCTGTTTCATCCTAGTGTGGGCTACTCAGCAGTACGCACCCACAACCCGACTAGGGATCGAACTCAGGGCCTTCAGGTTTCACGGCGAACGCGTTAACCATTCAGCTAGATTTTCAATGTTTCCCCAACTTATATCAATCCATGATGAATACTACTAAAAACACGATAGACTATCTTACATACTTGGTAAGAAGGGCAACTCAGTTTCTTTTCATTTTCGAGAGGTTATGCCTAAATGTCCTAAACTAAATATTTATTGGTTCGATAGTTCAAGGTCACCTAGATCAACCTTGTTTCCACCAATAAGCATTAATCGCTTACCATGTTGACGATGCACCAATCACTTTCAAACTATGAATTGTACGGAATTGAATAGAGTTGAGTTAATACAAAGCTCTTGAACCAATCTATACAATAATAGTAGTGTGAAACAAATCTTAAGTGAAATGTCTTTTAAAATAAATACAGGCCTACTGCTGATAAGGCTTATCAGAGATTCATATTTCCCTCTCTTCGGTTTATTATAACAATACGTTTTTACTTTTGGGCGGAGGAATCCCATTATGTACTGAATTCTAAGTATACGGCGTGAATTTCTAAAACAAGATTAGTTGTTTCAGGGAGTTATATATAATACTAATAGTGTATAAGAAAGCTTCCAAATCGTCCAGGTTTAGTCCTGTCCATTATTTTTTATTGCCATTTATAATGATACAACAAGATAAGTAAGTATACTCCAGATATTGGGGTCTGTGAATTATGAAAGACATAAATGATTCTGGTACTGGGTTATGATTGAAAGTGAAGTGGAAAATCTAACTACGATAAGTTTCAAACCAGCGACCATCAGCTTTTCAGCCTGTTACTCTACCAACTGATCTACGAGAACCGACTGCTGACGAGATTTTTATTTCACTTCAATCACCAAGAGTTTTGGCCGACTAGAATATGAATTCGTGACGCGTTACTACTAATTGATCGTACTGACACTGATTACCCAGTCAGGACTTCTCATCTCAATCCAAATCTAAGTGAATCAGAGAGATGGGTCATCATATTGGTTATTATTTTGACTATCTGAGATAGCTGTGGTTTAACCGTGATTTCGCCAAAACTTGTCTCATCTTCTGGTCGGTAAGATTCATCATACAAAAGGTTACCTGTCATTTTATAAGATCAAGCGATTTGATGTAGTTGTGAATTTATATCAATGAATAAATATTCTCAACCTGAATTATGAACTACAGATAATAATGAATTAATCGATTTGATGAGTTGCTGTGTTATTTACATTTGTTTTGTGTAATTCATATAATGGTAGTTTGCCGTAACGGTTCCTTTTATGAAGCTTTAAAGTGTATTGTATCTGATCTTATTTGTAGAGTTCATTCGTAGGAAATCTTGCTTGCAAGTCTATCTTTGTAACTGATAGACTGATGATAGCCTATAAGAATTACACATATATATTTAATTACGATATAAAACTGTCATCTCTTCAAATGGAACTAGTTCATCCAACCAGGCCAACCAGTATGGTTACTTTTCTACGAACACTATCTATGAATGACAAATCATTGGTTGAATAATCCCCAAAATCACTAGCTTAAGATCCAAAGATATTCGCCATTGATACTAACTTTCATAGTTTTAACGGACTGGTTACAATAAAGGCAGACTGTCAAGTATCCATACTGTTCGGTATATGGTTGTGGTAAGTTGCGCTACTGGTTTATAATCCTCATTCCAATTACCCCATGCACCTCAGAATATTGGCACGATGCATTAGATATATAATTGCTATCTGACTACTCTAACATATTCTTCCTTGGTCTTGGACATGGATATTTAATAAGTGGTTGGCTTCTGTATCTGTCAAGATCAAAGGTTGCTCCCCAACGGGATATCTTCCTACGTTTTATTATGAAACAGTTCATAAGAAATAGTGTGAACATGAGTTGGGTAATTATACTAGCCAAGGTGCTTTATAATAGGAATGACTGAAAGCGGCAGGTTGTCATGACAATGCCTTTGTTATGCCAGTCATAGGTTACTAACAATGGCCAACTGTGAACAGGTTGTAAATACTTGTATTGTTTCAGGATATTCTGTTAAAGCAGTACCCGAGAAATCAGTATGTTTATTACTTTTATAGATCCAGTGTATGATTTAAAGATTTCAGAGAGAGAGAGAGAGAGAGAGATCTTACTCTTTCTAGTATATGTTAACCTTAGACATGGAACACAGATGTTTTACTTTTGTGTAGTTTTCTCATTTTTACGGAAAATATCTTTTAATGAAGGTATCAGTAATACAATTTGGAGGTTTGTGAGGATTTATTTCCTCATTTCAGATTGGTTGGTATACATCATGGACTGATATAAGTTAGAGAAGCATTGGAAACCTGGAATCAATCAATAAATCCCCATAAACCTCCAAATTGAATTAATCTAATGCTCATTGGTGACTTGCTTCGAGATGTGATCCCCTAAGTTCTAACCGGAAGTGTTGAATAATGAGGTCAACCAAGTGGGACGTGAAGACAGTTACTCAACGACGGCACTGAATGGCGTTCACGCTATATCGTGAACTAACAGAAGTAGGAAATATGGACTATTGGATTCTGACCATATGGCTCAATGGTAATGTACTGACCCCAGGACCTGAAGTCCTAGGCTCGACTCCCTGCCAGATGGGGTCACTGGGAGCGCACTACTGAGGAGTCCCATGCTAGGACGAAACAGCTGTCCAGTGGCTCAAGGTTTTCAATGTCCCTTAGTTTTTGATGACTACTAGTATGAGATCAGTAATAATTAGCCACTCCCAAATTACTAAAATTGTTTTTGGTTAGTTATAAAGACTTGGCTTAAAGTCGCTTTAGAAGTAGATTATTAAATTTTTTTTATTTTCCTAGTATAATCTTATCGCTTTCATGTCTGCTGTCTTTCTCACTGCCATTGCCTGGGATTAACATAGGATGTGGAACTTTGATAATTTAGTTCGAGGAAATGATGTGTGTATGTGTCGATTCGCTTCACACTAATTCCCTCAAGTAACAGGAAAGATTTTTCAGATGTTCGGTGGTTAAAGCTATTTGGCAGGTTTCATGCTTGTTGGGACCCATTGACAAGACGTATCACCAATGTCGACTGAGCTAACGACTCCTTAGGAGCTTGAATCTGAATAAGTCAGTGCAACGGTTAGAGACGCCACGACTGAGCTATTCTGGCTGTAACCGATCTTTTGTAGTACTGGGTTTGGTACATTGATAAGTCACTGGTAAGCAACCAATTTCGTTGAATCTGATCCTGAGTGCGGACTGATTTCTATCTATCAGTTGGCAGTGTGGCCACCAGTCTAGAAAGCTCATCATTGCGATACACTTTGATAGGTGTTATTTGGTTAGAGGCAGTCAGTAGGAAACCTTGCTTGATCTGGATTTCGTGGTGGTTGACACTTGTCAGTAAGACATATGTGCAACCTCAAGTGGACCTGATGTCGCTTCACAGACTCAAAACCACCTCACCCATTTCTAAAGACAGAGACGTTATCATTGAGCTATTCAAGTCGAATTCATAATTGAAATGTTTTTAATTCGTTGTTTGATTATATGATAATTTTCAAAACACAAACTCAATTTCACAAAAATTTCTATCAAAATCTTAGAACATTTTCAACAGACTCACTTCAACAGCAATATCTCGACACTTTAAAGTTGATAAATGTGCTTCTGTTGTCTTAGCACTAACTAAACAATAGTCTTCTTGATTTGTTCGTCCATGTTCAACAGAGTTATTGGAAATACCTCGCCGAGTTTTGAGGCCAAATGCTTATCATTAACACGTGCCCCACTGGGTAAATTACTCGATTTATTTGAATATGTTTTCATTTTGTTTACATTCGACGTCACTACACTTTTTTCTGATTCCACACCGTCTATCTCCAGAAGTTCTGATAATCTAACACCTTTCCACGTTCGTTTTCCACGATCAAGATTATCTTTACTATTTAGAGTTTTATTTTCATTCAAATTACTCACCGCTTCATCATACACATGTATCATAATTTTATTTGTTGTTTTTAAAGGTGATTGTTCGGTCAAATTTTCTGTTTCATATCCTTTAGCTAAATGTAAAAAGATAAAAAAAGTAGCTGATTATTTATGATAAGTTTTACTAGTTCATATTTTTGCATTTTAAAACTTTGCTAAAGACAAACATTTTATATGGAAGAAGTTAGTTTTTTTTGACTTGAATGTTTTCATTGATAGGGTGTATTTCAGTACTAGTCTACTGTACTTATCGGCATAACTGCTTCACATATATACATGGTGGGATCGTTAGTGAGGACTACTGTGGAGGCTGATACTATAGCAAAACAACTTTACGTGTTTGAAATGGTTTTGCATCTGATATCAGTCCATGATTAATACTATCCTTAAACGAATCAAACCCCACACAAACCTCCAAACCAATATGGTGCTTACAAATTATTTGGGTTATTCCATGCCTACGCTCGTTACTGAAGCTCAGATAGCCAGAAAGAATAACCGACAAGGAATTCTGGCTGGATGACTGGCTGGCTGGCTGGCTGGCAACGAACCAACCAACAACCTATCGCTCAACAAATATGCAGTGGAAGAAATTGGAGATGGATTGGATTGGGTATACACTGAGAAGACCGATCGGGGACATCACGCACCAGACCGGCACTCGATTGGAACCCAGATGTGAGACGGCGAGTTAGGCGTCCGAGGTAAGAGTGACATGGAGTTGATCGTTTGAGGAAGAAATGAGAGCTTGTGGGGTGTGGTGGGGTGAGGTTGAAAAGATTGCAGAGAAGAGAGTGTAATGGAGACGTGTTAGTGAAGTCTTATGTTCCACTAGGAACCCAAGGGACAAATAATAATAATACGCCTAGTCTGACTGACATAAAGATATTGACTGTTTCCAAGTAACGTTTTAGCATAATTTCGTTTGTCATCTTTGTGTATTTATTCCTTTAGTTTGCATATGATATCCTGCATAACATGGATTGGTTCATTTGAAAGGCTGATACCGAACGGACGAAGTAATAGATCGACAGCGTTTTAGATATTTTTGATATATGATAAAGTGATTCATTTCTAGCTTTTAGTAAGTTTTCTGACATATATTCTATTGACAGAAATGTCTTGATAAGGTTCAGCAGAAAGTTACTAACTTTGAATATATTATAGAAGGGGTTGTCCCCTGAATTCCATACTTGTTCGGCGTTGCAGTAAATCTTGACACGTATGAGTATTACTTGTACACAACTCTTCTTATCAGGTGTTGGGTTGTTACTATTGTAGTTCAAAGTTGATTCTAAGTGTATACGTATAAAGTTCGATAACAAACTTCAAATCTCGAAGGACACCAGATAATTATCATCCTCATTCTCAGCTACAAATATTCACTATTTCCTCAACATCTAGTGTTTTATGCATTCATATCTGTGCTTAGATTACTTCTCAGACAGTGCTCACTTTAAAGGCATCAAATAGTATATCTTTATGGGTTATTCATTAGATGAATATCAGACTAACACAGAATTTTCACTCAGTGAATAGTAAATCATGAATAACTTCTATTCACTTTATAGGCATCATCTCTAATTGTGCATCACCAACTTTTAGTTACAGCTGTGTTAAGAATAATATTGTCTACATAACTGTTCAATTTATTTCTGACAACAGGTTACAACGTTCCTTAGCTTTACTAGCTATCCGAAGCCTCATTTTTCCTGACAGATTAAATTACAGTTGAGTTTTAATCTTCAGATTACAAAGGTTTTTGTATTTTTACCTAATTTCTTCCCTGTTTACTGTGATATGATTTTGCAACCTCACGAAATAGAGATTGTAACTCGTCAAAATTTGACTTTTATGGATGGGATCAGTTAATGTTTTTTTCATATGTAAAAATGCTGCATATGGTTTACTGTCGTCTACCCTATCTGCGTATTTATACTAAGATGTTCAGTCAAACGACATGATGTAATGAGTAATATCTATGTGTTTTGATCAACATTACAAAAACTTCTATTGGGACAAGCTCAAAATCTGGAAGACATAGTACTCTAATGAAATGGTAATCAACAATCATGTGGACGTTGACTTAATCAAAATATGCACCTCTAAGAAGGGATTAACCAACTGGACATTAATCCAGCATATCAATAATGCTAAATTAAGTCATTGGTATAGCTCAAATGGTCACAATAGTTATACAGATCAGCTTCTTATAAAAAAGAATGCGAATTCAAACCCTAACCACATACCAATAACCCTCTAGGTCTACAAATATCCTTCACATATATTCATGGAACTTGAAAATACTTCACTTCTCTGTGAAGTAAATGTTGGTGAAGTCATTTTACCTGGTGATTAGACGTCCAGGAACAAACATCAAAGTTTGGACAATAACAAACGATCATCATTATTGTCTTTTTCAATTGTTTGTCTAATCCCATTGTGTGATTCCACTTCTCGTATCCTCACTGTCGGCTGATTACCTCAGACGACCGGAATAATATGACATTTTTACTATCTCATTATTATTATTATTATTTGTCCCTTGGATTCCTAGTAAAACATACGGCTTCACTAGCACATTTCCATTACACTCTCTTCTCTGCAATCTTTTCAACCTCACCCCACCAATCCACCACTGCCCAGAAGCTTTCATTTCATCCTCAAACGATCAACTTCATGTCACTCTCACCTCAGATGCCTAACTCGCCGTCTCACATCTGGGTTCCAATCGAGTGCCGGGTCTGGTGCGTGATGTCCCCAATCGGTCTGCTTAGTGCATGCCGAATCCAATCCATCTCCAATTTCTTCCACTGCATATTTGTTGAGCGATAGGTTGTTAGTTGGTTCGTTGCCAGCCAGCCAGCCAGCCAGTCATCCAGCCAGAATTCCTTGTTGGTTATTCTTTCTGGCTATCTGAGCTTCAGTAACGAGCCAGTGTAGGCGGCACTTGTTGATGAATATGTGTAGTTTGTTAGAAATGCCTTTCATGATGCACCAAGTCCCTCAACCGTCACATAGAAGCACTGACTGACTTGACTGGATCTGTGTTGAAAATCCGGATGTTGTTGACGCTTTGTGCTGAGTGGAGTGCAGTAGATCTCCACACTGGTTTCAGGCTAATGAAGGAAGGCATGTCTTGCTTTTCCGATTCTGGCTGGCTTTGATGTCCTAGTCTGTGCATGTGTCGCGTGTAGTTGAAACGATGCTGCTGTGCCTAGGTAGGTGAAAGAGGCTACTTCGTTTAAGTTTCTCCCGTTGATGGTGATTGTAGCTTGTTGTTGTTGTTGTTGGTGGTGGTGGTGGTGGCGTTGGTTGGGTATCTGAACATTAGCTTAAGTTTATTGATACTAAGTTGCTCAGAGTCCCCTTTGAGGTAGTCAGAGACCGTCGAGCGAATGTTTGTACAATTATCATGAAGAGTAATCACTTTATGATGAAGACGAATAACACTAATTGCCTACCATACAGTAGGCCTGTTTATCATGCAGTCAGTATATGATAAAATACAAATCAAAGTTGAAAGATTATTTCAGTAGAGTTTAGAAGCAGTTATGATACTACAGACACTTACTTGGATGGTCAATTTGATCAGAGCCTATAAGACTATCAAATCTGATGAATAAATAGTCTGTTAGTTTTGACAGTCTTTGACTAAACACTTGTCTTCCTTTCAGAATGACTTGAATCTTCTCATTTCTAATTCGTCGTATTAATTTGCCAAGGTGTATATGACGATCATTTTCCTTCTTCATAAGTGACATCAATTGTTGTTCTTTCCCTGGATTACAAACATCTGGATTAAGTTGATGGCTGTATGTAACCTGAACGAAAGTATAGGACACTATTAGATCAGTTTATTCTCTTAAAAAAAAAGTATTCTGAGACACATTTACAAAGTAAAACTTCTTCAGCGCCTGTAGACATCAAAAGTTATTCACCACTACCAACAATGGATACAAATGATAGAAGTTTCTCATAACTTTGAAAAAGACCATATACACACTGGGAGACGGAGAAACATATGATAGCTTTGTAATCAAGGAAGCTATTAACTGTCTTCTCTACTGTTTAGCTAGACAATAAACTCCATAGTTCCAGAATCATATTTACTTTTTGATAGATACTCTATTAAAAAACGTCTGTTCCTTAGACTGTAGATACACCATATTGATATTAAGTAGGAGATATCAAAACATCAACCTTGCAATGAAGATATCCTCCACGATAGGTCGTAGAGGTGAACCCGTGACCACTCCATCATTTTACCTATAAACTTAGTTATTGAATTGGAAATGAAAACTTTTGTGCAAAGAAGTAGTAGATGTTTCATCTCGATTTTAGTCAACGGTAGTAGATCAGTTTGTTGACAGATTATATTAATCGTTTCACTGGTATATTTGTAAATAAAGGAGTTCAAGTGTATGATACCATGAAGTTGTCTAAAACTCTGACATGATCTATTTCGTGAGAAAATTGAAATGAATCTCTTCAGATGTGGATCATCAAATTACTTTTTATAGGCTTTTACATTTCTTACCTCTGTGCAGTGAATTCTTCTGCATATAATAATAATAATAATAATATATTTGCTTTATTCTGCACCAATATTTAGTAAAGAATGACGAATAACAGGATTATTGAAATGTTTAATGACTTCAGGAACATGATAACTGTTCACTATTGCAAAGTTGATTGATAAGATTGTGTCAAATAAAGCTTTCTTCACACAATACACAAGCTAAATAAGGTGGTATAGTTGAATTTCTATATGTAGTTGTACATGCATAGAGTTTAATGTATTTGCTTCTTGTCTTCCTAGACGACAGACATGGAGTGAGGTGCAGATGCAGAGGATGCTTGTCATTAGATAAGAAATTCTCAGCTAGTAGTTTACAAGAGTTCAGATGCCTATCCATGACTACATTTATCAGTTCACTTAGGGGTGTGCTACTTGCTCTACTAACAGCTTTCAAAATCCTACGCAATACAACGTAGTTTTTTTTTTACTGGAATCTAAGAAAGAATAAGGCGGGACAATAAGTAAGTATAGGTAAAGCATATGAAATAATGAAACACAAGAGTAGAGACTGAGTTATACCAAAATAAATCTGAGTTTCTTAACACAAAAGGTCAACAGTAAGATATGAGGGGACCAAGAAAGATCAGAGAAAAAGCTTAAGCTAAGATGGATAACGCTTGTTACATCCTCTATAACAAAGCTATCCACAAGATAGGAGTCATGGGACTGAAACAATGTGCAGAGATCTTTTTCATGTATTAAGCTCAAATTAACCATCTGACATTTGGAGGGATTGAGTGTGAGACCATTTGAGGAAAACCAGTAACCAATTTCATGTAAGAAGTGTTATTAAACTGAGAACAATCAGAAGAGAGGATGATCGGTATGGATAATGTCAGGTCATCAGTATACTTAATAAAGTTAGCTTTAGTTGAGGTTAGTAGATTATGCAGAAAGAAAAGAGAAGGAACAGTACCTTGAGGCACTCTGGTTTGATTAAGCAGCGAAGTAGGACGTTTGCTTCTGTAAGGAGTGTACTGTCTTCTCTCAGAAAGATATGAACCAAGCCAGTTTACAGTCGAGGACTCCATGTGATTGGAAAGTTCGCTTAATAAGAGAGGTCTAGGAATACAGTAGGAGGTGGAAGAATAATCTAAGAAGGCAGATCTAACATACTTAGCGCCTTTGTCCAGACTGGTAATAATATTATGATGTAAAACTACTGCAGCGTCCAAGGTACTTCTTTTGAGATTTTAGGCAAATTGATTTGAGTCTCTGAAAGCCTGAAAAGGAGGTTCAAACGCGCGAAGCAACTGTTTTTCCACTGACAATAGAATTGGTGAGGTAATTGCAGGTTATTAATAATTTTGCTTTACGACTTAAGATTACTGACTCTCTAATTTTAAATTACCACATGTACTAATTATTACTGAAATCTTAAACTGTATATAGCAGCTGAGGAGTATTCTTGAATCACATTTTATTTCGCGAATTTAATCTTCCTTACTTTTTTTAGACTGTTATTCGTTTCAAATGATCATAAATACGTTAAAGTTGGATCGTGGCTAGCGGTGGAGTCTAGGATGCGCATTTTGTCCCATTTGGGACGCGTCAGCTGAATGTACCTGCTTCCCAGTGAGTGATGTTGTTCCCACCGGGATTCGGACTCGGAAGCGATCGCTTCAAACGCCAGCGCGTTATCTACTACACCACCGAACCACGATAGCCACTTCTTGTGCGACGGGTATAGTTTTTAGTATAAAGGTTTTTACATGATACCGTCGTAGATTGGACCGAATTGGTTGGTCTCTATTAGCATGTAGGCTCCTGTGCGGATGCCTCGATGTTGCCAGCAATCTGATTATGTTAAGGTTGGATCAACAATATCATATAAAAACCCTATACTAAGATCATAAATACGATTGTACAGGTTTAGTAAATGAAATTATTATTACTACTATTAATATTATTTGTCCCTTGGATTCCTAGTAAAACATACGGCTTCACTAGCACATCTCCATGACACTCTCTTCTCTGCAATCTTTTCAACCTCACCCCACCAATCCACCACTGCCCAGAAGCTTTCATTTCTTCCTCACACGATCTACTCTATGTCACTCTCACCTCCGACGCCCAACTCGCCATCTCACATCTGGGTTCCAGTCGAGTGCCGGGTCTGGTGCGTGTTGTCCCCGATCGGTCTGCTTAGTGCATGCCGAATCCAATCCATCTCCAATTTCTTCCACTGCATATTTGTTGAGCGATAGGTTGTTAGTTGGTTCGTTGCCAGCCAGCCAACCAGTCATCCAGCCAGAATTCCTTGTTGGTTATTCTTTCTGGCCATCTGAGCTTCAGTAACGAGCCAGTGTAGGCGGCAGTTGTTGATGAATATGTGTAGTTTGTTAGAAATGCCTTTCGTGATGCACCAAGTCCCTCAACCGTCACATAGAAGCACTGACTGACTTGACTGGATCTGTGTTGAAAATCTGGATGTTGTTGACGCTTTGTGCTGAGTGGAGTGCAGTAGATCTCCACACTGGTTTCAGGCTAATGAAGGAAGGCATGTCTTGCTTTTCCGATTCTGGCTGGCTTTGATGTCCTAGTCTGTGCATGTGTCGCGTGTAGTTGAAACGATGCTGCTGTGCCTAGGTAGGTGCAAGAGACAACTTCCTTTAAGTTTCTCCCATTGATGGTGATTGTAGCTTGTTGTTGTTGGTGGTGCTGGTGGCGTTGTTTGGGTATCTTCATCACCTCCGTTTTCTCTACGTTCTCTTGGAGGGGGTCCCACTCCTCGCTGCCCTGCCTCTTCTGTCAACTTATTAGTTTTCGCCTGCAGATTTTGGAGTTTGTGTGACACTAGACACAAATCATCATCTCCGGCGAAATCCAAGTCTTCTAGGTTCTTTTCCGCGGTCCGGCTTATCCCACTCTTCTCGCCTCTCACTTTTGGTTTCATGGTCCAGTCCACTACAACCATGAATATCATGGGTGATAGTAGGCGACCTTGTTTCACTCCTGTCTTCACTTCAAAAACATCACTGAACTTCCTATTTTAAATTGCTTGTTATGTGGTGTATTCATTTAGTTGTTGAATGAGGTTGATAAAGTTTCGTGGTGTTCCATAGTGTTGAAGTAGCTGTCAAATTACTTGTTGGTTGTTGCTGTCAAAGGACTTTTCAAAATCGATTAAGTTGATGTAGATGGTTGACTGCCATTCTATACTCTGTTCTATGATGAAGCGAAGTGTTGCAATTTGGTCCGCACATGATTTGTACTTCTTGAAACCAGCCAGCCTGTTCCGGTCATAGTTTTGAATCCAGTGCCTCCTTTAGCCTCTCCAGGATGATGTGGCTTAATATTTTGCTTGCTGTGGGTGGACAGGAGTGTGATTCCGAGCCAGTTCTCGCAAAGACTTAGGTCCCCTTCTTCGGGAGTTTGACAAAGAAGCCCATCTTCCAATCAGCTGGCAGGTGCTTCCATTCCTTTCACACCTTCTGCAATAGTGGTGTAAGCAGTAAACTAAATTGTCAGAAAAAAAATCTTTTTCTATGTTATATCTTTGTTTGCTGAATTGTTTTATTCAGTAAAGATAATACAAAATAGAGAATTTTAACTCACATATAATTCAGTTAACTGATTCATTTCTGATTGTACTTGATTATCACAAGCGATTATTTCATTTAGCATATAATATTTTAATTCATTAACCATATCTTGAAATAGTAAATTTGGTAGTTGACTTGCCAAATTTTCAATTTTATCCAATTGTTGAGAAAATTCTGTAATGATTAAAAGAGGTGAATTTTTTTTCACTTTTAAAGAGTAAGACAAAGAAAAACAACAACACTTTACTAGGTTGTTAAATTTACTGACAATATGGGGGGCATTTCTGTTATCTATAAGATCGCTATTTATTAAAAGATATTTGGTGATTTAATAAGATACTATTTCTTAAACTTAATTTTTAATTCATATTGTAGTATCATGTTGTCACCTGTTTCAAGTGGATTCTGTTTATTCAAGAATGTTATTCATAAAGTAACAAAGTTTTATTGAGTCGAAGGATATTGTTCGGGGGTTGACGAAGCTATTAACTTAGCTAAATGGGGTGAAAGACCACTTCACAAGTCAAGTGGTTATTAACATCTCTTATTTGTGGTACGCAGTGTTATCCGCCCTGTTGAATAGTTAACTGTGAGGAAAATGTCAACAATTCCAGTTATGTTTAATCGAAGATAATTAACATCATGTTTAATATGAAAGTATTTACTGAAAGCTGTTTCTGGATGCCAAAACACAGATTCTCAGCGACAAACTGAAGCTAAGCACCAGAACTCAGAGTATATCTACACCAAGTTACAGTAGGTTACGTAATTCAAGGTGTCATTCGTGATGGATTGATATCTGGGAGCATTGGACATATGTCTCAGCCTTTTACAAGATTCCTATGCAGTGCACACCTATGACCTCTCTAGGGTCAAACCGAAGAACTTGGGCTTTCGAGGTTAGACAATGAGCAGGAACCCAATGGTTTACCATTTTCTATTTCTACCAGTGCGCGAAATAGAACATTAGTTCTCACTTTCAACTTGGTGTACCTCACCGGTCACCACTTGTTGCTAGAAATTCAGGAAATCTCATGTCCAAGCTTGTTGCTAATTAGCACTGGACAGTGATTTCAGTCTATGATGAATAATCCAGATTAGATCTGATAAATCCTCACAAATCTTCAAACTGGATCACATACCATTGGTAGTGAACGAAAGTACAAGATAGCTACAAAAAACTTTAAATCAAGCGAAAACCTCCTAAAAGAGATTTCATATCAGTTAAGACTGAAAATCACTTGCGGAAAAGCACTTCTTGATACGGTTAACTGAATACATTTCCTCATTTTACGTGAATGCAGAATTGAAATGAAGTCCACAAAATGATTTATTAGCACTACACCATTGCGTAATCTTAGTTCAAACATGTTTCTAAGTAATTCACTTACTGAGTAAAGTGACTGAAATGGAGACGATGCTCATGGACTAATCTGTAACTATTCCTATCTTAAGGATCGAACGTTAAGTGGTGGAATGTACCGACCACTTCATCTACTTGTCGATTTTCACCGGCTCGAACGGCCTGGTTGCTGACGAGATTTCAGCTCGTATGCAGAAAGCCCGTTTGGCATTTCGTGACATAGGCCATCTGTGGCGCCAACTGATGAGATATCCGATTATCTATCAATGAATGAGTGTACTGTACTGTAGTTTCCTCTGTTCTGTCATACAAATGTGAGACATAGCCATTAAAAGTAGAAGATATGAAATGATTACAGGGTTTGATCAGAAATATCTTCGTACCATTGGGCACATTTGATGAAATCATCGTGTGAGGAATGCTTGGGTCAAGCGAAGGGTATTAGGAACGATCACCAAGTCGACTGATGATGTCATAGACTCTCGCCAAAAGAGATGATCTAGAAGTTTATTGCGCATATCAAGCCACCACCTACCTCAAGTGCCATGCTACGGGAGGTTGGATGAAGTTGGAATAGGGTTCAAAGTGACCAGATCAAGGCAAGGCACCAGTCAAAGTCTCTGACCATTGGTCCGAGGTGTGTGGGAGATGTAGACTACCTGATTGGGGTCCTTAAGTAGAGAAATTATCCATCATTTTTTGTCCAGATGTTACTTATTATGAATATCCGAGAAGAAATTGAGTGCTGAGTTGAATTTTAGAAGCTGCAGCTTATACAGTGAAACGTTCAGAAAAATCTTGTTTTATTTTTTTCCTATAATAATCCTATTAGGGGCTCAAATTCTTCCGGGATATTCGTTACAATTATGATTTGGATAATATAAGTGAAAAAATTGGGCACTGTGGTAGAATGTAGTTCCATATTAGATTTGTTTATTTGATATAAAGCGCACAGTGATACAGTATTATTATTATTAATACTGTATCACTGTGCACTTTATATCAAATAAACAAATCTAATATGGAACTATGATTTGGATATTTTTAGTTTGTAATCTATAGGCAAAAACCAACAAGTTGACAGAACAGGCAGGGCAGCGAGGACGGGACCTCCTTCAAGTGAACGTCGAGGAGACGGAGGTGATGAAGATACCTAACCAACAACAACAAAAAGCACAAATCACCATCAACGTGAGAAACCTAAAGGAAGTTGTCTCTTGCACCTACCTAGGCAGCATCGTTTCAACTACAGGTGGCAAAGATGAGGACATCAAAACCGGGATCGGGAAAGCAAGACACGTCTTCATTCATCAATCTGAAACCAGTGTGGAGATCTACTACACTCCACTCAGCACAAAGCGTCAACAACATCCGGATTTTCAACACAGATCCAGTCAAGTCAGTCAGTGCTTCTATGTGACGGTTGAGGGACTTGGTGCATCACGAAAGGCATTTCTAACAAACTACACATATTCATCAACAGCTGTCGCCTACGCTTACTCGATATTGAAGATCAGACCAGAGGTCCAGATTAATTAGAATAAACAACAAGGAGCTCTGGCTGGCTTGACAACGAACTAACCAACCAACAACCCGTCGTCCAACAATTATGCATTGGAACAAAGTGGAGATGGATTAGGCATACGCTGGGCAGACCGATTGGGGACACCAGGCCAGGCCCTCAAGTGGAACCCAAATGGGAAACGATGAGTTGGGTGCTCAAGGATGACATGTAGGAGGTCGTGTGACAGAGAAACTAAAGCTTATGGGGAGTGGTTGAGCCAGCTTGAGTGGACTGTGGAGAAGAGGGTGAAATAGAGATGTGCTACTGAAGCCCTATGTTCCACTAGGAACCAAGGAGACGAATAATAATAATAATAATAATATAACAATTATAACTTGTAATCAGAAATCGGGTGGAACTGTCAGAATCATCCTTATCTTTGTTGATGTGAACGACCTTGACCTGCTTTTATCATCGTGACCAGTATGACTACCATTGAGTATTCTATTCTAGTTAGCATCTAAGTTTTTCGGTTGGATTTAATTTTTTTCTTCACATTTTTAAACAACTTTTCCTATAATTTAGACATATGCATTTCATTGATTGATAAGTATGTGTAAATTCATTGACGTAATTTTAGTGGTTTATTATTACTTGGTCAATTACATCATCGAAATTTCATTCTCACAACGACGTTTACAAGAATTATGTATACTTTATGGTATAATAGAGTAAAAAGCCTTTCAGTGGTAGAAAAAACAAAAAACACTACAGCACGGTCACTACTGGTTTTGTTTCCGAGTTGCATGATTTCTCTGACCACATCTAAGGGGTTATGAGCACCAACAGACACTTAAGCAACACAATTGCCCTCCATCCTACTTTGACATATCATACATACGCTGGCTACCATTCCGTTTCCTTCAAACAGTCACAAGGTAGTCGAACAGTGAATGGTGTGCGACATATTTTATACAAGTCCGATCCACATAGGTTTGTATTACAAGGTGACTACACTCAATGAATGACGATCTCCATCACGCTTTAACACATATCACCTCACCCCAGCATCATTTATATAGTGTTTCTGATGGATGTGAGGAGTCCTGGGGGGATACAACGGGGATGAAAACGCGGAGTTGTCAAACATCCTCATACTGAAAACGTTAGCAGGTTTCACAGGCGTGGGATGGAACTACCTTTATTAATGCGCTGTTTATTCCATCTTTCAAAGCAAGTTTACCCTCACATCAGTACCAGTGGTTATCCAAGTTGGTGAATAACACTCTGGCTTTCAGCATACGGTTGAAAATCTCATTGGGCACATCACCAGGACTCAAGCAACTACCCAAATACACAGATCTTTTTACAACTGTCACCTATTCTTTATCAGGGGCGAACCTAGGTACAGATGCCTACCAATCTTGTGACAACACTTTTCACTTTGTTGGTTGAAAGCACACATCATACTTGTGGACACTAATCACCAACTGTCTGAGTACAATTTGAGTACCCTGCGTGTTCTTTCAAAATAACACAATATCGTCAGCACACTAGAGGTCGAAAAGTCTTTCACTACCAACACGTACCTTCTTCAGGGCTATCTTCAGAATGTCATCGATGGTAAAGTTGAAGAGGATTAAAGAATTTGTACAGCCCTGACAAAGTCTGTCAGTGGTTTGGAACAATAAAGGTATCTGTATGCCTTCATCTGAGATGTTGAACAGTTCGGCTTTCAAGATATTAATAAGTAGATACTTACTTGATTAACTGCATAGTTTCGTAGAAACTAGAATTCCAGGGGAGTAGAGAGTAGAAACGCACTCAGTGAATGAGTATAGCAACGGGAAATTACAAGTATTAAAATAAAAACTGATACCCTTTACACAAGAGTTGACTGTGGTGCCCCAGTGACCTAGCGGATAACGCTTTGGCGTTTGAAGTGATGGGTACGAGGTTCCAGTCTTAGTGGGAACAAAACCATTACTAAGGTGCAGGTGTATCCGTGTGGCGAGTCGTAGGTAGAACGAAACACGCATCCTGGATTCCACTACTAGCCACGGAATAGATTACAACAGAAACATACTTAATTTCACAGAAACTACACTACATATAGCACAAAGCCAGAATGGATGCTATACTCAAAAGAACACGATTAAAGCTTGTAGAAGTTCACAGTTGAGTTCACAAGTAGCAGGTTGACATATGAAATATATATTCGAAAATAGATGGCAGTTCAATTCAAAGTATTTTAGCATAACATTGACTGTATCAACGATTACATCATTTCAACCCTCTTTTTTCATTCACTACCCTTAAAACGATCGTAATCCAGAGTCTACATTAAGTTGATCATTCTCAGTAAACTCCTGGCTTTCTAAGTGTATATGTGTTGATGATGAATTGAAGTCTCCTGTCTACTTGTATATTTTTAAGTGATTAACACGAATTCTTAAGAATCTTTCAAACAGAGTTTCACTATATTCTTTAGTGAATTTATTTGAGCTGCTCAACTTTCTTATCATTAGACTGTCCTCGGTTTTTCATTTCAAAGTACATTGTCATTGAATTCATTTTAATCTGTTTACTAGAAAACTTCTGTCCTCTGCAACTATATGATCACATTTAAACATAGTGCACAAAGTCGATACCTTTTGGCATAGTTCACTGAAGGTCAATGCAAATCATTCAATGGCTACATATTCCAACATTTAGTTGACAGTAGAAATATGGTTCCAGAAGATTTATTTACGCTAGTCTACAAACTACAGGATGCTATTCTAAAGGATGTGAAGAAACGTTTACTTCGGATTGCTGAAGCTCTGGCAATGTAACAATCCAAACTAGAGTTATCTATTCAAAAGTAATTTTGCTATTCCTACTAACTTCTTAAATCTTGAACTTTCCGATTCTTAACACATAGCTACTATTTTAATTTTCATCTGGTTATTATGTACATAATTTTCATTTAGCTCAGTTGCAAATTCCTAATCAACTTACTCATTCACATCTGTCTACTCACTTTGATCTTGATTTCAAATCATATTTATTCCTATTGTCAAATACCTTCTATATTTCTTGCATAATTTCCATTCGTGCAGTATTGTCATGACCATAAACTGTTAAGAATTACTGATGAACAAATGATGATACTCTTTACAGACGCCAATTATATTTAAAGGAGATTAAACAGCTGCAGTGGATAATACCGCCTAAAAAAATAAGTTTTTTCACGCTGGATTTCGTATTCCTTTTTGATTCAATAGGAATATTTAAATCTTTGCATAACTTGACGGGACTTCAAGTGAATGTAGAGAAGACAGAGGTGATGACGATACCCAACCGCCACTAACAACAACAAGCTCCTATCATCATCAATGGGAGAAACTTAAAGGAAGTAGCCTCTTTCACCTATCTAGGCAGAGCAGCATCGTTTCAACTACAGGCGACACAGGCACAGACCAGGACGTCGAAACCACCCGGGATCGGAAAAGCAAGACAGGCCATACTTCATTGATCTGAAACCAGTGTGGAGATCTACTGCACTCCACTCAGCACAAAGCGTCAACAACATCCGGATTTTCAACACTAATTCAGCCAAGCCAGTGCTTCTATGCGATGGTTCAGAGACTTGGCGCGTTACGAAAAGCATTTCCAACAAACTACACATATTCATCAACAACTGCCGCCTACACTGGCTCGTTACTGAAGCTCAGATAGCCAGAAAGAATAACCAACAAGGAATTCTGACTGGCTGGCTGGCTGGCAACGAACCAACGAAGCAAGAACCTATCGCTCAACAAATATGCAGTGGAAGAAATTGGAGATGGATTGGATTCGGCATGCACTGGGCCGACCGATCGGGGACATCACGCACCAGGCCAGGCATTGGTGTAGAACCCATGTAGAAAACGATGAGTTGGAGGAGATGGTGTGAGGAAGAAATGTGAGCTTGTGGGCTGTCGTGGCGCCAAGTTCAAAAGATTGCAGAGAAGAGAGTGAAATGCAGACGTACTAGTAAACCTTATGTTCCACTAGGAACCCAAGGGACAAATAAAATAAATAACTTCGGTGCAGCTGATGAAAAACTGACGAAACACAATGAATTTATACTATTCTTAAACTTTGACAATATTATCGTTATAAAGTTTGAAAATGGAATAACTGAATAAAATTGCATAAGGTATAAACATTTATTTACCTTTTATACATAAATTTCTGTATGTTTCTGCTTTTTCAAAGTCTGTTTTTAAACTCTTTACTAAGGTACTAGCAGCATCATCAAATGTTGCTTTTATAACCTCAGGTCGTGTCGGTTGTCTAATTCCCTTTTGTTTGTAATAATTCTACAAATTGGATAAAGGAATTTGATTTAAAAAAATTTTGTGATTAAAAACTTTAAAAGTATGTTTTGGAAAATTTGTAGCAACACTACACGATGAACCTGGATTATTGTTAGTATTATTATTATTATTATTATTATCACTATTATTACTAACCATATAGTTGTAACGGCATGCGGAACAAGATCCAGATTTTCAACACCAACCTAGTCAAGTCAGTGCTTTTGTATGGTTCAAAGACTTGGCGCGTTACCAAAGGGATTTCCAATAAACTACAGACATTCATCAACACCTGTCCCGTACGCTGGCTTGACACTGAAGATTAGATGGCCAGAAAAAATAAGCAACAAGCAGCTCTGGGAACGAACCAACCAAGAAGCTATCGCTCAACAAATATGCACTGGAAGGAAGTGGAGATGGATTGGGCATACACTGAGAAGGCCGACTGGGGACATCACGCGTCAGGGCAGGCCCTCGAGTGGAATCCCCGTGGGAAGCGACGAGTTGGACGTCCGAGGGTGATATGGAGGAGATCGTGCGAGGAGGAAATGAGACGTTGTGGGCTGTCTTGGAGCTAGGTTGAAAAGATTTCAGAGAACAGAGTTCACTGGAGACGTGGTACTAAAGCCTTATGTTCCATTAGGAACCCAAGGGACTAATAATAATCTTAATAAATATAGTTGTAACGAATAATGATGGTATTTTTAGACAAAAAAAAGCTTACTTCTGATTAAGAAATGTAACTGATGCTGGGTATTTTTATCTATACCTGTATTCCATGATCTTTTTGATATATGGTAGAGATTTAATTTACTTCATCAGGACCAATACAATGAACCACCTAATTCTCTTGAATTTTACTGTCTCAAGAACTCTGAATTATTATCAAACTTATATAGATGTTAAAGTTTCCGAAAACATAAATGCATATTAGATATGTTTATTTGATTTATAGTACATAGTAGGTGATCTAGTATTATTTACTTGATGACATTTCGAGCATAATTCATTACTGCTCATAATCATATCTCAATGTAATCACACTACTTTCAACATTCGATTTTTTTTAGTTATGTCACTTTATAGAAGTTGTTTTTATTTATAGCAAAATTTTCCATATCTCTGGTATTGGTGTTGCGTCATCATTCGTATTACATGTGTTGTGTGTTGACTCGATGAAGAAAGATTCAGTAATCAATCTCTCCACCTAATTATATTGGACTTAAGTACAGTGGCTTTATCCCACCGTATTGTGTGGTTGTGTGTTGTTGGTTTATGCACTGCAATAGCCGCTGAACCACAGCTTCAATATGGAGCGTTACACTGTAATACTACTAGGTCTCATATTAATCTCGACTGATTGACTAGATAGTGCTTAGGTGTACATTTGATTTAGTACAAATAACACCCAACGTTGATCCAATTTTTTTGTGCTTCTTTCTAAGATATAGTGTATTAGTAAGGTAAACGGCTAACCGGCTAGTAACTAGTGAACTAGTTACTTAGGCGAAGTTGGTAAGCTAAACGTCTGGACGGTAATCTTATAAATATCACACCAAATCTTTAGTTTATTTTGCGATAGTATTGTTCACTATTCAGTTGTCCATTCAACTTTAAATATCCACCGCATAATAATAATAATTTATGCTGGGTGATAATTGACGGTGGAATGAAAATTGGGACTGCGGTCAGATTCGAACCGGCGACCATCAGGTTACTGACTCGATGCTCTACTGACTGAGCTACAAGATCCCATTGGGCAGGAAATCCTATGGTCGCTGGTTGGAACCCCGTTGCGGTCCAAATTTTCATTTCATCTTCAATTATCACCTAGTATAAATACTAGTCTGCCAAACTACGGCTATCTCAGATAGTCATAATGATAGTAATAATAATAATAATAATAATAATAATAATAATAATAATAATAATAATAATAATAATAATAATAGCGATGATAATAATAATAATATCTGTACGGTCAACTGAGAGGATTGCTGTAAAAGAGCAATAAAAAATCCATATAATTTTCTCATAGTTATATCATCAATGAAAGGCATATCTAATGTGTACTTGACAAACAACTCATGTGTTTGTACGTGTGTATACCGACTGTTATAATCCATTAGGTGAGAAGAGAAAAGTTGACCGTTCCAGTGTTGTAGAGCAAATGAACTGTGCACTTAGTTGACCTGAACTGATACTAGTCAGAAGGTAATACTCTGTGTGTGTGTGTGTGTGTGTGTGTAACAGATTTGTTTATTTGATATACAGGACACACGGTGATCTAGCATTATTTATCTGGTGACGTTTCGAGCATAATTCATTACTGCTCATAATCACATCAATGTAATCATACAACACTTTCAATATTTCATTTCTATAGTCCTGTCACCTCATATTATTTGTTGTTATTGGTAGCAAAACTGTCTATATCTCTGGTATAGGTATTGTGTCATTTCTGTTACATTTGTTCGGTGTTGAGTCGATGAAAAAAGATTCAGTACTCAATCTCTGTCACTACCTCTCTCTCTCTCCACCTAACTAAACTAGATTTCAGTAAAGTGATTTTATCCCATAGCATTGTGTGGTTGTATGTTATTGTATCCATTGCAATAACCGACTTTTTTTTCTAGATTACTGATCCTGTTGGGGTCTGCCATTCTACATTTAGCTGAATTCATATTCTGATAATCTAACTGAACCTGACTGGCTAGTTTGACCTCACAGTCATTGCATGGCATTCGGAAGAATAGATTATTTGGCTTAGTTTGATCTGTAGGATCCTTAAGCCGACAAAGCTCTCTCCTTTAAGTGAGTCTGTAGGTTTAAATGCCAGCATGATTCAAGCCTTGTTGAGGATCTTACGTAAAGTTTCTGATATTCCTCCCTTATAGGGTAACACAATGGAGGCTGTGAACTTCTTTCTATTCGTGTTATTATTATTCATACTCTTGTAACTGTTATTATTTTGTTAATTGTGTTTGAGCGAACTTCCTAATAAGCTGTAGAGCATAATTATTATTTATTAACGCTTCCTTTATGTGTTTCAGTTTCTTATTTAAGTTCTTGTACTAACTGCTGAGTTTTTAGCTGTCATTTAGATATTTGTTTAAACCTGCCTAAAATGACATTGGATGAGATGACCTGAAGTCTAAATACCTGTTGGAATGTGTCAGTTTTCTGTAGACGGTAGTATTCAGACCACCATCTGTTCTCCGTTTTACTCTACAATCTAACATAGGTAATTCATTTTCTATCTCGTTAGTGAACTAAATTGCATATAATACTGAGTATTACTCAAGTTGATTCCTCTGTAATTATGGATTCGTGTTTCTTTATGTGTCAAAATAATGGACATATTGTTATACCTTTCTAGTTGTAAATTTTTTTTTCCTTCTTAATAAAAATCGAAAGTGAGATACCTTCGACAAACAGACTGTTGTATGACGTTCCGTGTTCCCTGTTCATATCCTCATCATCGATGATTTCAGGGTTTCAAGGCAATGTGATGATCATACTATCAGGGTGTGTAGTGAAACAAGACTGCTGATGGCTGTCTAGAGCAAAACGTATTGATCACACAACAACCTAGTTTTTGCTGTAAGGTTTACCTACTCCAGCGAGATATTTTTGATGGATTGCGTAAGGATACAGTCAGACAACCAAAGAACAATATATATTTATACTTCAGATGAGAGAAGAAACGTTTGACAACTTAATGGTTAGCTGGATTATAAATTTCACTCGTATGTGAATTTTTCTGTTGACAATAATTACTGTAGTTCTAGTTATACTTATTGACTATAATAGCAAGTAGAAAGACGAACAAATACACTCGTTATGGATGGTCAGTATTCGTCAAAGGAGTTGATAGATGATGATTAATGTTTCATCAGGTCAGATAAGAGGTCAGAAGTCTTGTCAAAAGCAAAATATGATCAAGGCAAAAAATGCAAACTCTAGAAGTGAACGTTAATGCCTACTGAAACTGGTTCCTTCAGACTCAGATAATGTCATAAGGAATTCAGTATTGTGAATGGCTTATGCACAAGAGTAAACGAATTCTCATAAGCAAACAACTTTGGGGAAGCTGATGTTTTCTTGAGGAGTTGAAAGTTGTGTAACTCAACGTTGAAGTCAGATAGTTTACTACACAGTTATTCAAGCCATGACTGGTCCCTGTGGGACTAGATTACGTACATAAACTGAAAACAATAGGTGATCGATATATAGTTGTTCAATCTTTCATTTGTTGCTCAATACTGATCAAGGTTGCAACGTGGCCATAACGCTAATTAACGCGACATCACAATAAGTCCCATCAAGCACGAAACCTAGATGAATGGCTTCCAGTCGATTAATTGCTACACCAACTAACATTAAACAGCCATGCATCGAGGTGTTGCATCACTTGGCTTAGTATTCGATCGATAGACTTTGGTCAGTCCTGGGTAATGAGAACTGAAAACGTATATCGGTTAACCATTACTGGTTCTCAATACGCATCCGCTGCGGCTAACATGCAAGCATAAGATCCTCTCCATTTAAATGGTAACATATAAGAATGTACACTTTACTTGCATGATAAATAAAAACGCTATGAAAAGGAGGGTGTAACTCTATCAAAAGCTCGATTCTCCGGTATTTAGTTAACTCTGGTCATGTTACTCCATGACAGTCTTCTTTCAAAGTCATTTAAGGTGTGAAATTAAACATTTATTTCGAATAGGGTTCATATTCGTCACCTGAACACAGCAGCAGCTTTAGCAACCTAGTGGTTCAAACTTGATTTTTGCGTTTAAAAAAGATACATTCACTACCTAATTTTAGTTTAGTCGTAATATCCATAAGACAGTTTATTCATTTCTTTGTTTATCTATTGCAATCCAGTGAACAATTTTTGATGACCTTGACTTGACCTTGTAACTTGACCGTTTTTGATATTGACCCATTAGCCATTGCTGTTACTATGATTATTATTGTACAACGTTTGAAAAGGATTTATCGAAAAGAAAATTTCCTGGATGTATAATCAAAATTAGCAAGTATTGGAAAGTAGTAAAGAAGTCAAAATAATTGAGTTGTTTATTAAGTCTTCCTTGATCAAGAGAATGAGATTACAGCCTTTTTCGAACACAAAGGCTAGGGTTATTTGCTCGAATTCTCATGGTTTTAGCTACGCATACAGACGAGTTCGAACTTATTTTGACAAATTTTATGGTAAGTGATAAATGGTCTCAAGTGGTAAATTCTTGTCTATTAAATGATCACTATAAACCAAATAGGATGAGAACGTGGCATGTTTGTGACTTGCCTCCTCATTCCCGGTTGTATCGTACCTGGAATCAGCTTGCGATACCAATTCACCGTATCCTGATAACCATCCCCATCATCGATTGTGAGAATCACTCAGTCTATCTGTTAAGTAGGCTTGAATTTTACTTTTGTGATCAAGGCTTCTACTCCGTTACCATCAAGACAGTGTATTCAAGATAGTCTAATTAATTGTCAAGCTTGTTTACTAAGGAGAACTGGAAAAATCTACTGTGTCTGTACGCATGGATGGATACACACGAGCGATTAGGAGACTACCGATACAAATTTTAATGTCCTAGTTAATCTACAGCTCATAATTCACAATATTCGTTGAATGCAAAGCCGAAATCTAACGAGAAACACCAATGACTAAAGTGGTGAGGGCGGTGAAAGCATACAATGCTTTTAAACTGTCCACAGTTACATGTCTGACTTCAATAGGAGCAAGTAAATTGTATCCAAATTGAAAACTTTCCTTCAAAAAGGTATTGAAGTAAAGGTATAGAACAGTTGTGTGACTGCCTACTGACCAGTTTATGACGAAGATTGTAAGCAGTCATGTTGCCTACTTTATGTGGATTGGGTAATGAATCCTGATACATTATATCATGCACTGCTTATATCAACTAAAAAATGACTCCGCAAGGAATGTGGAGATGACAGAGATTGAAGTAATGTCATTTCAGATGAGAGATTTTGAGTTGTTCGTTTTCATATCCCTTCAATGTTGAAAGTATTTAAATCTTCGATATTTCTGTCCAATTTTCCACATTATTGACACTCATGCGTTGACATAAGTTGGAGAACCATGGAAAATCCTGATAGTTTTGGACAGCTGTTCCCGCCTCTCCCCCCCCTCCACAGCTTGAGACTTTTCAATAGCAAATAACCACGACTTAAATGGGGAGAAGGCCCAGGGCTACCAGATCTCGTAAGGAAAATGTTGCCATCCAACTGATGAGTTAGAATTTAGTAGTCAACATTTATCTACTTCTTTCATCTTATGATAAAGTGCAACTGTTTTCACTATCACCTAATGTCGTAATTTGAACAAGAATGGTAATACTGTTTTGTGGACACTTATGAACATACATACGCACATACATACACACACACATACATACATACTGACAGCTGATAACCATTCATTTACTGACAGAATAATGCAATATTACAAGCCTTCCTACTGTCGAATGGGTTTCAGAAAGTCGATAAACAAGCAGAATATTATTGGTTCAAGTCAAAGTAAACATTAGACAGTTACACTAACAGGTCACCAGTGGATGATCCGTAATACTCGGTACCGCTCTAATTCAATCAATCTTTTTGAGTGGTTTCTGCTAACCCACCTCCACTATCTAGCTTCAAAATATTGGAAACTACCTTCCTACATTTCTCATTCCATCAAAAGACTGAGGCTAATTACTTGTCTCAGCAACAGCAGAACAAACAGAAATCAGTCGGGTAGTATGAAATGATGTGTTCGGCCAGTTCAAGGAAAACATTTTTTTTTCGAATTCCAGTTCATCATTTCATTGTATTGCATTATTTTCAGACATTTCAGAAATGATATACACATTAACTGACAATGAAATTCAGGTGCAACTATAGAAAGCCAGTGAAAAAGAAAAGTCGTGATAATGAGTTTTTAAAAAAAAATATATTACCTCTGATAAGTGCAATGCATTGTGAAGGCTTTCTCGACAGATCTTTTGTATACGACCAATAAATGTAACTTGTTCGATATTTGAATGTTTCACACCCGAATCACCCACTTCAACTGAATCAACCATGGATTGGGGATCTTTTCCGAAAGCATCGTAGTATACTTGAGGACGATTATGTTTTATTCCAGTTTTGTTAGGAACTTGATGAGATGCACTTAAAAGAGAAGCAAGAGTGAATAAGATTACACAGTGACGAAGTATTTATTATTATTTATTGTTACTTAAAAAGTATTCAGTAGTATAAATTAAGTCACTAAAAAGACGAGCGGTATGATTTCGCTTTGACTATCCTATTTCAGTTTTCTTTGAAAGATGAAAAATATGTAAACGAGAAGGTGATGGAAGTGAAAATGTTTCCGACATTTCACTTTATAAGTATGCAGGTCATTGACCAATAAATAGCGTCATACTGTCTAATTAATCCAGATATAAAGTCTAGGGGACATCATTTCTCCCTAGGTTCTAAATGCACCCTATTCTTCATGAGTTAAAGAAAATATAAGTTGTTCAGCGCCTACAAAATACATAACCTGCTTTTACTCTCACTAAGAATAGTCTCATGACTGGCTTAAAAATATAGGGAATTCAACTAAATTAGTTTCACCATTTCAACATGAGAAGTATTTCCTTTCAGAGAAGTAAACAGGGCGAAGTATCTTCTAATAATTAAGCAGGCGAAAGTAGTATTAACTTACAATGTTGTAATCAGAATTCATCTTTTGAACAAAGTAGAATGAGATCATTCAGTAAAATAGTTAAAATATAAAGACTTTTTGGGAATTTATGTAAAATGTTGATTGAAGTATGGATCTATTTAGCTAAAATTACTTGTTCAGTACAATTTATTCGAAAAAAGGAGAAATATATATACATTCGTCTAGAATTTTGAAATGCTAATAAATACCACTGCTTAATGGTTCATTCTTCTTGAATGATTGAGTAGAAAAGTTGCAGTCAACTCAAAAATCAACATACTGCCATAAGGAGGATTGACGAATATTTACTTAAGATAAAATGATTTAATTTTGAGGGAGTTGTGGAGATTTGGAATTATTTCAAGTTGTTATTCATCGTAGACTGACATCAGTTGGAGGAACAAAAGAAACCTGGGAGCACTGGACAGCTGTTTCGTCCTAGTATGGGACTCCTCAGCAGTGCGCACCCACGGCCCCACCAGCAGGGATCGAACCCGCGACCTTCAGGTTCCGTGGCCAGCGCGTTACCATTGAGCCACTGGCCGCGGAACCCGAAGGTCGCGGGTTCGATCCCTGCTGGTGGGGCCGTGGGTGCGCACTGCTGAGGAGTCCCATACTAGGACGAAACAGCTGTCCAGTGCTCCCAGGTTTCTTTTGTTCCTCCAACTGATGTCAGTCTACGATGAATAACAACTTGAAATAAAATGATTAATTTACAAATAATTTACAAATTACATGTTCCATGTTGATATTTCTCCTGGCTGAGTAGATTTTAAAATATCAGTCTATGGTGTAAGCAAGATTTCCCTTAGAGATCAAACAAGAAGAAGAATCATAAAAGTGTCATGAACTGACAAAATATTCTACTGAACAACTTAAGTAGTTAAAAAGTACTTAGGCTAGGTTGTAGATTTCACTCATTAGGCAGAATAAAGTGATTTAATTACCTTGTGGCTGTTTTGACCATTCAGAGTAAAGTTCATCAGCGTTGTGCTCCAATCATGCAATTTATAAGCCACTTGAGAATTGATCCTATTAATTTACATATACTAATTCATACTAGTCAACTAGAGAGATTCAGGTGATCTAAACTGATTCGGCTGTGTGTACACCATTGATGAACTCTGTCCCAGACGGACAAAACCGGTATCCAATGCTTAGATACCTCTGATCTGGATAGCCGGTGAAATTTAATTGCTTTGTTTGAAAACATTATTCATTTGTGACACTTGAAATGCATACAGTATCATTTGAAGAAAAAAGTGTGTTTATTACATATTCGATTACTAGAGTAAAGACAAAACTTGGTTATATTGTGTTCTCTGAGCTGGATGCTGATGATGTCGTCTAGTAAGACGATGAAAGCTTCACGATTAAACAACCCAGCTCAGAGAACACAATACATCCAAGATCATCCACCTGAGCTACAAATATTCTCCATTACTTCAAAGACAAAACTCTCAAGAAGCTGTAATCTAGTTAAGATATGAAATGGCACAATTGGTAGTCTCGAATGATTTTATCATCATTGACTGGATGTTATCACACAATCTTGCTACAACTTAGCGGTTGAGGAATACACTTAGTCAAAATGCATAGCTTTGTCCTCGTATGCATTTACACTCTGATGAATCAAGAGTTATGTTGTCTAATATTTCTGGTGTCAATAAAATCTAGTGAACTTTGCTAAAAAAAATTCCATCTCAACATTCTTCATTGCTTTAGAGATTAAATAAATTAAATCGCATGGCGGGATAATATTCAATGTTTTCTGTGGTGATAGCTGTAGTTAATCTCTGGATATCATAACATAACTACCGTCTACCTCTTTGCACGATGTTGGCTGAAGTAGGTTCAGGTTGGAAAAAGATTCGGGGTGGCCAGACTAAAACATGGCATCAATGTATAAAATCCTTGACTGTTCGTTTGAGCCATGTAGGGAGATGCAGACTACCTGGTTAGGGTCCACGGGGCAAGAGAAACCAGTAGTTGAAGACTGGGTGGTGTGGCTCAGAACCGATGTCAGTGGCGCAGATGCATACACACATTATCCTCATCTCAATCGCTATACTTAATCTCACCATCTAGTTCTTCCTTCCTCCTGTTTGCTAATTTCTTTCCTTCTTCATCTTCCATTTTATCGCCTTGTTGCTTGGTGTGCTGATACTAGATGTGGTAACTTGGACAGTTACGCAGTTATGCCTGGTTCTGTGTTGATCTTGAGATGTACCTGGTTCCCAGTGAGCGATGATCATTCCACTCGGACTAAAATTCAGGATCAATCGTCTCAAACGCCACAGTGCTATCCTCTTAGCCACTGAGTCACAATAGCCACTAGCTATAGCATCAAAACAACTTGTATGAGTCATAAGACGCATTTACCTGCATCAACCAAGAGTTGTTGTGGCAATGCCCAGTTGTGAAGTAACCAAGGTTTTTCGTTTGAATACATGCAGCAGTATAAGGGCTTCAGCAGATTCACAGGCTGAAGTAACACCAACCAGTGGTGTCCGCCAAGGATGCTCACTATCACTTATCCCATGTAGCTCAGTCATAGACCGTTTGGTGTTAATTTAGCCCAAGATACCTACAACATTTAAGGTATTGACTTTCTTCAAGCAGGATACACGTCTGACTCACGATGTACAGACAATATGGTCCTGTTATGCGAAGGCCTTGACGAAATACAGAGTCTTCTAACCTAGAAATCTGAGTATTTTTGGATTACATTTACGATAGGTCAAATGTCGGGTAGTGGATGGTTCCAGACTGGTCCGCATCGAGTTTTAGATTCAGGATTGGCGGTGAGGGATGAAATGCGTTGACTACCTCACTTACTTTGGAAGCCACATCAAAACAAATGAGTTTTCTGCTGACGAAATCTCAGTTCGGATGCAGAAGGCCTATTTGGTGTCTGACAACCTGCTTCATCTCTGACACACAAAGGAGGCATCCAACTAATTATCAAAGAACTAGTATTTTGTGCAGCAGTTCACTCTGCTCTTTTGTACAGCTGTGAGATACGGCCGTTGCAAGTAAAAGACATGAAGAGAATATAAGTTTTCAAACACTAGTATCTTTGAAGCATTCCTTACTTCCGGTAGAATCATTGTGTGAGCAGTGTTGAGGTTAAATAAAGAGCACTGAGCAAGGAAGGTTGTTCAGTCGATGAGGTTATGAACCTTCACTGGTTAAGATGACTTAGTCATGCGCCGCACATAACACAATACCTTCTTCCTCAATCCTCAATGCTAACCGAATCAGGGTTGGGTTGGAAGAAGGCACAAAGTGAGCAGATCAAGATATGGCACCGATCAACGAAGTCTCTGACCGCTGGTTCAAGCTGTATAGCGAGATTTAAGCTTTTTGGGTGGGGTCTTTGATATATAAAGAATCAACAATCGGAGACCTTTAGAAACATGGTTAAAAATCAGTCACAATGTCAAAGATCTGAACACACTTCGCCATCTTATAAGTATTGGTTATTTTCATTATCCTCATTTATTTAAGCTCTCCTCCTATGTACAATTTTATCCTCATTATTTTCACTTTTATCCGAACCACTTTCTCTCTGCATTCTACTATGAGGTACAGCAAAATTGAGGTAATACACTGTTATCTCAGGCTTTTACTTGAACCATCTATCTATCTATGTCGACAATTCCAATGGCTAATGAACACTTCTATCAATCTGAAATATCAGGCTACAGTAAGACGTCAGCGTAGGAGCCAATAGAGGTTGGTTAATTCGGTGCAGTCGACGTTAGGAGATTACAAGCAATAACAAAATTTCAATGACTGTTTGAAAGTTTTAGAGTAAGACTTGGTAGAATTTGAGTAATATGATAGATTATGATTCTATTGTTTAGTTCTTTTGCGATATATATATTTATATCACACGATGATGCAATAGTGTTTACTGAACGGCGTTTCGAGCACAATTTATTGCTCATAATCACACCATGAAACAGGGTAGACCGCTCTTTTTTATAGGTAACTGAGTACCTCACAATTGCCATAGATGGTTTAAGTTGATGAATATCGAGTGAACCTTCTTTCATACTGAAAGATTAACAGAAAGAAGTCAGGTAATTAAATAATCAATTCTAACTACCGACTGTTATAAAATTCTTTGTATTGTTGATATCCATTTGATTCTTTTGTCTAAGCAATATGGGTATATACCGGTAGAACATGAGGGTGAGAAGGGCATTATCGAAAGCAATAATCTTTAATGTTGGATGGTGGGTTTCGTGCTGGTAAGCAGTCATCAAGAAAGTGTCCCTTGAGTAAGCTACTTTTTATAACATATTTCTTCAAACGACTCTTTCTTATAACATTTGGTTACAACTCACTTTTTCTTCCGTCTACTTGTCTTCTGAATACCTAGAGCTGTTGTTGAACTATTGTTATCTCGGTGATGACTTTTTGTAGGTGTATTCACATTTACTGAACTCGGATTATAGTTATCATCCAATGATAGTTTATTTAGATTGGAAACTTCATCTTGACTACCTGTAGAAAACCCAACATCATTAGTAATGAACGCATAGATAAATACAGAATATAAAATACTTGAGTGAGAATAAATCAACGAAGAAGGAAAGTACTTTGACTTTAGTACCAACTAGAACTCTGTTTCAGAGAAAAACACTCCAAATATCCACACATTGGGCTACAAATATTCACCATGATTTCTACAGTTTGAAAATCATCAAAAAATATGATTTATTTTGACGTCTAACCTATCTGGATACAAGCAAAAAAACATGGATTGCATTTAAACACTGAAAATTTGTTCAACCACTCAAAGGTGTATACGAGAATGAAAGAAATTACACAATGTTAAATAGACAATGAATTTGGAGAACATTTTGACATAGCGGTCAATTTGAATTTCATCATAATTTACCAAGTCAAAGAAGAGATTATTTCACTTCTATTACTCAATAGCCATCTAAATATAGATTATTTGTTCTTATTTTATCACTTGTTAAAAATTGTCTCAGATTAGACAGATTAGACGGAAGTGATACAGTTTGTCTGACTGACTGACAAAATCAGTGTAAAACCTCGCACACAGGTGGATTGGATAAGCAATCTAATGAAAACAGCTAATGGAAATATTCACACTTTAGAAGACGTCAAGGGGTGACTACATCAACGCCATTGTGTTCGATTTTCAGCGATGTCAACATGACTCCACAAATACTGATTCCTTTCGTCTCGATGACACCAATTAGGCAGTCTACATCTCTTCACACAGCTCAGACCAACAGTCAGAGACTTTATCGACAGGTGTAATCTCTTGTTCTTGCTAGCCTAGACCCTCATGCTACCTAATCCAGCTTCATCTACCATAGCACTTCGAGATACATAGGGTATCGGCGTTCTCAGTATATTTCCCAGCCAAATGAGTCAAATAAGGTTCACAACCATATCGACGGACTCCTCTTTGTTGCAGAGTACCCTTCGTCTAACTTCAACAATGCTCACATGATGATTCCACGAAATGTGTCCAATGTTGCGAAGACATAGGTAATCAAGACCCTGTAACCGCTTCATGTCTACAACTTCTAACGGAAGTGTCTCATGGACGTATAACATGACAGAAAAAACTGGAGCGCGCTGATGTGGGATCGAAAAGACTAGATCAAGAGCAGCATAATAATCACTGTCAGTCCATTTACCACAGAATGTATGGTTAAAGGTATGAACCAGGTGGAGAGACGTAATAATACCCATCGAAGTCATTTTCGGAATAATCATTCCTTACCAAATGCATATGAGGTGTCTTGGTCGCACTGAGTTCTCTCAGCTGGCTTGTTTAATCGTGAAGCTTTCATCGTCCCTCTCCTAGACGACATCATCAACAACAACTTCAGTTCGAAGTGAGCTGTCAATATCTCTCAGTGAGTGATTTAGTAGCTTACTCTGACCATGTGGTTTGTGATTGCTTGTTTCCTTCCATTGTTGTGTCATTAACTGACTGTGTATAGATTTTCCTGTTGCCTATCCCCCTACTTCACCTCTCACCTTACTGTCGTTTATCATTCTTCTTATTGCTTGATAGATCGGGTCTATGTGTATACATCTGTTAGTTGGTGATTGACTGACTGATTGAGTGACGTGAATGCCAAACTTCTAGGAATTCTCTGACATTCTTTGTCTTTCCTCTCTCCATCCAACATTTCTACATTGTCCAGATTGAATTCATGTGCATACTTGTTATCCACGTGCATTGAAATGAGTGATGAAATGTCGTGTGTGGCATTTAATAGCCAATTGGTGTTTATGTGGACAAAGGCGAATGTGGGCGACCACTTTGTCCAATGTGGTGTGTTGACTACAGTTATTACAGTTGATTTTGTAAATGATATTCGGTTTGTCTTCTTTGCTTGTTGCATCCATTGGTCTGCATAATAGTGTTTGGAAGGAATTTGTTGGTTTATGAGCCACACCAATTCCAGGTGGTCTCAGCAATCTTGTCGTGATTTCTGATACATTCTTCATGATGTGTGGTAGGACGATGTGTTTGTTGATTTGTGTTGATGACTTTGTAGTTGATGATGCACTTGATAGGCATCTTGTGATAAAGTTTTGTGGTTAGCTGTTTTTCTTTGGTATGGACATCAAGTAATTTTCTTCTTTTCTCCGTGAAGTTGTTCTACTGCAGTGCAGTGTGTTCTCGCTCTTTTGAATAGAGTCTGAAGGCAACTGATTTTGTGTGTCGTTGGGTTGTTGCTATTGTAGTTGAGGATTTGGTCAGTGTGTGTTGGCTTCCTGTACACTTGGGTTCCCAGCTTTCCGGCATTTGTCTTACTGACTACAACATCCACGAATGGTAGTTGGTTGTTTGACTCTTTCTCCATTGTGAATTTGATGTCATTGAAAACGTTGTTGATCAAACTGTGGGTGTTTTCTATATCATCCTTTTTAATGATGACAGAAGTCTTCTCTACATAACGAATCCAAATTTTTGGTTTGATCACAGGTAGAATAATGGCTTCCAGCCTCTGCATCACTGCTTCTGCTATTAATCCCGATATCGGTGATCCCATTGGAGTTCCTTTCATCTGCTTGTATATCTTGTCGTTGAATTGGAAATATGTTGTCATACAAAGGTCGATGAGTTCCATCAGACTTGAACATTTGAGTTTTGTGCGTTCTGAAAGGTTTTTATCTTCATTGATCAGGAGGGATATCGTTTCCTTAACCAATTGAGGCTCGATGGATGTGTAGAGTTCTGCGACATCGAAGGATATCATTAACTCGTCGTTCTCTATGTTAATATTTTTGATCTATTCTAAGAATTCTGTTGGTGACTTGATGGAATGCCCACATGATTGAACGAGGTGTTTCAATTTTCTCGAAAGTTCTCTTGATATGTTGTATGTTGGAGTTCCCGGGAGTGAGAGTATTGGTCGTAGAGGGATATCGGGTTTGTGTAGTTTTGGTCTACCGTAGAATCGAGGAAGGATAGGTTCATTCGATTTCATACGCCATTTGTCTTGTTTTGTTATTTCTTCTGCTTTGAAGAGTTTGTTCAAGTTTTATTGATCTGGTTGTCGAACTTTTGGATATGGTTGGTTTCAAGTGGTTGATACACATTTTTGTCTTTGAGTAATTCCTCTGCCTTCTTGATATAGTCTTCTTTGTCCATGACTACTGTAGTGCGTCCTTTGTCTGCTGGAAGTATAACGATATCCTTCCTATTTTTCAGTTTTTTTGATGTTTTCTGTTCTTGAGGTGTCAACACAAAGTGTTGTGCATTGTTTACAGTAGCGAGTTGATCGGTTTACCAATGCACCTCAGCAATTTACCTCGTGATGACTTTAAGTTGTTCATGGTTATTATTTCTACTATTTGGTCAACTCTCCACAAGGATTAGTCACTAGAGAGTAACCGATTTCATCTAGTCAAGTGTCCAGTGTTGAATGGTTACTATTGGTTATTTTTGTGATGTGACTATCAAGCTAGGAAACTCAGCATTGCAGTGCACTTTGATGGTTGTTAGTTGGTTGGAGGTGATCGACAGGAAGCCGTGGACCCAGGTTTCATGCTTGTAGGCAGTCGTCAGCAAAGCATATCCGCAACCTCGATGGGAGTTATGTCCCACCTGAGGTTGGAGCCTGCGTCGCCCAGTGTTATAGTCAGTGACGTCACCACTGAGGTGATCAGTCCGTGACTAACCTCGTTTAGGACGGAATTAGATAAAAACAATCGGTCACTGGAGAGTAATGAAGTCGAATCTCTGAGAGAACATCACTTTCCTCGAGATTGCAGATACGCCTTGCTGACAAATGCCAACAAACACGAGGTCTAGGTGATGCAGAGCTTCCCCTCGACTGCCGCCGACAACCAACTAACATCCTGTCGATTTTGCTCCATCGATTGTTCATAATTCAGGGTTGTTGTCTTACTGAAGTCGTGGTCAGGTCAGGTGTCGCTTTCAAAGTAACTAGATGTATTCGAAAAGCAGAGAGAATGAGACAACAACCTACTAGTGACAGTGATTTACAAGCTGAGTGGTTTCATGTAATTGACTCACGTGATTTACCATCATTTCCTTTTGAAGTAGTAATGTCAGCCAACTGGTTTGATAGTGTCTCTCCTGAGATTTTTAATTTTTCACCAGGTGGTACACATTCATTCCACATACTTTGGACAAGTTGTGTACATGCATCTTCAGTATATAGTCTTCCAGGTCGACTTATTTGCATTACATTGGAGGAGTTCACGTTGGCAAGAAGAGATTGATTTTCTGTTCCTTTTGTGTGTTCACTCATGACTGAGTTTATCACAGTTTGGTTATTTGATGCAGAGTGAGATTTCATTTTGATTGTAGCCTCATTCTAGGGTGATTAAATGAAGAGGGTTGTACAGAAATGTGTTAGGAATGTTAATCGGAAGCTTCGTGTCATTATTGTTCATTGATTTAAATAAATTGATGTCATCTAACTTATACTACTTTGGTGTTTCATTCACCCTAATTCATGCATTACAAAATTTTTCAATCATGTGAATTCCACACCTTGATCTTATTACTATACTGAGAAGCATCTTGATCTGATGGTAGGCACGTTTTACTGTATAGCCGTGATGAAATGGATACTTCAAAGCTTTTGTTTATGATGATTCCATTTTACGGTTTACTAACCTTGTGGTGGCAGGAAGTGATAAGTAGCGACAAACAGGCAGCCAATAGAGAAATTGTTTTCAGATCATGATCATATCATGATGTATACATGTACTGACATGACAACCTGGTTGGACAAATTCACAGTCATACAACCAATCGGATTGGTTTATTTACGGCTTCATTTTTTGGGATATATATATATTCGGGGCTCAGTGAAGTATAGGGTGTGGATGGAACAGTCGTATTACGCGTATCCAGATCGAGTATCTTGTTGCATTATTATCTCGTTTTGCGTATTATTACAACCCACGTCATACCCCAACTCAATCACAACAGGAAGTCATACGTGGAGATGAGTTAATTGACTGGTTTTCTGATTTTTAGAATCTATCCACCTAAATGACTTTAATGGCTCACCTTATACTCTCTTGATGGATTGTCTTTTTCTTACAGTTTTATTTACCATTTTATTGTCATTCATATTCTTCTCACGAAATGACATCAGTTAGAGGTCCATTGAAAATTTGAGAGCACTGGACAGCTGTCTAGTCTTAGTGTGGGACTACTCAGCATTTGGAGCCCATGACCCTTGCACTCCCGCGATCGAAATCAGGATATTCAGGTTTTAGAGCCAGTAAATTACTACTGACCCACTAGATCAGAATACAATGGTCTAATTTTCTTAATTTTGCCAGTTCAAACAGAATTACTGTCGAGTTTTCATCACAGAACAAAACATAGAATGACAGTCAACTCTTTACCCCAACTTCATCGACTTTTAAAAGGCCTTCCACAGCATCGACCGAGAAGTAATTTCACAGCTGCTTCAACACTGCACTACGGTTTTAGTGCCACAAAGCTTTATCAATCTTATTTAACAACTATGTGTGGATGCTACATGCCTACTGATTTACAATGGAAAGCTCAGTGACGCCTTTGAAGTGAAGTGGAGACAGGAGTAATACCAGGCTGCCTACTTATCACCGATCATCTTCATGATTATGGTCGACTGGACTGGATCATGCAAGAAACAACTGTGTGAAGCAAGAAGATAGGCATACACTGGCTGGACCGATGAAAAGACCCCAAAAGAAGATTCGCATTTCGCCCATGATCATTTACATCTAATATCGCACAAACTCGAAGATCTACAGTAAAAACCAACAACTTGACAGAATAGGCACTGCAACGAAGATGGTACTTGCTTCCAGTGAACGTAGAGAAGATGGAGGTGATGAAGATACCCAACCGACAACAGCAAGCACCAATCACCATGAACGGGAGAAATGTGAAGGAAGTTATCTCTTTCACCTACCTACCTACCTAGACAGCATCGTCTCAACTACAGGCGGCACAGATGGGGACGTCAAAGCAGGGATTGAAAAGACAGTAACACAGGCCTTCATGAATCTGAAATCAGTGTGGAGATCGACTGCACTCAGCAAAAAGAACGAGATCTGGATTTTCAACTTTAATTCAGTCAAGTCAGTGCTGCTATATGGTTCAGAGACTTGGCATGTTACGAAAAGCGTTTCCAACAAACCACAGACATTCATCAGCAGCTGCCGCCTACGCTCACTTGATACTGGAGATCAGATGAGAAGACAGGAGAGAATAAGGAAGTAGGAACTCTGGCTGGCCTAGCAACGAACTAACCAACCAACAACCCATCGTCCAACAATTATGCAGTGGTACAAAGTGGAGATGGATTGGGCATACGTGGGAAGACCGAATGGGGACAGCAGGCATCAGGCCAGGCCCTCAAGCGGAACCCAAATGGGAAACGATGAGTTGGGTGTCCAAGGATGACATGTAGGAGATCGTGTGACAAAGAAACTAAAGCTTATGGGGAGTGGTTGAGCCAGGTTGAGTATACTGTAGAGATGAGAGTGAAATGGCGACATGCTAGTGAAGCCCTATGTTCCACTAGAAACCCAAAGAGACGAATAATAATCATAAAATTCATTACTGACACGTGTGGAAATGAGATTCTGAAAGTTTCAATAACAAGTCATGACCAGTGTTGCAAATCAAGTCGTAGGTGAAGACGGTTACTCAGTGACAGTATTGGTTTGAGGTAGAGCTATATCACGAACTGGAAAAGCAAAAACGTTTGCCCACTCGATTGCGATACAACGACTTAATGATAATATGTTGGTCACGGGACCCAAAGGATTCCGTCCTTGGCAATGTCATTGATACACGCTGCTAAGGAATTCCATACAAAAACAAAACAATTGTTCAATGCTCCATGGTTTTCAATTACAGAAACATATCTTTTGTAATTTCAAGTTGCCTTGTACTAAATAAATTTTCTAAAATACTTAACTATTATCCTAGCTGTAATTATTTATAGGAAGATTAGAATTTCTTAAAGTGGTATCACTTACAAAATGAACGCTTTTATAAATCGTATCACAATCTATTGAATGTTATTGTATGTATCTATACTGATATGTAGAGAACATTTCTGAGTATTCGTTTTTAATAGTTACGCCATATTACTTACTGAACTGGCTTCTTTTTTCATAGAAGTATTATTCATAGTCGAATGTTGTTTATTCATGTCTTTTTTCTCATCTGATATGTCCAATTTGGTAGATATAACTTGACTACGTAGACAATTGAGAAATACACAACGATCTGAAGCATTTGTACATACAGTAGTCAGTAATCTTACAGTTTTATTAATCAATTCTTTCTGTATCACTTTTTCTTTACCATTTAATTGTTTATTATCATTCATTTCAATATGTTTCATATTTTGATTTGTTTTATTGAATACTGATAAATGTATCAATGTATCTGATATATGATGATTAGTTTCAGCTATTAATTTCAGTAAATTTGAAAACTCTTCAATTTGACTTGATAAAACTTTCATTTGACTTGAACTATCTTCAATTTGAGCTTTAATTTGAGCCTTAATAAAATTATTATGCATAGAAATATCAATTGAGTAAGGGAGTTATTACAATTATCAATTAAAAGAATTTAATGATGATGTAACATTGAACATTGACAAAATGTGTAACGGTATTATATTTTAAGGCTTAAATAAAATGTGAGAAGATATAGTATAATTTATTTGATGATGTTTCAAAGATGAATTTTTCCTCTTCACGGAGAAATGAAGAAAATTACTTGATGTCCATACCAAAGAAGAACAGCTAACCACAAAACTTTATCACAAGATGCCTATCAAGTGCATCATCAACTACAAAGTCATCAACACAAATCAACAAACACATCGTCCTACCACACATCATGAAGAATGTATCAGAAATCACGACAAGATTGTTGAGACCACCTGGAATTGGTGTGGCTCATGAACCAACAAATTCCTTCCAAACACTATTATGCAGACCAATGGATGCAACAAGCAAAGAAGACAAACTGAATATCATTTACAAAATCAACTGTAATAACTGTAGTCAACACACCACATTGGACAAAGTGGTCACCCCACATTCGCCTTGTCTACATAAACACCAATTGGCTATTAAACGCCACACACGACATTTCATCACTCATTTCAATGCACGTGGATAACAAGTATGCACATGAATTCAATCTGGATAATGTAGAAATGTTGGATGGAGAGAGGAAAGACAAAGAATGTCAGAGAATTCCTAGAAGTTTGGTATTCACGTCGGTCAGTCAGTCGGTCAGTCAATCACTAACTAACAGATGTATACACATAGACCCGATCTATCAAGCAGTAAGAAGAATGATAAACGACAACAAGGTGAGAGGTGAAGTAGGGGGATAGGCAACAGGAAAATCTATACACAGTCAGTTAATGATACAACAATGGAAGGAAACAAGCAATCACAAACCACATGGTCAGAGCAAGCTACTAAATCACTCACTGAGAGATATTGACAGCTCACTTCGAACTGAAGTTGTTGTTGATGATGTCGTCTAGGAGAGAGAGGATGAAAGCTTCACGATTAAATAAACCAGCTGAGAGAACTCATTACAACCAAGACCATCCACGTTAGCTACAAATATTCTCCATTATTTCATAATCATATCAATTTATCTATACAACTTTCACCATTTGATTCTTATATTACTATCAACTCATGGTCTTTGCTTCTTAATCGGTAGTAAGTTTTCACATATCTGGTATCACTGGAGCATCATTCCTAATAAATGTATTGAGTGTTGATTCGATGAACAAAGTTTCAGTAATCAATCTCTGTCACTTTCTGTCTCTCTCTCTCCACCTAATTTTATTTGACTTGAGTACACCAGTTTTATCCTACAGCATTGTTTAATGGTGTGTTAGTGCATACACTGCAGTAACCGAGTATATTTCTAGATTATTCATCCTATCGGGCTCTTCCATTCTACATTTGGCTAGATACTTGTTATGATAATCTAACTGAACCCGAGCAATCCGGCTAGTTTGACGCATGTACTTGATATCATAGTCATTGCACAGAATTTGGTGAATCAAATTATTTCGCTTAATTGGATATAACCTAATTTATTCTGTAACGCAATAGAGGCATTGAACACTTTTCTGCTCCTGTTGTTTCTATTATCCGTATTCGTAATACTGTGGAAAATTTTGTTTATTATATGTTTCTTAGGAATTTCTTAATAAACTGATGAGCATAATTTTTTATTCATTAACGCTTCCTTTTTTGTTTTCAACTCCTTGTTTAAGTCCTTGCACTGACTGTTCAGTTTTCTTAGCTTCATTATCTAAACATCTGACCAAATTAGCCTTAATTAACACTGGATGAGATGACCTGAAGTCTAGATACCTGTTAGAATGTGTTAGATTCTGGTAAACGCTAGCATCTAAGCCATCATCTGTCCTTCGTTTCATTTGCAATCCAACGTAAGTAATTCTTCTAGATCATTTTCTCCCTGATAAGTGAATTCGGTTACGTTCACTAGTGAGTTTTTGTGTGTGCTAAAACTGTGAGGAAATACATAAAAACTCATTAGTGAACGTATTGATAAAGAAGAAAAGACTATAGGAGCACTGGATAACTGTTTTGTCCTAGTATGGGACGCTTTAGCAGTGTGCATACATGACCCTGCTGTGCCATGGATCGTATCTAGGACCTTCTGGTTTCACGGCTAGCCCGTTTATGTATCACTTTTGTGTGCAATGTTAAACAAAATAATCTGATATGGAATTACAACTCAGGTTGTTTAATCCTGATTGCCATCCGTTTTACATTTTAAAAGATTCGGATATGGGTGCTTTTTGGTAGGTTGATGTGAATCTGGTAAACAGTGGAAAACAACACTTATATCCAACTGTATTGTTCGTTTGAACTTAATATGCTAACATCGAGCTGGTAATGGTTTTTACCACACTAACAGTAGAGTAAAACATGGGGACTGTGATAAACAGTTTAATAGGTAATCTTTACTACACGTTTGCTTGAACATGCTAGGAGGTGTTCGTGAAGACCGAAATTCAAATTCATAGAGAAGTAGACAACGTGACTGGCCTCGCAGGAACATTCATATTGCTGGTAACATTACCGTTCACACTCGACTTTTCTGAAGTGATTTTCTCAGCTATATAATATTAGTATCAAACTGTAAAGGATATCTCAGTAATATAATCGTAAAATTACATATTATGAATGGATAACAGTAAGACATAAAGAAGAAGGGGAAAAGTCATCAAAAATCATTTTCTCTTTGTTCATTCAAATGGCCTTTGAATTATAATGGGAATTTTTATGAATTGCCTAACAGTTGAGTGAACAAAGTATACAAGAAGTACTTGGTCAAGTTGTACACATATTGTTGTGTAAGATGCTCAAACACTGTTAGGTAGTCAAGTGCCTTGCCGACATCAGAATCCCTTCAATTTTGACTATGTACTTAAATTTCGTCAGCAAGTAATTCAGCCAGTGGTGATGCAACTCCTTAAATTGGTGAAATGATAAATGCATTTCACCGCTACACTTCCTACATTGCAAATTGCAGTTCATCTAGACCACTCTTGAAGTATCATCGGGAATTCAATACAGGTGAAGACGTGTAAAAAACATGGCATTTCTTCAGCGTTTTTGCTTAACAAGATTAAGTTGTTTTGGTCGTTTGAGTTAACCAAATACACTCCAAGTAGCGAATCTGTTAATTAGTAGTCGATAGTAAGTAGATTTACATATATTAATGGCTGCATATGAAAGTTAATCAGTATATTTACAACCGATGTCCTATGAAGATACTACAAGATGTTGAATGACTTTAGAAGTGTCAGCAGAGAGTTTCAGCTATCGTATTATGCTAAATCAGCTATCTTGACACAATTGAACATTACCAAAAGGCATCTAAACTGGCAGAGACTGATCCTACCTTTCGGTGAATATAAATGACAAGTGTCCGTTATTGTTTGTCTCAGCAGTTGTTAAGGTGGACTTTAAAGTCGTTCACAAGATTACTTTCACAAACTATGTTGTAAGCATTGCATCATCCAATGATAGGTACCGAAAGGCTTATCATTGAGAGATGCAAGGATAGCTAGCAATACTATTGGTAGATACATAGACGATATAGGTCATGTTGAAGACAAAAAGCAACCAGTAAACAAAGTGATGGTCTATTGGTACGTTATGGTGAAGCAGCAGTAATCTGTTGACTGGAACCAAAGGCGTTTTTAGTTCCCATTGCATTGTTTGGATGAATTGTGCTTTTCCTACAACTTTGTTTAGTGTTTTATGCTCTCATCTTTTTGTCTCGCATATTATTCTCAGGGTAGTGTTCATCATCGAGTGATATTAGTTGAAGAACCATTAAAAACCTTGGAGCACTGGATCTTGGTTTCGTTCCGTTGTAAGACTTTTCAACAGCATTAAAGATAGTGATGCTTTGTCGAATCAAAGAACTTCAGGTCACTCAGCAAACGTGTTAATCATTCATATTCCCATCATTTCTAATTTACTTTCATTCATTATATTTCAATCATGATATTTAGCATATCCTTTTCATTCTTTTACCATAAGTTCATATGCTTTGTTCATCTTTGATCAGATTTCCTACCACCTTGGATTGCAGTCATGTTACTCCTTCAATACTACCCCGCATTATTTTCTGATCGATCGGTAGGAAGCCTTGGACCTAGATTTCGTGCTTGTTAGTACTCGTCACCAAAACGTAACTGCAACCTCAAAGGAACTGGTATCCCACCCTAGGTTCGAACCCACGTCATGCAATATTGTAGTCCATGACATTACTATTACAAGCTATTTGGGCCACGACTGACTTCCTGTAAGACTAAATTAGATATATTGATTGGTCATTAGAGGGTAACCAACTTCATGTTGTCTAGTCCTATGTGCTGACTGAATTCGACCAATCATTTTGTACTGTGGTCACCAGACTAGGCAGCTCAGCATCGTGATGCATTCTGATAGATGTTAACCGTTCATTTCTGTTCTAGATGTGACAGATGTATTTGGTATTGATTTTACTAATGAAATGTATTAAATAATTTCTGCTAGTGGACAATGATAGCTTAATCTACATAAATTTAATATTACTATGTATGTAGAAGATTTCAAGCAGACAAATGAATTTGATTCATTCTTCAATGTTTACCTTTCTAAGTTTTTAAAAATTTATAAAGGGAACAAATTGTATAACAATAATATGATCTTAAGATACGTTAGATACTTAGATGAATACTAATAGAGAAGTACTAAACTGAAACGCTTTTACCAGAAAGAATATGATGACTAAAACAGTAAAATTGGAGATAACGACATCACCTAGGATACACTGTTGCAGAAGCACAAGATAGTCATTTGAAATAGGGTTTAAAGTGATCTTTAATCCTCATAACTTGAATATAAACTACACAATCTGATACATTTGAACTATAAGTTTAAAGTACAAAGACCCTCATTTATCTGAATTAATATGTAAGTATCGACTTTTCCCTTACCTTAAGCTCTTTATTACCTAGTGATTGCTTGAATTTATTCAAGCAGAACAAGTAACTTTAACATTAAAATTTCTTATTTAACCCTTTCTTATTTATGAAAAATTATATATAAAGCTTATAAATTTATTATAATATTACTAACTTGTGCATTTGTTACACAACGTATCATATTTTCTAAGTAGATAACATCTGCCATATATGGTTTCAATAAGGATTCAAATTGTTTTAGTCGATTTTCAATTGTTAGTTGTCGTTCACGTTCAATTGATTCAATACTGCCAAGAGTTTCTTCTTCAAATAATTTAACATTTTTACTTAATTCATTTAAATTGAATGAATATCTTTTTGCTTCAGATAATGTAAAATTTCCTCCATCAGTAAAAAGTCTATTGGAAATGAACAAGAGAAAGGGATAGGTTTATAGGTTTCTTGTTAACCTCTTCATATAATTTCATCGTTTTTCATTAACCGCTTACAGTTTTAATCATTTCGATAAAAAAAAATAACCATTACTTCAAGAAAAGATAACACTTATATTATATGATTGAAGTTAAACGAGTTAAGTGAACGAATATGCTGGAACCGATAGTCAGTTTGTTGATATACAAGAAGATTCAAACGATATCCAACAATGAAAGTATTCTGCTAGGTTTTATTATTATTATTAGTCCCTTGGGTTCCTATGGAACATAGGGCTTCAGTAGCACGCCTCCAGTGACCTCTGTTCTCTGAGATCTTTTGAACCTGGTTCCACGACAGCCCACAAGCCCTCATTTCCTCCTCGCACGACCTCCTCCATGTCACCCTCGGACGTCCAACTCGTCGCTTCCCTTGGGGATTCCACTCGAGGGCCTGACGCGTGATGTCCTCAGTCGACCTTCTCAGTGCATGGCCAATCCATCTCCACTTCTTCCTGCATATTTGTTGGGTGATAGGTTCTTGGTTGGTTCATTCTGCTAGGTTAAACACACTTAACTAAATGAATCACCTAGTGAGACAATCAAAGGTTGACAAGCCACTTTCCACGTTATCTTAAGTTACGTATCCCAATACACAAGTACATACCGAAGTGAATATACTGTACGAACAGATGGAAGGCTTTATAATAGTATCTTTGAGCCTTCTCTGATGCATATACAACTGGGTAGTGTGAAAGTATTCAGGACTGCAACTGCTCGTCATGTTAGTGAATATGAGATCAATATCCAGAAATCGCTTAAAATAATCAACAAAAATTACGTTATGGTTCATTTGGTGCCTAACACGGAAGTTTCAGACTTGCGTTTCGTCCCATCTCAAACTCGTCAGCCGAATGCTACTACATCCCAGTGAGTGATGGTGTTCTCACTGAGACTGGAACCTCATACCCATCGCTTCAAACTTCAAAGCGTAATCCACTAGATCATTGAAGCAAGGGAACCAACCAACTCTTGTGGAAACTATCCATGGGCTAATAGTATCAGTTTCTAGGTGAATATCCGAGTCTTAGTGATTGGCAGTAGAATCTAGGATATGCGTTTCGTCCTAGTTCGAACTCGTCGGCTGAATATATCTGAATGATGTTGTTCTTACTGAGAATCAAACCCAGTACCCGTCACTGAAAAGGTTAAAATGTTATTCACTAGGCCACTGAAACACGACAGTCTACACTTTTGCGACAGGTATCGGTTATTGTTTTATTACCTTTGATTTCCAGTTGCTATACTGGGTCGAATAGTTATAATTTTTTGTTGATACTTGTTATTTGTATTTGTTTTATTGGATTGAACTACTTGACCTCCTTTGACAGATGGGCTTGAATGTAGATGACTTGATCCGGCCTGAACATTCATTACATTGTATTCATCTAGGTGACAAGTAGAGAGATCCAGAGACTTGTTGGTTGGATGTACCTGCACCCTAGTGAAGGATGTTCTTCCCACTGATACCTGACTCCAGGATCCAGCCAACAGAGGTGCTGTAATTAGACTCAGTATATAGCAACTGGAAATCAAACGTAATAAAACAATAACCGATACCTGTTGCAAAAGTGTAGACTGTCGTGTTTCAGTGGCCTAGTGAATAACACATTAACCTTTTCAGTGACGGGTACTGGGTTTGATTCTCAGTAAGAACAACATCATTCAGATATATTCAGCCGACGAGTTCGAACTAGGACGAAACGCATATCCTAGATTCTACTGCCAATCACCAAGACTCGGTTATTCACCTAGAAACTGATACTATTAGCCCATGGATAGTTTCCACTTTATCAGACTGCACATTTTGAAGTCGATTTCAGTGGAAATGACGTGTTTATCAATCATTATATTCTGTATTACTCCAGTAGAATCAATGTTATGCTTAGATTAACAGATGATGAACATTTCTCACCCCAGCATGGTATATAAACTATTTGCTTTCAGTGAAATGTAACTTTAATTAACTTCTTTAACAAGAGTTTGTTGAATCCCCCAAATAAAAACAAAGTATTCTAATACAATATCACTGATGACATAAATTCCTTTGCAGAAAACCTGCTTTACTAAGTTGCAATTAAAAAATAAAATGATTTCCGACCAACTTTTATATTATCAGTTAGACTACCTGAGAAAAATCATGGTTTCTTAGGTGGCGACAAGATTCAAACCACTGACCTATTGAAAGCCACTATTATGCAGACCAATGGATGCAACAAGCAAAGAAGACAAACCGAATATCATTTACAAATCAACTGCAATAACTGTAGTCAACACACCACATTGGACAAAGTGGTCACCCACATTCGCCTTTGTCTACATAAACACCAATTGGCTAGTAAACGCCACACATGACATTTCATCACTCATTTCAATGCACGTGGATAACAAGTATGCACATGAATTCAATCTGGACAATGTAGAAATGTTGGATGGAGAGAGGAAAGACAAAGAATGTCAGAGAATTCCTAGAAGTTTGGCATTCACGTCACTCATCAGTCAGTCAGTCACCAACTAACAGATGTATACACATAGACCTGATCCATCAACCAATAAGAAGAATGATAAACGACAGCAAGGTGAGAGGTGAAGTAGGGGGATAGGCAACAGGAAAATCTATACACAGTCAGTTAATGACACAACAATGGAAGGAGACAAGCAATCACAAACCACATGGTCAGAGCAAGCTACTAAATCACTCACTGAGAGATGTTGACAGCTCACTTCGAACTGAAGTTGTTGCTGATGATGTCGTCTAGGAGAGAGAGGATGAAAGCTTCACGATTAAATAACCCAGCTGAGAGAACTCAGTACAACCAGGAACATTCACGTTAGCTACAAATATTCTCCACTATCTCTGAGCAAGGAGGATGCTTTCGGAGTTTTTCAACATAACTAGTCAGTTTTAATTAATAGAAAAGAGATATGACATTGGTCATATTCCAAATTCAATGCTAATTATTAAGTTACCCTATGCGCTACATAGTGATAAAGTAAAGGTCATAGACAGCGCGACAAATTATCAAGTGTTACTTTCTGTTCTATTATGCAGCATGCCACTCTAAATTAATCAAAGAGGGCCAAAATCCCTGAAATCATTAAAGACCAATTCATGAGGACCAATTTTCATGAAAAACCCGTGATCATACGTGCGAATATAAGTTTGGTTGTTAAGTTAATAGATAGGTAAATAGGTAAATAATAAGTGCGATCATAAATATATTTGTGCCTCTTTCACCTACCTAGGCAGCGTCATTTCAACTACAGGTGTCATAGGCACAGATGATGATGTCAAAGCCAAACAGGATCGGAAAAGCAAGACATGCCTTCCTTCATTAACCTGAAACCAGTGTGGAGATCTACTGCACTCAGCACAAAGCGTGAACAAGATCCAATTTTCAACGCCAATGCAGTAAAAGCAGTGTTTCTATGTGATTGTTCAGAGACTTGACGGGTCATGAAAAGCATTTCCAACAAACTACAGATATTCATCAACCGCTGCCTACTCTGGCTCGTTACTGAAGCTCAGGTGGCCAGAAAGAATAATCAACAAGGAACTCTGACTGGCTGGCAACAAATTAATCAAGAACCTATCGCTCAACAAATAGGCAGTGGAGGAAAGTGGAAATGGATTCGATTGGGCATACAGTGAGAAGACTGTTCGGGGACATCACGCACCAGGCCAGGCACTTGAGTGGAACCCACATAGGAAACGATGAGTTGGGCGTCCGAGTTGAGGGTGTTATGGATGAGATGGTGTGAGGAACAAATGAGAGCTTGTGGGCAGTGATGCAGCCAGGTTTAAAAGATTGCAGAGAACAGAGTGAAATGGAGACGTGCTAGTAAGCCCAGTGTTTCACTAGGAATCCAAGGGACAAATAGTAATATAATATAATAATAATGTTTTGACTCGGCAATATAATTTTCTGCCATTTTACTTTTTCTTTCTGTTACTAAGAAGCCGGACAGCAATAAAAGGTAAAATTTGATTTTCATTCTATACCACTGCAATCGGATGAGAAATACTAAGCAAGGTAATATGGAAAGTGAATTTGAAATGGAGACCAAAAAGTCTGGTAAGTAGATCAAATACAAATGATGGAGATTTGGTTAGTGTAATAATCTGACCTGAGAACTAAAACAGAGACGTATCAGTGAAAGGAAAATTTTCTTCTGAATGATCTCATTTCCTGGACTCCAATGTGAAAGAAATATGGCAAGTGTAAAAGCTTCTGATCATTTCAAAGAAGAATTTCCACATTAACCGGGAGTTAAAAAGCCATTTTATTATTTGTCCTTTGGGTTCCTAGCGGAATATAAGGCTTCAGTGGCACGTCCTCATTTCATTCTCTTCTCTACAGTCCGCTCAACCTGGCTCCATCACTGCCAACAACCTCTCATTTCTTCCTCATACCATCTCCTCCATGTCACCCTCGGACACTCAACTCCTCACTTCCCATTTGAGTTCCACTCAAGAGCCTGGCCTGATGCGTGGTTTTCCCAGTTGGTCTTCCAGCAAATGCCCAATCCATCTCCACTTTGTTCCACTGCATATTTTTTGGACGATGGGTTGTTAATTGGCCGGTTCATTGCCAAGCCGGCCAGAGTTCCTCTTTGCTTATCCGTCCTGACCACTTGATCTGATCTTCAGTGTTGAGTGGGCGTAGGCCGCAGCTGTTGATGAATGTCTGTGGTTTGTTGCAAATACTTTTCGTGATGCGACAATCTCTCAGCCATCACATAGAAGCACTGACTTTCTTGACTGATATTAGTATTGAAATCCGGATGTTGTTCACGCTTTATGCTGAGTAGAGTGCAGTAGATCTCCACACTGATTTCAAATTAATGAAGGCCTGTGTTGCTGTCTTTCTGATCCTGACTTTGATATCCTTATCTGTGCCTGTGTCGCCTGTAGTTGAGACGATGCTATCTAGATAGGTGAAAGAGACAATTTCCTTTAGATTTTTCCCGTTGATGGTGATTGGCGCCATACTGCAGCTAAACTTTTTAGCAATCACATCATATGATCTTTGGGGAAGGCATTTCACACAGCTGGTTTGAGAATCGCATTTTCCGGTAAATAATTAATCCATCGCTGCGTCAAGCACAATAGACCGGTTCTAACTATCTCATTGTTTCTGTAAAGCAACGTACACTGATCTTACAAACTGCCAATTTTGTAGGCATGCTTTGAAACATTATTCAGAGGAGAGAGAAAATATCAACAGTTCTTTTCTTGAACACCTTGTTATTTTCAGACATGTGAATTTTCCTAGCAGTTCACTGGAAGTAATTTCAAATATGCCTGCTCATAATCCTAGGGACCTTCAACTGTCTCACTTATGCATAGTCGAATCATTAGGAGTTCACAACTTGAAATCTGATCTCTGTGTTTTAAAACACGATGTTCACTCACTAGCCTTACTATGGAAAGGTTAGTAATTAATATTGTTTTGTCTTGAAAAACTTTCTGTCCTATTACTGAACAATATAGCGATCACATTTCCTCACTGATCAACAGTAGACTTTTATACTTAATCGACAGTATACTGAATAAACAACAGCTGAACATTTGTGCGGATGTCTTGATATTTAGAGTAATTTCAGCTAAGTGTATAGTTAATGGCAGTGAAACCCAATACGTAAGTTTCGTCCTCTTTCAGACTCGTCAGCCGAAAACTTTGATCTATAACATTAAACTATACCCATCACAACTAAGTAGCCTGATGCATAATGCTTTATCGTTCATAGTAATGTTTGGTGAGTTTCAGTCACAACAGGAATAACATTATTTATTGGGAGGCTGATATTTTAAGCTAATGATTCCCAAGACTAGACGAAACGCACGTCTTGGATTTCATTACTGGGTTGGCATTTTCACCCACTAATTACTGATACTCATTTGTAAGTTTTGTCCGTAGTTCAAGAGTAATTTACTTTTAATCTGAGATTTTTACTAATGTCATTTATGTCAAACTGATTGAAAAATTCCGTGGAAACATTTATGACTGAGGACCCAACGAAAAAACGTTGAAGGCCATGATGAAACACACCTCATTGATGCCTTCCCATAGGTACATAACATAGGTCCAGGTATCCTACATAGTGACTTTAAGTGGCTGACAGTATACAATTGGATCTAACCAGCTAAATAAACCTTTTTTAGACTTACAAATTATAATATGATTCTAAAAGAAAGGTATTGTAAAAGTCATTTTTCAGCACACTCTGTGAGCTGTTTTCGGGTTTAAATTACATAGGAAGAGAAATCTTATCCACTCAGTTTCCTCAAGGATCACGAAAATAGGTACTGAGGACACAGTTGACGGAGAACTGTAAGATCTTCGAAAAAACTCTAACGGGAAGAGGTTTCCAGCTCAGATTCATAGATAAGAACATAAAGTAAGAGGAGACAACTAAAAGACACATTTGGCAGCGAAAAAGATTCCATCATTGAGTCTTGAATTCAAAAATAATATTACTGCAGACATACTCAGGAAACAACTGTCAAAATACCTAGATGGAGCATACTTCATCGCCAGCCTTCAAATTATTTTCACCTGCAAGAAACATTTTTGATCAATGTATGAAAGACAAGCTGACACATTGGGCAATATCAGTATGTGTATACCAGTTTACTTGGTCTTGTAGAGCTGAGTACATCGGTCGTAGCATGCGTCTGCTTGTAAAACGTGCTCGTGAACACTAGCCAGCCTGAATGGCAAAGACAGAACAGAAATGTATTTTCAGTCCATTAACAGAATACCTCGTGAACTCAGGCCATTTAGCTCCTTTTGAGAGCTCATTCAAAATCCTCTGTAGGGTTAGATCAAACTACTCGAAGGGAGTGAGACCAAGTTATCTGTCTACAGCTAAAGCACTAGCCATCTAGAAGTTTAAACCATTAAATAAATTAACCGCACTTAGTACGTATTATAGCTAGAAACTTGGAATGACACATGAAGAAAAAAGGTCGTGATTTTAATAAGTATATTTCAGGCAGTCCCCTTAAAGGAATTTCACCAAACAGTTCACACAAACTTAAATAGCTTTATACACAGCAACATAGTCACAGCAGAACAGAGTCAACTAAATTTAAAAGATAGCCAGCAGGATTAGAGTATTTAGTCAGAGTAGGATACAACAGATAGACGAAATCAACTTTCAACTTGGCACACTTTACTGTAGTATACGAAGCGTAAGTGGATAGTATGACAGTAGATTAATATGTATGGAAAATCAGGGAGAATATAAAAATGCAGGCTATTCAAGACATTCATGATTTAGAAGACATCAAACAGTCTATTTGCACCATTATAACCGATTCTCCGACATTTCACCATGGGTTTTCAACCGTTGATTTCTGTCATTTGTAGGGCCTTAGTCACATAGTCTACATTCCTCGACAAGGCTGAGACTAGAGGTCAGACATTTCATTCTCTGGTGCCTCATCTTGGTTTGACCATTCTGAGCTCTCTTTCAATCTAACCTAACTTCTGATAGTATCTCAAGTTGAGGTAGGTGACGGCTTGGCATGAGCAGTACATGTCTAACCAATGAAAGTTTCGTTACATGTGTAAACACTTGTTGATTCATGCATGCATCATATGTCTGTCTGAAGGTCAAAAACCATCACACTAGTATTAAGGAAAGAAAAAGGTGAAATTTTTCTGAATAGGGTGCATTTCTGAAGAAGATTCAAAGAGTATCCAGCTCAACTTACACATAGTATAGTATTAGCTATTTTCCTTCGTTTCTTGAATGGTTTATGCAACATTCAGGTGTTTTGTCAACAATACAAGAGGATTTAATCTTGTTTTTCTTATTTTTTGTATAAAATACAGGGTTTTCTTCAGTTTACCATTTATTTATCTGCTACTTGTACTTCACATCTAACTAAAAATGTTTGCTAAGGAGAATCTTCACACCATCTGTATTTGAAATGTTGGGTGGTTAGAGACAATCAACAAGAATCCCTGCTTGGCTTGAGTTTTTTCATTCTTCGCACTTGTCAGCAAGGTATATCTGGAACCTCAAGAAGACTGGTGTTCCTTGTTGGATTCGAACTCGCACAGCTCATTTGCTTTCCAGTGACCACTCAGTACATCCAGCCGAATTTTACAGGAGCTCATTCACTGCCCATGTAGCTAAGTGGTAATATTTTTAACTGCAGTACTGAGTGACGCTGGCTGGAATCTCCTAGGTGCCATCAGTTCCATCGAGATTGCAAATATTCGTTGATGACAAGTGTCGGCAGGCATGAATCCTAAATCAAACAGAGCCTCTCTACCGATTGCCTACCGATTTAACTAACATCAATCAAAGTGCACAACGACTATGAGTCTCCTAGTTTGGCGATAACACTGAAAAATCATCCATAGTATCCTGTCGAGACTTGTGACTAAACGACATGAAATTGAGTTTTGAGGGAGCTGTGGGGTTTGGAAATATTTCAAGTTGTTATTTTGTCGTAGACTGACATCAGTTGGTGGGACAAAAGAAACCAGGAAGCACTGGACAGCTGTCTCGTCCTAGTGTGGGACTCCTCAGCAGTTCACACCCGCGACCCTGCCAGGAATCGAACCCATGACCTTCGGGTTTCGTGGTGCTCATTGGTGACTAGCTTCGAGAGGTATTCCCGAAGTTCCAGTAAGAAGTCGTAACCGGTGGGGGCAAAGCCTGATGGTCATGAGGACAGTTACTCAAAGATAACATCATTTGGTGGCGGTGGCGCTATATCGTGAGCTAACAGAAGTTGGGAATATGGACGATTGGATTCTGACCCAGTGGCTCAATGGTAACGCGCTGGCCGCGGAACCTGAAGGTCGCGGGTCCGACCCCCAGCAGGGTAGTGGGTGCGAACTGCTAAGGAATCCCATACTAAGACGAAACAGCTGTACAGTGCTACCAGGTTTCCTTTGTTCCTCCAGCTAATGTCAGTCTACGATGAATAACAACTTGAAACATGAAATTTATTACTCTCTAGTGACCAATCGAAGTATATGAAATGCCTGATATAACAGTCAGAATCATAATGGAAAAAAAAAGCTTAAAGGGTAGATTTATTTGTTTTAACTAACTTTAAAGATTCAATTAATTTTAAATTTGAATTGTTCACAGTTTGTACTTGATTACTTAATTCTTGACGAAATGTCTTCAATGCCTGACGAACACGTTCATTATGTATTGCAGCATAATTTTCCACTTGTTTCCTTAATGATAAAAGTCTATTTTTTTCAACAAAAAAAATAATAAAAGAGAATATTAACTAAGTAAGTGAGTAAAAATATTATTATCATATTATCAATGTTAAGAGTTAGTGATTAGGAAGTAAACAAAAATGCTTTCTAAGGTTATATTGAATAATGATTAAAGGTGCGAAATGAAAATTTGCGCTACCTTGTTTTTCACCCAGTGCTTCTATTTTACCATCCAAATATACATTCCATATATTCAATTATCATCCATTAACAATACAAGTCTGCTAAAGAATGACTATCTCAGATAGTTAAACTGATAATTTTAAGGTTATCTCAGATCTAATTGTTAGACATAAATAGACATCGGAAAAAAAGCAACAAAAATGTCAAAATACATTTGTGTTATGATGAATTTTTGTACATTTTAAGAGGAAAGATATTTCAATAGTATAAATCTTGAAAAACGCGTACAAGATGAATTTTATAACAGTGATGAAAATAAGTTAGCAGATCATAAATTCATTAACTGTTAGTTTGTAGGCATTAACTGATTTCAAACTAGTTCGAAATATGGTTTTCCCATCGTACAAGAGGTGGCTATCATGCTCCACTGGCTTACAAGGACAATGCTTCGGCTCTTGAAGCAATGGGTACTTGATTCGAGTTTCAGTGAGAGCAACACTACTCACTTGGATGCAAGTATATCCAGATAACAAGTTCTAGATAGAACGAAACTCACGTCCTGGATTCCACCACTAAACACAATGGATTAACATCATTCAAGAAACAACTTAAAAATCCTTGTAGCAGCAGACATCTGTTTCGTCCTTCATTAGGGCTTTGCAGGAATGCGAAAATTAAGAACAAAGCATATATCAACGAAAAAATATTTCTTACCAACAACTTCATTATCACGCTGTATAGTCGTATTTATACTCAGTAAAGTGACAGATAACCGCACTAAGAAGTTGCTCAGTCAATATGAAAAATATACAATCGGTGTAGGTGGGGGTACTTGTTCAAGTGGAAGAGATAGGAAATAGGTCATTGACAAAGGAACGAATCGATAACAAGTGGTGAGATAAGAGAAAAGTGTTGTCAAACGGTGATAATTAAGCTGAAACGTGTACAATAGGTCAATGATTAAGGAATGAACTGATATTAAAAGTGAAATATGGGCCAAATGTTGTCAATGAAGTGAAAATTGGTGATAATGATGAGGATAATAAAAGAGAAGTATGCCAAAGTGAACTGAAATTGACAAAATCAACAGAATGAATTGTTAAGGCCAAGGTAGAGAAAGTGGTTTCACAAAACGTTTCTGAATGCAAAGTTTCAGTTTTTGTTCATGTCTAGCTAGTGTTTCAGCTATGCATAAGTGGCGGAAACGTAAACCTTTGGAGTAGTTCAATTTAACTTAGTAAATTATTTTAATGGATGAATCTCGAGGTGCTGAGTAACCTAATTCAACAAGGTGTTCATATATGGATGGAGTCGTTTTCCTTCGCTCACCTCTGGTAAGCCAAATCGGGTAGTGTTTTCGGAGAGTCCGTTTACAACGTTCAGTATAGTCAGCTCCATAGGAGCATGTGAACTTGTAGATACATATAGATGTGGACATAAGTGGAAGCCTATCTTTCACGAATCAGACGGCGGCTGGAGAGTACTATTGATACATTTTTACAGATGATTTTTCAGCACTTCAGCTGTGATGTCTCCTTTGAATTCTAGATTCACGATTAAAATTTTCTCAGGAACTGCAATGGAATGCGGAGTGGTTCGCTTCTTCAGATTCTTATCAATAAATCTTTTAGAGTATCCGTTGTTAAATAGCATTATTCTAAGAGTTTCGATTTCAGCATCCACCGTATCTTCTGAACATATTCCATAGATTCTGGAACACAGTGAGTGAATGAGATTTCTTTCACAACCAAGAGGTACACAACTAATAAAGTTAGTGAACTGACCGGTCTAGATTGGTTTTCGATAGACTGACTTTTGAATCGAGCGATCATCGCTTCTCTTTAACATTACGTCTAGAAAGTGGAACGTTGAGTTTAACTCCTCCTCTATAGTGAATTTAATGGACGGGTGACAATCATTGAAACGTCTTAGCAGCTCGACCACTGAACATATTTCGTCGCAAATAAGAAAACTGTCATTGATGTACCTTTTATACAAACGAAGTCCTGAAATTATTTCTTTAAGGGGCCACCACCTACACTGATTTAATATTTTGCATATTAAATGAGCAACTTCTTAGTGCAGTTATCTGTCACTTTACCGAGTATAAATACGACTATACAACGTGATAATGAAGTTGTTGGAAAGAGATATTTCTTCGCTGACACATGCCTTGTTCTTATTCGTGAATAAATGGGTATATTTCGTCGATGCGAAAATTGGCAAAATTAAGAAAGAAGGTACACCATTGTACCTCATCCAAGTGCTTGAATGATGATATGTTAGTCACCATACCTGACTGTCGTGGACTAGATTTTTTGTAGGCACCTGGGTTTTCGGTGCTGAGGATTCTCACACTGAGATGAAACAACCGCCAAAAGAACACCTTACTAACAGTAACAGTTAATTAACTAATCCTCGAAAATTTGAAAAGAAGTGAGTACAGAAAATACACATCTATATTAATAACTTTTCCAGACAGTTCCGTTTACAGTTGATGAAAAAGTAGAGGGCGGATTTTATTCGAATAAATTAACAATATGCATTTTAATGCCGGATGTAACTTTGACTCTCAAAGATGGCTACATGCTCCACCAAAGTTAAGCGTCAGAGCATCGACGAGAAGTAGCTCTACACGGTACGGTTAACTGGTGCTTGTACTTGCTCTGCTGGTCAGTTGGTATGTTCACTGGTGATTACTGGTCACCGTCAGATTTTACTGGGCGGTAAACGCGGTCAGCAAGATCTGTATGCGCAGATCAGTGAGGTGATCAAGAAGGCATGAACACCCAGTGCGTTGTCAGCACTGCAGCCGATAGGCAAAAGAAACTGGCTCCTTAATTCTGGTAGCTACCGATATTAAATCATTCCTAAGGAGAGCTGTTGTGGTTAGCCTTAGAAAAGTGGCCAGTATTTGGTCCAGAATCACAGATATCGTGCACTCTAGCCTTGACCGTAAGGGCAACCTTGGAGCCGGCTCTGCGTGTGAAATGATGATGAAAGAAGGATGAAGATGAGCTGCATCTCTTCTGCCAGATTGTGTAGACTCACTGAGAAATATCCCACTTACGTCTACCCACGGTCAAACAATCCGATTACCAAGTGTGAATGCAGGTGTAGGGAAGCATGACAGTTGGGATGGTTCTAGGATTTTACTGATGGCAGAAGTGTTTGTTTCCATGTGGATGCACTGTTATGATGTGTCTTGCTCTGTGAAGGAGTTGATCCCTTAGGTTTTTGGATAATGACGTTCATGAGGTTGAGGTTCGGTTCGAAACGGGGGCCGAACTGGGAGTAAAACTCCCTCTTTGAATTTTAATACATTCAGTTATAAAGTGTAAGGTTCTCTGTGACTGAATTCTTAACTGTGAAATGAAGCTAAGGCCTAAATGCATCTGTCTAGCATTACTCAGAGCTTCCAACCACCTAACATAGTTGTCTAGTGAAACTTCGCGGAAAAATCTAAAATCAGTTTGTTCTGTAACACCAAATGAAAAGTCAATGCAGACAGGTTTAGAAGTAAAACGTATGCACCTCACAGGTGAGAACATCATAAAACTGTTAGTCATAGTGTTGAGAAAAGTACATATGGCAAGGATTATTAGTCAAAAACTTGAGCATTGTTGTACAATTTAATTCCCTATTGTATTTCTTATTTGATATAACACACTGTGGTACAGTATTACTTGCCTAATAACATTTTGACCATAATTCAGAGATATAATGGACTGAAGCGAATCTTGATCTGACCACCCTAAGCCTTCTTCCAACATGATCCGAATTCGAACAATAATTCATGTCTAGGCGGACAACAGCTCAAGCATACCATACACGTCAAAACCATCTCAGTCCATGAAGGCTCACAACCGTATTGACTACCTTTCTTTGTCTGGAACCCTATGTCTAACTTCATAACTGCTTAATGATTCCATCCACCTTTTTTCCTTCAATAACTATGTCTCACAGCTTCGTAATAGAGTATATTGAACTACTATACAGTGGGCTTGTCACTCAACACACAGTCAAATGTTTTGATGGCGCCATAATTGTCCCAAGACGACAAATACCAAATAAGTATTTTGTATCCGGATTAGCATTTCAGTAACCTACAACTTATTCGGACTGATACAACTCAAGTAAATGTAGTGGTGAAAACCTTCTCTTACTCCCATCCCTATTCCCTTACTAGAAGTCGATGCAAATCAGTAATGACGCATCCATCATTTTACATTAGACAAGAGAGAAATGAATGCTATTCAAAAGCCATCGCTTTTTTTCATCATTTTCACCCTACAGGATTATCTCGTCTGTTATCCCAATTCAGCCAATTGCTATCCTAGGAGTAAGTCAGTCTATGAGAAGCCAAAGTTACTCTGAGTTATATCAATCAGGATTTTTTTTTCACAAATTTAACTAGGAGTAATGATAATCGGCACTCTTGGTGGACATCACAGTTTGTCATTACTTCAGATGACAGCTCTGAATTAGTCACTATACAGCTGTATAAGTTTGAGCAAAAAGCTACAGTTAGTTAAATTATTTCTTGCTCGACAAAGTTGATGGTAGATTATTGTTACTTCAAGCAGCCCAACAAGTCCTCTAGTTAAAATTTTTTTAATATGAACACTTCTTGTCACTGAATTCATGATACGTATTAATTTTCATACTTATGGTTTAACTAACTGTGAACTGATTAGGATATCAAACTGATAAAACTGAAGTGTACATTTTGACAAAGATTAGGAAACTATTGATCGTAAGTGTATTATGCATACCTAGAAACCGTCTACTTCAAAGCAATATATCACCTGAAGTTAATTAATTCAAGTTGAAAAAAAGTGTTAGTTGACTAGACTAAAGCATAACATTAAGCTATGAACTCAACTGAATACTTTTGCATTTATTCCCGAATCACTTCTATCCCCCTATCCCTTGTCATTATGATGAATGAAATATTAAATGATTGGGAAATTATGTTAATAAATTAATCCATATTTCCCATTGTGACATCAGAACATATTCTAGACTTAGTTGGTTGGAGGCAATCGGCAGGAAGCCCTGCTTGACCTAGCTTTCGTGCTTTTTGGCACTCGTCAGCAAAGCGTATCTGCAACCTCGTCGGAACTGATATCCCGTCTGAGACTCGAACAAGCGTCACCCAGTGTTGTAGTCAGCGACTTTACCACTGAGCTATTCGGGCCGTGACTGACCTCCTCTAGGACTGGCTTACATGTATTGACTGGTCACGGGAGTACAACCAATTTCATTTTCTCTAGTCCTGAGTGCAAACTAAATTCTATTGATCATATTTGCAATGTGGCAACCAAGCTAGGAAGCTCAACATTGTGGTGCACATTAATAGATGTTAGCTAGTTGCAGATACGCCTTGCTGACGAAGGCCAAAAAGCACGAAAGTTAGGTCCAGGGCTTCCTGCCGATTGCCTCCAACCAACTAACATCTACTAATGTGCATCGCGATGCTGAGCTTCCTAGCTTGATTGTCACATTGTAAATATGACAGATAGAATTCGGTCTGCACTTAGGACTAGACAACATGAAATTAGTTGTACTCCCGTCATCAATCAATACATATTCTAGCCTTGTTTTATAACGATGAAAGAAAATCGATTAGAAGTTCTACTCTTGAACATCTAATCGATTTCAACCATTCAACTGACCCGAATAATGATTTTAAGATTGTTTATAGAGTTTGCTCAAACATTTTACGTTTTCTCTGTCTTCAACTTCTAGAAACAGCAGACATTATGGCTATTCATGAACTGAAACCTATTTTGTCGTAGGTTTACTTCATTTTTCTTCGACTTTCCCTTTTATTAGATTAATTTTTGTACTCCTATTTCATTGTTATCACTATTATTTTTACACTTGATGGTTTTCCGCTGTTACTTAACCTAATCTTAGTAGTAATTAGAAGTTTTTACAAAACATTTTCAATTTATTGTTTCATTCATTATAACTTAATTTTTAGATTGTTTATTTCATCGATTTGCATAATACAGAAGTAGGAATTACAACAAACTACTTGAGAGAGCTATTGATGAAATGTATTTTTAATATGTAATCTAGTTACAGCGGTGAGATATACCGGCAAAGTGATAAGATTGCAATGGGGTTCTCACTGGGACCTCTAATGGTAGATGACTTCATGTCAAAACTAGAAAATTTTAATCTTAGCCAAACTATTAATCATTTTGACATTATTAATCTGGATGACATTCTACGCGCGTTCAACTCAGTGCTAGGATTCACTATAGAGAAGAAATTGGGGTCACCTATTCCTTTCCTGGAACCTTGATGGGAAGCGACGAGTTGGGCGTCCGATGTAAGGGTGACATGGAGGAGGTCGTGAAAGAAGAAAATGAGAGCTTGTGAGCTGTCATGGAGCCAGGTTCAAAAGATTTCAGAGAACGCAGAGCATTGGGGACGTGATACTGAAGCCCTATGTTCCATTAGAAACCCAAGGGACAAATAATAAATAATAATAATAATATTTCTTTCCTGGACGTACTGATTACGAGATGTAGGAATGGAATACTGAAAAGATCCATCTACAGCGAACCCAAATGGAATGAGTAGCTTACTAATTTCGATAGTTGGGCCCTGATCATGAGGAAACAAAACTTCAATAACACTCTGCTATCGAATACGTAATATTTGTGGCATGGACTGTATACAAGTTGAACTTGACTTTCTAAGAGAGACGCTCATGAAAAACGGCTATCCTAGCCGAGAAAAGACATACGAAACCAGTCATTAGATCAGTTTCCAAGAAGATATTGTTCATGAATTTGGAATTAAAAGGTTATGAAGCATAAGACATAGTGAGAAATCGTCTTTCGAGATCAATTAGTAGAACTTTTTTCTCAGCCAAACTTCATATGACTTTTAACAGTAGTAAAGTGTTCTCTGTTTGTGTAAAAGACAATATCCCCCTACAGGTTACCTCCACTTCACCTGCTTCTGTTGAGCAAGGCACATTGGCTTTAGATTGCTGTCAACACGTATAGGAGAATTTATTCCTGCCTTGTGTTATAAGGATGAAAGGAAAGGCATTAGAAGTTCTATCCTTAAATACCTAATCGATTTCAACCATACAACCAATCCAAAGAATGATTTTATGCTCGTGCATCGAATTCGTTCAAACATCTCACGTTTTATCCGACTTGAAATTTTAAAAACAGTAAAAGCTTTAGCTGTTCATCAACTAATGCCTGACTTTTGTATGCAAAAAAGGTATATACAGTCTTTGTATCTACCTTGGCCTTAACTTATTTCAGTCTGGATGTGATTCATCCCTTTTTTGTTTTCTCAACTTCTCCTTTTGTCAGATTAATCTTTTGTGCGATTATACCATGATTATCGTTTTTATTTTTACATTCAGTTGTTTCCAGTGTTACTTCATTTAATCAATTCCTAATCAGTGCAACTTTTAACAAAACATTTTCATCAATTTATTCCAATAAACTTTTCTCATTCATATTACCTAATCCTTTGATTGTTTATTAACTATATCACGTTTTCCACCCTTTGCAATTTATATGCACCTTATAAACGAGTTGAAAATCTTACGTAACCCTTTTTGTTATCATTCAACCTTTACGTCATCAACTAGCAACAGTATTATTATTTGTAGGCGGTGATGATTGAGGCTGATATGAAAATCTGGATCGTGGCCGGACTCGAACCAGCGACCATCAGGTTACTGGCCCGGTACTCTACCAACTGAGTTGGTAGGTCTGACTGCTGACCAGAACTTTTTTATTACTTCACTTCAATCATTAAAGGCTTTGTCTGACTACCATGTGAATTCATGACATGTTCCTACAGCTTGATCGTATTCACACTGGTTACCTAGTCAGGACTCCTCATCTCAATACAAATCTAACTGAATCAGAGAGGTGGAGCATCATAGTGATTATGATTTGACTATCTGAGATGGCTGTAGTTTGGCAGACTAGTATTATTATTGTTGCTTCAAACCCCCATTATTTAAGTTAAATCTTCCTCATAGATTGCAGTCTTTAATTATCATATATGTATACAAGTGTACAGTGTGCAAATAAATTCGTTGAAAAAAGTTCTCTTCACTGAATTAACTATTGATAAATTTCATTTTTAGTTGTAGTAATGATGAATAGTGGCTAGCAGTAGAATCCAGGATGAACATTTCGTCCTATTTCGAACTCATCAGTCAGCTGGATGTACCTGCCTCTCAGGGAGTGGTGTTGTTCGCACCGATATCCGAACTCATTACTATAATTAAAACACAGGCAATATCGAGGGATCTGCACAGGAACCCATATACCAATAGAGACCGATCAATTCGGTCCGATCAACGATGGTATAATACAAGCAACAATACTAAAATTATACCCGTTGCACAAGAAGTGGCTGGCATAGCTCGGCGGCCTAGTGGATAACACTGTAGCGTTTGGAAGGATCGGTCCCGAGTTTGAGTCCTGGTGAGAAAAACACCAATCACTAGGAGGCAGGTACATCCAGCTGACTGGTGAGTCCTGGCTTTCACTGCTAGCCACTATCCATCTTTATTATAAGAAAAAACGGGTAATATCGAGGCAACCGCACAGGAGCCCATATGTCAATAGAAACCGATCAATTCAGACCAATCAAAGACAGTATAATACAAGCAATAATTCTAAATTTCATTGTGTTTCTTATATGTTCAGAGGAAATGATTTTGGAATTATTTACTCCTAGGTTAATATAAATATTAGTGAAACGGCATAGAAAATGAATGAATTATTGACCAATTTAAGAGAGCTTTTCAATTCAATCAGTTACATCGACTGATGGATACAACAATCAAGAAGTTCGCGAAAAATCCATCGGTCAGAAACTTCTTGCACTGGTGTCAAGTCGTGTTGCAGCTATCCTGAGGCCATTTACAGCCTAATTCAACTTCTCCCAGGATTGCACATCGAGTTAGGTCACGACTCTGGATTGGCAGTGCAGGTCCAGGTTATCTCAGTCAATTAGAGGTCCACAACTCCATCGACCAACTTTGCCTTTCTTGGCTAGTATCCCTCGCCTGGCCTCAACATTGTTCACGCAGCGGAGATTCCAATGAACCCCAGCAATCATACGAAGACATCTGTGGTCAAAATCATGTAATCATTTTGTTTTCCAGTCCTAGTGGAAACGTGTCATGACCGTATAACGGGATAGAATGAACTGTAGCACAGTATACTCGTTCCCTGATAGATATTCGGATATCTTGCCACTCGGCGCCACAGATATCGCAATTCGACAAGTGTCAAACGGGCTTTTTGTATCCGCGGTGAGATTTTCGGGCTGATACAACTCCTCAAAGCATCTGGAATAAGAAATCGCTTCTCCAGTTACATATTAAGACTTCGTCTTTTCAATAACAGCCTTTAAAATATATGCTGATACTGGGCCCAAGGGACTGCCCATCACTTCTCTGAATATTTACTAATACAAACTTTTATCGTCAAACATATGGTTCTAATTAAAGAGAAGTGTGTGAGCATTAGACAATGAAGTGTTAAGCAAAGTAATGTATACTAGCTACTTACGTGGATGACTTTGTAGCTTTTGCTATGACCTTGTCGATTGCATTCTGAATTTCTTCATTCATTCTTTCTTCTGATTTATTCAAAGTTTCAATTAAAACTTTTGTAGCATTTATTTTCATTTCATTTAATATTATATTGACAGCTGTTGTATGCCTTTCAATGCGTGTTTGGTGCAAAACTAACTCAGCTTGTCTTACATTGGCAACATCCTAGAGAAAATTGTAAAATAAAACAAAATAGGAGATTAATGTAACGTGTTATCTCTATATTGTACGTTATTTCTTTTGTGATGAGATCAAAAGTTCCTTTGAAATTCATTTGATCGCTAACAGAGACGACATCAAGATTGAAGTAGTATGCCGGGTCGATTGTTCACAAAACGTGTAGTAAGTATATCCAATATATAGATAGGCTAAAGTTGAGTTGGATTTCAGGATACTAAAGAAAAAGAGTAGTTAAGTGAAGATATCTTTTTAAAAGACTTTATTCCTTGTAGGTGTACTGTCGCAAATTATTTTTAAGGTAGCATTCATAACAGACAACCTCGCCTAGTTAATTAGTTCACCAGTTACTACTGGGTCTTAAGCCCAGATAAAAAGGAAAGGTTTGGCATAGGGCTAGCAATCCTACACCGTAAAACCAATCCAATCGCTAGAGAAACTTCAGAGCATAAAGAGAATATAAAACATAAAATAAAATTTATTCCTCACTGGAATCAGAGAGACGAAATGACGCCGGTTGGTGAAAGCCTTCGGGAAGCCAGTCTGCTGATGTGTCTTCTCTCCCTCGATGAAAGCGAAAGTAAGGATGAGGATATGTAATGTCTGCACCGTGTGTGAACCTAGCAAGGCTGCCCAGATTGCGAAAGAGATGAGGAGATATGGCATGGAGGTGCTTGGAATCTGCGAAAGTAGATGGAATGTAAGTGGACTCTCCAAACTCTTAACTGGAGAGTCAAGCCCTATGTTCCACTAGGAACCCAAGGGAAAAGTAATAATAATTATCATAATTCATCGCAGACTGACGACAGTTGGAGAACCAATAAAAAACTAAGACCAATGGATAGCTGTTTCGTCCTAGCATAAACGACTCATCAGTATGCACAGATGAGCTGACCAGATCATGAACTTAGGACGTTTGGGTTTCACCGTATCACTCCATGATGAATGGCATCTTAACAAAAAAATCCCCATTAACCTCAAAATGCATCATTGTACACTACTCATTACTGGTATGCTTCCAGATGGATATCTCGAAATTTTTATGAATGATTGTCACCTGTAGGGTCAACCGACTGAAGACCTAGGATGATAGCAGTTTTATATCACAAACTGACAGAGGTACGAAACTACATACCACTAAACTCCAACGCAGTGGCTGAATGATTAACACGTACGTTGTGAAACCAGAAGGTCTTGAGTTAGATCCACTATGAGCTGGTCCTAGATGCATACTATTGAGGAGTCCCATACTAGAACGAAACAGCTAATGAGTATTTCCAAGTTTCTAATGGTTTTCCAACTGATGTCAGTCCGTTATGATTACCAACCTGATGAATAAAATTTCCAATAATCTCAAAGTACATTATACATTTTTGTTTTACTTTAATAGATAGTTACAGGGCGTTGTTTATTTAAAGCTAGTAACAAAGAAGATAACCTCGGCTGGTTAACTAGTTCACTAGTTACTAGCCGGTCTTGAGCCCACATAAAGAGGGAAGGCTGGACCGTAAAACCAATCCAATCGCTAGAGAAACTTCGGAGCATAAAGAGAATATGAAACATAAAAATAAACTTATCCCTCGCTGGAATCGCAGACGAAATGATGCCAGTTTGTGAAAGAACTCGGGAAATCGATTGGCCGATGTCTTCCCTTCTCTCGATGAAAGCAAAAGTGAGGATGAGGACATGGAATGTCCGCACTGTTTGAACCCAGAAAGGCTGCCCAGATTGCAAAGGAGATGAGAAGATACAGTATAGATGTGCTACGAATCTGCGAAAGCAGAGGAAATGGAAGCGGACTCCCCAAATTATCAACTGGAGAGTTAATAATCTACTCTGATATTGTCACCCAGACGACAACCACAAGCACACTGAGTTATGGAGTGGCTATCATGATGTCGCAAAGAGCATCAATGGCTCTCATGCAGTGGGAACCAATCTCCTCCAGGATCATAACAGCAAGGTTCAACTCAAAAGGAAGTAAAGTCACAATGGTACAATGCTACGCTATCCACCTACAAATAATGCAGATTAAGAGAAGAAGGGGGAATTCTACAGACAACTGCAATCAGCACTGGACAAGACCTCAGTTAGCAACATCAAAATACCAATAGGCGACATGAATGCCAAAGTGGGAGGGGACAACACAGTGAGAAAACTAACCATGGGTCGAGAAGAGCTCGGTGAAATGAATGAGGATGGAGAATTGTTTGCAGACTTCTGAGCATTCAACGATTTGGTGATTGGAAGCGCTCCGACGAAAGTCAAAGTCCTGAACGCCATCGTCAATAGATGCCGCCAACGCTAACTCAATACTGAAGATCAGATGTTCAGAAAGAATATGCAACAAGTAACTCTGGGAACAAACCAACCAAGAAGCTATCACCCAACAAAATATGCAGTGGAAGAAAGTGGAGATGGATTGGGCATACACTGAGAAGACCATTCGGGTACATCACGCACCAGACCAGGCACTCTAGTTGAACCCAGATATGAGACGGGCGATTTGGGCGTCGAAGGTGGGGGTGATATGAAGGAGATAGTGTGAGGAAGAAATGAGAGCTTCTGAGCTGTAATGGAGCGAGGTCGAAAAGATTGCAGAGAACAGAGTGGGATGGAGATGTGCTAGTGAAGCGTATGTTCCACTAGGAACCGAAAGGACAAATAATAATAAACAATGAAACAAACAAGAAGCTGAATGAAGAATAATAATTCACAAGCATGATGTATAGTAAAAAGTAATCACAAAAGAGCATAAAAACCAATATAATTAACCCGATAGAATATAAAGTTGCATAATATATAAGAATAATTATCAAGATACAAAGCATGATCAAGAGTTGCATAGAAATACAATGAAGATGGTTTATAATTATTGAAATTATAAAATGATGTAACAAAAGTTTGAACTAATAAGAGAGAGATAATGATCCATGTTTTGTCAGCAACTTACTAAGTTTGGAGGTAGCAACAAAGGCTGTACAAGTTTCTTTTGCATACATAGATACTCTACAGTACAAAGAAGGTGGAAATACACCATTTTTGATAAATCTCTTTTTTGAGATGAATGGGGATTTTTAATTTAGAAGTGGTATTCATCATGGACTGATATCAGTTAGGGAACCATTGAAAATCTGGGAGCACTGGACAGCTGGTTCGTCCAACTAGTATGGGACTCCTCAGCAGTACGCACCAACGACCACTGAAAAACGACCCAGTGGCTGGATGGTTAATGCGTTCGCCATGAAACCTGAAGGTCCCGAGTCGTGGATGCGTACTGCTGAGGAGTCCCATACTAGTTAGACGAAACAGCTGTCCAGTGCTCCCAGACTTTCGATGGTTCCCTAACTGATATCAGTCTATGATGAATACTACGTCTAAATCTCTTTTTACCATGTAGATGACTTCGAACCCTGAATCAGTTGTGATGCTTTTAGTAGTATTGACAAAGTTTTTAATTATTGGACTTTTGATCGATCCATTCACACCTATTTACAACGAACGAGGCAGAGTAATGTTCTCCAATCCATTTGGAAAGAATGCGCATCGAAAGATTTATATACCCAGCGGCTTACATAGATTGCCAAGAAAATATTCAACGACCGGAGGATACAATCTTCAAGGATGACATAAAGAAAGTTTTATTTAGCGAATTTAAAATTCTTCTTTTCAAGATATCAACAGTGTAGTCAACTTTGAAGTCAAGATTTATGTATAATATTCTCTTTGAAACTAGAATGGATATCTCTCTTTTGATTTGGGTTGTATGTTTTTGTCTACAAAAAGTGCTAGGTAGCGGTTTCTGTTAGAATCTTTTGTTTAAGGCTGTGAAACAGTTGTGAATAAAAGTAAAGGTCTAAAAATTACAGAGAGTACTTTTAGCACTGAATGTAGTTGTTCAGACGAAATTTCCCTCCGAGGAACTGGAGTTTTATTCGATAGTACTAGAAGTCATGCTAGAAGTCATCACCAGTGCTACAGAGCTTCATAAAGAAGTGAAAAATTACTTTTATGGACAAACTCTCATCAGTTCTGAGTATTGATGACTAAACGGCTATGCAAGATGACCACTGGGGAACAGTTCGTCAATATAATCTAGTCATACAATAGGTCAGTCGTAACCGGAATAGCCTATCAATTCATTCTCTGACTTCTGGATTGAGTAATGCAGACATGAATCACCAAGGGAACTCTAATTTTCTCATGGTTCCTGATACGCCTTAAGAATAAGTGCCAAACTTTGATCCATGCTTTCCTTTCAATCAGTAACTAACATCGAACACCATCAGCATAAAGATGTGTCACAGAACCATTTTTTTCGACGAAGCCTATCAGTAAAATAGGTTGGCTTAAAGATGATGATTTCGATCAAAACTTACACATATTATAGATTTTCCATTATACTAATCATGCGTTTACAAGGTTGATAAACCCTTAACATGAGTGGTCAGTGTTGTTGAGAATAAATCTGTCTTCTCAGGTGTCTTTATATACTGTTTTAAGTCTACATAACAAACACTAGCGTCGTTTCACTATCCACATCCAATCAAAATGCACATTTAAGGGAGTAAGAAAGTCTTACTTCTTTGACACGACGAATACGGGATTCATGAAGTTTGATTTGCATAAGATATTCATTATCATTTTCACTTCTTTTCACTATTGATTCTTCCTTTGCGCTCAATGTTACTGTATTCTTCCATTGTTCTAAGTATTCTAATATTTTCTGAAAGTATGATAAAAAACAGGTGCCTGGTAATATTTTGCAAGTACTATTTCATGAGCTACACTCCCTTGAGAAGGCGGAAGCCTCGATGATCCCTGATTACTTATTATATTGTAATTTGCTTAGTGGCTAACAGTGGAATCTAACTCGCGCTTTTCGTCCTACCCCTGAGTGATGCTGTTCCTGATGAGAGTCGAACCCAGTGCTTATCTTTTCAAACACCAAGGCGTTATCCACTAAGCCAGTGGGATATGACGGCCGCCTCTTGCGCAACCAGTATCAAGTGTTGTCAAACAAGAGGTGCCTTTCGTACCCCACTGGTCTAGTTGATAACGCGTTGGGGTTTGAAAGGATGCGAAATAGGTTCGACTCTCAGCGGGAACAGCATCACTCATAGGGGTGCAAGTACATCAGGCTGATGAGTCCCAAACAGGCCCGAACGCGCCTCCTGGATCTCAGCGATAGCCACCAGGGAGACTACAACCTGAAGAGTGATCGAGCAGTAATGAGGCATTTGCATAGGAACCCATTCACCAACAGAAACCGAGAAGTTTAACTCAGTATATCAACGGGAGATTACAAGTATTAAGTAACAATGCGAAAACCTTGTCTAAGCTGCCCTAATTGCTGAAACTTCACGACCTCACCAACCGACCTGACTCCCTTGCCTATTCTGCGTTTAGAGTCAATATTGTTCACTTGGTGATTCCGCTATGCGCATGCAATTCTATGAAGGAGACTATAATCGAAAACCTGTAATCTCTTTTTATCTCATACTTTCAACGGCCATTCCTCTCAGTCGTATAATACAACAGTGCTGATCATAGAGTGGTATACTCGTTCTATGGTAGAAAATTAGATTTGCAGCCGGCTCCAGATGTGGTATGAGTTTGAAACTGATATACAAGCTCATAGTTTTCAAGCTCACATTCCATTAGTAACCGAGTTATTCAGGCTCATGCAACTTCTCAATTAAGTGAGGTGGTCAACGCACCCCACCACTCAATCCCTATCCTAAAACTATAAATTGGCGTAGACCAGTTTCGATGCATCTGTTATTTGACATGTGTCCTGTAGTAAATATATACCAAATATACTCAGAGTTGGAGTCAAGGTATTCAGAAGATCCTGTATTTTGTTAGTGTCTTCGTCGAACATGACTGTGTCATTTGTGTTTTCCAAGTCAGATAGGTTTCCACCTTGAAGTAAGTCAATCCCTAAGAAGTCGGAATGAGCTGGAGTTATAATCTTTGACTTTTGTCAAGTCAGACAGAAACTCCTCATAATTCCTAACAATGTCATTCTACCTTCAGGCCTACGAAATAGAGTAATAATTTATGTCAGGCGGTTTAGAATGTTGGTTGCTGAAAGCCTAGGTCATTTGTTTATATCTATTTGTAATATTTCACATGTTATGAATCAGTAAACTTCCGTCTGTGATGAATATCACCTTGAAATCAATAAATCCCGATAGACTTCCAAACTAAACTACAGTTCACTGCTCATCAGTTACATGTGTGGTGGTGAGATCTCATTTGACTTCAACATTGATTAAATGGTGATTCCATCAAATGTGATCAATGTTATGAAAACATCTGTGTTCAAAACCCAATAATCGCTTCATATCTTCTACTTTTAACAGCTGTGTTTCATAGCTGTAAAACAGGACAAAACAGTCTACGTAATAGTATACTCGTCCTTTGACAAATAGTCGGATATTTCACTACTCAACATCTTAGATAACCCGAATTGGCGAGTGCTGAACTAGCCTACTGTATCCGGGTCGAGATTTTGTCAGCAACCAGCCGATTCAGGTTGATGCAACTCCTCAAATAAGTGAGATTGTCGAGACATTCTACCACTTCCCTCCTTACCATTAAATTAGAATTGATCGTAGACCATGCCTAGAGCATCAGTTCGCATTTGATAGGTGTTGTGACCGTGTGCGGTTGCTTGCGTAGGTATAATGATACTGACACTCAATAGACGCCTCAACCGAATACCTTTACGAGTGACCTCCGTCAGTACCTTCTGCCTAGCTGAGGCGCGTAAAATCAGAAGACAAAGGACGGACTGCGACTGCAAGAACAACGACAACTTTTATTACGTAAATACATGGCATATGTATTTACAAAACTCTCAAAAAGTGATGCCATAAATGAACCAATCGGATTTCTTGTATTAGGTTGAATTTCTCCAATTAGGTTCTCATGTTAGCCCATGCATAAATCATGATCTGGTCACGAATTGAAAACAACTCCCCTATTGGCTGCCTTTTAATCACTACGTAACAACAGGTGTCAACCTCGCCTGGTTAATTAGTTTACTAGTTACTAGCCGGTGCTAAGCCCGGGTAAAGAGGGAAGGTTGGGCATAGGGCTAGCAACCCTACCCCGTAAAACAAATCTAACCGCTAAACAAACTTCAAAGCACAAACAAAATATAAAAAATAAAAACAAACTTATTCCCCGCTGGAATCGGAGAGGCGAAATGATGCCAGTTGGTGAAAGCCTTCGGGAAGCCAATTGGCCGATGTGTCTTCTCTCGATGAAAGTGAAAGTAAACGTGGGGACATGGAATGTCCGTAACAACAGGTGTCAGAGAAATGCATGTCAAACATACACTAATTTCTTCTCACCGCATTCACAACACCTTTCATTACATTAGCATATTTACATAGTAGGACAATATCAACTGCATACTCCAAATAGATAAATCCTTGTGAAATTAGAAGAACCTAAAGTTATTTCCATCTATGTTCGTTTGTGAAAAAGTTAAACAAAAAACAAAAATCATTATTTTTTAACTAAGTTTTGCTTACTACACGAACTCTTGTTTTAACATCTTTTATAATTTTCAAACATTTTTCACTTTTTATTGGTTTAACATAATCAATGATATACTTATTGACAAGTATTAGTTCATTTCCATTAACAATAACTTGTTGAATAGGATCATTGAATTGTTTTTCTATAAACGATTTATCAGATTGTAATTTAACCGGTGAATTATTATTCAGTAGATTTGAATTAATTTCATTTCCAATTATTCCACTGTATTGAAGATTTTTTGATAGATATATGAAGAATTCATTCATTTGATTGTCTAATTTGAAATCAGATTGTAAATTTTTAACCAGATCTTCTACTGCAATATCTCGATGTTTAATATGATAGAATATATGATCAGTGTTATTTATTTTATCAGTAGTAAGTAGTTTATTTTGAATTTCATCACCAGTGTATTCAGGTGATTCAGATTGTGTTATACAAATAAATTGTTCATATCCAAGTGTTAGATATCCACTAACTGGTGATTTTTGTTTAATTCGCTTCTATAGGAAAGAGAAAAAAGCGATTTTTAAACATTAAATAGCAGGATATCATATTTATATTGTTACTTGCCCTTGGGTTCCTAGTGGAACATACGGTTTCACTAGTTCGTCCACTCTCTTCTCTACACTACACTCAACTTGGCTCCATCACTGCCAACAACCTCTCATTACTTCATCACATGACCTACTCCATGTCATGCAAGGACACACAACTCGTTGTTTCCCCTATGCATTCCACCTCAACGGTCTCACCTGATGCACCATGTCCACAATCAGTCTTCTAACTGTATGCACAATCCAATCAATCTCTACTTTCTTCCACTGCATATTTGTTCGGCAATGGGCTCTTGGATGGTTGGTTCGTTGCCAGGTCAGACAGAGTTCCTCCTTGATTATTCTTATTATTCTGACACTCTGATCTCATCTTCAGTATCGAGTGAGCATAGGCGGCAACTGTTGATGAATGTCTGTGCTTTGTTGGAAATGCTTTTCGTGATGCGCCAACTCTCTCAACCATCACATAGAAGCAGTGACTTACTTGACTGATATTAATGTTGAAAATCCGGATCTTGTTCGTGCTTTTTGCTGAGTTTAGTGCAGTAGATCTCCACACTGATTTCAGATTGATTAAAGAAGGCCTGTGTTGCTGTCTTTTTGATCTTGGCTTTGACGTCCCCATCTGTGCCTATGCCATCTGTAATTGAAACGATGCTGCCTAAGTAGGTGAGGATATATGTGTATATTATTTGAAGAGATCCAGGTCCACACACTAATCACTGTTTCTTTAGACAGAAGCACTGAGCCTTAATAGTTTCAGTAGTTGTCATATTTTTAACCAGCTGAGATTTTATATCTGTCTTAACTAGTTGGGTATTAATGTTCAATTAAATACACTTCCTGTAAAAAAGCTTTGATTATGACAATTCTATATACCCCCCCTTGTTCTCAAGGCTGAACTGTCATTGGTTATTAATTATGTACGGACTTCGACTGTTATTAGGACAGTAAAAAGCTTTCTGTCAACGGTCTATCTTCTCTTCTTGTCTCCACTGCTTGCTTATATTGTTATGGTGGTGGTTGATGTTCTGATTTGCGTTAAAGTCTATTCGTTGCACATAAGTTTTGTATCGTTTGTAGTCTGCTAGGCTCATATCGATCGTAGACTGTGAGGTTGTACTACCGGTTATAGCAGATAATTATCAAATCGATGGTGAAGTAAAAAGTTGGGTGATGATGACCTTCTGGTTACCAACTCGATACTCCACCCACTGCACTACGAGTCCCAGCTGGTGGGTCAATAATACAACTCTACCAAACCATAGCTATAGTCAAACTGATAACTATGAAATGTATCTATAATTATTTTAGGTTGTCTTTAAAGGTGGCTACTACTAAAGTGAACTATGACAAGGCTTGGTTTCCAACAGTAGATACAAAGAACTACTAAAAACTGTGGAAAAGATTTTTTGCTCAAAATGCCGACCTTCGGAATGAGTTGGATTTTTGATAGCGAGTCTCAACCTTATATTTCTAAGTGTCTAGCACATGACAAATTAAAACTAGGGGATTAGATATGTAGAGTTATTCATTAGACAAACAGGAAATGTATCCACAATCTCATTAGATGATTATTCATTATACAACCTAATGATTAATTTCTCAGACGGACTTGTGAGTTGATTTGATAATCCAAAAGGTTTGAATCCCTTTTCTTGTGAGATTTCTAACCTTACTACATCTAATAAATCTGGTTAAGACTTGACATGCTTTTGTCTAATCTCAAAGATTAAAGTACTTTACCTCCTCTGTATTAGTAAAACACCAACTAATACAAAAAACAAGATATTCGACCACTAACACTTGTCTCTTTTTCAGTAAACCCAACTTACAACTTATCCAGATGTGGTTTCAGCGAAGAAAGATTTTTCGTCTAGACCAAGTCATTTACTAATCTGTACATTCGTGAATATATATTACAGTAGGTAGAATGTTCCAGAATTGTTTCCGGTCAGGTGGCAAAATATATTGAATGACTGAAGAAAGTTAATTAATACACATTTATGTTTAGAGTGGGAAAATAGACATGGGATTATGAAATTAAATGTAATTACGTAATACAGGATGAATGTATGGCAAAGTAGGAAACTGAACGAAGGGTTATGGAGATAAAATTGCAACTATGTAATACCGGATAAACCCACGGTGTGGCGATGGGGTCTCCAATAGAACTCCTCCTAGGTGACTGCTTCATGGTAAGTATGGAAAACACGAAATTATCATCAACAATCAATGAACTCCATTTCTACAAATGATACATGGATGAGACGTTTATAGTTTGTGATGAAAATATGAATCTTGCAAACTTGCTTCATATATTCAACAATGTCCACCCTTCAACCAAATTCACTCTAGAATCACAATCAAACTCAATCTTCCATTTTCATGATGTTCAACTTCAAAGAAAAGACGATAATTCACTTCGTAGATCGATCTACAGAAAGCCTACATGGAATGGATAATTTGTTAATTTTAAGAGTTCAGTCCCCCTATACAGAAAAAGAAATCTTATTCATTCACTTTCCTCGAGGGTCAGGAAAATATGTACTGACGACACAGTTGACGAAGAACTGCAAATACTTCGACAGACTCTAGCAGAAAGTGGGTTCCTAGTCAGATTCTTAGATAAGAACATAAAGCCAAAGAACCCAAGTGAACGAAGACATTTGGCGCCGAAAAAGGTTCGCTTGTTGAATCTTCAATTCAAAAGTGATATTGCTGCAGAGATCCTGAGGAAACGACCATAAAAATACATAAACAGAACATACTTCACCGCCAACCTTCGGATAATTTTCTCCTGCAAGAAACTGTTCGGTTAATGTGTGAAACACAAGCCAACCCATTGAGCCACATCATTGTGTGTATACCAGTTTACTTGCTCTTGTGGAGCTGAGTACATCAGTCGTACCATGCGTCCGCTTGTAAAACGTGTCCGTGAACACTACCCAGCTTGGCTTGCAAAGGGAGAACGGGAATGCATCTTCAGTTCGATAACAGAACACTTCGTGAACTCAGGCCACTTACCTCCTTTCGAGAGCTCATTCAAAATTCCCTACAGGGTTCGATCAAACTACTTGATAGGAGTAAAATAAAGGCATCTGTCTATAGCTGAAGCATTAGCCATCCAGAAGTTCAAACCAGCGTCATGCGTACGAAAAAGGTACGTCCAACCTTTATCTTTGCCATGACCATCATAAAGCCCTGTCTGTCTGTCTGTCACAGATTCATTTTGTATCAGGTAACTACACATGTATACGTTATTCATTAATCTACCATGTCACAGACTGAACCTGCATTATGTAATTACAATCTTATTTTCATAATACCCTGTTTATTCTCATACTCTGTCATAGGCTTATCCGGTATTACATAATCGCAATTTTATCTCCATCATCCTTCGTTCAGTTAATATGAGGGGTTTTATATGATACCGTCGTTGCTTGGACCGAAATGATTAGTCTCTATTGGCATATGGGCTCCTGTGAGGATGCCTCAACATTGCCTGCCTTTTAATCATGTATAGTAATGATGGGCAGTGGCTAGCAGTGGAATCCAGGATGCGCATTTCGTCCTATTTGGGACTCACTGGTCAGCTGGATGTACCTGCTTCCCAGTGAGTGATGTTATTCCCACCGGCATTCGAACTCGATCAATACGGTCCAATCAACGACGGTATGATATAAAAACAATTATACCAAAACTATACCCGTCTCACAAGAAGTGGTTATCGTGGCTCGATGGTGTAGTGGGTAACGCCATGGAGTTTGAAGCGATCGCTCCCGAGTCCGAATACGATGCAAACAGCATCACTCACTGGGAAGCAGGTACATCCAGCTGACCTGTAAGTTCCAAATAGGACGAAGTGCGCATCCTAGATTCCACTGCTAGCCACGATCCATCCATCGTTCAGTTTCCTACTTTGCCATACATTCATCCTGTATTACGTAATTACATTTAATTTTATAATCCCATGTCTATTTTCCCACTCTAAACATAAATGTGTATTAAATAACTTCCTTCCGTCATTCAATATATTTTGCCACCTGACCGGAAACAATTCTGGAACATTCTACCCACTTTAATATATATTCACGAATGTACAGATTAGTAAATGACTTGGTCTAGAAGAAAAATCCTTCCTCGCTGAAACTACGTCTTGTCTTATCGAGATATTTTACAAAAACATTTATACATCCCATTTTCAAACAAGTTATGATTACGGTGTTCTGATTAACATTTTTGACATTAAACATTATCAAGGGCTGCGTAACGTGTGAACAGTAAAAATTATATGGTTCGGAATATTAGGACCATGCAAAGATTCAAAATATGTGATCAACATTAAGATATTATACAATTCAACGAGATATATCTTCATAAACTATATTAGGAGTCACATTTGCTGAATCAGTGGTCATGATACTACTATTATTATTATATTTTTTCCCTTGGGTTCCTAATAGAACATAGGGCTTCAGTAGCACGTCTCCATTCCACTCTCTTCTCTGAAATCTTTTCAACCTGGCTCCACAACAGCCCACAAACTCTCATTTCTTCCTCGCACGATCTCCTCCATGTCACCCTCACCTCGGACACAAAACTCGTCGCTTCTCATCTGGGTTCCGCTCGAGTGCCTGCCCTGATGCGTGATGTCCCCATTCAGTCTTCTCAGTGCATGCCCAATCCATCTCCACTTCCTTCCACCGCATATTTCTTCAGCGATAGCTTCTTGGTTGGTTCGTTCCCAGAGCTCCTTGTTGCTTATTCTGACTATTCTGGCCATGTGATCTTCAGTATCGAGCCAGCGTAAGCAGTTGTTGATGAATGTCTGTAGTTTGTTGGAAATGCCTTTCGTAACACACCAACTATCTCAACCATCACATAGAAGCACTGACTTGACTAGGTTGGTGTTCAAAATCCTGATCTTGTTCCGCATGCTGAGTGCAGAAGATCTCCACACTGGTTTCAGGTTGATTCACGAAGGCCTGTCTTGCTTTTCCGATCCTGGCTGACTCTGACATCCTCATCTGTGCCGCCGCCACCCGTAGTTGAAACAGTGCTTCCTAGATAGGTGAAGGAGGTTACTTCCTTTAAGTTTCTCTCATTCATGGTGACTGGAGTTTGTTGTTGTTGTTGGTGCGGTATCTTCATCACTCTTGTCTTCCCTACGTTCAATTGAAGTCCTTTCTTCGCTTCCCTGCCTCTCCTGTCAACTTGTTAGTTTTGCCTGTAGATCTTAGAGTTTATGTGACATCAGGCACAAGTCATCGGCGAAATCCAAGTCTTCTGTGTTCTTTTCCGCAGTCCAGCGTATCCCTCTCTTCTCACAGCTCCCCACTGTTTGCTGCATGATCCAATCCAGTTGACCACAATCAGGAATATCATGGGGGATAGTAGGCAACCTTGTTTCACTCCTGTCTTTGCTTCAAAAGCATATGATACTACTAGGTTGCTCAATCAAGTAAGATATTTCTAGATTTAAACTTGAGACCCATTGCCTAACTTTAACCCAAAGTAGATGAACCACATCCTCATGGTCAATCTGTAAGTATTGTTGATCCTATATATTTGACTTTTCATTCTTTATACATTCAAATAACTGGATTTTAGTTGAGTTGCTTCTCAGTTTTAACTAAGACCAATATGGTATTCATCAAGGAATGATGTCATTCGAAGAAAAATTGAATTTCTGGTAACAGTAAACACTAGTACCCGAGCATTTAGAAGCACAGTATCATTTATTTATGAATACCTTAGAACAAACCACTTACTTCAAGACTTAAGGATTGTTGTTTTGTACAACGAGCCACTCCAAAAAATCGACAAACAGCAATTTCACACAAATCTGTAATATTCATCACTTGTTTTGTATAAGCATCTATGATTCGCGCTTGCCTCTCATTCAATGTTTGATAACTTGGAAAAAAATAGTGTAAATAATCAAAAGAAGGTCAACATTTTTAAGACTGAACGATGAAGATGCTTAAAAATATAATCTCTGAGCAGTGTTTCATATGACAGAGAGTTTTTGTTATTGATATACTCATTTCTACCTGCTTTTGTGGTTCACTTCTAGGAAATAGTCTCTCTTCTTCGACCTTATGTGTGCGTGTGTGATGTTATGAAATATAAGACGACAAGCCATGTTAAGTTTTTAAATGATTCATAGTTGTGTGCGGTGCTTTCAGAACCCATGGTTTGAATCAAAACCGCTAACATATAAATCCTGTGTTAACCGAAACTAAACTGACTTGATCGTACTTAAACGTCAAGTATATAATCTTCTCATATCTCTGGTTCAACAGACAGTCCTTCTACTTTTCTGGATATTCGTTATTTTCAACATACCATATTTTTTCAGCTTAGATCGATCTATTTCTTTATGAGATTCTGCTAAGCACATTACCATCATCGGGTAGATTCCAGGTATTGTTATGAAAAGATTGTCAGAGATAACTTATGAAACATAGATGCCATCTCGAACTACTGGCAATGTTGATGATAGACAGGTACGTCTAAATTTTTGAAGAACACTTCATTGAACAGGACTAGACAACATGAAGTTGGTTACCGTCCAGTGACCAATTAATATATATAATTCAGTCCAACAGGAGGCCAATCGCAGCTCGAATAGCTCTGCGGTAACGTCTCCGACTTCAGCACTAAGTGACATGGATTCTAGTCTCACTCAAGCGAGACGTCAGTTCCGTTGGGGTTGCAGATACGCCTTGCTGACGAGTGCTAAAAATTACGAAACCTAGGTCAAGCAGTACTTCCTGTTGATTTCCTCCATTTAACGAACATATTCATTTTATCATGATTGATACAAAGCGAAAAAGTTGCATCATTGAATGCAAACTATAAAAATGCCTTTTCCGACTAAGATACAACGATCTACTTACTTTGGCGGATCCGAACCAACTTTGCTTCTTTTTAGGCTCATAGCTGTTCTTACGCCTATACACATCAAATACATGAAAGTATCCCAACGAAAATTAGATCTTTCTGGCTCTTCTGAGCATATCATATCGTTATTCCAGCCCTAGTTGACTTACTGACCAGACAGATGTCAACGTAAAATGCTGATGACATGAGATCAGTTCAAATAATTCCCAGATGCAATGTCTACTGACAATTCTTGAAAACTTAGAAGTTAAGAGCCAGTCAATAAGAGACCTTGGATCTACACTTCTTTCTTGTTAGCACTTATCAGCACAAACTATCTGCAATTACCACAACATCACATCAGTTAGCCTACAGATCATATTGCAAAGTTGACTGATAGGCTTCAGTTAGTACTAAGCACTATAGACTAAACAGTCACATACAGTAAGCACAGATAACTAGATCCTCTACTTCTTGAAGTCTCATCTGATCAAGACATTCTTCTGTCGAAGGCATTTTTCCACTTTTCGTGATAAAATGGCTATGATGGATATGAAAACTAGTTAAAGAGCACATCTTTCCAGTTCACCAGAACTGTTTCCTTCATCAATAAAAAGTAGAAACAGTGAAAATTTTGAACAGAAGTATTGTTCATCATCATATTTCTGCGTAATCATGTCAAGTTTTTTGTTGTCTTGATCAAATTGCAAGCTAGTCAGTCAACATTAACATGGGACATGAAATTACTACAAGAGTACATCAAGACGAAAGACAGCAGTCAAAACTGGTAGGGAGTCATCAAAGGACAGCAAGAAGGGATGAGGCGCTAATCAAATCCAGCATGACAGCTAGGATGAAGATTATGTGTGAATGAATCCAAACCCGCCGAGTTTTATTCCAAGCCATATCAGCTAGATACTCTGAACACTGATTTCTGTTTTCATGCTAACTTCACTCAGAAAGCCTTCACACTTTCTTACAGTTAAAAATTTCATGGACTGATGGCATACTTTGAACTGGCGGTCTTTAACATTTTTTCAGCCTAAACCGATTTTATTTGACAATGTATGACGAAGAAAGGCACTGGCTGCATGTGCCTGCTTCCCAGTGAGTGATATTGTTCCTACTGAGGTTTGAACTTAATACCCTTTGCTTCAAACGACAGAGCATTATCCTGTAATCCGCTGGGATATGGCAGCCACCTCTTGTGCGATGAGTATCAGGCTCGAAACCAGTACCCTTCACTTCAAACATGAGAGCCTAAGTGGGAACAACATAGTTCCTTGGAGTGCAAGTAAATCCAGCTGACAAATCCCGAACAGGACGAAACGCTCCTCCTGGATTCCTCTGTTAATCACCAAGATCAACGGGATCAGAGCGATGTAATCACCACACTGGTATTTAACCCGTTTACACCTGATCTTATCAGTGGTTCATCCGAATGATTTCAGCTTAGATTACCAGAATCTCACTAATTGACTTTTATAGAATGACATATATCTAAATCAGGATAATTGATTTGCAAATGATTTATAAATTACATAGTCCATGTTGATTATTCTCACTTCTGACTAGTTTTTAACCACCATTCAACAATGATATCAACAGAATTCCTGTTGGAAACCATTTAATCAAGATAATAATGTGTAATCATTGACACAAAAGTGTCACGAACTAGCGAAATATACTACTATTGGGTGATTTTCAAAGGAAACTCTGTTGATATCACAGTTGGGTAGCAGTTGTAAAACTATTCAACTGCAATATATATCAAGAAAAAACAGTGAAATGTGTAAGTTATTTACTAACTGATCATTTGATTACTCCTGCTTCATTACTACGGAGTACCGCAAACCTTTATCCGCCTCATTCAACAATTATATGAAGACGCCACATACCAGCCAAGTAATTCACAATGGGAAGCTCAGTGATGCTTTTGAAGTGAAGACAGGAGTGAAACAAGGTTGTCTACTATCCCCCATGATATTCCTGATTGTGGTCAACTGGACTGGATCATGCAGCAAACAGTGGGGAGCTGTGAGAAGAGGGGGATACGCTGGCTGGACTGCGGAAAAGAACCTAGAAGACTGGGATTTCGCCGATGACTTGTGCCTGATGTCACATAAACTTGAAGATCTACAGGCAGAACTAACAAGTTGACAGGAGAGGCAGGGAAGCGAAGAAAGGACTTCAATTGAACGTAGGGAAGACAAGAGTGATGAAGATACCGCACCAACAACAACAACAAACTCCAGTCACCATGAATGAGAGAAACTTAAAGGAAGTAACCTCCTTCACCTATCTAGGAAGCACTGTTTCAACTACGGGTGGCGGCGGCACAGATGAGGATGTCAGAGTCAGCCAGGATCGGAAAAGCAAGACAGGCCTTCGTGAATCAACCTGAAACCAGTGTGGAGATCTTCTGCACTCAGCATAAAGAGTGAACGAGTGCAGGATTTTCAACACCAACCTAGTCAAGTCAGTGCTTCTATGTGATGGTTGAGATAGTTGGTGTGTTACGAAAGGCATTTCCAACAAACTACAGACATTCATCAACAACTGCTTACGCTGGCTCGATACTGAAGATCATATGGCCAGAATAGTCAGAATAAGCAACAAGGAGCTCTGGGAACGAACCAACCAAGAACCTATCACCCAACAAATATCCAGGAGGAAATGGAGATGGATTGGGCATGCAGTGAGAAGACTGAATGGGGACATCGCGCGTCAGGCAAGTTGCTCGAGTGTAATCCCAATGGGAAGCGACGAGTTAAGTGTCCGAGGTGAGGGTGACATGGAGGAGATCGTGCGAGGATGAAATGAGAGTTTGTGGGCTGTTGTGGAGCTCGGTTGTAAAGATTTCAGAGAAGAGAGTGGAATGGAGACGTGCTGTTGAAGCCTTATGTTCCATTAGGAACCCAAGGGACTAATAATAAGATATATATATATATATATATATATATATGCATATATCGTGCTTATTTATTGGAAATACTTACAGAGCTTTCATGTCATTGAATAAATTCAATGTCTCTTCTAGTCTTTCATTGATAGCTTGTTCATTTGAACATTGACGTAATGCATCAATAGATGAATTAATTATTTCATCCTTTTTTTTAATTTCTTCAAATATTATTTGTTGAATTGAATATAAGTTGTTATTCAAATCTTTTTCAACAGTATTTATTGGTTCTTGTGCAAATTGTTTCCATAATTTATTAACCATTTGACCATATCGTAATAATGGTTGAATTAATCCATTAGGCCAAATATATACACACCAAACAAAGCATTGCTTGATTACATAAATAAATTATAATTATATAGATGAAATAAGCAATTACCGCCAGTTATACATTTAAGCATTTTTAAGGTGTTCAGTATGATAGGAATAAACGTAAATGATGTACAAAGGTCAAATGAGTAGAAAATGAAAAATAATCATATTCATAATTTAGAGTGATCAATCAATTTTAATGGATATAGCAAAGCATGAGATTGTGCATACTTCTTTTTGATACTATAATCATATCATATGATTATAAGTAATAACTTCTGCTCGAAACATCATCCATTAATTTATCTTGTATCAGTGTGTACTATATTAAATAACTAATTCAATACAGAATTCGTTTGGAATGCTCTACTTGTTTTCAGTGTCTTTACCTAACAGGACTATATCGTCTTTTTACTTTACTTTTTACTCTACCTGGGGAAAAGTCGATTCCTGAAAAGTAGAAGTTACCTAGAGCTTACGATCTCCAATGAGTGGTGGATGATGAGAGCGTGAAAGATGAAGGAGGTTACCGGTCCAGTGGTCGCTGGTTTGAATCCGGCCGCGGTACAGATTTTCATCTCACCTTCAATCATCATCCAGTACAAATACTAGTCTGACAAACTATGGCTATCTTAGATAGTCAAATCATCATTAATAAATATTCTATTAGTCAATTGAAGCTCACTTACATCAAGATAGTTTAAGTTACTTTCAAATTGACTTTGTAGTTCACCCAAAAGTGGAATGCAATCGACTTTAATTAAATTTTCAATTTCTTCAGATGAGTTGACAAGTTTACGCTGAAGTAATCTGTCCTTTAGTAAAACAAAAAGGCATAGTTTGTCAATATCATTGAAAAGTTAATTATTTTAAAGAGGAAAATATCATTATTTTAACAATATCCAATAACCATGTCACAAAAATACGATAGAGTAATGGAGAATAAAAAGCCTTAAGGTATTCGACAACTGTTATCTCTGTATTACTACCCTTGTGTCGTAGAATCATGATAACAGTAACGTAGATGTCGAGTAGTAAGTTCTAAGTAAAAGCTGCAAGTGAGGTTAGAAGCTTTCATAGTCTCAGATGTCTGGGATATATCTGGTGTATTCCTAGTAGCTGTCTACTCCAAAAAGCAATTTTAGACGAAATAATTTGAAGCAGGAAAAAAGGTTAAATGCGGCTAGTCCATGAACGCCAACATTCCATGAACTGTCTGACTGTTAGTCTGAGCTATGTACGGAAGTGTAAACTTCACGGTTGAGGTCTACACGAAAAACAAAATTGGTGGTTCGAAACTCTTGGTAATATAGCTCAGAACAGATCTCAGTGTTGCAGATGTAAACACGCACTGTCTGCATCTTTAATATTTGTATCGTATCTCATTTTATCCCTTTTTCCTCCCTCTTTACGTCTCTCTACTCCTTCTGTTTGATTTTCCCTGTTTTTGTATCCTTCGTCTTGCCGCCTTGTATCGTCATGTGTGTTGCGAAGCGTGACAACTTGGACTGTTACGGAGTAACATCTCGTATGTTGACATTAATTGATTTAATGACATCTTACATGGACAGTTAGTCCCTATGATTTCAAAACCAAAATATTTATTACTGTTTATGGATATGCTTGTAATTCTCCGTTGTTTTACTGGATCGGATTGTTCGACCTGTAGTGGCATATGGGCTCCCATGCGGATGCCTCGATATTGCCTGAATATTAGTTATGGTAATTTTCTTAGTTGTGACTAGCAGAAGAATTGAGGACGCATATTCCGTTCTATTTGGGACTCATCGGCTGGATGTACCTGCCTCTCAGTGAGTAATGTTTTTCCCACTGAAACTCGAGCCTCATACCCATCGCTTCAAATGCTAAGGTGTTATCCACTAGGCCACGAGCACCTTGGATTCTTCTGCTAGCCACAACCAAGTAAATTACCAGTATGTATATCATTCATATAATTTGACAAAAGTTTAACTGCAGTATACAAGTAGTCCTTGTCAAACTCTCAGCCAAACAACAGTCTGTATAATACTATGCAGTGTATGAAGTGTGTACAGGTAATTTTGTATCCGCCGAAATACCAGACAAGAACGGAAAACTTATCTTCCACACTACTTTTAGCTTTTTAATCCAGATAAACTTTTCATTTTAAGGTTGAAAAAAAGGAATAACCTAATGACGTATAGATGAACATAATTGCTGGGGACTAATCGAATAAAGACCACGTATTCATTGGCACTCGTCAACAAAGTGTACCTGTGAGCATGAGAAAACCAGTGTTTCCTCGGTGTTTTGAACCTGCATCCCTCAGTACAAAATTCAGGCAACTAACCACAAAGGCAATCATGTCACGACTGATCTAAATAGGACTGTTGAATGATGTATTTGTGTTGATCACCGGTAAGTAGCGAATATCGCTATCTAGTCTCATAGCCCAGTAGTGGTAAAAGTCAACTGATGAACTTTTATATTGTGACCATTAAGTGAATTGATGCAGCGCTGCTTAGCAATAGTTTCACATATTGTCAGAATAGAATGTCGTACAGAAGTACATTAGTTCAAGTTATCACACTTCACAACGAGGAAACGGCTAGAAAACGAATGATATTAAATCAAAAAAAGTGGACAAGAGAGAAGGAAAATAAACAAATGAAAGTTTAAAGTTGTTATTCATCGTAGACTTACATCAGTTGGAGGATCAAAGGAAACCTGGGAGCACTGGAAGGCTGTTTCGTCCTAGCCCCAGAAGTGAGCATCCACAACCCCGCCAGGGATCGAACTCGTGACCTTCAGGTTCGTGAGCTAACAGAAGTTGGAAATATGGACCATTGGATTCTGACTCAGTGGCTCAATGCTAACGTGTTAGCCACGGAACCTGAAGGTCGCGGGCCCGATCCCTGGTGGGGTCGTGTGTGCGCACTGCTGAGGAGTCGCATACTAGGACGACACAGCTGTCTAGTCCTCCCAGTTTTCCTTTGTTCCTCTAACTAATGTCAGTCTACGATGAATAACAGCTTGAAATATTTGCGAATCCCCACAACTCCCTCGAAATTCAAATGAAAGTTTACCAAACGTCGGGAATTTCAAGGATTATAAACGGCTTATACGCGCTAGGTTCCCTTTCGATAGATGGTGAACCATTACACCTGGAGTTTCTAATGTATGATTTCATAAATCTCAGTCATCATTTGCCATGTAACCTACACATATGTACACTATTCAGACCAGTAGTCAGAGGGTATCTCGCTGCTGATTATTCAGAAAAAGTGGTGACTTAGAGTGGTTCACATTTGGTGAAGTGTGTTTTGTGTTGTTCTGTCTAATATCAAATTCAATGTTAGCCCCTTATCGAATTCTTCAGAACCCCTGCTCGAACATAAAAACGCTGCAAATGAGTGAACTAACAGGGAATTTATAATGGCCGGTATTCAAGAATGTGTATTATAGTATAGTATTGCATCTCCAAATAGGCATCAATCAGCAACTTGAAATATATTCTGTCTTTTCAGTCATCATAAAAAGTGTCTTGAAAGGAGGAAGAAAGACGTCAAAGTGAACAAATTTGTTTTCGGTGACATCCACCTATGCAGTCACACAATCGCATTTAAACACAATTAGCGCGCATATTTATTAGTAAAATGTTTTCATGTTTCCTGGTTAATAATCATTGGTAGGCTATGGCCGAAAACCGCCACCACCAACAACAACAATCTCCAATCACCATCAATAGGAGAAACTTAGAAGAAGTAGCCTCCTTCACCTATCTAGGAACCACTGTTTCAACTACAGGCGGCACAGGCACAGATGAGGATGTCAAAGTCAGCCAGGATCGGAAAAGCAAGACAGGCCTTCGTGAATCAACCTGGAACCAGTGTGGAGATCTTCTGCACTCAGCATAAAGAGTGAACGAGTGCAGGATTTTCAACACCAACGTCAAGTCAGTGCTTCTATGTGATGGTTGAGATAGTTGGTGTGTTACGAAAGGGATTTCCAACAAACTACAGACATTCATCAACAACTGCCTACGCTCGCTACTGAAGATCAGTTGAGATGGCCAGAAAGAATAAGCAACAAGGAACTCTGGCCAAGCAACAAACTAACCAAGAACCTACCACCCAACAAATATGCCGTGGAAGAATGTGGAGATGGACTGACCATGCAGTGAGAAGTCTGAATGGGGACATAGCGTGCCAGGCCAGGCGCTCGAATGGAACCCAGATGGGAAGCAACGAGTTGGGTGTACGAGGTTAGGGTGACATGGAGATCATATGAGGAAGGAATGAGAGCTTGTGGGCAGTCGTGGAGCGAGGTTGAAAAGATTGCAGAGAAGACAGTGGAATGGAGACGTGCTAGTGAAGCCTTATATTCCACTAGGAACCCAAGGGACAAATAATAATAATATGGCCAAAAATCACAATACATATGACTACAAATTATGTAAGAGACGTGAAAATGTTAGATAGTGTGAATCATTAAGTGTGAGTTGAAATCAACAATTCGTAACAAAGGGAGTAAGGAAGGGAATGAGAAATGAATGGCTGGGTTTTTAAAGAATGTAAGCGCGATAACAATGTGATTTTAAAAAATTACTTGTTGATTGAAGGTAACCGGCAGTGCTTGTTGACACTCGTCAGAACGGGGTGTCTGCAGTTTGGTATCTGTCCGTTTCGAGATTCGATCCAACTTCTTGAATAGTTAAATGACACGATCGCTGGCTATAATGCGGGCTCGAATCTCACAGGAGACACCAGTTCTTTTGAGGTTGCAGACAAACTGCGTTTACGAATCTAAAGAAGTACGAAACCTAGCTTAGGTAGAGCTTCCCACGCATTGCCTTCCACCAACTAATGTCCATCAAAATGTACCTCCATGTTAGGCCTCCTATTTCGGTGACCATGAGTCAGAAGTGATGAGTAGGATTCAATCCTCACTCAAGACAAAGCAATATGAATGAAACTCATTGCTCCTCTGTTATCAATCAGTGTATTAAAAAGGCTAGTTGGACTTAGGAATAGGAAAGTTTAAAAAAATAATGACTTAAGATGGGTAATGGCAAAATTGTTTCTTGGCACAAAAGTGGTACAATTACATTTCAGCAATTAAGTACGGTGTATATTCAATGGTGAAAAAAGTGTCAGTATCTGTCTACTACTAATTAAGAATGGAAAAGATAAGAAGAGTTAGGTTTAAGAATTAACTAGTCCTAATTGGTGAAAAAAGAAAATGATTAGAAAACTTTCTATTGAACACATGATAATCGTTTCCACTTCTCTATCCTTAAAGTAAAGCATGGTAAGCGTTTATTATTTACTTATCCCTTGGGTTCCTAATGGAACATAAGGGTTCAGTAGCACATCTCCAGTGCACTGTCTTCTCTGCAATCTTTCGAACCTGTCACCATGACAGCCCACAAGCTCTCATTTCTTCTTCGCACAATCTCCTCCATGTCACCCTCGGATGCCCAACTCATCGCTTCTCATCTGGGTTCCACTCGAGGGCCTGGAGCGTAGTAAACGTTTACTTACACCTTATGGAAGCTTTTCCTCAACTTGAGAAACTACACAAAATGAATTTTTTAAAGTCTGTGTTCAACTGCCAACTAAATGTTACAAGATGAAACCTTTGATTGGTCTAAGTTTACATTTCCTGAACCTTATTGGAAGATGTTCATATCGATGTTGAGAAATCTACCTCCAATGAACGACCTATATTATCTAGCTCTACAACAGCAGATGAACTGACAATCACACATTGAAGCAGTTGGTATGATTTATCAGATATATGTGGTTCTGACTTCTTGAATCTATTCAGTTAAAAGTCTTTTATCAGTTTAGTCAATAGATTCGTGATTAATTTCGTTTCGTATTGTCTACTCTTACTATCACAGTCAAATGATTCTTAGATACCGAATCAGTACTCCTGGCAGTTACTTAACTAAGCTGAAATCCACTGGCGTTGACTTTACAACTTGTCATATAATATGAAGATTTTCAAAGAAGCTTTGATCTAATAGTGGATTGATTAAGTTGGGATGGAGTCTTCAATGATGATAATTTTCTTCTACTGAATTGATTCAACTTCTTTGATTAAGTTAGTGGTGAGTTGAAAAGTAAACAACTCAAAAGTATTAACCTATCATAATAAAGTAGTCATTCTACTTAGAATTAACATACAGAATTCAATTTGGAGATTAGTGAAGATTTATTTATTAACTTCAGGTTAATATTCACTATGAACTGAAACCAGCTGGAGAACGATTGAAAACCCGGGAGTACTAGACATCTTTTCCGTCTAAGTATGCGACTGGTGGGTCGAATCTTCAAACTTCGGCTTCCGTGGCCTGCACGTTACCACTGAGCCACTGAGTTAGTATCCAATAGTCCACATTTCCTACTTGTATCACTTCACGATATAGTGTGACCTCAATCATTTGCTGTAGTTGAGTAACTGTCCTCATGTTCAACGCAGTTGGTGCAGTCGGTCATGACTCTTTATTAAAACTTCGGTAATCCTATCTCAAAGCAAGTCAATAATGAGCACTAAAATAATTCACTTTCAAAAAGTCATGGCTCATAGGGTCAACCAAGTTGGACGTGATTACAGTCAGTTATTCAACGACAGCATTGAATGTAGATCGAGCAATATCGTGAATCCGTACGCAGTATACTAGGAAATGTATTAAAAGCAAGTTAACTGATGATTTAGGTGGAAAACTAGGCCCATCATGGCCCAAACAGTTCAGTGATAACGTCCCTGATTGCAACACTGACTAGGTGACGCAGGTTTAGACCTTATATCATTCCAGTCGAGGCTAGAGGTACGTTTTGGTAATGAGTGCTAAAAATCTGAAAACCTAGGTGAAGCAAGGCTCCCTTTCAAATATCACCATCCATTTAACGAGATAATTATTCGTTTAAATTAAACTGAACTTTGATAAAAAGTTGGTTTTACTTCCAGTATGTATCCCAGCAACGAATATATAAATCTCATGCCAATAATAAAACTTATTTGATGCAAAAGAATGAAGGTATACTTGTTTTTATGTCATACCGTCGTTGCTTCGACCGAAATGATTAGTCCCTATTGGCATATGGGCTCCTGTGAGGATGCCTCAATATTGCCTGTGTTTTAATCATGTGTAGTACTGATGGGCAGTGGCTAGCAGTGGAATCCAGGATGCGCATTTCGTCCTATTTGGGACTCACTGGTCAGCTGGATGTACCTGCTTCCCAGTGAGTGATGTTATTCCCAACAGGATTCGGACTCGATCAATACGGTCCAATCAACGATGGTATGATATAAAAACAATTATACTAAAACTGCAGTGGGCGTTGCTGATAACAACGGATATAAGTAGTATATATGAAGAGGGTGGCAGGAATCATAGGGAATTATCGGCAAAGGGTAAGGTTTCTGCCAAGAACAACGCAGGGGACAACACAGGCGTATTACAGGGGATGCTGTTGATAGGAGTGTATGAAGAGCCGGTCAAGAGCAGATCAAGACAGGAACAGAGAAGAAACGAAGATATTTGCAAATGGCTGCGTTAGTGCAAGGAGTACCATATGTAACCACTACCACTCCTAATTCCTGGTAGGTTGTCGTCCGTTCCTCCATACTATACCCATCACATAAGAAGTGGTCGTCGTGGTTCGGTGGCGTGGTGGACAACGCCATGGAATTTGAAGCGGTCGCTCCCGAGTCCGAATCCCGGTGGGAATAACATCACTCACTGGGAAGCAGGTACATCCAGCTGATGAGTCCCATATAGGAAGAAATGCGCATCCTGGATTCCACTGCTAGCCACGATCCATCATTTATATAAAAGAATGAAGGGATAAAAGATCAAACCCTGTAGATATGATCAATGATGACTACAGTTGTATGGACTTTAGTAACATTAAGCTTATCTGTAACAGTAAAATGATTTATTTACTTGAAAAATAAAAAGCTTATTCTGTTTTCCCTGAACATTTCTTAAACTGGGAAATAAAGGTATCTTTCTACTTAGCTTACTTTCATTTGCTGGATTTGATCAATCCATCGTTGTGAATTATTCTCATAAGCTTTATATATTGAATTCAAACAGCGTTGATTAGTTTCATCTGTAAAAGCAATGAATCATCAATTACCGTGAACATTGAATATTGAATATATAATACACAACTGAGACCATTAGACAAAACCGGCATGATGTTAAGGCTTCAATATTCGAGTCCCATCACTACCAAAGTTTCGAGAGGATGCACTTATTAACTTTGTGTACATTCCTATGATAAGCAATAAGTTACACGTAGTATATAGAAGGTTAATGACAACTACTCGGTTGTCGAAATCTCAGGAGGTATAAACCACTGGTTGAAAAGGGAATGCAGGATGTTATTCCAGCTTCAGTCATTATCTCTGTACAATAAGCTATTAGAGTAGACTGTTTTCAATACCAACCTCGTGTGTTAGTATCACTCCACCCACGTAAGCAGCTAAATGATAAGATTTTCAATGACTCCTGGTACTAGTAATGAAACTCACATGTGAGATAATATACTGGTGATACATTTACAGTCAACCACTTTAAAGGTGCTTTATACTGACACATTGTTTAATGTGATACCAAGTTTTAGTTCTGCTGACTCACAATGAATACCAAGTAATCAATTTGATGTTCCATATTTGAACTATGTTTATTATTCACTGGATAGCAATCAATACCATCTTGTTTAATCTTAAGTCATGACCGAATTCTGTATATTCTTTCGCAGTCTGATTCCCAGGCTAGGAGACTCATCATTGTAGTACACTTTCAGTGATTTTAGTTGAATTCAGGCAATTGACGGGAAATCGTTATAAACTTAGACTTCATGCTTGCTAACGAGTGTCAGCAAGGCCGCACAAAGCGCACGCTTTCCAAACGTATCTCGGAGCACTATCCTGCATGGTTGTCGGAGGGAGAATATAAATCAATTAACAGTTCAATTCTTGAACATTTGGTCAACTCTGGACATAAAGCTAGACCAGAATCTTCCTTCAATGTCATTTATCGTGTCAGATGGAATAGTTCAAAAGGAGTACACCTTCGACAGTTGTGCACAGCGGAGGCATTGGCAATTCATCAATTCAAGCCTGATCTCTGCGTGCAAAAGAAGTATGTTCAATCTCTCATCTTACCATGGTCTTAACACTTTCATTTTTTCGATTTCATTATAATTAATTAGTTTATTATTATCACCTTCATTATGATCCTTGTCTTATTCTTCACCTTCTTTACTTCTATCTATCTATCAAGTGGACACTCAATATTTGCGCTTGTTATCTACCAATAATTTCCACCTTGTCAAACTCCTAGCCTTCCTCGATATTTCTACTGTCTAATAGATTGTTACGCAACTACTTTGCATCCTTGATTCGATTTTTTCGTAGCACTTAGTTAATGATGTAATTATACCCTCTTGTTTTATAATGGACTGTTATATGTTTATGATATATACATGAATACGATTGTACAGCTTCAAAAGAAGGATATCGTCGAAAAGAGAGAACGTTTCTTCGCTGAATTATCTCTTCTCTAAGGACGAAATAAATAATTTTTTGTCGATTAACACTAATCAACCAACATTTGGAATACATTAAGAGTATGCATTTGCGAACAAGTTCTAACATTGATGTCAAAACCATATATTAATTAGAATTTCGAATAAATGACTCCATAACTAATTTGTAGAACGGTAGAAAATATTATGACGCAAAGTAGTCTAGCATGTCGTTTACATCTGAAGTTTGATTAGCTAATGTCTATCATACTGGATCACAAGTAACTGTAATACTAACTGTAATATCGGTATTTGAATAGAATATTTTAGATTACAAATGCTATCAAATGACCTGACCTCCTGAATCAATATCACCATCATTATTTTCTGCAATATATCTCAAACGGTGAATGAATCATGAGAACGAGTTATGCAGATGCTTGATTCTGCAGATTTTACATCAATGGAGCCCATAAAAAAAAACGGTTATTCCGTAGAGTAGTGTCAATTTCTGAATTTGTGGTGGGTCAGCCAGTCCACTCGATCGAGGACAACCATACATTTGAATCAAACAGTTTATCTACTTAGCAATTCCATTCACTTCAATTAAATCAGATCAAATCAAGTTTTGTACTGACATACTGATTATCTTTGCGTCTAAGCTAATAAGGTCGTCATATGACTATATAATGACATCTGATCTTCTACAGAAGCATATGTATAGTCGAGTCAAATAGGTTAGGTATCTTATCAGAAGTATTAAAAGACGTTGTTAGTGTTTATGGAATTAATCACGTCAATATTTCAAAGAATAATGTAGACGAATGCCATGATAAAAGCAAGACAGTTATTCTTCTATAAGGTAGAGAAGTAGATGATTTACCACCGGTGAAATGGATTTATGATTAAAGGTAATATATAAGAAATTAGGTAGGAGCATACTTCGAACCTGAGGCTCTTCGATTATTGACCTGGGATTCCATCAGCGAAACTAAGCGACCAAGCTACTGAACAAATATTAGGTTCACTTCAATCACCTAGGGTTATTATACTATTATTATTTGTCCCTTGGGTTCCTAATAGAATATACGGCATCACTAGCAATCACCCATTCCACTCTCTTCTCTACACTACACTCAAACTGACTCCACCACCGCCAACAACCTCTCATTGCTTCATCACATCATCTCCTCCATGTCACCCAAAGACACACAACTCGTCGTTTCTCCCTCGGCATTCAACTCGATGGCCTCACCTGATGCACCATCTCCACAATCAGTCTTCTCACTGTATACCCAATCCAATCAATCTCCACATTCTTCCACTGAATACTTGTCGGACAATGGGCTCTTGGATGGTTGGTTCGTTGCCAGGTCAGACAGAGTTCCTCCTTGATTATTCTTATTATTCTGACACTCTGATCTCATCTTCAGTATCGAGTGAGCATAGGCGGCAACTGTTGATGAATGTCTGTGCTTTGTTGGAAATGCTTTTCATAACCCGCCAACTCTCTCAACCATCACATAGAAGCAGTGACTTACTTGACTGATATTAATGTTGAAAATCCGCATCTTGTTCATGCTTTATACTGAGTGTAGTGGATTGCAATGAAGTAGATCTCCACACTGATTTCAGATTAATACAGGAAGGCCTGTCTTGCTGTCTTCCCAATCCTGCATGTCTTTGACATCCTCATCTGTGCCTGTACCGCCTGTAGTTGAGACGATGCTGCCTAGGTGGGGGGTAGGTGAAAGAGACAACTTACTTTGGGATTCTCATGTTCGTGGTGATTGGTACTTGTTATTGGTTGGGTATCTCCATCAGCTTCGTCTTCTCTACTTTCACTTGAAGAAAGTTCGATCTTTGCTGCCCTGCCTATTCTGTCAACTTGTTGATTTTTGACTGCAGATCTTCGAGTTTGTAGGATATTAGACATAACTCATCATGGACGAAATGCAAATCTTCTTCTGTGGTCTTTTCATCGGTTCAGCCAGCGTATGCCCACATTCTCGCTCCTCACAGTTGTTTCTTGCATGATCCAGTTCAGTCCAGTCAACCACAATTAGGAAGATGATCGATGGTAGTAGGCAGCCTGGTCTTACTCCTGTTTTCACTTCACTTCAAAGGCGTCACTGAGCTTCCCATTGTGAATTACTTGGTATGTGGCGTCTTCATATAGTTGTTGAATGAGATTGATAAAGGTTTGTGGTTCTCCATAGTGTTGAAGCAACTGCCAAATTACTTCTCGGTCGACGCTGTCGAATGCCTTTTCAAAGTTAATGAAGTTGAGGTAGAGAGTTGACTGCCATTCTATGTTCTGTTCTATGATGATGCGCAGAAGAGCGTTGCAATTAGGTCCACACATGATTTGTTCTTCCTGAATCCAGCCAGCCTGTAGTCTCTCCAGGATGATGTAGCTTATCATTTTGGTTGTGGTGGACAGCAGCATGGTTCCACGCCAGTTCTTGCAAATACTTAGGTTTCCCTTCTCTAAACGTTTGACAAGATAGTCCTTCTTCCACTCGGCAGGTACGTTTCCTTCCTTCCTTGCAAACCTTCTGCAGTAGTGGTGTGAGGATGTCCGCTGTTGTTGTCTCTGAGTCTGTTTTCAGTGCTTCTGGAGGATTTCCATCTGGTCCTGCTGCTTTTCCTGAATTCGGCGTCTTTATGGCGTTTAGGACTTCACTACTGCTTTTGTCCGACGGCTTATGTTCACCGGTAATTCTGTGACTGGGCTGCTGGCGGTATATCTGGATGAAGTACAGTTGGTGGTGATGGTCAACTCGAATTTTTCAAGTGGTGAGCCAATTGTTTCCTTTATTTCTCCTCCTCGCTGACTTGGTTTCCCTCACTATCTTTCACTGGTTTCATCTGCTTTTGATCTCTTCCCGGTTAGTAACCTGGTTATTTGATATAATGTCGTCAGGTCTCTTCTACTTGCAGCCTCTTCTGTTTCACTTACCAATGTGTTGTAGAAGTGTCTTTTATCTGTGCACGCACTCTTCCTCACTTCTTTGTCCTGTGTTCTTATTGTCATACTCAGTTCCTCTTTACATTATTCATCCTTGCACTGGTTTATCTTCTGCTTCACCATCTTCCTCTCCCTTCTCTTTCAGCTTCCGTGTGTCCATCGAGATACATTCCTCATCTTGCTTCTTCTTACATCCTTATTAGGTTATGCAGATTCCTTTCCACATAGCTTTCAAAGAGTTCCAATGTTCTTCCAAGCAGGTTACTTCAGGGACGTTGCTCGTTGTCTCCCGTTTTGTCCTGATGACTGACGTGAAGATGTCCTTTGTAGTTTCATCCTTCAGTTCAGTTTCTGTTCTGGGTGTTCAACTTGAACTGTTATCTACCAGCAACTTCTTTCAAGGCTTTAGACTTGATTTTGAACTTTCCCTGCATTAGATATTGAGTCGTAGGAACCTACATCTGCTCCTCTTCTTTATCTGATCTTGTGTCCAGTAGGCTGGCTGCGTCTCCACTTTCTTTAGATTGAGATGAAGTCAATCTGATTTTTGGTGTGTCCATCTGGTGAAATCTATGTCGCTAGCTTCGTGAATATCCTTGTGTTTGTACACACTGCATCGCCTCCAATCACCAAATTGTTTGATGCGCAGAAGTCTGCAAATAGTTCTCCGTTCTCATTCAGTTCGCGAAGTGCTTCTGGACCCATGATGAGTTCTCTACCTTTGCTGTCTGCTCCCAGTTTGGCATTCATGTCACGTATTAAAATTTTGATGTCACCGACTGGAGTCTTGTCTAGTACTAATTGCGGTTGTGTGTAGAATGCCTTCTTCTTCTCTTTGTCTGCATTATTTGTTGGCGCGTAGCACTAAATGATTGTGACTTTCATTCCTTCTGAGTTGAACCTTGCTGTCATTATCCTGCAAGAGGCGATTAGTTCCCACCGCATGAGAGCCTTCAATGCTCTTGAGGAGATCATGATAGCCACTCTATAACTCAATGTGCTTATGGTTGTCGTTTGGGTGACAAAATCGGAGCAGATTATTAACTCTGTAGTTAAATGTTTGGAGAGTCCACTTACATTCCATCTACTTTCGCAGATTCCAAGCACTTCCATGCCATATCTCCTCATCTCTTTCGTAATCTGGGCAGCCTTGCTAGGTTCACACACGGTGCAGACATTCCATATCCCCATCCTTACTTTCGCTTTCATCGAGGGAGAGAAGACACATCAGCAGACTGGCTTCCCGAAGGCTTTCACCAACCGGCGTAATTTCGTCTGCACGATCCCGGTGAGGAATAAATTTTATTTTATGTTTTATATTCTCTTTATGCTCTGAAGTTTCTCTAGCGATTGGATTGGTTTTACGGTGTAGGATTGCTAGCCCTATGCCAAACCTTTCCTCTTTATGTGGGCTTAGGATCGGCTAGTAACTAATGAACTGGTTACCTAAGGTAGGTTATCGAGGGTTATGCCCGGCTATTATATGATTTCATGGTGCATAAGTGATCAATAAAGTCGAGTTTAGACCGGGTCAGAAGGTTGGTCTCATAGCTCCGCTAATAGAGCATTGAATTAGTAATTCCATGACCGCTGATTTGAATCCCGTATTTGTTCAAGTTTTTTTTCACTTCCTGTAATCACTTCATATCAGTAATTCCAGTCCACCAAATCATAGCTATCTCGGATTGTTTTGTAAACAATGAAATTGCTACCACCTATTTTCTTAACGGCACTTCCATTTATAGATCAATGAAGAATAGTGGCTTGCAGTGAATCTCTGGACGTGTGTTTCGTCCTATTTCGCACTCGTCAGCTGGATGTGTCTGCACTCCAGTGAGTGATGTTGTTTTCATTGGGACTCGAGCTCGGGACGGAACACTTCAAACGGTAGGGCCTTATCCACTAGACCATCGAGCCACGACGTTCACGTCTTGTGCGACAGATATGCAAGGTCGTGGTTCGGTGATCTAGCGGATAACGCTCTGTCGCTTGAAGTGATCGATCCCGATTTCGAGTCCTAATGGGAACAATAACACTCACTGGAGTGCAGATGCATCCAGCTGACGAGTACTAATTGGGATGAAACACGCATCCTGGGATCCACTCCTGGCCACCATTCATCATTTATATATATTTAAAAACACAGGCAATATCGAATCATAAGCGCAGGAGCCCATATGCCAATGGAGACTGATCAATTTGGTCCAACCAATGACGGGATAATACAAGCGACAGAGGCATTTCCATTCGCCTACCTAACCTGCATCATAATCATATTTCGTAACACATACTCAGAGTTGAGTAATACCATCGCTATATGGTATCATTACATTACTGAATATGGTTAGAAATACTTATTAGTGATTAAATCACCATGAAATTTTGATTTGTTGAACTGAAATAACACTCAGTACAGAATACTGGTCTACAACTAACCTTTTTAAACAGAAATATCATTGCAATATGTATTCATAACGCCCAAAATGAAGTGATTATTAGAACACAGGTACTGTTTTCACTTCCCCTCAAAAATTTGTAAAGGAGAACAGCCAGTATTATGTTTATCATCTTTATCTCTGAAAGTTGGATAGAGTGCAATCGTCCCATCACCTAAGTTCACCTAACTGCTAGATTAACCCAACCTAGCATGAGATATGGCATGCTTTCACTTCCTAAAGGTTAGCTATACTTTATATTGACTGATCACAAGAAAAGAACCAATTTCATTTTGTCTAACCCTGAGTCAAGACCAAATTCTATCGATCATATTTTCAATGTGACCACCAAGGTAGGAGGCTCAGTATCTCAGCGCACACTGATAGATGTCATTTGGTTGGAGGTAATCATCAGGAAGTTATATTTTCTTAATTCTTTAGCGAAAAATATTCCACATCCCATAGTTTTTGAACTAAATTGTTCACAAATGTTTATTTTCTGAATCATGACAAATCGAAATACATAAACAAAACAGTCAACCCTGAGAGGACACAACAAATCAAGCGTTGGTTATGATTAGTGCAGTTGGTGTCAGTTTACAGTTTGACTGCTCCTATAGAACGGAATAGATGGCACTCACGAACTTCTAAACACCATCTATCATGGTTACATAAAAGACAGACAAAGGAGATATTTAGCTCCATGCTCTTTCCTCTTGTTCGCCTTTAAAATCATTTATCATATTCCTTTAAATCTACAGGTTCGTTCTTTATACACTGCAGAGACCACTGAGATCCATCTCAACATGTCGAACTTATGTATTCGAAAGGAATTCGTACAGCTTCGTTCTTCCACTTAGTTACTTGTCTTTCCTTGTTAATCGTTATATTACAAACTGTCAGTTACAGTTCGACAACCAGATCAATGAAACTTGAACAAACTCTTCAAAGCAGAAAAAATAACAAAGCAAGACAAATGGCGTATGAGATCGAATGAACCTTTCCTTCCTCGATTCTACGGCAGACCAAAACTACACAAACCCGATATCCCTCTACGACCAATACTCTCACTTCCGGGAACTCCAACATACAACATATCAAGAGAACTTTCGAGAAAATCGAAACACCTCGTTCAATCATGTGGACATTCCATCAAGTCACCAACAGAATTCTTAGAATAGATCAAAAATATTCACATGGAAAACGATGAATTAATGATATCCTTCGATAACGCAGAACTATACACATCCATCGAACCTCAATTAGCCAAGGAAACGATATCCCTTCTGATCAATGAAGACAAAAATCTTTCAGAAGGCACAAAACTCAAATGTTCAAGTCTGATGGAACTCATCGACCTTTGTATGACAACATACTTCCAATTCAACGACAAGATATACAAGCAGATGAAAGGAACTCCAATGGGATCACCGATATCGGGATTAATAACAGAAGGAGTGATGCAGAGACTGGAAGCCATTATTCTACCTGTGATCAAACCAAAAATTTGGATTCGTTATGTAGACGACACTTTTGTCATCATTAAAAAGGATGATATAGAAAACACCCACAGTTTGATCAACAACGTCTTCAATGACATCAAATTCACAATGGAGAAGGAGTCAAACAACCAACTACCATTCCTGGGTATTGTAGTCAGTAAGACAAATGCCGGAAAGCTGGAAACCCAAGTGTACGGGAAGCCAGCACACACTGACCAAATCCTCAACTACAATAGCAACAACCCAACGACACACAAAATCAGTTGCCTTCAGACTCTATTCAAAAGAGCGAGAACACACTGCACTGCAGTAGAACAACTTCACGGGGAAAAGAAGAAAATTACTTGAAGTCCATACCAAAGAAAAACAGCTAACCACAAAACTTTATCAAAAGATGCCTATCCAGTGCATCATCAACTACAAAGTCATCAACACAAATCAACAAACGCATCGTCCTACCATACATCATGAAGAATGTATCAGAAATCAGGACAAGATTGCTGAGACCACCTGGAATTGGTGTGGCTCATAAACCAACAAATTCCTTCCAAACACTATTATGCAGACCAATGGATGCAACAAGCGAAGAAGACAAACTGAATATCATTTACAAAATCAACTACAATAACTGTAGTCAACACACCACATTGGACAAAGTGGTCGCCCCACATTCGCCTTTGTCCACATAAACACCAATTGGCTATTAAATGCCACACACGACATTTCATCACTCATCTCAATGCATGTGGATAACAAGTATGCACATGAATTCAATCTGGACAATGTAGAAATGTTGGATGGAGAGAGGAAAGACAAAGAATGTCAGAGAATTCCTAGAAGTTTGGTATTCACGTCACTCAATCAGTCAGTCAGTCACCAACTAACAGATGTATACACATAGACCCGATCTATCAACCAGTAAGAAGAATGATAAACGACAGCAAGGTGAGAGGTGAAGTAGGGGGATAGGCAACAGGAAAATCTATACACAGTCAGTTAATGATACAACAATGGAAGGAGACAAGCAATCACAAACCACATGGTCAGAGCAAGCTACTAAATCACTCACTGAGAGATATTGACAGCTCACTTCGAACTGAAGTTGTTGTTGATGATGTCGTCTGGGAGAGGGACGATGAAAGCTTCACGATTAAACAACCCAGCTCAGAGAACACAAAACAAGCAAGACATTACAAGCTGTTTAAACTTTCACAAATCTACAGTTTAATTATCCTATACTTTAGCTAATGTCATGATTACCTTCATTAAATATCACCCTTTGACTCCTTGAGATTAATGATATATTACCAACTTAATTTAAGCTACTGGAGTGGTTAGCTATTTTGTACATTGTTAGTGCTATTAAAATACGGCCATTGATGAAGAAGTTAGTTGAAAAGAAATTATTATTCCCTCAGGTTTTTTTGTTTTCTATATTGTAGGTTACTTTGACGTTTCAACCAAAGCACGACACTGTCACTTTATTACCTTTTTTCAGTAAAATTTTTAAAAAACTTTAACGGAAAGAATAAATGTTATATACTATGAATGATAAACCCTGATAAAGATGCATTACTTAAAGTTGGTTTAAAAGCAGTTACCTCCTTTTTATTCATCATTCGATACGCAGTTATTAACATTTAATGGGTTTCTTATCATATTTTAGAGTATTATAAATCAAGTTTCTCCATATTACACTTATGAAGTATAAACATTCAACGTTATACACATTTGTACAAGATTCTATTTCGGTTCACCTGTCTCTCTTCAAATAGATGTGGCCAGGATATACTTTGTGTTCATAAACTATGAATCTCCCAAGTTACCCTTTTTGAATATAACGGTATGCACTCAATCCTTAGAACCCCTTCAATATGTATAAATACTATTAGTTGCGTAAATTTTCCTCACTTCTTCCCATCTCCAGGAGGCTGTGAATGACAACTTTTATATTTATTTGTTTTAAAATAAAGTGAAACAAAACCCACCCAGCAACCTTGCTAGCATTCATGCTGTAAGCCATGAGTCACACCTATTGTATGAGGACTGGCTGCACAAACCACCTAGGTGGGTGAAGTAGTGTTTGAATTTGAGACCTCCTGCTTTAAAGTCAACCTTCTAAGCTAATAAGCCAAAAATCCACTATTCTTTAATAGATAGGGATTTAATTTTTTCAAACAAAGTCAACCAGAAAATGTGCTATTCACTGTCATTATCGTGTGTTTCTGGCAACGAGCTGGAGACAAAACATTGGTTATACTTTTCTAAAGGCTTCTGTAGAGACTAATATGACAAAATCATAGAATATCTCTTAGAATTAAGTGCAATCATGATTTTTCTCAGTGTTGCAAATTTATAACAGAGCATAACATCAGATAAGGATTGATGATAAACAGACAACGGAAACACAACATGCTCAAATGCACTACCCTAGAAATATGAGTCTCATCACCACAGGTTACGTGTACGATTCAGAAATTGACGTTTCTCTACAGGATAGTTGTAAAAAACGTGAAAAATAAGACATTTTCATAATTCATGCCCTTGAAGCATTCATTGCTCGTAATATGTTGTCGGAAAATACTGATGTTGACAATAACTGAAAGAGTAACATTAGTTAATAGGGATTTTAAATCATACCTTTGTTTTACCAACATATTTTTATAGAATAATAATAAGCCAACCATTTTCTGACGTTTACTACTATCCAATCAGAAAGCTAGTAGGTGAGATACTGTATGCTTTACTTGAGAAAAGATCTCTATCCCAACACAGTATCTCAGTTGTTGGAATTGTCATAATATTGTAAAATATGATGTAAACAGCGCTGATTTACATGTCATTTCATACTGTATAAATAGAAAACAATCATATCACCAACAATCCATAACCTCTGATTCCTGTCACCCAGGGGACGATAGCCATGTGGTCTACATCTCCCCATACATGTCAAACCAATTAGTCGCAGACTTCATCGAATGGTCCAACTTCTTGGTCTTGCCACCCATATAGTGTTTTCTACTTCAAAAGAGATATCTTCACTACTTAGTAGGAGATCAGAAAAATCTGAGTGTGACATTAGAGAGAAAATGGTGATTACTCGAAGAATCGATTTACTTATGAAGTAGGCTGTTGGCATTTTAAGTTGGAAACCGAATAATAACTAACATGCATATGCGGAAACGAATTAAGGATTTCATACTGAAAAGATATCATGGGGGGGGGAAATTACACTTTTGACTAGACCAGTGAAAAGATCATATGAGAAGATTAGGATAAGTTAAGAGAGTGGTGTCCGCCAAGACTGTTCACTTTCTAAATTCTTCTTTAATTTCTTTGTAGACATCTTTAGAATGGTCTTTTGGTCCTCCTCTGACTTTAGGGGAATTTATCTTGTCATAAGAAATACCTTAGTAGACTTGGAGTACACAAAACAACATGCTCCCGTTTAGTGAATATGTTGATAAGATGCAAAGTTTTCTGGATATACTGATTAGCAATTAGAGAATGTTTGGGAAGCGTTTCTTATCACACAAATTCAAATTATTGCTCCAGAACTGGTATTCAGTAGTGTCTTGTCTAAAAATAGGAAATGAAGTGATTGAACCCATCGACCAGTACACCCACCTGGAAAATTGAATCAGCTCTGTTGGTTCAGTGACTCACGATATCTCTGTGTGGATGCAAAAGTCTCGCTTGACTTTCACCAAATTACCACACTGATATACGATTGTTCTTAAGGGTTGAATAAACTACATTCCAATTCTTTCCGTTCTACTATATGTGAAACTGGTGTGCAACCACCGTCGCCTTCCTAGCGTAGGCTGAATGTCGTGATGTCATTACATTAGTAACTTACAAATCAGGCGTAGAGTCTTGGATAGAGAAAAAAAGTCAGTTGATGAGGTTGTAAGCCATCATAGACTCAGACGGCTCAAGTACATGTTATGCATGAATAGTCACCGTCTTCCTCGTCATAGAGTGTCAGCTGAAGTAGGTTCAGCTTCTCAGTTAGAGTTCACGCGACAACGGAAACCCGTGTTTGAAGACTCTAGGTGATGTGGTTGAGAATGGATTTTAGTGATGAGGATGTACTTACACTTTTTTCTTCTTAATAATCGTCATACTGAATTTCAATATTATTTTAACCCTTGTTGTTGTCTTTCCTTGATTTTCTACCATTTTTACCCGCTTTCTTTTCCACTACTTTATCTTCCGGCTTGATGCGCTGCTGCTTGATATGCAGATAGGTATGACAACTTGGACCCTTGAACACCATTATCAGGTCCCACGTTGATACTATAAATACCTTACCATACAGTTTAATAATTGTAACTTGGCTACAAGATGACAACAGATGAGAAGCCAACAGACCTCCACCATAGAAAATTAACTGAGTTGTATATATTAACAGAAATTTATAAGACAAGGTTAAATGTAAAAGTGTTTTCCTCGTAAACATACCCCAATCTGTAAATAATTGTTTAGCTTTACAGTTCCATTTCTCCAAGAATTCTTCTATAGCATTTGTTGGGACCACATTCTCACTAAAATGAATTTCAGATGCATTTATGTAATAGCAATTCAATGCAATATAGCATAAAACGGTACAGTGAAGTGCTCATTATTGACCATCCCCCTCTAACAAGTCCGTGATAATATACCTAGAGTAAGTATGATGCATGCAGTTAAGTCAAACAGGTAGACTTACACCAACAATATTTGTGACAACTGGACACGCCTAGCTGAAATGGAATACATCATTACATCGTCGATCCTTTAAACTCTATAAAAAACTTCACAACCAATCATTGCATGTTGAACATTTATGAAAAGTTACGTAATCCTATGTGTGAGCTGCAGATTGAGTTACACAACAAAGTCAATGAAAAATGTTTTCCTAGAAAAGTGTAGAAAATACTAAATTGATTGAAAACATACATATACAGTTGCGTTTTGTACACATTTTGACTTGTCAATAAAACGTTTATGGGTTTTCCACTTTTTCCTATTCGTGAGGAATTGAGGAAACTAAAAAAGGAGGTGTGAAGACAACAACCAAAGTATTCTTAAGTATATATCAGACTATATTACTACCCAATAGGTTTGGCCAAGTCACTTCGTCTATAAGGTAAATTCACTCAATATACTCGTGTGCTTAAGTTATAAATTTCCCATTGTTTATCGTTGTTCTATACAGCTATGACTAACATTACAAATCTGTAAGCTATCCCTTTCAATGCTGCCTTGAGATTGCTACTGTAAATACAGGTATTTGTTATCCTATGACTGAAGTTGGCTGAACTGTTTAGTGGGAATGTTTCTGAAAAATGTTTCTTGTAGTTGTTGCTTATACGTTATACGAATCTCTGCTACAGTTATATTGAGTAAACAGTGAAATATTCATATAAGTTCAAGTTGCCGTACATCAAAGCAATACAGTGACTAAAAGCTACCCCCCAATCTAAAAGGATATTAAAATGAGTCAGCGGAATAATAAGCAGAGGCCTAAATCGAAATCAGCATTCTAAGTCATCACCCGCTTAGGTAGAAATTTTTCAATTTCGACCTTTATTTCATGTTGCTGCGTGGGCGGGGAGAACCTTATTGGACAACTTTGTCGTTCAGCTGGCCAATGAAAATAAGCATCCATCTTCTGAATTAGTGGCTTTATTTTCTGAGGAAAACTGTACAGAAATGATGTGTTTTCGTCAAATAAAGTCTTACTTACATGTCATAGGCTGGTCTTTGTCTTCTAATATTCTGTGCTCAGTGAAGTATCAGGTTTAACGGAAAATAGTCGCTATTCGAATTCGGTTCAAGTACCTAACTGCGTTAGTAGCGTTCTCGTATCATGTATTATTCTGTCAGTCATTGCCACTTGGGCACTTCAGTTGGCGACAGCTTTTGGTTTTATTTCGTAATGTCTACTTTACTGGATTACCTTAAATTTATTTTTCAACTTCAACAAACACAAAATGAAGTATCTCAAATCAAGTTAATTGAAGCTCTAACCAAGAAGTGGTTAGTCATCGCCAACATCTTATGCTGATAAATATGGGAGAATTTCTAGTTCTCTCAGACAGTTTCATTATGATCTAATATTTGGTCTCATATATGATTCATTGTTTAATCGGTATGAAGATGTAATTCGTATTGAATGCTCCATATTCAACGATGCAGTCAAAGTTAGATTATCATTACGAAAGTTTGGTATCATCGAAGGTAATAAATATATAAATTTTGTTCTCCTGAAGAATTTTCGTGAACTGTCATTTGATGAAACTATCAACATTCTATCCCCTCTATTTAGTATGCTATTTAGTGCTTTCAATTATCTAAAGTACCTTCTGAAGATTATGTAACTTATTTTGGTAAAGTTAATCGTGAATGCAAACTATTCAAAACGAAACAAATGACATACGACCATCTTAAATGTCTGATTTTCATTAGCTGTCTGAATAACCCTGAAAATGCTTATGTTTGAAATAGGATCTTGTCACACATCGAACACGATCCCAAAATGAATTTACAGATTGTGACAACAGAATGTCAATGCCTACTCATAGTTAAGGTATAGCATAAATCTTAACCTTGTAAATTAGTTACAGTAAAATCTCCTCTGTCTTCAATCAAGTACACACTCATCAGAAAAGTCTCCTTTAGTTGTTGTTGTGGTGGTAGTTTATGACATTTTGTTAACTTTTGTCCATTCAAAAAGGCACAGATGCCGACAGTATCATGATTTGGGGGATAAAGAAGGTTACTGTCTCCCAAAGAAAAATGCTCCCATGAAGAGTAAACGTCCCTTTTTTAAATGCAACTCAACCGGTAAAGTTTAGAGCATTTTCGCGACTTTCAAAGCTGATTTTAGGAACAAAAGAAAATATTTTAATCTGTCAGTTAGTGAAAAACCTATTTGTCTCCAGCTTGATACAACTTCAGTCACTTCACAGAAGGATATAAATCAGTAGCGGAAAGACAAATCGACGAAAGGAAACAATGAAACTATAGTTATCTACTTGAATTCTTGCCACTGTGGTCATACAGTTATTGATTTCTGACATTCAGTTAAATTGACTGTATTGCAGTACACCAGTAAGACTAACAATCAAAGAGCTCATGATTCAGTAAAATTTTGTCTCGAGTTGTGACGCAATAGTTTAGGAGGTTAACTTTCAATCAGTAGGTCATGGGTTTGAGCACTGCTTTACCTAACTAGACTTGGACAGCTAGGTAATCACATTTGCTCTCATATAATACGTGTAGCTCAATACCAACTACATGAAAGTGGAGGGTTGACCGATGAACTTTCTTTACACAGAAAGATGTTGAGAAAGAAGTATCAACTGTAAGTACCATTCTGTAGAGGAGTTTCAGTCGTTCAAGTACTGATAAATCTATGAACATCTAACAGTAGTCGAACATCACGATCCAAATTAATTCATACACTATAATAGTGACACAGAATTTGATCAAATTTATAAGCCAGTGAGTATTAGATTTAAGAGGAATAGAGATTTTTTTTGAAGCAGCAGATATCAAGTGAGACCATAGGAACAGCTTAAGTGGTAGTTTGAATATAGGTGGAACGTTTCAATTCCAGTATATTTCAAGAGACTCAGTGGAAGTGAGAGACTATGGATCTCAGGATTCAAATCAATCAGCAAATCTGAAGCGTTGGGATTAATAAATCTCAAAAAAGATGACATATGATGAATCTTTTATTAACTTATTTAATCTTCGACTACCCTGACAATCATAAGCGTACAACCGATCTAACCGGCCAACAAGATCAGTTGATTACAAGAAGCAGATTGTAACGATTAATTCAAATAAACAAATCAACCACTCACTAAGTAGGTAACCGTTCAATATTCTTAGAACAAACAAGTGGATGGTAAACCACTTGAAACGAAATAAGATTAAACCGACAAGCAAATGGTGTATGATATGGTTAGCATAATCCCCACAACTTCTAAATTACTCTGAATTGGATGACTAAAATGTAGTTGAAGACTATGATAAAAATAAAACACCATTTTGAGGAATCCTTCTAATGGAAAAATTCATTATCTCCGATAAATGGGATAAGATATCATGAATCCTCAACAAAAATATATTTTATGGAATTCTAGTCTTTTATCTAGGTTGAGTAACAAAAATTCATGAATTTACTCCTCTCTCTCTCCATCCTACTTCCTCTTTAACATTCATTCATACTACTTTTAAACATGAACATATACAGCTTTATAAATGCAATGAATGTTATAGCTAGTAGCTGCTTTCATCTTTGATGAATGCGGTTATTATCGGTTATACAAGAAGATTTAGTGAAATGTTTTCTTATCGATGATAGAAGTGATCCATAAGCCTAGGACAAGTTTGCCTAATTGTGTTTATGTTTCTAAGTGAAGAAGAGTTCATTGCTTTCTGAATAATATCCTGTATTATCAACTTTTGAAAAATCATGACTTATAGAATGAAACTCCGGGCATAATTAGACCTCAAAAAATTAAGTAAAATGCATTGCCAGTGTAGGAAAGACTAGATAGCTAAGTAAACAAAGGTTATGAATTAGCATTGTTTATTTCCTATTCATGTTTGATTTTAATTCAGTTAACCAGCCTCTGCTGACATATTTCTATTATTGATTTATCCCTTAGGTTCTTAGTGGAACTCAACCTGGCTCCATCACCGCCAACAACCTCTCATTGCTTCATCACATCACCTCATCCATGTCACCCAAAGACACACAACTCGTTGTTTCCCCTCTGCATTCCACTCAAAGGCCTCACCTGATGCACCATGTCCACAATCAGTCTTCTCACTGTATACCCAATCCAATCAATCTCCACATTCTTCCACTGCATATTTGTTCGACGATGGGCTGTTGCTTAATTGGTTGGTTGCCAGGTCAGACAGAGTTCCTCCTTGATTATTCTTATTATTCTGACACTCTGACCTCATCTTCAGTATCGAGTGAGCATAGGCGGCAACTGTTGATGAATGTCTGTGGTTTGTTGGAAATGCTTTTCATAACCCGCCAACTCTCTCAACCATCACATAGAAGCACTAACTTACTTCACTGATATTAATGTTGAAAATCCGTATCTTGTTCATGCTTTATACTCAGTGTAGTAGATTGCAGTGAAGTAGATCTCCACACTGATTTCAGATTAATACAGGAAGGCCTGTCTTATTGTCTTCCCAATCCTGCATGGCTTTGACATCCTCATCTGTGCCTATGCCCTCTGTAGTTGAGACGATGCTGCCTAGCTAGGTGGGGGGTAGGTGAAAGAGACAACTTCCTTTAGGTTTCTCATATTCATGGTGATTGGTGCTTGTTGTTGTTGTTGCCATTGTTTGTTGGGTATCTTCACCACCTCTGTCCTATCTATGTTCACCTGAAGGAAGTCCAGTATTCGCTGCCTCGTCTCTTCTGTCAACTTGTTAGTTTTTGCCTGCTGACATATAGGCTCCTCTATAAAGCCTGTTATTTTTCACACAGTAGCTCATAGGACCGAAAATGTAGGTCAGTTCTCTCCAAACCAATAGACAAGGAGAAATAAAAGATTCGCGTATGTCAAGGTATACCCGTTACACAAGGAGTTAGTATAGTAGACCCGTTGTTTACTGGATAATACTTTGGTGTATGAAGTTATGGATGTTGATTCCATTAAATGCTTCCAGCTAACATGTCCTAAATTGGACGAAACATCAGTCCTTTATTCTATTACTAACCACTTTTCATGTTTAAAATATGCATTAAAAAAATATTTTTTTTCATTATATTTCTGATATGAGTCATTCTAAAGTTAACATGACTTTTCATAAATTCATCTTCTGAAATTTAGACAAGTTTGGAAACCATGTATAAGCAAGCTGTGACAAAAGCTATTTTGTCTTTACAGAAAAAGCAAAATTTTTCGCTAAAGACCTGACTTACTCTTTCCAAATCTGCCTTAATTGTATATCTTAAAGGTGGTTGTGAATTCATAATGAAACAAACCGAAATGTTCCTTGTAGTAGGCTGACACCCAAAAGTTTCAACTATAAATCACCAAAAGAGATGATATATCAAACTATTTTGTTCATCTTATTAACTGTCTGTCTTGTTATGGTGTAATAGTGTCTATTTTCCGTGATAAACTCGTTTTACAGGAGACTTTGAAGGTGGATAGATCACTCTCATAATTATATTTAGCATCGTGATATAGTGTTAGTACATTTCTCAGGAAACACTATAGTGGCTAACTTAAACCTTGGGCTATCAAACCTTTCCTATTGAATCAAATCTCTCCATTAAACTTGTTTTCAGTCTATCTACTTGGAAACACAAAGTAAATTTTATCAGACAGTATCATGATACAGAGCATTGGGCTCCTCAGACCACAACAATATTTGAAATCACTATTCTTGAGATAGTTACTTTAGACTGTAGATTTCCATGCAAGATGAATGACGTGTTACCATCGAAACTATATACCCTTTTGAGTACGTCAACTCCTCCTTTCTTCAATCTAGACAACCGTCTAACAACAATTAGTAGTTACATTATTCAGATGTTATAAATATTTAGATAGAAAATATTATACAAGGGGTAAATTTGTTGAAAATATCGTACTCTGAGAATTCCATACTGTATCAAACATTTTGTTTGGAGTAAAGTGTTTATAATCATAGTTATATAGTACAAGTTATATACACAGTGGTCTGTTAAACAAGTTTATAAGATTCGCCTGTCTCAAAGTAGTATTCATGATAAATACCAACTTTATATCAACTCTTCTCCTCATATTACGAGACTGAATCCAATCATGTGTTGATACATAAATCCTGATACTGATTCATCACTGAAAACTGATCAAGTTCCATCTAGCAAGTTGTTAGTAATATTTCTGTGCTGAAACTGTTGAAAATGTCAATATCTTTTACATTTCTTTATTACTTATGATAATTCCTGAATTCTTTTCGTCTTCATCTTTTTCCCACAGGTGGAGTAATCTTCATATAACCCACCAGTGTGCTGATTGCCTCTTACTTGTTTTAATGTACTTAGTATTTTTGGTTTTTGAAGGTCACTGTAACTCTCAAATATAAAGTGTCCATTTTTACTAATGCATATCTTCATTTTTAGATACTTTAAACACAGTTGAACACGAATCTTCTAATTTCACTTCGCTAATTAACTTGGGGTGAATGGCATCAAACCTCGGACATTTAATCATTACTTATTCTTGTTCCTTTCCGCAAGTCTATCACAAAAAATAAGGTTCAATGTCTCGGTTTTTCCTACATTTGATACTGTTTGTTTGGAAATTGACGATGAAATCAGTTGCATCACAAAGCTTAAAATTCCCCGGAAATTTTGAAACAAGATTCTAAATTCACTCAGCAACCATAGACATTTTTGTGGAGACAGTGAGCCCAATCTATCGTGTAAGGACTGACAACATCTTAGTAAGTGGAGTGGGTTTCGAACCCCTGATCCATTTTTGCAGTCAACTGACAAAACAAATGAGCCACAACTACAAACTTAGCTATTATTACTATTATTATTTGTCCCTTGGGTTCCTAGTGGAAAATAGGGCTTCACTAGCATGTCGCCATTTCGCTCTCTTCTCTCCAGTCTTTTCAACCTAACTTCACCTCTGCCCAGAAGTATTCATTGCTTCCTCATACCATCGCCATGTCACCAATGGACACCCAACTCGTCGTTTCCCATGCTGGTTCCACTCGAATTTCTCATGCGTGATGTCCTCGAATGGTCTTCTAACTGAATGTCCAATCCATTTCCACTTTCTTCTTCTGCATACGTTGTTGGTTCCTTGGTTCGTTGCTAGGCTAGAGTTCCTCCTTCCTTATTATCTCCCGCCTTCTCATCTGATCATCATTATCGAGTAAGTATAGGCGGGAGCTGTTCATGTATGTCTGTAGTTTGTTGGAAATGTATTTCATAACGTGCCGACTCTCTCAACCATCACATAGAAACACTCATTTAACTCACTTAATGTTGAAAATCCGCATCTTGTTCATGCTTTATACTGAGTGCAGTGGATTGCAGTGCAGTAGATCTCCACACTGATTTCAGATTAATACAGGAAGGCCTGTCTTGCTGTCTTTCCGATCCTGGCTGGCTTTGACACTCTCATATGTGCCTATGCCGCCTGTAGTTGAAACGATGCTGCCTTAGGTGGTGGGGTGAGTGAAAGAGATAACTTCCTTCACATTTCTTATGTTGATGGTGAATGGTGCTTGTTGTTGTTGTTGCTATTATTTGTTGGGTATCTTCACCACCTCTGTCCTATGTTCACCTGAAGAAAGTCCCGTATTCACTGCCTCGTCTCTTCTGTCAACTTGTTAGTTTTCGTCTGTACATCTTCGAGTTTGTGCGACACCAGACGTAAATCGTCATCGGTCAAATGCAAATATTCTTCTGTGGTCTTCCTATCGGTCAAACAGCGTATACCCATCTTCTCGCTCCTCACAGTCGTTTCTTGCAGGGTCCACTTCAGTTGACCACAATCAGGAAGATCGTAGGTAATTGTAGGCAACTTTGTCTTACCTGTCAACCTGTCTTCACTTCAAAGGCATTACTGACCTCTTCATTGTGAATCCCTTGGCATGCATCATCACATAGCATATAGCTGCTATTGAAGGAAGTTGATAAAGGTTTGTGGCACTAAAACCGTAGTGTTGAAGCAGTTGCCAAATTACTTGTCGGTCGATGCTGTCGAAGACGTTTTCAAAACGGATGAAGTTGAGGTACAGGTACAGTGGACTGCCATTTTATGCACTGTTCTATGATGATGCGTAGCTTTGTAATTCAGTTCAGTGATGATTTGCTTATTCGTAGAAAACAAAGGTTGACAGACTTCCGGAGTCTACTTTTAACTATCTAATAAACACCGATATAAGTCAACATCAAGCGGTTGCCCTAGCTCATAACTTTATCCATTACTTATTTAATCTTGTGAACAGCTTACCAGAATTCATTTATTAGATGTTCCTTGTCATTTTCGTATTCTGTGTATTTCTTCGACAAGTTGTCTATTTCTGTTTTCACTTCTGTTGGATGACGAAATGTTACATCATTGATGCAAACCCTATAAAAAAAATTAAATATAGGTTGTAAAATAAATCGTGATACTTTCTGGCACTTATTCACAGTATTACTGTAATAATAAGAGTAGTAACGAAGCAAAATAGATACTATCCATTCCCACTGAAGAGCTGCAAACCTTGTATAAAGTTTGTAAGTTGGTCTGTTTGTAAAAATACAAGTTTATAAAACGTAAACGACATGCTTTTTCTCCCTTGCTACATAAATAAGATACAGGATCTTCTGAAGGTCTTGAGTTACGAAAGGAAAGCATTTAGTATGTGTGGATTATAGTCGCGCCATATCATTAATTGATAGAAGTTGGGATCTGTAAACCATTAAACTCCGATCCAATGGCTGAATGGTTAACGCATTCGTTATAAAACCTAAAGGTCCTCAGTTCGATCCCTAGCCGGATCATGAGTGAGTACTGCTGAGAAGTCCCCTACTGGGACAAAACAGCTGTCCAATGCTCTCAAATTTCCAGTGGTTCCCCAACTAATGTCAGTCCGTGATGAAAACTTCCTTAATAATCCCTGATAATCAGCTATAATAAACTTATTACTAGTGAACTTTCCGTATGAATAACAAACACATATCGCAAAAGGCCTAAAAATGGAATTATACTCTACCACATTACTTAAATCCTATTCCGTCTGAATCTACAGCTTAGAAACAGTCACCAAAGTTATCTGACATAGACAGATAGATAGATCAAGCTAAAAGTGGACGTAAAGGTACATCAGTTCAAGTTGTAAAGAAAAGTTGGCTTGATATTTAAGTAAACAAAAGTACATAGGAATGGAGATCATGAATAGATGAAGGTTTTAATGGAAATAGTCAGTATTTTAAAGATAAAAAACAGCGTATAAATCACTGACACTGTGAAAGGTATTACCATATCACCGAAGATCTCTAAAGGTTGATTCTTTGTATAACGATAATCTTAGCCTTGTAGTTAAAATCAACCTCCATACCTTGAACCAGTAGCCAGAGATCTAGTGAACTGGTGCCAAGCCTTTACCTAGTCCCCCATAACCATTTTACAAAGCTAACCTACTTTGGATAGTATCACACAACAAGATGAGCGTAGCTCAGTAAGTACAACGTGACAGGAAGGATTTAAAAGGTCAGAGGTGGTTTAACTGAGGAGTTCCTTCTATCCATAAAGGTAGTGATTATTACTGGCCTTAGTCACATTCGGCATTAATTAAAGTGACCTATGATGTTAGTCAGAATCCAATCTTAAATTCTTTTACATTTTTATTTATTTACTCTACTAATGTCGTCATTTGCTAATGACATAAACTATGAGAAATTCAAATTGTCGCATTATTGTTCTAAGTTCAACGCTGTCTTGCGCATCTGTTTGTGCACCTTGTTTATTTACTTACTTATTTTTTCTTTGAGTTCCCTAGCGGAACATACGGCTTCACTAGCACGCACCCATTCCACTCTCTTCTCTACACTACACTCAAACTGACTCCAACACCGCCAACAACCTCTCATTACTTCATCATATCACCTCATCCATGTCAACCAAGGACACACAACTCATCCTTTCTCCCTCGGCATTCAACTCGACGGCCTCACCTGATGCACCATCTCCACAATCAGTCTTCTCACTGTATACCCAATCCAATCAATCTCCACATTCTTCCACTGCATATTTCTTGGATGATGGGCTCTTGGTTGGTTGGTTCGTTGCCAGGTCAGGCAGAGTTCCACTTTGACTGTTCTTATTATTCTGACACTCTGATCTCATCTTCAGTATCGAGTGAGCATAGGCAACAGCTGTTGATGAATGTCTGTAGTTTGTTGGAAATGCTTTTCGTGATGCGCCAAGTTTCTAAACCATATAACAGCACTGACTTGACATTGGTGTTGAAAATCAGGATCTTGTTCTTTGTGCTGAGTGCAGTAGATCTCCACATTGATTTGTTCACCTATCTTACCAAAATTCTCTGTTGAGAAAATCGTCTTTCCTATAGCTTCAGCTTCCATTGTATTTTATTCAAAAGAATCTAATTTGAAGTACTCTCTGAGACAACAACAAAATAACAGTTTGCCGACTAACATAAAGCAACTGCCATTTTCGTATATGGTATAGTCGTAAACACCATTACATTTCTGAAGAGTATCATGACATGCAAAAACGAGGTTATATATACCATGGAAGATAGTACCATGCCATAGATCATTCAGGAAGACCCGAAATCTCTGAAAGCATTCAGAACCAGTCACATTTACATGAAAATTCTTTACAAAGGGTAATAGTCACCACACATATGATTATCTGATTGGATGAGTTCATAAATAAACAATGACAATACTGTCTACTAAAATAGTTTCTAAACAGAATGATTATTATTATTATTTGTCCCTTGGGTTCCTAGTGGAACATGGGGCTTCACTAGCACGTCGCCATTACACTCTCTTCTCTGCAATCTTTTTAATCTTGCTTCACGACTGCCCATAAGCTCTCATTTATTCCTCATACACCATCTCCTCCATGTTACCCTAACCTCGGACGCCCAACTCGTCTTTTCCCATCTGGGTTCCACTTGAGTGCTTGGCCTGGCGCGTGATGTCCCCGAATGATTTTCTCACTGCATGTCCAATCCATCTCTACTTTCTTTCAATGCATATTTATTGGTTGATAGGTTGTTGGTTGGTTTCTTACCCGGCCAGAGTTCCTTGTTGCTTATTCTTTCTGGCCATCTGATCTTCAGTATCGAGCGTAGGCAGTTGTTGATGAATATCTACAGTTTGTTGGAAATGCTTTATGTAACGCACCAGGTCCCAACCATCAAATAGAAGCACTGACTTGACTGAATTAGTGTTGAAAATCAGCATCTTGTTCACGCTTTATGCTGAGCACAATAGATCTCCACACTGATTTCAGATTAATGAACGCCTGTCTTGCTGTCTCTCTGATCCTGGCTGGCTTTTATATCCTCATCTCTGCCACCGCCTATAGTTGGAACGATGTTGCCCAGGTAGGTGGATAGGTGAAAGAGGCTACTTCGTCTTCGTTTCTCCCGTTGGTGGTGGTGGCGTTGGTTGGGTATCTTCATCATCTCTGTCTTCTCTACGTTCACCTGAAGTCCCGTCTTCACTGCCATGCCTCTTCTGTCAACTTGTTAGTTTCTGGTTGTAGATCTTCCAAAGCAGCATAACCTTGAACATAATTAGGCTGACAATGAACCTCTTATGATTGTACTGAAATTTCATTTGCGAAGATTCAAGTGAACACTTGGGCTGAAATCTTGAGGATACAATTTACGAGTCCATGCATATGTAGTTGCAAACTGCGTTATATAAATTTGACTACAAACCTGTTCTTTATTGACAATAACAATAATTGAATGTAATAAAACATTTGTCATCAATCACTTCATTATAACAGTTAAGCGTAGAACTTAACTTTAGTTACAGCCAATCACGTTCAAATATGCACTGACCAATCAGGATCGAGTATATGAGGGAAAGTGATACTTCATTTAAATGTGAAATAAAGATATTTAGATTCCCAAGAGATTTATCATCTCTGAAGTCATACCATTTCGTGTATTGCTACTCATCCATAAGAGACTATATCGTATCCCCTAGAGGATCAGGAGGCCTTACGATCCTACTGAAATTTCCAAAACTTTTCAGAGATGACTCCACATATTTTCAACGTTATTTGTGTGCGATGTAGTTGTCGGGTCAACAAAGTGCTTTTTTGAAAAATAACGTCATGGAGATAACCCATTTCAGATGATGAAGCAAACTACTTTCAAGCATCTGTTTATGTTATAGTACCCGATCCTACTCATTTTTTCTATAATTGGTAGGATGGGTTCTTGTTATCTATCCTTCAAAAAAAAGACCCCGTCGTCGTATTTCGATTGTATACACCAAGAATCTCCGATTCTTTAAAACATATTTATGTAACTTACTCAGTCCTGTTTAAGTCATCTTTCTCGGTTATACTTACGTTTGGTACGTTAGTTACACAGCCCATTACATGATCACATTCACGAATCAACTATCTGTAAATAGCTTACAACTTAATCTTCATCGTCGTTTATAAACAGCCTATTCAGCGTCAGCAACATGGTAAATGGACGTAAGGGAGTCATACGCATCACCTGCAACCTGATTGGTCGTCCTTAAGGTTTCCTGTCACTAAAATTTAGTTCTATCCGGTTAAATTTAAGACCTTAGATGTAGTTTGTTTGCTGTCAAATAAATAACAATTTGAAGCAGAATATGAGAAGAGTGAATTCTTACAGGTTGAACTTCAACGAGCTAAATATTTCTTATATTCATAAGGAAGTAAACACGGTTTAAGACGCAAACAGTCGATTGAATTCGTAAAATTTCAAACTGTAATGGTGAATGTCACCATTTCTCAGAAGCTATGAAAACCCAACTGCAAGATAATTCTGTATGGCATCAGGCTTAAGGCTTCGAATGAGGTTTATCTATGATGCTGAATAGTTACATATTAAGACCCTGTAAAATGCAGGAAACTTTTGGTTGCATTGTTCTCTGAGCTGTGTTGCTCAATCGTGGAGCTTGCATCATCTTTCTAGACGACGTCATCACTACTAACTTGAGTATGAGGTGAGCTGTCAATTTCTCTCCGTGAGTGATTCAGTAGTTTGCCCTGACAAACTGGTTTTTGGTTGGTTGTTCCCTTTGATTGTGGTGTCATCAACTGACTGTATAGATTTTCTTGTTGTCTGTCCCCCTGCTTGACCTCTCACCTTTCTGTCGTTTATCAATTTTCTCATTGGTTGATAGATTGGGTCTGTGTCTATACATCTATTGATTGTTGACGGACTGACGAGAACTCCAAGCTTCTAGGAATTCCCTGACATTCTTTGTCTTTCCTCTCTCCATCCAACATTTCTACATTGTCTAAATTGAATTCATGTCCATCTTTGTTATACACGTGCATTGAAATGAGAGATGAAATGTCATGACGTTTAATAGCCAATTGGTGTTTATGTAGACGAAGGCGAATGTGGGGCGACCACTTTGTCCAATGTGGTGTGTTGACTACAGTTACTGTAGTTGATTTTGTAAATGATCTTCTGTCTATCTTCTTTGGTTGTCGCATCCACTGGTCTGCATCAATGTGATTGGAGGGAATTTCTGTGAGAATTCTTGGAAGCTTCAAATTCACGTCAGTCCATCAACAATCAATAGATGTATAGACACAGACCCAATCTATCAACCAATATAAAAAGTGATAAACGACAGAAAGGTGAGAGATCAAAGAGAGGAGCAGCCAACAGGAAAATCTATACAGTCAGTTGATGACACAACAATCAAAGGAAACAAACAGTAACAAACCAGTTGGTCAGGGCAAGGTACTAAATCACTCCCGGAGAGATACTGACAACTCACTTCATACTAAACTTGCGGTGATGATGTCATCTAGAAAGACGATGAAAGCTCGACGATTAAACAACCCACTTCAGAAAAGACAATACCAACAAGACCGTCCACCTGAGCTACGAGTATTCTTCACCGTAGCAAATTTGTATTGAAGATATTGGGTGAAATGATTCAAAGTCAGTTGCATTGCAGTAGAAACATATACTGCAAACAAGCATGAAACCTAGGTAAAGTACGGCTGCATTCCACCGATTGCTTCCATCCAGTCAACATGCATTACAGTGTACCATGATGCTTATTCCCATGGCTTGTTGTCTATATTAGGGAGTGATCAATGGAATTCGGTCAGCACTTAGAACAAGAAAACATGAAATCAGTGGTTACTATCCAGTGACCAATTAATGTATCTAGTTCAGTCATAAACGAGGTTAATTGCAACATGAATAGCTCAGTGACAACATTTCAGACTGCTACCCTGGGTGACGCGGATTCGAATCTCTCAGGAAGTCATCAATCCCCTTGAGATTACAGATTCATATTTCTGGTGAGTACCAAAAAACTGGAAACATAATTTGAGCTGAGTTCCCCACTGTTTTCTATTTCATTATGTATTCGATTTTCATTATCTCAGCCAGCGCCTAGATATTGCCTCAAAAGTGAATGTTTTTTTTATTTCTGATTTGATTTTGCCTGGTAGTGGAATGCATGATGCACGTTTCGTCCTAGTTGAGACTCGTCAGCCAAATATATCTGCATTCTGGTGAACGATATTGTTTCCACTATAACTCGAACCCAACACTTCTTTTCAAACGCCAAAACATCATTCACTAGGCTTCAATGAAGCATATCAATCATAGATTATACTTCTATTTACTTTTCTTAACTTTTTGTTTAGTTGAATTGTCTAAATGTAACAGATTGGATGATACACTTCTGTATTAACTCATAGGTTACCGGTATCGATACTGCAGATACACCGGGAATAACTCCTACTACGTTATATCCAGCTAACCTACTTTAATTAAGCGATACACTTAAAATATGAAATATATCTTTTCCCATAGATATAATTACATTCTTTGAATCTTTCAGTCTTATAGTTGGGAAAAAATTAAACAAAACAATATCAATGTAAACTGACAAGAAGATGATATTAATGCAAGAGTAGAGTTTAGACATCATGATAGCGTATAATTTTATACATTATTTGATATAACATAGTATTATTTACTAGATTATATTAGTTTATCAGAAAACTTCGCTTTGTATGGTCATACATACTTGAGAAGGCCTTATTGATCAATAAAAAGAAATAAGCACCATAGAACACATTCCTAAATGGCTTTAGAAACAAATGAAGTCACCCTACCAGATAAATGCTGTGACCTAACCATTTGAGTTTTTCAGCCGCTAAATACACTACTGAAAGTGGATAAGAAACGGATGTATAGACATCATTTAAGTGTATCTGTATAACATGTTAAAGACAATCAGTATGCCGTACAAGCCTGCCAATCCATAACTATCTTAGATAGTCTCATTGATAATCCATATAATGGTCCCCACCCTCTTTAAATCAACTTGATTTGCGTAGGGATACGAACGCTCATACCAAGCCCTATTGAATTAGATAAACAGACAATTATGTATCACAGATTTATGTAGCAGCAGGGCATAACTCTTGGCGACTAAAGTGACATTAGGACATGGTCAGTAACTGGGTTCCGTAACTCAGTTGGTGGAGCATCAGAACATCATCCTGTACTACATATGTTAAAGTTTATCGAAGTATTAGCCAATTTGAAATATTCAAAAGCAATTTTTCATCAGCTGAAACCTTACCTGATCAAAGATTCGATTTTCAACGCAAGATCAGGGTACTAATACTATTTGCTGTGTTGATCGTTGGTATTGTTTTGGGACTAATGATGAATAATTAAAGTTTTCGGGAGACTTAGTGAACTTTAATCATACCAGTTAAAGACTATACACTGATTCGTCTCTGGAGAATAACCAGTTTCATATTGCCAAATCTTGAACACTGGTAGGATATTATCGATCATTTTGAAACGTGACCATTAAGGTAGTAAATTATGTATCAGTGTTCCCTTTAATCAATGTCAGTTGGATGAAGGCAACGGTAGAAAATCCTGCTTGAATCACGTTTTACATCTGTTGGGAATCATCAGTAAGCGATATCTGTAAACTCTAAAGAAGTAAGGTCTCCTAGGTTATCCTAAAATAAGTCATTTATTGCCGCAATCAATGGTATTACTAATGAACTACCTATCGACTACCCCCAACGAACTAACACTTGTTGATCAAAACACAGAACTAACTATCGAAAATAAACTTTAATATCGAACATTCTGTTTCTCATGCCTTACTGTTCATTGTGGAAGCCGTTGTAACATTGACTAGCTAAGAGAAATAATAGAATTTACACAAATTACAAAATAATTAATTATTTCTTATACAAAACAGGGAAACACTATCGATTAGAAAAGCAATAGTCAATAATAAATGGTCAACTTACTTAAAACTGCGCACAGCCTCGTCAATATTTATTTTCTGCCAGTGATTTCGGTAATTAGACCAGGCAAGATTAGTGAAACGATGATTGATAAGTTCAGCAAGATGAAGATTTCTAGTTAAATTTGCTAATTCACGACGATTTTCTAATAGATCTATATCTATGCACTAATGAAAAAGTTTAGTTAAATATAAAGATGAATGTTAAATGTTTCGATAGAAATAGATGATAGCATTGAATATTGCAAACAAGATATTCAGCATAAGAAGACAATTTTCGAAAAAATTCATTCACATGCTGAGCATACATATATAAATTACATTAAATGAGCGAAATTTAACTTCTATTATGGGAGATATAAACATTCAGCTGATGAGTCACAAATAGGACGAAATGCAAGTCATGCATTCAACTGCTAGACATATCACGTTATTAACTTAAATAACGGGAGGTTGGGATAACAATACGTTTTTACTACATCTCTCCTGGTTTCCTAGTGGGACATACGGCTTCACTAGCACGCATCCATTCCACTCTCTTCTCTACACTACACTCAAACTGACTCCACCACAGCCAACAACCTCTCATTACTTCATCACATCACCTCATCCATGTCACCCAAAGACACACAACTCGTCCTTTCTCCCTCGGCATTCAACTCGACGGCCTCACCTGATGCACCATCTCCACAATCAGTCTTCTCACTGTATACCCAACCCAATCAATCTCCACATTCTACCACCGCATATTTGTTGGGTGATAGGTTCCTGCTTGGTTGGTTGGTTGCCAGGTCAGACAGAGTTCCTCCTTGATTATTCTTATTATTCTGACACTCTGATCTCATCTTCAGTATCCAGTGAGCATAGGCGGCAACTGTTGAAACATATCTGCAGTTTGTTGGAAATGCTTTTCGTGATGCGCCAACTCTCTCAACCATCACATAGAAGCACTGACTTACTTGATTGAATTAGTGTTGAAAATCTGCATCTTCTTCACGCTTTATGTTGAGTATAGTGTAGTGTAGTGTAGTGTAGTGTAGTGTAGTGTAGTGTAATGCAGTGCAGTGCAGTGGATCTCCACACAAGTCTCAGACCAATGCAGGAAGGCATGTCTTACTGTCTTTCCCATCCTGACATTCACATCCTCATCTGTGCCTGCGCCACCTGTAGTTGAGACGATGCTGCCGACGTAGGTGGGTAGGTGAAAGAGACAACTTCCTTCACATGTCTCCCGTTCATGGTGATTGGAGCTTGTTGTTGTTGTTGTTGATGCTGTTGTTTACGGTTGGGTGTCTTCATCATCTCTGTCTTCTCTACAATCACTTGAAGTCGCGTTTTCGCTGCCCTGCCTCTTCTGTCAACTTGTTGGTTTTTGACTGTAGATTTTCGAGTTTGTGCGACATTGGACACCAGATATAAGTGATCATGGGCGAAATGCAAATCTTCTTCTGTGGTCTTTTCATCGGTTCCGCCAGTGAATGCCCACATTCTCGCTCCTCACAGTTGTTTCTTGCATGATCCAGTTCAGTCCAGTCGACCACAATTAGGAAGATGATCGATGGTAGTAGGCAGCCTGGTCTTACTCCTGTTTTCACTTCACTTCAAAGGCGTCATTGAGCTTCCCATTGTGAATTACTTTGCATGTGGCGTCTTCATACAGCTGTTGAATGAGATTGATAAAGGTTTGTGGCACTCCATAGTGTTGAAGCAGCTGTCAAATTACTTCTCGGTCGACGCTGTCGAATGCCTTTTCAAAGTGGATGATGCTGAGGTACAGGTACAGTGGACTGCCGTTCTATGTTTTGTTCTATGATGATGCGCAGCGTGGCGTTGCAATTAGGTCCACACATGATTTGTTCTTCCTGAATCCAGCCAGCCTTTTCCGGTCATAATTTTGAATCCAGCACATCCTGTAGTCTCTCCAGGATGATGTAGCTTATCATTTTGGTTGTGGTGGACAGCAGCACGGTTCCGCGCCAGTTCTTGCAAATACTTAGGTTTCCCTTCTCTGAAAGTTTGACAAGATAGTCCTTCTTCCACTCGGCAGGTACGTTTCCTTCCTTGCTTGCAAACCTTCTGCATTAGTAGTGTGAGGATGTCCGCTACTGTTGTCTCTGAGTCTGTTTTCAGTGCTTCTGACGGAATTCCATCTGGTCCTACTGCTTTCGGGGATTTCAACAACTTTATTGCATTTAGAACTTCACTTCTGCTTTTGTCAGAGTGCTTGTGTTCGCTAGTATGTCTTTAGCTTGGCTGCTAGTGGTATTTTGGGACGAGTTGCAGGTAGTGTTGGCGGTCGATTCAAGAGTTTTTTAAAGTGGTCATCCTATCATTTCTTTTGTTTCTCCGCCTTGGTAACTAGGTTTCCTTAACTATCTTTCATTGGTTTCATCTGTGTTGATCTCTTCCCAGATAGTGGAATAACAGTAATGGTGGTTATAATAATAATGTTGCCAGTTGATGACGTTAAGTCTGAGTGAGAACACAGAGTGTTACATAAGATTTTTTTAAATCATTTATACGGTGCATATACATTTCAGAGGGATAAAAACATGGTAGAGTTGATAAACTATCAAAGGATCAGGTAATATGAGTGAGACAAGTTACTTGGAACAAATTGAAAATGTTTTTCATTTCACTATCTGAGATAGCCATAGTTTGACAGACTAGTAATTACACTGGGTTATGATTGAAGGTGAGATGAAAATTTCAACCGCTGCCAGATTCGAACAAGCGACCACCGAGTTTCCAGCCTGATGCTTCACCAACTGAGCTATGAAGACCCTGTGTATCATATCATTATTATATTATATTCTTTATCGCTTGGGTCCCTAGTGCAACATCGGGCTTCAGCAGCACGTCTCCATTCCACTCTCTAATCTGCAGTCTTTTCAACCTGGCGCCACCACTGCCCACAAGCTCTCATTTCCGCCTCACACCATCTCCTCCATGTCACCCTCACCTCGAAGGTCCAACTCGCCGTTTCCCATCTGGGTTCCATTAGAGTGCCTGGCACGTGATGCCCTCAAATGGTCTTCCCAGTGCATGCCCAATCCATCTCCACTTTCTTCCACTGCATATTTGTTGGGCGATAGGTTCTTGCTTCGTTGGTTCATTGCCAGGTCAGCCAGAGTTCCTCCTTGCTTATTCTTTTTGGTTATCTAAGCTTCAGTAACGAGCGTAGGCATTTGTTGATGAATGTCTGTAGTTTGTTGGAAATGCCTTTCGTAACGCGCCAAGTTGCTCAACCATATAAAAGAAGTGACTTAGTTAACGTTAGTGTTGAAAATCTGGATCTCGTTCACGCTTTATGCTGAATGCAGTAGATCTCCACACTCGTTTCAGGTTGATGAACACCTCATATCATATCATATCATATCATCATATATATATATATATATATGCGCAGAAAAAACTGGTCGAAAAGGGTGCTTTTGGCTGAATATCTTATTTTCGATGTCATAATGTGAATTATGAATATTTAAAAAATCAAATTGACACCCACTTCTTACGAAACATTAAATACCGCTAGGTTATATATTCAGGTGTACACTTAGGTGGAAAGACATTTCCGGATGTATACCCTAAGACATGTGATTTGATTTCAGTTAAGTAGCCGATTGCGGTTTTTCTTGAAGTGTGAAATTATGTATTTCATTCCCCCTTCGTTTGTAATGATGAAGGTATTATCTAATTAATTTATGTGATGATTATTACTTATCCTCATCTTTTCTCGTTACCAATTTGCGACTAGTTGGGTGTCCGAGGGTGACATGGAGGAGATCATGAGAGCTTCTGGGCTGTCATGGAGTCACGTTCAAAAGATTTCAGGGGACAGAGAGCATTGGAGACGTGCTACTGAAGCCCTATGTTCCATTAGGAACCCAAGGGACAAATAATAATAACAATAATTTGCTTTCATCAGCTTGTCGAAGTTCTCGACAAAAAAAGAAGGCAGAACAATCTGCCATACATGGATGACAATAAGTAAAATGGACAATTTTATAATGACATCACGTTCAATTTACTTAAGAGTGATGGTGATCAATGTAGTTATATGAGAATCTTTTTTGGAGGGGTAACCGTAAACTTACTTCATTGAAATATTCTTAAGCAAGCTTATTAGTTTATTTCATTTTTTATTCTAACTTGTCTGAATCTTTCTTACAGAATATTTTGTATTAGTAAACTTGGTTATTGAAGTTGAGTACTCTGTGAACATTAAGAAGAAAATAAACACAACCTCATCCAATAATGCACAACCAATTTACAAGTTTTGTATGCGAATTCACGAATAAGTACTAATGTCGTAAATTTCATTGCTGGGATGTAGTTCATTGGACTTAATACTTGATTTTCAACCACTGGGTCATAGATCCAAACCCCATTCCACCTACTAAGGTGTCAGCAATCGAGAAGTATAATATACCTTTACACACTACTGCATAAACCTACATATAGTTGTTGAGTAGCTTGCTTAGCAGCAGTTTCAGTCACTTATGATTGATACCCATGTATTGTGTCAGTCTGGTAAGTTGGAAAACAATAGTTTTCTTGAACAGAATTTAAGTTGGACATTATCAGTGAAAATATACTTCAGTTGATCGCAACGATGATCATCACAAGCTTATGGTTAATTCATGGGTTAATTTCATTCAGCTATCAGACACACAGATGAATTTAATTACGTATAATGAAATCTGTTTAACTTAATTTTTGCTTAACGTGTTTAGGAGGGACTATTAAACAACTTCATCGACTTTGAAAAGTCCTTCGACAGCATAGACCAACAAGCAATTTGCAAACTGCTTCAACACTAAGGTTTTAGTGCCACAAAGCTTTATCAACCTCATTCAACAACTATATGAAGACACCATATGCCAAGTAATTCACAATGGGAAGGTCAGTGATGCTTTTGAAGTGAAGACAGGAGTAAAACAAGGCTGTCTACTATCACCCATGATATTCCTGATTGTGGTCGATTGGACCGTGCAACAAACAGTGAGGAGCTAGAAGACGGGGACACGCTAGACAGGAGAAAAGATCCTAAAAGATTTGGATTTCGCTGAAGACTTGTGTTTAATGTCACACAAACTTGCAGATCTGCAGGCAAAAACTAACAAGTTGACAGAAGAGGCAGGGTAGCGAATATGGGACTCCCTTCAAGTGAATGTAGAGAAGACGGAGGTGATGAAGATACACAACCAACGCCATCACCAACAACAACAAGCTCCAATCACCATCAATGGGAGAAATCTAATGCAAGTAGCCTCTTTCACCTACCTAGGCAGCACCGTTTCAACTACAGGCAGCGCCACAGACGAGGACGTCAAAACCAGGATCACAAAGACAGCAAGACAGGCATTCATTAATCTGAAACCAGTGTGGAGATCTTCTGCACTCCACTCAGCATAAAGCGTGAACAAGATCCAGATTTTCAACATTAATTCAGTCAAGTCATTGCTTCCATGTGATGGTTGAACAAATTGGCCTTTTTTAGAAAGGGATTTCCAACAAACTATAGATGTTCATCAACAACTGCCTACGCTCGTTACTGATGGGGAACGGCGAGTTGGGTGTCGAAGGGTGACATAGAGGAGATGGTGTGAGGAAGAAATGAAAGCTTGTGGGCAGTCGTTGAGCCAGGTCCAAAAGATTGCAGATTAGAGAGTGGAATGGAGACGTGCTAGTGAAGCCCTATGTTCCACTAGGAACCTAAGGGATAAATAATAAAATAATGATGATAATAATAATGATTAAACAAAGTTGCCTACATGCAGTAATGCAGAGTAACAACCAACAAATAATTGAATCTGTCCATAACTTTGATATTATATCTTTTAGACTGGATTAACCAATATGATCTTGAAAAGATTAGAAACAGTCAAAAGCCAACAATTTCAAATGACAGTATGAAACAGATTTTTAATTCTTTTTTTAACCATTCCTTCTTATGAAAAAGAAGGATTCTAGAGTGAAGTAATACGGTTTCGGCGAGATCATTCTCCGAATATATCACATTTGAAGTAATGCGATAGATACATAGGGGCAGACACACATCATCCATGATACATGAACACATAACAGAAACAGGAAAAAGGATTGATTCCAAAATAGCCTTTAGACCATTATACGGGAGCTGTTAAAACCATATACTTAGGTTCATTGATGGTTAAGCTATAAGAAAGTTAAAACTCCCTTTGTGTATTCAAAAGCAATCTGTCCTTACCTTAAATCTGCTTTGGTAATCTTTAATTGATTTTAATCCCAATGGAGATGTGAAAGTGTATTATTCTTCCTTATTATCCCAAAATATAATCCCAATCTTGTATTACCGTAGTTTACTTATCTTACCCCACTCTATTTTCATCCTTCATAATAAATACCTTGACAAGTAAATGCATGATCAAATTTTTCTATATGTGTTGCACAAATACATCAACACATTTCTAAGATAATCTCCTTCTACTTATTACATTATGTAAATTCATCAAAAGGACTGACTGTTTCAAACATCATGATTGTTCACGTAAATATTCCATTTACTGAATAAAACAGATGAACTGAATTTTCACTCTCTTGAATACTACTATCACCCATGACATTACTGATCGTGGTGGAATAAATCTTACAGCAAACTGTATGAAGCAAGAAGATAGGCATACACTGGCTGAACCGATGAAAAGACCACAGAAGAAGATTTGCATTTCGCCCATGATCATTTATATCTGATGTCCAATGTCACACAAACTCGAAAATCTACAGACAAAAACCAACAAGTTGACAGAAGAGGCAGGGCAGCGAAAACGCGACTTCAAGTGATTGTAGAGAAGACAGAGATGATGAAGATACCCAACCATAAACAACAGCATCAACAACAACAAGGTCCAGTCACCATAAACGAGAGACACGTGAAGGAAGTTGTCTCTTTCACCTACCCACCTACGTCGGCAGCATCGTCTCAACTACAGGTGGCGCAGGCACAGATGAGGATGTGAATGTCAGGATGGGAAAGACAGCAAGACATGCCTTCCTGCATTGATCTGAGACTTGTGTGGAGATCCACTGCACTACACTACACTACACTACACTACACTACACTACACTCAGCATAAAGCGTGAACAAGATGAAGATTTTCAACACTAATTCAATCAAGTAAGTCAGTGCTTCTATGTGATGGTTGAGAGAGTTGGCGCATCACGAAAAGCATTTCCAACAAACTGCAGATATGTTTCAACAGTTGCCGCCTATGCTCACTGGATACTGAAGATGAGATCAGAGTGTCAGAATGATAAGAATAATCAAGGAGGAACTCTGTCTGACCTGGCAACCAACCAACCAAGCAAGAGCCCATCGTCGAACAAATATGCGGTGGTAGAATGTGGAGATTGATTGGATTGGGTATACAGTGAGAAGACTGATTGTGGAGATGGTGCATCAGGTGAGGCCGTCGAGTTGAATGCCGAGGGAGAAAGGACGAGTTGTGTGTCCTTGTGTGACATGGAGGAGGTGATGTGATGAAGTAATGAGAGGTTGTTGGCTGTGGTGGAGCCAGTTTGAGTGTAGTGTAGAGAAGAGAGTGGAATGGATGCGTGCTAGTGACGCCGTAGGTCCCACTAGGAACTTAAATGTGAATACTTCACAGCATTGTACTCAAGTAAGGACAATATTCTTTTACAGATGAGTCAACTGGACTTTCAGCAAAGTCCGAAAGAAGCTACTTGTTACTCTCCATTAAGAGCACAGTAGACTCCAACCTTTAATGAGATTATTGTCACTATGGTCTATAATAGGTAAAACTAATTTTGATCAATACAAACCTTGCTCAAACATGTACTGTGAAGGTATTGAATTCCCTATAACTCTAAACTTACACTTTACTTCAGTGACATATTTTACTTTATCGTATGCCAAGTAATTCCACTCTATTCCTTCATTATTATGTACATGACACTGTCTCAATTAATGTAATATCCGTCTAAGGTGAAAAATGGCACCTTACACATTTAACTGTATAAGAATCTTTTTTAATATAATTCCAAAGTGTTTCAAGATATTTTCATGAAATAAAATGAAACTTAGAAAGTCAACATGGTTTTCACTAACTCCTAAGAGAAACACGAACACTAAATTCTATGGTGGACCGTAAGTCTATAAAATGATGATTCCTCTTGAACCAACTGAAATATCATGTTTTGATTTTCTGAACACTCTGGGATTATATTAAAATATATTCTGATAATGATTATATCAGATTCGGTGATCAACTTCCTACAAAATATTCTTAATAACTGTGATTTAGATGTTTATAACTCGATAAAGGTGGTAATTCAATTCTTCAACTTACAAATATCTCCTTTTGTAAGAACAATTGTAATTCATTCGGTGGCAAATGTGAATATTTGCTTAGATAATCTATCAGTAGATGAAATTCTTCTTTAATCTGTATGTCGAAATGGATACATTAAAATATATGCGGAAAGAAAAAAAAGGAGAGATAAAAAAAATTATTTATTCTTCGTACAATATAAATCTTTTAATACAAAACAGAGGAAAGCATGAGAACTTTGAATCGGGTATATAGGTATATTGGAGAATATTTTTAGCTCAAGTGGATGGTTTTGATTGTATTGTGTTCTCTGAGCTGGGTTGTTTAATCGTACTTCATACTGAAGTTAGTGCTGATGATGTTGTATAGAAAGAGGATGAAAGCTTCATGATTAAACAACCTAGCTCAGAGAACATAATACAACCAAAACACAGGCATATTAGTTAACAATGAAATGCTTTAAAACAGTACGAGAAGAGAAGTTAGACAAGTACACATGACTGTAGTGGTCTTAGTGGCTAGCATTAAAAGACAGAACATAAGTTTCGTTCTATTTCGGGCTCGTCAGCTGAATATGCCTGCACCTCAGTGAGTGATCATATCCCCAGTGAGACTCGTACTCAGTTGCCATAACGTTGTTCATTAGACCATTGAGGCATAATGAATATTAAGGCAATAACGAAGCATTTACAAAGGAGTCTGTATGCTAAGAAAGGTCAAGTAATTTGATTCAGTATAGTAACGAGAAGTTACAAGCATCACTAAGTAAAGTACAAACCATAATTAAACTAAACAAAAGAGTTGCAGGTAGAAATACCGAAAAAGTTAGGAGACAATAATAAGAGACCAGAAATTTGACAATGTCACTGATTTTGAGTTATAACATTTCATGTTTTCTTTTATTCATCGACTTTCGAAATTTTAAGGACTAAAGTCGGCCATTATCCATCACCATGCATCTTACAATCAGTTGTCGAGTCTTATTCTGTCGTAAAACGTTCATTTGATCCGACTAATACCTGCATTTTGCTGAATGAATCCAAATCTATGAAGTACTAGATTCACTTGTTGCATATTCACCAAGTCATTGACTTATCAGCCTTCCCTAGCTAGAACCAAACGAATAATCTAAGTACTACTACTCAAAAAAATGTTGAAACTGCATTCAATGGTGACGTGCTGGCCACGGGACCTGAAAGTCGCGGGTTCGATCCCTATTGGTGCCGGGTAGTGGGTGCGCACTTCTCAGGAGTCCCATACTAGAACGAAACAACCGTCCAGTTCTCCCAGGTTTCCTTCGATCCTACAACTGATGTCAGTCTACGATAAATAACAACTTGAAATACTAAAGAAGACACAATATATGTGTAGAAACATGTAGTTAAATCGAGAATATCGAATACAATAACAAAGGAAAATATGTCTAATATACAGATAGTTCGACCTTTAAGATAATACTATTGATTGACTGATCCATCATCTGTTTGTCGAACCGTAGATGCGTTAACATAAAATACATTTAGATTGGTCCCTTTCCAGACTATTCTTTTCTTTGTATCAGGAATCGGAATCGGTAAAAGAATAATAAAAAACCTTTTTCCCAGAACCTAATTTAGTCTCTATAAGTAAAGCATAGTGTTCACTACAACAATTTAAAGTCGACAGCTTTCCGGCTTCTATCATCTCATATTGTATTTATGAATTCCCGTGTAGATGTCATAGGATGTATATCAGAAAAACGGAGAAGAGGGCTGAAAGTTGAATATATGAATACATTTCGTATAAGTTAAGCCTAAATGATCCAATTTATCTTAATAGTTCCATTAATAAACATCTGATGGATACATGATATGAAATTGAGATCATGATGATGAAGAAAAGGAAACATTGCTAACTCACAAGATTTGCAGAATTAAACCCAGTTTATGCATCCTAAAAGAGGTAGTTGTTAGCTTCTAACTTCAAAGGTAGTCATTAATTTTATCACTGAGTATTAGCCTTTTGAAAATTTTATATTTTTATCCAGTTTTGAAACAAAAATTTCAAAATCAATCACTATTTCTAAGGTAGTGTTCATCACAAATTTACATCAATTGGTGAATCATTGAAAACCTGGAAACATTGGGTAACTATTCCGTTCTAGCATAGGACTCAGACGTATATACCCATGACCTCGCCAGTCCACGGGTCGAACTCAGGACCTTCAGGTTTTACAGCGAATGCATAAACTATTCAGCTACTGGGTCAGAGGTCAACAGTCAATAGTTCCTTACTTCTGTTAAATCGTAATATAGCACGACTATCACTCTAGGCCTTCAGTTGGCTTTCGCTTCACTTCCGACTGATTGACCCCACAGGTCTCAGCTTCTCATTAGAACTTTGTGATTTCTATATAGAAGCATGTCACTAATGAGGACCATGTTGTATTATATTTTGAGGTGAGTTGGGATTTTATTAATCAGCTGACATCAACTAGAGAAGCATGTCAATGCATCACGAAAACTACTTTAAGAATAAAGCTTCCCAGTAACCTCAGAAGTTATACTTGCACTATTAACTCACTAAATACACTTACTTAATCTTTATGGTATATATATATATATATATATACTGGAGGGAACTGAGCAGATAATAACTTTAAACATTTTATGTATTTATTCATACTTCACCTTGTCAACACGTTTCCTCTCATGCGTTAACAGTTGATTCTCCAAATTGCTAATTGCATTTCTTCTCTCCGCATATTCCTTATCAATTTGATTCCATATTGATTCCAAATCTGATATTTCTGATTCCAGTAGTTGCTAAGATTACAATTTAAATGAAATAAAATAATAATAGTAATAGTAAGGTAGTGGTTATCGCGGACAGACATCAATTGGAAGTCCACTGAAAACCTGGGAGCACTGGACAGCTGTTTCTTCCTGGTATGCGAATCCTCAGCAGTATGCACCTATGATCTCACTAGGAGTAGTGAGGTAGTAGTAATAATAGTGTAATAAAAGTTGTTTCTCATGACATCATGTAACTCTAGGGTGATCTCACTACACAGTAATATACGACTGGATATGATAAGCAAATGTAAGTTCATTCAATATAATTTGCGTTTATTTTTACCTTTAATGTTATGTTGACAATGAATGTTTGTCATTATTCTCTAGGCCTTTGATGTATATCAACTTTAGGTGACTTAGGCTAGTGAAGACATACCGAAATGTTATAATACTTTACTCTTTAAACATACTATTAATCTTATACACGGAAGAATTTCCTTCAAGTGAGGATTAACCATGAGTTTCCTTCATTAAACATTAATGTTCTTGAAGCAACAATAACTTCATATTTAAACAAGGGGCAGTAATAGGATGGTATGATTCATTATGACAGACAAACGTAAAAAGTCAACATAGAATCTCACATACAACTTCATCAGCTCATGTTATTACAATTCATAGTAAAATATGAAGAACAGATGGATAAAAAAAGAGTAATATAAAATCAGACAAAGTTGTATGAGAGAATAATTAATCTGAAGATAACAGTTAGTGTAAATATTCAAGCTTTAGAAGACGTCAAACATCTGCGCCATTGCCACCGATTTTCAGCCATGCTACAAAATGTCCTCAACCACTCATGTATTTCATTTAGTGGACCCTAATCAGGCCGTCTCCATCTCCACACACGGCTCAGGAAAATAGTCAGGGAATCCATTGTCTGGTGCCATGTTCTCATCACCCTGAACCATCTTCCAACCCAATCCAACTTCCTCTAGCATTGCATTATGGGGTAGGTGGTGGATTGGCATGCACAGCAGATATTCAGGCCATTTTTATCGAATAAGGTTTATAACATCATCAATCGACTTCTCTGTATCGCCCAGTACCCCTCACCTAACCTTAGCACTGCGCTCACTGTGATTTCACCAAACGTGACTAGTGCTACGAAGACACCAGTGATCAAAACCCTGTAATCACTTCACGTCTTCTACTTTTAAAAACCCTTTATTAAGATAGAACGGACTACACTGCAGTATACTCATCCTCTGACAGATGGTCTGTTATCTCACCAGCAAGCACTATAGTATGATGCAAGTTGAAAAGTTCCGAATAGACCCACTGCATCTGAACTGAGATTTCGTCATCAATCAGATATAACAAGAACCGTGCAGATAATAAGATATAAAACTATTAGAAAACCTTAACCACCTTAATATCCAAGTTGTATTCCAAGTTTTCTCATAGATCGCAGTTCTCTTTCTTGTCCTTAAAGATCAATCTGTAAACCAAAGTTGCTTTAAGTATTCTAATCAACAAGAAACATCCGGTTCATGTTTAGTTCAATAATAGATGTTAATAGATGAATAGCAGGGAAGTGTTATCTTCAAAACTACTAACAACTTTTGACTCAACTTCTACTTTCAAATACTCTAGTGAAAATATTTCAGTGAATGTATTAAGTAATGTTAGTAAGTCAAAGTCTACGAAGGTTATAGAAGCAAAACTCTGACATAGTGGTAGAGCAGTGATGGATAATATTTTGAGAACAATATTGATGAGCGAGTCGAACACACTAGCCGCTAAAAATGAACCAATCAGGATGTACTTTATATTAATTACTTCTACATTTAAGCTGGTAGACGATTAGTCAATCAAGATTACTGTTTTGTAACACCGGAATATGTATATGTTTACGTAGATTCTCCTTTGTTTATGACTTCAATTCTTCGGTGTGCATATATGTTTCTACTATGTCTTCTCCATTGATTAGTCAGGTCGGGAATCAACTAAGAAGTTGTAGAACGTTAGTGGTATCGTTAGCGCCATATTAGTCAGAAATTGTAATAAATACCACTTAGGAATCAATCAATCTCCAACCTGAATAATGATGAATTTTTCATAAAAACACCGGAGAAATCGTGCAACATTCTAATTTGATTTTTACAGCGTCTTTTCCTCGGAAGCTGTAAGATTACTCGCACATAACTGCATATGAGGTAACGATGAGAAAGAGATAAGAACTATGAAAATCAAGCAAGAAAGCTCTGTGGTTACTGTAGTGTAGTTATCAGAGATAAATTGCATTTGAAAACCGTCAAGTATATAACACTGTATCTATGAGATGAAGTAATGTTTCGTTAGTTGTTTCTAAGCACAGAGTGACTAAAATATGGAGGTTAGTAGAGGGGTAAAGGAACTTTATTCCGAATATTTTATGTTACCTAGTCGTTTCTCTAGCAATAAGTATGGCTCTCGCATAACTCTATGATGAGAACGATTTCAGAACGATTTTTGGATAAAATGCTCATCTTAGTTACATCTTGACCAAGTTTGATACCGAGAAGGCTACACATGATTCAAGTTGAAGGATTTCAAACCTTTCTTATGATCATAATCGAATTTTATTTGTGAGTTTCACCGAGGAACGATATCGATCCTTTAACTGTCAGCTGAGTCTGCGCATCCCGTTGAGATCAGACTGACCGCGAAGATCATTGTATATGACCGTCAAACAATGACAACTGATCTGCTAACTAACTGATACTAAGTGCTGTAGTACCATGTTGTAGTGTAATTGACAGCCTGCAGTGGAATCCAGGCCTCATGTTCCGTCTTATTTGGGAATCGTCAACTGGTTGCACTTGCACTGTAGTGAGGAATGCTGTTTTTCCCTGAGATTCGAACTCACTACTCATTTTTTCAAATACCAACACATTATCCACTAGGTCACTGGGACGCAAGGGCCCTCATCATGTGCAACAGGTATCATTTGTGGTTTATTGGTACTTGTAATTTCACGTTGCTATACTGGGTCGAATTGTTCGACCTCTGTTGGCATACGCGTTACTATGGGAGACGTCTCCTATACTACCGGAATATTCATTCTGTTGTAGTTCACTTGATGGCTATCTGTAGAACTCAAAACGCGCATTATCGACGCATTCACATAGAAGCCTATCTGCTAACAGACGTTGAATACTTTGAGGCAGTACATCAACGAGAAATTACAAGTATCAATAAATAACTACTTTAATATCATTTTTATATACTAAAATTGAACGAATAACAGACCTTGTGAATACGATTTGTATGCTTGATAGATTGATTTTTGTGGGGATTCCCTTATTTTTAATCAGAATAATGTCACTTTATTGGTTAACACTTTAGACCTTAAAATTACATTTTATTGATGTCCAAAAGTCTTAAAATAGACAGACTGAATGTAAAAATTATCAGTTACTAGGATGTTTGCGTCAGTTTTTTTATGACACCGCTTGTAGGCAGTACAACTGTGGAGAAAAGTTAAATGTATGTGACAAGAGATAGTTATATTCGGAGGTAACTCAAGGTATTTTTAAAAGTATAGCTTTACGATATCCTGAAGAGGCAAAGGAGATCATGGTGTCTAGAATACTCTACTACTCCACTGTGAGCATATATGGTCTGTAATATATATGAAGAAACTGAAACATTGGTGTACTTAATAATTGGTCTCAGTCTCTTTGACCTGTACAACCTTACCATTATGTTCTTTTCAAAGTGCTATGGTGGCTTCAACCTCGAAGGCATATAAGTTTCCCTGGCTCGCATATTTATTCGTTGTTTCGGTCTCCCTATTCTCTGTCTTGCAGATACCCAACTCTGCCCCTAAGTAAGTCCCTCATTCTAAGCTAACCATTTTTGTCTTCCTATTCTCCCTATTTCAGATGCAGTTTGCGCATGAATGAGACGCGGTTCATTTTTGGATAGGTCACTAGGTGCCCAGATAACTTTACCAGTGACCCGTGTATAGCACTTGAAGCGATGAACTTTGTATAACTCCCGCTGCTCAGAGAAAAGGTTTTCAGAAACAGCTTTCGATAAATTCCTATCCTCTGGACACTTATCAGCGAACCATGCAAGCACTAAGATTTAGAAAGTAAGACAGTTCCTAAACTTCATTTGATCACGAGAAATAATTGACATTCGACTCAGAAGATCATGATCATCAAAAGGAGCATAGGACCAGACGTTACTGTGTAACGATCCAAGTTGCCACACCTCATATCGGCACATCAGGTAACAAGGCGACGAAATGAAAGGTAAAGAAAGACAGAGGAATCAATCAAAGGAAGTAGGAGTAGAAAGTAGTAAAAGCGAGGAAGGAGGAATAGGAAGATGAGGTTAAGTGTAGCGGTTAAGATGAGGATAATGTGCGTATACATCTGCTCCACTGATATCAGTTCTGAGCCATACCAGCTAGAGTCTCCAACCACTGATTTCTCTTGTCTCGTGGACCCCAGCCGGCTAACCTACATCTCCCTACATGGCTCAAACCAACAGTCAACGAATTCATGCATTGATGCTGTGTTTTAGTCTGGCTGCTCTGAGATTTTTTCTAGCCTGGGCCTACTTCCGCCAACAGAAGTTGACTAGATATGCATAACACATGTCCCAGCCATCTCAGTCTATGGAAGCTCGCAATTACATCAACTGACTACTTTCCTCCTTAAAACTCTACGCCTGCCTTCTGCGTTACTCACGTGGTGACACCACGAAACACGGTCTATGCCGAGAAGGCGACAGTGGTCAAATAGCCGAAGACTTCTCTTATCCTCTATCTTTAATGGTCACGCTTCACACCCACACAGTAAAAGAAAAGAGCGGGATGCTGCACAGTACGCTCAACCTTTAACAGACAATCGGATATCACAGCGGCGACACAAGTGGCATAAGTTGGCAAAAGTCGACCAAGTCTTTTGTATCCGTAGAGAGATTTCGTTGGTCACTGTCATCGGGGCTGATCCGACTTCTCAGGCAAAGGAAGTGTTCAACGTACTGTATTGCTAACCAAGGTACGGTTGAAGAGCAGTCCTGGAGCAACAATTTGCTTTTGAGTGGGGAGAAACGCATCCCAAACATTCTCCAACTGCCAATCAAGGTATCCAGAAGACTCTACATCTTGTCGGTGTCTTCGCCTAACAGGAGTATGTCATCTGAGTAATCTAGGTCAACTAAACATTTCCCTGTGATTAAATCAATCCTAGTGTGGCTATATGATTATAAGAACGTTCATGATAAAAGTGAATAGGAATAGAGAGAGTCAGGATCCTTGACGAACACAGCTCACCCAACATCTCACTATAGGTTCTAACCCGCCAACCAGTATGCGAGTAAAAAGCCTTCAATGAAGTTATGTAATTACTCAGTACCCCCTTTCATTGAGAACCAATTTGATAGGACTACTCTGTCGACGGAGTTAAATACCACCTTCAGGTCTAGAAATACAGCTGTTGTCGGGCGTTAGTAATCGTGTCTGTATTCCGGAACCTGGAAGAGTGTGAATATTTCATCGATACACCCACGGCCATGTCTGAAGCCTGCCTGGTTTTCTCAGGCTTGCTGTTCCCGGGCTCTACTCACATCGCCTTTGAAATAGAATAATTCCAGCATTCTGCACAGAAGTCTGATCTAAAATAATGAATCCGGAAGTATTACTTTTACCATGAAAGTTGAATTCAACTTACCAAAATTAGATTTTTTGGAATGTATCGTGAAAGATGCCAGAATAATAAATTAAAGACAGAGATTTTTAGAAAGCCAACACATTCTGATAGATACTTAGATTATCAACCAACCTATTACTTTTCCATTGAAGCAAGAGTCACACGAAATCTGATCAACAGAGCTAATCGTTTTGTTATAAGGTAAGAGGACAACCCGACTATTGACCAGATTTTTATTTCATTTCAATCACCAAGTGTTATGTCTTACTGCCATGTGAATTGTTGACGCGGTACTATTGTTTAATTGTACTCAAATTGGCTGCCCATTCATGATTTCTTATCCCAATTCTAATCTACTTGAATAGGAAATAATTTCTTTGAAAAAGCTCCGGTCAAAGTTTCATGTAAAACGTTGGAATTATTTTATTTTAAACAAGCTGTGCCTTACACAAGTGTAAATTATATCTAATGTCAACCTTTTATTCAATGTTCAATATCTGTGATACTATTCAGTCAAATACTGATAGTCGTTCATATAAATTTGACTTAAAATTTGACGTATGAGTTGCATCAGGAAGAAAGACTCTACACAGCTAGTGTAAACAGTTTTGAGATATCGTTAAATGGCAAGAATGATGAATATTCTAGACTTCGACATCATCATATTTCGTCAGTTCCTTGGTTGAGTACAAACTACACAAAATGAATTATTAGAAAAGTATTCAGTGTCAAAACATTTTAAAACTGAAATGCGAATAAGGCGTTAATAAGATAATGAAACAGATAGAAGTGGAGATGTGAAATATAAACTAGGGAAATAAATCACCAATTTTATAAGTAAGGACTAAGAAGCATATTCTAAAGTGACTTTAAAAGCAAATAGAATCATCTGAATCTATAAACGTTGGTAGTGGATGTTTGAGTTCTTCGATTGCAAAACATTTCGTAGAGATAGGCCACAGCGGTGACGTTCTTACGTCCTTTTAAACCTATTTACAAAACCTTTTCGCTGAGTGGATCCTTAAATTTGCCCGAACCAAGAAGATCGGGAAGTTTAAGTCACCATTTTGTGTTCAAAAACAATCTGTTACCACATCGAACCTCCTTAAGTGAATTCAAATGTGAAACCACCTTCGATATACTACTATTTTCGCTCTGTTGGTTTTCATTGTCATTTTGACCTTTAATTTAGCCTCTCTACATGACCTCTTTTAATATTCTCACCCCTAATTGCTTTAAAACCTTTCATATAGATGCTGCAGTTTACTAAGTGGTGGCTGACAGTGAAATCCAGTACGTATGCTTCGTCTTACTTGGAACTCGTCAGCTGGCTGTACCTGCAACTCAGTGAGTGATGTTACCATTAGGAGTCGAATCTAGCACCCATCTCTCCGCGAGTCAAAGTGTTACCTACTAGGCCACTGAGGCAAAGGAGCTACCTCTTGTGAAACGGGTATCAATAATTATTAACTGAAACTTTGATTTCAATAAAAACCTGCATATGACGGGTACGTCTATGAACAAATTGTTCGAAATATTTTACTCATATACATTACACAATCTAGAAAAATTACGTCTTTTTGCTCTTTGTTGAATGGATGGAGAATGGATGATAGGGCGATCACTGAGAATCGCAACAGCATCTGAACTCGTAAGCAAACTTGACATGTATTCTCTGTATATGATTCTAAATGCTATTTCAACGTTGACTTCATAAGTAATCTGTAGAAGATATAGGGCTATTGAACGATTTCAGCAGTTTGGCCTCCTGAAAAGTAAGATTCTCCCCAGGTGAGTGCTAGTGAGGCTAGTGCTTCTTTTCTTCCGATGTAACTTCAGTAGCATGCACATTTATTATTATTATTTGTTCTTCGGGTTCCTTGTGGAACACAGGGCTTCAGTAGCACATCATCATTTCACTCTCTTCTCCGCAATCTTCTTAACCTGGCTCCATGACTATCCAGAAGCTTTCACCTTTTCCTCACACCATCTACTGCATATTACCACCCTCGAACGCCCAACTCGTCGTCTCCTCTTTGGCTTCCACTCGATGGCTGGTTCATTACCACAGTTCTTTGTTAGTCATTCTTTCTGGTCATCTGATCTTCAGTATCGAGTGAGAGTAGGCAAGAGCTGTTTATGTATGTCTGCAGTTTGTTGGAAATTATTTTCATAAGACGACATAACATAGAAGCACTCACTTGACCCACTTAATGTTGAAAATCAGGATCTTGTTCATGCTTTATGCTGAGTGCAGTGCAGTGCAGTGCAGTGCAGTGGATCTCCACACAAGTCTCAGATCAATGCAGGAAGGCATGTCTTGCTGTCTTTTCCATCCTGACATTCACATCCTCATCTGTGCTTATACCACCTGTAGTTGAGACGATGCTGCCGACGTAGGTGGGTAGGTGAAAGAGACAACTTCCTTCACATGTCTCCCGTGCATGGTGATTGGTGCTTCTTGTTGTCGTCGGCTGGGTATCTTCATCACCTTTATCTTCGCTACGTTCACCTGAAGGAAGTCCCGTATTCGCTGCCTCGTCTCTTCTGTCAACTTGCAAGTTTCGCCTGTACATCTTCGAGTTTGTGCGACACCAGACATAAATCGTCATCGGTCAAATGCAAATATTCTTCTGGGGTTTCTTCATCGATCAAACAGCGTATGCCCATCTTCTCGCTCCTCACAGTCGTTTCTTGAATGGTCCAGCTCAGTTGACCACAATCAGGAAGATCGTCGGTAATAGTAGGCAACTTTGTCTTACCTGTCAACCTGTCTTCACTTCAAAGGCATTACTGACCTCTCCATTGTGAATCACTTGGCATGTAGCATCACATAACATATGGCTTCTGTTGAATGAAGTTGATAAAGGTTTGTGGCACTAAAACCGTAATGTTAAAGTAGCTGCCAAATTACTTGTCGGTCGATGCTGTCGAAGACGTTTTCAAAGTGGATGAAGTTGAGATACAGGTACAGTGGACTGCCATTCTATGTTCTGTTCTATGACGATGTGCAGCGTAGCTTTGCAATTTGATCGTATAACTTAATTACGTAGCATTATTGGGTTATGTCCTTCAATATTTTGATTACTATTCTAGCTGTTATTTTTTTAGTCAGGAAGCATCTTTAGCATCCTGTATATAATTGTGACAATTTGTTACAGTTTATTTGCCTTTCTACAATTTGCTGTTATTATTTACCCACTACACCATGACTATTTCTGTCTGTCCTAATGACTGGCCGATATTCTGTTCTGTTTCAATGAATTAAAGTATAATTCATACTGAAGGATGATTAAAGGGCCATGGTAGAATTTGAACCAGCGTTCACCGGGTTTTCAGGACTGATACTCTACCATCTGAGCTATGAGACGCGTCTGTTGACCAGACTTTTATTTCATCATCCAGTATCATTACAAATTTCGCAAACTACAGCTATCTCAGATTTTCAAACTAAGAATCAAAGTATGTTCAGTTTTCAGTAAGACGACATATTTCGATATTCTAGGTTGTAAGCAGTCGGCAAAACACCGACAACATGTAATGGATCCATTTTGACCCGCTCCCGTTTTCGCTGTTTTCAAATCCAAGCTTAGCTGTTATAATTCCAGGAAGTTGTTGGTCATTTTGCAAACTATCGATAGAATTCGGTCAGTACACAAGACTGTAAAGCATGGAATTGGTTACCCTGAAGTGACTAATCAACTTATCTAATCCAATCCTACACGATGTCAGTAGCAGATTAAATGGCTCAACTGATGCCAGATAACGGAAGTTCAAATCTTACGGGAGTAATAAGTTTCCTTGAGGTTGAAGATTAGCCATTCTGACGAGTGCCAACAAATACGAACTTCTTGGAGATTTCCTCCAACCATCTAAAACCCAAGAAGAGTCAAGTACGTCAAGGAAACATAAAGACTTTCAAACGTTAGGAACTTCATAATGAGTTAAAAATTACAATGTACTGGTACAGAAAAGTATGAAACTATATGCATTTTGTGTTTTTGGTGCTTCTTTAGAGACAATTTACCATGTAAAATTAACTGGAAGATTCTAATACACGTATAACTTACATCATTTGCTAAATTTCTATTCAGCAGGCGCTTTTGTCTCTCCCAGCTTGCATCTAACAAATCAGCAGTAGTTTTACAGCAAATTATCACTTGGTTTTCAGCATCCTATTGAAATTACAAAGTTAATAGTCGTAAAACCAAATAAAATGAATGTAAATATACATAGAATATCCAAAAGGTGGGACTTCTGCCTTCAGAAAATCGAAAATTTGTATCATATTAAGTCTATGCCGTTTACTTTATAAGAAAATACTCCAAGACTAGTCTCCAGCTACTGCCAGTTTAATGATAAGGAGTGAAGTGGTGGAATGTGTCAACCACTTCACTGACCCGGAAAGATGCATCAGCCTGAACGGGCTGGTTGCTGACGAAATCTCAACTCGAATACAAAAGACCAATTCTGCAGTTGCCAACGTGCATCACCTGTGGCACCGACTGCGAAATATCCAACTATCTATCGAAGGACGAGTATATCGCCCTGCAGCTGGATCTTTCTCGTTATACAGCCGTGAGACATGAGACGATTAAAGGGTTTTGATCATAGGTGTCTTCGTAGCACTGCTCACGGCTAGTAAAATCACCGTGTGAGTAATGCCGAGGCCAGCCAAAGGATACTAGACAAGAGAGGTAAGTCGATTGATGAGTTTATGAACCTTAGTCAAGTGAAATGACTTGTACATGTACTGCATATGCCGAGTCACCGTGTGCCTCAACGTGTCACGCTAGGAGAAATTGCTTCTGGTTGGTAGAGGTTTCATATTGACCATACTAAGACGTGGTACCAGTCGATGAGTTATCTTGCTGTTGATCTAAGCCTTATTGGGAGATGTGAACTGTTTGGTTAGGGAGAACAAGATGAAAGAAATAAGTGGTTGAGGACGTTTGGTTGACACATTCCGTCACTTCACACCCTATCATTAAACTGAGAGTAGTTGCACCCAGATCTTGGAACATCATTTTACATTCGACAGGTGCGAAACACATGACAATGTATACTTTTAGTTTTTAGGTGTCCTTTCAGCTTTGCAAGTGGCTTCATCACCAGGCTAGACGAATTCATTAACATTTACTTCATGTTACAAGTGCATAGCAATTTCACAGAAACTGTGGCTGATATCTACGTTGATATAGTACGGAATGGTATGTCTTTTTAGTGCATATCAGATAAAAATTAATCATATTTACTTTAAATTACTAGCTTATTTAAGTTGAAGAGATTTGTAAAGTGTGATTTTGTCATGCTGTCCTTATGAAACCTAACGGTTGACAACTTCCAAGCCTCAAAGGAAACGTTAAATTATAAAAGAATTAAAGTATCCTGTATCCTATGAAATGTTAGAGAAATAATATTATTAGTTCGACCATTTGGGTTAAACGTGGTTTGTTTAGATGTTAGGTGATGATTGAAGGTGAAATGGAAGTCTAGGGCATGCAGGGATTCGAACGAATGACCTCCTGATTGGTGGCCCGGTGCTCTACCGACCAAGCTAAGAGACCAGACTGCAGAGCAGATCTTAATTTTATTGCACCCACCAAGGTTTTTTCGACTGACATAAGAATTCGTGAAGCTTCACTATCTCTTGATCGTACTTACACTGGCTGCTCAGTCAAGACTTCTCATCCCAGTCCACTCCAACTTTTATTAGAGAGGGAGAGAGAAAGAGCATCATACTGACTATCATTTTGACTATCTGATTGATACAGACTTTTATTTATACTACGTGATGATTAAATGTATGAAATGAAATCCTGGGCCACTCCATGATGCTTGATATAATACGCCATGAATTGTTTGCCAACATTTAAGCTAGGAAAGTAATAAAAACTTGAAAATACTTACTTCATTTATCTCAGAAAGTTTTTCACACCAATTTTCCAATCGATTCTTATGTTTTTCTATACGACGAGTTGTCAATCGCTGAAGAATATTGGGTGAATCATACTTGTAAGAGGTTATGCATTTATCTCCACTAAGTGGTGGTAAGATCAGCTGGTATTCTGATTCAAAAGCATCTGTACTAACTGAAGTTGGTAGGTTTTGAACAGTATTTTGATCATATTGGGAAATGTTACTGAACCTCTTACAGAAAAAAAAGAACAAAAAAAGTTTCAGTAGGCAATATGTAACATTTATTCGACGTTACTGACTTAACTACTCATAAGTAACTTATTTATTGAAAAAGTTCGCCCAATTCCCTTCTGATTGGCTGACAGTGGTTGTTGTCTGATTAGTCGAGATGATGAGTTGACATTCAACAATACTGAATTTTGATTTGATAGCCGTGGTTTGACAGACTAGTATTTGTACTGGGTGATGACTGAAGGTGAGATGAAAATCCGGTCGCGGTCCAGATTTTCATCCAGTGATCAAATGGAAATCAATAAAACAATTTTATTTGCTTGATAATGTGGCACACTGTCAAAACTCAGTTTGGATTAACATGGTACTTGTCATTAATACCCACTGGTCTAACTTGCCACACTTCAGATGAGCACACGAAGATACAAAGCAATAGATCAACAGACAAAGAAAGTATAAATAAAATATACTAAGATTTGAAGCGAACTATAAAGCTAAAAGAAAGAATTCTGTCTGGAGGTTTGTGGTGATTTACTAACTGATTTTAGGTCGGAATTCACCATGGACTGATATCAGTTGAATGAACATTGGAAACCCGGGAGCACTGGATAGCTGTCTTGTCCTAGTATGGGACTCCTCAGCGGTGCGTACCCATGACCTCGTCCCGTTTGGGGTTTAAACCAAGACCTTCAGGTTTTGTGTGCTATTTACTGTTTCTGAGACACGCATACACAACCTAAACGGGGTCAATCACTCGACTTCAACCGGTTAGTTTGGTGAATATACACAATTCACCTTTCGATTTTTCGTAGAGTCGATGCCTAGTTCTAGTGGTCTTGTGGATGTAGTTACAGCATTAGGTGTTGAGGCAGAAAGTGTACTTCTCGATTGGATCCCAGTTGACAGTCGCCTGTGCATCGCTCAACTGAGCGGTACAGCGGAGAAGAAAAAGAATAGTGAAACTCGTTGTTGCCTCTTTCTAATCTTCCGTAGTACACCAACTGACTGCAGTTCGAATGTAGTGAAACATAAGGTCTACTGAAAACTGTCTAACCTCCTACTGAAAACCAAACATTCGGAATTGTTTGTAGTTGCAGGTGATTTCGATGCACTAGTAAGTATGTTAAGTCGGGCAGAAAGGGGATTGAGTGGTACTTTCGGAATCTCAGACGAATGAATGGATAATGGCGATCGCCTACTACAACTGTTCTCAGACAACCATCTACTTCTGGGTAGCAAGAACTTCAGATATAAAAATAAACGTTTTGGGACTTAGTGTCCACCGATCTCAACTCAGATGTGGACACAGACTGGGCATCATCGCTATCAGTTATAGCTGGAGAAGGCTGGGGTAAGATTGTCACTACTTCTGGAGTATATATTTAGATGGTGACCACGTGGTGGTCCGAGGAGGCCCGTCTCAGCTTAAATGAATATAGTGAAGCTACAGCAACCAGATCATTTCAGGAGCAGCTGGATAATGAGAACACTAAGGTAGCTTTTACTGAACAACTGGCTAGAGAGTCACAGAAGCCGAACAACACCCCTCATTCAGAAGAAGCCTGGTATCATCTCCAGTCTGCTGTAAAAATGGCTTTGAAGACTAGAGAACTCAGAGAGAGTGGTTTGGGAGAGCCAGTGAATCTCAACAGCTTCTTCTGAATTAGATTAACCGAAGTGTTAACTAGCGTGTGAGAGTCTGATATGATCCCCTCTGACTGTTTTTGACCACTGATTGTTATAGTCTTTAACCACAGGAGGATCATTCTGATGAGCTCAGTGCCTAAAATGCTGAGTTATCAGAAATCCAAACGAAGCTTGGCAGCATTAAGTGTAAAATAACCAGGTAGGTCTCAGACCTGGCCATGGGTGTGTAGACCATATATATATACCAAATATACGGGTTCTGGAATACATTCGTACTTACTGACGTCCTCACAATAGCTATGTTTCTTGAACTCAGGGTGACATCCGATTCCGTCGATAGAGATGTTTCATGCCGGCATTTCTTGGGGAGGTGGGTGCTGAACAAATAAATTGCTCTGTTCAAGGCTCTTTACTCGAACACTTATCGGCGCGTTCAAGCCTGTGTTTAGTTGTCAGGTGAGCTGCGTACACCGAGTTGTGTCTGTCAAGCACGTACACTGTCTCCACTCTTATTAAGTTTTGTCATAGACGTACATATGCACATCTCTCTCTCTCTCGTGGAAACTGACTTCCCTTCTAACAATAAAAATTCCAACTAATCATCAACCATCTTCGAATAATTTTGTATTGACAGCTATTATCGACATAATAATGTGTGAAGAAATTTGTTCTGTCTTACATTATACTTTTACTTTACAGTGGAGGTTTGTGGAGATTGATTGATTTCAAGGTGATATTCATCACAGACTGACATCAGTTGGATAGTCAATAAAAATCTTAGAGCACTGGAAAGCTGTTTTGTCCTAGCCTGAGGATCTTCAGCAGTGCACAATAGTGATCCCATCAGGGTTCGAAGCCAGAACCGTCAGACCTTGTTGGGAATCCATTACGACTGAGCCACTGGGTCGAAATACGGTGGTCTTTATTTTCCTACCTCTATCAACTGGCGATATAGCTAAAACATTATCCAGTGCCACTGGCAGATATTTTTCCCCACAGCCGACTAGTTTGACTCTTAACTTACTAGCGAATGAAACGCTGTTCTGTTTCCTATTAAAACTAAGGATACGATATACCAAGGCTACAGAAAGTTTCATTTCTAATTTACCCCCTGATCCTAACTTTTTCCATCCCTTGGACTAACTTATGCTATCATTAAGATGCTACTGAGGTTTTTGATGATACTGGAAAACGAAAAGAAGCCATGAAGGCAAAAGGAATTTTCTAACGTCGATAGTTAAGATCCGAATATAACACCAAGATTTGAGCACTGTGGTCGAATATAATTTCATTATTGCATTTGTTGTTTTGATATACCGAACACAGTGACGCAGAATTCTTCGATTGGTGACGGTTGCAGAGAAAATTATTTCTCATTATCATGACATAGCAGTCACACAACTTTCGATGTTTGATTTTCATAGTCCCATCACCTCATAGTTTTTGTTCTTAGTGGTAGTGGACTCCTTCACGGTAAAGCTCTGCGCCTTTCTTATTACATATGCTCGGTGTTGGTTTGACAAAAAGATAATCAGTCTATCTGTATCCAGTCAACTACACTGGGTTTAAACTCTAGGTGGGATTTTAGTTCCATTGAGGTTGCAGATACGCCTTTCTGACCAGCGCCAAAATCTATATCTAGAGCTTGCTGCTAACTGCCTCCATTCAACTAATACGCTGGACCTTAATAAACTTGTTTTGTCCCACTCTACTGCATGGTAGTGTATTAGTGTATGCGATATAGTAACTAAGTTTTTATCCGATTAACTGATCTTAATGGAGGATCTATCATTCTACATTTGACTAAATTCTTGTCCTCTGATCATCTCACTGACCTCGGTCGGCTGGTTTGATCTATTTGTTTGAGCTCTGATTCATAGTGTGGCATTCGATAGATCAAATGGTTTTTTCTATTTGAGTTAGTGAGATCCTCAAGCCTACATAATTTATCTCTCAGGGAGTTGGCAGGTTTGAATACTACCCAAGTTCCACCCTTATCGAGAATTCCACGTAGAGTTTCCGATACTCCTTCTCTATCGAACCCATCAACTTTCTATTTGCGTTACTACTCATAATAATAATAACAGTAATAATAATAATAATAATACTTAGTTTCATATGTGGTCTTGTGAATTTCTTCATAAACCCATTAGCAGTTTCCTTTATATGTTAAAACTATTTATTTATGTCTTATAATTCAATAATATGTTTCGTAGCTCAGTTGTTTAAAAATTTCAATAAACCTGCCCTAACTGACTTCAAATCAGATGGTCTGAAGTTTAAGCATCAAAAAAGGTTTACTACCAGTAGAACTAAAGGAAAAAATTGTGAAATCATAAAAGTCAGATGTCAAAAGTTTTTTAATTACTTTGATACGATCATGAAAAATAATTTGTTTTGAAAACGTAATCAAGCAAACAACAGTGTATTACAGTGTACTATATGAAATAGAAAAATTTGACACTGAACTAGGATGATAATTACCATCGTCTGGCAAACCAGAAACGATGAACTGAATCAGTGTTCACACTGACATAATTACAAGCAATAAGTTATGCTCGAAAAAAGACCAAGTGAACAATTCTATATCGTTATGGACTGTAAATCAAATAAACGAATCTAATATGGATTGATTTCTCATGTTTGATAAATTTTTTAGGAATAAACACGATAATCCCTGCAGCAATATAAGTCTCAGTATTCACTTGTAGATTAAGAGTATTGGGGTAGCTATGATAAGATGGCTGCAAGAGTAAAGTCTACAATGCTCAATTTGCTTTCGCCAAAAAACTCTTAATTCTTTTGAGATTAGATATGAAACTGAATATCACAGCAATACATCGACGGCTTATGATTGCAAATCCAAGGTGGGTTATTCCTCAGCAACTTTCAAAGACAGATTTACAGGGAAATAATGGATTTTCATACATATATATACCGTTTTCCTTTACATTCACTGAGAAATAAAAATGCCAAAAATGATAGGAAATGTATGTTTCCATATAGAACTCATTTCTAAAAGTTTGGTGATATTTAAAACTGATAACTGTCGGTGAATGCTTCATGAAAAGCCCATCCTGGATTTCAACCAGAACGAGGATAAAAGTATGAAACACACATGAAACTAGATGTGAAAAATGATTAATGATTAAACAGCAAAATTTTATCCCGTCTACACGAAGCTTTAGAGAGACTCTACAAAACACACCAACTTCTGGGATAAGAATTTGACAGACCTTGCCCGAAGAATGATTAATCTTGCTCCCGTAGTCTACGTGAATTCCGTAGTGGAAGAATGCAAGCAAGAAAAGATACAAATTAGCCCAGTTGTTCAATTTTTACCATCTTCAAGGTTTTCAGAAGCAGGCTTGAACATTGCTTTCTAAGAACGCTGAAAACTATTATGACAACTTTCGACATTGACCTGCGAATGAAAATGAGTTGTTCCATCCTTTCAAATATCTTTAAACAAATTACTTTTTATTTTTTACTTCTGTGGATCATTGGTGTACCTAACAGTTACACGAAAGAGCTTGTACCAAAACTCATACGTTATATAACAAGAATACGTTTCTTAATTTTCTGAAGTCTTTATATAGGAACCTTCTGTGGAACCTAATTCAATAATGGAAGCACTATTATATAACAGAATAAACCCTGTGGATGTCGATCACGATTATGTATTTCTGGCATTAGATATTCTGAATGTAGACAAAACCGAATGAGCATCACCCAGGGCTGCTCAGAGAGCTTGCACATTGACTACCATATTTAGATTGCACTGCAGTAAAAGAACACTCCCCAATTGATCATACGGAAATCTTATCACACCTATCTGCAAAGCAGGTTCTAGACAGCACCCGTTAAACTATAGGCCGATAAGCCTGACTAGTGTAGTAGGAAACATCCTAGAAAAACTAATCAATATATCCATTACACTTCATTTGGAGACCTACACTCTGTTGTCTCATTTACACTATGGCTTTCTCAGAAATTTCGCCTGCTTGACGAGTCTTCTTACATTCAGAGAAATTTGGGTTGTCTTAGGATGATAAGATGCATGTAGATCTCATTTTCATTGGCTTTAGTAAGGCTTCTGGCAAAGTACCTAATTCCAGGCCTCTCGTTTGACTGGAGAGTTTTTAATCATTGGCTGTCTATTTGCATGGATCAGAGAGTTTTTTGTCGGTAGGAGACAAAGAGTGAGGACCAATTCTCAACTCTCCTCTTGGAAGTCGGTAGGTAGTGGAGTGCTGCAAGACACAGTCCTGGACCCCTGCCATTTCTCCTAAACATAAACAAGGTACCGAATTTCATGAAATTCACTATGGTTCTTTGTAGTAACGATTTAAAAACCTAGAGGGAAATGGTGGATGACGACGATATACGTGCACTACTGACAGACCCAAACAGCTTGTTTACCTGATCAGAGAAGTAGCTGATGTCTATCAACGAAGGTTAATATGTGAGAATCCACACTAAGCACACAGATTCAAACACTTACGATGATGTTTGAACTCCTTTACCCTCAATATTAACCTACAATGACCTAAGATTCACAACGAGTTATGATTTGAAGACCACGGCACATTGCTGATTAGTTGCAGCTCAGAGTTTTAGGAAGTTTTGGGCATTACGCAGAACGTTTAAAAAGCAAGCACTGATGTGCTCACCATCTTATACACATCTTCAGTCAGGTCTAAATTAAAAAAACTATACACAGGCGGTAAGTTCTCATCCGGAATGTTGTACTTGCTGAGTCGTTGGCTCCCTTTTTTCTCCTCCCCTTTTCCCTTACACATCCCCATGGTCACCGCCTAACTCAAACTTCTCCCCCCCTTGCAACAACGTGCATGCCTACAGGCTAGATGAAGACGTATCAACAGCTGGTAGTTACAATGTGACTCAAGCCTCCTGGAAAGAGTTCAGACAGCAGCCACTCGTATGATCTCTCAGACGGCTAGTTTAACACATGAAGGTCAATTTAAGGGGCTAAATCTCTCCCTTTCATCTTTTCACAGGCAGAAAAGAGATCCAAACGGGCTAAAAGGCTTCTTAGAAATGTTTTTGGACCTAAACTATCTTCTTGTTTACATCCGACTAGGTCGGGACACCTCAGAGGACACAACAGAAGAATGCGAAAGCAAAAGATGAATGCAGCTCCCATATGGTACTGGTTTTTGTGTCGAGTGATCAACTCCTGGGAAAGACTCCCAGAAGAAGTAGTGTCTGGATCTTCTGTAAGATTATTTAAAAGAGAACTGGAAAACTATATACATCTATTGGTAAAGGATTAATATAGGCTCGCAGCTTTCTATCTAAAGACAAAAAATCAAATCTATATCGAAGTCAAGTCAGTGTTTATTTTAGTTTTAAGTGTAAGATGGCATGCAGGATGAGTGATTCAAATGTTGGCATCATGATGTCAGTGAACATCGTGATGAAATCAACCTTCAATGTTTTATGAAATCACTCAGTCCCAACTTACTTCGCTTATTAGTTTCAGCTGACTCATTCTACAAGTCCATGTACCACTAAGTAGAAACGAGTCAACCAGTTTACTGAGGAATGTAACGCCACATTTTGTATAAACGCTAAACTCTGTATCATAGAAACCTTCCAATATTTGGTTTCTCACTTTGTATAAACCAATTAATTTCTTTTGTTTAACTTCTAGGTCCTGTGGGACTTGTTCTGATTCTTGTTTTGGTCTTTTGCGTATCCCACCTGGAAGAGCGCAAGTCACGTGTCACTGCTCAACTATCCAATTTCAGATTCCACCCATGACGGTCGCTCGGTTTCTCCGTAAATAGGGAAAGCGGTAACCGAACAAAGGGCGTATTTGTAACGTCAAAGACAACGTCAACACATATTTACGACATACAACGGTTTATATATATACGTTACTACGGCCTTGGCCATTTCCAGGCCTTTCTAGATTCGGTCTTATTGATTTTTTGTCACTTCAGCCAATCTGATACATACGGGTTGGCTCACATGTTTTCCTCGAAATTTTAAGGCAAAAGGATCCGTTGAAAAGGCTTCAAGCATATGCGGCTTTTTACCAAGATTTCTGCCCATCACAAGGTGCCCATCACTAAGGTGTGTTTTAAAGGTCACAGAGTAGGCCACATGTGGTTCTGGCACGTTGTTTCGACATAGATGGGGGAATGTATTCGCATACTGTGGATTTCCACGTGTAGAGTTTGGACATCTCCCCAAGAACCATATCATGGGTTGTCTACTATCTACGTGGCTCTTCTGTACTGGGTAACCTCCGAGGTTGTTCAGTCAGTTAGCGCATGCGGTTGGGTGACAGAATGTTCAGCTGTGTATTAACGGTGCTGCTAAACGTTTCGGTAGCCTCCACCCCACACAGGTTATCCTAATTGAGGCCATACATAACAGATATTCCTAACCTAGTAGATTTTCCCTCAACCATGGATGGATGAGGGTTTTTAGGGTAGCCCCCAAACCTCCGGACGAAATTTTCGGAATAAGCTCCCATCTCAGCCCATCGTGATTTTGCATGGATTCTTTCGGACCATGTACGCACCACGATTTGACTTTTCTAGATAGCCTGCATCTGTATCATGGTCTCCTCTTGCCTTTCGAGAGGTGTCTGGTCGGCTTTATGTTATTACTGCCGATAAGAAGGCACTTTCTTGGGATCATATAAATTACGCTCCTTACCGGTTTCTTGTGGTGGCATGCAAAAGTAGAGTTAATTACTGGGATGGGCGGAGAGGGGAGTCTGGGTCTAGTATTGGATAGTGTCATGTGGAGTGTGGCGATTGCTTAGGTCCGTGGTGTTGTGAACAGTGTTATTTGAATAAACTTACGTCGGAGATGTGATTCCGCCCAGCTACTATTGACACATCACAAGAGAGAATATATAAGGTTTCATCATTAGACCATTCAGTAAGACTTCAGCGTCGACGCTTCTTATGAGCTCACTTCCCATTAGCTTCGCTTCCAGGTGATTGATTGTCAGCAGTCAAAGAACCTGGATGTTTGAGTGAAGACAGCATTTATCTAATAATAATAATAAATTTCATACAACATAAGTTACATGAAAACAAGCCAATTTACAGGTCTGATCATTTTGGTAATGTGAACTGGCTGTTATGTACAATATGAAGCTATACAATGGACGCCGTTCTTTCCGGTACATAAAAGATGCGTCTAGAGTAAGAACGTTAATGCTTTGCAGACAGCAAAAACTGAAACAGATAAAAACCAGCATAACTGCTCATCATACTGAGGCAAGCTCAGTTCGAAAGTAGGAAATATTAGGCTATTGTTTGAATCTCTCAATATTCTTGGAGGTAGGGTGGGTAGTAAAGCTGCGACTCTGGGCTCTATGAGTTCGTCATAAGGTCTAGATGGCATAGTGCGCGCTGACAAATTAAACTACTGGGATTCCATATGAATGAGGGACTTGTTGGGTGCACCTGAAAAATGAATAACGAAAGCGAGCAGCAGACGAAATTCGGAACAGGAGCACAGAAATACTACGCAGAGGTGCGTCGACCATGACACATGTAGGTGAGTTCATTGTACTGACATTTCCAGATACAATTCCGATCTCAGCTAAGACTTTTGGTGAGCTTGTAGTTCGGTATGAATTGTCCTTTGGTTTGTTGCATCTCTGGGTGGTAAGGAATTATGGTTCACACGTTTTGCATACAATCTGGATGCTTTGTGCGTTGGTTTGGCCTGTGGTCATAATCCGCATGTCGGATGGGAACGGGAAACATAAACGGATGGGAGGGGGGTTAGTTATCTCAGAATTCGAGAAACAATATTAAAGTCTAGAGCGGGGAAGCACCCGACGCCGTGAGAGTGCTGGTTCGCCAAATCCCTGAATTAGCTGGCGGACTTAGGAAATGTAACTTCATTCTCAACCAAGTCAAAAGAGAGAGTTGGCTACTATTGAAAAGTGGACCAGAAGTTTTCCGGCCTGTATTTGTGGCAAACTGCTAAGACCAAGTCTCCTGTGGACCATTCCTACACTCAGGTTGCCAACTGTTTACTGTGACTAGAGTATAGCACATGACAAGGCATGTTCACAACTTGTTGTGTTAGCAAACTGGTCCATATTATTTTGCCGCGATTGTCTGCTGTTGTTTGACACTGCCGTTTATCAAATGTGCCGAAATAACTCGCAGAAAGGATTGGCTGCATGAAACCTGAATACTCCAGAGGCCCGGACGGACTCCTGTACACGCATCAGCCAATGGTTTTTGCACGAATATTCTTACGCTGCTGAGCCCATCTGGTCGATTGCAGTTCTCTATTTTTTCCTTTAAGTTGGCGAAATACGGCCAGCCTATGGGTCTTATTCAGAAGATACATGCTGATATAAGCTGTGGAGGAATCAACAGTAATGAGAGTATCACTCCAAACCTGCTCGCGCTAACGGATGGAGCGGATATGGATCCTGATATTGGTGGTATCACTACCAATCTTCAAAACAAACAAGTGACAACTAAACTGACATGTTAACTCCCACAGATCAGTGTTGTAGATGTTTTATTATTATTCTGTTTAAAAGTGATAGTGGATAGCATAGGTAAACCAAGGAAAGCCGTGGCAGATTTCAAGAATCTTGCGAAGAGAAGTGAAACTAAGTTTGAAGCCCTCAATATACAGTTCTTACTGGTTTCACGACCTCAGAATAGGATCCATAACCCACAACTGCTAGTGAATGGATTGCTATCTAACCGTCTATTATTTGGTGCAATTTTTGTCAACATATCGGATATACTACACGAAACGCAAAGTCTGGCGACTGTGAATCGTCTGGTTACTGTGGTCGGCAAAGCCCCTTCAGATATCATGAATAGAACCCAGGCCACACATGATACTGTGCTCAAGGTGCAGAATGTGACCAGCTACATCCCTTCAGGGGCCATAAAGCACCCATTAGATGGGCAGGGAGGCACCATACACAGTGTCCCACATAAGATGATAGCAATGATCTATTTCCGTAAACACAACCACACTCTAGTTTACAGGCATGTCCATATAAGTGCACCGTCTACATTTTGGTGCTACTGCACCAATGATAGTTCGAAACAACTAACTCGGTGTGCAAATGAAAGCAAATGCCTTTAACTGTAAACGAAATGTCAAGTTCCAGTGACGAAACGATTTCACGCAACGCACGGTTAAGAGCAGAAACGTTTCAATGAAATTTGGGAAAAGAAGTGACAAACCGAGCACGTTTACTCTGTGATGGTCACAGTGATTAGAAATTGAAGCGGGTGTGATTAAATCCGCTGACAGACATTAAATAAATTAAGAAGGCGTCAGAAGCAATGACCATGGCTTACAGGCAGCTGTTTACTGCTGACCAAAATCAAGATTTTGGTTGCTTCACAGGTGTTCGATGTGTGATGCAGAACAACACCTGAGAGAAAGTGCTTCTGAAGTTCCACGGTGGTGTTTTTGACTCTCAGATGCGTCAGACGTACTGTTCCCATGTCTCGGTTTACTTTTATAGCCAGAGAGTGGCCACCAAGTTCATGAACTTCCGTGACACTCCCATTTCTTTTACTTCATTCGCAGGTGTAAAGATGGAATCAGAAAGTGGATGTAAATCAGTGACAAAGCTGCCAAGCTGATGCAAACCGGCAATCTACATTACTTATAAACAACTGTTCTGTAGCCAGTTGCTGCCAAGATGTCTTGGATACTTCACAAGATTTATTTCGAAACGCCTCACCAACATCCGCCAATAAGCCGTTATCCAGTTACGGAGCTGCTTCTTCGTTGACGGCCGTTGATTGTGACAGGTCTAGCCGTTTATCTGATACTCGAGAGAACTTGTCAGTGGAACTGAAAATTACACACCATGATGAACCTGCTGCCCATGGAGAGAACAGTGGGTTACGGAGTTGCGTAGACGCTAGGGTGCACAGGGTTTTCGGGTGAAATTATAAGAAACGCCCATTCTTATGATCAACTTGTACGGGAACAGTATTCAGGCCAGCCCAGGCATACAAAAAGCACAAATAACAGCTTGCAGCCGTTTCGCACATTAAGAACAAATAACTGATGTGAAAATTCCAGTGGTTTTGTACCCCTAGAGACATGTATCTTGAGACGCAATACAAGGCCCAAGCTTGCCACACCATCCATTTCAGTTCCGTTGGCCATCTGTAGACAGCACAAACTTATTGAATACAGATATGTCTCCGGATTCGTTTGTTCGCAACACTCGGTACGTAGGATACTCTTATAGACGTCATGACTCACTGTTGCTTCTCACACTGAGTGATTGCACCCTCACCAATTTTCAGCACCATTGTTTGACGATATCGCTCTCATCCAATGTTCGTGAGAGTCAATATCTAAACAGTCTTGTACTCCAGAAGACTTTGTATGGCACGATGATATGTTTCTTTCCAGACTTTTACAGCCTCAATAACGAAACGACACTTTGATATTGCCTGTAAAAGTGGCATGTGTTCGCATAAATCATTATTCCAAGTATATTATTGTTATTATTAATTCTGCCTCGGAATCCAATCCGCCTAAAGGCAGAGGGTTTCCCTGTTCACATCATATATCATTCATAAGTGTACCTGTTGGGTTCTATCCGTTTAATCACTCTCTTCAGGAAACTCACTTCTCATTAAACTCTATGTCTAATGAGTATCATCTAAGTAAATACGGTCAACCATGAGTCTTAAGTCCACACGTTTGCACTTCTACAAGACCAAAGAATTACACTGAAGCTGGTAATGCAGGAGGTAGACCACCGTACTACAGTGCCATGGCAGAATGCAGTTCTGGAAAGGAAGTATGGTTCCTTGAATATTTGGTTTTTTCCAAATACTGGGTGATCAAGCGGCGATTAGTTCAACAGCTTCCTTATTCAAGCCGTGTCCTTCTCACGCGCAATATTTTGAGTGATGGAAGCGGATGATGATCTACTTCTTGGCGGCTTCTCTTTTGTTGTCACTATTAATGAGTACGAGTGAACTAAAGTCAACTAGCTTTCCAATGTACGTAAAAGATACCATTCATTCCGCATCCCTGTCTTCAGGCACATTTTGCTTCGCAACACAATTTCCCACCATATATATTCCCTAGGTACACAGTGAACAACATTTAAAACTCGATCTTACTTCTTTCTCCTCTAAACTCTCTCCCATTACAGCCGACGAAAGAGAAAATAACGGCAGGCCATGTCTTAGGGTGTCAACAGAAACCAAGCTGAACCACGGGATGTTGATCTACCGTTGACACTCTTCGGTGATCTAGGAACGTTTGCACTTCTGCCGTTCACATCACTTCATCACCTCGATAAGTGCCAGGTCTACCGTAAATAAACAAACGATACCAAAAGCAAGACCAGTTTTGTCCCGGTCATGAATGTCGTAACTACAGAATCTTGGTGACATTTTAGTTTTTAATGTGGAGGGGTGTGTACTAATGTGTACAGGCACCTCAGATTATGATTGATACAGTAAGTGAAATGGTGTGTGGTTAATGCACTTCCGAAATCTCCCGGTATCCAAGATGAAAAACAGTGCTCTATAAACACATGGAAAGCCCACGACGATGCTACAGCACTAGTGGGCTGCATACAAGAAGCACTTACAGTCTTCTCTGCAGACACAATTACACCGAATCATACTCCGAAATACGCCCCCTCGCCTCCACACGCACTTGGCGTTATGTTTGGAGATGTTAGCTTAGCGGAAACCGAATAGAAAAAATGTGCCAAGCCTGCTGGGTATGACACATTCTGTTCCGCAATGGATACATGCGAGCGGAAACGGTTCATGAACGCCCCATCCAGGGGTGGCAGGATACTTGGCCCAGTTCGCGGTCAAAATATTAGTCCCCTTTCAACTTGTTCAAACTGTGAATTCTCAGAATATGGCCGAGAGATGATGCACTGCACGTTTTTCCTTCCTTCCTCAAGTAATTCGTTAGGCAGCATCCTCTCTCCTGTTCACGTGAAATATGGCAACTGTACCAAAGCAAATTGGGAAATACTGTGCTCGCTGATCAGGCGAAGCCGATTAGAGGATTACTCAAACGTGGCTGACCTGGAACTAGCAATAAATGAACCTTACTCGAGCTTCAGTAACTGCCTTGATATCACTGCACCCCGGATAAAGTCAGAAAAGCTTACCTCACGAAGTTTTTTATCCTTCAGAAAACCGGCCAAAAGATGTGCCGACCGTTGACAGCATATTTTGGGCGCCATGAACCCTACCGACCCCAATCTCTTACTTCCCACAGTTCCGATACTCACTGTCAAGGACCGCGTGCAAAATGGGATAAAAATGTACCAACTAGCTCTTCTAGTGCAAGTGTCCACACGGAACTCCTGAGAAGGCGGATAAATTGGCAGAATAGTGGTATTCACTATTTTATCCATGATACCGAGGTTTACAATAGCCAGAAAGAAAAGTGGTGAGTTCTTTCAAAGGGTTTCCGGCACCAGCTCTCTGCCGCAAGTTAGCTCCTTTGAAGATACCACCTCGATGTGCGACGCTGATCACTCCTAACTTTACACACTGAGATCTATTCGCGCCATTGAGTCCCCGCGTTTTGACACTAAGCAGGTTAGCAAAACCATTCAAAGCTTGAGCATTGCAGGAATAAATCGAATTGCGTCGCATTTCCTTAGACTTGGTGGGCCTGACAATCCAATACTGTTGCTGCGGCTTTACTCCACTTCTCTATAATTTTCTACTCAACCTTATATCTTTGAGACATCGCTTATCTTGCTTGAGCCCAATTCAGGTGCAAGAAATGAAGTGAACAACTCCGAACTAAAGATGTCACAGGAAACGTCTGGAGTTATAGAGAGTGGTGAGTGGAAAAGTTCTCCAACACGTGCTTATAAATTATGTCAACATAAAGCATTATTCGACCCTTTGATAGCATAGGGCTGGAACCGATTTCTTCGACCTACACCGGTCATAAATCATGCCCTAATCCAAGAGTAAAGCGGAGGCGCGCGTTAACAACCTACAAGTACCGTGAAAAACTGGGTAATCACATGTTTGTGAGAGACAGAAACTCACCAGCCGCACCTATACGCCCTGCTGTTGAGTCACACAACGCCCGAAACACGGGTAGTGCATCGTTGGTAACGGAAAAACGATCTGAAAATCCCTCCTGATCACCCCATTCAGCAGCATTGACATTGATTTGAATATTTTTACCCTCGTTATGGGTAGTATGCCTTTGGCCCTAGCCGACGTGAAATCATTTGGTTGTTTGACTGTCTTCTTTGACTTCGCACTCAGTACTTGCCGCTGTATGATTGACATCTATCATGGATGTTTCACCCTCCTATTACGTGACGCTGGACTGTTGACAACGTGATGTTGCTTTACTGCACCTGACACTTTGTTTTGGTTCAACTTACGGCTGTGCTGCCATCCGACTGTTTATCTCTTGACTGCTACTGCAAACGTTTATTTGTTGACTTGATTCTGGCGGACAGAGTTTTGATCCCTTTTGTCGAAACATTCTAATTGACTCTCAGGTACTTAACAACTGCATTTGTTTAACCAGTTTTTGCTGCGTAGCATGCATTCGTGCCCGAGAACGTTTGGATTGTATAGTTACCCAACGACACCGTTGAGGTATTTTTGTCATTTTGGTATAAATTTGTCTTTTTGATAGTACCGCAGATTTCGTCACGAATCTGCCACTGATTTACTACAAACCGTGTTTTGACATTTCTGATCCAACCTTCGCCTGTGCGTCACTCGCGGGAGTTCAGAAACTGCACAGCAGAACAAAGGGACCTGCCAGGTTCGCGTTAGTTGGCACCGCCAAGTTATTTCCCGCGTTCAAGTCAAGATTGTTGGATTCTGGCCGTTGTATCGTCTATCGAACTAAATGCAGTAAATCCTTTTGCTCAACGAAGCCTAAGAGACATAGTAAGTTGCTTTCCAAGCCACAGTAGCCTTTTTATACTTCTACTTATTAGTGCCCACTCGTTACTTAAGCAGACACCTAACTCAGGAACAACAATTTTGCTGACCAAACCCATAGCATTACCAGTTACTGAATCATAGTGTGCTGACTTGATCCTAAATGTGGACCTGTGTGCAGATGGTCATACTCTTCATCGCGCTAACCGTGATCACAAGCGCGGTGGAGGCTGCTTGATCAGTGCGTGTAGCGTTGCCACCACAAATAAGATCGAAGATGATACCCCCAATGATCCGCCACACTCACTTTGGGCCATTATAAACAGTACCGGCCATGAAATCACCATAGGCTTTGTGTAAAGAGCCCCATGTTTAACAAAAGACGATGAACTGAAGGCTGGACCATTTGCCAATGCTGGATCCCTCACTATTGACTTCAAACTGATTGCGGGTGACTATAACTTCCTGAAGTTAACTGGGAGGTTGGTCGTGGCCCACAATGCCTTGATGAAATGCTGGCTGCCATAGACATCTATGGGTGGAGGTAGTGTACTTGACCTAGTCTTTTGCCCTGACATCATTCCTGTCGCTATCTACGTCAGTAGCGAACTCTCTGACAGTGACCATAGTATGGTGTTCTGTTACTCATCAGTTCTTCCTGCCGATGAGAAACATAAGCAATCTTCAGACTATATCCGGCATCGAGGCTACAAGAATATGGAATGAGGAGTGCTAATCGGGCTCCTCAGGTGCTCTCCGTGGGATGACTACCTTACCACAGCCACATCAACAGAGACACTCATTTTTCTGCAGAAATATAGAGTTTTGTCTAGATGCCGTTGCTCTTGTGAAAACGGTTGAGATCTATAGGGAACCAGACCCATATATCCCTAAAATACTCCACAATAAACTCAGAAAGTTATCGTCGCAATACCACTCGTTGAAAGACTTCGTGTCACTTCACTTAACTTATGAGACTTACAAATCTTTCAAGACACTACGTGTGGGACGTGCGGTAAATTAAGAGATCGTTGCTCCCAAAAGTGGTTCTAGAACACACGAGTTGACATCTCTCTTGAGTAAACATTTGTAGCCATCAAGGGGTGTGGTCCACCTGCCACACAATGGAATGGTATACAACGATCCCCTTGAGATTAGTGAACTGGTTAGAAAATCATTCACAAATTTCAACCATGATACCTATAAGCCCCACCAGTTTTACTCCAATCACTGCTTGTACATGTACTAAAGTGGAGTGCACTGTCAAAAGCATCACAGAGGCTACCGAAAGTCTGGGACTGTCGACGGGTGCGGGGACAGATGGCTCAAACGCAACAGTCATCAGAAATATTGATCATGATATGTTGCTGTTCTTGCTTAGGATGGTCACACTATCAGTGGAAAAGTAGGGGAGGGGTATCCGAGTGAGTGGGAAACCAGCTTCATGGTTCCTCGCTAGTAGCCGCGAGGCACGCAAAGTCATCATTGTTCCATACTTTGACGTATCAAAGGAATTTGATGAGGTGCCACACAGCATGCTCTCTGGTGAGCTACAGCGGATTGGCATTCATCACCCTTAAGTTTGTTGGCCAAAATCACTTCGTAGTGATGGTAGCCAAATCACCAAAGTAAATTCTACGCAGTCCAAACCTAGGCTCATAACCAGTGGAGTAATACAGGGTAGTGCTGGTGGGCTTTTGTTGTTCATAAGTTATATTAACATTGTGTGCAAGTGCCTCATTGTGAGGGAAGCACTCCTATACGCCGATGACTTTTAGGCTGTGAACTAAGCAATACGCTACCTGCTGCTCAACAAGAATTTGGAGAAGTTGCTAAATGGTGTGACGAGTTCCACCCCAAGCTAAGGATTGACAAATATGGTTAGCTTAGCATGGGCAGCGATAACCTAAAGGTGCTCCTGAGTGTATGTGGACAAAAGCCACCTAGACGTTCTCCAGTGCTAGACCACGATCTTCGATATTCTGATGACTTAATATTCTCAAACAAACGGCTAGTATCACACCGAAATCATGTACACTTCTTGGATGCATCGTCCTTAACTTTTATGGTGCCGAATCAAAGGTCCCACTCTACAGAGTGATCATACGTCCACCACTTGAGAACTAGAGCGTTTTACCACCTAGAGATACAAAATCACTAGGAGCTAGACAATTCATCTCAGACCGAAACCTCTCCTAGACACACAGCCCCAAATGGTGGAGGAACAAGAAATGTTGGTATAAAATGCCATTTGCATCCAAACGCGCCAGTTCTTTCAGTCCTGACAACCACTCACTTTAAAATAAAGCTAACCGAAGGTAATCCCATGTGAACCACCGACCTCGAAGTCATACTGAATGGTTCGGTGATGAAACCTCTCATATTCCTCGCCGTAATGCGCAACAGCAGCTGGATAGAATTGCATCCCTGGCTTTATCTATTCAGATGACTCTGTTTAAATATTATAGATCTAAACATCTGCTACAATGCATGACACTACACAATACCGTCCACTCCAGTTCCGTTGGCCATCTGTAGACAGCACAAACTTATTGAATACAGATATGTCTCCGGATTCGTTTGTTCGCAACACTCGGTACGTAGGATACTCTTATAGACGTCATGACTCACTGTTGCTTCTCACACTGAGTGATTGCACCCTCACCAATTTTCAGCACCATTGTTTGACGATATCGCTCTCATCCAATGTTCGTGAGAGTCAATATCTAAACAGTCTTGTACTCCAGAAGACTTTGTATGGCACGATGATATGTTTCTTTCCAGACTTTTACAGCCTCAATAACGAAACGACACTTTGATATTGTCTGTGAAACTGACATGTATTCGTATTATGCGAAATATATTATTTTTATTATATCCGTCAACATTTGGTTGTATCGAACGGAAGTTTCCGAGCAGTAGAACATTTGGATATCACATCAAGATCCACTCACACTGATGTTTGAGGGTGGGATAAGTCAACATGAGGGGATTTGTATGCAACTTTTGGGCCATCAGGAAACAAGAACGGTTTTCCATGTATAAAACAGCTGTAAATGGTATTCACGTATAAAATAAAGAGAAGGGGCCTAACCCACTGCACTGAACTATGCTTGAGGTGATTGGCTTATGTTTTGAAGTGAGGGTCGTATCTTCTCAAAATAGTTCAGAGTATGTAAAGAAAGTCAATAGTTACACGTGAGCAGAATGCATCCAAAAAGCCTACAGTAACTCGATGAGTTTAAAGTCTGTTTTTCATGGGTGAAGAGGGCACGTAATCACAGATGACAACATTATGTATCTAACCCAATATCCAAGCAAGATGATGTGGCGGCTTCAGACCGATAGTGTCTTACTATTCTGATAGTAAGCCTCATCACAGGATCAAGATGAGTACGGGAATTATGTGAAGCTCCGCCGAAAGAACAAACCACAATCTTCTACAATTACTCCTCTGAACTTAAGTTGTAAAAGTACCAAAGCGCGCAAGCTTCCCAACAAAGTACACTATAAACCTCCGAAGCCTATTTCACTTTACTTTATTGCTGTGCTCGGGCGTATACGTAATTAAACCATATTCTTCCACAGGTCACCAACATACCCATTTGCCTGTTGTCAACCCCGATAATAGCTACAGTATTATTCTTTACACTTAATCTCTTCGTCTGTTGTCTGAATAATCTGTTGTGATGTCTAAGATTTGACGAAACTATTCATACAGTTTTCGAGACAGTTGATTTACCCGTACCAGCAACTCCAAAACATTCTTGATATTCATTCTATAGGTGTTGGTGAAGAAAACTTTTAAGCAAATAACCCCTGCCTTAATATCTTTAACCAATAAAGCTAGGAAGAACTGTATGTCAACCGAAGAAGTGCGATCAACAAGAAATAACTTAGCTACAGAACCTGAAAAAGTGATCAGAGGCCTGTAAAGCGGTACAACAAAAGTGAGTCTCAAGAACTAAAGCCAGGTGGCTAGAAACGACCAGTTTCCTTTACTTGGACAATTGATGTTGGGTTAACCGACATTGGATGTTGGACACTTGTAAAAGTGCTGAATAGGAGTATGTACGTTACTTTTTGGATTTTATATACGTTTCTTATTTCCACTTATTTTACATTTGCTGACTGCGATCGTAGCTTTTTCACCCCAGTAAATTATTTAGTCAGTCGACTAGATTTATACTAATGGTTTTTACTTGATAGTTTCGCATACATGTACATTGTAAAAATTTAGTTCTGTGGTTCAAAGTAGTAGTAGTCCTGACCAACTCGATCCTACTTCGGCTTTCGCTGGGTTGGCTGATCAAGTAAGCACTTACTAAAGACGGTAGTAAAACCTAACTGGTACTGCAAGAATCATGGTCCAAGAAATAGGTGCGAAAGATCAAAAACCATCTTTTTTTTCCTGCTCGCACTATTAGTGTTGGATATTTGAACTGTAGATATGCTTTTAAAACTCAGGATGGCCAATAAAATTCCAGATGTACCTGATAACGTTTGACCGCTCCTCAAAGGTATGACTTGTGTACAGTGGTACATATTTTTTAAGACTCATTTCAGTATTGGACTGCACTCTGTTACAATAAATAGGGTTAACGAAAAAAACATGTCAAATTTTAGTAACATTATGAAGGTAAGGTCTTTGCTGAAATTATGGCACATAACAGGCACTTTCGGGACTTCAAGACTTCTAGAATGTTCGGGGAAATATTTGGTTTACACGGTAGGTTGAATTGTTGCACTTCCTTGTGTGCATCCTCAGGTTTTCCGAAGTATCTCCAACCTGTAAGCTAGTGCTCGAAAACTAAAAGTTTTCCGTGCTCGCTCTACCGATACAAAACGTAGGAAAGATTTTGTTTTATAAATCATCGTTAGAAAATACGATGAGGGTGGCTAACACATCTGCAGAGCTGATTACTTAAGGTTTTGGAGTTCTACAATCTTATTGTCGTCTTTTAAAATTTTTCGCGGGCTTTATATTAGGACTTTTAGTGGCATATTGATTTTTAAAAGCAATGCGGTGACTCCTGGACCCTAGCCAAATTTGTGCGTGAGTCCTAAACACAAATTTTGAAGTTTATTGACAAAATGATACTGTTTGTAACGATTACCACCGGAATAACAACGATCAGTGCCTTCAACTTTGCTGGTCTCGTGGGGAACATTGCCGAATCACTAAAAAAAACTCAACAAGATCATGGTAAATAAACTGCAAGCAATGTACAGTCAAAATTAGAAGCTCACCAACAAAATCAGCCCATGTACGAAATCAGAGGAACAAAACCAGTCTAAATGGAGGTTATCTGTGAAAAATGTTGGACAGACATATGTGAATGGGACTCAAATACAGAGTATCGAACAGAGAAAGTGGGTGGGTAGTTGGTTAGAATTCCAAATACAGCTTGTTGAGGTACAAAGATGAACACAATTGTAGACAGGTAATAACAAATTAATCTGTAATTGCTGTTGAATAACCAATTTCCACTGCGAATCCCCAATTAGACCTGGTAAGAATGCTAGGGTTCTCATTTATTCCTGTCCATCCAGGTCTAGCAACATATATTTACTATCTGGAACCGTAGGAAAGATATTTCATGTATATATACGAGTGTATTCCCAAGTTAAGCGGTTAAAGTGCATGACATTGTTGTTTTACGTCCTTCTTATTTCGCATAAATCCATCAAGTATCTAAGGGTTACTGACCAGGTTATTGTCATGATAGTCAGGATCTGTGGAAAGTATAGGTATTGTCAGTGTTTTCCCCTAGTTTAGTCTGACTATGCGCTTTGGGGAAATTTGTATTCAGCAGTAGTAGTGGTAGTTTTATTCTTTAATATACCACTGAATGAGGTTCGGATTACCAATATGTAAGGTTTCACTTGTAGTGTATGCACCTAAATTGTGTGCAAATTTATTATTCGGTAAAAAGCGGTGTATATTGATGATTATATAGACAGAATGTGGCTTAAGACTAGAAGTCGAGTTGAATTGAGGAATTAATGCCAGAAAAACCGACAGACGAAATCAACGTGGAACCCTGCTTAAGAGACCATCGCTTTAAGTTGTTACACCTCACAGCAGCATACAAAGAACATAAGTGAGTGGAAAGACTCATATCAAAGTTAACAAAGCCGTATGGGAAGAGAGGAAACCTAAAGACTAGGGTTAGCCAAAACACTCAAGATTTAGAAGACCTGAAAAAGCGAATACATCTGCGGCACTATGACCGATTTCCAGCCATTTAACAGAGTATCCAGCCACTTATTCCTTTCGTCTCCGACTCCAGCCAAATAGTCTACACCTCCCTACTTGGCTCAAACCAACAGTCAGGGACTTCATAGACTGGTGCTACGTCTTGGTCCGGCCACCATAAACATTGCAATTTAATCCAACACTTAACATTTCACATCAATGTGAGGGTACCTTGGCGAGTGCAGCGCATGTCCAAGTCATCTCAGTCACTGAAGATTGACATCCTCATCGACCGACTTGCCTGCCTTGAGACAGTTGTGTAGTTACTTTGATATGACTGGACAATAAATAAATCATGTCAGTAAATAATACTATTCCATTGTGGGATATCTCTAGTAAATCAACTAGAATGGAATTAGATTCTACCACAGTGCTCAATGTTTACTCATATTAATAGAAAAGATTGACCCTTAAAAATTCACATCCCGCTCCACTCCACGACACTTTCAGTTGTCTTTCGATAATTTCAGCTTACATGCCCACTGACTACGGAAAGAAACTTTCAAATATAATGATCCTAGCAGGTGACTTCAATGCTTTGATATAGAGGGACTGAGCTAATGGAGAGGCATCTTGGTACTGTCTACAGAATCCCACGCCAACTGTGATGGTCTTTTACAATTTGTTCTGACAATCATTTTCCTGGCTAATATTATCTTTCTCACTCGGTGGCTGCCAATACTTGGATGATAATAAACAGATGCATCATCTTACATTATACCATCATTAGATAGGATCGTTGAAGTACTTATATTTTTGAAATATGCTTTAGTTCAAGCAAGAGTGTTTGTGATTAAATTGGTATGAAAAACAAGCGGCTGGAGGGCCTCTTTGTGTTCAGCTGGACGACGAAAACATCAAGATCATATTCAGCGAGTAAGTGGCTAGACATTTATCTGAACATCAGATTAATTCTAATCCTGACAGAGCCTGGGGTAATATTTAGTTTGCTGCAAAAGCAACAGTAATAAAAGTCAGCAACCTCTGACTAAAGACCAATAAAGTCCAGTGGGTTTCTGTAACCCCATCTCATTTATATAGTGCCAAAACTGATTCCAGGAGAATGCGATCACGATAAAAAACTAAAAGTGTCCGCAGAAATTGACTAAAAGTTCATGTAATGTTTATGAGCAGGGAAAGCGAAAGAGCTAGGAAATACGTCAACAATGAACAGTACTCACTAATCTGAGTTTATGAAAGGAAGTGACACATAAAGCCGATGATCAGTTAAACTGCTGTCAAGAAGAGTGGGTTTTTAATAATATCCCAGTGCATATGTCACTAATTTCCATCCTGGACCGCATCTGATGTTAAAACGCCAACCGGAAAAATATAGAGTACCAACAGATGTTAATTCAACAGCTATTTGTCATCCCATGATGCCTTATCATACAGTAATCGCCTCTCTATTACTTCCAACCAGCTACAGGATTAGTAAATTGATCGTAATAGGAACCTTTGAGATAATATTTATAACGACCAAACTAATGAGGTGGTTTAAGTGAATGGAAGACATCTTTCATCAAGACCAGATATACATCACCCCACCTCAGTTAATTGCAGTATAACTCCACAATATGCGGGCAGTTTTACGGAGACAGTGTTGATCTAGCACGCAGATTCCTCGAACGTTTTCAGCTCAGGGACCAGTTTTCACGGATTTTGAGTATAAATGCACACACTGAGGTTATTGTATACCCGACCCTATATAACAAAGCTACCCAACCCTCCTTGACTGTCTAAAACTCAGAAGATAGATTGGGACTCTAATCCGCGACCCATTAGTTGAGAGTTGAATGTCTAGACCAATGGGCAACAGATGATTATTTTGTTCTAAATCTTCCAGTCCATAGTGGGCGACCAGAACATTTGCAGTGTTAGTTGTACGAGGAAAACACCTTACTGTCATTAAAAAAAGCACACACTAAGCCATTTTATCCGCTCTTCGCATTTAAACGTTATTCCACTCTATTTCTAGGCGAGAACACCTGCATGGTTGCATCAAACGATGAGACTGTAGACTGTTTTGGTCTTAGAAGGTGTAAACGAGTGTAATTATATAATTATCCATGTAAACAAGTATGTCATTCTGTGAACTGGTGAGGCTATGGTTCATTGGTCTAGGTGGGGTTGCTGCTCAGTGGTTTAGGAAGATGATTATCAGCCAGTGGGTCGCAAGTTCGAACACCGCTCCACCTACCCAGGTTTGTGCAGCCATATAGTATCACTGGCACTTACACAAAGATGTTTCTCATTGAGTTGTGTGTGTGTGGTTTCTGAATGAATTTCGATTTCCTCTAATCAGTTGAAAGTTGCTCTTTTTCAAATATAATTGTATTTCAGCTCACCTATTTATTTTTTGTACTCCAAATTTTCTCTTACAATTGAATTGCACTTTTTCTTCATTGAGGTTTCGCCTGTAAACTAGATCGGGATTGATCAGTAATATATTCAGAGATATGGTTTGTGTCCCTTGCATTATCATTCCTATTTTGTTATGGATTCTGCATCGATTACTACTTCCAGTAATACACTTTTTTATTCCAAGTCTAAAGCATCATCCGGAAGATGTGAAAGAGGAACTGGTAAGTAGTACATATTACATGGGTAATTCTCATTTAAAAGAATGATTTGTAATTACTATTAATAATTACTATCATAAGAACTATTGGGCTTGAATGAGTTCAGTAATGTAAACAAAATAGGTGGGGAAAAAACTCGTATGCTTTTTATATTTACATTCCATGCACTAATAACCAAGGGTAATAATCAAAAACATGCTTTACCATTTTCAATACACATCATCGGCCTTCAATTTTTTACCTACCTTTCGTTAAGAAAAAAAATCCTACGTGCAAATTAATGTACTACATTTGTAAAACTGGTTTAGAGTCAGAACATATTACTGTATGTGATTATCATTTGTCATTGAATATCTTTAGTTGGGTTCACTTGATCTACGCTACACTCCGTTCTGTCTTGTTATGTGGATGTGAGACAACGCAGTTAAAAGAAGATGACTGGACGACCTAAGAAGGACCATAAAGGATAGTGACATAAATTAACTTCTATTTGCGCTCACCGACGGTGCACCATCTGACTACGGTTTGGCCTATACAAAGGATGAGATCCGCCAAAAGCTATCAGCTTTGCTCCTGCTGTATTACCTTTCAGTGAAGTAATAAGAATGAATATTTCGTACAACTACTGATATAACCCCTTTCTGGGTAAGGGAGACCGTGGTTCTTCATGCGTCATCACAAGAAGCTTTTACGGATAGTGGCACAGTATTATTACTTTGGTTCACTGAGGTTCCAGTTGCTGCATATAAGTTCGATATGAGTCTGTGTGACATGTTCGCTGTTGGATTTCACAGTGTTAAAAACAGGAATGCTTTTGTCATAATCAATGAGAAATCAGCTTCATTACCATAGTTTCTAAAATCCCAAGTTATCTGACTCCCTGACGCTTAACTGTAGCTTAAAAACATCCAGTCGGAGAAAAATAGGCAAGTTTCAAGCCTAACAATGGATGGGGATGTCGAACAAATCTTCGCTTTCCACTTAATCCTGAAATACAAGTGTACTTATCGGTACCCTACACCTGTCGTATTTCCAAAGCTAAAGGCAATATTCTACTTTGTTGGCCTAGACATCGTATATTACCAATTTCATTTGTAGGAGTCCCTCATAAGTCTACCAAAGAAAGGTGGATAAGTCAACATTAAACCTTTCATATTATTTCATAAGTTCAAGTTTGCACACTTCATATCAAAATGATCATGAGTAGAGCTGTAAGTCAGTGTTTTGGGGAGATGATTATCAACCACTAGGTCGCGGGTTTTAGACCTATTCCACCTACCCAGCTTTGGGTAGCCAGGTAGTATATCGTTAGCCCTCACGCAATAAGTGTGACTCCAACTGCACGAATTCACACAAGGTGGCTAAGTGTTTTCCGTTCATACAGACCTACTCCAGCCAGCTTGAAGGCTTTATACTGAAATATCTATAGTTGTGTAGGCATCTGGTTTATACTGTCTTTCAGATTGTTGACGTCAAATATCTCTTAGTTATTTCCACTGTCCCCATATTAACGTAGCTCCGTTATTCATGCGATTATTAAGACTGGTTTAATCGTCGACTTCTCAAGGATTGTTTTCTTCACTGAAGTTTTTCAGACAATATAGTCATATTAGACGAGGAGGTCAATAATTTACATTGTTTTCTAGACTCTTTGAATACAAATCCGAGAACATTTGGTATGCATTTTTCACTGTGTAAGTGTGAATTTCCGCTTCAGGAGTATTCTGTATGATTGTTTGAGGTCGAGTGGACTGTGTAGTAGGACTGTCTCCTTAGTAATTAGGTATCTGACCTTCGCATTCAATTTCCTACTTAGCTCTACGATATCTGTTCAGCGCACTTGAATGATAACTAAATCAGTAGATGGTAGAATATCGCTAGCTACTCCTGGAGACCAGTGTGTCTGAGTGCAGTTAAGAATGCGGAAGAGTCATTGTTTCTTTTGTCAATCACTTTATAATGTAACCAAAACTTCTAGACCGTCGGTACAGACGTGATTATTGGTGGGGAGTTGGGTGAGTCCAGTTTAAATTCCAGTAGTCTATGGAACGCAAATCTACGATTCCAAGGGTCGACAACACTATTTTAACAGCTCTTAAATGACTCAAAATAGTAAAGATAGATCAGAATTATTAACAATGGTAAGCAGCCGACTTAAATACATTTTGAATAGGAGTTAATCAGAGTAAAATAAACTTAATAGGCATAGTGTAAGGCTAAAGACAGATAGCAAGCAAAAGAATGATTTTCAAAGAGAAGAAAGCCCATTTCTTGGCAGAGACTGTTGAAACTGTTGAGACTCGTTGAAACTGTAGTCACTGTGATGCCGTTGTGATGCTCAGAATGAAGTAGATGGTTGCCTTAGGAGATCACTTTTTAGCCTTCAGCTTAAAGTTGAATTTACAAAGAAATAGAGCATCATAAGAGATTGCTTTTTCTTGGCTAACAATAGTCAGAATAAATTCATACGATATTCATCTCTTCATAGTATGTACCCCTGTATTCACCGACATTAGCTCTAGAAGTATCTTTAAGACAGGATAGTTTCTACATAGAAATAATTAAGTAGAATTTTCTTTGTAGAAGCTTTGAATGGAACGCTTTAAAGAAAAAAAGTGTCCGGGATCCATTTCGGCAATACGAGGGGATTTCACAATGAGATGTACAAACTTCTAAGAGATTTTAGCCTTTCTTTTCTTCTTAGATCACAACATTACTAGTATAAAACCTGTTTACTTGTACACTAATCAGTATGAAGCTGTTGCATCTAGACCGATTACAAGTACTTAACTGATGGTAACAGATATATTTTCCATAGTAAAAGTCTTGATTATTCGAACTGAATCGGACAATGAAGTCATCTGCACGAATTTGATCACATTATATATTGTTATTTTTAATTTCCATCATTTTTCTGAAGACACTGATTGGTTCATTTTACACTTTTAATATACTATTTTATTTCCCCTGTTCAAGGCCCCCTTAAAAGGTGTATAAACGACTGAACTTTCAGTTATAATTACAATATTCGGTTGAAGTAAACATACTTTCAATCTTATTGTCTTCTTCTTCTGGTGTCAGCTAAATATCGCATTGTTAAGAAGTCATTGTTGTATCGTTAATCGTGTAGTTACTGCACAGGATGAAATTGTCTACCGTCGAAACGAATGTTCGTTTCTCCTGAAAATCAATATATATTTATCTGTATAAATAATGTGCACGTCATTATTTGAATGATGGATATTTTGCTTATAAACTTAATTTTAGAGTAATCGATAGCTTTGAGTTCGGACACCTTCCACCTACTAAGGCCTGAGCAGTCAGGTAGTATCATCAGACCTCATACAATACGGTATAGGTCTTTGTCTAGTGCATGAAAGTTCACATGGTTGTCAAGTGCATTTTAGTTTTACGATCTGTATCTCTTAGTGACCATGTTATAGTAATTTTGTTTTAAATAAGGAGGGGAAGGTACCTGCCGGCTGAAAGAAGGGCTATCTTGTCAAACTCCCCAAAAAGGGTGACTTAAGTCTTTGCAAGAACTGGCGCGGAATTATGTCCCTGTCTATACCAAGCAAAATATGAAACCGTATTATCCTGGAGAGACTAAAAAATACTCTGGATTCAAAATTACTACCGGAACAGGCTGGATAGCTTCACGAAAAGCAAATCATGTATGGATGAAATTGCAATGCTACATATCATCATAGAACAGAGCATAGAATGTCAGTCCACTGTACCCGTACCTCAACTTCATCCACTTTGAAAAGGCCTTCGACAGCATCGACCGACAAGTAATTTGGCAGCTGCTTTAACATTACGGTTTTAGTGCCACAAACCTTTATCAACTTCATTCAACAGAAGCCATATGTTATGTGGTGCTACATGCCAAGTGATTCACAATGGAGAGGTCAGTAATGCCTTTGAAGTGAAGACAGGTTGACAGGTAAGACAAACTTGCCTACTATTACCTACGATCTTCCTGATTGTGGTCAACTGAAGTGGACCATGCAAGAAACGACTGTGAGGAGCGAGAAGATGGGTATACGCTGTTTGACCGATAGGAAGACCACAGAAGAATATTTGCATTTCACCGATGACGATTTATGTCTGGTGTCGCACAAACTCGAAGATGTACAGGCGAAACTTACAAGTTGACAGAAGAGACGAGGCAGCGAATACTGGACTTCCTTCAGGTGAACGTAGAGAAGACAGAGGTGATGAAGATACCCAGCCGACGACAACAAGAAGCACCAATCGCCATGCACGGGAGACATGTGAAGGAAGTTGTCTCTTTCACCTACCCACCTACGTCGGCAGCATCGTCTCAACTACAGATGGTATAGGCACAGATGAGGATGTGAATGTCAGGATGGGAAAGACAGCAAGACATGCCTTCCTGCATTGATCTGAGACTTGTGTGGAGATCCACTGCACTGCACTGCACTCAGCATAAAGCATGAACAAGATCCTGATTTTCAACATTAAGTGGGTCAAGTGAGTGCTTCTATGTGATGTCGTCTTATGAAAATAACTTCCAACAAACTGCAGACATACATAAACAGCTCTTGCCTACTCTCACTCGATACTGAAGATCAGATGACCAGAAAGAATGACTAACAAAGAACTGTGGTAATGAACCAGCCATCGAGTGGAAGCCAAAGAGGAGACGACGAGTTGGGCGTTCGAGGGTGATATGCAGGAGATGGTGTGAGGAAAAGGTGAAAGCTTCTGGATGGTCATGGAGCCAGGTTAAGAAGATTTCGGAGAAGAGAGTGAAATGATGATGTGCTACTGAAGCCCTGTGTTCCACAAGGAACCCGAAGGACAAATGACAATATATATATATATATATATATATATATATATATATATATATATATAATTCGGTTTGACTAAGAAATCTCTTTCTCGACGTTTTTTTCCCCTTATACTGCCGATTCCCTGTCTGTTTGTTACAGAAGGAACAACATGATAATGTAGAAGACGATTCAGTTGATGTACAGGTTAGTTATTACATGAGAATATATGCATAACCTTCTGTTGTAGACATCAGGAATAAAACCAAAGTCAGAATAATAATAATAATAATAATGGATATATTACACAAGCTTTTGTGATCAAGATGTTTACTCTATCAGTAATAAATGTTATATTCATTTATTTTTGTTGAATAAATTAAAATTGTTCTCTGGATCGGTGTTAAAGACTTCTGCTGTTGTTGTTGTTGATTGGTCTTGATAGTTTAAATTTTCATTATTTGGCTAAGTTATATTTAATATATATTCTATTGTTTCGATAATATGAGTTTCTAAGATATCTGCTAACTGTTTTACTCTTGTGCTCTTCTGATAGTAGTCTAAGTAGAGTTATAGATTGTGATGAATACAGACTTGTTATATCATTAGTATATATTCTGTTTTAATTCACTTTTGTTTATCTTAAAGTTATTATCTAATCGATGTTGAACATATTTATTTGTTGATAAGTAAATATTTTGTAATATTCCAACATTTTTTCATAGTTTTTATTCTTTCCTGATTTGAATGTTTATTTACTTTTCATTCAACTTTATAACTTCATTAGAATCAGGTAAGTTTTAATCAGTTTCTTCCTCCTTCTTCCTCCTTCTTCTTCTTCTTCTTCTTCTTCTTCTTCTTCTTCTTCTTCTTCTTCTTCTTCTTCTTCTTCTTCTTCTTCTTCTTCTTCTTCTTCTTCTTCTTCTTCTTCTTCTTCTTCTTCTTCTTCTTCTTCTTCTTCTTCTTCTTCTTCTTCTTCTTCTTCTTCTTCTTCTTCTTCTTCTTCTTCTTCTTCTTCTTCTTCTTCTTCTTCTTCTTCTTCTTCTTCTTCTTCTTCTTCTTCTTCTTCTTCTTCTTCTTCTTCTTCTTCTTCTTCTTCTTCTTCTTCTTCTTCTTCTTCTTCTTCTTCTTCTTCTTCTTCTTCTTCTTCTTCTTCTTCTTCTTCTTCTTCTTCTTCTTCTTCTTCTTCTTCTTCTTCTTCTTCTTCTTCTTCTTCTTCTTCTTCTTCTTCTTCTTCTTCTTCTTCTTCTTCTTCTTCTTCTTCTTCTTCTTCTTCTTCTTCTTCTTCTTCTTCTTCTTCTTCTTCTTCTTCTTCTTCTTCTTCTTCTTCTTCTTCTTCTTCTTCTTCTTCTTCTTCTTCTTCTTCTTCTTCTTCTTCTTCTTCTTCTTCTTCTTCTTCTTCTTCTTCTTCTTCTTCTTCTTCTTCTTCTTCTTCTTCTTCTTCTTCTTCTTCTTCTTCTTCTTCTTCTTCTTCTTCTTCTTCTTCTTCTTCTTCTTCTTCTTCTTCTTCTTCTTCTTCTTCTTCTTCTTCTTCTTCTTCTTCTTCTTCTTCTTCTTCTTCTTCTTCTTCTTCTTCTTCTTCTTCTTCTTCTTCTTCTTCTTCTTCTTCTTCTTCTTCTTCTTCTTCTTCTTCTTCTTCTTCTTCTTCTTCTTCTTCTTCTTCTTCTTCTTCTTCTTCTTCTTCTTCTTCTTCTTCTTCTTCTTCTTCTTCTTCTTCTTCTTCTTCTTCTTCTTCTTCTTCTTCTTCTTCTTCTTCTTCTTCTTCTTCTTCTTCTTCTTCTTCTTCTTCTTCTTCTTCTTCTTCTTCTTCTTCTTCTTCTTCTTCTTCTTCTTCTTCTTCTTCTTCTTCTCTTCTTCTTCTTCTTCTTCTTCTTCTTCTTCTTCTTCTTCTTCTTCTTCTTCTTCTTCTTCTTCTTCTTCTTCTTCTTCTTCTTCTTCTTCTTCTTCTTCTTCTTCTTCTTCTTCTTCTTCTTCTTCTTCTTCTTCTTCTTCTTCTTCTTCTTCTTCTTCTTCTTCTTCTTCTTCTTCTTCTTCTTCTTCTTCTTCTTCTTCTTCTTCTTCTTCTTCTTCTTCTTCTTCTTCTTCTTCTTCTTCTTCTTCTTCTTCTTCTTCTTCTTCTTCTTCTTCTTCTTCTTCTTCTTCTTCTTCTTCTTCTTCTTCTTCTTCTTCTTCTTCTTCTTCTTCTTCTTCTTCTTCTTCTTCTTCTTCTTCTTCTTCTTCTTCTTCTTCTTCTTCTTCTTCTTCTTCTTCTTCTTCTTCTTCTTCTTCTTCTTCTTCTTCTTCTTCTTCTTCTTCTTCTTCTTCTTCTTCTTCTTCTTCTTCTTCTTCTTCTTCTTCTTCTTCTTCTTCTTCTTCTTCTTCTTCTTCTTCTTCTTCTTCTTCTTCTTCTTCTTCTTCTTCTTCTTCTTCTTCTTCTTCTTCTTCTTCTTCTTCTTCTTCTTCTTCTTCTTCTTCTTCTTCTTCTTCTTCTTCTTCTTCTTCTTCTTCTTCTTCACCCTTGTCGATAAGGGTGACATTTTTATAGTTGTACTTTGTATTAAATCGTAGGTATGCTTAGATTTGAGTGAACTGGCAGTCTGTGTTATCGGTAAACAATTCGCTTCGGCAGTAGTAGTAGTAACAGTACTCCACTGTAGGTCGTATAGTGTTTCTAGATATATAAATATTTCTTATCTCTTATATCTGCAAATGGTAAATATACTTTATTGTCTTCCATTTTAAATTATAATGTTCATAGAAGTTTTTCCCTAAATTTTTTTCTTTCTATTCGTGTACTGTCAATCGATGAAATAGTACTTTCTTAACAACTGATAATTCATCCATTTTGGTTTTCTTTGTATTTCTACTAGATTTATCAAGAGATTTGAAGTTATTTCCTAAAGGTCTGTTAATTTACTATTCTTTAGTCTATCTGATGTTGATTCAAGTGCATGAGAAATTGTTTTAGTTGATAAGACTAATGTTTTATGAGAATCATTGAGTTTGAATGAATCTTTTATGCCTAAATGCATTACTTCTTCTGGAGTGGAAATATTCTCCTGTAGCAGCGATATATATAAAGTTCCAGCTGTAAGTAGTTTATTTCCATTGAACAAATTAGTTCGTATAACTCAGTCTGCCTTATTTATCAATAAGTTTATATCATCCTTGTCAATTATCTTTTCTCTTGTTTTATCTTATCGACTGTTGGTTGGAACATCACAGGAATTGGCGAGTTGGTTAATGGATTATATTTTCAATTCTACTTTCATCTAAACTCTTTATCATGAATAATGAATTCAAAATTGATGGGTTTTTTGTCACTTCTAGTCATTCCAATGCTTTGTAACTCTTGTGTTTTTGCATAGTTATCAGTTGCTAATGAGATATCTTCATCCATGATGTTTATATACTCAATTGTCATTCATTCATCTACAAGTTTTGTCCTCATTTTTTGATTTACTACTACTGACATACTTGTTTCTTGTTTTGTTTTATGGTGTGATTCTGTATCGATGCACAAATGTGAAATATCCTTATCGTTCTCTGAGTAAATATGACATATGGGAGGAATGTTGTCACTATGACATTTTGTCAATTTCAAACTTTGTCCTTGGAACTCATTTACTACTAGTTCTGAAGGACTTGTAGACGTATCTTGTTGTTCTGGTGGTTGTTTTATGTATACACTTTTTAATGTACCAGGTGTCATCCAATTTTTCTCTTCATATGTTTCGTAAATTGTAATATAATCCTGACTTACGGTTACGCTTTGTACGCCACCACTCCTTGACTGCATCGTATCCTTATCGAAACGCATTTCACTGGATAAAAGACTCAAGATATCTCGATTATTTCCTGTTGGTTCAATTGAATGACTGGCAGTTGGTCTATCGAAACCATTTAGTTCGTGGAATGTTTGCGCATAGATAGTGTTTAGCTTTGAATAACCTTCGATCATTTGTGATCGGTTATCAATTCATCGTTTATCATCTACTGTGCTAAATTCATAACGGGATGGCAAAGTATGTAAAGCAGATAATTCTACTGTCATGTGTTGTGTGAATTCATCCTGTTCTGTTTGTGCTTGGATGCAATCATTCATACTAGTAGGATTCATAGTAGCTGTTTTAAAACCTGAAGATTGTTGAACTTCGTGGTTGAAAGGTGAACTGATCACTTTTGAGGCATATCTTACCTTTGTGTCAGTTATCCATTGATGCTTTGCTGGCGCGTTATGCTCCTCATCATTATATGTCACTTGTATAGTTTAATTTAAACACAAATCAACAGCTTCTTAATTTCTAACCTTAGTTTGGTTTTGTGGTTTTTTTTTACCAACAGTGAAGTGCTCGAAGGGATCTGATTGCCAGGATTAAATAGGTTGGATTGTTGAAATATACCCATATTTTTGATATATTCTTCACTTATTTGGTGTATTTCACTAGGTTGTGACGTAAGTATTCTAGTTTTTGTGTGGATATTTCTTCTGATATCTTACCATCATGTACTTTGTGTTCCATTTTAAATTGGTTAGCTACTATTGTTTCTTTGAAGTTGTATTCATGATTATAGTCGTTGAAATTTCTGGGGAACGATTGAATTCCATTCTATGCTCATGTCTTAACTGTGTTATGCTATTTTCATCTTGAAATAATTTATTTTCTGTTAAAGTTGGAATAAAAATATTTCATGAGATTTTTATGTAATCATATAAAAGTCTACTAATCACTTTGTTAATCATATCTGTAGTAAGTTGTTGTGCTAAATGAATATCCTTTGATTCTTCATCTAACTCAGTACTATTTTGTTCACTAGTCCCATCATCTATAGATAGTGTACAATGTAGATTTTGTGCAGAAGTTTTCCTTGTGTTACTTATCAACTTTTCAAGTTGGATATTATCTTGATAATGGGGATAATTTTTGTGTATACTCTATGAGAGATAGTTATCTGGAATTCATTTATTTGGGATTTAAATGATATTGGCTCTCGTGATAAGCTTTCAGTATTACTGATTATTGTAGTTAGTAGTTTACCAGAGGTAATTCCTTTCTTAAATACTTTATTTAAATTGTTATTAGATGATACATCTATGAGGTTCTTATCAAGTTTTTCATTGTATCTCTGTGTAAATGATGCATCTAATAGGTAATGGAGATTATGATTTACTGATAAGGATGGATAATAACTATGTAAGTTTATAGTGGTATGTATCTGAATACACTACAACGGAAGTGGAAGGCATGATATATTCGTGTATATTCATGGATAGACTTTTCAATACTCGTTTGTATTCTAGAGGGTGTTTTCGATTTAATAAATAATGTATTAGAGGATGTATCTGTACATGTACAATTGAAGATTGTCTGTCAGACATTCAAATCATTTTTGACTTCCATATGATTTTGATATTCTCTTCTGTGTTGAGGATGGATAGTTTGATCATCTGGAAATTCAAGTAATAATAATAATAATAATAATAATCTATCACTATCCATAGTTTGAGATCTTTTATACATCGTTACTTATGCAGTATATTGTATAGGCAAGTTATCCTCCATAGTGAATCTATTCACTGTGGGATGAGATGAAATTATCACACTTCTTGCCTAATTATGTTGTATTTTGATAGTCTGTTTGTCATACGGTTGTTGTATGATATAAAAGTCATTCAACAAAAGTTGATTGTCAGTAAAAATGTGAATTTTTTTTCAATCTCTAGATTTTCTTGACTATTCACTTGAGAAAAACATCGTCCTAGATCCCCTAGTACTTGTTAATATTTCATCCTTAGTCTTTCTTACTAACATATCTAACGTTTTCAACTGTACGGTAGTGTTCAACACTACTCTTACATTTCTTAGTTCATATTTTAGTGTTATTAATTCATACCTTTCCTCTTTAGATTTTTTTTATAGCTCAATATCTAAGTCACAGTTGACTACCTGCTCATTTGTGCTAAATACTTCACTATCAATAGTCTGCTGTAGCGTTTCGCATTTCTAGTGACTTCATCATCATATCAGCAAATCTATCAACTTTTCAATTTCAATAATTCATGTGTCTATTTTTGTATTGATTTCATCCCTTGTTAATTTATGTAAGATGAAAGTCTTGTTAGGTATTTAAGACTTTGAGATATGCTCTTTTATTTCTGCTTAAGTCTCTAAAAGATAATTAACTTGATGTTTAATATCTACAGAAGTTTCAATTGGTAGGTTTTACTTTTTTTCTAATCTACTATTTTGAGTTACAATTTCCTCTTTTTCTTTTGTTTCTACAATCATTACAGTACAATTCTGATCCGTTGTATTGGTTGTTATGTGAACATTGATTTTGTTCTCCAGTATTCTCAACATGATACAAATGTTGTTGTATCATTTGAGGAAGTGTTTGAATAGATTGTTTTATGAAAGGATTTTCACTTTTTGCATCTTCTTCCTTCATTTTAGTCAACTTATATGTCTGATCAATTATGTGATTCTGTGGTTTCACTGATGACTTATCTACTACATTGACTGTTTCATTGATGATAGCTTGATTCTTTGAATGGTTTTCATTGTTTAGTTCATGTTGAACTATGCTGACAGGAACTTTAGTATCTACAGTGAAATGTTGATATTCATTTATGCTAAGATATTCTTTTTCGCCTATATTGATAGATTGTAGCATGATGTTGTAAAGTAACAGAGGGGATTCCTCCTTTTCATGAGTCAGTTCTTCCTCATCACTAGGCCGAAACTCTTTACTCATATCGGTATTCAACTCTTGTATGTTGTTAAGATCACTTAAAGCTGTACAGTTCGATTCTGCAACACTTTCAAAGGATTTTTGTGTGGAAACTGTTTGCAATATTTCTAATTATCCGCGAATTCATCAATGTGATCAGTTAATTTCTCGCTTATTGAAATCTGAACGATTTGTTCTGCGTTTAACTCTCTTAAACTGGTTTGAGTGTGTGCTTCACTTTCTGATCGTTCATCAGAATATGCTTCTATGGTGGTTTGTGTTACTCTGAGATATTGACTTTGTTCACTATCTCCTTCATATGCATCAGCATGAATCTTAATAGCAACTTCATCTTCCTTCAATATACGTTCATCTGATATATTTTTTTTGTCAACATTGAAATCGGATTTCATTGAGCCTACTTGACAATCAATGATAGTCTTCTCTGCTTCTATTGTACTATAAGTGATTAGGTTACTGCAATCGGTATAATCATTGCTAGATGTCGACTAACCACTGAATGTATGAACTTGTATTTCATATAGTTTATCATTTGATTCATAGATATTTGGAAGGACTAAGGACCTTTTCCCTGTTAACCGATAGTGGTCGATAGTAGAAACATAGAATCTATAGTTGTCCGATGGCGATATTACTGATATCAGTGATCTTGTTAAGAATTCGCTTTCGTTCACGGGTACTAGTGTGATTTTTGTGAAATATGTCACTTTGGCATTCGTCTGTTTAGAAACTTCAATAAAGGATATACTACTTTCCAGTTTAACTTCAATTTTATAGGGCGATTGTTGGGATAATAAATTAGACGAATCTTTTTTCGATTCACAGCTTAAGCTTTCTATCATGAAAGCGTCTTCTTCTCTGTTTCTACTTTGTTCTGTCAAAACACTATCCAATCTATTTTCTGTTTCATTATCAGTTCGTGTAACAGTCTCATGATTATCGTCAAACTAGTCATTCCCTTCACTAATCTCAATTGGTAACGGTAGACATGATTTCTTAAGCTCGTCATCATTGTATGTTTCAGTTGGTGATGGTATCAGCGAACCATGTTGCGGTATCATACTGTTACTTTTGTCAAGATTATCTAATTGAAACTGATTTGAACTACTTAGTTGTAAAATGGTTTTGCCTTCATCTGTTTCAATTCCTAGTGTTTTCTTATTGAAGACCTTTTGATTTGCATACTGTAACTCTTCTGTGTTCCTCGACTCTGAATGAGGATGGATTTCAACAAATCGTTGGTTATAAATTGGAAAATCATTGCTTACTGTTTCTTCCACTTCATTATTATCGTATGTTTCCCCGACTAGAATAGCATCTTTACCGGTTTCATTCAATGACTGGTCTATCTCATGAGACAACTGATTCGGTATCATAACATTTGTAGGTTTATGTAAGAGAGAAGAAGTCTCTATATCTGCCATTATTGAAGATTTTTCTTCAGAAAGTGGATATGAATGATGCCCATCTTGACTAAGTAACCTGACCTTGACTTTAATATAAAACTACCTGTTGATAAATTCCCTCCTGTTTGATTTACTAATTTATCCAATGACAGAGAGATACTTTTACTCAAAGTTGTTTTACCTTGTCCACTGCTAAATATTTTATCACATTTACCTTATGTATTAGAATACGACTTGGCTACATTTTGATTCTGTGTATCACATACATATTCATCTATCGTTATTGATGTTACATCTTCAACACTTAGAAGGTGGTGGTGCTGGTGATGATGATGACCTTTTTTGACTTTATTTTTTCTGTATAAATTGTTCCGTTATAGTCTTCTTGGTCATTATACTTTATGTTCATGAATAGATTCGTATCAGAAAGGAGGTGATTATATTTAACCTATGTACCTTAGTGTATTGTTGAATTCGTCTTCTTATTTCTTTTTTGGTATCGCACTCTCTGATTGAATTCCCTTTCATATGCTGTTTGTGAAACTGTGTTACACTACAGATTTTTTATATTATCTCGCTGCTAGTGGTGACTTGGTAGACAAGAACAATGCTTCCACGATTACTCACCTCATAACAGCTCATCTTTTGAAAGGTAGTCGAACTCGTTTCTTACATATAGTAGAAGCTGTGGGAATTCGAATTAATAATCCTAGTCTTTATGTCTAAAAGAAGTTTGTACATCCCTTATCTCTTTCCTTTGCTGGGAAAACAAATTAATCATTGAAATTTTTCCTACCCCTTTCATATGCTTACTTTATCTGTTCAGACTTTGTTTATCCACTTGCTTCATTTTTCAATATTACGCAACTTTTATTTTTCCAAGCTTTTGACCTATTTCATGCTACTTTCTTGGTTCTTATCATCATTATCCGCATCTATATTGCAAGTGCTCTAGTCAACGTTATCATTTGAATTATTATCACCATCGTTACTTTGAAACATTTATCACATTTAGAAGTAGTATTCATCATGGACTGATATCAGTTGGGGAACCATTGAAACTTTGGGAGCACTGCTTCCAGATGGATGTCAGGAAGTTCTAATGAGAAGCCGTGACCTATGGGGTCAACCAGTCGGAAGTGGAGTGGATGCCAACTGAAGACCTTGGGTGACAGTCGCGCTATGTCGTGAATTGACAGAAGCTAGAAATTGTGAACCACTGGAAACCTACCTAGTGACTGAATGATTAACGCGTTCGCCGTGAAACCTGACGGTCCTGAGTCCCATCCCTAGCCGGGTCGTGGGTGCGTACTGCTGAGGAGTCCCATACTAGTTGGACAAAACAGGTGTCCAGTGCTCCCAGATTTTCAGTGGTTCTCCCAACTGATGTCAGTCCATGATGAATACTACTTCTAAATTAAAAAAATCCCCATTCATTTAAAAAATGCATTTATCACATTAACCGACAAATCTACATGGCTGGTTTACCTATATATATATATATATATATATATATATATATATATATATATATATATATATATATATATATATATATATATATATATATATATATATATATATATATTGAAGCTTGAAGACGATTTAACTGAAAACAATATTGTTCGCTTAACATACGTCTTGTTCTAATTTACATGATGAGAATTTTTAAAAGACGAAAATTGTCTGCAACATATGTAATAATCAAACATATGAACTTGTTGAACTATTTATATGAAAATTTACGAAAAACGGTTAATTGAATCGCTAAAATACATAAAACTTGGAATGAGTAGAACAAAATTGAAATCAGTAGTAGACTTGCAAGGTAGTTGAAACGTGAATAAAATTGTTTTTGTATACATTAAAAAGTGCTTCAATTTACGGATGGTCAAGACTGAAGTAAATTTAATGGCTTTTTGTAGAATTCTTTTGTGTAATACTTTGAAAGCTTTTTTCATGTCTACCCTATGATAACTCGTTTCTAGTGTACTTGTGTTTCAGATTAAATAAAGATGGGTGTTTATCGCCTGCCTTTATAGTCATTTATTTTTGATACCAGCCACTTAAGTAAATATTCAACTAACCTTAATTGTATATCACAAACATTGGTAAACCTGAGACTGATGCTTCTTCCTAGTGTAGGACTCCTTAGCAGTGTGTACCCTTGACACCGCTAGAACTTAAACCCAGAACTTTCAGATTCCGCTGCCAACACTTCACACTTGACAACTCGTTATGCAAAACAATCATTTTACATCTATTACAACTAATGTATCTCAATCTGCTATTTGCTTATGTATTGTTAGACTAGAAGTTACATTTATTGTTGGATCGTCTATGATACTTTCCAGGTTGAAGTAGATAAAGTGGGGTTCAGATCCGATACCCATTACATACTTAGTTTCATCAACAGAATAGTGCTTTTACAAACTTTCACTTATAGTTTATGTAATAAGTCTTCGGTTCCTATTGAAAATGAAAACGGACTCATTTAACTGGTTAGCGGCAGAGTATATATAGCATGGGGGGGTGAGAGAACCGTAGTTTGCATAATTTGTAATCCTTGATCAAGTTTGTCTATCTTGTTTACTGATATTCTCTTGTCATCAGTGTTCGAGTGTTCTCGGGACTATGTAACAAGATACTGGTTCACAACATACTGATGTATACATCACTGCATCTCAAAATACTGATTATTCTTTCCTTAAAATATTCACTTTGTGGATTGTATTGAATATGGCGAAGGATCCAAACGTTTTGAGACCTTGTAGGGAGGGTGTGTTACTATTCCGTAACGTTTGACCACCTTACTTAACTTGATGTGCTCTAGTACCTGCTTAACCACTACCTTACTTAACCTATAAGTACTGATAACGAAACACAAATCAAAAGGACTGGTTACAGGAATATATTCGAAGAAGTAATGTATTTATTGAGAATAATGTAATAGTAATGAGTGGGGGAAAAGTTTATTCAACTTATCTAGCTAGTATGGCTGAACTAGGGACTCTGAGTACGTGTTTGTTAACCAGCACAAAGGCAGCACGAAATGGCTCCGAAGCCTGCTCATTAAAACGAAACTCGAAACACCTAAAGCATCCGGAGGTGAGCTAGAGGTTTATTTAGTTAATTTATTTAGCCGTAGTTGTATTTTCCTACCAGGATGGTGCACTACAACCTGTTCAACTACTCTACTGACCACAGATACTGTAAAGTATGTTCATTTCATTATCCTTTCATCAGTCATATAGTCTCAGTACTACTTAACCATCTTTTTTCTTACTAATAATTTGCACAATTCGATCAGTACTTAGGATTAGACAACATGAAATTGGAGAATAGCTCAGTGGTAACGTCTGTGATTGTAGCAGTGAGTGAAGTATGTTCAAATCTCTGAAAAATCATACGTTCGCTAAAGGTTATAGATATGCTCCCAACCACCTTTACATAGGAGTGTCTTGTGTTTTTTATTTAAGCACAAGCTTGAGACATGTGATGCACCGTGGTATGATAGATAGGTCAGCACTATAATATAAAAGCAGAGAGATTTGTTGGTATATTCAGACAAGTCATGCTGAAACGGAAGAAAGAAGAGATGATAGAAGTTCTGCAGAAATTTCTTCCGGACTACTCATCAACTTCGAACCCATCAGTAGAAAATGGATTCTTGGTTGTTAAAAGCAGTTTACGACATCAAATGCTTATCGTCTTGGGTGACCTACTTCCAAAGTCTGAGAAAGTAATCGCAAGGTACAATAAACACACCATAGGACTAAATCCAGGTCCTTTTCAGTTGGAGAATCAGTATGGTTTCGTAGTTTCGAGTCACCAACTAAAATGGTTAGTTGGATTCAGAAAACTAGCTCTGTCAAATACAAGTAGGAAGTTAGAGGAATGTTGTGGTTGTTATAAACCGCATCAGAAAACGTGAAGGCTTATATGATACGAGCAACTAGCTTCATTAAGATATATCAATGTAAAAATCTATGGGCCAATGAAGAAGCGAAGTGGAAAATGGTCGAAAATGCAAACAGAATAACGACTAAGCATCTTCAAGGGATCTCTCAGTCGAAGATATGCTGTAATTCACGAAACTAAAAAGATGGGAGTATTGGGAATGACAATAATATGAGAGTAAAACTTGGACACTGTGGTCGATTGTAATTCCAATTTAGTCTGTTTATTAGAAATATCACACAGTGAAGTAGTAGCATTCACTGGATGGATAACAACGTTTCGGACACAATTTATTGTCCATATTCATATCAGGTAACTCCACAACTTAGAGACAGTCTCTATATATTCCTAGTTTTCTCTCCTTCTCTGTGATGACAAGAGTAGTAGAATTTTCCATATATCTGGGACAGGTGCAGAATTATTTCGATTGCACGTGTTTGGTGTTGATTCGATAAACAAAGATCCAGTCGGTTATCAATTTCTCCCTCCCCTCACCCAACTAAGTTACTTTTCAAAACTGTCACCCTATCCCACCGTACTGTGTGATTCTGTGTCATCGCATGCAGAGCTATAGCCGAGTTTTTCTCTAAATTTCTTATCTTATTAGGATCTACTAATCTTGATTTAGCTAAGTTTTTGTGCTCTTTTATTCTAATTGACCCTGGTCGACCACTTGACCTCACAATCATTGCAAGGGATTTGATAAACTAAGTTATTTTGCTAAATTGTATCGATAAGATCTTTTAATCTACAAAGCTTGTTTCTAAGCAAGTTTATTGGTTTGAATGCCACTTTAATCCCAGCCTTATTTAGAATTCTTTGCAGTGCTTCTGAGGTGTCTTCCTTGTATGGTAACACAGCAGAGGATTTGAATTCTCTCTTAACCCTGTCGCTATTTTTACCATTAGTAGTGGGATTATTGTTAACAACATCTGTATTACTACTACTACCTCTGCTAATATTTTTCTTTCGATTTCTTATGAATTTATTTATAAACTTTGGTGGGTAATTATTGAGACGTAGGGTATTCTTGATGTGTTCAATTTCTTGTGGCAGATTTTCCGATCTACTAGTAAGTTTTTTCGCTCTATCACTTAAGCACTTAACTAAGCCTACTTTAACTGAAATGGGGTGGGAGGATTCGAAGTCTAAGTAGTGATTCGAATGAGTAGGTTTCCTATAGACACTAGTCTCTAGATTTCCTTCTTGTGTTCGTTCAGTCTTGCAATCCAACATTGCTAGTTCACCTTCATCACTTTCTAAGTCACAGGTAATTTGGATTGTATTCACTACTGAATTTATATGTGCCAAGAAGCTATTGATGTGTTCCTATTTCAGTAGTGTAAACGTATCATCCACATATAGGAACCATATCTTTGGAGTAGGACTAAGTGTTTGAAGGGTCACCTGTTCCCAACTATCCATAAATATGTCTGCGAAGATAGGGGATATTGGTGATCCCATGGCAACACCTTCAGTTTGTTTATATATTTTATTTTGAAACTTAAAAACAGAAGTTGTTGGGCACAATCTTCTCCTAGTACGATTTCCTCGATCAGCACCTTAGTTCGATGCGTAAGTTCTTTGTCATCTTTAAGTCCATTTCTAACTGCCTCTAGAGCCATTTAAATCGGTATATTTGTGTAAAGGCCATTTATGTCAAAACTAACCATTTTTTCACTGGCGTCTAAGTGTATGTCATCTAACCTATGCTTTAAGTCATAAAAGTTGGTAAGTCGAGACTTTGAGCGATTTCTTATTGGACCTAACACCATTGCTAAATATTTAGACAACTGGTAAGTCGGAGTGTTTCTAAAATCTACTATAGCCCTGATGGGATAACCTGGCTTATGAATCTTAATAGTACCATACATTCTACAGGGATTATTAGTTTTAGGCATTAAATTAAACTACTTTGACTCACATAGAAATGGCTTCATCCAGCGTATCATGCGGTGACACAGAATCACACAGTACGGTGGTATAGGGTGACAGTGTTGAAAAGTAACTTAGTTGGGTGAGGGGAGGGAGAAATTGATAACCGACTGGATCTTTGATTATCGAATCAACACGAAACACATGCAATCGAAATAATTCTGCACCTGTCCTAGATGTATGGAAAATTCTATTACCCTTGTCATCACAGAGAAGGAGAGAAAATTGTGAATATATAAAGTCTGTGCAGTTGGTTACCTGATATGAATATGGACAATAAATTGTGTCCGAAACGTTGTTATCCAGTAAATGCTACTGTTTCACTATGTGATATTTCTAATAAACAGACTAAAATGGAATTACAAGTTTTCCAAGTTAAACTTGGCAAATATTGGTCCAGTAAAATGGCTCTATAAACAGCTATATTTTCTGTGAGTTTTCTCCTTGAAGGAATAGATCTTGCCTTCCCAGTCTTGTCTTTCACTTGTGTGATCATTTTCTCTCATCATATGTTAAAGTTTTATGGGAGAAACCATCAATCAAGTTTTATTTAAGCACTTTGCAGTCAAATTAACTATCTACGTTTCTGCATGTTTTGCCTGGTTAAAGAAATAAATTACTTGCGCCAAGAGATGAACTATTTATGTAATGTAACAATACCGATGATCAAAACATCCGAGTATGCGTATTGGTAAAATTTCAAAAAGATGGCAAGCGATAGTGTTCATGACGCGACTCATTACATAACAATAAAAGCATTTAAACAAATAGCACAACAAAGCTCGAATATTATCTCAAAAAAGGGCTTTTATTTAAAGAAAATAATAGAACTGAGGAAACTTAAGCCTAACATTTGATTACATTAAAACTATGGTGGAGGACTGTTAAGTATGTTCATTGTCCAATGGTATGTAATTCAAATGAAATACTAAAACACATCAATTTTAAGTATGAGAAATTGAAAGAAGTAGTTCAATGTTCGACAACTTGTGTAAATACTCTTCATCTGGAATTGTCAACACCTATACTTGGAATGTTGATATAACAACAAACCGAAGTAATAATATTCAATGGATATGGTGCTTTTCTTTCAAAATCTTATCTGACTTGTTATTGTAATATCACGATCACATTTAAACGGATAATGAAATGAAAAGTGCATTAGTTCAAAGCAGGATTACATTTTGTTTAAATATCGTTGAGGTAAGTAATAAGAGTTAATCATTAAGAAAAGGTCAGATGCATTCGATACTCTGCCAGGTGTTTAACTTTTCGACATATTACGCAAGAAGTTTCAAGATCAAATTTCAAGTTAGTATCCATCATGGACTGACATCGGCTGAAGAAACATTGGGAGCACTGGGAAGCTGTTTCATCCTAGGATGGGACTCCTCAGCAGTGCCCATCCATGACGCCGCCCCGCCAGGAATCGGACCCAAAACTTTCAGATCTTGCGGCTAGCATATTACTATTGAGTTACTGGGTTGGATTCCAATGGTCCATATTTCCTGCTTGATGATGTAGCGCAACCTGAGTACCTGTCCTCATGCTTGATATGGTTCGCCTCATCTGTCACAACTCATCCAATCGTCGGAAAGCACCTGTCGAAGCTAGTTAACAATGAGCAATAGATTAAAACCATATGTAGGTTTGTCGGGACTCAAATATTGATTTCAGGTTGGTATTCGTCGTAGAGGTCGTGCTGCTTTGTGAACTGATAGGAGTAGGAAATATAGACGACTGGATTCCAACTTGTAGTGGACCCAAAGGATGTCAGGTAAACCAAATGACAAGTTATGTATACTTTACACACACAAAAATGGATTTTATGATACAGAAGTATGAAAAGTTATACATTATAACGCAAATGTTATTGTCAATGTTATATATAATCACTGGTTACTTGGAGGTTATCTCTTCGGTATTGTCCACGACAATTTCGGATACTCCAGAGATCAGAAGGCGATATTTGTTGGCTCTCTGCAGTGGTCGTTGATTGGTTTGATTGTCGTAATATTTGAAAGTAGGATGAGAGGTCCAGTCAAAATCTCAAGACAATCAGTTAGTACGCACGACAGGCAATAGTCACGGCGATAGAAGTCGGAATGGTCAGAAGCACACTATATTTTCATGATTAGCAGCAGCAAAAGCTGTAATTACCTCCACAAACCAAAACGTGTGTACAGATAAACAACATTCGTTTTACCAGTATTAGGAATAATGTACAAAATGAGTAAAAAGCGATGAAAGGAAACATTATTCTCAATTTAAGTGGTTTATGCACAATTTCATGCAGTCCCCACACAGCTCCCCCCCCCCCTTAAACATCAGGAGGAACTGGTAGAAAGAGAAAGTAATACGCACGCAGGGCCAAACCAAAAAAAATATGTGTATACAGATAAAGAATTACATTGCTAGGGGTTGTTGTTCAAAAGTTTATTAGTGAGGAGACAAAATTAATACGTATATTTATAAACTCACTGGCGAAATAGTAACGCACTGGCCACAGAACCTGAATGTTTTGGGTTCCATCCCTGATGAGATATGGCCGTAGATGCGCACTACTTAGGAGTCCCATACTGTAGCTTCATGTTGTAAATACAAGGTATGGTTTGACTAACTAACGATTGTTGAAAGCCTTCTGTCAGTTTATAAACCAAGAGGAGAATTACTGACAAAGTATAAGAACTAGATTTCTATCATCTGAAAAACTTCACCATTACCATCACACACTAATCGGAGCTAAAAATTAAACAACATGAGAATAAAATTCATTGGTTGATGAAGTAATGTCATGACAGCGTGGAAACAAAGCCGTAGACAGTAAACAGTTTTTATAACTGTAAAATTATTTTTTTAAAACAATTTCGGAATCCTATGAGGTTTTAAGGAGGAGAAATGCATCCAACAGATTATTTATCTGACATTGGGGAGATTAATACACTGTGTTGTTTCAAGATGGATTTCATTTTCAAGAATAGTATTCAGTTAACATAACCCTTCAACCTCGAACACAATACAAGAGGTTTGTCATAATATGAAGTAATTTTTGAAGACTAATTTTCAATTGCATTCAACCTGATCACATAAAGTCAAATGAGAGTTCATATGACAAATGAAGTCGGTAATTGGAGACACTAAATGTTCAGGCTTGGCATCTACGTCAGTGGCACAAACGTATCTATGCATATTATCCTACCGAACTTCAATATTGCTTCATTCCATCTTCTGTATTTCGCGACTTACTACCACCTCTAATTCACTTTTTCATCTGTCTGCCTTCTACTCTGATCTATCAAGATGAGGTGCGGCAAAGTTGTCCGTTACACAGTAATACTAGGTCCCACGGTTGTGCTTACTGATCATTTCCAGTAGTTGTTTTGATGTCATCACAACTACCTTCATTATGTGCCTAAGTGTCTTAATCAACATTATCCAGTTTGTATTATGTCGTCTGGAAAGATAGTTTCTTTTCAATTGACCAGTGTACAGTACAACATAACCCTTCACTTCGCCATAAGAACTGTAATGTTCCTGTCTAGAGGAATTCACATGTTCAATTAAGGAGCGTAATTTAAGGTTCAGTAAGATGATAAAAAGAAAACAGAAAAGACACTAATCCTTTCATGATACTTACTTCAGCTTAGACAGTAGGGTAGTGTCATCAGTTCAGACACAACAAGTGTAACTTATAATCTAGTACATAAACATCTACCAGGTTGAATAACATTTACATTCAATTGTTTGTCTAAGATGAATACCTGTTACTCAAAATAACTGTTCGAGCATTTATTTTCATCTTTAGCTACTTTGCTTTCTTCAACCCTAAAAAGTAATTCAGCGCTTCTCAGCTGTTTTCTATGGTTTTATTATTATTATTATTATTATTATTATTATTATTATTATTAGTCCCTTGAGTTCCTAGTGGAACATAGGGCTTCAGTTGCACGCCTCCAGTGACCTCTGTTCTCTGAGATCTTTTGAACCTGGTTCCACGACAGCCCACAACCTCTCATTTCCTCCTCGCACGACCTCCTCCATGTCACCCTCGGACGTCCAACTCGTCGCTTCCCATGGGGATTCCACTCGAGCAACTGGCCTGACGCGTGATGTCCTCAGTCGGCCTTCTCAGTGCATGGCCAATCCATCTCCACTTCCTCCTGCATATTTGTTGCGTGATAGGTTCTTGGTTGGTTCGTTCCCAGAGTTCCTTGTTGCTTATTCTTTCTGGCCATCTGATCTTCAGTAGCGAGCGTAAGCAGTTGTTGATGAATGTCTGTAGTTTATTGGAAATCCCTTTCGTGACGCGCCAAGTCTCTCAACCATATAGAAGCACTGACTTGACTAGGTTGGTGTTGAAAATCCGTATCTTGTTCCGCATGCTGAGTGCAGAAGATCTCCACACTGGTTTCAGGCTAATGAACACCTGTCTTGCTTTTCCGATTCTGACTTTGACATCCTCGTCTGTGCCTGTGTCGCCTGTAGTTGAAACAGTGCTTCCTAGATAGGTGAAGGAGGTTACTTCCTTTAAGTTTCTCCCGTTGACAGTGATTGGAGTTTGTTGTTGTTGGTGGTGCGGTATCTTCATCACTTCTGTCTTCTCTATATTCACCTGAAGTCCCGTCTTAGCTGCCTCTTCTATCAACTTGTTAGTTTTTGCCTGCAGATCTTCAAGTTTGTGTGACATTAGGCATAAGTCATCGGCGAAATCCAAGTCTTCTAGGTTCTTTTCCGTCGTCCAGCGTATCCCCCTCTTCTCGCTGCCTACTGTTTGCTGCATGATCCAGTCCACCACAATCAGGAATATCATGGGGTATAGTAGGCAACCTTGTTTCACTCCTGTCTTCACTTCAAAAGCATCACTGAGCTTCCCATTGTGAATTACTTGGCATGTGGAGTCTTCATATAGTTGTTGAATGAGGCGGATAAAGGTTTGCGGCACTCCGTAGTAGTGAAGCAGTTTCCAAATTACTTCTCAGTCGACGCTGTCAAAGGCCTTCTCAAAGTCGATGAAGTTGAGGTAGAGAGCTGATTGCCATTCTATATTCTGTTCTATGATAATGCGAAGCGTTGCAATTTGGTCTGCACATGATTTGTACTTCCTGAAGCCTGCTTGTTCCGGTCGCAGTTTTGAATCCAGTGCATCTTTAAGCCTCTCCAGGATGATGCGGCTTAATATTTTGCTTGCTCTGGGTGGACAGGAGAGTGATTCCACGCCAGTTCTTGCAAGCACTGAGGTCTCCTTTCTTCGGCAGTTTGACAAGGTAACCCTTCTTCCAATCGTCAGGTACCTTCTCTTCCTTCCACACCTTCTGCAATAGTGGTGTGAACATGTCTGCTGTTGTCTCTGCGTCTGTTCTCAGTGCTTCTGGCGGTATTCCATCTGGTCCTGCTGCTTTCCCGCATTTCAGTAGCTTTATGGCGTTCAGGACTTCCATTTTCGTTGGGGGATTTATGTTCACTTGTAATTCAGCGGCTGCAGGTGGTATTTCTGGACGAAGTGCAGGTGGTGGTCGATTCAAGAGCTTCTTGAAGTGGTCGGCCCATCGTTTCCTCTGTTTCTCTTCCTTTGTAATTAAATTTCCTTCTTCATCTTTTATTGGTTTCATCTGTGTTGGTCTCTTCCCTGATAGCAACCTGGTTATTTGATACAATGTCGTCAGGTCTCTCTTACCTGCAGCCCGTTCTGCTTCACTTGCCAGTGTTTCGTAGAAGTGTCTTTTCTATTTCCGTGCACTCTTCTTCACTTCTTTATCCAGTGTTTTATACATTGTGCTCAGTTCCTCTTGTCGTTGAGCGTCCTTGCACTGGTTTATCTTTTGCCTCACCATCCTCCTCTCCTCTATCAGCTTCCAGGTATCCGTCAAGATCCATTCCTTGTCTTCTTTCTTCTTCCTTCTTAGTACTGTTGTGCAGGTTTCTTTCCACATAGCTTTCAAAGACTTCCAGTGTTCTTCCACACAGGTTTCTTCAGGGATGTTGCTCGATGTCTCCCATTTCGTCTTGATGGCTGCCTTGAAGATCTCCTTTGTAGTTTCATCCTTCAGTTTCCGAGTGTTGTACTTGAATTGAGGTCTATCACCAGCTTCCTTGAAGGCTTTCAACTTGATTTGGAAGGTTCCTTGCACTAGATAGTGGTCTGAACCTACATCTGCTCCTCTTCTTGACCTTGTGTCAAATAGGCTGACTGCGTCTCCATTTTCTTGAGATTGAGATAAAGTCGATTTGATTTTTAGTGTAGTGTGTCCATCTGGTGAAATCCATGTCGCTTTGTGGATATCTTTGTGCCTGAACACACTACCTCCAATCACCAAATCGTTGAATGTACAGAATTCTGCAAACAATTCTCCATTCTCATTCATTTCACCTAGCGCCTCTCGACCCATGGTTAGTTCTCTTCCCGTGTTGTCCCCTCCCAGTTTGGCATTCATGTCGCCCATCAGAATTTTGATATCGCCAACTGACGTCTTGTCCAGTGTTGATTGAAGTTGTCTGTAGAAATCCTCCTTTTTCTCTTGCTCTGCATTATTTGTAGGTGCATAACATTGTATGATTGTGACCTTTCTTCCTTTTGAGTTGAATCTTGCTGTCATGATCCTGCATGAGGAGATTGGTTCCCACTGCATGAGAGCCTTCGATGCTCTTGAGGACATCATGATAGCCACTCCATAACTCAGTGTGTTCGTGGTTGTCGTCTGGGTGACAGTATCGGAGTAGATTATTGATTCTCCAGTTGACAGTTTGGAGAGTCCACTCCCATTCCATCTGCTTTCGCAAATCCCAAGCACTTCGATGTGATACCTTCTCATCTCATTTGCAATCTGGGCTGCCTTACTGGGTTCAAACATGGTGCGGACATTCCATGTCCCCACGTTTACTTTCGCTTTCATCGAGAGAAGACACATCGGCCAATTGACTTCCCGAAGGCTTTTACCAACTGGCGTCATTTCGCCTCTCCGATTCCAGCGGGGAATAAGTTTGTTTTCATTTTTTATATTTTGTTTGTGCTTTGAAGTTTGTTTAGCGGTTAGATTTGTTTTACGGGGTAGGGTTGCTAGCCCTATGTCCAACCTTCCCTCTTTGTGTGGGCTTTTGACCGGCTAGTAACTAGTAAACTAGTTAACCAGGCGAGGTTTTTCTATGGTTTTAAGAGCCTCTAATTCATCTTTTATTAGTAAGTATCAATCAAGTAGTGATCGACTGGATCATGCAACAAACAGTGAGGAGCGAGAAGACGGGGATACGCTGGACCGCGGAAAAGAACCTAGAAGACTTGAATTTCACCGATGAATTGTGTCTGATTTCGCACAAACTTGAAGATCTACAGGTGAAAACTAACAAGTTGACAGAAGAGGCAGGGCAGCGAAGACAGGACTTCAAGTGAATATAGAAAAGACAGAGGTGATAAAGATACCCAACCAACAACGACAACAAGCTCCAATCAATGGAAGAAACTTTAAAGAAGTAACCTCCTTCACCTACCTAGGCAGCATTGTTTCAACTATACAGGCGGTACAAACTAGGACGTCAAAACCAGTTGGGATCGGAAAGACAGCAAGACAGGCATTCATTAGCCTGAAACCAGTGTGGAGATCTTCTGCACTCAGCACAAAGCGTGAACAAGATCCGAATATTCAACACCAACCTAGTCAAGTCAGTGTTCCTGTATGGTTGAGAGAATTGGGGCGTTACGAGAGGGATTTCCAACAAATTACAGAAATTCATCAACAACTGCCTAATCTGACTCGTTACTGAAGATCAGATGGTCAGAAAGAATAAGCAACAAGGGAGTCTGGGACCGAACCAAGGGACAAATAATAAATATAATAATCAATCAAGTAGATGTGTAGTGCACCTTCCTGGTAGGAAAATACAACTAAAGCTAGATAAATTAACTAAATAAACCTCTAGCTCACCTCCGGGTGCTTTAGGTGTTTCGAGTTGCGTTTTAATGAGCAGGCTTCGGAGCCATTTCGTGCTGCCTTTGTGCTGGTTAACAAACACGTACTCAGAGTCCCTAGTTCAACCATACTAGCTAGATAAGTTGAATAAACTTTTTCCCCACTCATTACTATTACATTTATTCTAAATAAATACATTACTTCTTCGAATATATTCCTGTAACCAGTCCTTTTGATTTGTGTTTCGTTATCAGTACTTATAGGTTAAGTAAGGTAGTGGTTAAGCAGGTACTAGAGTACATCAAGTTAAATAAGGTTGGTCAAACGTTACGGAATAGTAACACATACCCTTACAGATGTTAAACGCATACGTAAAAGTATGTTTGAGTTCAAACAGGTGTTAATGAGACAAGAAAGAATGATAAACGGATTTAATAACTTGATCAAAGGTTATTCCTTACATTAACGGTCAATATTGAATCATTCAACGTATATATTACGCTATTCATGTGCTATGTCTTAGATTATTCAGCGACTGACCAATCAAATTTAGGCGAAGTGACGTAAGCTTATTTTCGTTTAGATGCAACAAGAAAATAATTTTCATCCACAACATACACCTCAATGAAATAAGGCGCTCTTTAAAATATCGTAAATCTATGATATGCAACTGGTCTTAATTATTCCTGTTGGTGATGCAAGATAGACTAAATCCAAGAGGTTAAACTTTGTTTTCTGGGTCTGAGTATTGGGTACGCGATCAAAGTAATGCCGTTTCAGTTTGCCAAACAAATTTATTATACAGTGGATAGCGTTTTGTGAACACGGTGCACTGTCTGTAATCATATCAAGGCAACTTCACAACTTTGAGACTTCATTTATATAGTCCTGGTCCTCTCTCTTCCCTGAATTCGCTAACAGTGGCTGAATCATTTCTAGCGAATGTATTTGATGTTGATTTGAAGAACAAAGATCTGGCTATCAGTATCTCCCCTACGACTAACGAAGTAAGCTCATAGGACTGTCATTTTTGGCTGGCGTTGAACAAATCTGACTGCCTTCAGAATGTCAGGTAGCATACACAGGCGAGAAAGTATGATGAAATTAGGAAGCCATTGGGCTGTATAAGGTGGAGCTGTGGCTCATTGGTGGCTCTCTCAACCGAGTTTCAGGCAGTCAGACAGTGTCATTAGCCCTTACATGATAGGTGTGGCTTGTTTCCTGCTATATGAGCGTGTAAAAGGTTTCTGAGAACATTTATGTTTCATCATGAATAAGGCTTAGAAATGTATAATGGATCTAATAGGTTAAGCGATATATGATTGAGACGGCAATAAAAAAAACATGTGGTTACTTTTGATGTAAGGTATAAGCAAAGGATTTCATGCTAGGAGTACAGTGATGTCCAACGTCCATATTCTTTAAGTACACGAACAAATCAAATTTGTCATGGAACCTTCAGTTCATCTTATCACTTACGGACATTTGAGAATTCATGGAACTTGGAACATTTAGCTCTAATCTGATGATATATGCATGACATATTTACTGTACTAATATTAGAGTACATAGATGGGTTTTTTTTACACATAAATCCAGTCGTTAGTGTAATCCATTATACTTGAGAATCAGAAAGTGTTGAAGATACGGAGAATAAAACAGAAACAAGGTGGGAAATGAAACTCTAGTGTCTATAAAAAGCCTTCCTCTTAGGATCCCTACTTAGACTTCATGTCATATCACCTTATGTCAATTAAAGTGGGATTTGTTTAAATGTCCAAGTAAAAGGTCAGAAAAGCTTACCTGTAAGTCAGAAAATATGATGTGAGAAATCAGACCTAAGACGGATGCTTCCTGCCTCAATAATTACCTATTTAAATTTATTACTAATTTCATAAGGAATTGTAATAAAAATATAGAGAATAGTGGTGAACATATATGATTAATGGTGACACTTTGATGGATGTTTTCGAAACCTCTGAGGTGTTATCATTCAGGGAAGGCATTTCAAAAAGGTGATACATGATTAGAGTGGCACTTGAACCTACAAACTTACTTGGAAACAGGCGTTGTAGATTAAAAGATTCTATTGATCCAATCAAGTGAGTTAATTTAGTTTGCCGAATCCCTTGATATAACTCTGATGTCAAATATTATGATTATTTGTCCCTTGGGTTCCTAGTGGAACATAGGACTCCACTAGCACGTCTCCATTCCACTCTCTAATCTGCAATCTTTTCAACCTCGCTCCACCACTGCCCAAAAGCTCTGATTTCTTCCTCACACCATCTCCTCCATGTCACCCTCACCTCGGACACCCAACTTGTCAATTCCCATCTTGGTTACACTCGAGTGCCTGGCACGTGATGCCCCCTAATGGTCTTCTCAGTGTATCTACAATCCAATCCATCTCCACTTCCTAACTCTGCATATTTGTTGGGTGATAGGTTCTTGCTTTGTTGGTTCGTTGCCAGCCAGCCAGTCATCCAGCCAGAATTCCTTGTTGCTTATTCTTTCTGACCATCTGATCTTCAGTAACGAGCCAGATTAGGCAATTGCTGATGAATATCTGTAGTTTGTTGGAAATCCCTTTCGTAACGCCCCAATTCTCTCAACCATACAGGAACACTGACTTGACTAGGTTGGTGTTGAATATTCGGATCTTGTTCACGCTTTGTGCTGAGTGCAGAAGATCTCCACACTGGTTTCCGGCTAATGAATGCCTGTCTTGCTGTCTTTCCGATCCCAACTGGTTTTGACGTCCTGGTCTGTACCGCCTGTATAGTTGAAACAATGCTGCCTAGGTAGGTGGATAAGTGAAAGAGACTACTTCCTTTAAGTTCCTCCCATTGATGGTGATTGGAGCTTGTTGTTGACGTCAAATATTATATAAGCTAAAGTGGTCGATTAGATTTGTTTAAACTGTTCAAACGCAAAAGCTTAGCCAAATCAAGGTCAACAGAGTCTAGTAAGATAGTAAATCTGGGAAAAAAGCTTAACTGTAGCTATGCATGCAATTGTACACAACAGGTGAATACATCGCCATTGTGATCAATTTTCAACCACATCACGAAGAGTTCTCAACCACTGTTTCCTGTCGTCCCATACCCTGATCAGATAGTCTGCGAAAATTCATCAACTGTTGCCACTTTTTCTAGCCACTCTGAACTCCCTTCCGAACTAATCCAGCTTGCTTTAGCATGACACATCGAGGTAGTCAATGGATCGGTATGCGCAATACACGTCCAAGCCACCTCAGATGAGGAAGGTTCGTAACCTCATTATTTGAGTTGTTTGTCTGGCCTATTATACTTCACCTGACCTCAACTTTACTCACACAGTGATTCCACCAAATGCAGAATTTTAGGAACCTCACTCCTTTTTTTAGAATTTAGCGCAAGTGTTTTCAGTAGTGTTTATCTATGTAGCAAACAACCTAATCTCCTTAATAAAAGCAGATTAGCAATCTGGTTGGCTAAATTACATCTTCACTGTCTAGAAATCTACATCTAACCTGAATATTGCTTACTCAACCCTAACCAAATACAGGCAATTCTTTGACTATGCTTTAGATGGAATCTTTCCAGGCATCTCACTTTCAGTAAATAAATCTTATAAACGTAAAACATGATGACAGAGCCTCAATCACATCCGCTTATCTTATCATTCTGGTTTACGTTAATAATTTTCTATTTCTGTGGATTTTGTCTTCTTCTTGATGTAAAAGATAATGAAACAAAGTTAATGAACTTTCTGTCAGGGGTGTTCTGTTGTTTTTTCACTCTGTTGAATGTCATCAGTAGCGTAGATAATATACATTTCAGAAAATATCGCAGTAATATTTTATTATCGTGTAAGGATTTAGTTTTTTACAAAAAGATAGTCTCAGAGCCATCTTACTGTGAGGATTCAAAGAATTAAGAATATTTTATAAGGAAGTTAATTCCTATATTATAGAATAGCTGTTCACTAACTTACTTAAACTTTTATGATTCTGATTTCGCATTTTTATAGAATAGAATTATTACAGTATTGCATATTTATGATTTGTAATTCCATCTAATTGTTCATTGATAATGAATCTGATTCATTAGGTTCCTGGACCGGTGAAAAGACCACAGAAGATTTGGATTTCACCAATGATTTACGTCTAATGTCTTGCGGTACAAACTCGAAGATTGACAGGCGAAAACTAACAAGTTGACAGAAGAGGCACGGCAGCGAAAACGCGACTTCAAACGAATGTAGAGAAGATGGAGGTGATGAAGATACCCAACGAACAACAAGAGGCACCATGAATGGGAGAAACCTTAAGGAAATAGTCTCTTTCACCTATCTAGTGTATGCAGGGAGCATCGTTTCAACTACAGATGGTGGCACAGGCACAGTTGAGGATGTCAAAGCCAGTCATGATCGGAAAGACAGCAAGACAGGCCTTCATTCAATGATCTGAAATGAGTGTGAAGATCTACTGCACCACACTACACTACACTACACTACACTACACTACACTACACTGCACTGCACTGCACTCAGCATAAAGCGTGAACAAGGCCCAGATTTTCAATACTAATTCGGTCAAATCAGTGCTTGCTTCTAATTTGTGGAGAGAGTTGGCGCGTCACGAGAAGCACTTCCAACAAACTACAGACATTCATCAACAGCTTCCCCCTACGCTCACTCGATACTGAAGATTAGACCAGAAGGCCATAATAATAGGAATCAGCAACAACGAACTCTGGCTGGCTGGCTGGCTGGCTGGCTGGCTGGCTGGCTGGCTGGCTGGCTGGCTGGCTGGCTGGCTGGCTGGCTGGCTGGCTGGCTGGCTGGCTGGCTGGCTGGCTGGCTGGCTGGCTGGCTGGCTGGCTGGCTGGCTGGCTGGCTGGCTGGCAACGAACCAACCAACAAAGCAAAGCAAACACCTATCACCCAACAAATATGCAGTGGAAGAAAGTGGAGATGGATTGGATTGAGCATACACTGAGAAGACCGATTGGGGACATCACGTGTCAGGCTAGGGTGGTCGAGTGGAATGCAGAGGGGAAACAAGGAGTTATGTGTGGGATGTGAGGGTGACATGGAGGAGATGATGTGAGGAATAAGTGGAATGTTGTGTGTAGTTGTGGGGTGAGGTTGAGCAGACTGTAGAGAAGAGAGTGTAATGGAGGTGTGTTAGTGGAGCTGTATGTTCCACTAGGAACCCAAGTTAATAATAATAATAATATTGCTTGACGAAAATGTAATTTACTCTACTCGATCAAAGAGCACCGTACAACAAATTCAAACGTATCCTTAAATAGCTATGTAACGTCAAACAGATTGACGAAAAATCCCACTGGAATATAAACAAACTGATAGGTTGTTATTGAATGAAGTGGTAATTAATGCACACACAGACACACACACACAAACTGAAGTTTTCAGTTGTGGTATTTTTCTCACTTCTTGACACTCGTTCCCATCCACGAACACATTCACATTTTCATCTTGGCCTCACAAACTCATAACTGATGACGACGACACTTATTTCCTTACTATTATTATTATCATTATTATTATTACTACTACTGGTAGTAGTTATTATTATTATTATTATTGTTATTATTATTATTATTATTATTATGTATGAACAACGTGATCTGATATGTCTCTGTTTACTATTCAGATATGTGATAACTTTTGTGGGTTTTATTCACCGAAGAAGCAACTTCCATGAGGTTATAAAACGTCAGAAATCTAAGAACAACTGCTTCATTACGATTTTGCAAATATGTTTCATTTCCATTCCATTTACCCAATGCCCAACTTATTTAATTCTCACAAGTAAAATTTTGATTCTAAAGTTTATAAACTCACAATACATTATCAGTCAAAGAATGCATGGGATCCCCTAGGACGTTGGGAAGTTTCTAGTTATCCACCTAACTTTGATTCTAAAACACGAACATGTCTAATCACATGATAAGAGGTAAATTGTTCTTATCGTCGTGTCATAGGTGGGCACTAAAGAACCAAGAAAACACATTTCATTTAGTCATACACTGAGTGTATAGGTTTATCAGTGTCGAGTGAATCTAAATGAAATTAGAAAAGGATTTAAGATATTTCCAATTCACTGATTCTCATGCAAAACTTCTGAAACAGTAGTTGCTACAATAACTCTACGAAAATCTGAAGTTGAAATGATCGCACAAAGATCCTTGAACTGCTCAAGGGAGTACACACTGAATGAGCTCACACCCCATAATTTTGTCCTACATAAACCGTAACATCTTGTGTACACAGATAAAATAAATTAAGAAATATTTATAATACATACTCAATCTATACACTACTTATAAAGCCTTCTGGTGCTCAGCATAAAGGATGTTCAAGTGCATAGGTGTTCTGATCTACTTCGATTTTTAGTTTAACAAAATAACCAACAGGTCAGAAACCGAATAACTACAATCCACCTCCCAATGTATTACAAGCATGCTCTGCATATAAAAATAACATTCATTCATCACACATACTAGTGCACTTCATGCCCCTTGTTTTTCATTTTATCATTGTGCACGAATGCATTAATTCTGTGAACACTGGCTGACTACCTTCAATATAAGACAATTATTGGCTTCATAGAAGTATATCACTCTACACTGACCTATGGAATCCTGAATAACTATCGGAAGGTACTCCGAAGCAAACCTAATATACAGTGATCAAAAAGCATTTGTAATCTCAGTCAATGTTCTCACCACACAAGTCTAATAAGCCCTGCTTTACCCTGGATACAATATCAAATGTTACCGGAATAATTTTGATATACATATAATATAAAATCTAATGATATGGATCTGTCAACTGAACTTCAGACTAGCACATGAATTTATATAGGCGAAACTGATGTTCACTTCAGACAAAAATCTGAGGTCACAGTAGAATATGCACACATCAACTTCTTGCATCGAAAAATGAATATCGCAGATACTATCAAGTGAAAAGAATCTGAAACTGGAAGAAAAAAAACATATCGATTGTAACTAATTAAATAATACACATCATATAAATCAAGATCACAAAGTACTCTCAACTAATGAAATAAAATGCTCACTCAAAACACCCTCAATTACCACACCATTTCGATAGTCACATGACTTAAAACTACTCAACTACCGTCACAAAAACACCAGAAAAACCAACATTCCAATCAATAATCAAAATTCAAACCACATACACATCAAACAAAAAAGGCAGATGAATGTAGGAATTTCGAAAGGTGACAACGATGGAGACTGGTGCAGTATATCCGAACACTGAAAACAGACAGAAGATAAATTCATTCATCTGACGAATACAGAGTAATAAATACATCATGAAAATCTTCATCCTCTCTCAAACAAACAACGATCCACCAACCATCTGAAGTGTGTCTCACCTGCACAAATTCATTACACCAAATCACACTCCAATGAAATTCGAAAACAATCACCAATCGAAAATAAATCAAACCGGAACATTGAAACATCCTAACTCGTGTTCCACACTGACGAAACAACCAACAGTATACTGCGAATAACCACGAGATCAGTAAGTACATACACATGAAGACTGTGAGTGTCAGATAACTCAATCGTGGTCATTCCAGTGAATGATCACACAAACATCACCACCATTCACACCCACCCACCTCACAATAACACACAGTCCATCCTACATTACAACAAGACACACTTCATACAACACTTCATTACACTATCATTACCATTCAATGATCAATGATCACAAATAGGTGACAATGGTTGCCATAGTGAGTGAGTGAGTCAGTGAGTCAGTGAGTGGGTTTTATGCTCCAGTCTACACAAATACACTTCTCTTTCATTTCCTCATTTGAAAGTGAAGAGAACATATTTAGAAGGGAAGACGAGGAGAAGCACAATCAAAAAGTGTTACAGATTAAATCAAGTAGAATGATGTATACCAGTGTTGTGTATTACTCTGCTCATACAACAACTGATCACATCTCGACATGAAAATCGTTACATTTTACAATTATGACCAGACTATTCACCGATATATGCCTACATGCCTACATATGCATAACTGGTTTGTTTGTGTCTTCCAGCAGTAATCACTGTGTGTAAATGTGACGATGTGTGAGTGTGTGTGTGTGAGTGGGAAAGTGACCAGTTACATTGAGTGCTTGTAAGTGGAGAATGGTGGTGAAATGTGGTCAGAGATTTGTAGGATTATTGATTACTTCATAAAATATCGTTTCTTTCAACTACCCACTCACACACACACACACAGAAAAACAGATAAACAGGTGTGTTTCAGCGATTACATGTGTTTTTACGGTGCAGAACACGTGGAAATACGCAAAAATGTATACCTCTCTGCATATGAACTCATCAGACACGCTCCACTGATTCTGTGCTCTCCATATCGAGAGAAAAAACCACATCATTGTCTTTTCAGCAAACTATTATAAATAACTCACAGTAGTTGTTGTCACGTCAAAGATATGCGTTTTCCAACTCTCCTTATCATCAATAAGTGAATCCATCTCTGCTCTGATATACGATGTTGGGTATGAGTCATAACACACTCTATGATTCAACGCACTCACCCTATCTAGTGGAATGCGAAATAACATTCATGAGACAACGGCTCCTTGTGGTTCTGAGTATATATATATATATATATATATATATATATATATATATATATATATATATATATATATATCATATATATATATATATATATATATATATATATATATATATATATATATATATATATATGGTGATTGTAAATCTAACTTCTAGTTAGGCTACTTGTTTGATTTATTATCTACCTCATTTCTGTTGGACAGTTTACACTGATGCTATCTAGTATGTGAGACATTAAGGCAGATAAAACACTCACTCACTGAAAATCATTGTTTTATACAGTAAACATTTTTACTGTTTACCATTCATGTAATCGGAAGATATAACTACTTAAATGTGCCAAACCCAATATCTGAATTGCAAAAGGGCAATTGGATAGGTGGACCGTTCAATAAAATTTCATTTCCAAATTAGCGTCGATTTCACAAGACATGAGAAATTGCTGAAACAAAAACGTAAACTCACACCCGAATATAGATCAGATGTTGCATGGTACACGATCTGCAGAAAGGAAAACAGTACAAGTCACATATAAATTTCACTTCACTAAGCAAGTAAAATGAAACGTGTCTTCAACCAACAAATAACTTTCCAAAATAATTGAGTTGTACATTGGCCGTACTCAGTCTTCCACTTCCAAATGCATTTCTGAACATACATCAGTCTAGTCCCACAAAAGGAAAAGAAGGATACTTTACAGCTCTATTTTAGAAAATGTGATCGATAAATGGAGAAAACAACATCGAGTGACATCTTTAGAGTTCTTGGGAATCTTCTAAAAAGTATACGCCTTAAACTTTTTAAACTACAGAAGCCATGGCAACTAATTTGCTCAGTCACTTCAGTTGCAATAGTCATATAGTATAACGACATTTTTATCATTAAAAATCTTTTCATTCAAATCTCATACATTGCTTCCCTCCACTCCGATAATTCTGATTTCACTTTATATTCACTGCGTTACATAATTTAACTTGGTAACCAAATATTACTTCAGTCTTGATTGGTCTTGTTCTCAATACTATTTTAAGCATTATGCAACTCCTTTTTCGGATCTCCTATTTATAATCAAATCCGAACTTCAGTATTATTACTTGTAATACACCGCCGTTGATTGGACCGAATTGATCAGTCTCTGTTAGAATATGGACTCCTATGAGGATGCCTCGATATTGTCTGTCTTTTTAACTATGTATAGCAATGATCGGCAGTGGCTAGCAGAGGAATCCAGGATGCGCATTTCGTCCTATTTGGGACTCGTCGGCTGGATGTACCTGACTCCCAGTGAGTGGTGCTGTTCCCCCCGGGATTCTTGTTACAGTCTGAACTTCGTTTAAAATATTGCATGCTACATACCTTTACTGTTGATGTGTATAGAACATTTATATGCGATTGTATGGCTTGAGAATTACATTAGTGAAAACAGTGATTCTTGTTTATACAGGTTATGTTATGTTATAACTTAATGGGCATATTTAAACCACAATAAGTATGTTGACCTATAAAATTCCAATGCATTAGTTCTCCAAAATGAAGGTCTTCAGATAGTGACCCTTGCGCAATGCGCAACAACTACTGAATCGTAATCTGAAAGTCTGAAACCCATCATCAATGTTGCATGCATCAACAAAACACCAACATTTCATTTTGACAGAAATCACTGCATTCACTCATGCACCCAATGGATCAGAAGTGTAACCAGTGCTTAAGATACTACTCGACGAAATATGATGTAAACTGCAGCCATGCATCTTAACAGCATATCAGCTGCAGATTACCAAACCGAATTCTCTTCCCAAAAGACGTGAATTCCAAGAAAAACAAAGTTAAGTAACCTATGTAGGAGACGACTGAATTCACACATTCATCCTTCAAACAAATGGAAAATACAACCAACATATATTGTAAATTAACAGTAACAAAGGAACTCAATCACATCGCACACTCACCTATTCACCATCACTCAACCACAAATCACACACGAAATGCACATGCATAGTGCCTGCAAGCACACACTGAATTACATCGAATCGTGTCTCACATGTGACTCAAGTCACCACCTACAACACTAACTGTTCTCCTAAACCTCAAACACTTTCTTTCAATACGGTTCAACACTACATGTTGACCAGTACTTCCACACACTCAAATCACACATCACAAAACATCACGTTCACTATCCCATCGATGCTTGCCAATTCAACCAACTGTCAATGCTCCTGCATAGACAAAACTGATATCCGAACACATGAACACAAGAACACAACATCACATAAAATTCATCAAATACAAAAGTGAGAAGTACTCACTGGCAAAATAAACAGACCGTTTCGATTTGACAACACATGTGCCTGTATCCGTGTATGTTACGCAAACAGTAATCTCCTTGTGGAATGATATTCACAGATTTCCATAACACCAGCTAATGTCTCACATCACTCCATCTCATCATTTTGAGTTCCTCCTTTCATCCACAGATAGTGACCAACATGAATCGGGTGCATTCGATCAATACTGGTCTCATCAGTGAACACTGAATTGACATCCAGTAATAGATTTCTGTAGTGACAGACTAGTTCACATTACATTGATAGTCTGACTTTCAATGAGTATTGTGTGATTAGGGTATAGAGATAATAATGTATTCGTGTTGTCCCTCCACCTGTGTCTGGTTGCAAGCAAGTGGTTTGAGTGATGTGAGGCAACTAAGTGGAGCTGAGGAGGAAAGAGTTGTATATATCTCAGGATTGTGACAAGTTGACGATAAGGAAGGTGTTTCTTGAGAATCGAATTAAGAATCCACTTGGCTGATTTTTGTGTCTGTACGAGAAACCATAATCTAAGTTTGTCTCACTCACCTTCATTTTTTTAATATATGTGGAAGAGAAGACTCACCCAGTTAATCTCTTACTGGATACAGCAACTTCCTCATTAATACAAGTGTAAAACTTGAACATCCGGATAGGTAGGAATTTCATTTTACCGGTTACACAGATTTATGTTTGGTTGTGTTTCCTTTCAGAAAACAAGTTTTCCTTTATTCCACTATTGACAGATATCCACCAATGTTTCTAAATGTAGTTGTACTTCCTCTCTGACATATTTTATCACTTATTCATGCGATGGGTTTTGTCAACTTCCGGTAGTGTTACATGAGCATTACTACTACTACTACTGCTACTACTACTACTACTAATAATAATAATAATAACAATAATAGCAGTAATAATGGTGATAATATGAATGGTATTCTGATTACTGGTATTCTCTTTATGAGTATTGTTGTTATCAAACCGGATGATGTGATTATTTCATCTCAATATCTATGACTATAATCATTACCAACAAATTTAGTTTAGAAATCTCCTGTATGCTAACAACTTACATGTTGACAACAAATTTTATTTTGTTACACTGATTTTTACACTAAGAGAAATTATTTCCTTTCTACTCTGTTACTTGTATATACGTAAGATGTTATATAGTCTCTGGGTGAATAAAAAGAGATACTATCTGGTGTCATTTTTATTGTTAATAGCTTCGAAAATTTCTATTACTTCCTCTTCTTATAACAACCATCGATCTATTCTTGTAATGTATACTTAGAAGGAACTTCAACTGTCAAGTCATATTTCTAATCATTTAAACTGATATCAACTGAGAATTAATGTTTGACAGCAAAAATAACTTCCACTGCACTGACCATTTATTTTAATCCACCACCTGGTCAAAGGAGGTGATGAAGGATGGGGGCAAGAAGAATACTTTAGTCGATTTATGAAACATAAATTAAACACGCTTTATCATAAGAATATACAAAAGTTTTCAGTTTTTAAACAATCATCATATCTTCAAGATGTATATCCAATTGAAAGTTGAGGTGACGGTAACAACACAGTGAAACAATACTATTTGATGGATAATGGATAATTATATCGGAAAAGTTATCTAGCAAATAATGATCTTTCACTGTGCAAAACTTTTGACTAACCAAGTAAAATGTAGTTACAGATAATAAGAGTGCTTAAACTTTTACTATTCTATAGATAAAGAAGTTGGTTTATACAGTAAAAGATTCCATTAGCCTCCTCTTCCAGATATATTAAAAAAGGAGAAAGTTGTTACAATACTTTTTAATAGCCTGGCATTTTCACATTCACTGTGGCACTCTCACTCAGGTGAGTGAGATATACTCAAACCATATACACATAGAGACTAGGAATCAGCCAAGTAGACTCTTAATTCGATTCTCAAGAAACACCTTCCTTATCGTCAACTTGTCACAATCCTGAGATATATACAACTCTTTCCTCCTCAGCTCCACTTAGTTGCCTCACATCACTCAAACCACTTGCTTGCAACCAGACACAGGTGGAGGGACAACACGAATACATTATTATCTCTATACCCTAATCACACAATACTCATTGAAAGTCAGACTATCAATGTAATGTGAACTAGTCTGTCACTACAGAAATCTATTACTGGATGTCAATTCAGTGTTCACTGATGAGACCAGTATTGATCGAATGCACCCGATTCATGTTGGTCACTATCTGTGGATGAAAGGAGGAACTCAAAATGATGAGATGGAGTGATGTGAGACATTAGCTGGTGTTATGGAAATCTGTGAATATCATTCCACAAGGAGATTACTGTTTGCGTAACATACACGGATACAGGCACATGTGTTGTCAAATCGAAACGGTCTGTTTATTTTGCCAGTGAGTACTTCTCACTTTTGTATTTGATGAATTTTATGTGATGTTGTGTTCTTGTGTTCATGTGTTCGGATATCAGTTTTGTCTATGCAGGAGCATTGACAGTTGGTTGAATTGGCAAGCATCGATGGGATAGTGAACGTGATGTTTTGTGATGTGTGATTTGAGTGTGTGGAAGTACTGGTCAACATGTAGTGTTGAACCGTATTGAAAGAAAGTGTTTGAGGTTTAGGAGAACAGTTAGTGTTGTAGGTGGTGACTTGAGTCACATGTGAGACACGATTCGATGTAATTCAGTGTGTGCTTGCAGGCACTATGCATGTGCATTTCGTGTGTGATTTGTGGTTGAGTGATGGTGAATAGGTGAGTGTGCGATGTGATTGAGTTCCTTTGTTACTGTTAATTTACAATATATGTTGGTTGTATTTTCCATTTGTTTGAAGGATGAATGTGTGAATTCAGTCGTCTCCTACATAGGCTACTTAACTTTCAGTTTGTTATATATCATGGACTGACATCAGTGGAAAGAAATGTGGTTGCCTGGGAACACTACGCATCTATTTTGTCCAAATGTGGAATTCGTCATAAGTGCCCGAGCTTTATCCCGCCCAGGCATGCATGCAACGCCGCTCCTTAAGTTTCCTTTGCCAACACTTTACCATTAAGCTACTTGGTTGGAATCTAATGATCCATATTTCTTACTTTTTCCATTCGACAACACAGTGCCAGCAACACCCAGTTTCGTCGTTTAGAATTTGTCCTCATATCTCCATAGGTCAAGACTGATAGAAGTTAGAAGTATAGATCATTGGATTCCGACCTACTGGCTTAATAGTAACGTGTTGGCCATGGAACCTAGAGGCCGTTCTAAACTTCTAAATTGGATTTCTTCAGTTTCTGTTCACCGAATTCACGTCTGTTGGTGTGACAGTTTGATTTGGATATTCATGGCTGATATACTGTTTACACGGATGACTACAATTTGTAAGGGTAATCGTAGCAGCGGTTTCATTCTAGATCCTTTTTATGCGTGAGTGAGTGGAGTGATTTCTGTCAAAATGTAACTTTGAAATGTGTTGATCCATACAATATTGATAATGGGTTTCAGACTTTGTGGAGTTGTTCCCCTCATTCTTAAAAAATTACATTTTTTGCTTCTGGAAATGCTGGCTGACATTCTGTCATTATGAAGAATTGTTGAATGGGTATCTTCTAAATTCACTCAGTTACTGTTGGACAGTTCGTTTCGTGGTTGAAGACACATTTTACTTTGTCTGCTTAGAGAAATGAAAATAAAATATGGCTTGTGTCCTTACTCTTGCGGCAGGTGACTGTCGATGCAATTCGCGGTCAGCATTCGGTTGTAAGTATGAGTTTTAGAATGAACAGTATGTCATTATGTCATTAATGTTACGTTGAAAATCAAATATTTTTGAACGGTCTACTCATCCACTTGGTTTTATGCAATTCAGATACTGGTTTTCTCACATTTGAGTAGTTATAGCTTCCGATTACACAGGCGGTACACAGTAAGAATATTCCGCATGTTAAACGACGGTGGGTAGTGAGTGAGTATCTTGTATACTTGGATATATCGCACACTGTTTATCTCATATACTGACTATCCTGAGTCTGTCATTGTCCCATGAGAATGAGGTTAGCATTTAATCAAGCCTATCGCATTATTATTAACAGATAGATGGAAATCCAATCACACGTTTACTGAATATGTTTTGGTTCTGTGTACACCCACATTAACGAACAAGCGTTGTCTGATGAGTGATGCTCTTGATTCCATTCAATATTATGAGTGAAGTGTATCAGTGAACCGTCCATTAAAAATGAGACTGATTTATTCATAAACTATAGGCACAGTTTGGAAACTCGTATACTTAACCTGACAACAAGTACTGCGGGTTACTTGCAGTGGTCCGTGGGAGAGGCAGTGGTGTGGTTTCGTCCCTATTCAGAGGACACTGAATAGGGTGCGGCGTATTGGAAGAGATTGCATACGCAGAGGTATATGCGTGTGTGTGCTTCTGTGCATGCGCTGTAAATGCTGTAGGATGCGTAAACACGTGTATTCGCTGAAACACACCAATATGTGTATGAGTGGGTAGTTGAAAGAAACGATATTTTATGAAGTAATCAATAATCCTACAAATCTCTGACCACATTTCACCACCATTCTCCACTTACAAGCACTCAATGTAACTGGTCACTTTCCCACTCACTCACACACACACACACACACTCACTCACACATCGTCACATTTACACACAGTGATTACTGCTGGAAGACACAAACAAACCAGTTATGCATATGTAGGCATGTAGGCATATATCGGTGAATAGTCTGGTCATAATTGTAAAATGTAACGATTTTCATGTCGAGATGTGATCAGTTGTTGTATGAGCAGAGTAATACACAACACTGGCATACATCATTCTACTTGATTTAATCTGTAACACTTTTTGATTGTGCTTCTCCTCGTCTTCCCTTCTAAATATGTTCTCTTCACTTTCAAATGAGGAAATCAAAGAGAAGTGTATTTGTGTAGACTGGAGCATAAAACCCACTCACTGACTCACTATGGCAACCATTGTCACCTATTTGTGATCATTGATCATTGAATGGTAATGATAGTGTAATGAAGTGTTGTATGAAGTGTGTCTTGTTGTAATGTAGGATGGACTGTGTGTTATTGTGAGGTGGGTGGGTGGGTGTGAATGGTGGTGATGTTTATGTGATCATTCACTGGAATGACCACGATTGAGTTATCTGACACTCACAGTCTTCATGTGTATGTACTTACTGATCTCGTGGTTATTTGCAGTATACTGTTGGTTGTTTGTCAGTATGGAACACGAGTTAGGATGTTTCAATGTTCCGGTTTGATTTATTTTCGATTGGTGATTGTTTTCGAATTCCGTTGGAGTGTGATTTGGTGTGATGAATTTGTGCAGATGAGACACACTTCAGATGGTTGGTGGATCGTTGTTTGTTTGAGAGAGGATGAAGATTTTCATGATGTATTTATTACTCTGTATTCGTCAGATGAATGAATTTATCTTCTGTCTGTTTTCAGTGTTCGGATATACTGCACCAGTCTCCATCGTTGTCACCTTTCGAAATTCCTACATTCATCTGCCTTTTTGTTTGATGTGTATGTGGTTTGAATTTTGATTATTGATTGAAATGTTGGTTTTTCTGGTGTTTTTGTGACAGTAGTTGAGTAGTTTTAAATGGCGTGACTATCGAAATGGTGTGGTAATTGAGGGTGTTTTGAGTGAGCATTTTATTTCATTAGTTGAGAGTACTTTGTGATGTTAATTTGTTTTTTGTTTATCACATTTATGGATAATGGTGCATTTGCTAAATTTCTGCTTCGAAGTTTCAGGAGTTGATGAACTCATTTGTTGGTAGTCAGCTGAAGGTTCTTTGTAACTTATAATCAATGAATTACATGGACACAGTTCATGCTGTAAACGGATGTTAATGAGTTGTATTTATTGAGATGATAGATTGAGTTTGGACAAATGACTTACTCAGTCTTCATCATACTTGGTTTAAAGGTCCTACCCAGCTTTATTTCAGCTTTCGTAAGACAATATAAGGTGATATACTTCTAGGAAGCCGGTAATTTTCCGATAATGAAGGTAATCAGGGACTGCTGACAGAAATAATTCATACTTGAGTTAGAATAAGGTGTAGAACGGAGACGAAAAGGGGACTAGTATATGTAATAAATGAATGTTATATTTACATGCCAGGAATACATCTGAAATAAATAAGTGTATCATTGGTGTTGGAACTTGGACCGTGGCAATTCAACTTCTGAACTGTTCATTATCGTGCTCAGCTAGGAATTGAAGTAGGCAAAATGCACTTACACCTGAATATCGTGTTTGCCGAACAAAAGTAGCATTGATGGGAAACCATATCAATCTTAGTGTTTACTAAATACCGTTTTGCTGCTTTATTTTTGTCGCAAATGAAATTACTGTTGTTTAACCATTGTGGCATTAGGGGTAAGACAAGGCTGCCTACTATCACGCATGATCTTCCTGATTGTGGTCAACTGGATCATGCAGGAAACCATGAGGAGAGAGAAGATGGCCATACTCTGAACCCACGGAAAGACCATAGAAGATTTGGATTTCACCAATGATTTATGTCTAATGTCTTGTGGCACAAACTCGAAGATTGACAGGTGAAAACTAACAAGTTGACAGAAGAGGCACGGCAGTGAAAACGGGACTTCCAGTGAATGTAGAGAAGATGGAGGTGATGAAGATACCCAACGAACAACAAGAGGCACCATGAATGGGAGAAACCTTAAGGAAATAGTCTCTTCCACCTATCTAGTGTAGGCAGGGAGCATCGTTTCAACTACAGATGGCGGCACAGGCACAGTTGAGGATGTCAAAGCCAGTCATGATCGGAAAGACAGCAAGACAGGCCTTCATTGATTGATCTGAAATGAGTGTGAAGATCTACTGCACCACACTACACTACACTACACTACACTACACTACACTGCACTGCACTCAGCATAAAGCGTGAACAAGATCCAGATTTTCAATACTAATTCAGTCAAGTTGGTGCCTGCTTGTAATTGGTTGAGAGAGTTGGCGCGTCACGAGAAGCACTTCCAACAAACTACAGACATTCATCAACAGATGCCCCCTACGCTCACTCGATACTGAAAATCAGACCAGAAGGCCATAATGATGAGAATCAGCAACAAGGAACTCTGGCTGGCTGGCTGTCTGGCTGTCTGGCTGGCTGGTTGGCTGGCTGGCTGGCTGGCTGGCTGGCTGGCTGGCTGGCTGGCTGGCTGGCTGGCTGGCTGGCTGGCTGGCTGGCTGGCTGGCTGGCTGGCTGGCTGGCTGGCTGGCAACGAACCAACCAACAAAGCAAAGCAAACACCTATCACCCAACAAATATGCAGTGGAAGAAAGTGGAGATGGATTGGATTGAGCATACACTGAGAAGACCGATTGGGGACATCACGTGTCAGTCTAGGGTGGTCGAGTGGAATGCAGAGGGGAAACAAGGAGTTGTGTGTGGGATGTGATGGTGACATGGAGGAGATGATGTGAGGAATAAGTGGAATGTTGTGTGTAGTTGTGGGATGAGGTTGAGCAGACTGTAGAGAAGAGAGTGTAATGGAGGTGTTTTAGTGGAGCCATATGTTCTACTAGGAACTCAAGGGAAAAATAATAGTAAATCATAATAACTATTCAGGCATTAGGCATGTTTGCATGCATGATCGATATAACTGGAGGATGTATAATATTCAGCCTGATTGAAGCCGCATACAATATCGTGTACTCGTGTTAGTCATCTCATTGGATTTAAGTAAAACTTAAAGTATTCTGCTACTGATTCCACGTATTCTACTTGATAAACATTTAGAGTGGACTAGGTTTCTATTAAGAAAAATTCAAGAATTTTAATGGCCATGCTAGTAGGATAGATTTTATACTATTTTGTTTTCGGTTGGAAATCTATATGAATATAACTGGTATGAGAAGATGGGTTAAATTATGCTTTGAAGAACTGTTTTAATAATTTTCCCAGGTACACTACTGATGTCGGCTGCGAATGAGTAGAACAACCTTCCAGTGTCTACTACACTTTGATCTCATTCCAAAAAACTACAGATCAGGCAGAGTGGTTTCTCACTACCAAAGATTGTTCATTTGTATATTTTCTTTCTTACTGCTTGGTGTAGACATATTAATTATGTAACCAACAAATATCGCATTTCTTTTATCTTTTATTGTACTTTTCATTATTCTACAGACTATTATTCATGCAGTATATCAATAAGTGTTTGTAGGATCCAGTCTGTCTGTCTGTCTGCCTGCCTGTCTGTCTGTTTATCTGTCTGTCTATCCTACTATCTGAACCCCGCTAATATTATTTTCTTACCTTATTGTTTATATCAATACGCTTTGCTGTCCAACTCCTGCTCTTCTTTATACAGCACCAATCTACCTTTTTGCATGTATGAAACCATATGTTTAGTTCTTCAAACCATAATCATTCAGTTTTCCTTACTGTGGTATCAGCGTGAACTTTACAACAAACCGATAATTCTTCGAGAAAATTGATTCATGCGTACAAAACACTGTTTCAGTATGTTAAACATAGAGTCATTACTACTACTACTACTACTAATACTACTACTACTACTACTACTAATACTACTACTACTACTACTACTACTACTACTACTACTACTACTACTACTACTACTACTTTTATTGTCGCTTGCAACTCCTGAGATTTCGATAAAATTATTAAACTTTAGAAATTTTGCTACTTCCTCTTGATGTTTTATTTTCTTAACTTTATTCACTGTGGGCGCATAAACGGGAATTTGTTGAAACACATTCGAGCAGGATGAACGTTTCATCCTATTACAGATTTGTCAGCTGGACGTACCAGTGAGAGATATTGTTCCCACAGTTGAAGAATGGTTGTACCTAATCGACCTTATTTAATTCTTATTGAGTGAAATATTATGAACAGTTAATGAGTTATCTATCTTTTTAATCAGCATGTCTCCTCTGTTGCCAACTTTCATACATGTTTATTCACTAATCGAGAAATGAGCACTAGTGGGCGGGTGGGTGATTTAGGGTTAGGGTAGGGAAACAAATTTTCAGTTAGACCAACCAATCGAGCTATAAAGCGTATTGTTTCGTTAGATTATTTTTCTTATTGGTTACAGATGGGAAATACGCATATGAAATAATAACAATAGGCGTTTATTTGAAATAATCCTTTATAACTCAGGTTGGAAAAGGGAAAACGTTGTTTGAAACAAAGAGATTAGTACTTACACCTTAGAGGAGGATAAAATGCATTTGAATAATTTGCCTAAAAAACCATTTATCTATGAAAACTCAGATAATCACTATCAAGAAATGATTTATGCCAGAGAAGATTACATCAGTCAATCAGTTTATGATGCCGTTAGTTCAAGAGTAGATACAACAAGTGAACATAGAAATGATAATAACTGTTCACTTTTACAATGCCAAAATTATCAGAACTTATCGCATACAACAATTTTGGGTGAAAATGTCAAAAATACTACTTATAAAGATGTTCATCAACATGGCGTACAGAATCATCAGTTGACTTCCAATTTATCCAGCGTCTCCTCAGCATCATCATCATCATCATCACCATTACGAATACCGATGAATATAACGTCGGAACGAAAGGCAAATCAAATGAGATTTATGAATCAATCAAATTCACAAGTAAAATTCAACTGTATACCAAACTATTCTCAAGATGTGGATCCATATTCCATGAGAAAAACAATATCATATCATAACATCTCTAATAATAATAATAATAATAATAATAATAATAATAATAATAATAATAATAATAATAATAATAACAATGACAGGACAATAAAACCCACAGAATTAAATTTACCGACCTATAAGGAGACAGAGATATTGAAATCAGACAAGAATTTAACTAGTCAACATAAACAGTCTCATATCGACAAGAAGAAAGACAGTGAGAATACAGATCATGATGGTGATGACGATGAGGATGATGATGATGATGATGATGACAGCAATGATGATATTGATAATGGTAATAATGAAGTTGAGGTGAATGAAAGTGAGTCTCCCACCGATTGTACTGATGAAGATGATGAGGATATTCAACATTTATGTCAAGTAAGTTAACTTTTTCCTTGCATTACTTAATCAAACTTGTACGGTTATGCAACAAACTTGTTTTAGTGAAAATTTTCATTATATACCTGTTATATTCGTGATTAAATTGATGGTGAGGTGAAGTTACTAAAATTCCACTTTAGCTTAAACTATCTACAATAGGTTATGATTTACTAGTTGCTGGCTAGAAGTGGAACCGAGAAATCATGTATCGTACTCATCAACTAGATATTCTTGTATTTTAATGATTGGTTGGATTTCCATTGTGACTGCAAACCAATAATTGTCGTTTACAGTAACATATAAGAAAAGAAGGAATTACGGACAGCACAGTATATCTAAGTAACCAGTCATCAGTAGTCGTCATAATTACTTTCCTGTTAGTTTTGTCTTCCATTCCTTTTCTATGGAAAAGGAAAAGTAATTCACAATGGGAAGCTCAGTGATGCTTTTGAAGTGAAGACAGGAGTGAAACAAGGTTGCCTACTATCACCCATGATATTCCTGATTGTGGTCAACTGGACTGGATCATGTAGCAAACAGTGGGGAGCGAGAAGAGGAGGATACGCTGAACCGCGGAAAAGAACCTAGAAGACTTGGATTTCGCCGATGACTTATGCCTAATGTCACATAAACTTGAAGATCTGCAGGCAAAAACTAACAAGTTGATAGAAGAGGCAGCGAAGACAGCACTTCAGGTGAATATAGAGAAGACAGAGGTGATGAAGATACCGCACCACCAACAACAACAAACTCCAATCACCATGAATGGGTGAAACTTGAAGGAAGTAACCTCCTTCACTTATCTAGGAAGCACTGTTTCAACTACAGGCGGGACGGACGAGGACGTCAAAGTCAGAATCGGAAAAGCAAGGCAGGCATTCACTAGCCTGAAACCAGTGTGGAGATCTTCTGCACTCAGCATGTGGAACAAGATACGGATTCTCAACACCAACCTAGTCAAGTCAGTGCTTCTGTATGGTTCAGAGACTTGGCGCGTCACGAAAGGGATTTCCAATAAACTACAGACATTCATCAACAACTGCTTACGCGGTGGCTCGCTACTGAAGATCACATGGCCAGAAAGAATAAGTGACAAGGAGCTCTGGGAACGAACCAACCGAGAAGCTATCGCTGAACAAATATGCGGTGGAAGGAAGTGGAGATGGATTGGGTATACACTGAGAAGGCCGACTGAGGACATCACGCATCAGGCCAGTTGCTCGAGTGGAATCCCCATGGGAAGCGACGAGTTGGACGTCCGAGGGTGACATGGAGGAGGTCGTGCGAGGAGGAAATGAGAGGTTGTGGGCTGTCGTGGAACCAGGTTGAAAAGGTTTCAGAGAACAGAGTTCACTGGAGACGTGCTACTGAAGCCCTATGTTCCACTAGGAACCCAAGGGACTAATAATAATAATAATTCCTTTTCTATAGTCTTCAAATCTTCACGATTTCTGACGCACTACTAGGTATGCGTACCTTTATGCTTGGATCAGAGGTCTATAGACGATTATTTTTTCCTCTTAAGTTAAAAAAATGAGCACTTTTCTACACAATGATTGGTCACTGGAAAGTAACCTCTGTCAAGTGTTGTAAATGCTGACCGGATTCGATCGATCATTTTGCAGTGTAATCACCAAACTGGTGAACTCACCGATATGGTGTACTTTCGATCAGTGTAAGATGGTTAGAGGCAATCAACAAAAAACTTTGAATCAGCTAACCTGAAATTAGTTATCCTCTATTGGTCAGTCAATGTATGTTAGTCAATCATATAAAAAGTCAATGGAGACGTGAATTGCACATCAGTAACATCTATGGCCACAAACTACAGACATTCATCAACAGCTTCCCCCTACGCTCACTCGATACTGAAGATTAGACCAGAAGGCCATAATAATAGGAATCAGCAACAACGAACTCTGGCTGGCTGGCTGGCTGGCTGGCTGGCTGGCTGGCTGGCTGGCTGGCTGGCTGGCTGGCTGGCTGGCTGGCTGGCTGGCTGGCTGGCAACGAACCAACCAACAAAGCAAAGCAAACACATATCACCCAACAAATATGCAGTGGAAGAAAGTGGAGATGGATTGGATTGAGCATACACTGAGAAGACCGATTGGGGACATCATGTGTCAGGCTAGGGTGGTCGAGTGGAATGCAGAGGGGAAACAAGGAGTTATGTGTGGGATGTGAGGGTGACATGGAGGAGATGATGTGAGGAAGAAGTGGAATGTTGTGTGTAGTAGTGGGGTGAGGTTGAGCAGACTGTAGAGAAGAGAGTGTAATGGAGGTGTGTTAGTGGAGCTGTATGTTCCACTAGGAACCCAAGGGAAAAAGAAATAATATCTATAATAAAAGCATTGGGTGGAACGGATCCAGATCTTTAAGGTAACATAACTTTCCCCAAGTTAGTAGATGCATCTTGTTGACTAGTGATATTAAGAACAAAATCTACGTTGATTAACACTTAACAAAAGCTTTTAGTGATAAGGTCTTACAGCTGATTCAATTATCACTTTCTTCGGTGCAATGTTAATTCTTCTTCATATGCAAATATCTTTTAAAAAAGAGTTTTATTTCCTGTACTTCAGTTTCTTAAATGTGACCTGAATTTTAATATCAATAAAAACCTTAACCAGATTGCTATTCAGTTTAATAACCTTTGGCTAACTGACTTGATATTCACGTAGCTCAAGTGTACAGTTCAGCTATGAAGTTGATCTTACTCTCATGAGTCCCATCACTAGCTAGCTTTGTCTACGGAAGAGAAATATATGACTGAATAGTCATCGAATCTACTGAATAATATAAATGGATTCCAAATACACTATGGAGCAATAAAAAAAACAAGACTTTTATTTCTAAACATGTCAAGACAAAGCAACAAATAACATAAAAGTGATTCCTTTGCAGTCATCAGTGAATGTATACCATTCCAAGAAATAGCACCAATATATCTGATTGTACTACAGAGTGGTTGATATAACTTGAGATGTCTGGAATGATATTAGTTCTCTTGAAGTAGCCGACATGCCTTTCTGATGAAAACTAACAAGTACGAAAGCGAATTACGAAAAATATTTCCCACCAAAGATATGTAAACTCGTGACAAGAAAAAGGAAATGGACCTGAAGTCCAAATGAATAACATTTTAATAGTTTTAGGTACAAGATAACTCGTCTTCAGTGCTTCCTGTTTCATTAAGGCTGTATATTTGATGAGACAATATCTCTATAGTATTTAAAATTTATTCAGTAATATCCAACTTGAGAAAGTTTAGTTATCATACATACAAATGTCTATCAATAACTATTACTGAAAACGTACTTTATTGGTAGCGTAGAAATGTGGAAATCTTAAGTCACTGATTACTTTACAAAGTATTACATCATAAATATCAGTTTTCATTCTAATATTTATAGTTTACTGTCTAAGTTAGAAGTTCTGATAGAAAGTTCTTAGTGTACAAAGAAAATCAGTGTTCAGACAATCTAGGATGATGACAGCTGGTAAACATATCTTTATGCAGAAGGACAATAGTCCGCACTAAATCAGAAATCGACTTTGTACAAGTGTTCGGTTCAGTGAACTTTGTATTGACTGCCGTACCAACAAAAATACAAAACTTAGCTTCATAGTGTTAGGATTCATCTATCAAACAGGACTATCTCAAAAAGTTTTGTCAAGAATGCATCTATTCATTTGAAATATCTGTAACAGCAAGTCAAAATTAATCTAGGCAAGATTGTGTAACAGTAGTTGGTTGAAGACAATCAACAAGAAGCCATGGTCAACTTAATTGTCATGCTTGTTGGCACTCATCAGCAAGGCATATCTGCAATTTTGAAGTAAGTGATGTTACCTATGAGGTCTGAATTCACGTCATCCAGTGTTGTAGTCAGCGATGTTACCACTGAGCAACTTAAGTCGCGATTAACCTCTTGCAGGATTGAATTAAGCACATTGATTGGACATTGGAAAGCAATCAACTTCATGTTGTCCAGTTCTGAGTGGTAATATGTTCAATGTCAACTTTTTACTCAGCGCTCAATATTTGCAATATTCTTCGGTCACATCTTCATGTATAGTTCACATTAATTACTTTGTAATAATATTAACATAGTAAAGCTTGTTATAAACGATTCAGTTGTCGAATGTCATTATACACCATAAGTAGTAAGACTTTTGTTTTATCCTTTGATCGAACTGCACCCAACATCGACAAATCTCTGGTTTCGCCAATTCTTCAGAAGAGATTGAAAGTCGCAGTATGCTGCAATAACCATTTATTTATCAATCACAATAATTTACTAGTCATAAGGTTATGTACATAAACCGCACAAAGTTTTATATAGTCAAGTACATCAAGTTAGGTTAGTAAAACAAACAAATTAATTACTTTGAAATTGAACAGCCACATCACCTTTGAATACTGAAATAATAAATAAACGAATGAAAATGTCTATGGGGTGTGGCTATTAAATAATGAGAGAAAATAATTATTTTAGTAAAATTTTCGCTCAGCTTACGAGAAGTAACCGACTGAAATGAAGTTAGCCACACTCTACATGTTAGTTGGATGGAAGCAATCGGCAGGAAGCCCTGTTCACCCTATGCCCCATACTCCTAAGCTGGGCATTTCTGCAGCCTTGACGGAACTGATGTCCTAACTGAGGTTCAAACTCACGTCACCTAGTGTCACAGTCGGCGAAATTACCACTAGGCTATCCAGGTCGTAATTAACCCCCTGTATGACTGAGTTAGGTACAATGATTGATTAGTGGAGGATAACCAACCAGTTTACACTCTATACGTTTCCCATGCGACAATCCTAATCCACCAACTAATATCAGTAGTGAAAGTGAAAAGAAACCTGAGATCGTTGACTTCTCATCTATAGATAAGATCATTTACCCAGTACATAACACTGTAGCGTTCAAAATGGTGGGTACGAGGTTCGAGTCTCAATGGGAGCAACATTACTCATTGGAATGAAGGAATATCCAGCTGACGAGTCCCAAATACGACGAAATGTGTGTCCTAGATCCTTCTGATAGCTAGAACCAAGTAAACTACCAATAGTAACAGCAACAAAGTTTATTTAGTCGGGTATATACACAATTTTATTGCAACCGTTTCGTCTCGCTTTGAGACTCATCAACAACACACTCAACCATGCAAGAGACTAACCCCAAGAGTTGATGGATTCGAATTCCTAGAATTCTTTAATGCAAATGTTGTCTTCAGAGTGGTTTTCAGCACCAATTCAAGTTATACTTAACCTGAGTGTGGCTAGCAGTGGAGTGCAGGACACGTGTTTCGTCTTGTCCAGGACTAATCAGTTAGATATACTTGTCTTCTACTGAGATTCAAACTCAAGCTTCATCCCTTATTTTAGCAAACTCTTGTTTACATATATCCACTTTAAATTTGCTGACAGTATGAAAGGTGTTCATTACATTTCTTTTCTTTACTCTCATCGATATTCTAAAGTCTAGCTAACTTACTACTATTGTATACAATCCGTGAAATAGTATGTTTGATGATTATTATTTTCTTGACTTTTAAAGGTATGTGGTGATCGAAGCAGTGGAAAACATTATGGTCAGTATACATGTGAAGGATGCAAGAGTTTCTTTAAGCGTTCTGTGCGTAAATCAGCCAATTATGTGTGTCGATCCGGTGGACATTGTCCAGTAGATGCACAAAGACGTAATCAATGTCAGGCATGCCGTATGTCACGTTGTTTATTGGCTGGAATGAAAAAAGAATGTAAGTTGATAATAATAATGTCAAAGTATCCTTTTGTACTTCTTTTTTATCGCCTCTTCAAAATAATGTTGTATATAACTACTTACTACACTCCAGCTGTTAGTAGTATGTTTTATGTGCGTATCCCACCTAATATTCGTATTCACCAACAGGAAAACAAGAAATACATGGAGTAAATGATAACTAATGATTACACATACCAGTAGAGATATAATGTGCATGACAAACCAGTAAAATGATGCAACCATCAGTCAGACTACATAGATTTGTTACAGTTTAACGGCTTCACTGGATAGAGAGTATGCTTAGGATGAGCGGACAGTTACGTAGAGCGCATCCAGGTGACAACCGTTCGACAAGTTCGGTAAGAAGTTGAGACGTGGTTAGCGCCTGGATCTTTAAGCTTACTTGGGAGATTGTCAGACTAATATGCTTTGGTTTGAATCCAGCAGTGATTTCACTTTTCATTCTGCCTTCAGTTATAATGTCGTGTCAGTAATACCAGTCTATAAAACGATGTCTATGTTAGATAGTTTCACTGAGAGGAAAGAAGATGATATGCGTAAGTGGGGGTTCTACTTCAGAGTAAAGTCGTCTAAAGAAGTATTGGAAAAGCAACAGGATTGGACAGCTGTTTTGTCTCACTTCAAGATTTTAGATCAGTGCAAATATTACAAACTGGGACAAAACAGGTGCTTCTAGCTTTCAAAGGTTTTCTAATTAACTTAAATTCGTACTGTTTGTTGATATAATCGTAATCCTCCGTTGTTATACTGAGTCGAATCGATCAGTCTGTGTTGGCAGATGACCTTCTACACGGATGCCTCGATATTGCGAGGATATTTATTGGTATAACTGACTTGGTTGTGGCTAACAGTGGAATCCATAACTCCACAATCAAGTCAATTATAACTTGAATTCACGTTGAAAATGACTTTGAAAACAACATTCAGATTAAAAAATTCTAGGAAATAGAAGTAATCAACCAGATGAATACTGACATCAGTGAAATCCTCAAATGCATCTTAAACTAACTTATTAATGGACGAAGTTTATCATAGACACATAAACTTATGCTTGTGTTGTATATCTATTATAGTTGAAGGAGATAAACAGTGTGATTATGAATAAATGAGCTGAAATTTACCAAGAAAAATGACTCATTCACAAATATAATCTACTTGGCTAAAATATAATTTGATCTAACAACTGCGCAGAGTGAGCTGAGTAGAAGAGAGAAATCTGGCTGTACCTGAACAACTCACTAAGTGATCTTGGGCTGTTCATCATACTAATGAGCACAGTCTTATTTAACTTATAGTATTGAGCATACATTTAACAAAATAACCAGAAATTAAGCCTTATATGGTCTTTTTTTCACTAACATTCAAGTCTGTAGGGTTCTTGACCTATAAATCGGCACTTTCTGTTGTGGTTTTCATCCTGAAGCCTAACCATAAATGCTAACTGTAACTTCCTAAACTCTAGTAAATTTTAAGTGAGATTTTTTCACGCACAGAAGAAACAACCTAATCCTTGGTGTTCTGTCGTTTATCGAATCATTCTTAATGAATAAATCCGTAAAGTTAATTCTTAAACCCCTCTTTATCAACACTCTAGATGTTAACGAGTATTTTAATTCTGTTTAGACATGGAATGCCAAATTCTGATAAATATCCTAACCATTTAAAAAAAAAAGAAAAGATACTCAGAGAGACAGGGTTCTCATTTCTTGTTTCAACAACCTTCAGTCTTGTCAATTTTGGTATTATTTCACATGTACTGGGAATGGTAAGAGTTTCCGAACCTTTCACGAATGATAAATCAGGTGAATACATCGCTCGCTTCTGATTGCTTGTTTCAAGATCTTTTCAAGCATGGAATAAATTTTCATTTTTACGGTAAACTGTACAGAATAACTATATAAACTTGTTTTACAAAATTAAATATTTAAAGTTAATTAGCTAAGATAAACATCTTATGTAGCCAAGTTCAACTACTTCTTAGTTAAAGTAGCGAATTTTGTTACTATGCAAAAATGATACTATCACATTGTAAGCAAGTGAAGCTGATATTGCTTAGCCCCTGAAAAGTCAGTGATCACATTCCGTTCATCATTTTGTGGTGTAATCATACTGCTATGGGACTTAACACACTGGTACACTTCAGATTTATTATATTGAGTAGTTGGAAACAAAGCGGTACTTTTAAGATTACCCAATCAGCCTTCAAATTATCTCCATCTGAATAATTTTTATATCATGAGTCTTCATAAACCCAATTAGAAGTATGGTAAAGAGTAAGATGAACTTCTTTGACGTATTACACGTGTGGCACATATGGTGTGTGATAACCTAATGTTCCATCTGTTTGTCTGTCTCTCTTTAATACGATTCCGGATAGAATGGAATATCATTTTCTCACATCAATTCTCACTTGTTTAAAAGGTTGCCCGCCTAAATTAGTTTCGTATACATCAGTTAGAAACAATCAAGCCTACTGAAACATATTGGTTATGAAAATTTCTAATCAGAAAACGGCAACAAATATAGTTTCCGACGAATACATGCTGCACAAAATCACAGATAAATTACGATACCACATACGGGAGGATAAACACGTAGAATATCAGTTTGCCAGTACTTTTAATAAATAACCTAAACAACTTTGAATCAAACTAAGGACTGTTTCCAAACAGAATAGACTGGTTATTGACAATTCATATCCCACCCTCCACCCTGGTGTACGACTGAGAGTTTCAGCGCTTAAAATTGACCAGCACTGACTGCTACTGTCTGTGCCTAAGCAAAACATTAAAGATCAACGTCCTCTTAATAAAAGAGCATAGAGAACAACTGAAGCACTTAGGATGTAACAAATATCTGTTAATAAGACTGCAGGTATGGTTCCTTTGAACTTAAATATCTACTCAGATAGAAAGGTGGCCCTACTCTTTCTGTTGCTAATCCGCTAAGGAAAATCATAAGACGGAACAAACTGATTCACAACTGACTGTTGTTTTATGAAGACTAGAAACTAATAAGGGGTTCAGCATTACGACATTAGTATGGATTGCCAAGAATTAGCAAAGCTAGTTTAACTCTTCTTTCAAATCTGAATATATCTCGATCACTCTAACTACCAATTATCTATCACCCCATCCAGCGGGAAGTAAAGTGGATTCCAGCTGAAGATCTTGAGTAATTGTTGTTCTGTTTCACAAGATTTCGAGGTTTTCAATGGTTTTTTCAATGAGATGTCAGTCCGTTATGAATGCTACCTTAAAAATTGCTAAGTAATTTGTCAAATTACCAAAACCTGTAAGAAGGCTACACTTTATCCTCTTTATATTCGACACTAGAATTTATGGACCACATAAAAGATGTGAATATATCTCATAAACGCAAAGTATGATAAAACTGTCATAAAAACCAATGAAATACCACCTTAACTTAGTTTTAACTAGGAATAAACCCTAGAAAACTCGATCGACTAAAATCATTACATAACTGTTTTGATTAGATAAACGTAATAATCTTTCGTACAAAGTTAACTATTTTCTGGCTAGTTAGACAATTTCCTAGTTAATTTTTTTTGCATACGATTTACTGTCAAACATATGGTAACACTTTATATTACAATATGGTTGTAGATGAGGAATTTCCAAGGTCTGCAGGAAAGCTAGTTCAAGTTTATGCCATCAGCACATATTTCTCTTGACTTTATGTCAGTTTGGAGCTGTTGCTCGTTCATCTAGGTATTAAACTACCAACCGCTGGGTCAAGAGTTTGAACCAGGCTCTACCTACAGTCGAGCAGTATCATTAAACTACCCCACCCCATACACACATACTGAATGCATTCCTTTTTCATTCAGATGAAAAAGCTTATTGTAAATCCTAGGGAAGCTGCTAATATAATCATTTGTAAGATAGTATTCATAACAGACTGACATCATTTAGAGAAACATTGAAAATCTGGGAGCAATAGGGAGGTGTTTCGCCCTAGCATATGGCTACTCAACAATGCGTACCCACAACCTTACCAGGGATTGAACTGTGGTGTTGTGGTAAACGTGTTACTATTCACTCGATAGGTGAGTACTTCTGAGTAGTTCCATACCTAGACCAAACAACTCTCCAGTCTTCTGAGGTATTCAATGCTCCTCCAAATGGTGTCAGCCTGTGAAGATTACTACCTTAAAAATAAAATCCTCATAAACCTGAAACTACATATTCATTTGGGTTTATTTCAGTAAAATACTTCCCGTTACATAGATTATTCCTATAGGATTTATTTATACTTCCATAATTTCTCTGAACACATTCGACCTCTTACTAGTACTTACTAATTTTCGTCTAGGAAAGAGCTCAACTGTGGTAATTGTTTATTGTTTCACTTCAAAATCTGTGATTCTCCGTTGTTTCATTGGATTGAATTGTTCGACATCTATTAGCATATGGGCTCCCATGCAGATGCCTCTGTGTTGTCTGGATGTAATGATAATATAGTTGGTTGTAGCTAGCAGAGGAATCCAGGACATGCGTTTCGTCCTGTTTGGGACTCGTCAGCTCGGTGTACCTGGACCACGGTGAGGGATATTGTTTCCAGCGAGACTGGAACCTCGTACCCATCGCTTTAAACGCCAAGGCGTTATCAGATATGATACGGTGGGAATAACATTACTCACTGCGGTACAGGTACATCCAACTGACGAGTCCCAAATAGGACGAAACGCGCGTCCTGGATTCCTTTGTAAGTCACAACCAGCTAAATTACCAAAAGCTATCTAGTTTGTTTATTTATTTAACTGGTTATTTGTTTACTCCCTATCACTTTGAATTTCTCTTTCTTATTCACATCTCAAAATAAAACGAATTAATGAAAGTTTAATTCATTTAAACAAAAAATTTACTGGTTTATAAAAATTATATTTCATCTTCATTATTATCGTGTGTTGAGTACTTTAACTGGTTATTCAATCTACTTATCACTAAGTTATTGTCAATCATTAGACTGATACCCGATGATCTATAAGTAATGAGATGTCTGAGAAATTTTGGCTATTTACTTGTCTACCACTGAAAAGATTATGAATTCAGCTTGATAGTCATGATGTACAGTGACTATCGATGAATTCCAGGATGTTCATTTATCGTTGTATTTACGGCCCACTGATTGAATGAATCTATCTCGAAGTAAGTGATGTTATTCTTACTATGAATGAAATCTAGCAACCATCACTTCAAACGCCATAGCGTTATCCACAAAAGTCATATGTTAGTGTGAAAAGTATCACACATTGGGTAGCACACACTCTCAGTTAGTGATTACCAACCAGAACGAAACGCATATCCTGAATTCCTCCAATAGTCACTACCTATCATTAGTATTATACTGAAACTGCTGGCAATATCGAGAAATTCACACACAAGCCCATATGCTAATACTGACTTATCAGTTCAGTCCAGTCAGTGACAGAAAACTGTAAGCTATAACCCAATGAAAAAACCTATCTAACAGATAAATACTGTTGTTGCTTTATAATTTCATAATTTTCTTTTTTTACCATAAAACCATTGTGGTAAAATTCACAAGAAAGGATCTTCAAAAATTGTTAAAAACATTACTGACACTGAAGATTAAAACACATCCATTATTTAGAAAAAGTATTCATCATGAACTGACACCAGCTGGGTAACCATTGAAAATCTGAGAGCACTGGACAGCTGTTTCGTCCAACCAGTGTGGGACTCCTCAGCAGTACGCACCCAGATGGATCTCAGGAAGTTCTAATGAGAAGCCGTGACCTGTAGGGTCAACCAGTCGGAAGTGAAGTGGATGCCAACTGAAGACCCTCGGTGACAGTCGCGCTATGTCGTGAATTGACAGAAACTAGAAATTGTGAACCGCCGGAAATCCACCCAGTAGCTGAATGGTTAACACGTTCGCCGTGAAACCTGAAGGTCCTGAGTTCGATCCCTAGCCGGGTCATGGGTGCGTACTGCTGAGGAGTCCCATACTAGTTGGACAAAACAGCTGTCCAGTGCTCCCAGGTTCCCAGTGGTTCCCCAACTGATGTCAGCCATGATGAATACTACTTGTAAATTAAAAATCCCCATTCATCTCAAAAATACATCCATTATTTGTTTTACCTGTATCCAAATCAAGTTGAAACTTGACGATTTGTAAAGCCTTTGGAGTATAACGTAATTAGAAAAGGAAGAATAACAACCAGGTTCTTACCTTTTTTTATGATAGCTAACGATAAACCACAGTTAGCAATATCCAAGTTCATATATTTTGCTATAATAACTAGATGAGAACTCTTCTGAATCGATGGTTCTTCGTTGTCACTTTGTTTAAAAAATGCGTTAATTATATGCATTACAATGAAAGTTTGCACATGTGCGTGTATCATTCTGATCCTTATCGTATGTTTTATGATAGTATCAGTATGTAGTAATCCGTTAATATCAGGTGATTAAGCTTGTTTCATCACGTCTTTCCTATTTCGACAGTTTTGATGCTATTTTACCTCAAGCTAGCATTCATCAAGGAATGACATCAGTTGGAGAACCATTGAAAAGCTCTTTCATCCTAGTACGCGACTCTTCGGCAGTGTGTACCGATGATCCTATCAGTTAGAAGAGTAGAACATTTACCACGAGAACCTACGAGTCTGATCCCTGATGGGGTCATGGGTGCGCACTGCTAAGGGGTCCTGTAGTAGGACAAAACAGCTGCTCAGCATACTCACAGGTTTCCAGTGGATCTCCAAATGATGTCATTTTGTGGTGGGTACCACCCTGAACTAAATAAAACCTTCATAAACAAAAAAATAAATTACTAGGTTATATGGCAAGATGCTGCTATGAGACATTTCCGATAATCTTCAAAACCTTTTCAAATGAAATAAGCTTAATTTTCTTCAATTTCATTATCTTATAACATTGGCATATGGCTGACTGGTTTGTGGAGCTGTGACACATTGGTTTAGGTGGCTTACTTTCAGCCAGTAGGTCACAGGTTCGAAAAATGATCCATCTACCGAGGTTTGGGCAGTTAGGTATCATTAACTCTCACACAACGCGTGTGATTCATCGTATAATGCAAGAATGTCCACGAGATTGTTGAGATCACTTTGATCATAAATTGTATCACAGTCTCAGCATTTAGTTTTCTGAACATAATAAGGTTGTGAATTCCGGGGAATTCCGTCCTTTATATAGAATAAAATACTCCATGTTGTAGTCTCAAGTGATAGAAGTTAAGCAACAGAATGCGCATACCCAGGTTTCGTGGATGTAGGTACTCATCAAAAGCTACTAGAGAATTAGATCAGTTACCTGCTGGTGATCAATTCGTGAGTATAATCCCTTTACACAGGAAGCTAGTCACAGATTGAACCATCTAATGGCAAGTTCTCTGACTTCCACATTAGATGACTGAGGTTCGACTCACTGAAGGGAGACCATTTTCTTTATTCTTGTGGCATATACACTTTACTGATGAATGTCAACCATTACGAAACCTATATCAGGCTTTACGCCAATTGACTTCTAACATCTACCATCAAAATATACAGTAGGTCACTTGCTTGGTTGGTCACACTGCAAACTTTGGTCAGTGATGAACATTATGGACTAGAAAGCTAAATCATTCACCTACTGGTGACATCGATTGCTACACACTGTTCATTGTGTTCATCGCTTTGTAGCTGTAAAAAATGGTTTTTTACGGTTTTTCTTTTTTATGGGAAATAAAAATATCAAAGTGCTGAACAACACATTCGTAGTGTCGAGTGTTTCGTGGCAGTTTTCATCATGGGCTGATATCAGTTAGAGGACCATTGAAAACGTGGGAGCACTAGATAGCTGTTTTGATATAGTATAGGACTTAGCACTACACACTTACGACCCAGCTACGGTTTGAACTCGGAAGCCAACTCCTCCCAACTTCTGTCAATTCCTGATATAGTGTGACTGACTGTCAGTCGGCATTCGCTTAACTTCCAACTTGTTGACCCCACATGTCATGGCTTCTCATTGGAACTTCAGGATATCTATCTTGAAGCATATCACTTAGAAGCTCTATACACTAGGGTAGTTTTAAGTTGATGGAGGAGTGACATAGTTGTTTAAAAAACTCATCGAAATTCTTTTTTATCGCCTATAGCAAAAAATGAAAACGTTTTGTGTTCACATAAAAATATTCTGTTTCATTTGTTGCCTAGATCAGTGAGAAAAACAAGTTTCTTTTTTCTCATCTGTCTGTCTAAATATAAAGGTATAGTATAATATTGATATATTGTAGTTGATCGTATCATGTATTGGAATACCTATATGCTTACATAACACTGACACAGATACATTTATCCCGTTGTGATTAATATTAGCAACTGGTTTATACAACCACCTCGCTACTAATACTGTTCATCCTGTTACTAATGCGACAAGTTAATTATATATTCATTCATCCTATCACATATAGAGGATAGAGAATGGTTGATTCTGCTTGTAAATGTGAGCAGTTTCAACTTGAACCAGAACCTTTTCACACGCGATTCGAATACATTTGTTTATTTGTTTTACCCTCATTATAATTGTGAAATAAATCGAAAACAAGGCAACAAGAGAAAAATTTATTTTTCCAGTTAGGACACCACTAGTAGTAATATGTCATAATCACCTGATGCATATTTCATAACGAGGCGAAAAAAAAATGTGCGCAAAATATGTTGTTGTTGTCTTTTTTCCATTGGATAATCTATCCTAAACTGAAGAGGCGATGAAGATAGGTACGAAGGAGGGGGGAGGAGAAAGCTGAAAAACAAGCAGGTAAGTGAATATCTACATACCTCGAAGAAGATAGTGAAATGATGAATAGTTAGCCTGAACAGAGTATCCCGATGTAATCTATGCGGGTACAAAGTCAATGAGGTTTTTGCTCCATCATATAATAGTAATAATACCTATAACATGACGGTACTTAGGGATTAGAGATTATCTATACACAAAAAAACTAGTAATAGTCATAATAATGCATGAATGAGTGAAAGAATGAACATAAAGAGAAGGAGAGAGGAAGAGAAGATAGAGATAAAAAAAATGAGATCATATACAGTAAAAAAACTGTCAGGTTAAAAAACCTACTTGAATGGGAAAGATAAAACAAAAGGCTACTCTCATTTTCTCTCTGGCAAAGACCAATGTTCCATAAATAGACTATGACCTGAAATGAATGATGTTATAAGAGTTTAGTTCGAAAAAAAATCAGCTTGACAATTACACTTACAAGATAATCTTCTTCAACAGACTGTATTGTACTAGTCATATGACTAGAGTTGAAAGATACTTTTGATTCTCTGGGGATGTACAAACCAGGCAAGCTGTAACGTTAGGTTCAGTAAATAGATAGCTGGATGCGTGTTTCATTCTCTTTGAGACTCTTAAGCCGGATTTACGTCCACCCCAATGAGTGATGTTGTTCCCAGTGAGACTGGAACCCAACATGTTATCCACTAGGCCACTGGGGTACTGTTTACTCATTTATGACAGTGACGAAGATAATCTTGGCTTTATAATCTTATATGATGCAGTAAAGACTTGAAACCTAATAGGATTCGAACCAGTGACTTTTGTATTATCACTTTTTGGTGCTTTGTCAATTAGGCACGAAATCCAGTTGCTGATGGAGTATTAGTTTCACTTCAGTCAGGGAGGGTTTTACCTGAATACCACATATCTCATCCCAATTCCAATCTAACCGAATTGAAAATAAGAACCATTGTACTGGTAGAATACTAGGCTGGTAATATGGAGGTCACTGACTGAAAGACTACTGCAACCAAGGTTATCATTGGTTCATGTTAAAGTCTCATTCCATAATAGTCCTGCATACACTTGAAGCAAAAGCATTAGGATAACTTTCAGTTGAATACTAAGAACTGAAGTATAATTCCGTTCATCATTATATACGTTGTTATACTTGATCATAAGAAATATACAGAGAAACTCTACGGTGTAACCATCTAGTCAAGAGTACTCAATACTGACTTAAATTTATCCACCAGGTTTGTAATTTAGTCACTAAGCAAAGTTATACGACACTGTGGTGTACTACATTTTGGTATATTATGCGGTAGCAGTAGTGAATGATACATGTTTGAATAACCTAAGGGACATCAGTTCCCTTTCTAGTTGGAGATATGCCTTGCTGAAATACGTCAACAGGAATAAAATCAAGTGAATAGATCTTCGTATTTGTTGACTTCTGAAACCTAACGCCAAAGAAAATCTTGATATTATTCTATTCACTATTATTGGCGCCTTAATTCTTTCTATCTTATGTACACGAGTTCATCTAACCAATGTAAATGTTGATTAGACAAATGATGATGAATTTGCAGTGTCTTTTTTAACTCACCTAATATCTTTTGGAGCATCTCTGAGGGTATTGAGAAGACCTTAATACTGTGTGTATTTTAAAGTTTAGTTCAAGAACCATTGAAAATTGAAAAGCATTGAACACCTGTTCTGTCCTAGCAGGGAATTCTTCAGAGGGTACACTGAGTGACTAAATAGTTAACATGTTCTCCGTGACACTCGAGGGTACTGAGTTCCATCTCTGACAGGATCTTGAGTTGGTGCTGTTGCGAAGTCACTGACTTTGACAAAACTACTGTCCCATGTTCCTAGGCTTTCAATAGTCCTCCATCTGGTATCAGTCTGTAATGAATATATAATATTATAGTAATAATTATATATATATATATATATATATATATATATATATATATATATATATATAATGAAATAAATTCGACAATCAATCGGGTGGTTTACGCTTTTGGTACACAAAAGTTGCTCGTTTATCATCAAGTGATATAAATGAATGAAGTAATATTTAGTAATTATGATTCTTATTTGTCCCTTGGGTTCCTAGTGGAACATACGGCTTCAGTAGCACGCCTCCATTCCACTCCCTTCCCTGCAATCTTTTGAACCTGGCTCCACAACAGCCCAGAAGCTCTTATTTCTTCCTCACACCATCTCCTCCATGTCACCCTCACCTCGGACGCCCAACTCGTCATTTTCCCTTTGGCTGCCACTCGAGGACCTGGCCTGGTGCGTGATGTCCCCAGTCGGCCTTCTCAGTGTATGCCCAATACAATCCATCTCCACTTTCTTCCAGTGCATATTTGTTGAGCGATAGATAAGTTCTTGGTTGGTTCGTTATCAGCCAGCCAGAGTTCCTTATTGCTTATTCTTTCTTGCCATTCGAGCTTCAGTAACGAGCATAGGCAGTTGTTGATGAATGTCTATAGTTTGTTGGAAATCCCTTTCTTAACGTGCCAAGTCTCTGAGCCATACAAAAGCACTGACTTGACAATGATGTTGAAAATCCGGATCTTGTTTTTTTTATGCTGATTGGAGTGCAGAAGATCTCCACACTGGTTTCAGGTTAATAAACGCCTGTCTGAAATGGTTTAATTACCAATAAATCCTCTAGTACATAAATCTAGGATAGTATAAAACTGTTAATAAGAAATTAATTTTATGAACTTTATTAAGAAACGCACGAAGGCATGAATTAAGCCTTTGATAAACATTTAAATTTATTCGTGTGGCATATTTATAATTTAATCGCCATAGTTACAAATTCATTTCCTATTAAAAAGAAGCAGTAAATAGAAACTTGTGTTGGTTACTTTATGAAGTCCTATGAAACATATGTTGAATTCATATAAGTATATGCGCGCTTATATGTGTGTAAACAGAGGACAGTAGTGGTTAGCTAATCTAACTGATTATAATCTCTTTACGATCTTATATTTGAGCAAATAAAATTTATTTATGGAATGTTTTGTGCATAACTTTATCTTGATTCAAAGCATAAACTATTTTATATTAGATATATTATGTACTCCTTACAAACTATACAAACGGTGATTTATAATTCAAAGATAAAATTCAGTAGAGGAGACACATAGGTCACGTGAAGATCTTGTTAATAGTTGGATTATACTGCTCAATTAATAGAAAGCCATAGTGGGAACTCAAAGGCTGGTAGTTTGAATCCCCTCATAATTCGGGTTTTCATTTCATCTTAACTCATAACCCGGTGTGAAGAATACAAAAAAATCGTTTACTTTTCGACGAATACTTACACTAAGATACTACTCATCATGAACTGACATCTCTTGAGGAAATGCTAGAACCTGAGAGCATTTGACAGCTGTTTCGCCCTAGTATGAGACTCTTCAACAGAATGCCTGCATGATCTGGCCAGTGATCGAACTTGTGACCTCCAACGAAATTATTGTATGGCGATTTATAATTCAAAGATAAAATTCAGTAGAGGAGACACATAGGTCACGTGAAGATCTTGTTAATAGTTGGATTATACTGCTCAATTAATAGAAAGCCATAGTGGGAACTCAAAGGCTGGTAGTTTGAATCCCCTCATAATTCGGGTTTTCATTTCATCTTAACTCATAACCCGGTATGAAGAATACAAAAAAATCGTTTACTTTTCGACGAATACTTACACTAAGATACTACTCATCATGAACTGACATCTCTTGAGGAAATGCTAGAACCTGAGAGCATTTGACAGCTGTTTCGCCCTAGTATGAGACTCTTCAACAGAATGCCTGCATGATCTGGCCAGTGATCGAACTTGTGACCTCCAACGAAATTATTGTATGGCGCTCATTAGTGACATGCTTCGAGATAAACATCTCGAGAAGGTGTATTCCGTCGGAATCGAAGCGAATGCCAGCTGAAGACAAAAATAGGAAACTGTTGACCATTAGACTTCAATTCAGTGTTCACCATGGGACCTGAATATCCGGCATTCGATCCTTGGTGCAGATGCGCTGTCAAGAAGTTCCATACTAGGATGGAACATCTGTCCAGTGGTTCCAGATCTTCAGCTGATGTCATTCCATGATGAACACTGCCTTGAAATATATAAAATCTCCATAAAACACAAATTAAAAACAATATTTATATCTCATATCTGATGGTATTTGTAATCAGTACGGAAATTATGAAATTTTTATGCTTGAGGTTTACACCTCATTCAACCTAACCATCTGCATGATATCCAAGAATCTTATCATCTTTGGTAATATTAATTTGCAAAGAATTCTAAATGCTGAATTCTGACATTAAGAAACATTACTTCAGAATATGTTCTGTAATGAATAAAAGCAATGAACTCTACACCTTAATATACTGTAACATATTTTCTAATTTTCGGCTGAAAATTTGTCTAGGATCTTTGAAGTCTTAAATGTTTTCAGTAACATTCATCTATTATGTCAAGCTCTAGGTAGATCTTTTTTTCTGAAATACTTTAATCATACAGTTTTCAATTATTATTATTATTTGTCCTTTGGGTTCTTAGTAGAACATAGGACTTCAGTACCACGTCTCCAGTGCACTCTGTTCTCTGCTACCTTTTGAACTTGGCTCCACGACAGCCCACAAGCTCTCATTTCTTCCTCACACCATCTCCTCCATGTCACCCTCACCTCAGACGCCCAACTCGTCTTTTCCCATCTGGATTCCACTCGAGTACCTGCCGCGTGATGTCCCTAGTCGGCCTTCTCAGTGTATGCCCAATACAATCCATCTCCACTTCCTTCCACCGCATATTTGTTGAGCGATGGGTTCTTGGTGGCTCGTTTCCAGAGTTCCTTATTGCTTATTCTTTCTGGCCATCTGATCTTCAGTAACGAGCATAGGCAGTTGTTGATGAATGTCTGCAGTTTTTTGGAAATACGTTTTGTAACCATGCGAGGTTACAGTTTTCAGTGGTCTTCCACTAATATTTATCGAGTTGAACAACGAATGGATGATAAAAGAGGAATTCCCCCCCCCCTAATGATTAAAGTGTTTTGATAGAATAAACTGACTTCAGCATGAATTGAGATTATATTTATTTCCACCAATAATGTAGGCAAAATTTTAAAGAAAATCAGCCAGATATCATCACATCAAAGGTGTTTTTATGTTAACCTTATAACATGAGAGTAGGATTTCTAAGCCTCATATAAAGTATTGTCAAGTAGTCAAATAGAACAGTTTTTTTTTATATCTTGATTGACAGTTCCGTCATTATTCTTTTTAAGTAAACAGAAAAAAGGCAACAAAAATCAAATGAAAACAAATTTATCGATTAAAGTGTTCATCTGGTCTACTCAACAGACTTATCGACTGTCAGCATTCTCAAAGGTTATAGAATACCCATAAAGTTAATTTTTAAAATATGAAGGTAGTTTTCAGCATGAAAAGGCAACAGTAAGAGGTTGACTGAAGACTTGAGAGGATAAGATAGCTCTTTCATTCTAGTTTTAGACTAGTCATGACCATAGTTTTATTCCATGAGGAATCTGTCACAGAAGTGAAAATCGAATCAAGATGCAATCAGCGACTTTGAGCACATTCATGCAGTGAGCAGTGAGCCACACGTATTGTGTGAGGGCTAATGTTACTGACTACCTGTCTCTCCGAAGCTAGTTAAGTGGAGCCGAATTCAAACCTATGACTCCATGGTTGAAAGTACTCTCTCTAAATCAGTTAGCCACACTCCATCAAATTCTGATAGGAATGGATAACCAATTATTCCTGTGTATGGAACCCATAAGTGCTCACAGGACCATCAGGTCTCGTTGCAAAAACTCTATCGTTTGATCTCTGGTTTAGAATTTATTTCAGTTGTAACTGAGATATTGTATGACAGCTGACTGACTGAAAAGATGTATTATTTCTTTATTCATATGCATCAAAGAGTTCATTGGTCAAGTGGATCTATGGATGATTGGTTAAGGCAGCTAATTTGTAATCAGTCAGTCATAGATTTGAACTCAAATCGACTTACAAACGTTTGGTTCTCATTGTCGATTAGATGAACTTTTACACGGTTACTGAGAGAATAACAGTTTTCAACTTCATTTCATATTTTAGCTGTTCAGCGTGCACGAGCAAATACTCAATCTTATATGTATTCACCAACACCTTATTCAACATATCCAGTTATAGCAGCTGCTGCCGTTGCAGCAGCTGCAACTGCTTACCTTCATGGTACAGTAACTACTGGTAATAATTTCCAATCAAATTTAATATCATCACCAAATTGTTATTCTACGCCTCATTGTTTAGAAATTAATCATTCAGGTCAGTTTATTACTGGACAGAAAAATATAAATTCAATTTGTTATAATCATTTAAACAATCCATTGCCTAATATATCATACAATCAGTATGATAATAAATTAAATCATAGTGTACAAAATGATATAATAATTGGTTCACATTTTGGATGTAAAACTGGGCAAGTAATTACTGTTCCACATTTTTCACAAAATAAAAAAATTATAAACTGCTCAATAAATCCATTGTATCCACCTAATTCACATTATGATTATTCACTAATATCGAATTATAGAAATTCTACTTGTAATGAAAATTGTTATTTACCAAGATTTAATTCACAACAGACATATTATTCAACTTCATCTTTAACAATGGCTAATACTATCACTACTACCACTACAATAATAACAACACCGACAATAATGGCAGTTAATAAATCAGTTCCAATGTTTACACATTTAACTCAAGTTCCCTTACATAAAAGTATTAATTCTGTTAATCAATTTGATTCGATTATTGACATTAATAATCAGATACATATGACACAATTGAATCAAAGTAACAAGATAATTAATTCATCTTATGAATTGAATTCCAATGGTCAACCAGATTCATCATCATTGACATTGTCATCATCTTTATATCCTAGAGATATACATTCTTTTGTTGTAGATTTACAAAATATACTACAAGAGTGGATTATATCTAAAGAGTATACAGTTAGTTCTATTTATACAGGACATAATTATCACATAGAAATTGTTAAATCTTCAGCAAATAAACTACTAGATAAAGTAGCGTATATAATAAATAAACTTTATTCATTTAAACAAATATGGTTGAATTATTTAAATAATTCAAAATTCAATCCATCTACTAATTTATATACAAATGATAAAGAAGATGAAGAATATCTCTGGTTAAATGAAATTATTTCACAAATAGAATTTACTGAATTACAAGATATTGAAGTATCAACAATTCATTTGCCTAGTATAACACCAATACCAGATACAACTCAAACAGTATTATGCGAGATAAGTGAACAAGATCGTGAATTATTAATCATTAATTCATTGCCAATGCTTGTTACAATGCATATTTATCAGGTAGGTGAAACAAATACTCAGAACAATCAGTGTACAGGTTATACGAAGTACAGCGAAAAGATCTATTTATACGTTGTTTGAGATTCAGTAATGTATACAAAATTACTACTTATTGGCACTTTGAATTTCCCTCATCCAGTATAACTAATATCAATTGTACAAGAGGTGATTGGCATGCGTTTGTGTGGTGCAGTGGATTACTGTTTGATGTTTGAAATGATGTATGCTGGGTTCGAGCCTAAGTTGTGATATCACAACTCACTGAAAGCTGACTAGTAGCAAGTAGGATGAAATACCAGCATCGAATTCCACTACCAGTTACCACCAAGCGAACTAAGCAGATTAGTTGAAAGCTCTGAACCCATATGTGTAAACATTCATTAGCAGTAGATAAAAGCAATCTCAGAGTAACTTCTATTCATACAGATTTTCGATCTCCCGTTCCTCAGGGAATAAGTTTAAGATATTATGAGTAAACTTGATGGATCATACTCATGAACAGTCTTAACACCTTTGGAGTTCTGCATATTCAGTATCTAAAATATCCACCAAAACTGATTGAATAAAGATTTCAGAGTATTTCTTAAATCATGTTTTAACGTTAACTGTAGAGACAGCTAATGAAGATCTGAAAACCCTGGACGGTCATTTTAAGACTCCACAGTAATGCGTGCATAACAGCTGTCCACTGATCTCAGATTTCCAGTAGTTCTTCGATTTATTTGAATCCAAGATGAAAACTATTTTGAAATCTCAAAGTAGTATTCATCACAGACTGCCGTCAGTTCGAGAAGTATTGAAAAACTGGGGGCGTTACATAGTTGTTTCGTTCTTTTCGAGACTCCATAGTGGTGGAAATCTACAACAATTTCACACTTCGCAGGTCAAACAGGCCACTACTTCCGATTGCAACTTTGAGAAATTCACCTCAAATCAAGTTAATAGTGGAAATTGGACATTAATCCAGTTAGTGGTCTGTGAGGTCCTTTCTAATAACTACTGAGGTGTCCCTTTACTAGGATGAAACAGGTGCCTAGTACTCCCAGGGGTTTTTCTTAGTTTATGTTAGTCAATGCTGACAAGTCCTGAGAAATATAAAGCTAATTCCTTGTGGTAATTGGTTCGCTCATTACAATGAATGCTTTGACGTGGCTTTCTTTCAGTTTGTTTCGGACAAAAACAGAGAGGTGAGAACATGAACAGGCATTAACTTTATTAGATCTTAGTTGGCTTTATTCATATAAGTATTCTACTCGATATTCACATAAATTACTTTGACGGATGTTAATTGTTTGAAGCCATACTCAACCTGGGTTTCGCGCTTGTTGGCACTCATCAGCAGGGTGTGTATGTAACTCCTATAGAAATGGTATCTCCTCTGAGTGTTGAAGTCAGGGACACCGTCACTGAGCTATTCGGGAGGCGACTGATTTCCTGCAGGACTGTATTAAATATACTAACTAGTCACTGGAGAGTAACTAATTTCACGTTGTCTAGTCCTGTCTGCTGACCAAATTCTATCGATCATTTTGTAATGTAGCCACCAAGCTCCATGTTAACTTCCTTAAATACAGCAATGGGTGACACGGGTTTGAATCTCACTCAAGATATCAGTACCCACAAAGTTACAGACACATCTTGCTGATGAATGCTAGCAAGCACAAAACATAGACTGAGCAAGGGTTCCTACTGATTACCTTTAATCAACTAACGTCCATCAAAATGCATAATGATGATCAGCCTCTTAGCTTGGTGACACAGAATACTTACCCGAATATCTTTTATTCACTCAATCAGTTTCATTTCCAGAAGTATCAAGGCAGTATGATTTTATAAAAATCAAAAGAAAGAGAAAATTAGTATCCATTATTGTATAATCGTTAATTACTACTACTTAAAGTAATAAGCGACTAAAAGATACCTAAAAAGATAGAGACAGAGATATGCATTATAGACAATGAGCAGATGACGATGAATTGAGAAACTATACTGATAGTTTACATGAGGAAAGTATATGGTAAACACTTTATTATTATTATTTATCCCTTGGGTTCCTAATGGAACATAGGGCTTCAGTACCACGTCTCCATTCCACTCTGTTCTCTTAAATCTTTTGAACCTGGCTCCACGATAACCCACAAGCTCTCATTTCCTCCTCACAGCATCTCCTCCATGTTACCCTCACCTCAGACGCCCAACTCGTTGCTTCCCACCTGGATTCCACTCGAGTACCTGCCGCGTGATGTCCCCAGTCGGCCTTCTCAGTATATGTCCAACCCAATCCATCTCCACTTCCTTCCACCGCATATTTGTTGAGCCAATGGTTCTTGGTGGTTCGTTTTCAGAGTTCCTTATTGCTTATTCTTTCTGGCCATTTGATCTTCAGTAGTGAGCGTAGGCAGTTGTTGATGAATGTAAACACTAACTGAAAGTAATTCAAAAAGTGAAATGTAGGTTTATAACTAAACACTCATTTCATTGAAGATTAGTCAGTGTTAAAAATGCGAGTTAGTTCGAGAACACCTGACGATAAACGGACAGATCACTCTGTAAGTGAAGTGAAATTGGCACTTGTCTAATAGCAGCTCATTCAGCACATTACTGAGTCACTCATTTGAATGTGAGTTGCTTTCCTTGAGTCAGATTTTTGTTTCAACAAAGATTACCCCAGGTAGTTTAATTAACAAGGGATAATCAATAAAATGATGTTGCTTGTATGATCCCGTCATTGACTAGACTTAATTGTGATCGGTCTCCATTAGCGTATGGACTCCTACGCAGATGCCTTTGATATTTCTAATTTTGATATGAAAGATGAATAGTGGGTAGCAGTAGAAACCAGGATGTACGTTTCGTCCTATGTAGGACTCTTCAGTTAGATGTCCCTACCTCTCAGTCAACGGTGTTGTTCCCACCGAGACTTGGACCTGGAACTGACCATTTCAAATGCCAGAGCGTTTACCACTAGGCCACCGAGTCACAGTATCCGCTTCTCCAGCAAAACATATGGTTTATATAGCATTACTTGCCAAATCCTGTTGGTTGGTTAGTAACACAATGATAAAGTTTTGTTTATTGACATAATTTTACACACATTTCTAAAGGGTAACAAAAAAATTATTCAGTTGTCGATTGAGTTAACTTTCCTGATAATTTGCTGATTAATGTTTGTATAGTAAATAGAGCTAACATTATAACAAACATCTTAGGGATTCTAAATTAAGCCATTTTGTGGACAGAGATTGATTTATTTTGCTTAAAAATAAATAATTGGAACTCATGCCAAATACATGATTTACTGTGTGTACACATTAGCGTGCACGTTTTTTTTTTTTGTGTGTGTGTCTGTATGTTAGGTAACAATTTATGATTTATAATTTTCTAACCAAATTGCCTTACAACTTCATTTACAGTAGTACTCATAAGAACAGAATGCTTTATGATCACACCGTTTTAGTCAATCTTTATTTATTAAGGTGATTATTTCAGTATCCATGTGATGACCATATTGAAAGTGTGTGTTCAGGAAAGAAAATCAAAAGATTGTGAATTTATTATACTGATGTCAGATTGGCTAATATTTATCATACTGGATGATGATTGAAGATGAGATGAAAATCTGAACCGCGGCCGGATTCGAACCAGCGACCACCGGGTTACCGGCCCTGCGTCTATTTTCAGTGCTTCTGGTGAGATTCCATCTGGTCCTGCTGCTTCCCAGCATTCCAGTAGCTTTATGGCGTTCAGAACTTCGACTTTCGTTGGAGGACTTGTGTTCACTTGTAGGTCTGTGGCTGGGCTGCAAGTGGTATTTCTGGATGAAGTGCAGGTGGTGGTCGATTCAAGAGCTTCTTGAGGTGGTCGGCCCATCGTTTCCTTTGTTTCTCTTCTTTCGCAATTAGATTTACTTCATCATCTTTTATTGGTTTCATCTGCGTTCATCTCTTCCTTACCACATAGCAATAACCTGGTTATTTGATACAAAATTGTCAGGTCTCTGTCTCTCCTACATGCAGCCTGTTCTGCTCCACTTGCCAATGTCTCGTGGAAGTGTCTTTTGTCTTTGCGTGCACTCTTCTTCACTTCTTTGTCCAGTGTAGTGTTTTATACATTGTGCTCAGTTCTTCTTCTCGTCGTTCATCCTTGCACTGGTTTATCTTCTGCTTTACCATCTTCCCCTCCCTATTCTATCAGCTTCCATGTGTCCATCGAGATCCATTCCTTATCCTTTTTATTTTTCCTTCCTAATACGGTTATGCAGGTTTCTTTCGACATCTCTTTCAAAGACTTCCAGTGGTCACCCACACAGGTTTCTTCAGGGATGTTCCTCGATATCTCCCATTTCGTCTTGATGGCTGATGTGAAGACGTTCTTTGTGGTTTCTGTTATGGTTAATAAAACAGGTAATCTTTCATTAGGCAATTAAAACCGGAGGCTTTCCTTATGACTGTGATAATGTTGATCAGCCATAAGACAAAAAATGGATAAAATGGACCCAGACATAAATACACGCTGCTGGCTAGATAAACGTTTTGGTGCACAGATAAGTCAGTGAATAGTGGCTTCCTTCTGAATTTTGTGCTGATGTTGTCTAGAATGATAATGAAACCTTCCCGCGCTAAAAATATTCTCCATAATCTCAAAACCCTACGAGCGTGAAACGCTTCTTATTGTTCAAAAATGGGAAAACATCGCCAAGAAGCAGGCCATCACAAGAGAACAACCATATTTTCTCCATGAATGTCCACGCTAGAATTTTCTGCCAACTAGTATCAGATGCAGACCACCTATCGACTATCCAATGGGCTAGAAATTAGTGAAAAGGAGTGGGAGATATATGGAACCACTGGTGATCACCGGTGCTCATTATTGGATTTGGAACTATCAACAGACGATAGAAGGTCAAAAGAGAAAGCTTCAGGGTATAGTCACAGAAGAACATTGTAAAGTGTTGGCAACTGTGACTGAAAAATCAAGCAGACGATACAAACAACAGGGAAGAAACATCCTTCAGGAAAAACTTACCAAGATTTCAAAACCACCAGCATCAAAAGAGTAATAAGCAAGTGATTGTATACTTAGCTTGTCTAAAAAACTTCTAACCAAATCCAAGGAACTTCTCCTTCAGAAAAGACTAAGTTACTATGTGAAAGATACATCAGGACGAGAATTCTTCGTATACATAGAGTCATCACTGAAGACTTCTGTGAAGAACAGAGAGGACTTAAGAAACCGGAGAATAAAAAGAACATCGTTACAATTCAAATTGACAAAAGGCGCACCACAGTAGTCATGGATAAAGATGACTACATCGCAAAAGCGGAAGACTTGCACATAGACAGAAATAGCAGCATATTTATCGTTCAAATGAGAACAGCTCATCAAAGCCTATGCATCAAGTTCGCAATATACTCACAAAGCAAAATGATAGGGCACCATAGTGGATCTTGTACATTGTTGGCTGTTTGCGGTAAGTTAGTAGGAAGTCCTTGATACAGATTTCGTGCTAGTTGACAGTAAACAGTGAGGCGTACTTAAAATCTTATGAAGATTTATGTTTCGCCGACGGCTTAAAATCTGCGATAATGTAGTGATAATACTACAAACTTTCCCACTAAGCTATTCAGACTATTACTGACCCGTATTTTAATATAAACAAAACTTTACTGATATTCATCTTAGTGAATAGCGGTGTACTTCAGGACGCGCGCTGTTTCCTATTTGGGACTGGTCGGCTGAACGTACTCGCACCTCAGTGACTGATGTTGCTTTCAAGGAGAGTCGAATCCAGTGAGGATCACTTCAAACGTTAAAGCGTTACCCACTAGGCCACTGATGTACGACAGCCACCTCTTGTGCAACGGGTATCAGTCGTTGTTTTGATACCTGTGATTTCCAGTGGTTTTGCACGGCCGAATCGCTTGATCTCTATTGGCATATGGGCTGATATGCGAATGCCTCAATACTGTCGGGTATCCATGATGTTTAATCTATCTTGTCGACTAGCAGGAGAATCCAGGATGTGCGTTTTGTCCTATTTGGGGCTCGTCATATGTATTTTTAAGTAATGAGATAGGAAGGCTTGGTTGGGAAGCTAGCGTGATTACGTTGGACGGAGAGTGACGTGTCACGTATCCACATGACAGTCGGGCAAAAACCGTACTGATAGAAGCCAAGCTAGGAACTCGTCAACAGATTGATCATGTAGGTTGTTGGTGGAGCATCAAGTGGGTGGTTCTCAGGTCACTGGTTCAAATCTTGTCGTAGTTCCAGTCTTCGTATCACCTTCGATAGTTTTCAGAATGCCTTTATTATCTTCCTAGGTGTTTGTAAAAGAAATTCATATTTATACAGAGTGACGACTGGAGGTGAAATGGAAATCTGGGTTGGGTCAGCACTTGAACTAGTGGTTCATGAGTTACCGAGCTGGTGTTGTACCGACTGAGCTATGAGACCCAGCTACTGGATAGGTCCTAACTTCTTTCCAATCATACAGGGTTCTGTCAGACCGCCATGTGAATTCGTGATATAAATCAGAGTCCATTTATCTTAACCATACTAGCTGCCTAGTCACCTCTTCTTCTTCCAATCTACATCGAGACGAATTAAGAAGGGATGACCATCATATTGATTGTTAATTTAACTATCTGAGGTAGCCATGGTTGAGCAGACTGTTGTTATTGATACTCGGTGATGAATGAAGGTGAGGAATAGCTCTCCAGCAAACCACAACTATCCCAGATGGCCCCATCATCAATCATTGTAAGCGGTAAAACAGTTCAGTTACTTGTTTCCATCCATATAATTGTATCTCAACAGTCAGAAAGAAAAATATTTTTTGAAATAAATTCTTGTCATGTTTGACATTTAGATAGGGTGGAATTGTTCAGCAAAAAGATAAGTCGCTTTTGAGGTAAATACATTATTGGAATGGACTGGTGACTCATAGGTCGCTGGTTAGAATCCTGCCACGGCCCAGATTTTTATTTTGTCTTCAGTCATCACCCAGTATCAATACACGTCTATAAAACAATGGCTACTTCAGATGGCAAACCTGGGGATACACTTAATAAATGAAATATAAACTTAGATCGACAAATGTTTTCGTGAAGGTTTCATCATGAAACCAGAAAAAGTTAACGGGTTAGAGTAAAGGACGTTCAGTTGTCATTGGTCAACTCTCAGGTGACCTTGAACATATATTTACATCAACCAGTAAGTAAGAGAACACCGCCTGGTTTACTGGTTGGTTGGTTTACTAACCGGTCCTAAGCGCGGATAAAGAGGAAAGTTTGAGCATAGTGCTAGAAACACTACCCCGTAAACCAATCCGATCGCTAAAGAACCTTCAAAGCACGCATCATCATAGAACAGAGCATAGAATGGCAGTCAACTCACTACCTCAACTTCATCGACTTCGAAAAGGCCTTCGACAGCGTCGACCGACAAGTAATTTGGCAGTTGCTTCAAAACTACAGAGTGCCACAAACTTTTATCAATCTCATTCAACAACTATATGAAAACGCCACATGCCAAGTAATTCACAATGGGAAGCTCAGTGATGCCTTCGAAGTGAGGTGAAGACAGGCTGACACGTAAGACAAGGCTGCCTGCTATCACCGATCATCTTCATGATTGTGGTGGGCTGGATCATGCAGCAAATCTCGAGGAGCGAGAAAAGAGGCATACGCTGTTTGACCGGTGAAAAGACCACAGAAAAGGATTTGCATTTCACACATGATCATTTATGTCTAACGTCACACAAACTCAAAGATCTACAAGCGAAAACTAACAAGTTGACAGAAGAGGAAACGAAAACGGGATTTCAAGTAAACGTATAGAAGACACAGGTGATGAAGATACCCACCCACCCACCTAACAACAACAACAACAAGCACCAATCACCATCAACGAGAGAAATGTCAAGGAAGTAGTCTCTCTCACCTACCCACCCACCTAGGCAGCATCGTCTCAACTACAGGCCGCACAGTCACAGATGAGGACGTCAAAGCAAGGATCGGAAAGACAGATCTTCATTAATTTTAAATCAGTGTGGAGAACCACTGCACCCAGCACAAAGAACAAGATCCGGACTTTCAACACTAATGTCAATTCAGTGCTTCTATATGATGGTTGAGAGATTTCGAGCGTCACGAAACGCATTCCCAATAAACTACACACATACATCAACAACTACCACCTACACTCACTCCATACTGAAGATCAGATCAGATGCCCAAACTGATAAGAATAAATAACAAAAAACTCTGGCCGGTATGGCAATCAACCAACCAACCGACAGCCCATCCCCCAACAAATATGCACTGGAAGAAAGTGGAGATGGATCGGTTTGGATTGGATTGGACATACACTGAGAGGACCATTTGGAGACATCACGTGCCAGGCCAGGTCCTCGAGTGGCAGGCAAAGGGGAAATGACGAGTTGGGCGTCCGAGGTGAGGGTGACATGGAGGAGATGGTGTGAGGAAGAAATGAGAGCTTGTGGGCTGTTGTGGAACCAGGTTTAAGAGACTGTAGAGAAGAGAGTGAAATGTTGACGTGCTACTGAAGCCGTATGTTCAACTAGGAACCCAAACGACAAGTAACATATAATGATATATAATAATAACAAGTAAGAAAATTTATAAGACATTAATTTATGGCCTTAATGAGATGGGAAAAGTAAATTACAGTGAACTGATTAGGTTCAAATCTCTCAGAAGTTTTTTATGCCTTAATTCAAAGTGAGGCAAAGCTGTTCATCTAAATTTAATGTGGACACTTCGCCATAGCCATGTCACTGCGAGCATATTTCCAAGGGATTGTAAGTAGTGCAACATCTTTATTGCGATCTACATTTCACTCGGATTTCTGATTCCATCATAAAGTACTTCTCATAGTTCTGGCTTCCTTGATACAACTAAATTAAAAGTTTTTCAATATTTTTCTCTTGAAAACAGTTACTTGAAAAGAATGACAACTTTTTATGCTCATTACGATTGATTATTTTACAGACAATGGGAGTGTTGAAGCTCGGTATAGCCAGTACTTACTCTTTTGTTACTACTACGTTCACATTACCTACCGCGTAATATATAAAGATGAAAGAAGAATGAGTTACTCTATTCTAAAGAATACATTCTAATTCTTCATGCTGTAAATAAAGGGAAAATGAAATGGGATACTGTCTATGGATATCTAGCTATACATTGACCGTTCACTGGGAAATAATCAGCTTCATGGTGTTTACTCCTCAGTGCCGGGTGAATTCACCAAGCTAGAAGACTTACCATCATGGTGCACTTTAATTGATATCATGTGGTTGGAGGCGATCGGCAGGAAACCTTGACTGACCTAGTTTTCGTGCTGGTTGACACTCTTTACCAAGGCATGTCTACAACCTTGAGTGAACTCCCTTCCCTTAAGAGATGAGAATCCATGTTGCCTAGTTCTGAGGTCACGAACATTACCAATGAGTTAATTAGGGTGCAATCAACCAAAGTGTACAGTGTTGCTGAGTCTCTTGGTTTGGTGATCATATTACAAGGTGACTAGCAGAATTCGACCAGTGTATAGGGCTAGGAGACATGAAATTGTTTTCTCTATTATTGACTGAAAGTGTATCTCATCTAATCCAACAGGAGGTCTAACATTGTCTGTACAGCTTGGTAGTACGTTTCGGACTACAACACTGGGCAAAGAAGCTTTGATTCTCTTATTGCACATGAGTTCCCTTCAATTTTTGTAGATACACCTCGTTACCGAGTGCCGAAAAGCGTAAACTCTATATTGATCAAGCCTTCGTGTAGATTACCTTCAACTATCTAACATATCTAACCATTTCAATTTTTTCTCTTTATCTTTAGAAGTGTTCAAAATAATACTGTCACCATTTACACTAATCCATCTACCTTTCTAGTTTATATATTAAACATTAGTAATCTTATTTTTCTGTGTAACTGATGATATTTTAAAATTATTCATTCACCTTTATTTTATTACCTATTCTTTTTTTTGTTCAAGATTCTGCTCAACTCAACAAATAGTCAAGATGATGATATTGTGAAAGAGATTGAATCAATCATCTGCACTGTGTATAATTATAATCATTTTAAGCATTACAAATTTGATGAATGCCTTTCATATAGTAAAAGAAGTCAATTGACAGACAATCCACTAGCTGTTGTCAAGTTGAATATACATCAAAATAATTCTGGTGTGGAAAAAACTTATGTGAATGCTAAAGATATATTACAAAATTGTACAAGTTGGAATAATCAACTAACTAATTGTTTATTTTCACTAATTACTAACCTGAAAAAAAATAATTTCGACAATTTTGAATGGGGATGTATGCAATGCCTAATGTTATTAAATTCAGGTAATATAATCATTTGTATTTTTATATTCTCTCTGTGATTTAAAGTTTCATTAGCAATTGAATTGGTTTTACGGGGTAGGGTTGTTTGCCCTATGCTAACCCAACCTTCCCTCCTTATCCGAGCTTAGGACCGGCTAGTAAACTTGGCAAGGGTGTCCGAGGATGAGATGAAGGAGATCGTATGAGGAAGAAATGAAAGCTGCTGGGCAGTCGTAGAGTCAGATTAAAAAGTTTGCAGAGAACACAGTGAAATGGTGATGAGCTATGCCTTGAACGAGTGAGACGGCCACCCACAAGTATTTAGTTCAAGGACTGCTGATCAATGTGAGGTGGTGTTGAGATTATACATCATACGATCTGAATATTTTGGTTTCCATAGGAAACCATGGTGAGATTCTTTATCACAGAGTATGTATTTTTCAAACAGTTGGTTTGATTTAAATTGTTAACAGACTTGAGAGAAAGGGGTTTTCCTTGAGATCTAGGGTATTTTAAAGTTTCTTCGATCGGTTGTTTTTGTCCAGTTTTTCATAAATGTAATCGATGTTTAATGACAAACAATTGTAACCTAAGTAGAATGAGAATGTTTGTCTGTCAACATTGATATTCAATACTTTTTCTGATACGTCATAAACTAATTTAACTTGGAAGACAATCATCTCGATTTGTTTAGATGAGAATTTATGTTAGGTAGTTGGAGACAGTCAGATGATAGACCTACTGAACCCAGGTTTTGGTTTTCTGGACGCTTGTCAGCAAGGAAGAAATATCTAAAACGTTAGGAAAAATGCTGTCACTCGAGAGATTCGAACCTGTACCACCCAATACTGCAATCTGTAGCTTTTCCGTTGAACTGTTCAGACCACGACTGACTATCCGTAGAACTATATTAAAGGCCTTAATTGGTTACTGGAAAGTAAGTAATTTCATGTTTTTTAGTCGTGAGTGCTGGCTGAATTCTATCGATCGCCACACTGAACTTTAGAAGAAGTTAGTTGGTTGGAAGATATCCCCACTGATGAATGTTTACTGTGTAAATAAATCAACTAAGCATATTTTGAGCTTACATAATCAATGATTTCATTTTTGTCCATGTTTTATCATCTTTCTTTGAAAAGAATTACAACAAGTGAAGTAAGATAATATAAGTTAATTCTTGTTTCGTCGATTCTCATCAGCTGTTTACAAGCTACACACTATGAAATTGTATACATTTTTATAAAGTAAAAAATCACTCACTTTTATCAAGTTGAAAAGATCGTATTGGTGTTAACAGAAGAGAATCCAGATTCGGAAAAATGTGGAACAACCCAGAGGAATGCAAACACTAGATTGGTTAGTAAGACTAATTAATTATTAGTAGGCTAGAATATTTATAAGAGAATGAAAACGGATGAGAAAAACAGATTATTAAGATCAAGAAATCAGCTTCATCGACAACGTTATTCCAAACATTAACGAATACATAGTAATGATTGGTAGTGGCTAGCAGTGGATGTACCTGCCTCCCAGTGACCGATGTTGTCCCCACCGGGATTCGGACCGGGAGCGATCGCTTCAAACGCGAGAGCGTTATCCAGCTGATGAGTCCCGAACAGGACGAAATGTGCACCATTATCCTTCATTACTATACATAATTAAAACACAGGCAATATCAAGGGATCCGCAAACGAGCCCATATGCCAACAGAGACTGATCAAATCGGTCCAATCGACGACGGTTTAATACAAGCAATAACACTAACGAATACGCATTATAAAAAGGCATGTAAGCGAAAATTACTATTTCCAACTAGATAGCATCAAGCTTTACCCCAACATGCATAGATTTTCATACACGTATGTATATCACTGTGAATCCAATCAAGTGATAGTAACGGGTCACGAATTAGCATGGTAGTTGAGTAAAACCCTTAGTGATTGAAGCGAAATAAAAATCTGGTCAGCAGTCGTACTTCGTAGCTCAGTTGGTAGAGCACGAGAATGGAAAGCAGATGGTCGCTGCTTCGAATTCAGCCGTGATCCTAATTTTCATTTCACCTTTAATAAACACTCAGCATCATTATAAATATCCATAAAGTATAAGCCAATCGAAGTAATTCGTTGATCTACAATAACAAAAAAGGGGATTATGCACGTTTGAGTACTAAAAGTAGTGATAGTATGTGGTGACCTTAAACGGCACCCTAACAACTGTTAAGGTAACCAATTAAGCTACTATATTTTATGAAAAACTGCTTTTCTATCAGGAATACCGAAACCTGATTTGTTATTTTATCAGTTGCCAGGGTAGCCTTTAAAGTTTCCCGTTGTATGAGGGATGGTAAGAACATTGAGAGTAGTGTTATAGTGTAAACTAGTGTGTCAGCAAGCAAAGTAAATCAGAGCTTGGAAAAGAGCAATAAAGTTGCGTAAAATAACGAAGGATAAAGTCAGTGATTAAACAAGATTTGAGTATGAATGACCTAGAGATATGAAGGAATGAAAAAAGGAATAATAGAGTTTCAACAATCTATATTATGGTGAAGGCAGTGGTAAAAACTTGGTGAGCACATTGCAAATATGATCAGTAGAATTTGTTCAACACTCAGAAGTAGATGACGTGAAATTGGTTTCTCTCCCCTGGCCAATCAATGTATGTAGCCCAGTCCTACAGGAGGTCAACACTAGGTGACGCAAGCTTGAATCTCAGGTGGGACATCATTTCTGTCAAGATTACAGATGCGCCTTGCTAACAAGTGCCAACAACTATGGAACCTAGGTGCTGGGTTTCCTGGCTATTACCTCTATCCAACTAACATCTAGTTGAGAAGACTCTTTTAAATGCATAAAATAAGGTCACAATATGTTTCACTATTTTTCGTTTTTGACGCTATTCAAGTTCATTCCATCATATAGATATTTATATGCACAGATTAAGACGATAAGATGAACATTGTACAGTTGTTTTCTATATCAGATACAAGAGTTTAATTAGCAGAAACTCTTGTAATAAGGTTTTCATCTTTGTTCGGTTTTATCTTCAAAGGATTTCTGAACCTTGTTTGTGAAAACGTACATCTCCTTGAAGATTCAAATCCTTGTCGATGTGTGCTGTAGCTAAAGACATGTAAACATTATACATCAGTGTTTCATCACTTAGCTCAGTAGCTACCATTTAAACTTGGTCGGGTATACTTTGATTTAATGGTTACATTGCTTACAGTTTAATAACTGGTTTGCGTCGCTATTCAGCTGGATGTAGCCAAGTGTTGTTGTTCCTACAGAGACACCGCTTCAAACACAGAAGCGTTATCCACTGGTATGGCTTCTGTTCATCAGATGATAACGCTTAGAGGTTTGAAGCGATTGGTACTGGGTTCGAGTCTCAGTGAGAACAATATCACTCGCTGGAATGCAACTACATCTAGCTGATTAATGATTCCTAAATGGTACGTAGCGCGCGCCGTGAATTCCACTGCTAGTCACTAAGCTGAATAAGAAAAGACACTGGTTTATTAAAATACTTCAGAACAGTATGATCTATGTTAATATTTAGAAATTCCAAAAACTGGTCAGCAACACTCTGTAAGTAGCTGAATCTCCAACGCATCATCCATGTAAGAAGAAGAATTTCGTCTCTGGCTATTTGCTTGAGTAGATATGTGACGATACAGTATGCAAGATTCAAAGCTTAAAATAAGAATGAACCGACAAGGACAGAAAAGAACAGGCAATGATTAGAAGTTGCTGAAATGCTAAGGTGTCTGTCAAGAGATTCCCTTGATTAGAAGGTCTTAAGCATTATTATTATTATTATTTGTCCCTTGGGTTCCTAGTGGAACATAGGGCTCCACTAGCACGTCTCCATTACACTCTCTGCAATCTTTTCAACCTCGCTCCACGACAGCCCACAAGCTCTGATTTCTTCCTCACACCATCTCCTCCATGTCACCCTCACCTTGGACGCCCGACTCGTCGCTTCCCATCTGGGTTCCACTCGAGAAACTGGCGTGTGATGTCCCCGAATAGTCTTCTCAGTGCTGGCCCAATCCATCTCCACTTTCTTCCACTGCCTATTTGCCAAACGACAGGTTCTTGGTTGGTTCGTTATCAGCCAGCTAGAGTTCCTTGTTGCTTATACTTTCTGGTCATCTGAGCTTCAGTGACGAGCGTAGGCAGTTGTTGATAAATGTCCGTAGTTTGTTGAAAATCCCTTTCGTAACCCGCCAAGTCTCTCAATTATGACAAAGAAGCACTAACTTGACGTTGGTGTTGAAAATCTGGATCTTGTTCCACATGCTGAGTGCAGAAGATCTCCACGCTGATCTCCACAGGTTAATGAAGGCCTGTAATGCTGTCTTTCCGATCCTGGCTTTGACATCCTCGTCTGTGCCTGTTCCGTCTGTAGTTGAAACGATGCTGCCTAGACAGGTGGAAGAGGCCACTTCCTTCAGGTTTCTCCCATTGATGGTGATTAGAGCTTCCTGTTGTTGTTGTTGGTGGTGGTGGTTGGGTGTCTTTATCACCTCTGTCTTCTCTACGTCCACTTGAAGTCCCTTCTTCGCTGCCCTGCCCTGCCTCTTGTGTCAACTTGTTAGTTTTCACGTGTAGATCTCCGAGTTTGTGTGACATTAGACACAAGTCATCGGCGATATCCAAATCTTCTAGGTTCTTTTCCCCGGTCCAGTGTATCCTCGTCTTCTCGTTTCTCACTGTTTGTTGCATGATCCAGTCCACTACAATCAGGAATATCATGGGAAGCACCATGATTAGTACCATTTTTTTTATTTCTTCAAAAAACGTATCTAGAAACAACTTACATCTTATATGATTTCAGAACTTTCTGAAAGAGTTTTGGGCACCATGGCAATGACTTTCAACCGTTGCCAATCTGTTTAAACTGCTTTAACAAATCAACTAAAGTGAGAAGTCTAGCAGCAATGCAAAGTATATATGCACGCTCAAATTGTCAATATTGCGATGCACCTGTTTGCGCAGGTGTAAGTGAAATGAAAGTTACCAATATCTGATGAAGTATAAACACTATGCTCATCTACATGTTCCAAATAGTTTCTACTACTACTACAACCACAAAGAAAAAAAGTAGTTTTTATCATGAAATATTGTCCAGCTTGACGATCCAGAGGAGAGATTGGAAGAATATCAACTGTTCTATTCTTCAACACTTTGCATGTCCAGACATCTAACCAATCTTAGTAGTTTCTCTAGAGTAATTTACAGAGTGCCTAACTCTGAAGTCGAAATGCCTTCAACTGTGTCGTCTATTCACAACCGAATCGCTGACAACTCTCAACTTTCAACGTGATCTAGGCATAGGCAGTATACATCGAAGCCATCCCAATCGACTTAGGTTAACAAATTCATCAACCGACTTGCCTTTCTTGCTTGCTACCCTTCGTCTGACTTCAACATGGTGATTCCAGCAAACATGTGCAATGCTACGAAGACATATGTGACCGCTTTATGTCTTCTACTTGTAAAACCCATCTCTCATAGCCGAACTGCTGCGCAACATAATCATCCTTTCATAGATATTCGGATATTCCACTAGAGATGACGAAAGTTGGTAAATACTCACTTCCTTTGCTACTAATTCTTGATTTCAACTGGCAGGTAGTTATTTAGACTGTTAAATATACGCATGCTTCTTGTATAACTTCCATTCCCATACTATTATTTTACTGGTGATAGTCGTATAACAATTATCGACTAACAAATGTTGATACGTTTGCTTTACCAACGAATATGTACAGTGATTATATTTAAATGCGGTTGTACAGTTGCATAAGATGATATCGCCGAGAAAAGATTTATTCACGTTGGCATCTCTATTTCTGTATAACTCAATGAGACTATTTAGTTACAGAAATATGGAAAACCTGGAAGGACTGAAAAACGTATTCGGCTGAACTTTAGGACTATTCAACGGTGTAAATGAAACAAAACTAAGAGACAGGACTCTGAGACCAGGTTCGACTCCAAACATCCACTTTTGGATACTTCTATCAGTTTTCTTATTATTTATTGATGAAGTGAGCAAATCAACTGTGATTTTCTTCATTGTGTTTTTTGTCTCCATTTACTATGATGTCGTTTATTCTTTCTTCACTCCTCTTAGGACTTTTGAACAATGAATCCTATTCAAAATCATTTGAAATGTTAAAATATACTACTCATATGATGCTTGTTAAGCATATCATAAATAAATTGAAAAACTGTCAAGATAAACAACATCACCATCAAATTATAACAAATCACTGGACATTGCTTTATCGTGTATCTCAAAGAATTTTCAATTTCCATCAAATTTTCAGTGAGTTGATCAGTATTCAAGCACTTCAGAAAATCAGTCCAAAAATTAATTAAAACTGATTCAATCTTATTATTATGGTAAGCGGCCTTCTTCGAAGTTCTGTATATATATATATATATATATATATAAATGACAGAGATGAAGAATAAATAAATCCTGTTGTTTAACTGTATCAAATAACTTTTCTCTCTTTTCTGCAAACTTTTCGAATATTTCAGTCTATTTGTGTACTTATTTAGTAATTTTGTTAAAGATTGTCAATGTTATCTGTTTTGCCTTTGTTCATAACTATTATTTTGATGAGATAATATTTTTAAGTGTTAAAATGATATTTTGTGTACAAATAAATTTCTTTCATTGTTTGTTTATAAAAGTTATGATGTGATTGTTCAGTGGTCAAGGGTATAATGTTTTGACATTTGGAACGATTGGTCCTGGGCTTGAATCCTAATGGAAACAACATCACCCACTACGAGGTAAGTATATTCAACTGACTAGTGAGTGCCAAATAGGACGAAACGCGCGTCATGGATTCTACTGCTGGCAACTATCCATCAAGAATATCAGAACATGAATAAAATTCTAGGTTGGTATTCATCATGAACTGACACCAATTGGAGAAACTTTGGAAACCTGGGAGCACTGGATAACTGTTTATTTCGAATATGAGACTCCTCGGCGGTGCGCACCCATGACCCCGCCAAGGATCGAACTCAGGACGTTCAGGTTCCGCGGCTACCACGTTAACATTCAGCCGATGGGCTGAAAACCAATGATTTATATTTCTTGTCTCCATCAGTTCCCGACAAAGCGCTACCTTCATCCAATGCTGTAGCTGAGTAAATATCCTCATCTTCGACTTTCCTAGCCCCACTGTGCACGACTTCCCATTGAAACTTAAGGAATCACCTCTCGAATGGAGTCACAAATAAGCACTAAATGAGTTTAATTTAAAGGATAGTTACTCAACGATAACCTTGAGTGGAGGTCGCGCTTTACCGCGCATTAGCCGAACTAGGAAATATGAAGTATTGGATTCCAACTCAGTGGCTCAATGGTAACGTGCTGGCTACGGAACCTGAGTCTTGGGTTTGACCCCTGGTGGAGCAAGGTCATGGGTGTGCGCTGCTGGGGAGTCCAATAATAAGACGAATGGCCATTCAGTGCTCACAGGTTTCCAATATTTCTCCAAGTAATGTAAGTCCATGATGAATACCTACCTGGAAACAATAAATAAATCCCCACCAACCTCCAAATTGAATGGTTAAAAATGCTTACCTATCAAATGAAGAAAAGATTGGAATCGATCAATACATTTTCCTACCTTCCAGTAAATATACCATACCCAGTCGTGTCATGCCAAATACCTACCGATTGGCTGACGGTTGAGATATTTGGCAAATTGACAGAAGAAGGAAAATGTGAACCATTCGAATCTAACCCAGTAGTTGAATAATGATGTTGAAATGGTAGAGAATATTTGTAGCTCAGGTGGATGGTCTTGGTTGCATTGTGTTCTCTGAACTGGGTTGTTTAATCGTGGAGCTTGCATTGTCTTGCCAGACGACATCGTCACCATTAACTTCAGTATGAAGTGAGTTGTCACTATTTCTCCATGAATGATTTGGTAGCTTACCCTGACCAACTGGTTTGTGACTGGTTGTTTCCTTTGATTGTTGTGTCGTCAACTGACTGTCTAGATTTTTCTGTTGGCTGTTCCTATGCTTGACCTCTGACGTTTCTGTCATTTATCATTTTTCTCACTGGTTGATAGATTGGGTCTATGTCTGTTCATTTATTGATTACTGACTGACTGACTTGAATCCCAAGCTTCTAGAAATTCTCTGATATTCTTTGTGTTTCTTATGTCCAAAACGTGACGACATATCTTCACTGATTTCAATGCACGTGGAGAACAACTATGGATATGAATTCAATTTTGACAATGTAGAAATTTTGAACATAGGAAACACAAAGAATATCAGAGAATTTCTAGAAGCTTGGGATTCAAGTCAGTCAGTCAGTAATCAATAAATGAACAGACATAGACCCAATCTATCAACCAGTGAGAAAAATGATAAATGACAGAAACGTCAGAGGTCAAGCATAGGAACAGCCAACAGAAAAATCTAGACAGTCAGTTGACGACACAACAATCAAAGGAAACAACCAGTCACAAACCAGTTGGTCAGGGTAAGCTACCAAATCATTCGTGGAGAAATAGTGACAACTCACTTCATACTGAAGTTAATGGTGACGATGTCGTCTGGCAAGACAATGCAAGCTCCACGATTAAACAACCCAGTTCAGAGAACACAATACAACTAAGAATAATGATGTGCTTACCGCTAGACTGAATGGTTGTGCGTTAGACCCTTCACAGTGTTCTGGGTGAACACAGTAAAGCAACCCAAAACATGGACGAAACAGTTGTCTAGTGTGTTCCAAGGTCTTTAGTCATTCTCTAAATGGTCGCAGTCTGTGAAAAAACACTACTTGGAAATCGACCAACCCCACAGAAATAAATTGACTAAAATCAGCTGTCAGCAAAACAAGCATGCAAACCACACCCTGTCCTATCAACTGATAAACGTAATAACATTCAATAATTACTGTTACTGTAGTGAAAGCTCCACATAAAGATGTCTATCAAAGCCACTTAATGCCCAGTAGTGTTGACGTAGACTTGATAATTCAAATGACAAGTGCGTAAACGATATCGCCATACGAAAATCGTAAGTGTTTCAATGTCTATCATAATATATATGCTCTTTTTCACAACTGTAGAAGAGAACAGAATGCAAGAACGTAAAGCAAAAACAAATCTAATTACTAAAACAGCTGACTTGTTACGTAGCCAAGGTAAGCAGTATAAACTGTCTCAATGTATTTCTTTCAGTATATGAGGAAATCTGAAATAAACAACATTTCGTAAACTACTGTCATTCATATGACGTGACCATCAAAGGTGAAATCAAAACCTTATCATACATGGCACGATTTGGACAAAATGTCCCACATAACCAAACTATGTGATTACAATTAACGGACACTTATGCACCATACATTCAAATGACAAACTGACAAAAACCTCTATCATCGAAGTCAGCTCACAACAACATTGTCAGTAACTGCGGTCTCGTAGCCTATTTATTTATTACATTACCATCCAGGTAATCACTAAGCTGTCGATCCATACCCCCCTCCCACCCCACCCCCCCCCCCATCATCCAGCTTTTCAGTTCACTCACCAATCATCAATTAGCACGAATGATAACACAGGTTAACGGGATACTTACTCCTGCAATAATAAACCTATATTGAATAAAAATGATCTCAACAGCAATCAAGAAAACTCTGTTGTGTAAAACATAATCCCTCAAAGTCAAGACAAGGCAGTAAGAGAATAACTCAACTTTCAGTGGTCACATAACCAGCTTCAGTCTATCGATCTAGTTGAGAATTTTCAGTTAAGCGATCATACAACCTTGTTCAATTTCATTGCTACTTTGCTCCTATGTGCTGTCTAGCTAGCAAATACAGTACAATTCACATAACTGGATCAACTGAAAACAAACATTTCTGGTTAGATTGTCAATTCAATCCTTTTTCTTGATATCAAAACCGTCTCAATTATTAGGGAACTATATGATTACAGCAAAAATGAGAAGCTTCCATATAAGTACAAAATGTTTCATGGTCCTATTTGTTCTCAAGTCTTGGTTTATATGAAAGATAATGTGAAAATTCGGTTGATCCACGATTTTCATAATTAACAATAGGAAATTATAAATCTCAAAAAGGTGTTAAAGCTGACTTAACTCTAAAAACATCTGGTACTTCTATCCTACTTACATTTCCATATAAAAAAATCTAGTCAGATAACTGGACATATTTGTCCACAGTAAAAATCTAGGTATTCCATACATTTTGAGTTTTATGTGCATGTGTCCAGCACACTGATAGACACTTCTGCTTACAAATAAAACTAACTATGAGTAACATGTGTGTAAGAGGTATTAACTAAGGGGACTTCGAATATTTTGTATGATTAACTGAAATACTTTAACATGTCAAAAGTGTCAATCACGGATTGAAATCAGCTTCAGAACCACTAGAAATCTGGGAGTACTGTGTAAATGTATCCTCACACTTTAGGACTCCGCAATAATGTGAACCCATGATACCGGACTATATGTTTCAGGAACTTGGCACGTTACGAAAAGAATTTCCAACAAACTACACACATACATCAACAACTACCACCTACACTCACTACATACTGAAGATCAGATCAGATGGCCAAACTGATAAGAATAAACAACAAAAAACTATGGCTGGCATGGCAATCAACCAACCAACCAACCGAGAGCCCATCCCCCAACAAATATCCACTGGAAGAAAGTGGAGATGGATCGGTTTCGATTGGATTGGACATACACTAAGAGAACCATATGGGGACATCACGTGCCAGGCCAGGTTCTCGAGTGACAGCCAAAGGGGAAATGACGAGTTGGGCGTCCGAGGTGAGGGTGACATGGAAGAGATCATGTGAGCAAGAAGAGAAAGGTTGGAAAGACTGTAGAGAAGAGAGTGAAATGTTGACTTGCAAGTAAAGTCCTATGTTCCACTAGGAACCCAAGGGACAAATAGTAGTAATAATAATGGTACCGGAAAGGTTCAAACACAAAACGTCAGTTATCGTATCATACAAGATGCTGTTCAGTTAGTGGATTGGAATCTAATAGCCCGGCACTTCTTACTCCTGTCAATCTGTGGTGTAATATCAAACAATGCCATCAGTGACCAACTTTCTTCGATCTTGACTTGGTTGACCCCTAAAGTTACAGCAGAATCCAGATATGTATCTCGAAGCAAGTTACTAACTGATTCTTTGTGGATACTGCTTAGTTGATTTCAAGGTAGTATTCACTATGGATTGACAAGTTGAGGATCTAACCACATCAATGAGACACCTGATTAGTGCTCAGTATGCCGATCCATGAAAGTTAGCTAACTACACACAGATGATCTGAACTAACTCAGCTCTATGAGTTGAATTTGTTCAGATATACTGTTAATGAACTGGTTCGACCCTAAACAAGAGAAACAGCAGTCTCATGTTCAAACCACTCTGACTTGACTGGCTGACAAAATCCACAAATCACTTTGAGTGGTTCCTAACTACTCAATTCTTTCAGTAGTATACTGTGCTTTCACTTCACTAAATATTAACGAAGCTTTTTATGACCTTAACGGATAGTAAAGCTGCCATACAGATAAAAGTTAACGAAATACAGATTCATGAGATTTTGTTAAAAAAAAACATTTAAAAAATCAATAAAATAACTTTCACTAATTCTATCAATCTTGAACGATACCTATTTCAAAGTACAGGTAGGCTAACCTTCCTGTCATAATGGTGTCTACAATGTATGTAGTAATTTGGGAATTAAAATCCTGTTTACAGTTAAAGAGATAAAAGGAGACAAACATATTCTAGATCTCACATAATCATGGTCAAGAATACAGCAGTCACAAAATTTCAATCCTTCATAACTCTACAAGAGTCATTAAAATTGACGACAACTAGTAGTGTCCGCCACAGTTGCTCATTGTCACCGACCCTCCTCAACTTATTCATAGACGTACTAACGAACAACGAAGTTAAGTACGTCTTACTTCATACGAATTGATCTACTCACTGAAGACCATCTGGTTGATTTGGAGTATGTAGATGATATTGTATTGCTAGGTGAAGACTCTGACAAAATGAAGAGTCTTCTGAACGCGTTGAGTGGAAATTTGAGTATGTTTAGTAAGTTACTCACATCTGTTGAATGTAAGATAATAGATCCACGACTGGTCCACAACTACTCCCATCTTAATGATGAGTTTAGTGGAGGAACATGTTGACCATTTCACTTACTTGGGGAGTTGGATCAGTCCGAACTGGATGGTTACAAAAGAAATCTCATCTGTGAAGTCAACTGTCAAAATATCCGAGTACATATCAAAGGATGAGTATACTGTGCTGCAGTTCGTGCTGTCTTGCTATACGGCTGAGACATGACCATGAAAGGCAGAAGACATAAAGCGGTTATAGGCTTTTGGCCACATATGTCTTCGTAGCATTGCTCATATTTGCTGGAATCACCATGTTGAAGTCAAACAAAGGGTACTAGGCAGAACAGGCAGGTCGATTGATGAGGGTGTGAACCTTAGTCGATTGAGATGGCTTCGACTTACACCGCCCATGCTGTTCCACCACCCACTTGAACTTGCAATGCTAGGAGATGTGGGATTAGGATTCAAGAGAATTCACTGTGACTAGATCAAGACCTGGCACCAGTCGATGAAGTCTAAGACTGTTGGCCATATGTGGAGATGCAGACGGCCTGATTGGCATCTTCGAGACGATAGGAATGAGTGATTGAGGATTCTTGGTGACATGGTTGGAGACCGGTCACAATGGTGCAGATACATTCACCCTTTGATCTCATCTAAAGCTTGAATATTCGCACTAACCTCAATCTTTAAACTGTTTTTTCTCTCACATAACTTGGTCTACTTTGATGTCTTTCTCTGTCCGCTTGTGTTTGATATACTTCTGTGACGTGTGGCAACTTGAACCAATGCACTTGTATGCAAGGTTCTAAATTGATTTCGTCTGTCTATTACTGAGAAATTTATAAAACACAAGAACACTTCAACGACCACCAGCACTGCTTGAAAGAACGTATGGTTCTTCAATTTGAAATTCAAGGCGGGAGGGAAGTGCTGACTCTATTCTGAAAGACCGTCCGGGAAAGATCAATTCGTTAAACGAATCATGCAGTAAACCTGAAAATAATATATCATTATCGCCCTCTAATATGCTCAACAGTGAAGGATAAGTTGTCAAAACTGACCAATCCAATGTGTGTTCCCCTAATTCACCTGTTAGGTAAGTAGATCGTTCATCTAGACTTATTCTTCGCTACATTCGAAAACACCTCCCACTTAAGAGCAAAAATGACTAATCAATTCATCTGATTTGCAACATGTGGTCAATATTGGACATTCAGCTTTGAATACCTCATTCAATATTATTTACAAGATCCAACCAAGCCTTCCTAAACGTTTACTTCTTCACATAATATACATTGCAGAGGTCTCAGCAATTCATAATTTGAAGCCAAAGCTATACAAACAAAAACAATTTGTGAAATCTTTATTCGGTACCACGGTTCTAGTTAATTAATAAAGCGTCTCAGTGTCTTGAACATTTATCACTCATATCATGTCTCAGATATCCCCGGCTTTATTTTTAATTTACTTTATTTCACACATTATTATCATCGAAGTTTTCGTTCTCTTGGTAGTTCTTGATTGTCGCGCATATCACACAAACTCAGTTTAAATCTATCTCACTTACTTATATCATGTTTCCTCCTAAATTAATGAATAGTATTGGCACCAGTTGGAGAAACATTGAAAATCTGGGAGCACTCGACAGCTATTTCGTCTTACTATGAGATTCCTCAGTAGTACGCACCTACGATACGGATCGGCATCGAACTGAGGACTTCCATTTAGGAAACTGTGGTCCATTGAACTGCAGTCCAGCAGCTGAATGGTTAACGGGTTCGTCGTGAAACATGAAGATCCTGAGTTCGACCTCCAGATTTGCATAAAACACAGTTTATTAGTCAAAACATTTTTAAATTGTCGCTTTCGCGCCATTTTAACATCATGGCTAATAATTCACCCCATCCCCAATTTTGAACGTGATTTACTGATTGGTTAAAGATTACTTTTACCATACTATTGTTTCAAATTCAGGACAAGGTCCTATATCATGTATTCATATGCAAATATTTAGGTTAAATGACCATTCTCGTAGGAATGAAGTTTCCCATCCAGTCTAGTCTTCTCTATTTCGTCTGGGGTTGCAGTCGGTGCATCTAGTGTGTAGGAAGTTAGCTATCCTCTCAGGAGCATAGTACTTATCACACTATACACCAAAGTAGACGGCACCAGAATAAAGTAATAAGGAAGCAAGTTATCACAAACCTCGCCTGGTTAACTAGTTCACTAGTTACTAGCCGGTCCTAAGCCCGGGTAAAGAGGGAAGGTTGGACATAGGGCTAGCAACCCTACACCGGAAAACAAATCCAACCGATGAAGAAACTTCAAAGCACAAACGATATTTAAAAAATAAAAATAATATTACTCCTCGCTGGAATCGGAGAGGCGAAATGACGCCAGTTGGTGAAAGCCTTCGGGAAGCCAATTAGCCGATGTGTCTTCTCTTCCCTCGATGAATGAGAAAGTAAACGTGGGAACATAGGATATCCGCACCATGTTTGAACATAGCAAGGCAGCCCAGATTGCAAACGAGATGAAAAGGTATCGCACTGAAGTGCTTGGAATATGCGAAAGCAGATGGAATGGGAGTGGAGTCTCCAGACTGTCAACTGGACAATCGATAATCTACTCCGGTCACCCAGACGACAACCACGAGCAAACTGAGTTTTGGAGTGGCTATCATGATGTCCTCTTCAAGAGCATCGAAGGTTCTCATGCAGTGGGAATTAATCTCCTCCAAGATCATGGCAGCAAGATTCAACTCAAAAGGAAGGAAGGTCACAATCATACAATGCTACGCACCTACAAATAATGCAGATCAAGAGAAAAAGGAGGAATTCTACAGACAACTTCAATCAACACTGGACGATATCCCACCTCAGTTGGCGATATCAAAATTCTAATGGGTGGTGTGACATGAATGCCAAACTGGGAGGGGACAACACAGGAAGAGAACTAACCATGCGTCGAGAAGCACTCGGTGAGGTGATGAACGAGAATGGAGAATGTTTTGCAGAATTCTGTGCATTCAACGATTTAGTGATTGGAGGCAGTGTGTTCAAGCACAAGGATATCCACAAAGCCAGCGACATGGATTTCACCAGACACCAGGACACACTAAAAATCAGATAGACTTTATCTCAATCTGAAGAAAGTGGAGACGCAGTCTACTTGGCACAAGGTCAAGAAGAGGAGCAGATGTAGGCTCAGACCACCATCTAGTGCCTTCAAGGAAGCTGGTGATAGACCACAGTTCAAGTTCAAAACCCGGAAACCGAAGGACGAAACTACAAAGAAAATCTTCACAGCAGCCATCAAGACGAAATGGGAGATATCGAGGAACATCCCTGAAGAAACCTGTGTGGGTGACCACTGGAAGTCTTTGAAAGAGATGTCGAAAGAAACCTGCATAACCGTATAAGGAAGGAAAAATAAAGAGGATAAGGAATGGATCTCGATGGACACATGGAAGCTGATAGAATAGGGAGAGGAAGATGGTAAAGCAGAAGATAAACCAGTGCAAGGATGAACGACGAGAAGAGGAACTGAGTACAATGTATAAAACACTACACTGGACAAAGAAGTGAAGAAGAGTGCACGGAAAGACAAAAGACACTTCCACGAGACATTGGCAAGTGGAGCAGAACAGGCTGCATGTAGGAGAGACAGAGACCTGACAACATTGTATCGAATAACCAGGTTACTGCTATGTGGTAAGGAAGAGATGAACGCAGATGAAACCAATAAAAGATGATGAAGGAAATCTAATTACGAAAGAAGAGAAACAAAGGAAACGATGGGCCGACCACCTCAAGAAGCTCTTGAATCGACCACCACCTGCACTTCATCCAGAAATACCACTTGCAGCCCAGTCACAGAACTACCAGTAAACACAAGTCCTCCAACGAAAGTCGAAGTTCTGAACGCCGTAGAGCTACTGAAGTGCGAGAAAGCAGCAGGACCAGATAGAATCCCGCCAGAAGCACTGAGAGCAGACACAGAGACAACAGAGGACATGCCCACACCACCATTGCATAAGGTCTGGGAGGAAGCAAAGGTACTGGTCGACTAATGTGAATAAGGGGCTACCTTGTCAAACTCCCGAAGAAGGGCGACCTAAGTGTTTGCACGAACTGGCGAGGAATCATGCTCCTGTCCACCTACAGCAAGCAAAATATTAAGCCGCATCATCCTATGGAGACTAAAGGATGCTTTGGATTAAAAATTACGACCTGAACAGGCTGGTTGGCTTCAGAAAGAACAAATCATCTGCCGATCGGATTGCAACACTACGCATTATCATAGAACAGAACATAGAATGGCAGTCAACTCACTACCTCAACTTCATCGACTTCGAAAAGGCCTTCGACAGCGTCGACCGACAAGTAATTTGGCAGTTGCTTCAAAGCTACAGTTTTAGTGCCACAAACTTTTATCAATCTCATTCAACAACTATATGAAAACGCCACATGCCAAGTAATTCACAATGGGAAGCTCAGTGATGCCTTCGAAGTGAGGTGATGACAGGCTGACACGTAAGACAAGGCTGCCTGCTATCACCGATCATCTTCCTGATTGTGGTGGGCTGGATCATGCAGCAAATCTCGAGGAGCGAGAAAAGAGGCATACGCTGTTTGACCGGTGAAAAGACTACAGAAAAAGATTTGCATTTCACACATGATCAATTATGTCTAACGTTACACAAACTCGAAGATCTACAAGCGAAAACTAACAAGTTGACAGAAGAGGCAACGAAAACGGGATTTCAAGTAAACGTATAGAAGACACAGGTGATGAAGATACCCACCCACCCACCTGACAACAACAACAACAAGCACCAATCACCATCAACGAGAGAAATGCCAAGGAAGTAGTCTCTCTCACCTACCCACCCACCTAGGCAGCATCGTCTCAACTACAGGCCGCACAGTCACAGATGAGGACGTCAAAGCAAGGATCGGAAAGACAGGTCTTCATTAATTTTAAATCAGTGTAGAGATCCACAGCACCGAGCTCCGCATAAAGCTTGAACAAGATCCAGATTCTCAACAGCAACTTCCAGTCACTGCTTCTATATGATGGTTGGGAGATTTCGAGCGTCAAGAAACGCATTCCCAATAAACTACAAACATACATCAACAACTACCACCTACACTCACTACATACTGAAGATCAGATCAGATGGCCAAACTGATAAGAATAAATAACAAAAAACTCTGGCTGGCATGGCAATCAACCAACCAACCAACCGACAGCCCATCCCCCAACAAATATCCACTGGAAGAAAGTGGAGATGGATCGGTTTCGATTGGATTGGACATACACTGAGAGGACCATATGGGGACATCACGTGCCAGGCCAGGTCCTCGAGTGGCAGCCAAAGGGGAAATGACGAGTTGGGCGTCCGAGGTGAGGATGACATGGAAGAGATCATGTGATGAAAGAAATGAAATATTTGTGGGCAGTGGTGGAGCCAGGTTTAAGAGACTGTAGAGAAGAGAGTGAAATGTTGACGTGCTACTGAAGTCCTATGTTCCCCTAGGAATCTAAGCGACAAATAATAATATAACATTATGTATATGAAGATATGTGAATGAATCTAAATCATTCAAATGAGATCGATTCTGAGACATATCGCCTATTTTCCAACTACAGATTTCTGTTGCCGAGATCCCCATCAGATAAGTCTACATTTCCTTACACGAAAAACCAATAGTCAGGGATTCCGTGCACCGATATAATTTTCTAATCTAACCACCTTCAGGATTTTCTTAAAATAAATCCAATTTATCTAACACTACACAATGGACGGATGGTGACTAGGCATACATAACGCACCCGTTACTTCAGTTGATGAAGGTCTATAACCCCATCTACTGACTTATCTAAAACTCTACGTATGACTTCTAGGTAACAGACACGTTGGTTTTACGACGCACAATTGTGCTACGAAGAGGTAATGATGGCGCAATACATGAAGCCTTCTGATATCCTACACTTTAAATGACCATTTTCACACTCTGCGAAGCTACAGATCAGCTACTCTAATCAGCAACTGGTTCTGGATTGCGTTAAGGACAAGTTGCCATTTCGATGATATGTGTCTACAAATTTTACTTTCTCCTATAGAGCTAGTTATATAGGCCGCACAAAATCCACACTTTCCAAACGTATCTCTGAGCACTACCCTGCGTGGTTGTCGAGGGTAGAATGTAAATCAATGAACAGTTCAATTCTTGAACACTTGGTCAACTCTGGACATATAGCTCGATCAAAGTTCTCCTTCAGTGTCATTTATAGAGTCAAATGGAATAGTTTAAAAGGAGTATGCCTTCAACAGTTATGCACAGCAGAAGCACTGGCGATTCATCAACTCAAACCTGTTCTTCGTGTGCAAAAGAAGCATGTTCAATCTTTTATCTTACTATGGTCCCAACACTCACATTTTCCGATTTCATTACAATTTTTTAGTTTATTATTATCACCTTCATTAAAAGCCTTATCTCAATCTTCACGTTCTTTACATCTATCTATCAAGTGAACACTCAATATTCGCATTTCTTATCCACCTTCTTCGTTATTTCCACTGTCTAAAAGATTATTGCGCAACTGGTTTCCATTCTTGATTCCCGCCTTTTAGCACTAGCTTAATGATGCCATTATTCAGTATTGTTTAATAACAGACTGTTATATGTTTATGATATATATAAATATGATTGTACAGCTTCAGAAGAAGGATATCGTCAAAAAAGAAAATTCTCTTCGCCGAATTACCTCTTCTAGTCCTCAACCACTTATTCCTATCGTCTCGAGGACTTCAACCAGGCCAGTCTACATCTCCATATACGACACAGACCAATAGTCAGAGACTTCGTCAACTGGTGCCATGTCTTGGTTTGGCCACAGTGAACCGTGTTCTAACCTAATCCAGCTTCCCTTAGCATGATACGTAAAGGTAGACGGTGGCTCGACCTGCGCAGTACACATCCGAGCCATCTCAATTGATCAGGATTCACAATTTCACCAATCAACTTGCCTGTCTTTTTTAGTACCCTTTACCTAACTTTAACGCTGTTCACACGGTGATTCCACCAATCACGAGCAATGCAGTGCATTATATTCATTCTTTGATAGATAGTCGGGTATTTCGCCGGAGCCATACAATAGGACAGAGTGAACTGCTGCTTCGGCGCTATAGATGACGTAAGTTGGTAAAAGCCAACAAAGTCCTTTATACACAAAAAGGCATATTTTAATTTTCAGAGGAAGCTAATATACGAATCACACCTATTATCCGCGTATAATACCCAACCTTCAACACAACCAATGGAAAATCAGATGTTAAAAGACATCGAAGGATGCGCAACCATTTACAGGTTGACTAGTTACATTTCATTGAAAATGTTTAACGTGGGAAAGAAAAAACACAATATGGAACAATAAATATTTATATGAAAGTTTTTAAATGTCACAAATTATTGATATGGACGCCTATCATTTCTGTGTTCATTGCTGTTGAAAAGAATAGACAGCAAATTCAGTGCAACTAGTTAACACATTTACTACCTATCCCTGATCATACCATTTACTCTATTGACATATGAATACACAGTATATTGGAAGAAAGAGGAATTATAGCCATAAGTATTGTTTAGGTAGATCAGCTGCAAAATTTTTTGAGACAATCCATGGGTTGAACATGATTGTCAGTGGATTCCTGTATACAGGATTAAAAGTACGAACGAAAGAAGTACGAGGATCCTGTAGAAACATAGAAGAAAAATTCGGAGATTAAACAGAGAGATATGGGGTTGGAAATGTGTATGGTAGAATAGTAGCTTTTAATAGTAACGATGGATAGTGGCTAGCAGTGGAATCCAGAATGTGCATTTGGGACTCATAAGCTGGATGTATCTACCTCCCAGTGAGTGGTGTTATTTCCACGGGGATTAGAACTCGAGACCGAATCAACGACGGTATAATACCAGCAATAACACTAAACCTATACCCGTTGCACAAGAAGTAGTTATCGTGGCTCGGTGGTCTAGTGGATAACGCTCAAGCATTTGAAGCGATCGGCTTCGAGTTCGAACCCCAGTGGGGACAACATCACTCACTGGGAGGCAGGTACATCCAGTTGACGTGTCCCAAATGCACATCCTGGATTCCACTGCTAGCCACTATCCATCCATTAAGAACACAGGCAATGTCAAGGCATCCGCATAGGAGCCCATATATGCCAATAGAGACCGATCAAGTAGGTTTTAATGGTTAAAGATTCTTCATGAAATGGTTGAAAACTGGTTACAATGGTATAGAATTGTTCACTCTTTGATGTTTTCTAACGACTAATCGATTGATGGAATCATGTTAGGTGTGTAGTTGAGCGTGATCACCACAGTTTCAGGACAAACTATATGGATAAACAGCAGAAATAAAAGTTGGATTATCAATATCACCAATTTTAGCAAAACATATTTATAGATAGTTGAGAAAATACAGCTTCACAGACGTTGACTCCTACTCCTAGGATATGGTGACGATGTATATATCGTATCAAAATAGGAAAATATCGAAAGTTTCCTTACACATATAAACTCAGTAGTAGGTGCAATCTATTACATGTATGCACTCGAAAATAAACAAGGAGAACTAAGTTGGATCGCAGATATTGGCTTGATTACTACCATCAACAGGAAAAGAATTCACTCTAACAGGTATCCAGATATCAGATCATCATTTTATTCAACAACAATCCCAGGAGGAGGTTTAGTCAAATCCAAGAGCTTATATAAGGAATTGAAACATATTTTTTCTATCCATAACACTACTACTAGTCACTAATTATCCTCTGGTGTTCATTATGAAACTTTTACGAGCATATAAGAAACAAATTAATAATTGGGATATTAATAGTGATGGCAACACAAGTAGAAAGGACTTCAAGGCATCTATTGTTCTACTCTACATAAAGAAACAATAACAGAAACTAAACATAGGCTACAATTAAGATAGCAATTCAAAGCCTAAAAAATCCCTTAGAGATAAGATTAATTGACTTAAGCATTCAAATGATCCAATTAAACAAAAGAAATTTGATGTACAAAATACTATACAATGACTGTGAGATTAAGTAACTATAGTCAAATTACTTTAGTGTAGAATGATCAATAATCTATACAAAAAAAACCTCGGCAATCTGTATACATGCTTTAACATATAACTAAACAATAGGATAGGATAAAGCAACGAATCAACACCCAATACATATAATAAGAATGATGTAACATGTATATCGGAGATGTAATACAACTAGAAAAGTCATATGTTGAAAGTTCATATGATTATGACCAATTGTTTATACTATAAATATCATCAAGTAAATAATATGCTGTATCCTTTGACTATCGGATTAAATCGTGTAACGAGGCATAAACTGTCTAGTCAGTATGATATTATAAGAATCTATGGTTGGAAACCTTTTGTAACATGTCTGAAAGTCAGTTACAATAGTGCAGTGTAATAACAAAGACATTTTCAGAATAAAATGAACTCATTATATTTCATGGTCTTTCATCAGCTACAAACAGTCTACAATTCAAATGAAGTAGTAGTAATAATGGCATGATACACTTTAAATATGTAGAAATAAATGCAGATTTGAAATCCAAGATTAATAATAATAATAATAATAATAATAATAACAATACAAGTATATAGAATGAACCGAAAGAAGGATATCAACTCGATTTTAGGAGAGCATTCCGAGAAATCTGTGTCTGAATGGTAATAAGGGGCCTTTAAAAGCACAATCACCAGGTGCCTAATGTGAACAGGACATCAAATAGGTGTTTCTCAATCCTTCAGGATAATCAACAAACAAAGAACATCATGCTGATTACAGATTGTGGAAGCTCTCGCTATCAAACATTTTCAACCTGACCTATTTACTCAGAACAACACTGTAATTAATCTTTCTTCACCTCGGTAACTGTATATAATTTTCTGCATGTGTATGTATATAGTCTTCCCTTTTCTTTTGACTGCATCATCTCTTCATTAATTACTTACTGACTATTAATCACTTAAAGATTTCCAAGTTTTCATGTAATTACTCAACCAGTTAGCTCTTAAATAGTCCCTTCTTTTATACTGATTTTTGTTTGTTGTCCCCCCCCCCCCACTCCACAGCTTCAGAATTTTCTATCTCATCAAATGTGCATAAATTATCACTGATTTTGAGTAAGATTTGTAACTACTAATCCTGTGTTTCCTTTACTTACTATCTCAATGTTAATTCTGGATTTCAAATCTCCATTTATTTCTACATATTTAAAGTATGTCATGGCATTATTATTATTACTACCACTTCATTTCAATTGTAGGCTGTTTGCAGCTGATGAAAGGCTATGAAATACGATGAGTTCATTTTATTCTGCAAATGTCTTTGTTCTTGCATTATTCAAATCTGTCAAAGGAACCGAGTGTATGACAATGGTGCAGTTGTCCACAAATGCTGCTCAAAAAAGTGACGATGTACTGCAGTACATTCACCTTATACAGAAAGGAATGAAACTATTTAATGGAAGTCTTTGCGAAGAACAACTATCCACGTAATTTCATTAAAAGATGTTAGTCGAAACCGCTGACAACCAGGTCATCATCATCCATGGAGTTGTCACCCATTTCTTTAGGGAGATGACTCTTAAACAAAGAGTTACCGGTTCGAACCCCGTGCAACATAACGAGGTTTGGGTAACCAGGCAGTAGTATTATCATTAAGCCTCGTACAACACATGTGGCTCACTGTCTACTGCATGAATGTGCATTTCCATATGAAGAATGTCTCTAGGATATCAACTAGATTATACTGTCATGCAAGCGAAAAGAAACAATATCACGGAAGATAAGTTCAATGTTATCTACAAAACTAGTTGCATTATTGCAGAAAAACTGTATCGGAATGCGTGACCACCCTCTCTTCGTAATCGTCTGCACGAATATAGACTACAAATAATGTGGTATGTGCTATGATGTATCTTCACTCATATCAATATACATATAGACACACCTTTAAGCATGAATTTGATAGGAAAAGAATACGTAAAGTTTGAGTATTTGGGAAACAAAAAATGTCAGAGAATTTTTAGAAATAATCCCATCAGATAATGAAAATTTATAAAAGACAATTCAGTGAAGAGAATTTTCTTTTCGACGAATCATTCTCAAAAGCTGCAAATCATAATCATAGTTACAATAAAATATACATATATATCCACCAATGGTTAATGGGTCAATACAAAGGATTGTATTAAATAAACACAGAAATGTAATTCCATTTTAGTCTGTTTATTCGAAATGTTATACAGGGAAGGAACAGTATCCTTTACTGGATAACGTTTTGGGCGTAGTTTGTTGTCCATATTCAGATCAGGTAACTACACAACTTTGAAACAGAGTTTATATAGTCCTAATTTTATCTCCTCTGTGATGACAAAGATAGTAGAATTTCCCATATATATTTGGGACAGATGCAGAATCATTCCCATTACTGCATGTATTTGGTGTTGATTCGATAAACATATCTCTCTCTCTCTCTCTACCCAACTAAGTTTCTAATGCTGTCGTTCTATCCCACCCTACTGTGTGCAATCACGCGCAGAACTATATTCCGAGCTTTTCTCTGAATTTCTTATCTTATTAGGAGTTACTAGTCTTGATTTAGCTACGTTTTTATGCTCTGTTATTCTAATCGATCCTGGTTGGTTGACCTACGTGTTTGACCTCGCAATCATTGTAAGGGATTTGATAGACTAAGTTATTTTGCTGAATTGCATCTATAGGATCTTCTAACTTACGAAGCCTGTTCCTAAGAAAGTCTGCTAGTTCAAATGCCAGTTTAATCCAGGCCAGCGTTATTGAGAATTCTTCGTAATGCTTTTACGGTGCCTCCCTTGTATGGTAACACAGTAGAGGCTTTGAATTCTCTCTCAACCCTGTCACTACCATTAGTAGTAGAATTAGTATTATTAACACCTGCATTACTACTGCTGCTCACATTTTTCCTTCGATTTCTTGTGAATTTAGTGATAATTTGCGTGGGTAATTATTGAGATGCAAGGTATTCTTGGTGTGTCTAATTTCTTGTAGTAGATTTCCTGGTCTACTAGTAAGCTTTTTCGCCCTATTACTTAGTCATTTAACTGAGATGGAGTGGGAGGATTTGAAGTCTAAGTAGCCATTCAAATGGCAAGGTTGTCTACAGACATTAGTCTCTAAATTTCCGTCTTGCTTTCGTTTAATCATAGAAATGAACGTTGCTAACTCACCTTCATGACTTTTCAAGTCACAGGTTAATTCGATTGCATTCACTACTGAATTTATATATGCCAAGAACCTTTTGACGTGTTTCGATTTCAATGCTGTACACGTATCATCTACATATGGGAAGCAAAGCATTGGAGTAGAACTAAATGTTTGAAGCAGCATGCCTTCCCAACTATCCATAATATGTCTGCGACGATAAGGGATAATGGTGAACCCATGGTAACCCCTTCAGTTTTTTGTCTATTTACTTGATTTTGAAACTGAAAACCTGTCGATGTTAGGCACAATAGTACTCCCAACAAAAAATCCTCGATCAGCACCTCGGTTCAATGCGTAAGCTCATTGTCATCCTTGAGCCTATTCCTAACTGCCTCTAGAGCCATGTCGATCGGCATATTTGTGTTAAAACCAACCTTTTTATTTTCATTGTCATCTAATCTATGCTTTAAGTTATAAGAGTTAGCAAATCGGGATTTTCAGTGATTTCTTACTGGTCCTAGCATTACTGCTAAATATTTAGACAACTCATACGTCGGAGTGTTTCTAAAATTTGCTATACACCTGATGGGATAACCCGGGTGATGAATCTTAATAGTACCATATATTCTACTGGGATTATTAGTTTTCACTATTAAATTAAGCCATTCATTTTCTTCTGTAGTTTCAGTGTTACAACGGACTGTGTTTTTACTTCATCTGCAATTGTCTCATCTACTGAACTTAACGCTATTATTTATTTTAAGAATGACATCTTCTGGTTTCCATTTATTAACCGCTACACTGAAGTTAAAGCCTTTTTCTAGCTTAGGACTCCAGTTGACAGATTGACAATCCACTTTTAAATTATCGATCATTGGTGCTGTGCTATTTTCTTAGCTTCATGATTATTGACTGTAAATCTTTCTTCTTAATTTGACTATTTTAGGATTTCTTGAATGCGGCTGATCTTGCTTTATTCCAATTGTCCATCAAAAGCTCAGAGTCATTTTCACTAGCTAGTTTGTATCAACTTACATTGAAGTTTTTAGATATAATTCATGATAAGATTGTGCAAATTTTTGACTATTCTACGAATTTCTTATTTAAGACAGAGTTGAATAACCCATTCTATAGCTGCTTTGACTTTGTCACTTAGAATTAGGGCATGTAGACGTAGATATTTAAGAATGATTTGATTTATAAGACATTGATTATTGAATACATGGTGGTTTATGTATCAGTCTTCTGTCTGTAAAAGTCATTTGGGTTTGTTGATTATTCTTTGAAAACGGGTAGATCATATGTTTCATTAATATAGGAGTAAAATCTGGGTGCTTTGGTAGATTGTAATTCCCATTTTAATTAAATTTTGAGGGAGTTGTGGAGATTTGGAATTATTTCAAGTTGTTATTCATTGTAGACTGACATCGGTTGGAGGAGCAAAGGAAACCTGGGAGCACTGGACAGCTGTTTCGTCCTAGTATGGGACTCCTCAGCAGTGCGCACCCACCACCCCACCAGCAGGGATCGAACCCGCGACCTTCAGATCCCGTGGCCAGCGCGTTACCGTTGAGCCACTGGGTCAGAATCCAATGCTCCATATTTCCAACTTCTGTTAGCTCACGATATATAGCACAACCGCCACCCAATGTCATCGCTGAGTATTTGTCCTCATGGCCATCAGGCTGATGTCAGTCTACAATGAATAACAACTTGAAATAATTCCATTTTAGTCTGTTTACTGGAAATATCACACAGTGAAGGAACAGTATCATTTACTGGATAACGTTTCAGATACATAGTTTTGCAGTTACCTGATCTGAATATGGACAACAAACTACGCCCAAAACGTTATCCAGTAAAGGATACTGTTCCTTCCCTGTATAACATTTCGAATAAACAGACTAAAATGGAATTACATTTCTGTGTTTATTTAATACAATCCTTTGTATTGACCCACTAACCATTGGTGGATATATATGTATATTTTATTGTAACTATGATTATGATTTGCAGCTTTTGAGAATGATTCGTCGAAAAGAAAATTCTCTTCACTGAATTGTCTTTTATTACTTTTTGGAAACCTGATAATCGGGCTAATCAGCGATTAAAAGGCATAATACAGCCGGTCAACTAATAAAAACTGACAGAAATAAGAAGTACAGAGTTTAGGTTTCTACGGCTATCAATTGAAATACATAGCAGGCAGTAACAATAATACAATAGAAGCAGCCATTTATACCTAATATAATTAGGAGAAAGTACAAGGTAACTTTTCGCGAAAGATTGCACTAATAATGTCCACCACAATAACAATGAAAACTTCATAAATAAACCAAACAGTTCAAAGGAAAACAATACTATATAGGCCCCACTTACTGGCACTTCTGTATAACAGTCAAAGTGACCACACCACGCATCAAAATAGCAAGGTGGAAGGTATCAAGATGAAACAGGAGAATGAAGAAGAAAACAGTCGAAGTAGTAGAAAGTTATGAAAAGAGATCAAGAAGGAGTAACAATACATTGGATTTAATCAAACATATCTTTCTAAGAATGATCATTAATGAGTTATACAAGTGGTTAACTCAACGTGACTACTCCATTAGTTGTCAATTATTTCTACCTCAGTTTTCAGTGGGATGGTGTTAATTATGAGGCGATTAACCAGTCCCTTTCAATAAATGAGGAAATCTGAAATAAACAACGTTTCGTAAACTAGTGTCATTCATATGACGTGACCATCAAAGGTGAAATCAAAACCTCATCATACATGGCACGATTTGGACAAAATGTCCCACATAACCAAACTATGTGATTACAATTAACGGACACTTATGCACCATACATTCAAATGACAAACTGACAAAAACCTCTATCATCGAAGTCAGCTCACAACAACATTGTCAGTAACTGCGGTCTCGTAGCCTATTTATTTATTACATTACCATCCAGGTAATCACTAAGCTGTCGATCCATACCCCCCTCCCACCCCACCCCCCATCATCCAGTTTTTTAGTTCACTCACCAATCATCAATTAGCACGAATGATAACACAAGTATCATGCAGGTTAACGGGATACTTACTCCTGCAATAATAAACCTATATTGAATAAAAATGATCTCAACAGCAATCAACACAACTCTGTTGTGTAAAACATAATCCCTCAAAGTCAAGACAAGGTAGTAAGAGAATAACTCAACTTTCAGTGGTCACATTAACAGCTTCAGTCTATCGATCTGGTTGAGAATATCAAGTCAAGCAGCTGGACCACCTCGTCCAACAACGGGTTAATTTATTCCTCTCCTGTTATAGCCATTGGGTTCAAACTCCTAGAGGACGCAGATTTAACTTCATTTTCAATCACTATCCAATACCAATAATAAGGCAGTGAAATGAAACCAAAATCAGAGGCACACAAACATGGAATACTATATAATACAACAACATTACGAAGACACAACCCAAAGGGAAGTGGAAAGACAAAAAAGAAAAACAATAAGAATAAAATGATGAGAAAGCTAATCCAATAAGATGCATTCAAAACAAAACACTCATTACTTTTCAGCAGTAGAAGATAAAAGAAAGCTACATCATGACCACCAGTGATTTCGATTCTCACCACCGTTGCCTTCGTAGTATAGGACGTATTCCGTGGTGTCACCATGTGAGTAATGCAGAAGTTAGGTGTAAAGTTTTAGGGAGAAGAGGTAAGTCAGTCGACGAGGTTGTGAACCTTCATCGACTGAGATGGTTGGGACACGTACTACGTATGCCTAGTCACCGATTGCCTCGTCACACAATGTTGGCTGAGGTGGGTTCAGGCTGGAAAAAGGCCCGAGGTGGCCAGACTAAAACATGGCACCAATGTATGAAGTCTCTGACTGTTGGTTTAAGCCATGTAGGACGATGCAGACTAGGTGGTTAGGGTCCACGGGACAAGAGGAACCAGTGGTTGGAGACCCTAGGTGATATGGCTCAGAACCGAAGTCAGTGGCGCAGATGTATACACACATTATCCTCATCTTAACAACGCTATACCGATTCTCACTATTTTGTCACTCCTCTTTCCTTTCTTCTCATACTTTATATTTCTTTTGACTGCATTCACTTATCTTCATCCTTCACCTCACTACCTTTTTACTTGATGTGCTGATATGAGGTGTGGCAACTCGGACCGTTACGCAGTAATGCCTGGTCCTATGTTGATAATGATGATGATGATGATCGATTCTCACCTATATCTATATCTATATCTCACAACGTCTCAATTCACTGAGTTGCGTCATCTCTCCCATCCCACACACGGACCAGTGATGCACAAACAGATGCTCACCCAATACAACTCCCCTTCATCCCATGGCACCGAGTCAAACACTCAACAACCATCCGCTTCTTCCATACAGTCCCACACCTAGTAGTAAACAGCTAACGGTATGGAAGCCGTCCGCACAACATGCATAACACATGTCCACACCACCGAACCCCGTACTTCCAGAAGACTTCACTAATTGAATGACGACCTCCATCATCCCCAAACACACGCTGTCATACCTCACAATTACTTACGTGCAGTTGCCACCAGATAACAGCAATTCTACGGAGACAAAGATGATTGAACACCCAGAGTCGGCGTACATCCTCAACTAGGAGAGACCAGAATTTATAGGTGTAGAGCAGAACTCCTGACAGTCAAGCGTTGTAAACCCGACAATTTACGATCAGACTAACGTCGCGACGGCGTCAAAGGTGATCCAGACTGGCGTATGTGACTCTAACTTTCGATATGCTTTTAGAAATGGCATCACTCACGCACCTGCATCAGCACTGAAACAACTTCCCAGATACACGAACTTTCTAACTACTTCCAAAGGCTCACTGCCGAAGGTGAGCGAAGACACCAGCTCCTAGCCATCCCGTTTTGCACTTCAATAAGTAAAGGCACTCACAAGCGCTAATGATACCATCTAAATATGGAGACATCGATTTCTTGAACAGTGTTCGAACCCGTGACTTGATGAAAAATATATTCATTGTTTTCAAATCACTTTGTACAGACATTTCATAACAATGATGAACACCAGGACAAAAAGTGTAACTTCTCATCCCTAGCAACAAAAGCGATACTGTATTACCTTTGTAAAGGATAATTCCATTAAGACGACAGAAAAACACGTGAAAACTCACCAATCGCCTGGCTGTACCCTGCATCTCCTGTGCCTCGTAATCGTAAACTAGTTCAGGTATATCCAAAGGGTACTCAACCGCGTTGAAAACCCGAGCGAATTTCAAATTAGCACTTGAAAACCTATGAAAGGAGAAACAATAATTACAATATGGTTTAATCTCCTTGGAACATCAATCACACATCTTACCCATCAGATTCCAAGATTTGATATATATATATATATATATATATATATATATATATATATATATATATATATATATTCCACAAAGAAGCAGTTGAAGCTACACCCTGAGCGAACACAGAGGACCAGTCTACTACTTAGTAGGTTAAAGCCTCGTTCGTTATCGGAACTAACCAGACAAATCGCTTAACCAATTAAGAACGGGCATGCACCAACATCCACCGAATTAAGAAAGAGCTTTCAACCGGCCAATCTGCCGACACATTCTTCGAATCATCTCATCCAATGTCAGTTAAAAGGAGTTTAATCAAATGTCTAGGTGACAGAGCTAAAAAAAACCACTAGTCATTTCACTGTAAGGACTTAAACAAGGGATTGAAACACATAAGAGAAGCGTTAATAATTAACAACTATCTTCTACAGTTTATTAAGAAATTCGTAGGAGAACATAAGAAGCAGAATAATCACAGTAGTACGAATACAAATAATGGCGACAAAATGAATGGAAAGGTGTTTAAAATCTCCATTGTGTTATACTACGAGGAAGAAACATGAGAAACTTTAAATAGGATTCTCAGCAAGACTAAAAATAGTTATGGTGGGATTTAGACCTACAAGCTCACTCAGAGATAAGCTTAGTCAGTTGGCTTAAGGGTCCGATTAATCCAATTAAGTAAAATAATCTAATCTACCAAATTCTATGCAATGACTGTGAGGTCAAGTAACTAAGTGAAACTAGTTGGCTGGGGTCAGTTAGAATAGCGGAACATAGGAATTTAGCCAAGTATAGAATGACAGATCTCAGTAGGATCAATAATGTAGAAACACAATCGACTATTGCAATGCATGCATTAGCACACAACCAACCACACAATAGGGTGGGATAAAACCACTGTACCCAAGTCCAATATGACTAGGTGGAGAGAGAGAGGGGTTTATTGCTGAAGCATTGTTCATCGAATTGGTCAACACGCAACACATGTAATGGGGATGACGCAACACCTTTCTATACCACAGATTTGGGAAACTGACTATAATAACTAGATGTCGAAAGTGATGTGATTACACTGATATGATTATAAGCAATAATTTATGTTCAAGACGTCATCAAGGAAAGAATACTGTATAACTGTACGCTATATATCAAAAGCGAATAAATCTAACAGGGTATTACATTCTACCATCGTTCCCATGTTTACGTATATGTACATTAAACATATGACAGACAGAATGCTCTTACGTTTCAATGTAAAACTTGAATAGTCAGTCAGCTAACAAAAGCGCAATGAATTCTAATTGCATAGACTATTGAATGCTACACCATCACAATTGTTGGCCTTGGAAATATATTAGCGGCTTATGGATGATGCCAATGATACGTTCATAAATGAAAACAGGACTATTGTAATCCCCCTGTATTTTATAACGTGTCAGTATCGTTCTTGACAGGCCCTAGAATTACATAATCTGAACATTTTTGAATGATCGTTTTCGCCACGTTTTTACACCATGGTAGTAGTTAGCTCCCCACCCCATTTCCAAAGTAACTCGCTGATTGGCTGACACTCACTTTTAATAGGTTAATGTTGCAAATCCTGGAAAAGGTCATATATTATGTATGTTACACATACACGTGTTTTGGATTATTTTGAAGAACCATCTCATAGACAGTTAGTTCTTCAATCCAGACCAGTCTTCTTCCCGCTATTTGAGTCTGGATTTTGGAGTAGGTGACATCTGATGTACGAGTTAGCGGTTATTTAATCGCGCATATTACAAGCCCTCAGAAACATAACAACCATGTATCAGCACTCTCACAGTATCAGGGAGACATACACACACCACTTTGTTCGAAAAGGTGTACTGCGTGACAGTACTTGTTCTTTGTATACTACTGTGAAGTGTAACAACTTGAACCGATGCCTTCGCGTGAGAGGTTTTACTTACATTTTATCCGTCTGATATCTTGCTCTGATCACTTTGAATCCTCTTTCAACCTAATCCAACTTCTCTTAGCATGGCACGTCGAGGTAGGTCGTGGCTGCTTGACAACCACCACTCGACTTACACAACTAACCTGACTGATGACCACAGACCCAGACACGCCCATGGATATTCGACTACAGATCCTACAACAAAGTGATGCACTCATTTGATAATCCTTTCAATGAGACATTGCCATAAGACCTCTCGATCGGCGGGTTTGAATACCGGCTTCGCGTCAACAAATACAATGTCGATGGTCGGTAAGTGTCTGTGTTTCACGCCCTGCTGGAGAGTGAATATCTCGTTAATACATTCACCGTCAAGTCGTAAACCCGCTGAATTTTCTCGCGTTTGCTGCTCCTGAACTTCACTCAGATGGCTAATGATTATAGAACGTAGAATGTTAGACACCATTTTTGTCAAACTGATTCCCCTGTGGTTATTGCAGAAGGACTTTTCACCTTTCTTGAAGACTCGGACAATCAGTGATTTAGGCCAATCAAAGAGGACAATATCTGACTCCCCATACATTAGTTAACATTTCAGTTAATCTGACATATAATCCTCATCCTGCCTGAGGTGTTTTTATAGACATCTCTTAAGATATTGTTAGACTTGTAAAGGACATAGCTACTTAGTAGACAACATCAGAGCACATCCCTGTCAAGCGAATCGAGAATAGTTGTAATACCAGAAAAACACAACAATTGGTGTTCGATAATATGTGTAAAGGTGTCGTAGTATTAGATAGAGTGATCAAAGCATTCAAGACTCCAATGGAACTCACTTTGCTCCCTGTAAATCAATTTTTTCAAGCATTCTCCAAACCTGCAAGTATGATAGCGGTCAACATATTCGGTGCAACGCGTAGCAGACTGATACCCCAAAGATCAAAAACACGTTAAGAAGTATACTTCTTGAAGATGAGTACAAAGATGACGCCACTTCGAAGTTATAGAGCGCTTAATTTGTCATACCTTCGCAAACATTCTATTCAGATCTGTGGCAACTGTCATCTCTGAAATTAAAAAAGCCGGAGACAGATTATCTGCACCCCAGGCTTAGTGGTTCTTTAGTACTTAAAGTCGCCTCCGAACCTCCGCTTTGGCGGATGGGTCGGTTCATAGACCACAGCGTACAGGTGAAGATGAATTTCACACAAACTTATTTAATTGTATCAAAAATAAGTTATTTTTCTTTACTGAAGTCTGCTACAAAAAAGTTACAGCTTACGCTGGAGTAATCTTTTGGATGTTACAAAATACCTACTTATTAATAACGGCTGTGAGAACACCACTTACGCAAGTCTGTTATTCTTGATACTCATTCCAAATTTTAAACCTCTCCGCCATTCTATTATTTTAAGGTCGTCACGTAACAAACGATCACCACTTAAATCGATCTTACAAGCATTTTCTGCAATCTAAAAAGAATGTTCAACAAAAGACGGATAAATATGACAACTGGAAATCTTTTTCAATATAAGTAGTTTAAGCCAAAAATTAAATAATGTATTTTGAGACTAATAAAAATCTTATGTAGCATTCATCACGGACTGACATCATTTGAAGAACCACCGAAAACGTGAAAGCGCTGGACAGCCATTTCGTCCCAGTATGGGTTCCTCAGCAGTAGGCGCCCACGACTTGGAGGTCTTGAGTTCGATGCCTAAGAGGGTCGTCGGTACGTTCTGTTGGGGAGTCCCATGCAAGAACAAAACAGCTATTCAGTGCTCTCAGGTTTAAATTGGTTCTCCAACTTATGTCAGTCCGTAATGAATGTTGCCTTAAAAATAAATAGTGTACAGAATATTTAAGACAATGAAAGCTACATATAAAACAAAATAGTTTAAGATAATAATCATAATTAGCACTATAGTAATGAACGCTACTGATAACAATGCATATCAGTAGTATAGTAAGGCAAAAATACAAACCATTGAGACCCGTCAATTCAGTCCAATCAACGACGAGAAATTACAAGCAGTAACATCAAAACTATGCTCACCGCACAAGGAGTGGCTATCGTAACTCAGTGGCCTAGTGAATAACGCTCTAACGTACGACGCCATCGGTTATGGGTTCCAGTCTTAGTGGCGACATTACTCACTGATGAGCAGCTGATGAGTTCCAAACAGAATGAAACGTGAGTTCTGAACTACGCTTATGTTGACAACGGAGCAGAAGCAAATGTTTGGATGCATTTGCACTACTGAGATCGATTTTGAATTATATCACCCAGAGTCTCTAATCCCCAATTCTAGTTGTCTCATGAACCGCAACCGAAAAGTCTACATTTTCTTGGTAATAAACTGGAATTATCAAGTCAGTGAATTGCAAATTGAAGCAATTGGATGAGAAACGGGGGGTTTATGTACAGCATTATGACGCACTATGCAAGAGCCTATTACGCTGACTGGTCGTGCAAGACGAAGCAGGTGGAGCAAGATGTGAACTCACCACTCATTGTTTGAAAATCAAATGCCGAAGCGTCCAGATACGGTTCAGGGTAGAATAATTTACGTCATCCTTTTAAGATGCTTTCATATGGCCTATATGTATGTTTTCTGGCAGGAGAGTCTTACTACCTTCACATGACAGGCGTTTTCATAAAAGTGAGGGTGAGAGCGGACGTTCGGTACCCTAACTGGATTGGTGTACACATAGGAAAGTTGGTAAACTCCAATTCTACACCAGCTGTGACCATAGGCCCCACCTATCAGGAAGGCGGTACAGAGTGTGAGCCTATCCTAGTCACCTGCAATCAGCACCTCACGTTATTCCACCGCCTTTCGGATCAGACGTCAAGTCAAAGGTTCAGAGGATGGTTTAAGACAAACATCTGCTTTGGTCTAGGGGTCCGAGAAATATAACATCCCCTATACAAATTATGAATCAGCATTAACAACAAAATGCACAAAGCGACTGCAAAATCTACTTGTGATGAACTTTCTGCTCAATAATTCAGTTAGTTACCCTTATATTGTCTTTCCTTTTTGTGTAGAAAATGTACAAATGTTTCGTCATTATTTTCAAATTTATCTTCACATGCGTCTCTGACTTATTCAGTTGCTCGTTACCGACTATAATTCCGGCATGACCGCACCGTCTTGAGTAGCTAAACAATTGCTTCCATAAGGCTACAGTATCGGAAGAAAATCGAAACACACTCAGCAACCTTGTACACGTCCATGCAGTGGACAACAAACCACACCTATCGTGTGAGCCCTAATTATACTATCTGGTTGCCTAGATCTCCGTAGGTGGACCAGGGTTCGAAACTCACTACTGGTTGGAAATCAACTTCCTGAACCAATGAGCTACAAAGCTGTCCATCAGTGCAATATCTGATAAAACTATTCTGAAACGATGCACACTGCTTAAGCTAGTCACCTTCAATACTCGGATGTTGGTGCAGAATCGATAACAGATACGTTTGGCTAGGACTCTGAAAAGCTTTGTTACACGTGTATCTCTACATTCCCAGTCACTTACTTCCAGTTAACATTCCCATCAGTTGGCTCAAAAGCTGTATTCACAATGTGCTTATCTATGGATACTGGAGTCAATAGTCTGCCTTGCTGACGTTGTCACACTGAGTTTCAGAGTCGAAGCTGCACTGGTCGACAGGACCTCCACCAAAAGTAATCTGTATACTGTTAGGATAGAAGGTTCGACTGGAGCGAGAAATGACTGGAGAACGATGCCTCTTCGATATCTTTGTCTATGCCTCGACTGACTGCAGCGCAGAGTTTCACCATCAATTAACTGACTCTTATCAGGTTCCCCTGACATATATCGTAGTGCCAGCTGGAGAAGTGAATGCATAAGTGGGGCCCACATGGAAGTCTAGGTTCGGAGGAAGTTCGTTCAGGTGACCAACGGGGATTTAGTCGCTTGCAAGTTAGACAATGAAAAACATCTGCAGCTTTGCGCAGAATCACTATCTGTTTCCATGTAGTACAAACTTCCAGGATAGCCATCTCTGTTGTACTACGTGGAGCCCTCTCTGCCACTCAAACACAAACTCAATTAGATCATATTGCAACCAACTGTGGGTGGTGGGAGTGTATTCAGAACTGTCTAGACTTTGATTGCAATCTTGTGTGCGACAAGTCCACCTTGCGTTTTGGTGGTCATCAAAATAGTCAACGGAAATGGGTAGACGTAAAGAAACTGGTAGTACCTAGTGTGTAACTCAATACCAAACCGAGATAGTATCAAACCTCCAAAAGGTAAAGATGAGTACTAGCTGTCCTTATGAGACACCATGAATGCGGTAAGGCAGCTTATGGCTTTAGAAAACGCATGCCAACTGAACACTAAGCCTCTGAAAGCACCGTGAAAATTCTTGATACTTATCAGTTTATTCCGATAGACAGTGAGTAAACTGGTGCCCCCAAGTCACGGCCCGACAGATCAAACAGTATCTGCTTAAACATCGTTAGGCCACGTGGTCAGAACACACGAATGAGTTGGAAGAAAGTTACACTTAGTCGTTCCCACTCATCCGAGCTCCCAATAGCGAGAACCCTGGTGTGAGCGAAACGGTCCGTGAAGCAGATAGTCTGATGGTCACCAACTTTCACAGTCACCTCGAACGCTAGGCCAAGCACTTAGAAAAGCAGCTTCGTTGGCCAACTGCTCCACCAACACCAACTTCAATGTCGTGTACTCTATGGTCAGTTTATAAATTTATGTTTGTGAATCTAGGTAGAACAACGTCGACTTCACACATATAGCGGTATTATGATAAAAAGTGGGAAACTAGGTTGGTATTTCATCAAAAGAAGGACTCCTAGGATGTTTTTCATTGCTCAATGAAATGATGGAAGACGTATGCATGCTTTTAGTACTATCATTATGGTCATAATTGCTACTATTACCATCATTATTATTGCCGTCACTATCATTATAGTTACTACTAGTATTCGTCATTACTGCTACTATTATTATTGTCATTATTATCATTTACTGTTGTTATTGTATACACTCCTTACCATTATCATTATTGCTCATGACCATTAGTTATGACAGCTATTATTTTTATCATTGCTATCATTATCATTATTCATTATTAGTAATAGTAGCAGTATTATTATTATCATTATAAGGCATATGGTAGAGCAGCAGCATCAAGAAATGCGCCATACAGAATAATATAACAACATTACGAAGACACAACCCAAAGGGAAGTGGAAAGACAAAAAAGAAAAACAATAAGAATAAAATGATGAGAAAGCTAATCCAATAAGATGCATTCAAAACAAAACACTCATTACTTTTCAGCAGTAGAAGATAAAAGAAAGCTACATCATGACCACCAGTGATTTCGATTCTCACCTATATCTATATCTATATCTCACAACGTCTCAATTCACTGAGTTGCGTCATCTCTCCCATCCCACACACGGACCAGTGATGCACAAACAGATGCTCACCCAATACAACTCCCCTTCATCCCATGGCACCGAGTCAAACACTCAACAACCATCCGCTTCTTCCATACAGTCCCACACCTAGTAGTAAACAGCTAACGGTATGGAAGCCGTCCGCACAACATGCATAACACATGTCCACACCACCGAACCCCGTACTTCCAGAAGACTTCACTAATTGAATGACGACCTCCATCATCCCCAAACACACGCTGTCATACCTCACAATTACTTACGTGCAGTTGCCACCAGATAACAGCAATTCTACGGAGACAAAGATGATTGAACACCCAGAGTCGGCGTACATCCTCAACTAGGAGAGACCAGAATTTATAGGTGTAGAGCAGAACTCCTGACAGTCAAGCGTTGTAAACCCGACAATTTACGATCAGACTAACGTCGCGACGGCGTCAAAGACGGCCCAGATTGCACTTCGATGGTGCTAAGAACATACCATACTTACTAAGTGTCCGTTATTAGGGATTGGATGTTAGGATTCGGAATTTAGATTAACGATTGAGCATGCAGATTAGAGAGAACACAAGTCAATTCTCGGCTATAAAACCAAATACAGACTTCTTTTGACATTTTACAGTTTATGAAAGATAAATCCATCTCATATTCTTGAAAATTTTATTCATTGTAATCTTCAAATTCATAGGTAAAACCTACACTGCTTGAAAAACAACTCATGGATTAAGGTCATCCTACTATTCGCCTAAGTGGGACATGACTATGTGATTCCACCAGTTTTTGATCCGATTCAGTAATGCTAAATTCTTGATTTAATGACAAAAGCAATCGTGCCATAGTTTTCCTATGCATACCACTTGATTCACAGACTGATTATGAAATATTGTAGCATAAGTAATTACTTGGGAATAAAACTCACAATATATATATCGTCGTCATCATAAACATTTGTTGCTGAGCCATCAACAGGAAGAATGTAAGAATAACGATCCATATTATCCATATAATAATTTCCAAGTATATCTTCATAGGCATTTAAGAAGTCATCAGTGAGATTTCGTGCATTCATCTCCCAAGGCTGAAAATGATGATTAGAGAAGTTTAAAAGCATACTAGTTTACTTGAAAGCTACACATCACAATAAATTGTGTGCGAAATGTTATCCAGTAAATACTGCTTAATTTGGAAGCTTTTGGGGACTGATCGATTTCCAGGTAGTATTCATCAAGGACTAACATCAGTTAGAGAATCATTAGTGATGAATACTACCCTGAACTCAATCAGTCTTCACATACCTCCCAATTGAATAAAGATCTTGCGTTCATTAGTGACATGCTTAGAAATGGGTTTCTCGAAGTCTTAATGGGACGCCATGATCTGTGAGGTTAACTGAGTCACGTTTGGGGAAAAATACTGGCCAATTATGTTGAATGATGGTAACGCTGCATTGATAATTGACAGAAGTAAGAAAAATGTGGACGAGTGAATTCTGACCCAGCCACTAAGCAGTACCGCGCTAGGCATAAGACTTAACAATTCTGGGTTCGATGTTGGATAGGGTTATGAATGCGCGCTGTTATGGAGTCCCACACTACGACGAAGCAGCTGTCCAGTGCTCCCAGGTTTTCAATGGTTCTTAAGTCGGTTTCAGCCCGTGAAGAACACTACCTTGAAAAATAACATACAATTGTACTATACTATAGTTCTACCTTTAGATAACAGAGATTTTCGATACATTTCTGATACATGCCAGTTGGGGAAACTACAGCGAGATTAACGTCCAGAAAGTCACTAAAAACCCAAACCACAGCAAATCAATGTTATGTATCAACTAACTTATTGTGAATAGATGAATCTTCAAAAAATTAGAAAGGAACTATTCGCTTAAGATATATTAAAAAAACACATGATTAACATCAATTCGAAATCGGAGAGCTACATAAACTATGGGTCATTATCAGTTCAAAGTTAAATTGTAACTAAAATCTGTTTCTCATTGTCATTTCACTGAGCTATTCACTATTTTCACACTATCAGTAAACTACAGCAAGTTTGAAAAAAATTTTAGAAACTATTATCACTAATGATGTTAGAAAAGCTTAGCTCCGAAAAAAGCACTCTTATCCTTCGCGGTATGCCGATGCCTGCAACAGAGATTCATAGACAGATTCAAAGGTAAAAAAGCAAAATCTCAAACTTGCCAAGTGGCCATGTGTGACCGGCCTTAAGTAGATGTCCCTTGGGCCTTATGGTCACACGTTGTATCTTATTTTTCAGGTACCTCAAGAAGAACTAGCCCTCCATCGTGTGGGCAGCCAAGAAGTGTCAACCGCCCACACGCTTATAGTGGTACACAAGACGCATAACCTATCCTATTCAAATGTCTCCTTCTTCACCTTCATCTCCTGATACTAACACAAAGCCTTTCACACCTTCCCCAACCTCTCATTCTGCGATCACTGCCAACGATCGAGGCCATCGAAACCTCTTTCCTAGTCTCCTAAGACCCTGCCATCGATTTCACGTAGGAGCTTTCAACGTCCTAACTCTATGCCGAATTGGACAGCAGCGCTAGCTAGAACTCTAGAATCTCTAACCATGGATATGTGCTGGGTCTCCGAGACACATAAACAGAACCCGAGTACGGTTATTTAATTGACTTCACCTCACCAGTGCAGCAAATCTTCAAGATTCACTTTTCAAGAACCCGGAGACCCCAGTGGCTACCTATCTTTGACCCGTTGGTGTAGGCATAGCATTGGGCTGCACTGCAGAAAGTGTACGTCTCGGCTAGATACTGTTTATGAGCTGTTCAACTGAATGTATCTGTAAGAACTAGAAAGGGTCGCGAGACCAACTAAGGCTTATTTGTGATCCTCGCCTACGCACCCACCGACTGCATTTCGCACGATGCAAGGACGAATTCTACAAAAAGGCTGTCAAAAGGTTCAGAGGTAGTCATGATGGCTTGGACATGTGTTGCTTATGCTGAGTCACCCCCTAACTCAACGCACCAAGCGAGGGGAAGCTAGATTACGTTGGAAGAGGGTTCAGGGTGGCCAGACCAACCCCAATCAGGGTTTTAGAGATAATTTGAATGAATGTTTGGAGACCACAGTGATATGGCTTCAAATCTGGTAAAATGGAGATGCATTTGTTTAAGTTTAAACATTCTCACTAACCTTGACTTTCAATTTTTCTCGCCTCCAATACACTTTTTTAGACTCTGATATTGCTCTTTTTTTACTTACTTGTTTTTACAGAAGTTCAAGTCTGGAGGAAATAAGACACCGAGTAGAATAGACTGGTCGATTCTGCGTTGCAACAAACTTCAATTTGTAGAATACATGGCACTAAAAGCAATTTGATCACCAGTGCGACCGAACAGCTGATGATGGACCCTCCCTGTAAGTGACTTTAAATTAAGCGAGTTGGTGATCAGAAAGTAGTGACCCTTTGAAGACAAAAAAGACCCTGATTTGAGACATAGCCTGATTCGTGTGCATTCTAACGACAACTGTAATAAGCACTTCAAGATACTGCAAACGGCTTTTAGAGAAACCCATTAAATGTTTCAAGAGACCAGATCGACAGCAAAATAAACCTCGCATACATTGTGAAGAAAGTAACTAACACATAACTTTAGTAGTATTTTTAACCATAAAGTTGACAACAGAAAAAGTGTGTGGTACTTTTTTAAAAGTTGCTGACATTATTGACTTGATGCGATGACAAGCCTCATTTCTGTGAACTCCGACAAGAAGCCGATCGGTAATGTGAAGTAAAGACCATTTTTGAGACGACCAATCGGGTATTTGGGTGGATAGAACCTAAAATAATTCATGTGCTTATCGCTCAAGGTAAAACAATGCAGAATTTGTTAGAATTTAGGACGTTTGAGGGTAAGGAATTATGATTATTTTGAGGGCAACTAACGAGTTTGACAAATAAAGTGTAGGAGCTAACAATACAATGTTTACTGTTACACTCTTGTCTTGACGGTTTGGTCGATATTGGTACCAACTTCAGTCGCGGTTTCCTAAAGCTGGTGCTAATTATTACTATTACCCAGCTTACTGTGTGCAAGTTGGTCCTACAGAAACTAACGTCGCACCAGCTGTTTGAGACAGAAAACAAAAAACATTTCCCTACATGGGTCAGACCAGCAGGCAAATACCGGTGCCATGCTTACGTCTGGCTGCGTCTAACGTTTTTCCAGCCCAAACTTATTTCAGCTAATACTATGCGATGAGAAAGGGTGAATACGCAAGCGTAATACGTATCCCAGTAACCTGAAACAAGGAAGGTTCACAACCTTATCAAATAACTTTCCTCTTCTGCCCAAAACTCTACGCTTGACTTCTATGCTACTGACATGGTGACATCACAACACAGCCTATGATACGAAGGCAATAGTGGTCAAAAAACTGAAAATTTCGCATGTTTTCAAACCTAAATTACCATGTTTCACATCCACATAGTAGAATATAGCCAGCTGCAGAACAGTATATTTGACACATAATAAACTCGAACACCACCGTGGTGCAACAGATGGCGCAAGTTGGTAAAGGTCAAACGGGCCTTTTCTATCCGTGATAAGATTCCGTCGGTCACTGACGCATCACCACTGGTCCCACTTTCCAAGTAAGTGAATTGATCTAAACGCTCAATCACTTCACTCCCTACTGTTGAACAAGGCACTAGTGAAAACCAGTCCTGAAAAAAGAATTTGTACCCCAGTGAAAAATGCATACAAAACATTTGCAAACGGCTGCTTTGAGTCTGCATCACCACCTAAAAGGAAACTGGTTTATTGTTTAGTACTAAAATGCGAACCCAAGGACTGAACTAGAAACTGTTGTGAAAACCGTTTTCCCGATTTCTTCCATTTCATGCAGAGATACAGGAAACCCTGTATAACGAAAGTGCGTTAAACGATCTCATGCAATACAAATTTCCAGTTCCCCCGTATACATCCTTGAATAATATGGTTGAAATTATTGGCAGGTACATGGAGTAAAGTCAGTTAGCGAAAAACCCAAGAACAGCGAATCATTGCAAACCTATGGTAACCGTGTGTTGAATTTGATTACGCTTGAATGGTACAAGATAAAAACAGTTGTCTGGTGTTGTATTCAAGTTATGAATGGTACCAGTGCATCAGCAGAATTTCGACCACTTTTTTCTTAAACACGGTTATTTTCAACTGTTGTAAACCACGACATTAAAACTTTGGCATACTACATGCACATGCATCCTAATACTTTTTCGGAAACTTAAGTTTTAATTAAAAGTGCAACACACACGTTAAAAGTAGAACTTTGGAAGTTATTTAGCTTCCAGAAAAGGAAAGCAGATTCGAATCTAAGACAGGATATGTAATTGTTGGAGTTGCTTTCGAAGTTATCATAAGTATCAAATTATCGACATGACTTTATCATAAACGAAAAACTTTTTCGTACCGACAGATGCAACTGTTTAGAAGCATCTTCAACATTTAGACTAGGAGAATGTGCCAAAGTTAGTAGGACATTAGACAGTGCCGATCCTAGTGAGCATTGAGAATCTGAGCCATTATAACCTGGACTTAGACATGTAGTTATTACTGGGCCATGATCAACTTGGAAAGAATGCAAGGCTTACAACCTGGATATTAAATAAAACCCAAATGATCCCAGCAACTATTTGAACATTAGAGCAGTAGGTAACAAGCTATACCTCCTGTGGAATGGCAGGTGATACTGCCTAGGTGGGACGAGGTCCGAATTAATTGGTTGAAACTATACATCAGCGGTTGGAAATCCCAACAGAAACAACACTATAGTTGTACATGGGATTCCAGAATTGCTAAGTGACAGCTCGGTCAGAGATCGGTACTTTCACGACGTCCAACAACGGCAATGGCTCTCAACCAAAGTTGGTCTCAACAGTATACCGGCCAACAGCGTCAGTAGACTGCCAAGGCCAGCGTACCTGAAGACCATACCCAATCCCAGACTACTCGCCGTTCAGTTCGACTCATATGCCTCCCTCACAGACGTTCTGCACGCATGGTATAATGCGAAGGATCGCATGGGTGGCTCAATACGTATATGTGAAAGTAAGCCTAGACCCACAAGGCAAGAGGAGAGACGGCAACCACCAAGACCTCTGGAGTCAGTGGTCGTCACACAGGCTCTGACCAGTGAGTTAGATACACCAAGTAAAGAAGCCACCACTGCCACAGCCCCCACCCAAGTTAAGAACAAAACACAAAAAAACGGAGCAATGCCAGTCCTATGAGGACTGGCGAGGCTAAATTCAACCACGTAAGCGCTCATCCCTCAAAATACACATCCAGACCTCCCCTCTCATTAGGTACACTTTAATATGTATGTACAGCAACGTTAGGGGGCTAAGAGGGAAGGTAGCAGAAATGAGGACGCTGCGTGAACATCAGCACTACGACATCATATTCATCACCGAATCCTGGCTCTCATCGGACATCTCCGACGAAGAGATGCATGTTGCTGGCATGGAACTCTTCCGCAGGGACAGGGAACATAGAGCAGGAGGGGGAGTGGCTATCTACGTAAACTCCTGTTTAAAGGCAAGGATGGTTAGCGATACGGCCTTAACCCAGCTCCCAGAGTCTCTATGGTGTTACTTCACTCTCTCTTCATTCCTTTACCACTACCTTACTATTCTCTTTCAGGTACCCACACAGACAGGAGTCACGGCAGTTCTCTAAACTTCCCAGCAACCCGTAGCTCCCTAATCACTCTACAAATTACAACCTACTAACCCACAAAACATCCACCTCACCGAAGCTAAAAGCAAGAAAGCAGAGGGGATTTCCTCGTCCACTGCAGGAATAAACTGAACAACTGGAACCAAGCCCTAAGAACTAGACGCGAGAGACCAAAAACTACCAGTTTTCTACGCTCGCACTATCAATATTGGATATTGGATCATAAACCAATGATCTACAGTTCAGTTGTCCAGTCTTACCTGGATATGATGCACACTTTCATGCTAATGACATACATTGAAGTGAAGGATGTATCTCCCATATGCAAGAGGAAAAGTAGTTCAATTTAAACTTACGATGTTACGTTTCTTTATCCGTTCACGTATTTGCTTTATCGGAGCCTTTATGTAAATCATTATGTGCGGTTTCCATAATTCAGTGACAGTTTTTGCATGATTCTGCTTGAACCATAATAGTCCTATGGTTTCAAAAAGGTACAAGCGAAAACTTACCACGCTCTGAGAGATAATTACATTTAAACATAGCATCAGCAAATGCAAACTCCGAGAATGGACTTCGGTCAATAACCACTCCCTGACCTACAGAATAAGTACGTTTTCGTGAAAATTACCAGTGTTAAACAAATGGCATAATGCTTTTAAATAGTTCCAGTAGCGTCTTAAGTAGAAATGGTACTGAAGGTAGAGTCCTTTCCCTTCCTTTATTAAGTCCGCCTCATTCCAAAACATTTCACATGTGTAGTACTTCGCAAACTTTGGAAGAAGAAAATTATGACATCGAAGATCAAAGTATGGTTCCAGACTTTTGTCAATGTAGATATCATCTTCGGTTGGGTCAGGAAAGTATGCCATTCCAAAGTATTCAGCCAACTTTGCAGCAACTTTGGATTTTCCCGACGCAATATTGCCTTCCACGACTATTACTTTCGAGTTGTCGTTGAAGCGGAACGCAGTTGGGTCAAAAAACATTCTAAGACTAAATCCTTTGCGAAAGTAATCAAACGAAGGGGACTTCGCAAGCTTGATGTCGCCATCTGCTGCAAGCTTCAACGTACTGATAGGACGTCCTCTCAGTAACCTACTACCTCTGTGGAATAACCCCACAGCTCTGGATGTCATTTGCTGACAGTTGCAATGTACTGACAGTATCCTACACTCCCAAAAGTAGCGCAATCCAGTTGATTCCACCGCGCTCCAGCATACAACATCAATGGTGCTAATGAAGAAAACTTGTAGTTTTTGAGCTCCTGCTTCTAAGTCTTGAGGATCGGCTCTTTTTGTTCGATTAAACTCTCACACTGGCCGCAGAAGTGTGAACATTTTTCCTGTTTGTAGCTTTGGAAGCATTGGTTGTCTGTTTAGGGTATTATCTTGCTTATTCCAATGTCTAATATTGATATTGCAAGCGTATAGAAGTTATCGTTTATGATCTCTTGAGTCTAGCTCTTAGAGCTTGGTTAGATTTGTTTGGTTCACTACCGCAGTGGATAAGGAAATTCCCTCCGCTTTCTTGCTTTTAGCTTCGTTGAGATAGATACTTAGTGGGCTAGTAAGTTGCAATTTTATACAGTGGTTGGGAAAGTTAGGGGACTGTCGTGACTCCTGTCTGTGTAGGTAACTTAATGAGAATAGTAAGGTACTGGTAAGGAATGTAGGAAAAGAAAAAAAGAAAACAGAATGAAAAAAGTAAGTCGGGGTTGTCCGAGAGGTAAAAGTAGATAGCTTAGGTCCATTTTCTGGACAAGAATTAGTAGGTAGTGTGAGTGTGTTAAGGAGAGAGAGATAGCTAATGGTAGATGGAAGAGAGATAAGGGAGGGCTAGTGGGGCTAGTGACTTCTTGAGTTCGTCTGTGGCAGACGGTGCAAAGTAGCGTAACTGATGCGCTATCCCAAAGGGATTTCCTCGAGGTGACGTCTATATTGCAGGCGGGGCCAATTTATTTGCTTGGTTTGCCTGATGGGCAATCTTGCAGCCCATAAGAAGGTTACCTCTTTTCCTGCGGTAACCGGTAGTGAATAGGTTTGGGCATTTGTTCTTTCGGAATATGCCTCCCTCCTTAGCCCCACAACTAATTTTGTTGCACACCCTTCGAGGAGATTAGAGTCTCTATTGCATGTTGGGGGGCCACTGTATTGAAGACCTCTAGGTGTAGCCGTACGTGGGATTTGGAAACGGTGAGGAGGAAATTGGGGTTGAGGGCAATAAGCTTCCCGCACAGAAAGTGCAAAACGACGCTCGCTCTGGTTGTCACCTGTTTGCGGTTGGAGCTGGTGTTCAAGATGTCGGAGACGTTAAGCCCCAAATCTTTCTCCGTGGACACTCCGTGATGTCAAGGTTTCTCAAAATGCGTCGGAAGTCGGCCGTACCTGCTTCAGGCTTATTGAAGTGCATTACTTTGCACTTTTCCGGGTTGAAGCTCAGGCCATTTTTTGACGATCAGAGTTCAAGTTGCTGCAGGTTATTTTGTAGCGCTGTGCAATCTGCCTCCTCGTTTACTATCCTCCAAACCTAAATGTTGGTGAAGAGAGGAATGAATGAGGATATTTTGTGTGGCAGATCATCGAGAGGGAGCAGGAACAGAAGTGGTCCTAGGATTGCTCCTTGAGATGCTCCTGACGCCGACGGTCTCCACTCCGATCTTATTCTGCCTACTTTGGTGCAGAACTGCCTCCCCTCTAGGTACTCCTTGAGCCAAGAGAGTAGGGGTTCACTTTTACCAGCTGACATGATTTTGTGAAGCAGGACTGTGGGTGAGACACTGTCAAATGCTTCAGCTGGGTTGAGAAAAATAACATGTACCGGTTTTCTGTTGTCCCAGCCGTGTTCAGCCGTTCCAGACGGCTAGCAAGTTGGTGACCACTCCGGAATCCATGCTGTGCGGCATGCACGGTGTTTTCCCTGTCCAGGAATTCCTAGATTGTGTCAGCTACTAGGCCTTCTAACTTTTTCGGTGGTATAGGAAGTAGAACAATCGGTCTGTAGTCGCTATGGCTTTTTCTGTCTCCTCCCTTGGGGATAGGGGACTTCAGATTCGGATTTGTTGTTTGAGGTTAGGGGGGCCATGAGCCTACGGTATCAATCCTTTCGCGGTAGACTTCTGTGCTTGTCCATTCCCTCTTTGAAGAAGTCGCTTGATTATGAGGACACCACTTCTTCTGCGAGAACTATACTAGTAACTGCCCTCTGAACAGTTTCTAGAAGGTCTGCATCACCTTTCAGACAGGGGTTCGTCTCTAGTGTACATTTTTCTAATTTAGACCTGACTAAAGATGTGCATAAGATGGTGAACATGTGACCACTTATTTTTTGCAAACGCTCCATGTAATGCCCAAAGTGTCGTGAAACTACGAGCTGCTACCAGTCGATAGTGGACAGTGGTTTTCAAGTCATAGCCCACTGCGACTCACGGGTCATTGCGGGTCAGCACTTACGTTAAAGGAGTCCCACCAATATCGTAGGTATTCCTGTGCAGGTGCCTCAAGTGCATGCTTACACATTTACCTGGACTGGTAGGCATCAGCCACTTCTCCGACCAGGTAAATAAGCTGTTTAAGTCTGCCTGAAGTGCACGTATGTCCCTGTCGTTCCTAATTTCCCGTCAGGTATTTACACCATCAGCGTAGAGAACCACATAAGATTTCGTGATATTTGGCAGCTCATTTACGTGTAGAAGAAATAGCAAGGGATCCAGGTTTGCACGTCACGGCACTCCACTCTCTACCGACTTTCAAGAGGAAGTCGCGCTTGACGCACCTGTATCTGGGTGGGGAGCGGTGAGGCTGCTGGTGAGATCAGTTCCAATATCTAATGTCTTTTCACGAGCAAGTGTAAAGCAACCAATTTTTTTCTTTCTCTTCTAGGTCCTGAGGGACGGTCCCGGGTCTCTGGTTGATTACGATTCACTAGGCCTACCCACTCGCCTGCTGCAGTTGTGGTTAGCCCGACGGGCAGTTGTGTTGATTAAGCTTATAGAGACCGTGGGGTTTTTTCAAGGATTGTGAAGCGGATAGGTTTCTCAAGTGCCTTGCCACCAGGTAATTGGTAGGACTAAGTGGAAAAAGGAGATATTAAAGATATCCAGAGAAATGAAGGGAGAGGAAGTATGAAGAAAAGGAAACAAAAAGCGATGGGGTGAAAGGACGCAGAAAGGAAGGAGAAACGTAGGTGGATTCTTGTGAAGTTAATGATTGGGAGAACTTTTAGTGAACAGCAGTGTAAAAACATAGAGTCAAAGGGAGGAGAATGAGCAAAAAAGATTATAGGACGGGTTATTGGAATGTGGAAAGCAATACTATTAGCAAGAGATGGTAACTGGAGATGTCTACAGGAAAATATTAATCGCAGCCAAGTTCACGATGATAGCGGCGTCACAAAAATTTCCACAATGGTTTAGCTGTTCAACTTGTTCTTGAAGCCGTCTACAGATGGATCAGTAGCAATCTCAGCTGGCAATGCGTTCAAGTGGCCGCAAACCCACAGAGAGGAGTGTGAAGGCACACGAGATTTTGCCCTTTGGTGAGCGATTCTCCTTGGGTTACCATGAGGATTGCCAAGGTGGCCATTCGATGGTATTCCACCGTCCGGCTGAATCGGATTACTTAGTGTTTTGTAACCCTTTATCAAGTCTCCAGGCAATCTGCGGTAGCTAACGAAGCAGAGTCCTAGGTCTTTCAGCCTGTCCTCAGAGGGGTTTGCCTGATCCTCACGACATCCTTCGTAACCAGCCTCCAGACTTTCTCCGGGGGGTTCACACCTCCTCTCAGGTATGGTGGTGAATGACCTTGTGGACCCCTAGGTGAGGTCCTACGGGGCCTCGGGAAGAGTTTCGGAGCGGGGTCACCTAGCTGCCTGCGCGCGAAGCACAGTACTGCGTAGGTTCCCATGGATAACTAAAAATAGTGTTTAGCTCGTCAGTTTGTATTGGTCCCATTGCCTTCTTTGTGGTGATGTGAGAAAGCAGTGTTCCACAGAGAGGATAGGGTACCTTTTATGGGTCAGCGGCAAGGAGAAATATGGTTTAGCGCTTAACATGATTCAGTGCCGGCCTGTTATTATCCACTCACTCTGCAACCAGTCTGAGATCCCTCTGCAATGCACCTGATTTTGCTTCTGATGTCACAGCTCTCTATGGATTAACACCGTCAGCATTAAATAGGATTGGGGAGCTGAGGCCCAATCGGAGGTTATTCGTAAAGAGAAGGACTACCAGGGGACCCAGAATCGCTCCTTTTGACATGCTAGATGACATCCCCAACGTCAAGCAGACTCTGTTGGCTTTTGTGAGGAATTATCTGTCGTCTTAATAGTCCCGTGGCCAGGAGGGCAGTTGGCTGCTGATATCTTGCGGATCGCAGTGGTGTATGGGACCATGCCAAAGGTATTAGCAAAATCCAGGAAAACATCTACCAGACTTCCCATCACTTTCAACACCGCTGGCGGAAGTGATATGGGGTGGTGGCATTTCTGACTCTGACTGTCTCCCCTTCGAAGACGGGAGGCAGAATAGCTCGTTTCCGCCAAGTGGAAGAATGTGTCTGCCTGAGGAGTTTTTAAACAGATTACGAAACGAACCGCACGAGGCATTCGCGTAATGCTTCAGCACAACTGGCCAGATGACATCGCATCCTGGCAGTTTCCCCACACAGAGTTTCGACGGTTTTCGAGGGCCATCGTGCGGGTCACCTCTATCCCATGCGACTCAACCGCACTCAGCAGTGCTGAGGGTTGCTCGGACGGTTGGCAATTTCCGCTGGACGGCGGCATGTTCATTTGTGTGCCGAAGGTGGTGCTAATGATTTAGGCAATCTCTAGTCCAGGGCCTTTCAGGATGCAAACTCACTGGCCGGTGGACTTTTCCCTGCCGCGAATTGATACAGGTTTTTGGAGTCAGCCTCAAGCTTCTGGGCCTGGTACGTCTGGAACGACCTTCTACCCCCACTTTGATGTTGCATCGACTTCTTGAAGCCACGTATGTGACTTGACCTGACTTTTTTCTGAAGATTCTCCACTTATCCCGTGCTTTACTTTGCTTCCAGGAAGCGCTCAGTGCATCGTTTCAGCAATAGGGTTCGAATCTTTGATATCGTTGTAGCTACCGGGAAGTTTTCAGAGATAGCCCTCTTGACGATCGCTCTTATCGGTTTCCAATGTTAATCAATAGAGAGGTTACTTCATTCCTGAAGCCGTGGCGCTGTCGACGGGTATTGGTTCATCGCCACGCGGTTTGCCTTGCTGTAACAAAGACAAGGGTAAGATCCCACCGATGACAATTGTCCACCGAATACCAAACCGAACACTACCGCACCATGGTCAACGCTGCCAGGGAGGGCCTGAACCCGAAAGTTTTCCGATAACAGATGGTCGCTGATAAGAAGGTAGTCCAGAATGGATGGCTTTCTGTCCGACTTCCAGTGAATATCATCGCCAGTATTCTCACGTAGTCCAGCCTTTTTGATAATAATAATAATGATAATAATATATATATACATTTCATACAACATAGGTTGCATGAATTCAAACCGGTCTACAGGTTTGATCATTTTGGCAACGAGAAATGACTATTATGCACGGTGTTAAGCTACACATTAGATACCGTTATTCATGACATATAAGAGGTGTGTTGAAGCAGGCTCAGTTCGAAATTAGGAATTATTCGGTTATTGTTTGAATCTTTCAATATTCTTGAAGGTGGGGCCTCATCACAGTCATGACCCTGGAGTGCGTGCGTTCGTCATAAGGTTTTGATGGCAAGGTGCACACTGACAAATGCGATCTCTGGGATTCCACTTGAATGCAGGACTGGTTAGGTAAACCTGAAAAGTGAATAAAAAAGCAAGCAGCAGGCGAACAACGAAATAGGAGCACAAAAATACGCAGGAGTAGATCAACCATGATACTTCTGGGTGAGTTCTTTGAAATGATTACAAAACTTACTTGAAGAAGTATCCAGAACCATCTGTTTAGAGGTAAGCTTAGGTGGGAGAATGTGAAGGTGCGCATGACGGTAATGAAAACTAGTCTCAAGCCGAAGATATCACTACGAAATAGAGAGATTAAAGGGTGTTGGACCAGGTATTCTCTTATTACATACCTATGTACGAACGTTTGGTGAAGTTAAATTTTGAGGGAGTTGTGGAGATTTGGAAATATTTCAAGTTGTTATTCATCGTGGACTGACATCAGCTGGATAAACAAAGGAAACCTGTGTACGCTGGACAGCTGTTTCGTCCTAGTACGGGGCTCCTCAGCAGCGCGCACCCACGACCCCACACCAGCAGGGATTGGACCCGCGACCTTCAGGTGCCGCGGCCGGCGCGTTACCATTGAGCCACCGGGTCAGAATCCAGTGCTCCATATTTCCAACTTCTGATGCCTCACGATAGAGAGCAACCGCCACCCAATGTCATCGTTGAGTATCTGTCCTCACGGCCATCAGGCTTTGACTCCACCAGCTGTCCAGTGCCCCCAGGTTTCCTCTGCTCCTCCAACTGATGTCAGTCTACGATGAATAACAATTTGATGGAGTTATAAAAATTTAAGTGAAATCCATGGTTTTTGCTAAGATGGTAACCACGCTTTATCTGGTCACGGGGGGATGACCATGGTGTTGCCTGTTGAGTATCACCGTATCGGGGCTACCGAAACAATATGGTGGTGCAGAGTACTTACATGTAAGCACCGATAACAAAGGGCAAATAGTAAAACATGTTACATGCTGTGGAAACGCACCGATAGACATCTCTTTTATCAATCCAGAGTAAAGAGATTATTTTAAGGGGCGGATTTCAGGAATTAGGTGTTAAGCCGTGAGGTCAGTTAGGTTATGAAGAAATGTAGGTTACATTTGAGTAGCTCTTGAGTTCACTGTTGCAAATCGTATCGCACTCCGCTTCCTGTTCACTCTTGGTCAGTTTTCCTTTTACAAATCGGATTTTAACTTAATTAATGCGTCTAGTTTTCGGCATTGCATACTTTTGTCGTTGCCGTTAGTCTCCCTTGAGTCTAGGTACCAGTAGCACCATTGTACACGGTACTACCGTTTGTGGTTTGGCCGTCAACGAATTGATGAGAATCGTTAGATAGGAGGAATTCACTAGGTAATCGTTGAAACTGGCCGAAAGATCGACACGCTCGTATAGGAGCGGGAAGTTCGTTCCACAGCATACTGTACTGCGTTATGAAAAACCTACATCGAAGTTTTGAGCGATAACTATTTATTGGGATGGTGTCCCCCTATTACGCAGATTATATGCCTGTGTTGATTCAAAAGTGATAGCACACTTCGTTTTAGAGTTTCTAAATAAAAGGCGAAAAAGAAATATTAGGTTGAGCCCTAGGCATCTCAACCTGAATGCTTTTAGTTCTAGTTTTTCGCATCTTACTTCGTATGGAAGTCCTTCGTTATGTATTAGTAGGCGCCGGGTAAAGTTCCGTTGAATGTTCTCTACTCGAATTCTGTCCGACACATTCATGCTACCATAGATAACCGTGCAGTACTCTAATATTGGGCGAACCATAGCCTTGTACAGTATAAGTTTTGCCTCAGGTATGAATATATTTCTGTGTAGAAGACCGATGAGTCTTCTGCCCTTGGAAACTACTGAGTCTGCATACTCCGTAAAAGTCAAACTTCTGGAGTAAGTGATTCCGAGGTCTTTCACAGTGTTGTATACCTGCAGTGCAATATCACCCAAGTGTAGCGTTACTCCTGGGTGGGATTTATTGAAATGGAGGATGCCACTTTTATTTGGGTTTAGAGAGAGCTGCCAGGTCTCGCTCCATATGAATATCCTCCTCAGATCTTCTTGTATTTGAGAGAAACCCTGTGTTAGTGCTGCAGGAGAAAAGCTGTAGACTATCTTCAAGTCGTCAGCGAAAAGGTAGGGTATGCCATTTCGGATAACACTGCAGATATCGTTTACATAGATTAGGAAAAGTATCGGTCCTAGCACACTACCCTGGACGACACCACTTTGTATAAGTCTAGGGGTGGAGTAGCAATTACTGAATTTTACTACTTGGAAGCGACCCTCTAAAGATGTTCTGAGCCAGGACAGTAACGGGTCTCGGAAACCATATGATTGCAACTTAGTGACCAGGCGTTTGTGAGGCACCTTATCGAATGCTTGCTTGAAGTCTAAGAAAAGGGTAGTTACAAATAGGCCTTGGTCACGCTTGCTTGTAACGTTGTCTAGATAGTCAAGATAGCTTGTAGTGCATGACCGGCCTTTCAAGAATCCATGTTGTGCTGGTGAGAGTAATTGGTTAGTCGTCATGTAGTCGACTGCTTTCACAATCACCTTTTCCATAGTCCTGGATACTACTGACGTGATGTTTATAGGTCGGTAGTTTTCTATATTAGATGTTGGTCCACATTTATGCTTAGGACATATGTATGATAGTTTCCAGTTCTCAGGGTAATTGCCACTGGAGAGGGACGTATTAAAGAGCTTCAAGAGAATCAGCGGTATATCTTCGCCACCTCTTTTTAACAAGATGGTTGGAATTCCATCAGGCCCCGCACTGTATGAGGTTCGAAGTGATGCTATAGCTAGAGAAATGTTTTGTTTAGAGAAGAGCACTGTACTTATGGAGTGAGTTGGTGTTGACGGTGCACCAATGACTTTTATTTCGTCCTCTTGTATCACAGATCACAGATTTCTTTGGCCGAACCGTTGGTAAAGTAGGGGCTACAATCTGGGCAGCGCAGAAACGATTGCAGTTCGTTCCATTTGGCACACTTGTAATTTCTGGTTATTACTGTTCCTGACTTTTGGGCTAATTTTGTGCTGGATTTGTCGAAGTATCCATGTTTAATCTTGTGATCACCACCTGTAAATTGTGTATCCACTTGGAGTTTTGTGGGTGTGGTTCCGTTTGTGAAGACTGGGTCCGGGACACTATTGTACTTGGTAGGGTGTTCCACACATTTTTGCCAACCCTCTGTTTCAAGAATGCTTATGAATTTATCAAAGCGCTCTGGATAATTGATTGGTTGCCACGTTATGTCTGGCATGTTAAAGTCACTACGTATAATTTTCGCTGTGTGTGGTAGCGTTGCAACACGAGCGAACACGCTTGTTAGCTTGTCATCGTATTCAGCTGAGGAGGAAGGGGGCCGGTAAATGCATCCTATTATGAGGGATGCCGGGCGAGTAAGTTTGGCTACAATCCACACTGAGTCGCCAATCGCGTTTAGCTCAGATGTCGGGCACTGCGTAGCAGTGACGTCGGACTTTATATAGATGATGCGCCCTCCTCCCTTACCATGTAGTCCGTCCCCCCTGAACAAGGAATAGTTGTCGATGGGATCTCTGCGCCACAAATATCAGAGGTACACCACGTTTTGTAACCATTTTCACGGTGGATCACGTATCAGAGATAGCAGCATAATCTCTCTCATTTTGTTGCGTATAGAGCGGGCGTTAATCAGGCAAAATGAGAGCGAGTTAAGAGTACAAAAGTGTTTAGATATATCTCGAAAAAAGTCAGCACTACCGTACATTCTTTATGGGTCCTTTGCGTACATCGAGCTCGCGATGTCATAACCCTTTGTACAGGGAGACGATTTGGTACTGTTTACCTCGGAAGGAACGAGGTATTCACCATATTGTGATTGGTATAGAGACTGTTGGTCAGGGCAGACAGCAGATGATCCGGCAGCATCCGAATCACCGGTATTACTGGTGGCGTTGCAGCTGTACGCTTTCCGAAAAAACCTTGTTCATAAGAAGTAACGGGGATTGATAAGTTGTATGGCACACCTATCCACTGGTTGTCATATGCATTATGGTCACAGCCGAATTCATATTCCCCAAGATTTTCTTTAGGGGATCTGTTGTAAGTCTGTCCTCGTGTGGGGCATGACCCACGTTTTGCGGCGTATGGGTGGAGCGGAGAGCATAGTCTGTGACTACCATTTGGCTCCCTATCCATTAACTGTGGGCGTTGAGGGGCCTGGTCATGATGTGGATTTGCTGGTGACCACGGATTTTTATAATAGGGTGACAGCTTTCCTGCTGTTGAGGCGGTTTCGGTCGAGATCCGGCTTGAGGTTACCCTGTAATGCTAAAGATTGAGGGCTGGGGCATTAAAATCTCCGGCTGCAATGATCTCGTCGTGTCCCATAGACATCACTCCGGACAACGACTGTGACAGTTGTCGGTGATGCTCCACGGTAACGGTAGACAGTGGCTAGAAGTGGGATTCACTGTCTTTTACGGCCTGCAGAAAGAAGTGGCCTTGCATGGCGCCGTGGGCAAACATACCAGGACCACGTGCATGGATGGCCCACCATGAGGGCTTAATATCGGTCCGGTATCTCCTCACCACGTCGGCGGTTTGCCCACTTGTTCCAAAAGCTACGCTCAAAAGTAGAGCTTAACCTGGCTGCGGTCAGGCCCCAAGTGTGAAAATCATCGGTTTGGCCAGAAGGTTCGGTCAAAGACTTTCTTTTCCTTTACTGCCGTCTTGCCATGGTATCCTCTACAGATAAGCCGGAATTTGGGCCGGGTGTGCAGGAAAGATATGCCTTTTGATGAAATAAAGCAACTGGGTTCTGAGGGACAGAAGTTCAACATTTCCTAGGAGTCTGAAGTTGTGGCTGTTCTTCTGAGGTTGACTCGCCATCTTCTGTAGGGTTTGGAACCTGTTGCCTCCCGTCCCAGTTGCTGCAAAGGAAGGGGGTTAATAGCCGAGTTAAGTCATTACTTGAGGAATTCTAGAGACCAGATTTGGCTAGAAAGCTGTTGTTAACCATCTCGATGGGTGATTAGGGAGACCAAAAGTGGGATAAAAATACTTTGGTCGAGTAAAATAAAGAAAAACTATGGTAGCCGAAGTGGATCATTAACCTTACCTAATATTACCCAGTTGTACTACCCAGAAGGGTGCCAAGAACTTTCCGCAATTCCAAGATGCATGCTCGAGTGAGATAAGCAGTGCCGCAGATGCCGCAACCTGGGCTCTGTTAGCTGGACTAGGCAGTTAGATCTAACACGCAGCTGTTTGTTTGTAGAGTGGTGGTAGTGACCAAGTGAAGATTGTACGTTCCGCAGGGAATTTCTTCTGGCAAAACTCTTACCTTGGAGAGAAAGGATACGCCTGGAAAGCGTATATGTGATTAACCCCAAGGAACTGATCGTATCAGCAGCTTCGCCCCTACTCTAAACCAACACAGATACAATTACCGAAATAATACCTCAAACGGACGACCAATGCTTCCAAAGCTACAAACAGGAAAAGTGTTCACACTTCTGCGGCCAGTGTGAGAGTTTAATCGAACAAAAAGAGCCGATCCTCAAGACTTAGAAGCAGGAGCTCAAAAACTACAAGTTTTCTTCATTAGCACCATTGATGTTGTATGCTGGAGCGCGGTGGAATCAACTGGATTGCGCTACTTTTGGGAGTGTAGGATACTGTCAGTACATTGCAACTGTCAGCAAATGACATCCAGAGCTGTGGGGTTATTCCACAGAGGTAGTAGGTTACTGAGAGGACGTCCTATCAGTACGTTGAAGCTTGCAGCAGATGGCGACATCAAGCTTGCGAAGTCCCCTTCGTTTGATTACTTTCGCAAAGGATTTAGTCTTAGAATGTTTTTCGACCGATCTGCGTTCCGTTTCATCAATACGGGGGTAAAACGTGGTCACACCGGTTGATCGTAACTCCATTTTAGTCTATTTATTAGAAGCATCACGCAGTGAAGCTGTATCATTTACCGGATAACATTTCAAACACATTTTTTTGTCCATGTTCATATCAGGTGAAAACAAACTGTGACCAAAACGTTGTCTAGTAAATGATACTGTTTCACTGTGTGACATTTCTAATTAACAGACTGAAATGGAATTGCGTTCTGCTTCGATGACACCTCGGGAGTAGTAGCCGTGAAGAGGTCACCATATTTAAAGAAGTGCACTGACATTTCGTCTGCGTCACGGCTGATGGAGGATTTCAGCATGTTTATTGACTGATTCATGTCAGAACGTGCGAACTCAGCTGTATCTAGCGGCTTTAGCGGGGGAGAGGTATAGTGTTTTGGTGCAGATAGTATTAGCATCACGGGGAAAGATTTATGAATTCCTGATAACTAACTGCGAATAAGTCGCCGAGTATTTCGCGGATGTGTATTGAATCATCGTAAGCTTTGGTGTCATGAATGAGAAGAGGCATGTTATATCTTGCGCAGTTCGATCGCCCCTCAATGACTGCTGGCAGAGAGTGCGCTAGATGAGTTGGCTGGCGCACTACTCTCTTCATTCTTCATACGCATACAGTGGTTATGCCAGACAGAGTTAAGAATATCAAGGACCATCCGAAGTGCACCAAAGTCGTGATGCCAGTAGTGCTTCGTTGACAGTTTTCGTAACTCTCTGCGGGCACTGGGAGGTATACACGGCTTACTGTTTCGAGACATTTTTGAAAACATTCATTGGAACAAAGGTGTTGAGACTGGTTTCGGAATTATAGCAAAATCTATCAAGAGCTAATTTGAGGTCTGCAGCGGTGAAGTATGATCCTTAATCGGTGCACCTAATCAGCGGAGACGTCAGCTGCCAGTCCGTTCTACTTTAGTCTCCATGTACTATTTGGTGTGGAGCGAAGGTACCAACTAAAGTGCTAGTTGAAGAGCATGGTAGTGTGCAAAATGCCGCTTTGTAACCACGTACTGAAAACTTAGGGTCTACGCTTGTCAAAAGAGGAATTATGTTATGGCAAGATGTTAACCATGATACATTGTCACCTTTTGAGGGAGTGGTAAATATTTGTCATCATCCGAAAATAGCCAGTGTATGGAAAAACTTGTCATATCTGGCTGAACCAGCAAGTGAATTCCACCTGATTTCTGGTGGTTCAAAGTGGCTGTGATAACATGGGTGGGTCGATGCGTGTTATAGAGTTGTAATCAGTGGAATCCCATGGTTATCAAGGGCTGTATGTGCTCTGCAAACACATGCTACCAGGGCTGTAACATTCCCGTAGTGTAAGATGACTCACAGAGAGTCACTTATAGCGCCAAGGACCACATTTTCCAACCTGAATGCAGTGACAGTGTTCAAGAAGTACATCAGACAACCTCTTCCCTTCTTGTTGCTCCGGTCATATCGGATTTTGTGTGCATATCAATAATTATCTGTTCGTCTGCCATATATGTCTGACACCAAGACTCGGTGATAATTTTTACAGGCGGTTTAAATACGAGTGCGATTCTTCCTAATGCTTATAATCTGCTAAGAACAGAACGATGCACAACTAAGAAAAGCAATAATGTACGAAGATTTCCAGTTCAATAAGCAGACCACAAGGTATCTCGGTGTTGCTTGGTTGAGTATGGCCTGATACCGTCGCGCCACAAAACTTCTCTGGCTGTAGAGTTATTGAAATATTCTATTGGTGAACTGACTGCGCTGACTTGAAATAGCATCACCTCTACCAAGGGAGAACGGCGTAATGTTTTTATTTAAGGTGTGCAGTGTGCACGTCAAATCCACACACATACACACACAGAGTTTTACCCAGCGCAAGCGTGGCTTCTGGCATCAGTGTCTGTCTCATAGAGGGCAGGTACCATTTCTTCTGTACGTGGTGGGTGGGCGGGGTTAGTGATATCACTTGGAGGATTCACTAGACCTGTTATATACTCACATCTGTTGGCGCCATTCATGCAGTTCTTGCCTGGGATTTGTGTGCATAGTTGACTGTGTCCTTCCTGTTGCCCCGAGGATGCTAAGATTAGTGGTCCAGAGTCAGGGCGTTCAGCATCCCCATCAGCTGTCTGACCAGAGCCGTAGCTGCCATGGTCTGGTCAAACAGTTCTTTTTCACATCAAATGGCGTAATATTCAGTGTTTGCGTTATGAGTAGCTAACATGATTGACCCATCTGCAAAACTCAGTATTTCGTCAGATAAACGTCCATTTTAACAGCAATTCCTATGTTCGTAGATTTATCGACCAATAATAACTTACTTCAATGATTTCAGGAATGAGTAAGTATCCACACAATCATTTAATCCAGGTGAATGTCCAAGTTCAGGCGTTTCCCACTCTTCAAGTGTTACCCTTTCCAGGAATTCAGATTGGTAGTACCGAAAACATTTGTTGTGGTGCAAGTAATTAAAGAATGGAAGAATCGTCGTTCAACAGTGGTGAATATTACACATGCATAAAACTTCATAGACTTCACATTAAAGTATGCAACATTGTCGAGGAAATACATTGGCTGTTAAATGACTTCTATTAGATGGATTCAGACAAGACGAAGTACTAGAAAAATCTGTTGCATAGCATTAGTATGGATCTGTTGCCGTTGGGTAAAGTGACTTGTCAGGTTTGACTGTTTATCCAGATTTCCGCCGCATTTGTCACTGACCAGAAATCGGAGACCAGTTATTGTGCCTGAGATTTCGTATATGGTATGAATTAGGGTGTCGGTAGGGAAGTGAGTTGGTTGTAAAGCTGTTCAAGAAATAGGAAATCGGGGGCCGGTCAGCTGAATACTTTTGACATCAGTTTCCAGTATTACGTACGAAGTAGGTTTTCCAGTAAGTTGATAATTTTTGATCAAACTAATGCTTAGAACTTTCTCGTCAGGCTGATACTGGAAAGAGGAGAGAAACGAAAGCACAAGGAAACACTGGACAATGGAATACCACGCAAAACAAGCTAGGAAGAAAGACATAATGAATCTGCAGTAGGCATTTCCTCAGGAAGTCTATACCAAATGTGAGAGAACTTACTGATGAAGAAGTTTCTTTGCAATTTGGTCTTACAACACTCATTTTCAGCTAGTAGATTGTGAATAAGTAAATAGTGGGTAGGTGTTACAACTATTTTTATTTCCGGGCCAGATGAGCGCACTTGCTTATGAAATAGTTTGTGGTAAAATACAAGATTCATTCTAGGTCACCTCTTCCAGAGAGGTTCCAGTCCTAGCATGTTGCATCCCGAGATGTAATCAAGGTTGCAGTCAGCTCCTAGTGTTCCTAGTGTAACGTGGCGCTGTGCTCCTTCAATTTTTACTTGGTCGCTTATACGAAGGCCACTTAAGACAGACGGGCAATATTCTAAAACTGGACGCATGCTCACTTGTAGGGTAGGATCCTTGATTCAGTGCTGCAAAAGTTACGGACGATGCATAAACGGAGATGGTAACTTGCGGGCCGCGCCACTTACAAATACCAAAACGTTGTCTGATTAACTGTGTCTGGCAGGCCAAACTTGAAGATATACAGGCGAAAACTGACAAGTTGTCAGAAGAAGCAGCGAAGACGGGACTTCAGGTGAACGTGGAGAAGACAGAGGTGATGAAGATACCCAGTCAACAACACCATCAACAACAACAAGCCCCAATCACCATCAACGGGAGAAACTTAAAGGAAGTAACCTCCTTGGTGCGTTACGAAAGGGATCTCCAAAAAACTACAGACATTCATCAACAACTGCTACCTACACTGGCTCGCTACTGAAGATCACATGGCCACAAAGAATAAGCAACAAGGAACTCTTGGAAAGAACCAACCAAGAACCTATCACTCAACAAATATGTGGTGGAAGGAAGTGGAGATGGATTGGGCATACACTGAGAAGGCCGACTGGGGACATCACGCGTCAGGCCAGTTGCTCGAGTGGAACCCAGATGGGAAACGACGAGTTGGGCGTCCCGGCTGAGGGTGACATGGAGGAGATCGTGCGAGGAGGAAATGAGAGCTTGTGGGTTGTCGTGAAGTTAGGTTCAAAGGATTTTAGAGAACGAAGGTTACTGGAGACGTGCAACTGAAGCCCTATGTTCCATTAGAAACCCAAGGGACAAATAATAATAATAACATGAACAGGCCAAAAACAGAAGACTACTTTCATCACTCAAGAAATCTGGCTTCCCTTTACAGTAGATGCAAACTCATTGGATTTTACTGATTGGAAGATAATCAGTGAGTGGAAAATGTGAGGAGGCAATATGCAGTTTAGCGAACGAAACTCACTACTTGCGTGACAAATAGGCAGGTAATCGCAAGGAACACTAAATGCTGAGTATAAGCACTAAAACTACAGAACTTACAGAGTATGAGAGTCTTTTTCAGTTAGGAACTCACAGGCAGCATAATGTTAACAGTTTGACGGCATAAAATGTTCGTCAAATATGCAACCACTGGTAAGTATGACATTACGACGTTAGATAGTAACTTTTCAGTATACATCTTTATATTTGGATGAAAATTGTTACCTCGATGAGGTACCGGAGTGAAATGTTGATTCTGCCCTTTCATGGTCGGTTCCACATGGAGGAAATGTGATATAATGCGGTGATTTAGAAACGTGGGAAAACTGTCATCGTGTCCGATTCTACGGTAGCGCACGAAGAAGGAGAAAGCAAATGAAAGACAAGGGAACACAGCGAGAGAAGGTTGGAAAAATTCAACCAGAACCCCTATGAAAACCGGGAATCATCGTCAGCAGAGTTTAGCCGATAACATTTGTCGGTAAAAGCGACAAATGTAACAATTTAATGAGACACGCCATGTCACGATTCAAATACCAGCGATGATCTCATGTTACTTTTTGAACATCGGCGCCCAGTATTGGCTAGACTCGCTGTATATATGTCAGTATTAAATGCCCTCATTCTACCTACTCGCATCAGAGGAAATTCTAGACCCTTTTATAGCACCGGCTTTCAGGCAGTTTTCCCACCTAAACGCCTTTTTCTGAGAACAGCTTCTTTTCATATTGTGTGTTCTCGCCCGTCACCATTCATGGTTTTTCTTTTTTTAATTTTGTTATTTTGCTCATTAACAAGAGCCGTAGTAGTCACCGTTCCGTGAGTCAAGCAAGCAGGGATCTCATGCGTCCCCACCCATACTTGAGATGGTATACATGGTTCCTTTGTGGTTAGCAAAGCTAAAAACTAAGGAGCTTTCTAATGAATAGGCGGTTATATTACTGAACAACAACTATCCAAATGAACTGGTAACGTCGGCTGGTTACAACAAAACCTTTGAACTTTGCGCTTACTTGTTCCTAATGGCCGAACCCATCTTTGTGATTGGAGATGAAAAGCCATGCCCGTCCCACGAATTGCAACAAAATTCAACGTGATGATGCACATCATACATCGTCATGTGTATGCGAAGAACAAAAAAAAACCACGAATTTCACCTAAATGTTTACAACTTCATCATGCGCTTGTACATAGGTATATAACAAGTTAATACCTGGTCAAATGTCCTCTAGTCTTTCTATTTCGTAGTGATATCTTCAGCTTCAGACTGACTTTCATTACTGTCGTGCGCACCTTCATCTTCTTCCACCTAAGCTTACCTCTAAACAGTTGGTTCTGGACAATTCCTCAAGTAAGTTTAATAGTCAGTACAAACTCACCCAGATGTATCATGGTCGATCTACTCCTGCGTATTTTTGTGCTCCTGTTACAAATTTCGCCTGCTGCTCGCTTTTGTTATTCACTTTTCAGATTTACTTAACCAGTCCTGCATTCAAATGGAATCCTACAAATCGCATCCGTCAGTGGGAAATATTGCCATCAAAACCTGATGACGAACGCGCACACCTCAAGGCCACGACTGTGATGCGGCCTCACCTTCAAGAATATTGGATGATTCAAACGATGACCGGATAATCTTCAAATTCGAACTGAGCCTGCTTCAACATGCCTCCTATATGCCATAAATCACAGCATCTAATGTTTAGCATAACATTGTACATAATAGTCATCTCTCATTACCAAAGTGATCAAACCTGTAAACTGGTTTGTATTCATGTAACCTTTGTTGCATGAAATATATTATTATTATTATTATTATCAGTAGCTTGACATATGTATTATTTGGCACTAGATACTATTTTGTAGGCTTTCATGAATTATCATTTTGGCGACGCTTGTAAACTGGTATCTCTCGTGTCAAATCCACTATAAAATTTATCATTATCTGAACTTTAACACTCTGTATACGCTGGAAAGTGATTTGTTGTTCGTTTCATAGCTAGCAGGATCTCCTGGTGTTTTTAATAGAGTTTAGTGAGATATCCACCGGACCATTCGGGACCCTTAAAATTTTGTTTATTTTTCGACGTATGTCAATGTGATGATGCTTGTAAACTGGATTCTCTCATGTTAAATTACTAATTTGAGACTGAAACATCCACTTATTTATTTATTTCTTTTCGTGAGATCCTGCGCCCCAGGTAGAGATTGTCTTAGGAATATTTCACAAAAAGATGAGTCTATACTTGTGCCAGGTGCTCACTTTAATTTTCTGTCGAACCCCTATTTCTAATGAAAGTTATTGCAGCATCGGCAACCACGTTCGATAAGTGGCCCGGTAGCACACCCATATTCTGGTGCACTTCAAAGGCGGTTTCAAACTGTCGTTTCTCAAGCTAATAGCAAAGCAAAAAACATAAAATATGCCGGTAAGAAATGGGCTTACAAATCCGAGGGAATACGGTCTTCACTCTGCATGGATAAACTACCACCACCGAAGTTGCACTCAGTATCCTATTCGTTCGCCGGTCCAAACCAGATGCCAGATTGATACCTCGTGCCCGTTTCACACTGCGGCTTTTATTACTGTTAATATTAACACTGTTCGAATGCAATGGTTGTTTCGCCTAAAGATATTGCACGGAGAATGAGTTTGTTGAAATATCATATGCTGAGAATTCCTAACTGTATTACAAGTCGTGTTTGGGATAAAGCCATTATTACTGCTGCCATTATTGTAGTTACGTGTATCATGACTGATGTGCTTGAGCGTGATATTTTTCCTTGTAGCTTGAGTTTGGTTCGCTGCTCCGTTTTAATTCATTTTTCAGGTCTAACTGGTAAGTTGTTTATTCACATAAGATCCTGGTGATCTCAGTTGTAAGCGTATACCATGTCACTAGGACTGCATAAAGAGCGCTCAATATTCAAGGTCATGGATGCATCACCTGCTTTATCTATTCGATGGCTCAAACAACGGTTGAACGGTTCCCGATTTCAAACTGAACCTGCTTTACTTTGCTGAACAATTATGTGGGCGTTCAGCTATATTATTCTGTTGTCTGTGAAAAATTAATATCTTTCCTCCAAAATCACCCTTCATCTGCCTTAAATAACGATATCTAATTTATTGCATGTTACTGCACATAACAGCCAATTCAAATTATCAGAGTGATCATACCTGTAAATTGGTTCATTTTCGTGTAACCCAGGCCGAATAAAAATGCATTATTCTTCTTGAAAGCATTGCACGCTGAACCAAATAACCCCAGTTCCTTTCTTCATTCATCAGGGTCTGGCCACGCAGAAACGATCGTTGAATCAGATGGACAAGTGCAGGTACTTAGATGTCTTTAAATGGTTAACAGTCTCACACCATAACCCTTCGGGATCCCCCAATGAGTCCATTTCTTCCAACGCCTCCCAAAGGTATGCTTTGTGGATGCATATAGTCCATAATTCCCTCACTGTTTATAATCTTTTCTGTTCAATTAACCCGTCGTTACCATAGGCCACTCGTGGTACACATCTCAGATGCCAAATTTTCGCATCCACAATGCTGAACGCCACGTTGACTAGGTCACCTACCTGGATTTCCGTCTCAAAGCTTGTCAACGAATGACGTTGTTTTAACAGGGCAATACTCTAGACAAAACGAAGTTCCCGAAACAATTTCGCAAGATAATTTGCCCGCTGCCATTCATCAGAAAACCTGTCACCACGATCCCTGCTGCTTTGTCGGCCAACAGCAACAACTTTGCCCACGTTAGGTTTGTGAGATCCTCAAGGTCAGAATTGAGTGAAACCACCGAACCGTCATTGGGTTATATGTTCATCACCGTCATGGAACCCTGATTTGTTGACGGCTGCTCAATCACGAGGGCAGTCAATGCCTTGAGTGTCGTCTAGATAGCATACAAAACACCGTCCTGTGGCTTGGAGCAAAGGGGCTGGAGCGAACAGACTACCTTTAATCTTCTCTTGTTTTCGCTCTTGTAAACACTTACCTTGCCCATTCTTGACACCCACTTAGCCCCTACCATGCGTAATTCGAAGTGAGTAGAAATAGTACCTCTGGAATGAACAAGACAGTTGACTATGCTCAACCCTAGCCTACGGAAACTTTGCCATCACTTGATGCAGTCGGCGAGCAGCTTTTCAGCAACAACTTCGGTTCCGAGAAGCAATGTTTTTGGACACAACACCCTGCGGTATCCAAAACTTTCCTCCAGTTGCAGTAAACGTGACCGAGTCACCGTCACATGCTCTTCTGATTTCGATAAAGCCGCATACTTGAATTGCCGATCTGGCACTTTGACGGTAGTACAAATAGATGCCTTCTTCTGGGGGCTAAAAAGCCTTGAGAGCCTTCTGTCTATTCACAATATGCCGTTGGGCGACTCTGGATTGAGTCTAAGCAGGAACGCGCTCAAGTTAAGATCCACGAGTTGTTTTTGGGTATTGTTCTGACCTTAAGCCCTTAATACCAGTGCTCTGAAGCTCCGAAGTCGTTACTTCCACGGTAAGCTGATCCAGGTCTACCGATGGGTATTGCAATCACATTGGAAAACTTTACTGCCAAACGAGGAATGTATACTAAAATTGTAGCGCAGCCCTATGGAAAATATTTTTAATGGCCGAAAAACAAAAAGATTGATCATGAACCCTCACTTTCACGGCCACCACAGCCTCTGACAAAAACAAAATACAATGGTTAATATAGAGTAGAACTCGGGTACTGTGCTGGACTGTGATTACACTTTAGTCTATTTATTAGAAGTGTCACACAGTAAATGATGCCATTTCTCTGTGATATTTCCAAGAAGCAGGCCAGAATGGGGAGTGTAGTGATGCCAACAATCAAAGCAAGGGCTTCAACATGGTTGGGAAGACAAAATGAATGAAATTAAGCAAAGCAAGTGATCACTGTTTCCGAACGCTGTACCACTGTATCAACAAAACGCATACAACGTTCGCAATTTGGGATGATTGCTACCTGGACACTTTTTGTATGGATGGATTGACTGCAATTTTAAAATTTATGGGACAGCAGTTTTCAAACTACGTCTCTTTTGTACGTGGTTTGCTTGTCTGGACCTTCTTACCCTCCCCTATGGTTCACATATGATGCCAAATTGCGGTGGGTTGTTGAGTATCAGTAATAACAGAAAACAGCCATGAAATAACTTTTAGGACTTGGGAATTTTGATCGCATGAAATAACTGTGAGACCAACCAGCGCGAATACCTCCAAATTTTTGAAGTGGTTTGGGTCAGCTGTGCTTCACTTATCGTCGTTATCCCTCAGCCGACCTACGACAAAAGGTGTGAGCTTCAGTTATGTTCACCATACTGGATACCAATGTGGGTTAACATGAAACGACTGCAGAGGCAGACTATCTCACCTACCTTCTTTGGGGGAAGATAGGTATCACTCCTTAACTTCTTCCCACTCTCTTCGAAAAATTTACTAAACCACACCTCGAGGTTCTTAACACAGAGGTGACACGCCTGCTAGTGAGACTCAGTTGCTCTTGAGAAAATGCAAACAACGGCAGTGGGCTTTGTTCTTACGCCATGGCGTTTCCTTTATTCTGTGGGTTCACGGAAAGTTAATCTGTCTGCCCTTAGCCATTGTAGGAGATGCTAAAATTTTATCTCAGCCAAGTTGTCTCATCGGTTGGCTACTATTAGCCTAAGACAAATAGCAACGCATTACCTTAAAGAAAGTAACTCAGCGAACAGCTAATACAATGGCTACACCGAGTGTTTATTTACGGTTAACATGCGCGCTATTGTATGTTGTACCACGAGACATAGCGATGGCCGCACGGTGGAGTCATTCGTAAGGGTGTTGGATAGATACTTTGACACGTGTGATTTACAGTCGAGCTACCCAAGAAGTCCCGGATTCCACTGATTCACCGTAACGCCTACATAATATACATAGATACTGTCTATAAAAATGGTATGTGTTCGTATAATTCATTATTCGAAATATATTATTGATGTAATATCATCATTATTATTTGTTGATCCCCCCTAAGATTTGACCATTCACTGAAACTCACCGTTTGCTACGTACAGACGCTCTCCTCCTCATCCCTTTCTTCACCTTCAGTTAGCTCGCTTAACAGAACTTTAAAATCTTATCGAGGCGGGAGTTGCTTACGTTGGTGGAGGCACCGTGACAAGATATAATTCCGTTTTCATTTCTGCCACACGGAGGTTACCCGTCTTTTCGGCTGGTTTCCAGCTTCTCAAGCAATCCGGTACACGGACTACTAAGACAAATAACCACGAATTTTCATATTTCCGAGAGCTTACTGCAGGGGAGCACAAAAGGATTCCGCGCTCATCGAATGAGTTGGTCGGACTGAACGAACTTGGCCTGAAGAATTGGATGTAGAAACTCAAAACTCATGAGTTCACTGTATTCCCTTGAACGATATTGGGTTAGATCATCGGTCCTCATCCATCATTTCCCAGTGAAAATGTAGTGTTTCTGGAACTTCAGAAGCAAAGCTATTAACAAATTCCAGTGTTCGGTAATAAGAATAGTAAACAAGTTAGTCTGTACCGATCCTTGTTGAAAATACGTCTGTAAAGGTCTCATTTTCCTTGAACATGTTGACCGAAGGTGCTGAAACTACCCTTTGACTTAAGGAGTTCCAGTCATTGACCACGCCTCAGGAGAAATGGAGATTTACACTAAACTGGTTCTGTTACTGTCTTTCGGACCTTCTTGTTGTGCCGCCGGAAATATCCAGTCCCAGCAGGAGAGGAAAGATGGAACACATCAGTGCCTAAGTTGTTATTGACCATATGGGGAGCTAGCATCACACCACCCAGTTTCTTACGGTAGGACAGCGGGAGTAAGCTTATCACAGGACAGATTCGAAAGGTCCGCCACAAGCTTCGTAACTACCTTTTGAACACTCCGTAGTATGCCAGCATCCATTTTTAGGCATGGTCCGGCTGTCTTAATGCGGCATTCCAATCGAGGTCCAATGTCTATGGTAATAGCACTCTGTGGGTATCCTGGTCAAAACTTTCGAAGGCTGTGCTGATGGTCCACAATACACAGAACCACTTTGATGCAACTGCGTTACAGCTTCCGTTGAAATCTTAGCCTCTCGCTGGGAGCAGCGGTGTACCATCAACAGGGTGTCGGTAACAGTTGGCATGACTGGTGTGAACTATTGCACTTTACCAGAATTAATTCAGGGCATCAACTTTCGGACCAGCCTATCAGTTTATCCAATTCCGCTTAAAAGGGGATGCCTATCAGCATCCCCGCACATGATCTTCCAATCTTTTACATCATCGACTAATAGCAGCACTGAAGAGTTGAGCATTTGAGGTCATTCGTTGAAATGTAACATGGAAAGTTTTCTACAGGTAGAATATAGAACTGTGTGGCCCCTTACCCTTCATGTCCTCCTTGGATACTCTAGCCTTCAGTATTGCCCCCCCCCAGATTGTAAGACAGCCAACTTCACTTCTAGTGCCTATATGATTTTCTTTATCACCCTATTTGCAGATTATGGTGGCTTATCACACCAACACGCTGAGTACTGAGATTCACTCCAAACTTCCATTCGACAAGTGAGAGATATCATCTTTTACCACCTAGAGATGCAAAATCACCAGGAGCTAGACGATTCATCCCAGACTACAACCTCTTCTAAATACATAGCTCCAGTTGGATGAGCAACTAGAAGTGTTGGTGTAAAATGTCATTTGTACCCAAACATACAAGTTCTTTCAGCTCTGACAACCACTCACCTGAAAACGAAGCCAACCAAGAGCGACCTCATATAACCCGCCGACCTTGAAGCCTTATTGAATGATTTGATGATGAAACATCTTGTATTCTTCACGATAATATGACAGCGGCAGCCAGATAGAATTGCATCCCTGGCTTTGCTTATTCAAATGACTATTTAAAACATATGGACCTGAACACCTGCTACTCTCTACATGACACTATATAATACTAAGCCCCAAATTGGTGTCCGCCGTCCATCTCAGTTTCGCTTGCCATCAGTAGAGAGTAAAAACCTACTGAATACAGACATATCTCCGGATTCATTTGTTCTAAACATTCAATATGCAATATACTCCTGTAGAGTTCATAACTCACTATTGCTTCTCATACCGAGTGACTATACCCTCATCAATTTTCTCCACTGTAACTTAACGGTATCGCTCTCATCCAATATTTGTGACAAGCAACACCTAAACAATCGTTTATCCCAGAAGACTTCGTGTGGCAAACGGTTTGTTTCTTTCTAAACTTTTGCAGCTTTAACGAGGAAATAACGTTCTGATATTGCTCGTAAAAATGGCATGTGTCCGTATAATGCACCACTCGAAATATATTATAAGTTGAGCGTTTGAGGTAATTCGTTGAAGTGTAACATAAAAAATATGAGACCTAGTATCTCTCCTTGAGGAACAACACTCATCATACGTTTTCCCCCGAGCAGTGTCCCAATAACTCTCACTTTGCCTTCTATGGCGCAGAAAGTCCCCAATCCAGGCTTTCGGCGCATCACCAAGCCCGAGAGAGGAAAGCTTTCGTATTTACTAATTTATGAACTAGGTGTCTATTGGCAACTTGCGATCACCGACTGCAACCCAGTCGTCTTCCATCATAAGAAGGCTGTTTAGACGGGAGAGTCTAACACGAAAACCGCGTCGCCGTGATGTCTAGAGGTTATTTGGCTCAACATGGCTGTGTAGCTTGTCATTATTTCTGTTTCCTAAAACTCCGAAAGTTATGTTAGCTAGCTAGACACACAGGGTGATAGCCATCGAATGGCGACTACTGGCTGTGAGGAGTGGGGTGATTGTAGCGTATTTCCAGTCATCAGGGAGGCTAGCCTGAGATGAGAACATGTTGAAGAGATCGGTGGCTGGCTCACCAATGGTGTCCGCTAGCGAAGATACCGACCTGGGCAGCAACTCATCGGTGCACGGGAACTTTCCGGGTTTCCTATTAGTGGGCAACTATGGAAATGTTACCTTTGTTGTGAGCACTGTATCCATCTGACGGGGGGCAGTTCTGACACCACAGATGAGGGGTTCATCATCATGTTCTACAAAGGGGATTTCATTACCTTAGTCCATTAGGATCATAAACAGTATGGGCAATAAATTGTGTCCGTAGCGCTTTCCGGTAAATGATACTGTTTCACCGTAACGTCTGTGATGAACAGACTAAAATGGAATTACAATCTGCCACTGCACATAGGCTTTTCTCCTGTAGTATTCTGGTAAGCGCTTGGCTTTGGACAGGCCAGATCCCGCAAGAATATCAGAATTGGATGCTTATTACGACAAACTTGGCAATCACTTATAAGCTGTTTCTCGTAAAACATCCAAGCATGTTGAGGTAAAGTTCTTCACAAGTCAGGCATTTTGCAGTACCCAGTTTAAATGTTTCCGGTTCGGTTTCTATAGGCAGGTCCCGGAGACATTTCCTTCGCTTCAGTTATTAAAATCTGTGGTACCATGACACCCACCTACCCCACTTGCATCACAGTCTTAAAAAATGTGTATGCATCTTTGAGAAGTTCACCAATACTGAACCACTCATTGGCTTAATCAGATTTTTGCTGCGCAAACTTTGTTATAATAATTCCTATTATTTGTCCCTCGAATTCCTAGCGGAACATAGGACTTCAGTGTCACATCGCCGTTTCACTCTCTTCTCCGGAGTTCTATGAACCTGGCTGCACTACTGCCCACACGATTCCTGCATGTCACCCTAGGAACCCCAACTTATCGTTTCCCCCTTGGTTTTCACTCAACGACCTAACGCTTGATATCCTCAGGTGGCCTCCTCAGCGCATGTTCAATCCAATCCATCTCCACTTTCTTATCCACGCTTGTTGGGCGATGGACTGTTGGTTGGTTTGCTGTTTGCCAGGCCCGCCAGAGTTCCTTATTGCCTTCTCTTTCTGTCCATCTGATCTGAGTGAGCGTGGGCGGCAGTTGTTGATGAGTGTCTGTAGTGTGTTGGAGATGCTTTTCGCAAAGCGTAAAGTTTCTGAACCGTATAGAAGCACTGACTCGACGTTAGTGTTGAAAATCCGGATCTCGTTCATGCTTTGTGCTGAGTGGAGTGCAGTAGGTCTTCAGGCCCACTTCAGACTGATGGAAGCCTGTCTTGCTTTTCCGATCCTGACTTTGACGTCCTCACATGTGCCTCCAGCAGTTGAAACGATGCTGCCTAGGTGGTGGGTGAAGTAGATAACTTCCTTTAAACTTCTCCATCACCTGTCTTCTCTACGTTAACTTGAGGTCCTGTCTTCTCCGCCTTCTCCACCAACTTGCTGGTTTTTGCCTGTAGGTCTTCGAGTGTGTACGACATTAGAAATGCGTAAATCATCAGGAAATCCAAATCTTCTAGGGTTTTTTCATCGTTCCAGCGCACACCCATTTCCCCGCTACTCGCCGTTTGTTACATGACCCAATTCGCTACAATCAGGAAAATGGTCGGTGATAGTAGGCAGTCTGGCCTTACCTGTCAACCCATCTTCACTTAACAAGTATCAGTGAGCCTTCCATTATGAATCGCTTGGCGTGCGGTGTGTTCATATAGCTGTCGAGTGACTTTGATAAAGGTTTATGGCACTAAAACGTAGTGTTGAAGCGGTTTCCAAATTACTCCTCGGTCGACTCTGTGGGCCTTTTTAAAATCAACGATGTTGAGGTAGAGAGTTGAGTTGGCCGTCATTCCATGCTCTGTTCTATGATAATGTGCAGCGTAGCGTTCTGATTTGATCGGCACCCGATTTTTTTCTCGAAGCCAGTCGGGTTCATTTCGTTAGGATCCGATAGCCGCTTTCTGCCGTTCAGTTAATCTCGATAGGGAGAGAGAGCGAGGGGGATAAATCAGTTTGTTTCATGGTGTGGCACGCGGCAAATCTAGGGGATTGAAGGTTCTATATCTAAGTGAACAGAATTACGTCAACCTGGAGGGATGCAAAACAGGAGTTTCTCGCTGAGGGATCCTCGGGCCACCCCAGCTTTTACCAATCATTAAGGACCTTCCCATTAAGATCTCCATGCTTATCCCCTTGTTTACCGATGATATCAAAATATGAAGGACGGCATATGGGGAAGGGGATCGTAGGATACTTCAAGACCATCTGTTGCGGCTGGAGTCCTCTTCAGCTGCGAATGGTTTCACCTTCATGTTCTAGAGGGACGTAAAGTTGCGTATCTTCGCTCACCGGAAGCGATGAAGTCCAGATACACCCTCAACAAGCGTGCAAGCACCGGGGCAACCACAGAGACGAGGCCAGGACTGGGCTTTTGACACACTGAGCACCAGTACCAGCTGTGAAGGGTGAAAGTAAGGGCGAACGCAGTCATGCACTTTCTAAGAGGGGAGCTTGGAGCGCTAATCTCAGAGTTGCTCCCCATGGTATTCAGAACCTATGTTGGGCCGTACCTAGAGGTATACAACACGATAGCTAGCCTCTTCCGAGGAGAGACACGAATACTCGGGAAGAGGCACATAGGGCAGTGATGGGGTCGGCTGGCGGAATAACAAACAAAACATGTGTCCAACACCTCGGACAACTCAATTTATCTACATTGAGCTAAAGAATGAAAAGAGGTGATCTAATAACGACCTAGAAGATCATTCACCAGGTAGACCGCCCAAAAAGGACAAAAATACCGGTCTAAAATCACACCCGCATACCCCGCCACAGGGAAAAGACGAGATTGAAATCGAACTTATTCTCACATAGAGTGCGTATCTCATAGAGCACTTCGTCGAAAGAAGTAGCTATAGCTACATTAGCTGACTCTTTCAAACGACTACTGGATAAATACACGAGCCCCAAACGGCTTGCCACGAACATTCGGCGATAGTAAGTGAGGATTCAGATTTGTTGTTTGAGGATAGGAGACTGGGAACACATATCAATCCTTTTCCGGTAGATTTCTGTGCTTGTCCAATCCCCTTTTGAACGAGTCAGTTGGTGATGCGGACACCACTTCTTCTGAAAGTCGGTTTCAAGCGTTGATTACTCGCCACGAGAACCAGTACTCTGCAGAGACTGTGTTCGTTCTTTGCTTTTGTAGTCTGCTACTGTGTTCTCTTGGATGTTCCGACCTGGCGGGGAGGAAAAGAGAAGAGAGATCAGGCTCAAAGTCATTTCTTAGAGTTCTACATAGCACGATTAGGTCTCCACTCTGTCTGCGATAGGCCAAAGTGAAGAGGTTCAGCCCCTTAAGTCAATCTTCATAGGTGAGGCCGGCCATCGTGGGGGTCATACTAGTGGCTGCCTTCTGAACTCCTTCCAGAAAGTCTGAGTCACCTTTCGGACGAGGATTGGCCACTTGTGTGCAGTTTTCTAATTTGGATCTAACTAAGGTTCTGTATAAGATGGTGAACATGTTACTACTTCCTTTCTACGTGATACCTAGGGAATCCAAAAACTCCGAGCTGCTACCGATCGACAGTGTGCCGTGGTTTTCAAATCATAACTAACCGTGACTCCTAGGCCATTGAGGGTCAGCGCTGACGGTAAAGGAGTCCCGTTAATGTCGTAGGTGTTGCTGCGTGTGCCGCAAGTGCATGCTCACACATTCACCTGCGTTGATAGGCATCAGCTACTTCTCTGACTGGGTAAACAAGCTGTTGAGGTTCACCTGAAGCACATGTATATCCTCATCGTTCCTAATTTCCCGCCACATTTTTACATCATCAGTATAGACAGCCATAGATTTCGTGATATTTGGCAGCTCGTTTAGGTATAAGAGAAATATCAAGGGTCCAGGACTGTGCCTTGCAGCACTCAACTCTCTGCCGACTTCCGAGACGAAATTTGAGAATTGATTCTAACTCTTTGTCCCCCCCCACCATCCATCCGAGCAGACTGCCAGTGATTCCAAACCTTCCAGTTTCCCGAGCAACCTGGAATGAGGTACTTCGTCGAACGCATTATTAAAGTCTATGAAAATGACATCTACAGATATCCTATCATCTTTAGCCCTAACCCAACTTTTCCTGACTGTAAGGAGGTCCATCAAACAACAGAAATGTCTACGGAAACCGTGCTGTGAACGAGACACTGGCGTTGCTCTCTCTAGGTGGACTGTGATGGCTTTCTTGACTACTCTTTCCAGGATTTTCACTACAGTACTAGTCAAACTTATCGGTCTGTAATATGATGGGTGCTGCCCGAAACCTGCCTTGTGAATAGGTACTCCTGTGGCATCCTTCCAGTCATAGGAGAGTGTGCCTTCACTGAGGGGCAGTCTAAATATAGTAGACAATGGGCCGGCTACATAGAGTGCAAGCTCTCTAAGCAGCCTTGGGCGCAGGTCACCCGGTCCCGTTGATTTTTCTACGTCAAGATTACTTAATATCCGAAATCCATCATCGCGATTGATATCCATAGAGTTTATTCTGTTGGATGTCAATACTTACAATGTTGGATAAGTGTCCACAGAAGATTCATATGTGAAGACCTCAGCAAAGTATCCAGCCATGGCTTCTGCCTTTTCCCTATCGTCCTCAATCAACCAATCAGTTTCGGTTCCGTTGGTTAGGGCGGGCATACCATGACACATCTTATTTCTATAGTTCATGCAGGAAAACAACCTCTTCGGGTATTGCAATGCGGCCTGGGCAAGACGTGTTTCAAAGCATATTCGAGACCGACGGATAGTAGCGATACATTTATTTTTGGCTTCTTTGCAATGCTTCACCACCTCGGATGTACCAAGGTGGGTGGCAAGACTCTAACACTTTTTCTTACGTCGTAGCAAGATTCGAATTTCGTGGTTTATCCGCGGAGGACAGTGTTTCCGTCCGTTCGGGACAGTCCACGGGGTGAACGGTTGGGTCACTCGTGCATACAACTGTCTGAAGGAGCCCCATGCACCTTCAACTGAGGCTTCTGGATTGGCTGTTCAGTCCTCCGAAGAGGCTGCCGAGTTAATAGTTTCCATATTTGCTTTCCGTATGTTGGGTCTAGCTGGGGCTGGCACCACGCGTCTGCTGTTAATCTGAAAATGGTCACAGCATGGTCACCCCTACCAGGGGGTGTAGGCGCCACATGAAGCATTCATCATCTGTGTGTGAGAATACTAAGTCTAGAACCGATGGAGCACGCTAATGATCATATTTAATTAGAGTCCTAATGGCTGTATGAGGGCTAAGGAAAATGATGTTTCCACTAATCTTGGGTCAAAGGAATTACGTGATGCTTTTGTTGTTAGTCGATCCCAGTCAACTGATGGTGCGTTGGAGTCTCCAACAACTAGACATCGACATTTATCTGTAAAGAGGGTCAGCTTATTCAGGAGGAAGTCTGCTGCTTCATATTCAGGGCTTCCATATATTGCGATTACGTTGACATCTTGCCCTTTGCATTTCAGTCGGCAGCGCAGCATTTCACATGTACCACTTTCATATGCAACTGTCTCAACGGCTTTTATGGTTAAGTTATTATTAACGCAAACGATGACACCAACACCGTTGCGTGCTGACCTATCACTTCTAAAAGGGATGAATCCTCGTGTGTTTCACAGTCACTGATACAAGAAGAGAACCAAATTTCTGAGATAGCATTGATTTCAAGACTTTCGTTGCTTGTCACACTACTAAGCTCAGCCACCTGTTTAAAAGACTACGCGCACTTGTGTACAAGACAACTGAACCACTTAAATGAGTCTCCATCCTATCTGTAGAGGCTAGGGCATCGTTTGTTGCCGAAATCTCACTGCACGAAAACCCACTACTTCCAGATCTTGCTCTGCAGCTGCTAATCTGGATTTTAGTTCTGCTTCTGATTTTTTGATTCGGTCAGCAAGAGCCGGATCCTTTTGCATGAACACTCCAGATCCTTGAAGCCTGTGAGCATTCTTCAGAATCTGGTTCCTCTCACCTGCTGACTTGAACACTACGTTAAGTAGCCAAAACTTACTTTCAGCGATGACTGCTTCCTGTTTTCCTGCTCTATATGTCTTGAGTGGGGGGACTGCTGGCATGTTTTCCGGTAAAAACTGGTTTATCAAACTTCGCACCTTGCTGAGGTCATGTTCGAAACGTTTACGTGGTTCTGGGTCTGTGTGGCCTGTATGGTTCTGTCGTCGGAACTGAAGGTACCTCACTCCTGTTTCTTTCATCTGAAGTATCCCAGTCTTACGAACAGCAGTTTTCAGATTGGGTCTGCCAGTCCTGGAACGAGAGATCCAGAAGATACTCGCTTCACCCTGCTTGGCGTAGTTTTTTTCAAGTTGCTGTCAGCAAACCTATTAGGTAGTCTATGCACCCGACCTAAAGCTTGTCGTGGGACGTTCATAAAATCTTGCACAGCGATCTGTGTCTCAATGGATACTGTGTCGTTATCACTGCCACAGTTATTGGCTTTGGCTTCGGACGACAGTTTCTTAGTTATCGTATTTAGAGGTGTTTCTGCTTCTTCTACCGGAGTGCGAATATCCGAGCAGCACAATGTATAAAGCCGGACACTTCCTGCACTGCTGTACTTCTTGTATGCTGAGGGTGTGAGGCTTGCACAGCTATCGCGGAACCAACTCTTACAATCTCTACACTGCGTAACAGAGGCCACTGTAAAATGGCACCCGGTCCTGCCACAAGCATTTTTCGACACTTTTGGCCCACCATGAGGCAAAAAACTGAATAATATTCTGACTAGAGCAAAAATGAAACGGCCTTTGATGTGCAAGCACAAAAGATGACCATTTAGGATATTTCCTGGTGTGAACTTGACAGACGCAAAGACCAATCACTAATTATTCGGACTCGTTATATAACCACGAGTACGAGATCAAGGAAGAACACGATAGCGTAGTCGGACGGAATAGTATATTTGGATGGTTGTGCCAAGATACCGATGCGTTTCAACTAACTGGCTAGAGAGTCGAATACGAGCAGTGCAACGTAACACGACAGCGTTCCAAGTGGCGAGGATGCTTGACCAGGTGCCTTCAGCCTAGTGAGTCCAGTTAAACTGTCAGGGTCAGCATCAATGTCGAAAGTCGTCAAACCCTAGGCTATTGATTTTGGGGGACTGCGTGACGCTACAGATCACTCCCCCTAGCTGGTTCGTGAGGACCCTAAGATGATACCAGCCGGAAGTAAAAGCCCTGTGGTTTCTCCACTGATAAAACTCTTCCAGTGGGCTTACTGCGTGAAGTGGCCCCTGGTTGTCTGAACTTTTTCCAGGGTGTCGTGGCAATTAGAAAGTAAAATACAATAAATCGAGTTGTAGGTCGATTGCAGTCCTCAGTTTTCTTTGACGTTCCGTCCAGTGCTCGTTGCACCTGGAATACAAATGAAAGTCCATAATACCACGAAAACGCCTCGTAAAATGGGAATTATGTGTGTACAAATATATCGAAAATAAAGTCAACGCTTATTTTCACCGTCTTTTTAGAAAAGTTTCGTTGCATGGTAATAAAAAATTGACATAAAAGGCAAAACATACGAGGAGTTTCACATCGCTGGTAAATAAGAAAAATGGTGCCTCGGAAAAGAAATATTGAATTTAAAAAAATGGTTGGCATATCTTATTTCACAATACTAAGTTGAATACGACTTCAAATACTCCGGGAACCTGATGGTTCGACCTGATCATGTTTTCTGTTGCGCCGATGGTTGTTGTAACTGTGCGTTACCAGGTTCATCGTCAAGAATTTCCACAATTTAGCTATCCGTCGGTCGGCTGTAGCGAGCTGAAACGTCACTTATAGTGGGGTTGCCTTCGAAATAAGCTGGTTTCAAACGGTCGATACTGACAGTATCTTTACGTCCGTCTCGCTCAATTATGTGGAATTTCTGGTGTCGCTTGATCACTTTGAACGGTCCGTCGTAGGGTGGTTCAAGTGGTCGACGAACGGCGTCATGGCGAATAAACACGTGTGATGTCTTTTGTAGACTGGAGTGAACGAAGACATCAGTCGTTTTGGGTCTAACAGGAGAAGGCTTAACTGAACGCACTGCGTTTGTAAGCCTAGTCTCGTACGATGCCCCGTTGGGAACATGTTTGAAAGTTGAAGGGGAAACAAATTCACCTGGTAGGCGAAGAAGGGTCCCATAGACGAGTTCTGCAGGGGTATATCCAGCATCAACTTTCAAGGCGTTACGAACACCTAGTAGGACTATAGGGAGAGCTTCGGTCCACTGGAGTATGTTTGTGCTGAAAGGGAAGCTTTCAGCTGTCGATGGAAACGCTCTACCATGCCATTTGCTTGTGGATGGTAGGCTGTCGTTCGGAACCGGGTGCAGCCTAAAAGTTCCGTTAGGGCGTGAAATAATCACACCCAAATTGGCGCCCACGGTCGGTTGTGACGTAAGATGGACATCCGAAGTTCGCGATTTATCTTTCTACGAAGACACGAACCACTACTTCAGCAGTAATATCCTTAATATGTACTGCTCCCGGCCATCGTGTGAAACGATCAACACAAGTGAAAAGGTAGGTGCATCCATTAGATTCTGGTAGGGGTCCTACAATGTCTATTTGGATGTGGTCGAAACGCATGTCTGGAGCTAGAAATGAGCCTAAAGGGCTTTTCGTGTGTCGCGTGACTTTACACTTTTGACAAGCTAAGCACGACTGAGCCCACTCCTTAACGCCTTTGTTCATCCCAGGCCAGCAGAAACGTTGTGCGATAAGCCTAATGGTGGCTCGTACACCTGGATGAGAGAGTTTGTGCAACGTATTGAAGACGTTGCGTCGACAACTCTTCGGAACTATTGGGCGTGGTTGACTAGCAGAGACATCGCACAAAATTGTAGCCTTGTCTGATCCAACCGGGCAAAGTCGCAGCTTGAGAGTTGTGGACGACAACTCATGATGCAGCTCAAGGTCTTCCTTTTGACGCCGAGCTAGTTCAACGAGATCAACCCTGGATATGGTTTATCGAAGCTATTCGTGATAGTGCGTCGGCTGCGGAGTTGTTTGCTCCAGAAATGTGGCGGATGTCTGACGTGAACTGGGAAATGTAATCCAGCTGTCGCGACTCACGAGGGGAGTATTTGTCAGACGCCGAGCTGAGGGAAAAGGTTAACGGTTTGTGGTCTGTGAAAATAATGAAATCACGACCCTCCACAGAATGTCGAAAGTGGCGTACAAAACAGTACATAGCCAGGAGTTCCCTACCAAATGTACTGTATCTTGTTTCCACGTCTTGCAGCCGCCTCGAGAGAAAGGCTAACGGTTGCCACTGTTGTCAGTCAATTGTTGCAAAACTGCTCCGATTACTGAGTCAGATGCATCAACAGCAATACCCGAAAGAGCATTGGCGTCATGATGCATGAGCATGGTTGCGTTCGAAATAGCTTCCTCGACTTTAGAGAAAGTAAGTCCAGCCACGTTGTCCAGAGCCACGAACTTCGTAGTTCCTCGAAGTAGGAATTCAAACAGGCCAAAAGGAGTGGTAGTGGCTGTTTTCGCGATATCTTCTGCTGCCATAGGTATCTGGTTATACGCTTTGACCAAATCGATTTTGGAGAAAATGTTCATTCCGCATACGGTTGCAGTCAAATCGTAAACGTGAGGTATCAGGTAGCAGCCTGGAGTTGTTTTGGCGTTAAGCCTTCGGTAATCACCGGCTGGACGCCAGTCGTTGCTGTCCTTTTTGGGAACTATGTGCAGTGGTGATGCCCGAGGGCTGTTTGACGGCTTGACAATGCCCAGTTCGAGCATGTGGTCGAATTCGCTTTTCGCCTCTTCGAGCTTATCGGGGGCTAGACGGCTCGCTTTGGATGCCACAGGTGGACCTGTGGTCGTGATGTGATGCATAACATTGCTGGCTACGCACGGAAAAGTGTGCTTCGGTTGTAGCAACTCTGGATATTTCTCCAAAACTGCTTGGCTGGACGCATTGCCTGATTGTTTTATTCTAGCGAGGGCTAAACTCGGACCTACATAGGTTGTGCCGCCAATAGATAACTTTGTGTCGTTATCTATCAGGCGTCGACGGCGAGCATCTACGAGTAGATCGTAATGGTTTAGCAAATCTGTGCCGATGATGGGCATAGAGACGTCAGCAAGGAGGAAAATCCAGTGGATAGGTTTACGTAAACCTAAGTTGAGGTAGGCATACCGTCTCCCGAATGTCCCGATTGCCTTGCCGTTGGCCGCTTGGGGATCGAAGGATGGGTCATGATGACGCTCCTTTGTCAGTGCGGGAGGAACGCCAACTTCTGCGCCGGTGTTGACGAGGTGGCGGACTTTCGTTTTAACATCCGTGACGTAGAGCAAACAGCTGTTTCCGCCGTCTACGGTTGCCGTGAACACGTGCCTGCGTGACCGTTTCCCGAGTTTGTGTTCTTGTTAAAACTGAGTGGTCCCGACATTTTCTGGCTTCGTCTTGGTAAGTATTATGAAACCAGCACCTTTTAGGGTTTTCCACCCTGTTAGGTTTGGTTTTAGGGCAACCACGCGAGTTGCTGCGATGCACTAAGACGCGTTTCTGTGGAGTTCTACGTGAACTAGGACCTCGAGATCGCAGCAACTATTTATCAGAGTTGCACAGCTTGGTCACCTCTGAATCCTGGCTCTGTGGTTTGTCGCAGACAGAATATACGTTGGAGACGGGTCTGCTAGAAATCTCCAGTATTGTATCTGCCGAGGCTACCAGGTCATCCAGTGGGACTGACTGCAGTGTCATCAACACGGTTTGCACCGGTTGTGGTAGTTCTGGGAGAAATAGTTCTCGGAAGAGGCCACCGTCGAATGTTCGTGCACCCATGACTTCTCGCGTGTGTGCAAGGACTTCAGTAGCTGAGTGGCTGCCTAGCTCGATGTTTCGAAGCAATTCGTCTAGGCCCTGGACATCTGTGAGATAGCTTTTCTTCAAGAGTGCGGCCTTGAGAAGTGTATTAGGATCACTTACTTCAGGATTACACATGTGTGCCGTAATATGTTTGTTTAATTCCCGCGGTAGTGAACATATGACGGCAAGAAATCGAGAATGAGGATCTGAGACGCCCTGTTCTCGAAAATCTGCCTCGATATACAGAAACCATGTTTCTGAATTGTCTGGCCAATTTGACACGAGATGGATAGTGTTCGTAGTCAGCTTAGTACGAATAAGCTTGGGAGTGCGGTCGGACATGAGAAAGTGCAGTAAGTGGATATATAAATGTTATCGAAATGAAAACGATATACAAATATGAAATGGAATAGGCCCACCAGTTCAATATTTGTTATTGGTCGGGATATGTGATCACGTCGGGCTCACCAATTTAGGATTTGTCCTGGTGCGAACTTGACAGACGCAAAGACCAATCACTAATTATTCGAACTCGTTATATAACCACGAGTACGAGATCAAGGAAGAACACGATAGCGTAGTCGGACGGAATAGTATATTTGGATGGTTGTGCCAAGATACCGATGCGTTTCAACTAACTGGCTAGAGAGTCGAATACGAGCAGTGCAACGTAACACGACAGCGTTCCAAGTGGCGAGGATGCTTGACCAGGTGCCTTCAGCCTAGTGAGTCCAGTTAAACTGTCAGGGTCAGCATCAATGTCGAAAGTCGTCAAACCCTAGGCTATTGATTTTGGGGAAGTGTATGACGCTACAACCAGAATCTGGCTGAAAGTGAAAAGTCACTCCCTTTTTGCCCATCCATCCCGGTATTCCACAACCTAAGCATCTGCATAAGGACCGATTCCTTCTCCATGTTATCACCAGTAACATTTATCTTTGCTTAAATACTTTCAACTACTTATGAGACAACTGAGGGAGTTCAACCGAACAAAAAAACCGAGGCTCGAGACCTAGATGCGAGAGCTCAGAAGCTACGAGTTTTCTTCACTATCACTATTGGTGTCGGATGTTGAATGTTAGAAACTCATGTAATGTATTCTATATATTGGGCGTTTGAAAGGTAAGTTGTTTAGATGTTTCACAAGTAGATGTTCCACAAGGTTATTTACGAGATAGATCTTCATTTATCACGTTAATGGCTTTCCAATCTGTTCTGGTTGTTGGAGGTCGTTTTGATGACAATTCGAGCCAGGAAAAACTATCAAAGTTCCTGTATGATGGTATGTTTTCTAGTTAACTGAGAGAATATAGAAATGTGCTGTTTGATAGGGCCAGTCCTCTCTAACAAATAACTTAAATACTTCCACTGAAACTGTTTGTATATTTCTCTTGATAATCTGGGATGTTCGCGCAGTAGGATTTACATATTACTGTTAAGGGCTTTGTCCAAACTCACTTTTGTGCCTTATTCCATGTGAAATTTCTAGACTCTGCATTCTAATAGAAAACATTAAGTCAGGATTAAAGGTGAAATGAAAATTTAGGTCGCGGGAGGATTCAAACCTGCAGCCTCATGCAGACCTTCAGTTGCCTTTAATCTTCGCTTAATATCAATAGCATCAGCCTGTCAAAACATGGCTATCTCAGAGACACTGGTAACAGAAAACTATTTCCTTCTATAGGCTTTTTATTCTTAATTTTGTGGTATTTAGCCAATTTCGACGCAAATGAAAACCTAAATGTAAGAGTGGGAACAGAAGACCAGCATATACAAATGTTCCTTTCAATCGTATGAAATATGTATAGACATATCAAGTAAACGTATTCTGTATTGGCTTAAAAGTACAGTGGACTGTTCGACTCAGACCCGGTTTCAAGCAACTTACAAATAGAATTTTGACAACCCTATTACTGCAACTTAAAGCTCTGGCTTTCTGGGGTGGTTAGAAATGAACTATTAGCGTCGATGTTTGCAAGTTAATCCCATCTTTGGAATTCCTCTCAGGCTTTTATAGACACCTGGTATTTGATTATAGTGGTATTGCATTGAAAGTTAATGGAGATAGGAAAGTGTGAATTGCTGCATCCTAAAACACTAACGGGATTTCAGCATGAAAGGTCTGATGATTCTAATTACCACTCCTTACTGTATTATACTCCTGAAACTAGGATATAGCAACTGTACAGTGCTACAAGGTTTTCTGTAGTTTCCTCTATGTTCCTAATCTAGGATGGCAGCCATCTGTAAATAGTCATAAAGAAATAATAATGATAATGATGGGAATTATAATGAAAGACAATGAGAACTGGACCAATGCAGGTTTCATCCGCGTTCATTGGACATCCTTAAGTCAACCATACTTTTTATGTAATGTTTCAATTGTCTTACCACTTCTGACAAACAGAATCCCAATTTAAGTATTCAAATGATATCATTATAAGGTAGGCCTTGATGTGAATACGTGTTTCTGGTAAGTTCTCGTCCGGCTTTACAGTTACATTTACAAATTATTCATCATAATCATCTGATGCCAACATAGTTAGTTGAATTCGAATGTATGAATAAAAGGATAACAATAGTTCATATGACCGAATTCAGTTAACCATGAGTAATTTGTAAGTGTGATTGTAAATCCTGACGAGAATTTACCGAAAATACGTATCCACTTCAAATTCTGTTTTCTAAGACTTCTAATTATGTCATGTGCATGATCTCTCTTGAACAATCATTGTGCATCAGTGGACTCTGAACAAACATGTTTCCTTTGTTACACGATATCATTAAAGGCAAAGAGACACATATTCTTCGATTGATATGGAATATTATCGCTCAACATTTTGGTTTTCTAAAATGTATATCAAAGTGACACGGAAAAAGTTGAGTAGGCATTGAAAGAAATAATAATAACTTTATCGGAAATCATAAAAGGTTACAGAATCAGGAGAAAGAGGGATCAAGAAAGTGAAAATGTACAGCAATAAAATTTTCAGGAGGATGGATTTCACAAATGATTTTTTGGTCATCAAAATGTTCGATATTTGAAACTGATTACGCTACATTCGTTAGACCATAGAGAGAGGAGAGAAAATAAACAGATAAAGTTTGATAAGAAATAATCAAAGCCTTTAGGAAAATGTGGAGCATATACATCTAACTCACTCTGAATGACTTCAAGCCCTGCCACCAATACTTCTAAACCATTGATTCGTATATAGTACCTCAACTAGACAGCTTGCACCCTTAAAAACAGGTCAGATCAACGTTCAGAAGCTTAATCTTGTGAGTTGTTTGTAGCAGGTTATGAGCCTAGGTTATTTTTTTTTGGTTTTTGATAACCATTAGCTTTCTGAACTGGACTGTTGCTTGAAAGTTAAATACGTAAAGTAATAAGGGGAATCTCCGGTGGTTAGTTTGATTCATCCCATTACCCTTTGTGCATCAAACTTGACACTCACTGAGTTCTCAATAATGATCCAACTGAGTTGTTTTAGAATGGATCATTTCTCAAAACAGTTCTATCTTTTTTAGTATGTTATCTTGGTAGAGGTACAGGAGGTTTATTGGGTTTTTTTCCCTAGCTTTTTTGATGACACACTATCAAAACCGCACTCAATATGGGTTTCAAACAGGCTTTAAAGGACTAAAAAAACTTAAAAGGGCAAGAGTCTTAACAATGAATCCAGTATTTCTAATGAAGCCGCTTAAAATGAGGTATAGAGTGACTCATATCGAGTTATTTGTTTGAAGATATTCTGTCGCGGTGTGGCAAACTGACTTTCAGAACTTATCTACACTTTTGTCATGTCAAAGGCATTACGGAGTAGTTAATTTTCATATGTTTTTTTTAGAATATAAGTATATATCTCGTTATTGTAAACAGTCACTAATGTAAAACTAATAGGTAGTGTAAATTCAGCGACACTGTATGGGAACATTGGTAGATATACTCCGTTATCATACTTTCTCATTTGGCACACTTTCCATAGCTCTGCATCAGGCCTTAGTGTTAAGTTTTGATTAGAGTTCTCCCAAACTAACTACGTTTTAGGTAAACAGAAACTGCCAACTGTCCCGATGCTTCTAGAAATGCTTTCATTTTGACTTCCAGAATCAGCAAGTTTACTGAACTTCAGAGATTTCAAGAAGCATCAAACGATTACGTGGGTTTTTTTGTTAACGATGAACTGACTTACTTCTACAACTTCACATCATATAAGGCATCACTTGAATCTTATTATTACGACTTGGTCATGACGTTGCTTGTGGAAACATGTAGCTTTTTATTGTGACTCTATTAACTTCATGAATATCATTGACTTACTAGTTCTAAGATTCTAATTATCTACACTAAGCCCAGAAGTTACTATGAATTAGTAAACTCAAGCAACCCAAAACGCCTTGGTTTAAAGGACGAAGTTGACCAAGTTTACAACACTTTACTGGAGTTTTTGCAACCACACATCTCGAGCCTGACCGTTATACATATAAAAAGACCATGATTATTCCCTCTCTACATTGATAATTAAATACTTTTTTTCGCGAGATCTCTTTGTTTACCTATTGATTTTTAGTTACTGTTATTTCAACATTTCCTGATTAGGTATGTGGTTTTGTAATTTCGTAATTTCGCTCTAACTCCCTTCATGTCTTTGTTTATGTGACCTCCTTTCCGTACTACTCCATAATTCAGTTCCTAACTTAATACAAATTGCCATTGAATTTGACTAGGATTTAAAGGTTTTGTTTCCAAATACTTTCTCAACTTGCTTTTTCATTGTTATAACTGAATTTTAAACTATCTACAAAATTAGTGCTATTCATTCTTTAATTATGATGATTCGTTGTAAACGATAGGCCACACATAGTTAAAGGGAACCAATGAAATAAAATCAGATTGTTTTGTTCAAATCTGTCTAACTTATTGTGTTTAAAACTGTCAAGCGAAAGACTAGATGAAAACGGTGATAACAGTACTCCACATATGTCAGTCAAGAGCTGTAAGTCAGTTATGGTAAATACTGTTCGAAAGCACTATATCAATAAGTGTGACTTTATATCTGTATTCAGCTATGGCATATTCTTGACATTGATAAGATACACCACACCTTAGGTACTGATCAATATGAGGTGCTCCACAGTGGAGTTGTGGCTCATTGGTCTACACAGTAGACTCTCAACCAATGGTTTACGGCTCCAAACACCACTGCACTTGCCAAAGTTTTCTCAGTCGGGTGGCAACACAATTGATGCGGTTAGTTGCCTACTGCTTGGACGTGCACATGATTATTGAATGCAATTCGATTCGATGACCCCATTGTCCAAATATTTTTATTATCCTTGTTCATAAAATCAGTGTCACTGAACACCACCGCGATTAAATAATCGTAGACATGTCATGCTTAAATTTGGTATTTTAATCTTGCGTTTCCAAATAATTAGGAATGTGACTCCAAAGACCATTTAACCCGTGATGCTGAACTTATAACTCTATGTCTACCTCCACTTTATGCAAGTTGGAGCAGAGGGAGCCAGCGCAGATCTCAGTTCTCGGTCGGATTTCGTCTATTCAAGCGTCACTACTTTCGAAGCCTGTGGGACCAGTCCTTTCAACAAGGAGGAAGCAGCTATAGCAACATAACAACATCAGAGTGAATACTGCTGGCAGAGGACTGTGTTAACAGTCCCGTAAACTGAGCAGTAAGTCCAAAAATTACCAGTGTCGAAGCTTCAACTCATCCGGACTCTTGATTTAATTGGATTGTTTGACCCAACGCACCTCTCCATGGGTAGAAGTGCTTGAGATACATCTAACTGATTCTTCGCAATTTTGCAGAATCGATACAACTAACCTTCCAGAAAGGTTACCTTCCTCTCACCAACATTTCAGGCATGAAGGCTGCTCCCAGGTTATCTGTCTGAGGCCAAGGCTACAGCCAAACTATACCCGGGATTCCGTGTTGAATACCACCTGCCTTCATGAGGATGACCACACCACCTCTCTTGGGACTGCTTCAACAACACTGATAACCGGTATTAAGATGCTGGATTCCTTTGCTTTTCTGTGGCACTGCCCCCAATGAACTGGGTGGAATCCTGACAGTTAGTTGGCCCGTCCGTGCTTTGGAGGCTTGTACCACTGATCAGCGCATATGGATCTCATCGATTATTATTACCACTAAATCAATTATGATGGTGTATTGGTTCAAATCTAGTGTGGAGCTTTGACTCAGTGGCTTACGGAGATAGTTCGAGCCCCTCTCCACCCACCGAGTTTTCGGTAGCCAGCTAGTATTACTAACCCTCACATAATAGGTTTGGCTAGCTTTGTACTGCACGGATGTGCTTAGGTAACTAAATACGTTTCTTTTTCGTTTGCAAATCCGTCAGGGCCGTGAGGAGGTTCACTGTCGTTGCGTACCTAGGCTTGGCTAGTAACACCGGAGAACATATCATCTCCGGTTGTCCTGGCCAGCAGCTTAAGTGTCAACAACTTTTAACCACGACGTGTAGAGCTTCTTTACTCTGACGCTTTGACAAGTAGCCATAGTGAGGTATTTGGCCACCTTGAGAGAGTCACAGTTAATCCGTTCGTGCTGGACTTATAACTCTCTATCTACTTCCACTTTATACAGCATGGAATACTTACAGTTTCATTCCTCTAATCCACCTTTTTCATTTCTATTTATGTACCATAGGTTTAGTGGCTGCATTCAGTGGCAGTGATCTAGATAACTTGGATGCACAATTTTTGGATTGTTTAGCGAGACCTGCAAATCCAACAGAGACTAAGGAATGTAAGTCATTTTTCTCTTTTTCAACGTGTTTATTGTTTTATTTTTGTCAATTCTGTAGTTTAGTAATAATGGGCAGTGGCTAGCAGTGGAATCCAGGATGCGCATTTCGTCCTATTTGGGACTCTTCAGCTGGATATACCTGCTTCCCAGTGAGTGATGTTGTTCCCACCGGGACTTGGACTTGGGAGCAATCGCTTCAAACGCCAGCGCGTTACCCACTACACCACTGAGCCACAATAACCGCTTCTTGGGCGATGGGTATAGGTTTAGTGTTATTGCTTGTATTACACAGTCGTTTATTAGAATCTTTCTTATTCATAGTCAAAGATTGTATTACCTCAACAATATTATACATCCAATAGAAATTAAAGTAACTGAAAGAATTGTTTTACAACTAAATCTTTCAGTTTTTCATGACTTTGATAATATTAATTTGGCTTCAGTCTGACAAAGATGCACACCAAAGTTAAATAGTTGTGAAAGCTGCATCTGTCTTTATGGCTAAATAATTGACGGAAAATAATTTATTAAATAATTACTACACTAAGTTATGGAGTTAAGTAAGTGATAATTCGAATTAATAGCTCGGAGAGTTGATTCCCGAAGTTCCAATGAAAAGCCATGATCAATGGAGTCAACCAAGACGAATATGAGGACGGTTACTCAGTGACGACGATAAAGGTTACACTATATCATGAAATAACAGAAGTAGGAAATATACGCCATTGGATTCCGACCCAGTGTCTAGCTCAATGGTAATGTGCTGGCCATAGAGCCTGAAAGTTTTAGGTTGGATCCCTGACTGGGTGAGGTCATGGGTGCACATTGTTGAGGAGTCACATATTAGGATGAAACAACTGTCCAGTGCCTCCGGGTCTTCAATGTTCCTCCAAATGATATCAATCCATGATGAATTCCAACTTGAAATCAATCAATCAATTAATAAATCTCCATAAACCTCCAGATTGAACTAATAAGCTGTTAGTTGGTTGGAGACAACCAGCAGGAAGTCCTGTTCCACTTAGGCTTCGTCCTTGTTGGGATTCATCAGTAAGGTATATCTGCAACCTCCTGTGAGATTCGAACCGGCGTCACCCAGTGTTGGCTGTAACACAGAGGACATCAGTCCAGTAGTGGTTGTAGATACGTCTTGTTGACGAATGCCAACCATCACAAAACCTACGTCAAGCAGGGTTTCCTGCTGATTGCGTTCCATCAACTAACAACCATTAAAGTGCACCACGATGGTGAGCCTCCTGGCTTTTTAGCCACATTGAAAAATGATCGATAGAATTCGGTCAGCACTGAAGACTAGAGAGCATGAGATTGGTTGCTATGCTGTAGTCAGTCAGTGAATTAATAATCTGTCTAGACACAGCAAAATTTACTGCCTCAGCAACACACCAGGGTAATACACTTGGTGCCATTCAGAAGTACAGGCCACATGTGATCAGAGTTGTCATTCAAATAAAGTGAAGTACTCTATTCATATGAATAATTCCTAGAAAGGACTTATGTATTTTCTATACAAGTCTAGTGAAGAAAAACGATGTTACTGTGTAACAGGTTCGTTCACCTTTCTTACACGGCTATAAGATATGACCGTTTAAAGTACAAGATACGAAGAAGCTACAGGTTTTTGATCAGATTCATCTGTGTAGCATTGTATGCATGCCACAGAACCATAAAGTGAGCAATGTTGACGTTAGGTGTGGTAACCGATGAAGTCATGATCCTTCATCGATTGGACTGGCTAAGAAATATGTTATATATGTCGAACCATTGCTTTATTGAATGTCTGATATTGACTAGAATAGAATTAGTTGAAAGAAAATCTAGGGATCAGTAAACTGCAATATTATATGAATTTACAGAATTTCTGAATACCAGTCTAAGCCATTTATGGAATTGTAGGTTACTTTGATTTGGTCTTGAAGACATTAGGAATGAATATTTTGATGTACTTACTGTCATAGCTTAAATTGATTAAAACAGCAAATATGTATTCAAGTTGATGATATTTATCATAGATCTACGTCAGTTAGAGGAATACTGGACAGGTTTTTCATCCTAGTATGGGACTCCTCAATAGAGTACATCCATGACCCCACCTCACCAAGGATTGAACTCAAGACATTCAAGTTACATGGCCAGCTACTGGGTCAGAATCCAATGGTCCATATTTCCAAGTTCTGTTAGTGTATATCATATCGATACTTTGGACAATTTCATTAACCTTCACTTTATCCTTCCTACTCTTGGGAGCTTTTTATTTGCCTCAACACCATTACTCTTCTATTCACTTTTTCTGTGTTATATATTGTGGAATATGGCAACGTGAAGTGAGTTGTTAATCATTTATTAGTACTTTTACTTTCCCGCTGTAATATCGGATCGAATTGATCGATCTCTGTCGACAAATGAACTCCTATGCGAATGTCTTGATGTTGTCTGGTGGGTTAGGATTGGGATCCAGGATATGCGTTTCGTCCTACTTTGGATTATTCAACTGAATCTACTTGCATCCCAGTGAATGGTAATGTTCTCACTGGGATTCGAACTAACTATCCATCGCTTAAAATGCCTTTCAGAGTCCTTTTGTTGACATTCTCAGGGCAGTATACAGCAGAAAAACTTTTGGTGATATTATTAAAATTTAATATATTTTACTTCAACTTATGATTCTTTACACCCACTTATTCCTTGACCCATCACTGTATCATTATTCTTTTTGTTGACTTTCTATCTCTTTACTCTTCTGTGGAATAGCACTTTGGATAGAAACGCTTTATTATAGTAGAATTAGTCACCATGTGCCAGCCAATTGATCTGTAGATTTGAATCTAAGTGCTGAAGTGTATAATAATGCTGACTGTATCCTTACACTGAACACAGTACCACTGCATGACAGTATCATATCATTTAACACAGTTGCTTGACTTCACACTGGGTCGATAAACTTCAATCAAAACTTTGAATTTGATAGGTGTATTGATCACCAACTGGTTACTGATTCATGAACTTTATACCATTTCAAAAAGAGACTATTAGAGACTGGATGGCTTGGTAACGAAACCTCCGACCTCATCGATAAATGAAGTAGGGTTTAATCACCTATTATTATTTTATTATTAGTCTCTTGGGTTCCTAATGGAACATAGGGCTTCAGTAGCACGTCTCCAGTGAACTCTGTTCTCTGAAATCTTTTGAACCTGGCTCCACGACAACCCACAAGCTCTCATTTCCTCCTCGCACGATCTCTTCCATGTCACCCTCAGCTGGGACGCCTAACTCGTCATTTCCCATCTGGGTTCCACTCGAGCAACTGGCCTGACGCGTGATGTCCCCAGTCGGCCTTCTCAGTGTATGCCCAATCCATCTCCATTTCCTTCCACCGCATATTTGTTGAGTGATAGCTTCTTGGTTGGTTCGTTCCAAGAGTTCCTTGTTGCTTATTCTTTGTGGCCATGTGATCTTCAGTAGCGAGCCAGTGTAGGTAGCAGTTGTTGATGAATGTCTGTAGTTTTTTGGAGATCCCTTTCGTAACACACCAAGTCTCTGAACCATCACATAGAAGCACTGACTTGACTGGTATTGGTGTTGAGAATCCGGATCTTGTTCCACATGCTGAGTGCAGAAGATCTCCAAACTGGTTTCAGGCTAATGAACGTTTGTCTTGCTTTTCCGATTCTGACTTTGACATCCTCGTCTGTGCCTGTGCCACCTGTAGTTGAAACAGTGCTGCCTAGATAGGTGAAAGAGGCTACTTCCTTTAAGGGTTTAATCACCTAGGGAATATAAATTCCTTTACGATTGTTGGTGCATATTATTGACAAGCATAAAATCCATATTAAACTAAACTTTCTATTGGTTCTGTTCCATCACCTAACTGCTTATTTAATGATAAAAATACATTCATAGTCATATCTTAAGTAGGTATCATCTGTTTTTCAAGTTGTCAGTGTAAATCCAATATTTTCAAGCTAATATTCATTATGAACCGAAATTAGTTGGAGGAACATTGGGAACGTGGGAGCACTATACAGCTTATTCGTCGTAGTATGAGACTTCTCAACAGTGCTCACCCACGACCCCACCCTGCCCCTCCAGGGATCGAACCAATAACCTTCAGGTTCTGTGGCTAGTAGGTTACCGTTGAACTAGCTACTGGGTTGAAATCCAATGGTCCATATTTTCTACTTTTGTCAGTTCATGACCATCACCCAATGTCATCTTTGGGTGTTTGTCCTCACAGCCACGAAGTTTGCCCCACTGATCATGATTTCTCATTGGAACTTCGGGAATCACCTCTCGAAGCTAGTCACTAATGAGCTTAATGGTGTCGTGATGGCCACGGAACCTGAAGGTCCTGGGTTGGGTCATTCGCATGGTGGGACAAGGTCATGGATACGCACTGTTTAGGACGAAATAGCTGTCCATTGCTCCCAGGTTTCCAGTGTTCCTCCAAGTGATATCAGTCCATGATGAATATCAACTTGAAAAATCACTAAATCCCTCCCAAACGCCTAAATTAAATGCAATATGCCTACAATTTGTTTGTTTTTACCTTATTACTTCTAATGATATTGAAAACATTTTAAACTGCATATTTTATCTGTTTTCAACATTTTTCAATGGATATTTTTCGTAGTATTGGACAAACATGAGATAAACTGTAGTTCTAATTTACTTGGCACTGTGCTGTGTTGGTTAATAATGTTTGTATAAGCGTGAGTAATAAAGTCTTTTAAAATATCAATTCGGCTGTCTGAGATAACCTTGGTTTGATAGACTTTTATGAGTACTGAATGATTATTTAAGAGTGAAATGAAAATCTGGGTCATCTCAGGTTTCCAACCGGTGATCTACGGGTTAGCGGACCGGTACTCTAGCAACAGATCTATGAGATCTAACTGCTGGCCAAATTTTAATTTCACTCCAATCATCAAAGTTTTACCCAACTGTCGTATGAATTCATGATGCTTTATTTATCGTTTGCTTGTACTCACACTTGCTGCCCAGTTGGAACTTCTCATTCCAATCCAAATCTACTTGAGTTAGAGGTATAACAAGTAACTTCTACTTATAACTGACTGACAAAACTAACATCGAGCCTTTTACACAGATGCATCAGTTCAAGTTGCTACACTTCACATAAGTATACAAAGAACATAAGATGGATAGGAAAGGAGTGATATCAAAGTAGACAATTTTGTATGAGAGAATAAACAATCTTAAGATAATGGTTAGCATAAATATTCAAACTCTAGCAGATGCTGAATATTTAATACAACTGCGCCATTGTGATCGATTTTTAGCCATGTCAGCGAGAATCCTGAACCACTGATTCCTATCGTTTTGGAGACCCCAACCTGGCAGTCTACATCTCATATGGCTTAGACCAACAGTTGGGAATTTCGTTGACTGGTGCCATATCTTCGTCTACCCATCCTGAACCCTCTTCCAACCTAATCCATCTTTTCCTAGCATGGTACGTTGAAGTAGGCGGTGATTCAACATGCTCAACACATCCCCAAGCCATCCCTCTCGATAAAAATTCACTACGTCATCAATCTGTTTGCCTATTACCCTTCGCCTTGTTATCATATAAGAAGCAAGATAAATATTGAAGCAGAAACCGATTGTAGTCTGAAATTTTCAATTTAGCCCTCAGTTGGATAGTTGTCTATCATATATATATCTGCGTTGTTCAACTATTCTTATCTTAAACTGGTGGAATTCACTAGTTTACGAAATTTCTCACTATTGTTTTATTATCATAGGCGAGTGGATATTTCATTTGTTGTAGGATTTAAACCAATGGTCTTTGGATTCGAATCCTATCAACTTGACCTGAATTTTCTTTCAGTTTGGCTAACGATAGAGAGTGTAGTAGTTGAGTGTGTCGACCACTTCACTTAACTGGGAAGTAGGATCAGCCCTAGTGGATCAGTAGCCCATAAAATTTCTGCACGAATACTAAAGGCTCGGTTGGCTTTTGCCAACTTACGCCACCGTGATATTCGATTGTCTATTAAGGGTCGCATGTACTGCACAGCAGTTCACTCTGTTCTACTGTATGGCTGTGAAACATGGCCATCGAATGTGGAAGACATGGGAAGGCTTCAGGTGTTTGACCACAGTTGTCTTCGTAGTATAGGCCGTATTTCGTTGTGTCACCACATGAGTAATGCAGAAGTCACGTATAGAGTTTTGTGAAGGAGAAGTAAATCAGTTGACACACTTGTGAATCTTCAATGACTGAGATGGTTGGGACACGTGCTACATATGCCTAGTCGGCGATTGCCTCATCACATAATGGTAGTCGAAGTAGGTGCAGGCTGGAAAAGGGCCGGAGGTAGCCAGACTAAAACATGGCATCAATGTATGAAGTCGCCGACTGTTGGTTTTAGCCATTTGGGACGATGCAGACTAGCCAGACAAGAGGAACCAGTGGTTGGAGACTGACTCTAGGTGATGTGACTCAGAACCGATGTCAGTGGTGAAGATGAATCCCCACACTCATTATCCTCATCTTAACAACGCTATACCGAATCTCACCACTTTCTCATTCTTCGTTTCTCTCTTTTAGTACTTGGTATTTCTTTTGACTGCATTTTCTTATGTTCATCTTCCACTTGACTGCCTTTTTACTTGATGTACTGATATGAGGTGTGGGAACTCGGACCGTTATGTAGTAATGCCTGGTCCTATGTTGATGATGATAATTCTTTCAGTTCTCATTTCTGTGTACGTGTAAATCAATCTATCAATCCAAATTCTCCTACTTCATTAGAGGTTAAAATGCCTAAAGTGCATCGTTTACTATACAGTTAAAGAATGCTTCGAATTTCTCATTGTCTCTTTTTATATTATGCCTGTGTTTTTGAAGGCCTTCAAATAATCAAACTGATGTTTAACTCTATTGATGCGTCATTTTTTCTGCTTTAGTGAACAGTTTCAATATATATTTTCTTCTACAGAGTCAATATTTATACAGGCAGTATTATATATATATATATATATATATATATATATATATATATATATATATATATATATATATATATGATAAGATTTTGGGAAGAGAATACGATGAAATTCAGTTCTCTTTCTCTCTCTCTCTCTGTGTTTACCTTGACAAGGCCACTACTATAGAATGAGAATACACATTATTCTTTGACATGAATTCATGTCTTGTCTGCATGCACAAGCATGTTTATGTGTTAGATAAACGTTTACTGAGTCATTTTTCATAATAAATTTATTTGTCAATTAGGCCTAACTATATCTGTTTTTAAAATGATTATCCGAATATCAGTTTACAGATAGGAATGCACGTGTAAATTTACATTCATTATTTCGTTTAGAAACACTATGAGTCAATTGTTAAATTTTTTTAGTCAGACTAAAGTAAATATAACATTATACTTTAATCAGTAGCTAAGCAATGTATTCCAGGATGCATGTTTTGTCCTCCTTGGGATTCATCAGGTTGAATGTATGTACACCCCAGGGAGTGATTTTGTTCCTAGTGAGACTCGAACCCAGCACCCATCGCTTCAAATACCACTGGGATACGAAATCCACCACAGTTATTTATTTGAATCAACTTCTCAGTTTCAAAGCTTTACCTTATTCGTTACGGGCTTTATAATTTTTGAATACTATCAAGTATGTGTATAGTATACTGTGAAATATTTCATTTCTTACAGTTGTTAGGTTCAGGATTATCATTTTTAACATGATTAAGTCGTATATCTATGACAGTTGCCATACTGTACATTAAGTTGTCAAACCGAAGATCAACAGCAGGAAAGCCAGAGAAATGCAAATATTAACAATAGTATACGACCGGATAACATGAATAGTTAGAGACCCCTCAAGTTGATTTATGTAGGTCGCTAGCTAGATTAAAACGATCTTCACACTGGATAGCTGCTTCTCGTTTTTTTGGGTTGGTTTTGTTAGCGGTGTATCCGTACCCAAAGGAGCGAAGTGGCCGTCCGGTGTTTAGATCATCCTGGCCTAGCTAGTCTTCTGGTTTTTGACTATTTATGTATCTTAGTGTTTATTCATGACACTTTTGTATCAGAGATTACACCTTGGGATCTTTGCTGACGACTGATTTTTAACGGAGACTCTGGTAACACCACAGTTGGGCATTTTAAAAACTACTCATCTATAAGAAATGTCAACGTGGACCGTGCAACTCGTAAATCCCTAGAAAACTGATTATTCTGGTCTGTGACACCAACAGTCGTGTGAAATTTAAGACGAAAAGAAAAAGTTTCTGAAGGATTAGATTGCGATAAGGCGTAGATATATCTGCTCTGTATTATTTCGATTGTTTTACTGACCTTATCTAGAAAGTCTACTTTCTATAAATCGATAAGTATGTTGCAATTCATCATAGACTGAGATCAGTTGTAGGAACATTGGAGATCTGGAGGCACTGGACATCTGTTTCGTCCCAGTATGGGACTCCTCAACAGTGCGCACCCATAATCCCGCTCTGTCCCTCCAAGGATCAAACCCAGGGCCTTCAGGTTCGGCGGCTAGCACGTTACCGTTGAGCTAGCCACTGGGTCAAAATCTAATAGTGCATATTTCGTACTTCTGTAGATTGATAATACAGTATAACCTTCATTCAATACCGTCGTTGAATAACTGTCCTCATGTTCGACTTGGTTGGCTCCACCTCCATATTGAGTTAATCTAGCGCTCATTGATAACTAGCTTCGACAGGTGATTCCTAAAGTTCCAATGAAAATTCGTAACTAGTTACTCAATGACGATACTCGATGAAGGTAGCATGATGTCGTGAACTAACAAAATTGGGAAATATGGACCAGTGGATCCCAACCAAGTGTCTAGCTCAATGGTAACGTGCTAGCCATGGAACCTAAAGGTACTGGGTTGGATCCCTAACGAGGCAGGGCGGGGTCATGGGTGCGGATTGATGAGGAGTCTCATATTGGGACGAGACAACCATCCAGTGCCGTCAGGTTTCCAATGTTTCTCCAACTGATCTCAATCCATGATGAATTCCAACCTGAAGTCAATCAATTAATAAATCTCCACAAACCTCCAGAAAGAATGTCATAATGAAGGGAGAAGCTAATGAATGTATAGGCTGACAAAAATTAATGGAATTCGAGTGGTGAAATTAATTTGTAGGCCAAATTTTTTCTATCATTGACATTATACTCTATAGATTGTAAAGCAACAGCTGATGAGAATCTACGAAATACAGGCATGTTAGTTTCGCTCTAATCATGATGTCCTAAATTTGTAACTATAAAACAGAAGTTAATGATCCTCTGTTTTTACAATTTCTTCTTTCAATCTGTTTTAAAACCTCTTCTAACTTTGTTGTAGTCATCTTAATGCTCAATATAATGAGGATCTGTCAACCTTTTATTACACTTACTTAATCGATAGATTATTTTGTTTTACTAATTGTAGAATAAGACTCTATGCAATATCCTTCCAATTTCAGCCGTCTTCTCTAACACATGTATATGGTTTTACCTTTGGGTAATCTTAACTTCACCCAATGCCATCAATTTCAGTCACCCTATTTCTTTTTATCTTCCATCATAACTAGAACATTCTTATCGACTTGTGAAAGAATGTTGTATACTTTATGTTTTGCTTTACCAGTTATCTACATTTGTCTGAGTGGAGTTGTAATACATTAGCTTAAAAACTTAACATTCTACCTATGGGTTACGGGTTCGAACCCCACTCCACCTAATGAGATCTGCGCAATCAGATAGTAATCATCAACCCTTACATAATATGTATAGCTCATTGCCGCCTACTGGATGAATGTTCATAAGGTTGCTGGGTGGGTTCCATTTCACATTTGCCTATACAGCATAAATCAACGTTCATAGACTTTGAGGAGTGGTCACAGTTTTGCTTGGAAATTAATTCTGCTCCATGTATAATTGTTCGTGAAGGTATATTATGATACATTCTGCAATTAACTTCGTGAATGAAGCTTTGCAACCTCATCAATTGACTTATCACATATACCTAACGTGTGTTAGTTGGATGGCGGCAACCGATTGGAAACCCTGGTTGACCTGGGTTCCGTTCTTGTTGGCACTTGTCAGTAAGGCGTATCTATAACCCCGACGGAACTGATGGTCGCTTTGGGGTTCGAACCAGCGTCGCACAATGTTGTAGACAGTGATGTTACCACTGAGCTATTCTGCTCGTGGTTAGACACAGTACACCTACTTGACATTCATATATATCACACATGGCAGAGATTTTGTTCATGTCCTTTATTCATAAAGCTGAATGAAGTAAGAGCAGTGTGAAGTTTTGTTTCGTTTTTGTATCACTACACTGCTGGCAGAAAAAAGAGTTGAATAATGAATTAGGTATCAATGTTAAACACTTTTTAGTGTCTTTATTGCTTGAAAATAATGGGAAATTGTTTTCATTGACATTTTGTTATCTTTAATCGAAGTAAGGGTAAGCGGTAGATAGATAAAATCAGCATAGAACCTTGCACATAAGTTCATCGGCTAAATTGAGTGAAATAATAAACAATTTGAAGATAAAGGTTAATGGAAATATTCAATCGTTAGAAGATGTCAAATAATGAATACATCTGCGCCAGTGTGCTAAATTTTTGGCCATATCAGAAAGAGTCGTCAACCACTGATTCCTATTGTCTTGAAACACCTCAGCTATGCAATGTACACCTCTGAACACGATTCATACTAACAGTCAGAGACTTCATTGATTGTTGCCATATCTTGATCTAGTCACTTTGAACCTTCTCTCAATCTACTCAAACTTTTTGAGATAGGTAATCTCTTGGTAATTTCAAGTGATAGATAAAGAAAACTCGCAGATAAACCTTCAATAACAGTAGTATTTCTTTTCTATCCATATTCACTTTAAGCTAATAAACACAGTAAGGCAATATGTGACACAACGGATTTATCCACTTATCTATTTATATATATCAATAATTTGTCACTGAGCCAAAAAGAAAGAAACATTTACCTAGGGTATAAGTATTGATTATACTTGTTTCTATTTCAGTCTACAGTCATAAATTATTTCTACTGTTGTTATCGTTTTTATTCATTTGTTCATTTTGCTAAATTCTTTAATCTGTACATACTGAACATGTAAATTTTGATATGAATTATTCACAATATTGATACTGATTATATTTTATTTGTTGGCAAGCAGTAAAATTCAGGACGGGTGTTTCATCCTGTCTGTGACTCATCAGCTGAATGTAACTACACCCCAGTGGGGGGGGGAATTGCTCTCACTGAGACTCGAACTCCGTACCCATCACTTTAAACATCAACGGATTGTCCACTAAGGCTTGGTAGTCACCCTGTCTACAACGGGTATTAGTTATTATTACTTGTTAATACATGTAATTCTCTTTTGTGATACTGGATCGAACTAGTCGAATTCCGTTGGTGAACGGTCTCCTATGTGGCTGTCTTGATACTGCCTTTATATTTACTGTCATAATCGACTTGGTTGTTGCTGGCAGTGGAATCTAGAAGGCATGTTTTATTGTCTTGTGAGTAGGACTGTTTACTAATATTTAAAGGCATAGAAATTAGACCAGCATACTTTGGTGGCTCATGTAATGAAGAGGCTTTCTTGAAACAGTCATTTTTCGGGTTGTTTGATAGTCAGTTTTATTGGTTTTTGAGGGGTTTGTCATCAACCTTAGTAGGTGGATTTCAAGCAGTAGGTCCAGTGCTGAAATTTCCTTCCATTTACTTCAGTTTGATAACATAGTCCTAGTACATATACGTGGACCAGACTGAATTGTTTCAGGAAGGGTATGTTTCTTCTTTTTCATTTGGTAGCTGTTGTCTTTTGCCTTTTCATTTATTACTCTTGTTCTTGTGATCTAAGTAGTTTTCTTGGTTACACAGGTAAATGAATGGGGACTGGGATTAGTTTGATGGATATCTCATCAGTAAGTCAGTTAGTTAGATTAGTATGAACGTGGGATCGGGCACTACTACACACTGGTCCAAGTTGGCACATTTCACAAATCATTAGCTCATCAAGCTATAGGAGACATTATGATGAGAAATTGAAGGTGATGCAAACTTGTCGATATTCTAGCATGTGATCTCCTAATGTGTTGTGTTTAATCTATGAAGAAAGGTGTATATAGTCAAACAATGAGGTGTATAACAAGTTAAAACCTTATGATAAGTCAACAACATCTACTTACATATGATACAATTTTGGATTGTAAGATGATGATGTAAAAGAAAAATAGAACGTATGATTAGTAGCTCTGATATTTTTTTCAGGATACCTAGAAAAGTTTATGAAATAAAGCTACTTAGTCGTTGTCTATATACATCCACTTTGGTAATATCTGATTACAGATTCGTGTATAGTTCAGTTGTACACGGTATCGTTATAGGCTGTAACAACTCTAAAGTTAACACTTGTGAATGAAACTCTGAGTTGGTTTGAGCCATGTGGGGCGATGCAGACTAGCCGGTTAGGGTCCGCGGGACAAGAGGAACCAGTAGTTGGAGACTGACTTTAAGTGATATGGCTGGGAACCGATGTCAGTGGTGAAGATGAATCCCCACACACATTATCCTCATCTTAACAACGCCATACCGAATCTCACCACTTTCTCATTCTTCGTTTCTCTCTTTTAGTACTTGGTATTTCTTTTGACTGCATTTTCTTATGTTCATCTTCCACTTGACTGCCTTTTTACTTGATGTACTGATATGTGGTGTGGCAACTTGGATCGTTATGTAGTAATGCCTGGTCCTAGGCTGTTCTCGAAGATGGATGATGAGTAATAAGGAAGTGAATCTTTGAGAATGTGCATAATTCGTTAAGCTTCTGTCACTGGTACACTTTCGTGATGACTACTAATCAACATTGAACCTTATTTATAAGGATCCATACTGATAACGTTCCATCGTTTCTTCTTTTACTACTTATGCCACTTTTCACTGATGGTTTATTTTGTGTTGACCGTGTAGCTAACCGAATTCATGCGAAATAACTAATAAAGGTGCATTTTGAGAAAGACAATTGCGATATACATTATAAGTTGGTATTAGTAAAGTCATTGGAAGGCATTCTTTTCTGTCTTGAAGCTTTTCAGTAGTACGAATGAATGCTCTATATCTTAGATCCGACATCGAATAGGTTACAAGATGAAACTTCTTCGCTGCTAACTATTGTTCAACTGTTAACGGAATATAAATGAAGCTGTCTTAAAACAAATGTTTATCTTTATACAACCTACAGCCTTACAAGTGACATAATAACATTCATTTCTTAACCACAAAGAACTGGAAACCTGATAGGAACAAAGAAGTATTTTACTGCCGCAATCTATTTAGTGGCTAGCAGTGAAATCCAGGACATGTTTTTCGTCCTGTTTGACACTCAGCAGCTGGATATACCTGAACTCCAAGGAGTTATATTGTCCCCACTGAGTCTCGAACCCAGTAAAAATCACTTCGAACGTCAAAGCGTTGTCCACTAGGGCACTGGGGTACGAGAACCATCCACTTGTTCTACGGTTATGAGTTGTTATTTATTGATGCTTGCAATTTACTGCTGTTTTGCGCGTTTTTAGGACTTATCAGTGGCACTAACTATCAACACCATTTTAGGATGTAATATTTCAAGTGATATACTTTTGATAATTTTCAGGCTGGGTTCTGCAGTCTTAGCAACTTTTCTCCTGTAAAAGTATTCAGAATCTTAGTCAAAGGTATAGACGTATGTGTTTACGTGGTATTCACAGAATTCCCTATGACTAATGGTTGCTTTCCTCAGATAGGGTTCATGAGAAAGCCATAGGGGATCTCAATCTTCAAGATCTTGTAATTCTCATGTTTGCAACATCACGGAGTTCCTCATAAATTACCAAATTGGATTATAATTAGCTACTTACGCACCAGGCTCTCGAGTGAAACCGAAATGAGAAACGACGAGTTGGGCATCCGAGGAGATGGGATGAAGAAAACATGAAAGCTGTTGGGCAGTCATGGAGCCAGGTTCAAAAGACTGCAGAGAACAGAGTGGAGTGACGACGTGCTACTGAAGCCTTATGTTTCACTAGAAACCCAAGGGACAAATGATAATATTCAATAATGATTAAACTTGGAAGAGTTAAATAAATGCGGAGGTATTATGCGCACTGATGACGCATTGTATTAGTCGTACAGTGCCGCAAATCGACAAGAGTTGGACGATTTCAGTAGTTGAACAACAACCCATTGACTGAATATTAATGTGTTCCTTGCAACACCTGAATGTTTGTAGCTGAATGCTCTGTGTAATCAACCGTTAATATCGTTGAAGAGTGCCAACTGTAACGGAAACAAAATTCAGTAATGTTCCGTGATTAACATAGGGCCTGACGTGTAATGTCTTTAAATGGTCTTCTCACTGTATGCCTAATCCACTGTATCTCCACTTTCTCCCACTGCATATTTATTAAGCGATGGGTTCTTGGTTGGTTTGTTGCCAGGCTAGAGTTCCTTGTTGCTTATTCTTTCTGTCCATCTGATCTAATCTTCAGTATAGAGTGGGCGTAGGCGGCAGCTGTTGATGAATGTCTGTAGTTCGTTGGAAATGCTTTTCGTAACGCGCTAGGTTTCTAAACCAAATAGAAGCACTGACTTGACATTAGTATGTAAAATCCGAATCTTGTTCCACATGCTGAGTGCAGTAGATTTCCACACTGATTTTAGATCAATGAAGGAAGGTCTGTCTTGCTGTCTTTTCAATTCTGGCTTTGACATCCTCATCTGTGCCTGTGCCGCCTGTAGTTGAAACGATGCTGCCTAGGTGGGTGGGTAGGTGAAAGAGACTACTTCCTTCACATTTCTCTCGTTGATGGTGATTGGTGCTTGTTGTTGTTGTTGTTGTTGGTTGACTACCTTCATCACCTCTGTCTTCTCTACATCCACCTAAAGGAAGTCCTGCCTTCGGTGCCCTGCCTCTTCTACCAACTTGTTAGTTTTCACCTGTAGATCTTCGAGCTTCAGCAGTAAAATAGTCTAATTTAATTATCTGACTTCCAACTAAACATACACTTCAATGGTTAAAGTTTGGTCAGTGAACAACTATACTAAATTTAGCAGTACTAGTAGGTTTACGTTTTTTTTAGTATGAACTGAACATTATTTTCAGTGAATCCATTTGTGTTTATTCAAGAGACCAATATATTTTGCATAGTAGATTGGCCTATTTTCTATTTGACCCTGAATGATTTTGTTTTTTAGCGATAATTTCAGTCTACATTTTGTTTTTAAAAATCATTAACTTCATAATGTATTGTGAAGTTAATAGAGATTTTACTTTTATGGTAGCCTTCATCATTGACTAATATCATTTAGAAAACCTGAGAGCACTAGTCAGCTGATTCATTCTAATATGAAACTGCTGAGGAGTACGCACCCATGACTTGACAACGGATCGAATTCAAGACTTCCAGGTTTCACGGGTTGGAGTTCAGTGGTTCACAGTTTCCTACTTTTGTCAATTTGCGATATAGCGCAACTACCTGCGAAGGTCTTTATTTGGTTCCCGCTTCACTTCCGACTAGTTGGCGCTATAGGTCACGGCTTCTCAGTGGCTGAATGGTTAACGCGTTCATCATAAAACCTAAGGGTCGCGAATTCTATTCCGAGTGAAGTCGTAGGTGCGTACTCCTGAGGAGTCCCATACTAGGAGGAAACAGCTTTTCAGTGCTCCCAGGGCTTAATGGTTCTCCCGTATGATGTTATTGCGTGGTGAATGTTATCTTACTAACTTCATATGTTTCTGAAGGTTTTAATGTTTTCTGCATTTCTCTGTCCATGTGTGTGTGTGTGTGTGTGTGTGTGTGTTTGTAAATGAATACGAATGTGCACATTCGACAATAGAGAACACCGAGACGCAGGGTATATAAGTCATCATACCTAGTTGATTAGGATTACGTTGCCCGCTCACTTTACTATACATGTAGAATTTGGCTACTATGGTAGAATGTAATCTTATATTGATTAAGCTTAGTTGACTGAGATGGCTTGTAAATGAGCTGCGCATGCTGATCCACTGCCTACCTCGACACACCAAGCTAGGGTAAGTTAGATTGGGTTGGAAGGAAGTTTAGAGTGGCCAGACCAAGACGTGATATCAGTCGATGAAGTTTCTGACTGTTGGCTTGAGCCGTTTAGAGAAATGTAGTCTACTTAACTATGGTCTCCGAGACTATATGAATTAGTGGTTGAGATCTCTTCATGATGCGGCTAAAAATTGGTCACAATGGCGCAGACATATTCCCTCCTTGGCATCTTCTAAGGCTTGAATATTTCCACTAACCTTTATCTTCAGATGGTCTAATCTGTCACACAACTTTACCTACTTTAATATCAGTCTTTTTCTGTTCACTTGTTCTTTGTATACTACTGTAATGTGTGACAACTTGAGTCGATGCACCTTTGTGTGAGGCTCTACGTTATTTTTCTCTGTCTGTTTGTCTGTTATTGCACACAGGAGTGATGGAGTATTTTTTTAATGGATGACGTTTTGAGGACAAAGTATTGTTTACCTTGTTAGTGATTATGGACAAAAATTTGTGCTCAAAACTTTATTCAGTAAATAATAATGTATCTCTCCAATAAAACCTACTCACTATGGAATGGCTTGCTCAGTTCACACTGATTATTTTCAAAAATATGTTTGAAACAACAACACACTAGTTCTCTTGTCAAGCTGTGAACTTAACTGTCCACAGCTCAGCAGACGGAATACGACTAGAAACTGTTACCTGTTAGTTAGAATTTGAGTAGTCAAATTGAGTCACTCACAATCCATCAATCTTTAAACAGTGTTTATGACTAACAGCCTAGTATAGAGAGTTATATGTAGTACTTGATTCACATGTTACTGACTGGTTGTTCTATGGTTTTATTAGGCAGTTTGTATTCTTGAACCACCATAACAACAATTATGCTTTAGTTACTAATACTTTTAATATTTTCTCAGTGATTAATTAGGGTATTAACCGATTATATACAGTACATGATGATCTTATATAACTGCTAATAATATTTATAAGCTCTTGTTGAAGTATGTGATCGCTGAGTTTTTGTACACTCTCAAAATGTAAGTATTTCCTTTAATAAAAGTATTTACTTGTCTGTATGTAAGTAACCAATCCTTCAGGGCATTTGATGAAGACTACGCATGAGAAGTTTGTCTGGTGTGTGAAGAAACACCTGTAGTGATTATTAACAAAGACACTCAGAGTTCGTGATGTTCTAACGGAAAAAGGGCAAGGGGCCGAAGCAGCGGATCACAGAATCCGCAAAGTATTTGATGGACAGTATATTCTTTTTTTTTGAGTGAACTGGTTACAACAAGATTGCTTGCACCTGATTAAAACACCGATTCTATAGTGGATCGGCGTGTCTTTAGGCATGATGAAGATTATCATTCATTAAATGTGGTCATCGTGAAATCTAGACTTCGTTAACTGGAACATATGTTGTATATGTTGTCACAGTGACGACGATAACACTAGGTGTTTGCTAGCTCTAATTGGAAGAATTGAAAAGGTGGTGCCGTGGAATGAAGGATAGTTGTGTCAGGTTAGCATCTATAAGTACCTTACAACTCCCTAGATGAAGCGCAAGTGATCATGTAACCCCAGTAGTCAGTAGCTTGAGACAATAGCTTACATAGCTCACAATTGAAACTAGTATGGATTAGGCTACAGCTTTTTTAATTCTTGTATTATTGAGAAGTAAATTGAATGGATCTTTGAAACTGCTTCTTTGCTTACAATCGTGTATTAACAGGAGAAAGACGAGCATTTTGTGTCTATTATTGTAATTTTGTACGTAGTTTCTCCCTTTGGGAAAAGCCATTTTCATTTCAGGAGATTTTATTTCAATAGGGAAATTTATTCAGATTTATGAATTGCTATATACTTTTTTTGTATGGTCAATAAGGCAATAAATCATTGTAGTCAGTCTCAATTTCTTTTATTTATTCGAATAATGTTTAAAGTTTCTTCGGTAAAATTAGGCGGATTACTTTTGTTGGCAGCTAACCATGGCTGTTTTCTCTATTGTTCAATGTCTTATGATTATTTTCAGCTTACATATTTCTTTATATGTAATAATGTAGTGTATGTAATAGGTGTGTATGTTTCTAGTCACCTATGCTTTCGTTTAATGAGGTGTTATCAATTTCTCTTCATCGCTGTTTCTATTTACATTTTTATAAATAAAGGGATCACTTCAAAGAGACAGAGCCTTGATTCACCAACAACAGAATATCTAGCAGGCAATGTACATCGCACGTATAGATTGATAGCTGTATTATTATTATTTGTCCCTTGGGTTCCCAGTAGAACATAGGGCTTCAGTAGCACGCCTCCATTCCACTCTGTTCTCAGCAAACTTTTCAACCTAGCTCCACGACTACCCACAAGCTCTCATTTCTTCCTCTCACGATCTCCTCCATGTCACCCTCGGCAGCTCAACTCATCGTTTCCCATCTGGGTTCCACTCGAGGGTATGGCCTGACGCGTGATGTCCCCAGTCAGCCTTCTCAGTGTATGCTTAATCCACTCCATCTCCACTTTCTTCCACTGCATATTTGTTGGGTCATAGGTTCTTGGTTGGTTCTTTGCCAGGCTAGAGCTCCTTGTTGCTTATTCTTTCTGTCCATCTGATCTGATCTTTAGTATAGAGTGGGCGTAGGCAGCAGTTGTTGATGAATGTCTGTAGTTTGTTGGAAATCCCTTTTCAATTTTGATAAAAATGAAGGATAATAGGTAACAGTGGAACCGAATACGCACGTTTTGCCCTACCCAAGATTCGTCAGTTGGATGTACCTGACTTTCAGTGAGTGGTACTCTTCTGCAAACCATTATCTAACATTAATGTCAAAATTGGAGATGGAGTGGATTAAGCATACACGGAGAAGGCTGACTGGGGACATCACGCGTCAGGCCATACCCTCGAGTGGAACCCAGATGGGAAACGATGAGTTGAGCTGCCGAGGGTGACATGGAGGAGATCGTGAGAGGAAGAAATGAGAGCTTGTGGGTAGTCGTGGAGCTAGGTTGAAAAGTTTGCTGAGAACAGAGTGGAATGGAGGCGTGCTACTGAAGCCCTATGTTCTACTGGGAACCCAAGGGACAAATAATAATAATAATATTATAATATCGTGGCATCCACATAGGAGTCTATATGCGGATAGTAGGCGATCAGATCGATCGATTCAGTGACAGGAAATTACAAGCTTTAACGCAAAAACTCCCTATATTCAAATGATTATCAGTGTATATCCATATACTTTGTCATTGTTCTTTATCAGTCATTGTCTTTGTAAACTGAAAAGACTGAAAATTAATTTCTGTGGAGATGAGTTACTAGTGTTTGCATATTTCTACCTTTGTTTAGCGAAGGAGTAGAGACCAGTGTTCAGAATGTTACGCTTAACATGGATCCCTTCTTTTTTGTTAAACTCATTACTTGATCTACTAAGAATTAAATAAATATGTCTGCTTGTGATCACAGCATGTTATAATTAACTGTCTCTGTGTGGGTACAATACCTTGTATTATTCCGTTATTGAGTGGACCAAATCGATCGGTCTCTATCAGTATACGGGCTTCTACGCGAGTTCTTCGATATTACCTGTGTATCAGTTATGTGTTAGTGATGGATAGTGGCCAGCAGTAAAGTCCAAGATGCACGTTTCTTCCTGTTTAGGAAGTAGTATTTATCGCGTTGTACGCACTCGTATGCAATATCATTAATAGATATCTTACTTTTTCTTCCATATCCAATTTGATACTATTTGTAGGCATAATTATATATATATATATATATATATATATATATATATATATATATATATATATATATATATATATATATATATATATAAAGAATAACACTATAATATTCTCTGTTGATACAATGATTCATTGATTTCCATGGAATAGAAAATTTTACAGCACGCAAACTTTGGGTATATTGTTCTCATATAACCTACCTTGATTTATAATATTTTCTATAAATATAAAAGGTGTGCATTATGTTACTAGAACTGTTGTAAATAACAGTTATAGTAACACAATCCACATGAGCTGAAAAGGTATGTGGCAGCTGCTACTCTGTTCGTTAGGTCTCATAGTGTTAGCTATTGTAGGACTTGATAGTGATGAAGAATAGTGGCTAGTAGGGGAATCTAGAAAGTGCTTTTCGACCTATTTGGGACTCATCAGTTAGCTGGATTTACCTGCATCCTAGTGAGCAATGTTGTTCCAACTAAGACTGGAACCTGAGACCAACTGCCTTCATCAGGTCTGTCCAATCAACTATGGAATAATACAAGTAATAATATCAAAATAGGATTTCATCATGGACTGATATCATTTGGAGGGACATTGGAAACCTGAAAGCACTGGATAGGTGTCTAGTTCTAGTATGGGATTCCTCAACAGTGCGCACCCACGATTCAGCGCCGTCTTTTCAGGGGTTGAACCCAGGATTTTCAGGCTCCGTCCCCAGCATGTTACCACTGAGCCACTGGTCAATATTTCCTACTTCTTTCAGTTCACGATGTAACACAAGCTTCATTCGATACCGTCGTTGAGTAACTGTCCTCATGTTCGACTTGGTTGGTCCCACCTCCAGATTGAATTAATCTAGCATGCATTATTGACTAGCTTCGATAAGTGATTCTCGAAGTTTCAGTGAGAAGTCGTGACCAGTGGGGCAAACCTGGTGACCGTGAGCACAAATACTCAATGATGACATTGGGTGATGGTCGCACTATGTTATGAACTGACAGAAGTTGAAAATAAGACCATTGAATTCTGACGCAGTGGCTCAATGGTAACGTGTTGGCCATGGAATTGGAGGGTCCTCAGTTCGAACCCTGGTCATCCAAGGGAAGCACCTTAATAGTGTCGCATTCTATGCAGCTAGCAGCAGTACGACTTCTTCCTTAGACTATCATTATATCGTAGTGATTTAAACTACAACAGCTACTAGTTTTTGTCTTGCCTCTATCCAGCAGACCTTTCTGACATGACAGAATCTTGAAGGAATAAGCATTCCACCTCCACATCTCGTTGGATTATTGTGATATGCGAACCCGACCACCTCGTCCAGGTAGCAGCTATCGGCCGTGATGCAAACGATTCCGATTTATATATATATATATATATATATATATATATATATATATATATATATATATATATATATATATATATATATATATATGCTTCTTTACATATATGTTTACTGGAAAGCACTAGGAATATATTACTAATTTTCATTGTCAGTCTCTAAGTAAGTGGTAGCAACTATTATAATCGCTTTCTTTGAGGCAACTCCAATGAACAGTTTTCAATCAATGGTTCATTCACGCTTCTTTTACTGCATTTTTCAAGATAGCGCACATTTCCAATAATATAATGTCATTAGGGTCATCATGTAACTTTCCTATTTATTCTAAAACCTAGAAATTTTTTCTCATTCCTTTAATTTCATTAACATGGGGATTTTACACATCACTCCATTAGCTTTTTAGTCAGTTAATATCAACATGGGGCTTGGTGCTACTGCGTAACCGTCTAAGTTTTCACACCTCATATCGGTACATGGAAGTTCCAGGCATCAAGATGAAGGATAAAGAACTAGAAAGGAAAGTCGTAAAACGACAGGAACAATGAATAAAACAATCATTAAGTACCATATTACGATTAAGGGTGCATTTGTGGCACTGATATCGATTCTGAGCTACGTAATTAAGAGTCTCCAGCCCCCAATTTTACTTACCATACAGATCTCAACCGGGAAACCTCCAATTTCCTACACAGCTCACATTAACAATCGAAGAAGTCATCCACTGATGCCATGTTAAAGTCTGGCCGTCTCTTAACTTTTTCCAGCCTAAAGCCACTTCTGGCACCATTGCAGAACGGAGAAGACAGTGACTAAGCATGCGTAACACATCCTAGACATCTGAGTCATGAAGATTTACCACCTCATCAAGTGAAATACTCCCTGTCCCTAAAAGTCTAAACCTAACGTCTAAGTTACTGAGACATTGTCTCTGCTACGAGGGCGACACCGGTCAAACATGTAAAGCCTGCCCATTTCATCTACCTTTAAAGGCCTTGTTTCACAGTCACATAATATAACAGAGGAAATTATTGAGTAGTGCACTCGACCCCAATTTGACTTTTGAATATCATTGTATTTCTAGACTTGGCATAAGTTGGTGAAAGCCAACCGAGCCTTTTGTATCCATATGAGGATTCTTTCGGTCACCGATCTACTAAGGCCCATCTGACTTCCCAAGTAAGTGAAGTCATCAACACTTCCAGCCACTTGATTCCTTATACTTAAATGAGGCAGCAACACAGACCGGTCCTGGAACAGCCGTCTGCATTCAGGTGATGAGAAACGCCTCTCAAAGATTCAACTTACGACTCATTGTATCTAGAAGACTGTCTCTTGTCAACATCTCCACTTTACAGGACTATGTTGTCTCTACGTTGATATTCTGTATACATATTGCGCTCCATCTTAATATTGATTTGTTTTTTTTCGACATGCTGATGACTTAAATAAGGCTAATTTGATCATCTTCTGGAGATGAAATGAAAATCTGGTCAACAGTTAGGTCTCATAGCTAGACTTGGTAGAGTACCGGGCCAGAAACTTGGAGATCGCTGGTTCAGATTCAGCTGCAGCCTAAATTCTTATTTCACCTTCAATCACCACCTAAGTTTACTAAACTACGGCTATTAATTAATCACTCTCCTTTTCCACTGAATTATTCTTACTAGTCTAATCAGTAATATGCCCCTCGCCTCCCACTCCTACAATAGATTCAGATCATGCTAGCGAATTCCTCAAAACAGCCTTGGTTGCAACAGAGTGTGTTTGCATAGTACTCTGTCTTGGATGATATCAGCCTTCACACTTAGTTATGAAGTATACAAATCTAATGAGTCAATTAACTGAATTATTCATCTTTGTCAGTGTATTTATATGATCATGCGTAGCATTCTTTCTACTCTTTATAGTAAATAAATGTTGATTTATCGTTTTTAGTCTCCTTCTAATGAATGTGAGAAAATTGTAACAAAAGAACCTGCTACTCATTAGATATTTAATTCATCTGGCTTAAATTGAGTTCATTACGCCTTTTTCTATCTGATAGTATTCTTATCTACCTTCTGCTTTCTTTCTGATTGTTGTTTTTTGTTGTACAGCTGGCGTCAGTGTAATCGAGAGAAGGAACTATCAAATAAACTCTGTTCCTCCTTCCTTTCAATAACTATCTAGCATATGACGTTTTTCTCTCAATATATTCATCTAAGTGTCGTAGTTAGAATTCTTTTTTTTTTCTCCTTAGTATCCGAATTCTTCCTTTTATAAGTGTCTCTTCCTCTAGCTTTCTGTCTCCTTCTCGACTTTATTATTATCTGTCTTTCTTTTTTCTCTCATCTCTTCCATAGATGGTTCATTTCGTTGTTAATTTTTATGGTATACTCTTATCTATGCTTTTTTTGTGGTATGTGTACAAGAGATATTTATTAGTATTCCATATGCCTGTCTTCTTGTCTCAATATTGACTTGATGTTTCTGCTTAAGTGATCCAGATTTAAGTGGGGTCTAATTTAACTGTAACAAAATTTTATGAGTGAATGGCCAAATTTATTTTATCATTTCATAAAACTGTTGACTGTTTCAGGGTGCATTCGTTTTGTTATACAATTACTCTTTACGTCATTATAAGCATTGAATTCCTGTTTGATTTACTTTCTTAAAAATGACAAAATATATCATCCATATATCTATACCAAATTCTGGGTTGGCAATGGACACTTCTTAAAGTTCTTTCTTCTAAAGCTTTTATATAGAGAGTCGCTACAGTTGGAGATATTGGTGAATAATGCATTGCAACTTTATTTGATTAACGGTATATTCTATCTCTAAACGTGAAATATATAGATTCTAAGCAAAGCTTCAACGATTTTATAATATCCTGAGCAGTGCGCACCCACGAACCCGCCGCCTTCAGGTCCCATTGGATCCTGACTCAGTGGCTTAGTGGTAACGTCCTGGCCACGGAGCCTGAAAATCGCGGGTTCGATCCCTGGTGGGGTTGTGGGTGCGCACTGCTCAGGAGTCCTATACTAGGACGAAACAGCTGTCCAGTGCTTCCAGGTTTCCTTTATTCCTCCGACTGATGTCAGTCTACAACTTGAAGTATTTCCAAATCCGCAAACCCCCCCCCTCTAAAAAAATATTTAGATAGACCATAGGTCGCAAAGTTTGTAAAGTCAATACATTAGTCTAAGGGAATCCCTGTTCTATGAATTTCTGATCTACCGTAAAATCCAGCGGTTGTGTTCGTTTTAGGAGCTAATGAAAACTATGTTGCATTTACAAGTTTGAGCTTTATTTCCTTTAGTAATTTACATGTTTCAGCTTTCATTTTATTTAGTGTCCTTGAATGTTTATTACTTGGGATAAGTTCGTATAACCCAGTTTCCAAATACTCCAGTGCTTTTCTTTATAATCTTTATCTAGGAAAACCGTGACATTGCCTTTGTTTGCTTTCGTTATGACTATTAATTTGTCAGACGTAAAGTTTTTAAAGCTATTCGTTCCGATTTTGTTAAGTTAGAAGCAATGGGTTTCTGATTTGCTATGATAATTCCGACTTTATGACGTATTATATGCGCTTCTTCTTTCGGGATAAAGGATAAAACTGGTTTCATAATTAAGGCTAATTCCATTGCTTTTAGAGGCTTTCTGGACAAATTAATATTGACCCTTTTCTTCAGTAGTACCACTTCATGCTCATTTAGTTGCTTGGTGGATAAATTGCATACCACTCTTGTATCGCATGAATTGGTCTTTATACTATCGGATTTTAATTTGTTTCAGTTGGTTAGGTGTTCGAATTTTCGAATATCATCATCATCATCAGTATCAACATACGACCAGGGATTACTGCTTAAAGGTCCGAGTTGCCACACCTCATATCAGCACATCAAGTAAACAGGCAGTCAAGTGGAAAAGGAAGATAAGAGAATGCAGTCAAAAGAAATACCAAGTGCTAAAAGAGAGAAAGGAAGAATGAGAAAGTGGTGAGATTCAGTGAAGCATCATTAAGATAAGGATAATGTGTATTAAGAAACAGCTGCACCACTGACATCGGTTCTGAACCATATCACTTAGAGTCAGTCTCCAACTACTGGTTCTTCTTGTTCTGCGTACCCCAACCGGCTAGTCTGTATCGTCCCACATAGCTCAAAGCAGCAGTCAGAGACTTCATGCATTGGTGCCATTTTTTAGTCTGGTCACCTGTGGCGTTTTCCCAGCCTGCACCTACTTTGGCCAACATTGTGTGACGAGGAAATCGGTGACAAGGCATACGTACTACGTGTCCCAACCAGGCATCTCAGTCGATGGAGGTTCATAACCTCGTCAACTGATTTACCTCTCCTCTCTCCCTAAAACTCTATACGTGACTTCTGCATTACTCACGTGGAGACACCGTGGTATGTGGCCTATACTACGAAGGCAGTGGTGGTCAAACACCTGAAGCCTTTTTATATCCTCCATTTTCAATGGCCATGTTTCACAGCCATACAGTAGAACAGAGCGGACTGCTGTGCAGTACACGCGACCCTTAATAGACAAACGAATATCACAGTGGCGCCACAGGTGGCGTAAGTTGGCAAAAGCTAATCGAGCCTTTAGTATTCGTGCAGAAATCTTATGGGCTACTGATCCACTAGGGCTGATCCTATTTCTCAGTTAAGTGAAGTGGTCGACTATGTCTTTGCTTAATATTTTGGAAATATTTCGATTCTAGATCCTGATATAATTTCATTATTACAGACAGTTGATTGTGAAGAATAAGCATATTGAGACTGTCGTCAATATTCTTGATGCGATTCTGAAATTGTTCCACAAGCAATATGCATTTATGAATTCTCTCAAGCAGAAGAGTACGAGGTACAATGTTAGTTACATTTAATGAACGAGGTGAAATCTCTGGGAGTTTTATGCGAAGTGAATTAGGTATAATATTATTATATAAATATCGAACGTTAAAAATACGATGATTATACCAATTTACTCCTCTCATTATTATCAAAGAATGTTCCAGGTGACTCTCTACAAAAGACATTTAACGATTTTAATTTCACCAGTCTCTATGATTATTTGGTTGGTTATGGCTGGCAGAAGAATCCAGGACGCGCGTTTCGTCCTGTTTTGGACTCATCAGCTGGATGTACCTGCATCCCAGTGATGTTGTTCCCACCATCATTGTTCTAAGTGTTTAACTGTCATATGTAGCTTCACAGTCTGTAGCCTACTCTATTTACTCTTTCTTAGAATTGTAACTTCTTAAGCAGCGAAGAGATGGCCCATGGTCTAATTCATCTAACATATGAAAGATCAGTAAGTTGTATCTCCTGAAAACGAAGTGTTTCATTGATTTCTTATCTTTCAGTGGTTAGGGATGCTATATACATATACCCCTAATTTTGCATAGCTTTTACCTGATGTTTTGTCCACGACTTAAAAATGACCTACGTAGCTGTTTTCACACCGTTGCTAGTTTTTCTTCTGTCTCCTCTGAAGGCTGAACTCTTATTAGCTGTTAAGTATTTTACCTACATATGGATTTAATGTTATCAAGGTCATTTAGAAATGTAGGTATACAGCATTGTTCTCAACTGTTCTGACTTGTTGGGACAGTAAAAAGCTCTCTGTCAACGGTCTGTCTTTTCTTTTTGTCTTTCGCGCATCAGTGGTATTGTTGTTGTGGTGGCTGACGTTCTGATTTGTGTTAGAGTCGATTCATTTGGACGTTAGATTCGCATCGTTCAGTAGTCTGCTGGGTTGGTATCGCTCGTAGACTGTTAGGTCATACTACTGGTCATAGCAAGAAGAAAGAGGATTGTGGAAGGAAGAGCGAACGGTTAATCATTGCTTGTTTTTATTTAGCAACAGCTAAAGCGGTTTACTTGATAACTACTCTAAGAGGAAACTGATACTCACGTACGCATTCATGTATTAGGCTCAATATATAAGGACTCTTTATCATACTATTTGGTTGATGGTTCAAAGTTGGTTCCTGGGTGGCATCGATTGAAAGTGTAATACCTTAAGGTCAGCGAGGATTATGTAACCTGAATGAAAATGAAAATAAACTTAACAATTGGTTGGTCTTTACTTTATTCACACTATTTATTTGCCGTCTAGTAAGTGAAAAATTGCGACTTTATACCTGACTCAAGTCACTGTCATTATATATTTAATCACATTTCTTTCACGACAATACCATGGCTTCAAGTCTCAATGGGAACAACATCACTCACTGGAAGGTGGATATATTCAGTTGACGGTTCCCAAATAGGACGAAACGTGCATTCTAAATCCCCTACTAGTCACTATCTATCATTAACATCGTACTATAGTAAATGGTTTGATTACTGTAATAAATATTTATATAAAACTAAGATTTCAGCGAAGAAAGTGTCTCTTTGCGACGACTACATTTTCAAAAGCTGTAAAATCGAATTTATGCTTAATTTAATGTGAACAAACCATAAATTTCTTGCTTTCAGGTTGGTATCCATCATGCACTGACATAAAATGAAGAGATGTTGGAAACCTAAGAGCACTGAACGGCTGTTTCGTCCTAGTACAGGACTCCTCAGCAGTGTGAACCCATGACCTCTCCGCGCCAGAAGTCGAAACCAAGACCTTCAGGCTCCATGACTAACACGTTACCACTGAGCTAATGGATGAGAATCCTACTTTTGTCAGTTCACAACAAAAATAAATTTCCACAAACCTCTAAATCACATTTGTTTCTCTATCTGAAGTAAAGTGAGTGGGGACAACATGATAATACTTATGTCTTTCCATGTCGGATTGTTTGTTTGATTGATATAGCGACACAATGATAGTATAATCTACTGGATGACGTTTCGAGCAGAATCCACTACCTATATTCATATCTCAACTTTGTACTCGTTCATTTCAATGGTAGTAAAATTTTCCAGATATCTCTAATATATGATGAGTCATTCCTGTTACATATGTGTCAGATGCTGATTCGATGAACAAAGATCCTTTGATCAATCTCTTCCTCCACCTGGTAGTTCATTGGATTTTAGAATTGTCACCCTCTCCCACTAGTTCTATAGTGTGATTATGGGTCGGTGTATGCAGAGCAATCGCCGAGTTTCTCCTTAAATTACTTATGCCTTAGGAGGGTATACCACTGTATGTTTCCCTAAATTTTTGTGTTCTCCCATTCTGACTGACCTAGATAGGTTGCTGCTTTGACCTATACACTTAACGTCATAGTCGTTACATAGTATTTGATAGGCCGGATTAGTTTTGTTGATTGGATCTTTTAGCCTACAAGTTTTCTCTCTGAGCGAGTTTGTAGGTTTCTATAACAATCTAATCCCAGCATTGTTAGGAATTCTACGTAAAATTACCGATATGCTCTGGTTATATGGTTTCAATTCCCTTTTAGGCATGTTGAAATCCTCAACAACATTACTGACTCCTTTTCTTATCAGTCCTTATAGATGTTTTGGCAAATTCCAGAGGGTAGTCAGTAAGAAACAGTGTCTCTTTGATGTGTTTCATTCCCTTATTTCGGTTTCCTGGCTCATCAGTCAAACTCAGCCTGATAACTTAGATATTTCATCAAGCCTACCCTGATAGATAGCTACAATAATATACGCTACTAGAAATCGCTCAAACTCTACACTCACAAATTTATTTAACGTGAAACTCAGGCTATATCATATATGATTAGAGGAGGGAGAGAAGATCATCATCATTATCAACATAGGACCAGGCATTACTGCGTAACGGTTCGAGTTGCCACACCTCATATCAGCACATCAAGTAAAAAGGTAGTGAGGCGAAGGATGAAGATAAGTGAATGCAGCCAAAAGAAATATAAAGTACGAGAAGAAAGGAAAGAGGAATGACAAAATGGTGAGATTCGGTATGGCGTTGTTAAGATGAGGATAATGTGTGTGGAAATACATCTGCGCCACTGACATCGGTTCTGAGCCATATCACCTAGGGTCTCCAACCACTGGTTTCTCTTTTCCCGTGGACCCCAACCACCTAGTCTACATCGTCCTACATGGCTTAAACCAACAGTCAGAGACTTCATACATTGGTGCCATGTTTTAGTCTGGCCACCTCGGGCTTTTCCAGCCTGGATCCACGTCAGCCAACATTGTATGACGAGGCAATCGGTGACTAGGCATACGTACTACGTGTCCCAACCAGGCATCTCAGTCGATGAAGATTTACAACCTCGTCAACTGACTTACCTCTTCTCCCCAAAACTCTACACCTAACTTCTGCATTACTCACATGGTGACACCACGGAATACGGCCTATACTACGAAGGCAGTGGTGGTCAAACACCTGAAGCCTTTTTATATCCTCCACTTTCAATGGCCATGTTTCACAGCCATACAGTAGAACAGAGCGGACTGCTGTGTAGTATACGCGACCCTTAATAGACAAACGAATATCACAGTGGCACCATAGGTGGTGTAAGTTGGCAAAAGCCAATCAAGCCTTTTGTATCCGTGGGGAGAGAAGATGATAAGTTTTGATGTCAGAAGCCTCTATACAAATATACCAATTAATATGGTACTTAAGACAGTAAGAAATGAGTTCACAACTGATGATAAACTCAGTAGCGATAGAACTAAAGTTTTAGTTGAATAAATTATGCTAGGGATACGATTGTGACTAACTTTCACAGTTTTCAAATTTCAAGACAAGATATATTTGAACAAATAAAAGGCGCAATAATGGGATCTCCAATATCTCAGATCGTTGCAGACATTTTTATCGACAGTTGGGAATAAACGGTATTAGAAACATTCCACCCCACCCAAAATGTAAGGTGGTGATATGTACAGGATACATTTACTTTGCATATATTAACTCGATAATAGATTCAACCTAATTCATACTTATGAATTAGAAAATGAAGAAAGAGAGTTACTCATGTTGAATGACAAAATTAAGAGGAGAGAAGATGGAAGTGTTTATAGGGAAAACAAACACATTCAAGTAATAGATACTTGGATTTCACATCATCTCACTCTTTATCTGTTAGAGTTGGCTTGATAAAATATCTAAGTTATAGGATTAAAAGTTTGACTAGTGAGTTAGGAAACCAAAATAAAAGGAAATGAAACATATCGAGGAGATGCTCATCATGATTTGCTGTATGATCCAGTCAACCACAATCAGGACGATCATGGGTGATAGTAGGCAGCAGTCTTATCCTACTTCTATGCTTCACTTTAAAGGCCAAGTGAATTACAATGTTTCGATTGCTAACCCTGTCGTTATTCAGACTTGAAAAAGTTTCATTAGATTGTGTGTATAAAGTTGTTAGTATTCTATGAGTATGAGTAGTTCTGTCCATTTTAATGACTGGTCATTGATATTCTATTTCCTTTCATTGAATTAAAGTATGCTAGACGTATATTTCTCTGTTGACTTTTCTTTTAGATGGTTTAACTTTAGAATATCTTCTATGTGAAAATATTCTACTTCGTATACTATTCAATCCAACATGTGATCAATTACGTTTTGGTCTTCAAGAAGCATTGAATCATGTGATTGGTAATGAGTCAATTGTTGAATATCCTGTAACACCATCAACATTGGGAAGAGTTTCATTAGTCTATACAGGTCAATTACTTGGTTTCACTGGTGAATGGCTTTTGAATGATTCAGCGTTTAGTGGACATAATCTACTTTTATGGCTTGATGGTGAAGCAGCTATGGTAAGTGTACTACTTTAAAATGTTTGTATATAAATCTGGTTATTATTTCTTGGTGTTTGTTAGTAGTAGGTGGAGATAAGCTTGCTTAACAGCCTAGTGGACTGGTAATCAATTTTGAAGCTTTTAACTGTGAATAGAAGTGTCAGTCACTTAGACTGGTTGTATAGCTATCGGAGAGCTTAATGAAATTGAAAGTTTGTTCATTTGGTATACAGCTTTTCAAGAGTTTACATAAATTAAGGCTTTGTTTAACTTTGTGTAGTAATGATGGGCAGTGACTAGCAGTTGAATTCAGGATGCGCATTTCGTCCTATTTGGGACTCGTCAGCTGGATGTACCTGCCTCCCAGTGAGTGATGCTGTTCCCATCAGGATTTGGACTCGGGAGCAATCGCTTCAAAAGTCAGGACGTTATCCACTACACCACTGAGCCACGATAGCCACTTCTTGTGCGACGGGTATAGTTTTAATGTTATTGCATGTATGACACCGTCGTTGATTGGACCGAATTGATCAGTCTCTGTTGGTATATGGGCTCCTGTGCGGATGCCTCGATATTGCCAGTGTTTCAATTATGTGTAGTAATGATTTGTTTAACGTTGTTATTTATCAACACTTGTAATCTCCCGTCTTTATTGTCGACTGAGTCGATCGACCTCAGTTAGCATATGGGATCCCGCTGCTGGCCACCATCAAAAAAAAAGTAGCAAGTAGCCACAATTCACAGTAGTACACAAACATTAGGTGAATAGAAAAAGAATGATATCAAAGTAGATAAAGTGAATTTTAGACAACGGTTTACTGTATGTTACGGTTCACCTGGAAAATAACATTACAGTCCATTAGGCGCATTTCATCCAATTAAGGACTGGGTGTACCTGCACTTCAGTCAGTGTTGTTTCCACTGAGATTCGAACCCAGTACCGATCACTTTAGATGTCAAAGAGTTATCCAGCAGGCCACTCAGGTATGATTTAGCCTGTTTCAGGTGGACACATCAGTCACACTTGTTACTCTGTAGCAATCAATCAATAACGAAGATGGAAGTTGATCAACATCTGTGCCACTGTAACTGATTTTCAGCCGTTTCACCGAGAGTCCTCAACCACTGATTCCTATCGTCTCGAGGACCCTAACCAGTTAGTCTACATCTCTCCACATGGCTCATACCATGAGAGAGAGACTTCAGAGACTGATGCCACATGTTGGTCTGGCCTTTTTCTGAACCCTTTTCCTACCTATTCCAACTTCCTCTAGCATTGCACTTCGAGGTAGATGGCGACTGGGCATAGGCAGTAAATATTCAAGCTATCTCAGTTGACTAAGGCTCACAACCTTATCAGTCGTCTTGCCTAGTACTGTTCGCCTGACCTCATCTTAACAATGGTCACACGATTATCCCACCAGACGCATGAAATACTACGAAGATACCTACGAATAATGAATAATCATGCAATATCGTGGCATTTGCATAGGACCCTATTCGCCAGCAGACTTCTGTCATTTCGATCCAGAATAACGGTGGGGAAATTACAAGTTTTAATAAATAATGACTAATACGCGTTTTATAATAGGCAGTCACCGTGCCTCAGTTTCCTGGTGGCTGGCGCTTAAGCATTTGCAGCGACGAGTACTAGCTTTGAGCTTTAGTGGGAACAACATCACTCACTGGCGTATAGGTACACCCATGTGAAGTTTCTTTGTTGATTTTATGCCTAAAATATCTTATGTTTTTTTTCAAAAACTCTCTATAAACATTATTTCATGCAGAAGTATTAACAGGTGTATGCATAAGATCTGATTGATACTGATTGTAACTTGTTATACACCTCATTTATCAAATGTTGAGTTGCTTTAAATATCGGCTTATCAACCATATCTGTCATAGATTTGTACCCCTAACTCATCTTTCTATCTCAATACAAAGTAGGATATTCAAAGTGACCAGATTAAGACATGCAACCAGTTGATAAAGTGTCTAACTGTTGGTAGGAGCTATGTGTAGAGATGTAGACTGCTTGGTCGGAATCCTCGAGACGAGAAGAATTAGTAGCTTAGATCTCTTGTTAACATGGCTGAAATCAATCAAAGTGATATCTAAAGCTTTAAATATTCACACCAACCTTTATCTTCTGACTATTTATTCTCTCACAATACTTTATCTACTTTAATATCATTCTTTTTCTATCCACCTGATGTTTATATACTACTACGAATTCGGCTAAGTTGAGGTGGTACACCTGTATACGAGGTTCTACGTTGATTTATTCAGTGAATTAGTTTATTTCGATTGGAAATAAATTTAACTGCTCATTTCAGTGGTTACACCAAAGTGGCCTTTATGAAAGTTTCTCATTTTTGATAGTTTTTAAATGAATCCACATAGTTGTTAGAGTAATATTGAAAGTCACCCCTTGTACATTTCCCTTTTATTTTCCCATGTCTATGAATAATTCATTTAATAAGAGACAGAATAAGATATGAAACATCGTCATTGACTAACTATCCAAGTCTCTATACTTCACAAAAAGATGGAAGACAACTGTGTTTCATTAGCTTAAGCGCTGGTCACTGATGAGGTTGAATCTCACTCCATCTATAGTGGTCTACGCAGTCAGGTGGTATCATAAGCCTTCATGGCCGACTGTATGAATAAAGAAAAGACTACCAAATTGCATTTTAATATAACAGGAGTTGGTAGAGAGAAAAGAAAACATACGATCGTATGCAATAACTATTTCAAAGGAGCTTATTCAACCCACGGAACATAAATAAAGTAATTTTTTATTTACCCTTTTTCATCCCACTTCTTGACAACCGACTCTAGTAGAAATTTATTAGGAAGTAGCGTCTTTAACTTTAATCATATATCCTTGTCACTGTCTTAGAATAAAATATATTTTTTCAAAGTTACAACTCTAAAACTTGAATAGTATCCATAGTTTTTTTCGATATAAAACAATAAAGACTTCACTGAACAAATTTCCTTTTAGCTATATCAATTCTTTAGACGGAACGAAAACTTCAGTGAAGATATCTTTCTTTTTATGATGAGTTCACTCTTCATAGTTGTACAATCACAATTCATACATTTTCGTCTAACTATGGTTTTTTTAAAAATTATTAATTGTCCCTTGAGTTCTTAGTGGAATATAAGGCTTCAGTAGCATGTCACCATTTCACTCTCTCCTCTTCAGTCTTTTGAACCTAGCTCCACCACTGCCTACAAGCTTTTACTTCTTCCTCACACCATCTCCTCCATGTCACTCTCGAGTGCCCAACTCGTCGTTTCCCATCTACGTTCCACTCGAATGCTTGGCCTGCCGCGTGATGTCTCCGAATGGTCTTCTCAGTCCATGCCCAATGCAATCCATCTCCACTTTCTTACACTGCATATTTGTTGAGCGATGGGTTCTTGCTTCGTTGGTTCGTTCCCAGAGTTCTTTGTTGCTTATTCTCTCTGGCCATCTGATCTCATCTTCACTATCCAGTGAACGTAGGCGGCAGCTGTTGATAAAGTCTGTAGTTTGTTGGAAATGCTTTTCGTAACGCGCCAAGTCTTTCAACCATCACATAGAAACACTGACTTACTTGACTGAATTAGTAGTGTTGAAAATCCACATCTTGTTCACGCTTTATGCTGAGTGCAGTAGATCTCCACACTGATTTCAGATTAGTGAAAGCCTGTCTCGCTCTTCTAATCCTGTCTTCGACGTCCTCGTCTATGTCTGTGCCGCTTGTAGTTGAAACGATGCTGCCTAGGTAGGTGAGAGAAATTACTTCCTTTAGATTTCTCCTCTTAATGGTGATTGGTGTGTGTTGTTGTTGTTAGATGGGTGGGTATCTTCATCACCTCTGTCTTCTCTACATTCACTTGAAGTCCCGTCTTCGCTGCCCTACACTGCCTCTTCTGTCAACTTGTTAGTTTTCACCTGTAGATCTTCGAGTTTGTGCGACATAAGACATTAGACATAAATCATCATTGGCGAAATCTAAATCTTCAAGGGTCTTCTCATTGGTCCAGCGTATCCCCCTCTTCTTGCTCCTTACAATTATCTGCTGCATGATCTAGTCGACCACAATCAGGAAGAACATCAGTGATTGTAGTCAACCTTGTCTTACCTATCAACCTGTCTTCACTTCAAAAGCATCACTGAGCTTTACATTGTGAACCACTTGGCATGTAACATCATCAAATAGCTGCTGTTGAATGAGGTCGATAAAGGTTTGTGGGATTCCGTAGTGTTGAAGCAACTGCCAAATTACTTCTCGGTCGATGCTGTCGAAAGTTTTTTCAAAGTGGATGAATTTGAGATAGAGAGTTGATTGCCATTCTGTGCTCTGTTCTATGATGATATGTAGCGTTGCGTTGCTATTTGACCGTCACATGATTTGTTCTTCCTGAAGCCTGCCAGCCTGTTCAGATTGTAATTTTGAATTCAAAGCACTTTTTAGCCTCTTCAGGATGATATGGTTTAATATTTTGCTTGGTGTGGACAGGAGTATGATGTCCAACTATAGTTACAAGACGTTATTTAATTAAAATCCAACTTGAATAAAGAATAAAAATTCACAAATATGATACAAAGGTGAAAATCACAAAAGAGTAGCATTGAAACCAATATAATTAACTGGAGAGAATTGTAAAGTTGTAGAAGTATGTGAAAATGACCTTCAAGATAAAGCGTAATCATCGGAATTCGCTTCAAATGTCAAGGTTTTATCCATTAGGCCACTGAGATACGATGACCACCTCTTGTACAACGATTATTAAGTATTATTATTTGTTGATATACTTATAATTCACCTTTCCTCGTGCTTCACTGGCCTGGTGGATACCACCTTCGCCTTTGAAGGTCTTGGCACAAAGATTTCATTGTATAGGATGGCAAATGTTGGGCGCTGAGTAAAAAGGTTGACATTAGATATAGAATTGTATATTTGTGTAAGTCATAGCGGGTTTATGAAAAAGAAGAAGTATATATCAGTGAAGTCTCTTTTCGGCGATTTCACTTTCAAAGCTGTACAATTGCAAATTTATGCATTGTCAAGCATACCAAATACAAATAGTGTCAATCATGTGAAGTGTCACTAAAACCACAAAATAAAAAAACATTTCTAATGAGTAGTGAATATCATTGAAAAGAAGTATGCACAAGAATTTTCATGACTTGATGACATAATTAGAAGCTGAATTGTGATCAGGCAGGGCATAGCAAGAAGAAAGAGTAGCTAATTACTTATGAAGTGAATAGTATTAAAACAGAAAAATGAAAAGGAAAGGTGGGGGTGGTGTGGAGTGGGGCAGAGGAAACTGAAAACTAAAACCATGAAAGAAGGCCTTCAACAACGTCGACCGAGAAGTAATTTGGAAACTCCTTCAACTCTACGGTATATCACAAACCTTTATCAACCTCATTCAACAACCATATGAAGATGCCATATGCCAAATAATTCACAATAAGAAGCTCAGTGATTTCTTTGAAGTGAAGACAGGAGTAAGACGAGGTTGCCACCTACTATCACCAATGATCTTCCTGAATGTGGTCGACTGGATCATGCAGCAGATAATTGTGAGGAGCAAGAAGAGAGGGATACGCTGGACCAATGAGAAGACCCTTGAAGATTTAGATTTCGCCAATGATGATTTATGTCTAATGTCTTATGTCGCACAAACTCGAAGATCTACAGGTGAAAACTAACAAGTTGACAGAAGAGGCAGTGTAGGGCAGCGAAGACGGGACTTCAAGTGAATGTAGAGAAGACAGAGGTGATGAAGATACCCACCCATCTAACAACAACAACACACACCAATCACCATTAAGAGGAGAAATCTAAAGGAAGTAATTTCTCTCACCTACCTAGGCAGCATCGTTTCAACTACAAGCGGCACAGACATAGACGAGGACGTCGAAGACAGGATTAGAAGAGCGAGACAGGCTTTCACTAATCTGAAATCAGTGTGGAGATCTACTGCACTCAGCATAAAGCGTGAACAAGATGTGGATTTTCAACACTACTAATTCAGTCAAGTAAGTCAGTGTTTCTATGTGATGGTTGAAAGACTTGGCGCGTTACGAAAAGCATTTCCAACAAACTACAGACTTTATCAACAGCTGCCGCCTACGTTCACTGGATAGTGAAGATGAGATCAGATGGCCAGAGAGAATAAGCAACAAAGAACTCTGGGAACGAACCAACGAAGCAAGAACCCATCGCTCAACAAATATGCAGTGTAAGAAAGTGGAGATGGATTGCATTGGGCATGGACTGAGAAGACCATTCGGAGACATCACGCGGCAGGCCAAGCATTCGAGTGGAACGTAGATGGGAAACGACGAGTTGGGCACTCGAGAGTGACATGGAGGAGATGGTGTGAGGAAGAAGTAAAAGCTTGTAGGCAGTGGTGGAGCTAGGTTCAAAAGACTGAAGAGGAGAGAGTGAAATGGTGACATGCTACTGAAGCCTTATATTCCACTAAGAACTCAAGGGACAAATAATAATAATAATAATGAAATTTGAAGGGGTTGAACAATCTTCGTCTGCGAACACACTTCAGGTTCCTTCATTTGGATGGCAAGAGCTTTGGCGACGCGGAGAACATGAAGACGTATAGCCTTTGATAGATCTCTTTTAACTTAGTAGATTGCTTTGAACGAGGAAGTTTTTGAGATAAGATGATTCGTGTTTAGGATTTGTTCAATCCTAGCACTCCTTATCGCTTCATTGTTACCTCTTTATAACCACGTAGGATAGTGTTCTCGAACCATTTTGGATAACAATCGCATCGGACGACCTATATACCTGGCTCGACAAGAGCAGGTGAACTGATGTATGTAGTTACTACTTGGTTAGTTTTTATTTCAAAGATGAATGCCATAGGATTTGATAGTTGCGTGGCTTCTACTTGGTTCATTGCTACAATACAACCAGAAAAATGAGTAAACAGCCAACTCTAGTGTAAGAACTGGTCGTGTGTGTGTGTGGTAATAAAAGTTCTGTTAAGTTGAATCATTTCAAGCTCACCATAGATCAGCTTGTCTATAAATGAATGAAACTGTCTTCGAATGTATAGTAATGATGGTCAAATCGCTTAACTGTGACTAGTAAAAGCTGTTGATTGGTGTGTATATTGCCTGTAGTACTCTCATGTCAATCAGGAATATATATATATCCTAGACAAGTTTTATTCTTGTGAATATTAACTCATCAGTTATTCACTTTCAATAGCTTTCAAATATCCGCTACTCATCATTTATTGTTGTTGTTCTTTGTTTTCTCTTTTTCTTGTGAAGTTGATCATCGTTTTTACTTTTGTTGGACTAACTTTGACAATTGATGAGAATAATTGACTCTATTCTGTGTAATTGTGATCTGTTTCTTATATTATCGTGTTACATATTATGCTGCATTGATTGAAGTAAAAATTACAGGGTAAACAGTGAATAAACCAACCTTAGATACTATATAGTGTTAATCACTCAAACAGTGAAATATTGTCATATAACATATAAATTTATTATAATGCACAGCAGGGAGTGATGTGTGTATGTATCTCTCTACTTATGTTTTTCTATGTGATAGTACAGACAATACAGATTTACAGGACAAACTTTAATATAGCCTGGTGTTGTCACTACTGACTTATTCAATAGAACATCAGTGTTTTTCTTTCTTTCTTTCTTTCGTGGGATTTTCATCTCTGCTTTTACTTTGAGAAAAGTGTTCAAAGAAAATATCTTTACTCATTACTGGTTTCATGAATACTAGGTAACTAGGTGGTAGTAGTATTCATTATGGACTGTAATCAGTTGAAGAGCGACTGAAAATCTCGGAGAACTGGACAGCTTTTTCGTTCTAGCATGGGACTCCTTAACAGTACGCACCCACACCCGCCTAGAGGTGGAACTCAGGACCATCAGGTTTCGCAACGAATGCTACTGGGCCGGATTTCAGTGGTTCACAGTTTCCAACTTCTGTCAATTCGTGATACAGCTTGGCTATCACCAAATGTCTTCGGTTAGCATTTGCTTCCCTTCCAACTGTTTTACCCCGCAGGTTACGGCTTTTCTGATTTTCCACTGCACAGTCGATACAAGCCAACAGTTAGTGGCGTTAAATTACTGCTTACCAGGCTGGAAACACGGTGGTTACTGGTTCGAATCCTGCCGCGGTCTAAATCTTCATTTCACCTCCAATCATCACCCAGTAACAATGGAAGTCTGCCAAACAAAGACTATCTCTGATAGTCAAAATGAAAATTTGAGGTACACAAACGTAAGCATTTCCTACTGATAGATACTACAGTCCATCATTACTGGCAAACTGAAGTTACTGGCGATATCAAGACATGTGCGCAGATGTTCGTATACCAACAAAAGCCACAGAATTCAGTCCTAACATCTTAACTATACTATACTCATCGCACCAGGGAGTAGCTATTGTAGGTCAGTAGCCTAGTGGATAAGGTTCTGGTGTTTGAAGTAAATGGTCCTAAGTTCAAGTCCGTGTGGATACAGGTACATTCAGCTGATGAGTTGGTCCCAAACAGGACGAAACACTCGTCTTGAATTCCACTGCTAATCGATATCCATCATATTTACTACATATTGAAAATGTGTTCCCTTCAAAGATGTCTAGTTAGACCATAAGTAGTAAGGAGTTGAATGTGTTGACTGCGTTCTTATTTAGGTGGGTTTATTAACCCAGATGGATTGGTCACTTATAAACTCTGCAAGAGTTTCCTTCTATTTCCTTAAGCTGTTTAAATCTCGATTATGTAAGAGTAGAAATTGATTATTATGGTATATAACTGCATTATACTTCTTTATTGTTGCTTCTGAATTCCCATTAATTATTATATTATGCTGAATCGATCGATCTCTAGTAGAATATGAACTCCTTGAATGAATACTTCGGTATTGCCTGAAGTTTCAGTTTGATATAATTTGCTTACTGTCAATGGAACTTAGGACATGCATTTTGTCCTATTGAAGACTCATCAGCCACCTTTTTGTACATTTCAATGAGTGATAACGTTTCCTCTTGAGCATCCATTGCGTAAAATGTCAGGGCACTATCCACTTGATCACTCATTCCTGAATCCCACTACTAATCACCACTAAGCAATTTACTCCATTGTGATTCATTTATTATATGCATCAGGTAGGTAGGGATGCAATGGTTGAGGTTTTCAGCACAAATTATGCCTCATAATCAAAACAAGGTCAAAGTGGTAGAATCATGAACAATAGAGTTATACTAGCAATTATGATTTTGGGAATACTTTTTTGTTTATTTGAGGATTATCTTGAAGTATTCAATAGTAGGTACATTTAAATTGAAGTGTATAGTGATATTTAAAACAGACTTATCTACATAGGATAACGATTTAGGCATAAATCGTAAGTAGTAAATTCATTGAAAAACCCATCTTCTCAAGAGTATCGTTTTCTAAAACTGCACAATGATACTCATTTTCAAAACAGACATGTAGCTATTGTATACAACTATTATTATTATCATATTGGGGATTTTCGTGAGCCAGACTACATGTCGCTTATCTATTTTCTGAGAACTCAGCAAATTGTCTGCTTACCTAAGTCTTGGTGAACACAGTGGATTCCCAACTCACAAATCTCCGGGCCTCATTAGTGACTCACTTCGAGATGATATTCCCCAAAGTTTTAATTAGAAGTTGTAACCGGTGGTATAAACGAAGTTGGACATAAGGAAAGATACTCAACGATGGTATTGGGTGGAGACTGTGTTATATCGCCGGCTGACAAAAGTAGGAAATGTGGACCATCGATTTCTGAACCAATGGCTCAATGGTAATATGTCGGTAGTTGGTTGGCTCCTGGTGGCTGGGTCATGGGTAAGCACTGTTGAGGAGTCTCTCTTACTAAGACGAAACAGCTGTTCAGTGCTCCCAGGTTTTCAATGTTTCTCCAAATGATGTTAGCATGTGATAAATACCAACCTGAAATCAATGACTGATTCCTCACAAACCTTCAAAATGGATCTCCCACCCACAGTACCGAGTTATAGAGCCATCTGTCTTTGTCAATAGTGGAAATTTTGTTTATCACTGTTATTCATCAACTCGCCTATCGCGTCTTTTCGTTCTTCTGTCCGTGTCAGTGATTTCTCTTTATTGCTTTTACCTCTTTCTACATTGTTTGTGTTTATGTCGTCTGAAACATTTTCTTAACTTTTTACAACATTGTTTTCTTTACTAATTACCGGGATTATATATTAGTCTACGTTTGTAATTGCCATATATACATATATTATCTCCAGTTATGTATAATGTATGTTGTAATGTAACCTTGGTGACAAACAGTCATCCTTGTTCGTAAGATTTTTGAATAGACACATTGTGAAACAACATTGGTCTCGACAACATCTTGTTTCTATGATAATCCCCGCTTTTGTCCCTCTTTCATTTTATTACCACTACTATTTCTACGTCTATCACCGTTGTATATGTATCACTGAGAAATAGGCTATCTAGTTCATACGTTGTAAATAAGGTCACTCTATTTCCGTTGTGTAGACAAGTTAAATTGCAACAGGCTAGCCTTATATGCTATTACTTGCATTAGTAACAGCAATAAAACTATACCCGTTGCACAAGAAGTGGCTATCTTGACTCTGCGGCCTAGTGGATAACGCTATGACCTTTGAAGACATCGGTCTCAGGCTTGATTCTCAGTGGGAAGAACATCACTCACTTGGAGGTAGAAAGAAACACACACATCCTAAATTCCACTGCTAGCCACTACCCATCATCAATATATAATTAAAACACAGGCTAGCCTCATTATAATATATTTTTAAAAAACTAGGAAAAGCAGCGTTTATCTGTCTGTGTATATTGGCAAGACGTCCTAGTGATTATCGTATAATGAATGACCTCTTTTCTCCTCCCTACTCTCATTAGCTCCCTTCAGCATATGCACATACACCAGGAAGTATTATTATTATTATTATTAGTGACATTGAACTATTGGGTTGATTGTTTACCCTTTTCCTATTCCGACATGCTAGTTACATTATTGTTAAAGTTGTCATGGTTAAGGTTATGCTTACTACTGTTCATATCTTAACCTTTAACACTAGTGGTAATGATAGAAGAAATACTGTACACTTTTATTCGCATACCATAAATATTTTCTTAAAATTCCTACCATTCATCGACTAGTCTTTTGCACTGTGCAATGTAATTATTTAACCTTGAGTGGAAGTAATAGCAGTAGTAGTGTCCATGTCTGCGTCTACACTGAGTCGAATCAATTCACGTGTTCAGATGTTTTCGTCTCTGTTAACAATCTCTCTTATGTCTTGTTGTTGTTGTATTTAGTTTGTGGAATTTCTGAAAAACATGTGTTATGCCATGTGTGTGTGTGTGTGTCTGAATTACTTTTAATGGGCGTTGTTTTACTGATTTTATATCAATACGCTTTGTTCAGTTTTGTGCGTTGATTTGGACTTGTTGTATGGTTAAATATGCCCCTCACTTTGATTTCTTTGTGGTGTTTCCTTCTCTCTATGTTTTACAATAGATTACGTACTGATTTTATGATTTCTTAGTCATCAGTCTAGTGATTCACTTCGGTAATTGTTTGATAACTGAAACCGCAACCGTCATGTGATCAGTTTTAAGACTATGCATATATCGAGCTACCACCTTTGTGGATAACTGGTAACTTAACCTAGTGATCCGGCTTGAGTACTGTAATGAACTGGCGAACTATCCTCCTGGGAAATTTGATTCCTCTACGTCCTACCTCATCAGCAAGGTCTGCTGGATGGTGGTAGAATTAAAGACACTTGGCATTACATTATCAACAGATACGCTATGATGAGGGTTTGAAGGTGAAGTCGTACTACTGGCCTGATAAAGTGTAACAGCAATGAAGTGTCTGCTGCTGATAACCTGTAGTCCATCCTTATGCTATATTTCCGAAAAAAAGAAAGACTTCAGGAAACATCGCCATTGAAAGGAACACACTTCTCTGTTCTTTACTATCTTTTGGTGCCGGTAGTATAAGTTTTCTAGCTAAACTCAACGCACTGAAAGATGAATCTCAAACTTTCAAAAAGATCGTCTGTGATGTTCATAGGGCTTTGTAGTCATACCCCAAGAAGGACTAGCCTTCCCTGATGTGGGCAGCCAAAACGTGTCTGCTGCCTTCAAAATGGTGTCAGCTCCCAAGTTCCTTCGAATCATTATCAACCCTCCGCACTTTTACGTTCTGAAATGTCTTAACGTCTTTCAATCAAAATTCCTACTTATTCCAGATATTCACGAAACAGTATCACTGATTTCCTGAAACCACTCGCCTGGCAGCTTTCTAACCTCTCCACTCTGCTGTAAAAACAGCACTGGCTATAGGTAACAACTGTCAGTTATTTAAACTGATCAAAGAAACTGGGGTAAATGAGTCAATGATTAGTGAAACGATAGCAGAATATAGGTCTACAACTCACTAGCATGGGATACGATTGGAACGAGAAATGGTTCAGGCGGTCCTCACCTATTTTTTCGCTGTTTGTTATCCAGTCGGGTCTCGAATGGAAAGTTGAAGTAGGCACTCCAACTTTTGCAGAAGGTGAAAAGGCTGTGAGTCACCTAAAACGATAAAGGATTGCAGGGCTAGATGGGTTAGTACCAGAGGTACAAAAGTTTGAGGGTTATTGGTTAGATTAAGCTGAAGTGTTAGCTAGTGTATGGAAATCAGATATGATTCTATTTGACTGGTCTTAGTCGCTAATTGTCCCAGTCTTTGAAAAAAGATAAAAATCTTACTGTGATAATTACATGAGAATCAGTCTGAATTAATATTTTCTATGAGATGCTAGGATATATTATCATTAGATGCCTATATGAAGCTTGGGAAGAGAAAATCAAACAGGTTTTTGATTCGATCAGATCTTCTTCAGGTCTTTGAACACAAACACTCTAGCTGTATTTCTTTATCTGGTATTCAACTTCGCCTATCGAGAAGTTTTACCTTAGTATATCTCACTGGAATGGATCCTAGGTGGATATATCAGCTTGTTGTGAAGACTTCATGCCTAAATACTCATGGGTTTCGAGTACAACTTTATTGCTCATACTCCTATTAAACATCATTTTTATAGTTTAACAGCTTTTCATTTTTTCAGTTTATTGGTAACGAAGTTTTCTAAATATTTGTAGTGTGTGGTAAATCATTCATATGGTATTCATTATGTGTTAATTTAATGAAAAACGATTTTTTAAAAATCAATCTCACCCTTAAATTGGATACACTATATTGTAGGAGTAACATCATATACCATCGTATGTTTATGAGTTAGGATATGCTGCGACTGTGGCTCAGTAGTTAGGGAGATGACTATCAACCATTGAATCATGGGTTCGAGCCCGCTCCACCTAATGAGGTTTGGGAAGTCAGGTAGTGTCACTAACCCTCACATTATAGGTGTTAGTTATTACCTAATAGAAGATCGTGCGTAAAGTGGTTGAATGCATTTCGTTTCGAGTACATGCACAGCGATAGCCAAGCTTTTCTCCTATTTGCTTAGCTTACTAGGATTTACTATCCTTAATTCCTTGTCAGTAAGACTGTGTGTAAGGTACCTGAGATTTATGAAACTGGTTTTATTGATACTAGGTAATGATTGAAGATGAAATGGGAACTTGACTGGTGAAGGGATTCGAAGCCAGGCAAAACCCTGGGTACCTGAATCGATATGAAAACCTCATCAACGGCTGGGTGTCTCAGCTTAGTTAGTAGAATGCCGATTAAGTAACTCGGACGCCATTGGTGGGAATTTGGTCACGACCCAGATTTTCCTTTTTTATTCAATTGTTGTGTTATGCTATCGTGATCGCCTACTTTGTCGTATATGCTTGACTTCATAATCATTATATGGTATTTAATAGATTGGGCTATGTTTCCTAATTGGATGAAATGAAAGTGAGTTTTTAGTGTGGTCAGGTGAGTTGCTTATGTCAAGCGGTGTTCGTCAAGGATATCTACTCTCTACATTTGAATATAAATTTGTCGTAGATGTCCTTATGACGGTCTTCCTCTTCTCATCTGATATCAGGGGGATTGACCTTATCACAAGAGACCCTTTAGTAGATCTGGAGTTTGTAGACAACATGGTCGTATTAAGAAAGGAGATTGATAGGGAATAAAGTCTTCTAGGCACATTGAGTAGCATCTGCAAAATGTTTAAGATACGTTTTTTCTCCCCTAACTGCAAAGTATTTTCGAACATTATCTTCTTACACGATAGTAATGATGAATAGCAGCTGGCAGTGAGATCCAGGACGCTTATTTCGTCCCATTTGGGATTCGTCAACTTAATGTACTTGCCTTCCAATGAATGTTATCCGTACCAGGACTGGAATCCAGGATTAACCGTTTCAAATGCCAGTCTGTCACTCACTAGTGTATAGTGAGTCATGACAACGACTCCTAGTGCGATGATTTATTTATGACTCAGTATACTCGATACTAGTTATTAACAGAAATTGGTTTACCAGTCCCTTACAAAGACGATTTAACAATCATATTCTATGTATTTGTTTTAATCACCTTGTTGAGGGGTATGCAGTAAATGTAGAACTATCTCAATGGGTGAGGGATAAAAGTCATCAATTTCTATCAAATAACTCAGTGAATCATAAATTAGCTATATAATTATTTTGATGAGTCAGTTGGGGAGATAGGCAGAGGAAATAGACCATGTTGTTTTTTTTTCTTTTTCCCATTGCCTGGACTTTTCTCCCATTCGATTTTTCGTTTTTTTTTCGATATGCACCTACAAAGTTAAAGATGAGAAATTGTTTTTACTAATCATGAAGTGTATGTCCTGTACCCCCCCCCCACCCCGCCAACTCTCGTTTTCTATCATCATACCAATGGCCATATTTAGTCGTCCGCTTGTGAAGTAAAAGTATAATATATGATTCATTTGTTTTGTTAATCGGATGTATGACATTGCACTTATCACACGGTTTTCTATCATTTTCATATTACCACCTACCACCACGTGTATTTGTTCACATACAAGCTGTGGCATTTTGCAGTCGGTTGGTTTGATGTTATCTTGTTGTAGGTTTGTATTCATTATATATATATATATATATGTACAACAATAGCAGAGGAAGATAGCTATACGACTCACTAACATGGGGAACGATTGAAACGATGGGCAGAACACCTAGAGAAATAGTTCAGTTGGTCCCTACCTACTTCCCTATTGTTCGTTATCCAGTGGAAAGTTGAAGTAGACTTTCAAACTCTTGTAGAAAACAATACAACATATATGAACTACCAATGAGAAAAGTTAATCTAAGTATGAAATGCATGTGGATATAAATGTGCGTGTATGCTTTAAAATGGCTACAGTATGTTATGATTTATTTCACTTTTCCAGTTGATTTTTTCAATCCTTCTTGAATTAATTACCCTAGTTCTGGTCTGTTTCACGCTTCCGCTTTAGAGAATATATTATTCTACCCTAACCAGTGAAGAGACTAAGTAGCAAAACTTTAGTGAGATGAGGGTATATATTCGCCACTTTATTCCGGTGATTACCCGTTGTACAAGAGGTGGTTATCGTGCCCCCAGCGGCTTAGTGGATGGTGCTTTGACGTTTCAAGCGATGGGGACTGGATTCGAGTCCCAGTGGGAACATCATCACATCAAGACGTCGATTTCGAGATCGAATCACTAGTGGATCTTGGACTCCACTGCTAGTCACTGTGATGAATACGACAGTTGGATCGTCATCTGATTTGATCCAAATAACTTGTTCAGTCTAGTAATCTCAGCTAACGCTGGATGTTTCCAAACATAAGTAATCTTCACACAGTTGATCACGGGGAAATGGACGTATCAGTGATGCACTTAGGTAATAATCCCATGTAGATAGTTGCTCATGCGACCGTTGATAGTGTCACTGATCCTAACTTAATGTGAGATCATATTCAATCAGACAATTGATATCAAAGACTGAAAAAGTTGGTTGATTCCGATGCCAGCACGTTGCCATTGAGCCACTGGGTCGGAATCCAGTGCGATCACCATCCAATGCCATCGTTGAGTAACCGTCTCTATATCCGACTTGGTTAGCCCCAATGGTTGTGACTTCTAAGTAGAACTTCGTGAATCTCCACTTGATGCACTTCACTAATCAGTACTAGAGGGTAATTCAATATTGAGGTTTGCGAAAATTAATTTTATTGATTACAGGTTGATATTCATCTGGGACTGACATCAGTTGGACGGCCATTGAAAACCTGGGGGTGATGGACAGCTGTTTCGTCCCATTATGGAACTCCTCAGTAGTACTTACCCAAGACCCCAACAGGACCTTTAGGGTGCATGACGAATACCCTAATCATACAGCCACTGGGCTGGAATTCAATGGTCTCCTACTTTTGTCAATAAATGAAATGAAATCTAAGTAACAGTAGTAGGTATGAAAGCGTAAATCGTAAATTAACACTCTCATACACACAAGTGAGTGAATATATAGAAGAAGGGAGAAGAATGAAAAGGAGAGAGAGAGGGAAAAGGCAATTAGTATGTGGCATACAGATAATGATTATCATTTGACTATCTGACATAGACGTGGTTTGGCAGACTAGTATTTATACTTGGTGATGAGTGAAGGTGAAATGAAAATGTGTACCTCAGTCGGATTGAAACTAGCGACCATCGGGTTACCGGCTGGGTGGTTGGTAGCTTCAATCTGGCCACGGTCCACATTTTCATTTCACCTTCACTCATCACCAAGTATAAATACTAGTCTACCAAACTACGTCTGTGTCAGATAGTCAAATGATAATCAATATGATACTCCCTCCCTTTCTGATTCAGATAGATTTTGGATTGGAATGAGAAGTTTTGACTAGTCAGTCAGTATGAATACGATCAAGCGGTAGTAACGCATCACGAATTCACATGGTAGTCTTCCAAAACCCTTAGTGATTGAAACGAAATAGAAATGTGATCAGTAGTTGGAGGTCGTAGGTGAGCTGGTAGAGTATCGGACCGGTAACCTGATGGTCTCTGATTCGAATCGGACCGCTGTTCAGATTTTCATTTCACTTCTAGTCATCACCCAGTATAAATACAGATGATGATAAAAAAGTGAAAGGAAAACAGAAACCTTTTTCACTTACAGCAAGGAGATATGCTTACACTAAAATTGGATATTAACAGAAATAAATGCATACAACAGAACACGAATTAATTGCCTTCCTAATGAATGAATAAGCTGGAATGCAGCATATACATACAGTATGATTGATTTACATTTTTTCGCAGACGAATAATAAAATAAATTGAAATTCCTCTCCCATCCATCCCCTTCCACCATCAACCTTCTGTAAAACTAAACAGATTGAATAAAGTGTGTGAAGCATATTCCAATGCATGATGATAATTACAGTTATACAAGTTAGGCATGATTTCTTTGTATTTTAGACTAGCGAATTTGTCCTTAGTGTGAATGTTGATATCCCTACATAGACTTACAATAATTCAGTATTTCGGGCTGATATTTATCATGGATTGATATTGGAAAACTGGGAGCATTGAATAACAGCTGTTTCATCCTAGTATAAGACACCTCAGCGCTGCACATTCATGACCCCACCTCGCTAGGGATTGAACCTTAGATCTTCAGATTCCATACCCAGAGCATTATCATTAACCCACTGGGTCACAATCCAGTGGTCCACATTTCCTACTTCTATCAGTTCACGATATAGTTCAATACTGGGAAGAAACAGCCGTCCGGTGCTCCCAGATTTCCAATGGTTCTCCAACCGACGTCAGTCCGGAATGAATACCAACCTGAAATCAAGAAATCATCAACATAGGACCAGACATTACTGCTTAACGGTCCGAAATATCGTACCTCATATCCCTACATCCAGTAAAATGGCAGTGAAGTGGAAAATGAAGATAAGAGAATGCAGTCAAAAGAAATACCAAGTACTAAAAGAGAGAAAGGAAGAATGAGAAAGTGGTGAGATTCAGTGAAGCATCATTAAGATGAGGATAATGTGTATGAAGAAACAGCTGCACCACTGATATCGGTTCTGAACCATATCACTTAGAGTCAGTCTCCAACTACTGGTTCTTCTTGTTCTGCGTACCCCAACCGGCTAGTCTGTATCGTCCCACATGGCTCAAAGCAGCAGTCAGAGACTTCATGCATTGGTGCCATTTTTTAGTCTGGTCACCTGTGGCGTTTTCCCAGCCTGCACCTACTTTGGCCAACATTGTGTGACGAGGCAATCGGCGACTCAACCATTTCAGTCGATGAAGGTTTGCAACCGTGTCAACTGATTTACCTCTCCTCTCTCCCTAAAACTCTATACGTGACTTCTGCATTACTCACTTGGTGACACCATGGAATACGGCTTATACTACGAAGGTAGTGGTGGTCAAACACCTGAAGCCTTCTCATGTCTCCCATGAAATCAAGAAATAAGTCTCAACAACCCTCCAAATTGATAATCGTTATTTTTAGAGAGTCCATTCAACTGTCGGTTTGTCGAATAGTTCTCGAAGTATACAAATCATACAATACATTTGTTCATATGTGTGTATGTCTGAATAGATCAATCAACTTAGAACTCTACAGAGAAGTGAATCAGTTTAATTTTCCATACTTAACAGTAGTATACAAGAACAGGTGTATAGAAAAAGGAGTGATATCAAAGTAGATAATTTTGCATGAGAGAATAAACAATCTGAAGACAAAGGATAGTAAAAATATTCAAGCTTTAAAACATGTCAAACAGCGAGTACGTCTGCATTATTGTGACTGACTTTCATCCATGTCACCAAGAGTCATCAACCTCTGATTCCTGTTGTTTCGAGGACTCCAACCAGACAATCTACATCTCCCCACACGGCTAAGGCCAGCAGTTAGAGACCTCATCGACTGGTTCCATATGTTGACCTGGTTACCCTGAGCCCTGTTCCAAACTAATCCAATTTCCCGTAGCATAGCACGTCAACGTATACGATGGCTCGGAATTCTCAGTTACATGCCTAAGCCATCTCAATCGTTGAAGGTTCATATTCTCATCAATCGACTTCCTTTTCTTACCTAGTATCCTTCACCTCACCTCAACATTTATCACACGGTAATTCCACCAAATGCCAGTAATGCTACGAAGATACCTATGATTAAAACCCTGTAACCACTTCATGTCTTCTACTTTTAACGGCTATGTCTCAAAGCCGTATAGCAGGACTGAATAAACTCAACCTCAGTATACTCGTCCTTTAAAAGGTAGTCGGATATTTCATCAGTTGGCACCATATCTGATGCAAGTTGTCAAATGGACCTTCTGAGATTTCGTCAGCAACTGGCCCGTTCTGACTGATGCAACTCCCCGAGTAGGTGAAATGGTCGATAAATCCCACCACTTCACTCCTTACCATTAAACTGGGACTATTAACAGACCAGTTCTGGATCATCAGCTTACATTTAGAAAGTGCGAAATGCATGACAAACACACTCAGATTTCTACTTGACGTGTTCAGAAGACTACATATTTTATCAGCATCTTTACCTAGCAGGACAATACCACCTGCATACTCCAAGTCAGCCAGATGACCTACAGGTAGCAGATTAATCCATATGAAGTCAGATATTCTTCAGGTTACGTTCAGTAATGTATCTGTGACGAAGTTAAATAGGAAGAGTGACAATGGACACTCCTGGAGGACATCACTAGTCGTCGCAAGTTCTGATGACAACCTTCCATAAGCTTTTAAACGGTGGCGTGATTTGAGTAGAGACCTTTGATCAGCATTATATACTTGGTGGCTACTCCTTCTACAGTCACACTGCCATAACACCTCATGGTCGACAGAGTTGAGTAATAGGTATGCCTGCATTCCAGAACCTGTCGGGGGATAAAAACATGATCGATGCACTTACATCCAGGTCTTTAACCTGCCTGGTTTTCTCTAGTTCTATTTTCTGGAGCTACTAACGGAATATTGGCTTAATATATGAAAAGCTCTAGTTTCTTTCACCCTTAATGATCTTTCAATATGACAGCGCGGATATCTGCAAAATATCCCCATTTTCGGTTCACAATGAAATAGATGGCGTGGATTTGCCTTTGATTTTCATACTTCATCTAGTACCTTAGTTATTCAGTCGGTAATTTTCCATCCTTGGCGTTAAAGAATTCTGATCGTGAACCGTTACATTTTACTGCTTTAAGTCGTTTCATTTTGAAGCATCTTTTTTACCTTGACCTTCCAGTGTAGGACTGATCAGGAGTATGCACCCATGATCCCGCCCCATTAGGGATTGAAACCAGGACCTTTAGGTTTAGCGGTTAGCACGTTACCACTGACCCGCTGGATTAGAATCAAACGGTCCAAATAGTGCGAACTCCATTCAATGCCGTCGCTGAGTAATTGTTATCATATCCGACTTGATTGATGCCATTGCGCAGTACTTCTTAGAACTTTCGGGAATTACCTATCGAAGCGAGTCACTTTCGATATTGATATCTCTGTCCTATTTAAGTTTGTATTGGATGTTGAACAGCTGCAGTAGAACTAAAGGCCAGTTGGGTTATTCTTTTTCTGTCTTTTTATGGATGGATAATCGATCACAAGTTGACGAGTCGTACTATCACTGACTTTGACTGTGGAATTTTCTTAATAGTTTTATCGTTGATTTATCATGACACCTTATGCTAGCTTATTTACTCACCCAGTATGAATGTTATGTGACTGTTGAATAAGTCAACTGATCATTCATTTAACAATGGAATTCTTTAAATTTACGGGCCATCCTATTAGGTTATACTCTCCCCGAGCATCATGTGTCTGTCTGTTAAGCGGTTCGTCTGGATCGGTATCAGTGGAAGAACCATTAAAAGGTTGAGAGGACTGTATAACTCTTTCATCCCAGTATGGGACGCTTCAACAGTTTGCAAATGAATTTCTATCCAGTGCTCGTTGGTGACGAGATTCTACCATAATCTTGGTATATCACGAATTGACAGGAGTGGGAAACTGTGAACCATTAGATTTCAAACAAATGGATGGATGGTATAATGTTTGCCACGAGACTTGAAGATCCTGAATTTGACCTCCTGTGAGGTCGTGGACGTGCGGAGTAGTTCCATACTAAGGACAGACAGTTGCCTACTGCCTTCAGGTTTTGTTTATTTGCCAAACGGTGCATAACATTACTCATCATTTATGTAAAATGTATTTATTGAAGAGCTGAAACATCATCACGGATACAACCTTAGGCCGCTATGTTTTGATAGTGTAATTAGAAGACGAAGTTTATCTGAACAATGTGATGTATTTGCGCAATACATTTCGAACAATCTGATCACACATTTGTCAAGTCAATATGTATTAAACTGAGGAATCGGGGGGCGGGGGGGGGGGTACAAATACAACAAATAACACAATAGGGGATTAAAATTAAGAAAGATGCGAACAAACAGGGAGAGTGACATAGTTGATCCTAATCTTGGTAAGAAAACAAACTTTACCAAGGTAGATGTAGTGTAGTGTAAGAACAAATTGTTTTTTGCACATAAAGGTGGTTTCAATTTGTGTATGGCTATGGCTTCCGCAAATCTCAGAATACGTCCCTGACAGTTTCTATATAAAACTTTGAAGGCTGTTTTAACATTAACTTTGTGACCTGTTTCTATGATATGTTTAGCTACAGATGAAGAGGGCCGTCTCCCATCAGCGTTTATCACTGTTTCACACTCCGTTTGTTTTTGAAGCCATTTAAACACATGTTCTCCTACCCTCAACTGCATGACTCGATCACTCCTCCCTATGTATGTGTGACCACACACACATGTAAATTGGTAAACACAATGGGATGTGAAGTAATCACTGATGCGGTGCTTAGGTTTTTGGTGAAGCATGTGTTTTTTCTCCACAATGATGAGATTCGCCGCGTAATATGTTTTCTTAATGGCTGATGTCAGCCTACGTCTCAAAATGATACTATTTAACTCCCCTGTGTATGGCAGAGTGATATGGACACTTTTTTAAGGACCGTGTATAGAGTTGGCTTCGGTGCTACTTGACCTCTGCAACGGTTTATAAACTTCGGATATCCATTTTCCATAAGTGCTTTGCTCAGTAATTTGATGTCTTCATCAATCGCTTCTGGTGTACTGATACGATAGATCCTATTTAACAGGAATTTTATTAGACCTCGGTTGTATTGGATTGGATAAAAACTGTGAAAATTCAGGTATTGTCCTGTCCATGTAGGCTTTCTTTAAACTGACCGTCTTATTGAACCGTCTTCTCGTCGACTGAGGAGTATATCTGGGAATGGCAGATGATTATTATACTCTTTCTCACAAGTCAGGCTGATGTGAGTTTGTACGGCGTTAAGTCTGTTTAGTAGACAAGCCATATCCTCATACCTCTCACATCAGCTATATGTTTCGCACTTGTTGGCACTCATCAGTGACATGTATCTATTACAATGAGACTGATTATCTCTCGATGGATTGAACTTGAGTTTTACTCATTACCAAAGTCTAAAATGTTACCAATAAGCTATTCAGTCGTGGCTGACCCCTTGTAGAACTGCATAAAGTGCACGATTTAATCATCAGATGGCAACATATGTAAGAGTCATGTGTTCAGTGTTCATCGATAGATTACGATCAAATTTTACAGTAATCAACTTACTATGACCAAGAATCATACACTATAGTATTTCTATGAAATCAGGTCATATTTAATCATGAATATTTTTCTGTTTTGCTTTGCACACGTTCTACTGTTAGATTGTTTTACTTAGTTTTATGGTATCGGATGACATTTTGTAGTAAACTAACATGGATCTATGTCTTTATGGTTGGTTTTTTTTGTGTATAAAAACAGATTTACTATTTTACAAGTGTATAATTTGGCAGTGATTATTTTATTACACCTACTATAGTTGTATCCATTTTATTGAGTATTTGAGTGTAGACACTTAGTGTAAAATTTCAAGTTGTTATTCATCGTAGGCTGACATCAGTTGGAGGAATAATGGAAACCTGGGAGCACTGAACAGCTGTTTTGTCCTAGTATAGTATAGGACTCCCTGAGCAGTGTGCACTCACGACCTTCAGGTTCGATGGTCAGCACGTTACCATTGAGCCACTTGGTCAAAATCCAATGGTCCATATTTCCAAGTTCTGCTAGTTCATGATATAGCTCAACTGATGTCAGTCCTTCGATCATAACCACTTGAAATATTTCCAAATCCCCATAACTCCCTCAAAATTCAACTTTGTGTAAAAGTAGACGAAATCTGTAACTAGTTATCGAAAGTTTTTTTTTTCAACTATAAAACATCGTCAAATTCAACTCTCATCAGAAAATCAATTTTGTCGTGAAAAAATAATTTATTACCGATAATTATGATGAAGATGATCACTTTGACTATCTAAGATAATCGCAGTTCGGTAGATTTATATTGATACAGAATGATGAATGAAAGTATGAAATAAATATCTAAGCTGTGACAAGATTCAAGTGACCTTCGGGTTATCAGCTCAATTCTGTACTAACTGACTTACAAAACACTACTACTGGCCACTTGATCGTACTGATACTAGCTGTCCACAGTCAGTACTTTTCATCCCAATCGAAATCTATTGAATCAAACAGGCGGGGGGGGGGGGCATCATATTAATTATCAGTTTGACTATATGAGATGGCCATGGTCGGACAGACTTGTATTTGTACTGGATGATGATTAAGGGTGAATTGCGAATTTCGGCTGAGGTAGGATTCGAACCGGTGTCAATGATGGAAGTTGTTATCAGTTTTCTTGATGACACGTCGCGGTTTTTTGAACTCCTAAAGTTAATAACAGATTAAACCTTCCAACAAATGTCACTTGATATGGTACACTCTTATCCTCTTGCATTGTGCAAAGTGTTACTATTATTATTATGCCGAACACCTGTTAAATAACGAGGACCACTTCTCGTTAGCAATACAGAATGCTTTTCTTAGGTTAGACACTAGTCAGTGCTACCAGCTGATAATATCATTTCGCATTCATGATACCCGACTACCTATCAAAGGAGCAGCATACTGCGCTGGAGTACATTCCATCCTGTTATACGGATATAATACATGAAGTGGTTACAGGTTTCCAACTATAAGTGTCTTCGTTGTAGTGTTCACGATTGAAGTCACCGTGTGAGCAATATTGAGGTCAGGTGAAGGGTACAAAGCAAGTAAGACAAATCAATTGGTGAGGTTGTGAACCTTCATCTATTGAGATGGTTTAGATATGTACGGCTAATGCCAAGCTACCGCCTACCTCGATGTTTCATGCTACAAGAAGTTGGAATCAGTTGGAAGAGGGTTTTATGGTGACCAGACCAAGACATGGCATTAGTCTAGAAAGTCTCTTATTGTTGGCCTGAGCCATGTGGTGAGGTGTAGACTGTCTGCTTGAGTATTTGTACTTACCTTTATCTTCAGATTACTTATTCTGTCACACAACTTTATTTATTTTGATATCACTCTTTTTCTCGCTGTCAGTTCTTTGTACATTACTGTGAAGTGTGACAGCTTGAACCGATGCCCATTTGTGCAAGGTCAGTCATTCATGACTTGTTTGAAGGGAAACTTTACCCTATTCTAGGTGTTAAACAAACGTTCTACAATTAGATTAATCGCATCGACACAAGTTGACCAGTGTACTTATGATTTGATAGGGGTTAAGGTCGATTAGAACCTGCTATTCTTCTCAACACACTCTCATACACTTGTAAAGTTTAAGTTTCAGTGAAAGATGAAAGTAATTTTTTCTAGCTTTCGTCAATCGATTGGTGGATAGTATTGTTTTAAATCCTCTGTGTTCAATAGTCTTAACCTACGACAGTCATGGTTGATGATAATAATCGAGAGAAAAAAAGAGATACATTTAGTAACCTTGTGTACTTTTCTTCAGTAGACACTGACCCACACCTACTATATGAATGGGTGAATGATACTATCTGGCTACCAAAACCTTGATAGGTTAAGAGTTGTTCCAGCCCGCCACCCACTGGTAGAGCTGCAGCTCTAAACTATTTCTAAACCTTTTTATATTACGGACGCCGGTCTTATTTGTCTTCATTTGCACAGTGGATTTTTGTATCAATATGTAACGACAGTGTAGAGTAAAATGGTAGAGAAGATTTTGTAGCTCAAGATGAGAATGATAGTTGTTTGATGTTTTTCAGGCTTTGAGTTTTTTTCTTGAACGTTTCGGGAAGTAAGAAATGCTGAGATGAAGTCTTCTAGCCTGAAACATCCAAGAACAAATCTTGAAGCTTGGTGAATACTGGGCACTTTTTACAGTATGTCTAGTCGCAAGCTGTACTCATTCACCATTATCATAATCCCCACTAAAAACTACAATCAATGTTTCTTTCAAACTTATTACTTGAGTTGCTCTGTTTGACATAGTGACTAAACTTGTGCTGATAATGATGATTATGTTATTCTGAAATGTATGACTTTCATTTCATAATAATTGATTAGAATTGGAATCTAGGACGTGCGTTCCGTCCTATTTGTGACTCATCAGCTGAATGTAACTACACCTCAGTGGGGAGATGTTGCTCTCACTGAGACTCGAACTCCGTACCCATCACTTTAAACATCAACGGATTGTCCACTAAGGCTTGGTAGTCACCCTCTCTACAACGGGTATTAGTTATTATTACTTGTTGATACATGTAATTCTCTTTTGTGATACTGGATCGAACTAGTCGAACTCCGTTGGTGAACGGTCTCCTATGTGGCTGTCTTGATACTGCCTTTATATTTACTGTCATAATCGACTTGGTTGCTGCTGGCAGTGGAATCTAGAAGGCATGTTTTATTGTCTTGTGAGTAGGACTGTTTACTAATATTTAAAGGCATAGAAATTAGACCAGCATACTTTGGTGGCTCATGTAATGGAGGGGCTTTCTTGAAACAGTCATTTTTCGGGTTGTTTGATAGTCAGTTTTATTGGTTTCTGAGGTGTTTGTCATCAACCTTAGTAGGTGGATTTCAAGCAGTAGGTCCAGTGCTGAAATTTCCTTCCATTTACTTCAGTTTGATAACATAGTCCTAGTACATATACGTGGACCAGACTGAATTGTTTCAGGAAGGGTATGTTTCTTCTTTTTCATTTGGTAGCTGTTGTCTTTTGCCTTTTCATTTATTACTCTTGTTCTTGTGATCTAAGTAGTTTTCTTGGTTACACAGGTAAATGAATGGGGACTGGGATTAGTTTGATGGATATCTCATCAGTAAGTCAGTTAGTTAGATTAGTATGAACGTGGGATCGGGCACTACTACACACTGGTCCAAGTTGGCACATTTCACAAATCATTAGCTCATCAAGCTATAGGAGACAGTATGATGAGAAATCGAAGGTTATGCAAACTTGTCGATATTCTAGCATGTGATCTCCTAATGTGTTGTTTTTAATCTATGAAGAAAGGTGTATATAGTCAAACAATGAGGTGTATAACAAGTTAAAACCATATGATAAGTCAACAACATCTACTTACATATGATACAATTTTGGATTGTAATATGATGATGTAAAAGAAAAATAGAACGTATGATTAGTAGCTCTGACATTTTTTTCAGGATACCTATGAAAAGTTTATGAAATAAAGCTATGATATGTTTTTGAAGCGCACCATCAAACTGACCACATGACTGGTTTGTTTTTATTCATGAAGTTTCATTTTGTTTCACCTCTAGTACAGTTGCATACATTGACTTTATACTAGATAAACTTAACATTCATATGATGGTGATTGTAATTGTCCCGTTGTTGAGTGGATCTGTGTTTATTAGTGCATGGGTTCCTGCGTCGATGACTCGATATTATCTCTATTTTCAACTTTGATATTATTAATAGTTAAGGGACTTTTCGGAGGTAGGCGCATTCAGCTGATGAGTCCCAAACAGAACGAAACCATGTCTGTATAATAGTGGAAGTTTTTATCATTTGTTGCCATTTCACTCTCTTCACTCTAGTCTTCTTAACCTGGCTCCACGACTGCCCAGCAGCTTTCATTTCTTCCTCATACGATCTTCTCCATGTCACCCTTGGACGCTTAACTCCTCGTTTCCTCTTTGAAATCCATTCGAGTGCCTGGCGTGGTGTGTGATGTCCCCGAATGGTCTTCTCAGTGTATGTCCAATCCAATGCATCTCCACTTTCTTCCACTGCATATTTGTTGCGTGATAGGTTCTTGGTTGATTGGTTGCGACACTTGAGTTCCTCTGATCTGATCTTCAGTATCGACTGTAAACAGCTATTGAGTTGGAAATAATCCTTCATTTTAGGTGAAGCAAATTTTGCTGTGTTTTATGTGGTTGACATTCATTTTTGCAACGAATTTCTCCTTCAAATAGTATTGACAACTTGTTTTCATATATTCATGATGTGAAATTTATTCAGTGGATTGTTTAGATGTTCTCAAAGAATCCTTATAGAGACGTATGAAAAAAGTTGTAAACAAATGGTTCAGCGAAGCGATTTTTGTGGAAGGATTCACTGATCCATTTGTTTAAATGTTATAGAAACCGAGAGTCTTATTAAACTACAACGTTCCACAAATCCTTTGTTTCCAAGGTCAGATTTTAACCATATCTTTCTTTTGATGAATTACTTTCAATATGGTCTTGTAAATAAACTTTTATCTTGAACTGAAAGCGACCAATATCAAGAGAATTAGATGAATTCAACAATCATTTTAACACTTGCTTTCGAATGAATAATGATGTTCCCAACTGGGATTCGAACTAATGGGAACAGTCACTGGGTGGGCAGGTATATTCAGCTGACGAGTCGAAAAATGACGAAATGCGCATCCTAAATTTCACTGCTGATTACTATCCATCATTAATGCATAGTTTAAACACAGGTAGTATCGAGGCATTCGCGCGGGAGCCCATATGCCAACAGAGACCGATCATTTCGGTCCAATCAGCGACCGTATAATATAAGCAATATTACTAATCATTTTAACCTTTTAAGAATATTTACAAGTTGGTATTGATCACGGACTGCCACCAGTTGGAGAACCATTGAAAACCTGTTGGCACTGAACAGCTGTTTCGTTCAAGTATGAGATTCATCAGCAATTTATATCCATGAGCGTACCAGAGATATAGTTTAAGACTACCAGGTCTTGTTATGATCACTGGGTTGAAATTCAGTGGTCCAGTTATCCTTACTTCTGTCAATTCATGGCATAACATGATTGCTATTCAATTGTATCAGTAGGCATCCACCTCATTCTAGAGTTTGTCGAATCCACAATTTAAAGCTGCTCATGAAATCTTGAGTATATTCATATGCAAGCAAGTGACTAATTAACACTGGACAGAAGTTTGTTTGAGGTTTTGCTGAGGTTGACTGATTGTTTGATTTTAAGATATCATTCACAATGGAATGTCATCAGTCAGAGAACGATTGCAAACTTGGGAGCAGTAGACAGCTGTTTTGTTCTTCTGATAAACTCTTAGGAGTACATATAATATATTTCCGGGCTATTTAACAATGTATTCATGATGGATAGTGGGTAGGCGCGTTTCATCCTATTTGGGACTCATCAGCTGGATGTTCCTACCTCCCAATGAGCTATGTTCTTCTCACTACAACTAGAATTTGCGACTGATTACTTCAAACTCAAAAGCATTATCCATTAGACAAGCGAGTCATGATAGCCACTTCTTTTGTGATAATACACGTAACAACATTATCTAGCAATGTGTAGTAGATTTCTTTCTTGTCATTGATCGAATGACTGATTGTTCTGTATTTACGTCGATCAGGTTCTGAGGAACATTTGTCATATGCGAAAACTGTACTGCTCAAACTTTGATGAGCGATACATTGATTAGAAGCATTGGCTATACAGCTGAATTTAGGTTTCATGTTTAGGTTGACTGTAAAAAAAGTTTGAGCTGATAAGTCACACTAACTACATAAATGAGAACATTTCACACAACTCATCTTTTATTCTTATGCATAATCAATGTATGCGATGAATACTTGAGTAAGATAACAGCATATCATTCTTTCTTATATTTTCAAGGATAGGAATCAACAACAACAATAGTTTCGATAAATTATGCTAAGGATCTTACCAAGTAGAGGTTGATTCAAGTTTCCTCAATCAAAAAAAATTAATATATATATATATATATATATATATTATTCTGACTATCTGAGATTTCCATAGTTTGGCAGACTAGTATTTATACTGGTTGATGATTGAAGATGGGATGAAAATATAGACCGCGGTCGGATTGTAACCAGCGACCATTAGGTTACCGGCGCGGTGCTCTGTCAACTGAGCTATGACATCCGATTGCTGACCACCTTTTTATTTCACTTGAATCACCAAGGGTTTTGGTAGCATATATACTAGTCTGCCAAATAACCGCTATCTGAGATAGTCAAATGATAATCAATGTGATGCTCCCCCTTTTTTGATTCAGATAGATTTGTATTTGAATGAGAAGTCTTGACTAGTCAGTCAGTGTTAATAGGATCAAGCGGTAGTAACGCATCACGAATTCACATGGTAGTCGTTCAAAACCCTTAGTGATTGAAACGAAATAAAAATGTGATCAGTAGTTGGACGTCGTAGGTGAGCTGGTAGAGTACCGGACCAGTAATCTGGTGGTCTCTGGTTGGAATCGGACCGCTGTCCAGATTTTCATTTCACTTCTAGTCATCACCCAGTATTTTAAAATGTGTTTAATTCTTTAGAGTTGGTGGCCTCATTTAAAGAAATTCTCAAATTTTGGTGATCAAATTAAATTGAACATTTTAACACCGATTGCTGGCACTGGGACATGTTGGCCAGTGGATAAATCAGGTCGACCACATTCTGTTCTTGCACAGATTAACGCTCGTATGGCTAAAGTTGATATCAGTATTGAAGCAAGCTGGCGATTGAATGGAAAACCATTAAATACTCACGGGAATTTATCTGGTAAGTTAAAAATGTTGCCCCCCCTTTTTTTTTTTACAAAACTAACTGTGAGATTTAAAAGTCCATTTGTATATTATTCTACTAAATGGAATAGGGAGAATGTTCCCATGCCATATTTAGTCATTTCAACATGTGACGTTGCAAAGATCAGCGAAGGTCTCAAGTAAGTAAGTAGGTACTATAAAACGTTTTCATCCTTAATTGAAAAACGACTGGTTGAAGGCTATCAATAAACTTCGTCAAAGATACCCAATAGACTATAGAATGACGAAATTTGACCCCTGATGATCTCCCGTTTTTTCTTTATTTCTGTCTTCTCTGATCCAAGTGATTATTTTCGATACATAATTGTTATTACTAGTATACTCCGATGAATTTCAAAGATTTAAGATAAACGTTTCATCAGAATTTTGCTATTTCCCCTTATTGCTTGGTTTTTGGATACTCTGACGTTTGAAGCAACAGGTTCTAGGTTTGACTGTCAATATTAACACCATTATTCATTCGGATGCAGGTACATCTAGTCGGCTATTCCAAAACAGTAGAAAAAGTGCGTCCTGTATTTCACTGTTAGCTATCGCCAAGCAGATTAAACGCTCAATCTTCCTTCGAATATCATTTGAAAATATTACTTTGAGATAATAGGAAACATTTGTAGCTCAGGAGGATAATTTTGATGATGTATTCTTTGAGCTGGATGGTTTTTCCGTGGACCTTTCATTGTTATTCTAGACAATATCATCTACACAAACTTCAGAAAGAAAGTGAGCTATAGGCTTTTTCCGTAATTTATTTAGTACCTTGTCATGATGGCCTTGTGTGTGATTGGTTGCCCTGATGACCTTAAAGTCGACTTTCTAGTTGTTTCCTATTGGCTGACAGATTGGGTCAATGTCTGTTAATTGCTGACCTGAATGTCAAGCTTCTAAAAATTCTTTGGCATTCTATCTATTTCTTGTATCCAGGATTTTCACATTTTCCCAGTTAAATTCATGTCCACTGTTGTCTGTATGCATTGATATGACGTTTCACTGCCAGTTGATGTCCATGTACACGGATGCAAAGAGCTCGATCACTCTATCCGATGTGGTGTTTCTCGCGCAGTTTCTGAAATTTATTTTGTAGATAGTGTTTTGTTTATTTTCCTTTGTTATTATATGTTTTGGCCTGCATAACAGAGAGTGAAGAGATTTTGTAACCTTGTGAGCTACAGCGATTAGTAGTGATTTTGGAGACATTTTTCATGTAGGGTAGGGAAATCGATTTGTTGGTTTTCGAGCTTGACGACAAATTATGTAAACATCATTCAATGTTTCATTCAGCGGGGTGCGATCGACCTCCTGTACGACTGCTGTTAAATATCTTCTTCCTTTATTACAGTTTACTTGATGGAATCCAGCACACCTGTTTCGTCCTATTTGGAACTCATCAGCTGAATGCACACCTACAACTCAGTGAATGATGGTATACCCACTAAGGATTGAACCCATTGCCAGTCGATTCAAACATCAGAGCGTTATCCACCAGGTCATTGAGTCACGATAGCCACTTCATGTGTGACAGATATAGTATATCAAGTTGTTATTCATCGAAGACTGACATCAGTTGGAGGAACAAAGGAAACCTGGTAGCACTGGACAGCTGTTTCGTCCTAGTATGGGACTCCTGAGCAGTGCGCACCCACAACCTTCACACCAGCAGGGATCGAACCCGCGACCTTCAGGTTCTGTGGCCAGCGCGTTAGAATTGAGCCACTGGGTCAGAATCCAATGCTCCATATTTCCAACTTCTGTTAGCTCACGATATAGCGCAAATCGCCACCCAATGTCATCGTTGAGTATTTGTCCTCACGGCCATCAGGCTTTGACTCCACAGGTCACGACTTCTCATTGGAACTTCGGGAATAATCCTCGAAGCTAGTCACTAATGAGCACCAGTTCAATTAAATTTTGAGGGAGTTGTGGAGATTTGGAATTATTTCAAGTTGTTATTCATCGTAGACTGACATCAGTTGGAGGAACAAAGGAAACCTGGTAGCACTGGACAGCTGTTTCGTCCTAGTATTGGACTCCTGAGCAGTGCGCACCCACGACCCCACACCAGCAGGGATCGGACCCGCGACCTTCAGGTTCTGTGGCCAGCGCGTTAGAATTGAGCCACTGGGTCAGAATCCAATGCTCCATATTTCCAACTTCTGTTAGCTCACGATATCAGTTATGTGTATATTTTAAAAGGAGAAGTTCGTTATTATCTATTGAAATACTACTTGTAATCCCCTCCTTTTGTGATATTGGATTGAATTGATCGACCTTTGTTGGCAGATAGACTCCTGTTCAGATGCCTTGATGTTATCTGGATATTTACTGTTATAATTGACTTGATGTGTGGCTAGCAGTGGAATCTAGGATATACGTTTTATCCTATTTAGGCCTCATCAACCGGATTTACCTGCACCCCCAATGAATGATATTGTCCCAACTGAGAGTTAAACTATATACTCATTGCTTCAAATACCAAAGCGTTATCAGTAGTCGCCTAATGGATAACGCTTTGGTGTTTAAAGCAATAAATACAAGGTTAGAATCCCAGTAGGGAACAACATCACTCACTGGGATGCAAGAAAATCCAACTGACAAGAAGTCTACTTTCAGAATTTTTCTTTTGGTTATTTTCAACTTTCAACACTAACTGATGTAAGAGACTGTGTTTTTTTGTTATTCTCTTTTCTTTTCTCCTGTTATATTTTTCAATTCTAAACCGACTAAACGAAGTACAGAACAGCATATCTTTGACATGTGTAAGAGAGGAAGATGACTGCTTGCCGTTCCTAGATGTATTAATTAGTCGAAGACAGGATGGATCCATAAAACGATCTATCTACAGAAAACCTACATGGGCAAGGCAATATCTGAATTACCATAGCTTTTGCCCAGTTCAGTACAAGCGAACGTTAGTAGGGTGCTTATTCAGTAGAATTCAACGAATATGCACCGAGGATACTTTAGATGATGAAAGAGGAACACTGACCGATATTTTGTTGGAAAATAACTATCCATCAACATTTATCAGGCAGAACAAAATTAGCAGGGCGTCAAAACTAGAACTGCAGTCAGTCCCAAAGAAGGATGTCTTCATCAGCCTTCCGTATAAAGGTGACTCTCACAGTGCAATCCTTAAGCAGAGACTTAACGCTGCTGTTAGAAGGACTTACTATGCAGCCAGGGTTCGAGTAATCGAAACCACGAAGCCCGTATATTCCCCCAAACCCCTACAGCATGTGAACGATAATGTCACATCCCATTGTATCTACCAATTCAAATGTACGTGTGGTGACACATACATGGGGAGGACTAATAGATCCATGCAAGTAAGGGCCTCGGGACATATTCCAAAGTGGCTTCAGAAGCAAATTAAATCACTTGAACCTATAAATGTTGGTAGCAGACGTCCAAGTTTTTCGATCGCCAAACATATCGTTGAGACAGGTCACAAGATTGATGTGGCTACTTCCTTTACACCTATTTACAAAACATGTTGGAGAGGGATCCTGAAATTTGTTGAAGCCTTAGCTATTAGGAAGTTGAAACCACCTTTATGTGTTCATAAACAATTTGTTGTCACATTAAACCTTCCTTGGTAACTTCAACTATTGAAAAACCAAGTTCGATGTACTATTATTTTTTCGCCCCATTGATTTTCATTGTTATTCGGCCTTTAAGTCAGCCTTCCTACCTGACCCCTTTTTATTTTCTCACCCCTTATCTTCATGAGTTTTTATATAAATACCTATGACAAGTACGTGTGTGATCAGATAGTTCGAAATGTGTTGTACAAATACATTACAAGGTTCAGACAATTTACGTCTTCTTATTGTTTTGTCGAAATAATTCATTTAGGTTTTCAAGGTATACGATCATTTGTTGATCATGTTCTCCATCGACATCCAGTAACTAAAACAATTTTGGATTCGGATAATTCATCAACTGGAGCTGCTTTGAATACAATACGTCCAGTGATTTATGTATTCCCTGGTCATGGGATATCATCACAGTCGTGCGCTTTATTCGCTGTACAAGGATTTACAGCTCTACTAGGCGGAAGTTATACATCTCAGACATTACCGAATTGGTGGCCAATGGTAAAACATTTACCAAAGTGAGTATAAAGTTTGAAACAAAGGCAAAAAATGCGTTTTCTTCTGTTTTAATAGAAAGTGACTGTTGTCAATTAGTTCCAGGTTGGAATTCATCACGGACTGACATCAACTTGAGGAACATTAGAAACCTGGGAGTATTGGATAACTGTTTAATCCTAGTGTGGGACTCCTGAACAGTACGCACCCATGACCCGGTCAGAGATCGTGCTGGCCACGGAACCTGAAAGTCCTGGGTTCGACCCCTAGCGGGGCGGGTTCATGGCTGCGCGCTATTTAGGAGTCCTACACTAGGATTAAACAGCTGTCCAGTGCTCTGAGGTTTCCAATGTTCCTCTGTGTGATGTCAATTCATGATGAATTCCAGCCTGAAACCAACTAATAAATCTAATGCGTCTTTTTCACCCACTGCAATTTTCCTAGTCATTTGGTATTATGATAACCTACATAACAAATGAGTGGAAATGCGACTCATTAGTTAAGGGAGTTGACTTTCAACCAGTTGGTTCGGGGTTTGAACCCCCTTCCACCTACCGAGGTCTGCACAGCCAAGCATAACTCATTGGCTACTGAACGAATGTCCACAAGGTTGTTGAATAGAATCCCAGCAACATAGATATGTGATTCATCGTCCATCTTACGAACATGCAGATTACTTATGAGTTACATTATTCGTATAGTGTACTGTAATATTTCCAGTTTCAGGTTTTAAGTACAATTTGTGATAAAATAATATTAACAAACAGTTATATTAACCAAGCAAATCAGCGTTACACAGAGGTGGATTAATTTCAGTTTACTGGCTTTCACAACATTACACAAAGACAAAGTAGTTAGAGAAAGAATCATTTGAACGTTAGCCAAAGTATATGAGAATAGAGAAAAGTTCGAATGTTATGCCATGCTTATCGATATTCTTCGGTTATTGGTCTCTGTCTCCTCAAGGACTCTATGCTTCTCTGTACGGTTTGTACTGGCAGTCAGAGACTTCTTGGATTGGTGTTATATCTTACGATGTATAGTTTCTTTTGCCTAACCTAATCATAATCTGGTCAATATGGTGCATCATCGTATGCACTGACTTGACATTTTGCAGCATTCATCGAAGCTATATCCATCAGAATATGTCCATATCCCCATCGACTGTATTGCTTTATTTGCCTTATACTGTAAGTTTACAATATTTAGTTGCGTACAAGAGATGGGGCGGGTGAAGGTATGTTCACCTATTATTTTCATATAGTTGCTTGATTGCGGATGATACTAACAGTATAAACAAGGGGGTGAGAATAAGAAATCATAAGAGCAGTCATAAAAAGAGAATAGAAAGAACCGGATACACGAAGAAAAATGCATTCAAAAGTTGTTGTTATTTGCAGAGTTATATCTTAGCGTACACACTGCTATAACTACAATTGAATATACCGACTTCTCATCTGATTCCACAAAGTTCTACTTTACAATGAGTACAAGAAAAAGCTTTTAGTTGTATGTTAAAGACAATTTTTTACATGGATAGTGGAAAACGAATCTGAGTTTTATCTACATAACGGTACAATAACTTGGAGAGTTATATCATTTCCATTAATGACTCTTGTAATTTCTCGTTGCTAAATAGGGCTAAATTGCTTGACCTCAGTTGGCCCATGCCTCTAAACTGCTGAATATTTATGATGTTATATTGATCTTGGTGACTAGTTGAGGAATGTAGCTACATGCGCATTTTGTCCTTTTTGGAACTCATTCGTCAGCTGGATGTACCTGTTCCCATTGAGGCTTTAATTTAGTACCTACTGCTTCGAACGCTAGAGCGATATCCACTAACCCACTGGGGCACGATAGCCACCTTTTGCACGGCTGATGAGTCTTGAATGGGACGAAACACACGTCCTGGCTTCCTCTGCTAGTCACCAAGATCAATATGATTCTCAACAGGCAGGAAACAGCTTTAGCAACATAACCATATAAAAATGAACATCTTCCAGAGTACTATGTTAACGCTCCCTCAAAAGTAACCAGTGAGTCCTACCCTCCTAACTGTCAGGCTTCAGCGTATCCGCATTTGCTGAGTAACTGGCTCCTTGACCGTATTCACCTCCTCGTGGGTAGACGTGATTATCAACAATCTTGCAAAAGGCTATTCAGCCGACCTCCTAGGAAGCTATCAACCTCCTCTTAAGGACATTTCCGACGGAGGCAAGCTCTCAGGCTACCTGGTCATCCTTTAGCCTCGGTTACAGTAAACGATACCCGGCATTCTGAAGCAAATGGCGTTCAAATTCGCAGGGTAGACTATAACACTTCTCTTAGGATTGCTTCAAGAACGATGACTGCAGGAACTAAGAAGCTGAATTCCCTAACCTTTTATTGGCTCAATGTTCCCAAAGTTCAGCCCACTGAGTAGAATCCTGACAGATAGCTGGCCAGTTCATGCTTTCAAGATCCACACCAGGGATCAACGCGTGTGGGTCTCGTCGAATGCTATTACTGCTAAGTCAATTATGACGGTGTATTGGTTCAAATTCGGGGGGATCACGAGGTGGCTCACTGTCGTTTGATAACTAGGTTCGACCAGTAATCACCGGGACACATACTATCTCTGATTTTCCTGACAAGCAGCTCAACCACCAACATCACTTAACCGCGCTTTATAAAGTGTCTCCACGTTGACACCCTGGCATGTAACTTTGGCAAGGGATTTCGCTACCTTATAAGAGTCATAGTTATGCCGGTAAAATACTTTTTTATGGTTTAAACGTATAGGTACTCAACTATTATTTAGGTTTGGCCCACTGAAGGTATATTAAATCTTTCATTTTAAAATAAAATTCGAGATGCATTCTGAATGTGTTCTAAAACTTGTCCCTTTTATACGATTTTATTTGATCTTCAAGATTGGATGCTACTCTGCTTCCTGATTGGTCGGCGTCAAACATTTTGACCTATCGATTCATAGAGGAGATTTTAAAATCAGAACAAAGTATTGGTGGAATGTTGGGTGAAATACTAATGCCGCCTAGTGTCAACTCTTCTACAGATGGCTTATCAGATATATCTTCGGGGTTGATTTTATCTCCACCATCAAATATATCAGGTCCTCATCATGGCACTTGGGCTTCATCAGCTAGTCTATCAACTGATGTGATTCCACCTTCTGTAATCTTGTACTCAAAATTAGGCTGGGGTGAATTAAAACTACAGCCTTTATCGCATCGTTCTGGTCTTTTACTTATGTGGGAGTCAACAGCGCATGACATTCCTTCACAACATCCTCTATGTATTGTTCTTCCATCGACACACCAAGCCAATGCTAATCCAGTTCAAAGTTTAAACCGATTGGTTAAGACACTGTGTCAAATCCCACAACTTTCAGGCCCACCATCAAGTCGTACAGTGAAATCCCTTACTAAACCTACCACAAAGCCGTTAACACGAGCACCAATATCTCGTCCTTCGTAAGTTCTGTTGTCTACCGCATTTTAATCAAAGAAATCGTAAATAACAATTGTGTTTGTTTTCACTAGCAATTGATTTATGTTTTACGCGGTTTTAAATTCTAACCTCTTTTTTTCTAAAGTTTACCTACTGCTTTACAAAGGCAACAAAACGAATATTTATCAAACTATGAGATTCCACGGTGGTTCTCTGTCGAAATCATGAACTACTGTCTGCTCATGATCAAATATGAAGTTGGGAAATCCTACAGTATTCAAAAGACAATCATGTAAATCAGTAGCGCTGGCTAATCAGGTCAAGGTAATCTTTAATACAAGGCGGTAAGGTTTTGGATCTGGGGTTCAGTTCTTCAGTAGTGTATTCGTATTGATTCAGTTGAGACAGGCAAATGTTTTGAACATCCTGAAAACTCATCAAGTTCTTCTGTAGACTTTTCAGATACAGTATCAAGGCAGGTGTTTAACTGGTTACCGCCTACTATTCAAGCTCACCAGTGGTATATATCATTTGACATTGGATTGGTTAGTGGCTGAACAGTAACCAATTTCAGGTTGTCTAGTGTTAAGCGCTATCCAAATTCTACCGATCATCCTGTCGAGTGGTCATTAAGCTAGGTGCCTTACCATTACAATGCGCTTTTGACTGATGTTATATAGTTCAGGAAGTCAGTAGGAAGTATTGCTTGACCTGGGTTTCATACTTATTAGCACTCGTCAGCAAGATATATGTGCAATCACCTAGAGAGAATTGATGTTCCCCTACAAACTTGATCTCAGATGTTATCACTAAGCTGGATTAAGTCACGTTTTTTGCCACCCAGGATTTGAGTAGTTTTCAGTTAATCGTTATAATTTTCGTTAAATTATTCTACTTTCACTGTCGCTAACATTGCATACAGTATTAATAAGAAGGTGTAGATAGTCTCATTCTATACATAATTTATTCTACTCAATTTTATTAAAAAATCTTCTAGTCTAATGGCTGGATCATATTGGATCGGTTACTGTCTAATCATCAGTCAATCTATATCACTGAATGCTACAAGAGATCAGTGACTACTCAGACAACTCAGTGGTAATGTCTATGACTACATCACGGAATATTTAATAGACATCTAGGAATAGATGACATGGAATTGGTGACTTGTGACCGATCAACCAATATACTATTCTCAGCAAGTTGACTGACGGCGTCCAGATATACTGAGTATTTAGTGTTTTTGTTTTGTATGATCAAACAAGATTGTGACTTTGCTTCATCTAATCAGTGACCATTGTTACATAGATAGCTGTGAGCCTGGTGGGATATATTTGGCTTAGTATGCTTCAGAATACACCTAGTATTATGCATATTCATGCAGAACTCACCTATACCATACACTTAGCGTTATCGTGCTGGTTGATAGCAGGTTTACTACTTTCATATTTGGCTTTCTTTGCAATTTGATTAACTGTATTTCACACTGTAATACCCCCTTATGTATGTATACGTTGATCAGTTGAAAGCCTAAGTTATGCAAATTGAAAAATAGCGATAAAGATGACCAGTCCCTTGCAACTTGGAGTTTACGTACGGTGAAATGAATTGAACTTGATAGTCTCCTTTAACATACAATTGGTCTAGGCACTTAATCTCCAACTATGATGGGTCTCGGGTTCGAAACCCACCCCATCTAGTGAGGTCTACACTATTATTTGATATCGTTTAATATCAATCAACGAAGTACTGGAAATGTTATGGCCAAACTGAATCCTTAAAATCCACAAATTGGACGCCAGGGTAATGATAATGATAATGGTAGCTGGGATTATTTCATTCGTTTGACTGAGACGTTATTACGTTGTGTATGAATCTTTTTGAATATAAGGTTGGAATTCATCATAGACTGACATCAGTTGGAGGAACATTGTGAACCTGGGAGCACTATATAGCTGTTTCATTCAGGTACGGGACTCCTTAGCAGTGCACATCCATGACCTCGCCCTACCCCGCCAGGGGTCGAACCCAGGTTTTCACGGCCAGCACGTTAGTTACCATTGAGCTAGCCTCTGGGTCGGAATCCAGTGGTCCATACTTCCTACTTCTGTCAGTTCATGATGTAGCGTGACCTATATCCAATGTCGTCGTTGAGCAACTGTCCTCATCTTCGACTTGGTTCACCCCACTCCTCACGACTTCTCATTTGAACTTCGGAAATCACCTGTCGAAGCTAGTCACCAATGAGCGCTAGGTGAATTCTATGTGGAGGTTTATGGAGATTTAATATTTGGTTTCAGGTTGGAATTAATAATGGACTGACATGAGTTGGGGGAAGATTGGAAGCCTGAGAGCAGTGGAATTTTATTAGGCCGCACTACCTCTTTTTTTTATGTATCCTTACCTTTTACTACTTCATGGCTATGAGACTCATTTAAGGTAAATGATGTATCATTACATAGTTAGTGAAAGAATAAGATTCTCGCCTGAGTTGTTTACTTTTCATCTATGTGAAATCAGCTTATTTTCATACCTAAAATCATTCATTTCGTTCCTATGTTTCTTGGACGATGGTGTTTCATCCACTTTTGTGAATCTTATCTTGTAATCATTATTCTGTACAGTTTTTTTTCGTACACTAGCTTCAGATTCGATTTTTGTAGGATTCGAACTTACTGCTGATCCCTTCTAACGCCACAGCGTTATTCACTAGACCACCGAGTCAGGATGACCATTTCTTGTATTATCCCGTCGTTGATTGGACTGAATTGATCAATCTCTATTGGCATAAGGGCTCCTTCATGGATGCCTCGAAATCGCCTACATTTTCAGTTTTGATATTAATGATACGTAGTGGCTAGCAGTAGAATTCAGCACACGCGTTTCGTTCTATACAGTTGGCGACGAAATAATACCAGCAGCAATATCAAAACTATACCGTTGCACAAGTAGTAGCTATCATAACCCCATGGTCTAGTGGCGTTTGAAGCGATTGGTGGTGAGTTCGAGTTCTAGTGGGAAGAACGTTGCTCACTGGGAGGCAGCTACATCCAGCTGACAAGTCCCAAACGAAAAATCTGGGTAGCGAATGAATTCAGACCCACAACCTGTCGACATACCAATCTGCTTGACTTTTGAACAAATGGAAAACGAGACTGAGTTACTGGTCGGGTCTTAAATTCACTTTCATTGCAGAAGGTTTGACCAGGCTACCGTATTATTTCGTGATACGTAAGTGTCTTTTCATTGTAATCACAATGGCTGCCCGATCAGCCTTTCTCAGCTCATTTAAAATCCATCTGAATAAGAGAAAGAGACAGTGTTTTATTGATTGGTAATGGAACTATCTGAGATAGACTTGACTTGGCAGATAGAGAGACAAGATCAACGTAGAAACTCGTATACATGTGCATCACATGTGGATCGGCTCAATTTGCCACACTTCGCAGTAGTAATTAAAGAAAAAGTGGATAAAAAGAGAGTGATATCAAAGTAAACACAGTTGTGTGAGAGAAAAAACAGTTTGAAGACAAATGGTTGATGCAAATGTCCAAGCTTTGGAAGATGTAAAAGAGTAAATGCATTTTCACTAATGTGACCAGTTCTCCGCCATATCACCAAGAGTCCTCAACCACTGGTTCCTTTTGTCTTAGGGACCCCAATCAGGTGGTTTACATCTCCCCATGCAGCTCAGAGCAACATTCAGCGACTTAATGCTTTGATACTGTGTCTTGGGCTGTCTACTCTAAACCTATTTTCAACCTAATCCAACTGCCCCCCCCCCCTCATCGTTGCACGTCGAGGTAAGTGGTGACTTGGCCTGTGCAGTACACTTCCAAGCCACTTCAGTCGGGGAAGGTCCACAACCTCATCAGTCAACTTGTCTGTCTTGCCTAGAACCCTTCACCTGACCTCATCATCGCTCACAGAGTGATTCCACCGAATACGATCAATGCTACGAAGACACCTATGATGAAAACCCTATGTAGCAGGACAGAACAAGCTAGTGTTACTGATACTTAATGATGAGTGAAGATTAAATCAAAATACTGGTCGTAACAAGATTTGAACCAGAAGAAAGATATGTATCACAGATTCACACAGCAGGAAGATGAAACCTTCAGTGATTTGAATCAAGTTAAGACCTTACCAACAACTGGATCTTATAGCCTAGTTGGCAGAGTACTGAGTCTATAACCACAGAAGCTTCTGTTTCGCATCTTGTTTCATCCAACTTTTTTTATTTTGCCTTCAGTCATTGTGTAATGTCAATAATAAGAGTCTGTCACACCTCGGCTACCTCAGGTAGTCTTATTACTAAACACGTATAATCATCAGTAATATGCTTCCAGATGGGTATCACGACGTTCTAATGCGAAGCCATGACCTATGGAGTCAACCAGTCGGAAGGGAGACGTATGCCAACTATAGATCTTGAGTGGTAGTCGTGCCATGTCGCGGATCGACAGAAGTTGGGACCTATGAACTCCTGAACTCCGACCAGTGGCTGAATGGTTAATGCGTTCACCGTGAAACTTGAAGGTCCTGAGTTCGATCCGTAACTGGGTCATGGGTGTGTAATGCTAAGGAGTCTCACACTAGAACAAAATATCTATTCAGTGCTCCAAGGTTTTCAATGGTTGCCTAACTGATGTCAGTCCGTGATGAATAATACCTCTAAACTAAAATCAATATTCATGTCAAAAATATCAATAACTTAGTTCATTGTTTTGTAAATATCATTTAAGTCATTTTCCTTTGTTTACACAGATGTGTATGTGTACGCACGGCGGACATGAAGATAGGCATTAACTTTGAATACAACCTGGTAGAAATGTTTATCAGCTTGAATAATCACATTACTCATAAACACTGTAATGAGAAGTCAATAAAACTCAAGGTTAGGAGTTTGGATACTTCTGTCTCTTAAAGTCATTTACCATCATTATTGGTTGTTTTGAACATTCTGAATAGGATATCAGCATTCGCTTACATGACTAAGACCAATAATTAGGGAAAGTTTGTTCAGTGTCATGTTTTGTTTTGGCTACCGTTAGCTTTCTTTTAACCTAATTCTGTTTTATCCAATGCTTCACTTAAGCGCATACAAAATAACTCAGCATGTAAAACACCTGTCCTAGTCACTTCAGTTTTTGTAACTTCAAAACTTCATCAGCTAATTTGCTTGCCTTATCTAATAGGCTACACTGTACATCAGAAGATTGCTTCGCTTAAGGAGGCCTTTGCTTACTAGGTGGGACATGTAGGTCCCTGGTCCGACCCCCGGTGGGGTCATGGGTGCACACTACTGATGATTTCCATGGCAGGACAAAACAGCTGTCCAGTACTCCCAGGTTTACAGTGTTTCTTCAGCTCGTGTCAGTCTATGATGAATACCAACCCGAAATCAATAGATCCCCATAAGTAATCATATTGAGTTTCCAACTACCTGGCAGTTATTCCATCTTTGATGACTATATACTTGACCTTTGATAGTATACCAGCTTTGTAAGTGTTGTAAATCCGCAGAATTAAGTTTAAGCTTCTGTATGCATATTAAACATTTTGTGAACCATCGTACAAACATGTCTGGAGCAACTACCCCGGAAAGGCATCTCAGGGGACTGTATTGTTAAAGTACTTGAAGCTTTTCAAGGAATCTTCAGAAAATCAATTTATTTCTATGGAATCAATGCAAAGGTAGTCTTAATGATTGGTTCAAGTCTTAGTGGAGAGGTTCATCCATCAGCTTGCCATAATATTCTAACCAGTCACCCGATGAAGAGTAAAGCTCATTGCAAGTTGTGATACATCGGTGAATGTTTGAATGGTCAATTTACAGATTATTTTCTATCTATTATCTATGTTATCACATCCCACAACTGGGCAGCTTTTGAATTCCTCAACGGTGATATCATCATCAACCCCGGATCATAAAGCGTTATCTCTGACACAATGAGATGTATAGTTAAACAATGTGAGTGGTTTGAAGTCACTGAAGCGGATCTATAGTCGATGTGAAAAGTTTGTCTGTGTAAACTGGCTGAGTTTGAGTACTCAGCTGATAAGGCTGGCCTGAAGTCAATGAAACAGCCGTTCAGTATTCAGATCACTCTGATTTGACCAGCGACATTTGCAGCTCCTCGGTAATGTTTTCTAACTACTCATGTTTCCTAGTAGTATATTCCGAGTTCTAACATTTTGATATACTTGAATCAATCAGAAACCCCAAATAGAGGTCGCGCTATATCGTGAACTGACAGAAGTAGACAATATGGACCAATGAATTCCGATGCAGTGGCTAGCTCAATGGCAACGTGCTGGCCGTGAAACCCGAAGGTCCTGGGTTCGACCCCTGACGGGTCAGGGTGGGGTCGTTGGTTGCACACTGCTGAGGAGTCCCATACTAAGACGAAACAGGTGGCTATTTTTTGCTCTTGGGTCTTCAATGTCCCTCCAACTGATGTTAGTCGATGAATAATTTCAACCTGAAACTAAATGAAATAACCAAATACCGTCTTCTAATCAGGAAACATCATCGCATGGGAATGAGTACACTTGTAATATGAAGCCGTGGCCTGTGGAGTCAAACAAGTCGGGTGTAAGGTTCACTACCTACCATTAGAATTGAATAACGACTACGCTGTATAACGAATTGATACAAGTAAGGAAAAGCGAGAACTCTTAAATTTTTCTGACTCACTAGTCGAATAGTAACGTTATACACTCACACACTGAGAACTCTCAAGCTGAGATTAGAAAAACACCTATCCAATGCTTTAAGATTTTTCATAATTTCAAATGAGATCCATTCATGCATGACGGTGACTACTTTAGAGGCTAATCAGTTCCCTTATTGATTTATCGCATCAAAAACATTTCGACATAGCACATTATCTTTGATTAATTCCATCTGAATAGGCCTATTAATTTATTCGCACACACACACACACACACACACACATCTCTAGTCTTCATCTTTTCCACCTTTTTTTGCAAATGAGTTAAGGTGTGTACTTACAGAAATAAGATTTACTCATAGTCACAACAGAGTAACCTTTTCTACAATGGCATCGATTCGTTTAGTGGCATACCATAAATATTTTTTTCTCTCTCTCTCTCTCTGCCCCCCTCTCTCTATATTGTATGTATGCATGAGTCATCATGTTAAGTTGTCAATGTTTTTTGTTTTAAAACGTTGACTTTACATGTGTGTGTGTGTGTATGTATATGTGCTTTCGAATTCATAATTGGTCGATTGATTTTATTCTGTTAAATTAAGTATTTGACATTCATTTTGTTTTCATTTCCTAGATATTTTTTCTTAAGATGTATGTCGAGGTTGTTGGGGTAGTTAGTACTCGACTTAGATTAGGTGTCCTTTGCAGTATGCACCCACCCGGGACATAACATGTTAACCATTCTGCCATTGGATCGATATTCAATGGTTTACAGTCCCCTACTGCTGTCTGCTCACGATATACCGTGACTATCATCCAAGGCCTTCAATTGGCTGAATGTTTAACACGTTCGCCTTGAAGGTCCTGAGTTCGATCCCTAGACGTGTCGTTGGTACATACTGCTGAGGAGTCCCATACTAGGACGAAACAGCTGTTCAGTGCTCTCATATTTTCAATGATTCCCCAACTGATATCTTGAAGTTAAAATACCCATTAGCTTCATCACATCATATCACAAATTAGGGTGGATAGAGCGGAACAATGATGATTCACTCTGGTTCTTCATATTCTCTCTTCCCGATAATTTTTCGTCAAGAAATGTAAACAACAATAATAATCGATCAAATTGGAGAAAATAGCCAATGGTTTTTGCATTTTTTTCTCTGTGTATGTGTGTGTGTGTATGTATGTATGTATGTATCTTCTCCAAATTCAGTTTCTCTCTCTCTCACGAAGGCCTACTTCAATGCGTAATTAGATTGTTTCAATAAAACCACGCCTATCTCTTAATTAGTTCCATATATAACTGTATTTCTGAAGGAACAAAATGGCTTATTGTTGAATACTTTCATAATTGTCTTCTATGCATGAATTGCAATTAAAAAGGTATTTGGGTACTTTGAATACAAGTAGTGACATAGTCTGAAGTTGAGTGATACAAAGAGTTAGTAAAAGTTGAGAGTGTATTCAGTGTGTATTGGGTAACCAGTAACATCTGCTTTCATTCAACCAATGAATGTTAGTCCTTTTTTCTACACATTGATATATAAAGTTCGCAGTTGATGGAATCACCGTGTAAGCAATGTTGAAGCCAGTTATGTGAAGGGTACTAGATAAGACAGGCAGGTCAGTTGATGAGGTTGTGAACCTTAGTCGACTAATATGGCTTGGATATATGTTGCTCATGCTGAATCACCGCCTACTCCGACGTGCCGTGCTAGGAGGGGTGTGTGTTTGGATTAGGCAGGAAGAGCATTTAGGGTGGCAATACGAAGACGTGACAATAGTCGATGAAGTCTCTCACTGTTCACTTCAGTTATGTAGGGAGACATCTACTCCTTAGTTAGGGTCCCCTAGACGAAAGAAATCAGTGCTCGAGGACTAGTGGTGATATTTTCTAAAGCCTGAATATTCACACTAACCGTTTTCTTCAAATTGTTTATTCTCTGATACAACTTTGTCTACTTTGATATGAGTCTTTTTCTATCCGACTGTTCTTTGTATACTTCTCCGAAGTGTGGCGACTTGAAGTAGTGCACATGTATGCGAGATTCTACATAGATATAAGTGAAGAAAGTAATCAAAGATGGGACTGTATGATAAAAAGCCTAAGCAAGACCATGTCAATATCTATGAAGTTCCTGACCGTTAGTTTCAGTTATGCAGAAGGGTGTAGACTGTCTGACTGAGATCGAGATTTTGAAAACCAGTCACATTAGCCCAGATGTATACACTCTCCGATGGCTGATACATATATAAACTTAAATTGTATACCTTTCGTTTCCTTTTCTCTTTGTTTTATGACATTTCACAACTTCTCGCTTTGTTTACTCTTTTGTCAACTTGTACCCTTATCTAGTTGAGACTTTAGGAAGTTTAGCTGGACACAAATTTTCCTGGTTTGACTTTTTCCAAACAAGAAAAAGAGACCAGTGACCAGAAGAATGAATATGATTTAGCTTGAAATTCATATCTTAGTCTGTGTTTTACGTTATCTTCTTTTATAATAATCTTTGAAATGATGGAAGAGATATGTAGCTGAGGATGAGTAATGATAGTGGCTTGGGGGTATTCTCTGAGCTTGATGAAGTTAGTGAGTCTAGTGATGAAACGTTCACATTCCTGTTTTTTGAGATGTTTGGAGATTAACAACCTAGTTTGCTTTGTGTTTTTTTCTTATAATTAATAATTTTATATGCATAGTAACTAATTGATAAACAACTATAGAATGTTAGAAGTTTTTCTTCCACTCATATATTGATATTAGTACTCAGTTACATCATTCAACAAAGAAAGGTATTTCCACTTGTTTTAAGTGATGTTTAGAAGTGAAATGAAAGTCTTGTTCACGATAGAATTAAGCTAAAAGAGGTGGCTAATCGGTATGATTGACAATCAGTACAACATTCCTTCCCTCTCTAATTCAGTTTGATCTGGATTGAGATGAACAAATCTGACTAAGCAGGTGAATAGAGAATCACGTATCACAGATTCATATGGTGGTAGAATAAAACTCTCAAAGATTGAATTCACATTAGTATCTGGTTAGCATCTGGGGTTCCATAGCTCAGTTGATAGACCATTGAGCAGGTAACTTGTAGGTCGCTGAATATGTATCCCGGTATGAACCAGCATTAATAATAACAGTCTACCAAACTACGGTTATCTCAGATAACCTGTAATGATTTTGATGGATGGTGATGCTTATTGCATATGGGCTTAAAAAGAAAGTAACTTGTACAAACACTGCATAGACATATGTTTACACCGCTGGTATGACGAACTGAGTACACAACTTGTTCACTGAATAGTACGCCTAGTTTAGTGGTTAGCGTGAAGCTCTGAAGTCTGTATATTCTACTCTCCAAATTTTAAGGGAGAAAAGCCTGTTTAATATTGTTTGGTTTAGGTTGTTCTGTCTATTAACTTTAAATATCGGTGAGAAATCTATTTATTCAAAAAATTCGGTTTTATCTGGAGGTTTGTGGAGGTTTTGTTAACCAGTTTTAGGTTGGAATTAATCATAGACTGACATCAGTTGGAGGAAGATTGGAAACCTGAGAGCACTGAATAGCTGTTTTGTCTCAGTATGGGATTACTCAGGAGTGTGCACCCATGATCTCGCTCCGCTGGGGATCGAACTCCAGGACCCTCAGGTTCTGTGGCCAGTATGTTACCATTGAGCTAACCACAGGGGTCGGAGTCCAGTGGTCTATATTTCCTACTTCTGTCAGTTCACGATGTAGTGGGACCTACATCCAATGTCGTCGTTGAGTAACTATCTGAATGTTTGATTTGGTTAATTTGTTTTTATCGTTTTTCAAGTTGTTATTCATCGTAGACTGACATCAGTTGGAGGAACGAAGGAAACCTGGTAGCACTGGACAGCTGTTTCGTCCTAGTATTGGACTCCTGAGCAGTGCGCACCCACGACCCCACACCAGCAGGGATCGGACCCGCGACCTTCAGGTTCCGTGGCCAGCGCGTTAGAATTGAGCCACTGGGTCAGAATCCGATGCTGCATATTTCCAACTTCTGTTACCTCACGATATAGCGTCAAAGCCATGGCCATGAGGACAGATACTCAACCATGACATTGGGTGGCGGTTGCGCTATATCGTGAGGTAACAGAAGTTGGAAATATTCAGCATCGGACTCTGACCCAGTGGCTCAATGGTAAAGTGCTGGCCGCGGAACCTGAAGGTCGCGGGTTCGATCCCTGCTGGTGTGGGGTCGTGGGTGCGCACTGCTGAGGAGTCCCATACTAGGACGAAACAGTTGTCCAGTGCTCCCAGGTTTCCTTTGTTCCTCCAACTGATATCAGTCTACGATGAATAACAACTTGAAATATTTCCGAATCTCCTCAACTCTTTCAAAAATTTATCGTTTTTATTTGTTTTTCAATTTTCTTGTCTTTTTTTCTCACTTAAGATTTTGTAATTAAACCGCCAAGAATAAAATGAACATTTCTATTGTAGGTCTATTTCATTTCGATTTATAGAAGAGAAAATTTTGGTAGGATGTCTGTGCTTTTTCTGTCGATTTTTACGAATGTGTCTTATTTTTGCAACTGTTTCATAATTTTCTTGTGTGAATGTGGTATACGAATGAAACTACTGGAAAAGTTTAAATGAGTAGTATTTTAAGTACCTGTTTGTTTATTCTATAGATACATTGAAGGTGACTTGAATATCTTTTTTCTTCATATTGTTGTTTTGATGTCTGTCTGGTGACTTGCTGATTGACTGGTCGCTATAATCAGCGTAGAACCTCGTACACAGGTGCATCGACTGTAGTTCTCATACTTTTCAGTAGTGTACATAGAACAGGTGGATAGAGAAACATCATATCAAAGTAGTTAAGGTTGTGTGAGAGAATAAGCCATCTGAAGATGAAGGTTCGTGCGAATTTTCAAGTTTTAGAAGATATGAAGGAGTGAAAACATCTGCGTCACTGTGACCGATTTTCAGTTATGTTACCACTAGTCCTCGACCACTGACTCTTTTCTTCTCGATGGCTTCAACCAACCAGATAGTCTTCATCTTTCCACATGACTCAGGCCAATAGTGAGAAAGTTCATCGACTGCTTCCACGTTTTGTTCTGGTGGTTATCAGTGGAATTCAGGTTGTGCGTTTCATTCTATTTGGGACCAAATCATCAGCTAGACTTACCTGTACCTATGTGCTTGACGTTGTTCTCACTGAGACTCAAATCCAGTAACCATCGTATTAAACGTCAAAGCGTTACCCATTAGATCATTGGAGGCACTAGAGCCACTTCTTGTGCAGCAGGCATCTGCTTTTATGTTTTGGTACTTATAATACCGCATTGGTATTTTAGACGCAATTAATTGACCTCTGTTGCCATATGATCTACCTCACAACTACCTAATTTCTCACAATTACTCATTAGCAGTAGAATCTTGGACGCACATTTTGTTCTATTTGTCATGTTACGTTGTTGTCTTTTGTGAATTAAAATTTCCCCTTATTATCCTTTTTTACCTTCATTTTCGATACATTACACAAGTATTTTGAATAAATAATTGTCTTCTTCTTGGTTTTTAATGTGGTTTTTTTTTTCTTTTCCACCTAATTGTGCTAAAAGAAAACCTGTTACGAATACAACAACTGTAAAAGAAACTATTGTTCATAAGACAACGGGTACGTTGAATACAAAACCAATGCCATCAAGAAATATTTCATCAGCTCCACCTCATCAAAATCATTTAAAGTCTACAACTACTCCATCCACAAAACTATTGTTATCCTCAACATCACCAACAACAGCACATTCACTCAAGAAACCAATTCATGAAAAGAATGGAATCAATACAAAGCAAGTGGATCATTCACATGGTGTTGTTGATTCACCACAAAAGCGTCCAGCATCATCAACTATTGATGTGAAAAAGTCAAAGTCACTTACATCTACAAAATCACTTGGAACAGATTTATCGAAATCATCTAACCGATCATTGTCTACACTTAAACCAGCATCACCAACAGTAAAGACGAAAACAACCACTGCTGAACGCTTGACAGCGCATTCCAATCTAATTAATCATACATCAAAAGCTCATCCACGTAAATCAGAGCCTGTATCACAGACGACAACACCGAATAAAATACAAACAAAAAAATCTGGCTTAAGTCTTAAGAGTAATACTCCTAATTCGAGTACAAAAGTAATCAAAGAAGAAGAAGAAGAAGGAGGAGGAGGAGAAGTGATAGTAACAGATTCTAACAAACAGCCAACTATTGTTCCACCAACTTCTTCACCTTCTGTTACTCAGAATAGTACGGACAATAATTTAACTTTGAATGATTCACTTGAATTCACTTCTGTTGATCCCCTATTAACCGGTTGGAAAGGTATTTCTCAACAGGATAACATATCAGGTATGAACTATGAGGCGAAATCCATTCCTGACAAAATCATAACAGACAGTCAACAGAATATATCTACGGGAACAGGAACACCACCATCACCGCCACCATCACCAGGTCAACTGCTTCAACAACAACAACAACAACGAGATCAGCACCAAGAAGTAGAAGAAGAATATAAAGTGCACAAAGTTATATTAGAGAATAAAATGTTAGCTGAAGAATCAGATGAACAATTCACTCTTGAATTGGAGAGTGAATTAAGCCAGGAACAACAACAGAATATTCCACAGTCATCACCATTTAATGACTCTTTAGCTGAAGAAGAGGAAGATGAGGAAGATTTCTTACAAAAAGAAGCCAGTATGATGAATTATCAACAGGAACAAGAAAAGTATGATGATAAACTTGTAGATGACAGTAACAGTAATATTAATTCTTATATTGTTCAACATGAAGATGATAGGCAACAAATGATGGAGAATATTTCACCTAACGTAGAAGATGATTCTGGCTTAACCACCTTGAAATGTGATGATGTAGCTGAAGAAATGAGACAGTATAGAACACCATTCGACACTGATTTAGTCGAACAAGAACAAATTACTACAAAGGATGATTTAAATGAATCACCTGAAGAGATCCCTAGTCAGGTTGAAAAATTAGATGTAAATAAATGTATAGAAGACAGTATTAATGAATCATTGAGTGATGTACATGACGAAGTATCCTCACTATCTGTTAACCAACAGGCGATTGATGAACAGTCTCAGTATTCTGTAACCGTAGTAGATGATGTCACTTCTAAGTCTAATGTTGATGAAGTTGGTATGGATAAGCTTGTAGATGGAAGTCAAGTCGTAGAAGTCGAAGAAGAAGAAGAAGGACAAGAATCATATACGTGGCAAAACCATCAACAGGAACAGCCAATGGAAGAGTTAACTACAAACAATTTGAACATATCATGTATAGAAAATAATAATCAATTGACACATCATGTTGATTCACTGAATCGTTTACAACACAATGAATCATCTTCATTCCCTGTTGACGATGAACAAATAGTTGAAGAGCATCAAACAGTAGAACAATGTTTACATGAAGATACTGAGATAAAGATTGGTCATAATGTCTTCGAACCTGATTATGATGAATTTCAGCAACAAAGACAACAACTTGACGAAGATGATGGACGTCAACAAGAACTATTAGAAGATCTAACTGTAAATACACAAAAAATGATAAATATTCAAAATGATGACTACATAAGTGAGTTAATGAACAATGTACAACAGAATGAATTATCCTCATTCCCTGTTGATAAAGAGATAACTGATGATTATCTAGAATCAAAACAACATATAACTGACTATAATACTACAGTTGTTGAACAAGAATTTGACCACTATACTGTAGATGAACTATCAAACAATCCCACCTTGAAGATGATGGTGATGAAGAAAACGAAGAACACCGAGAACAAGAACATGAGCTACCATCACTGACAGATCCAATAGATATCGAAGGTGAACAAACTCCAAACCAATACGACATTATACATCAACTACAAGATCCATCAAGATCACTACTACTACAGGATAATTTATCATCATCCTTGGGTAAAGAACCAATAGATGAAGAGACTGAACAGTTGCAAGATGCATATGATTCCAGTGTACAGAAATACCAAATTGAAGACAATTATGATGAACAACAACGAAAAGAAATTCAAAGACAGTTGGTTTCAGAAACAAATGAGATTTTATTGTCTGAAAATACTCAACTTGATATCAATCAGTCTTATGATCAAAGAGATGAAGAACATCCAATCAATGATACATCAGTCGATTCACCATTCACTGATAAATCCATACTTATTGATGAATCATACTCGTTAACTGATCAAATAAAAACCTTGGAGTCTATGAATATCGATGATAGTCATTATGTTGAAGAGGAAGAGGAGGAGCATCAACAGTCATATAACCATTCACCCCAACTTTCTGATAATCAAAACCTTGATGAAGAAACAGATATCAAAAACGTATTCATGACAACAAATAATATGGAACCTGTGAACATAGAAGATTATCCAGGTGATTCCATTGAAAATCAAGATAAACATATTGAAATAGAACATGAAGATGATAATGAACTAGGCAAATCAGATATTGATGAAACGGAAACAGAATTTGTAATACAATATCAAAAGCCTGGAATATCTAAATCTATAGATAATGTTGAAGATACTTACTTGGATAACCAGTTCATGATGACACCTACTGATAACTATACAAAAGAAGTGATCTCCAAACAAGATAACAATGAATATATTGAACAACCATTTGATGAAAATACAACCATTCTACAACATACTGTCTATCATTCTAATGATCATACAACATCATTTTCATTAGACACTGAACTTACTCCTAATACTGCATATTCTGTTGACTCAAGTACTGATCAAATATTGACTGATAATGATAAACAGACTGTTGATACGTTTTACTCTAACATTTTATCAAAATCAATGATTTCTAGAGAAGAAGAAGAAGAAGAAGAAGGTGTTGAATCAACGGAGGAATCAGTTCAAAAAGTCGATTCTACTACATTCGATGAATCTGTATCACAATTAAATAATCAAGTTGAGAAACATGATAATTCATACATGTTAGAAGAGAATTCTCTACATGTTGATACTGCGGAAAATGTCAGAGAATATCATCCGTAAGTTGTTGATATGTTTCTGTTCTCTTTTTTCTTCCCTCTGAAGTATAAATCCACTTTTTATTCTAATATGACCTTAAAGATTTGAGACTTGGCTTCATGCTTGTTGACACTGTGTTCTGCTTCAGCCTTTAAGCAACTAATCCAACCAGTGGTAATCACTTTGATTAGAGAAGTTGATGACACAAGTTTTTAATCTGTGAAGGGATATTGATCCTTCTGATGTTAGGCGTACACCTTCCTACTGATTCCTGTTAACTGGTGAACAACATCCATAAGATTTTCGTATAGCTTAAGATGTTTTCATGAAGTTGAGATGTAATAATATTCCTGCTTAAGCACATGTATGTATTCATCAACGATAAGGTGGTATAACATAAAAAATATCAATGCTGTGTAAAGATATGTTAAGCTGTGTCTCTTTGGTTCCGAAACTTCTTTTACAACCGATCGGTCATGGATACGAACCTAGCTCGATATACCGAAGTCTGGACGACTACGTGGTGTTATCAGCCTTCACCCAACACGTGTAACTTTTTTATATACTCCACGAAATAGGTTATGATTGTGATTGACATTTATTGGAAATGGTAACTAACTGAGCCAAGGTATTTTGTGTTGCCGACGGATAAAGCATAATCAGTAGTGCCAGTGTTGTTTCAACTAGTTTATACATGTGGTAATAAGACCAATTGTTCGGGATGTGCGAAGGTACTGCTGAATTCATCATTTACATACCTGTATTTGCAGAAAATTAACCATGAAGCTAACAAACCACAGGGACAGGAGTATTAGCTGCACACTGTCTTTAACATTTGATCTGTATTGTACTCATAGTTAAATGAAGTAAGTGATTACGCTTGTAATAATCATTTGTTACGTTGGTATTCCATAAAGTGAATTATATATGGTTTAGATTCCTCCTGTTCAAAGGTGTTTGTTGGTTTGGTATCTTCATCCCCTCTGTCTTCTCTACGTTCACTTGAAGTCCCATCTTCGCTGCCTCTTCTGTCAACTTGTTGGTTTTTGGCTATAGATCTTCGAGTTTGTGCGACATAAGGCATTCGACATAAATCATCATCGGCAAAATCCAAATCTTCTAGGCTCTTTTCATCGGTCAAACAGAGCGTGCCCATCTTCTCGCTCCTCACGGTTTGCTGCCTGGTCCAGTCCACCACAATCAGGAAGATGATCGGTGATAGTAGGCGGCGGCCTTGGCTTACTCTTGTCTTCATTTCAAAGACGTCACTGAGCTTCCCATTGTGAATTACTTGACTTGTGGCGTCTGCATATAGTTGTTGAGTGACGTTGATAAAGGTTTGTGGCACTGACACCGTAGTGTTGAAGCAGTTGTCAAATTACTTGTCGGTCGACGCTGTCGAAGGCCTTTTTAAAATCGATGAGGTTGAGGTACATGTACAGTGGACTGGCTTTTTATGCTCTGTTCTACGATGATGCGTAGCGTTGCAATTTGATCGGTAGATGGTTTGTTCTTCCTGAATCCAGTCAATCTTTTCCGGTAGTAATTTTGAATCCAGTGCATTTTTTAGTTTCTTCAGGATGATGCGGCTTAATATTTTGCTTCTTGTGGACAGGAGCATGATTCCACGCCAGTTTTTGTTCCTGAAAAAAAGACTTAGGTCTCCGTTATTTGGAGGTTTGACAAGGTAGCCCTTTTTCCAATCAGCAGGTACCTTTCCTTCCTTCTAAACCTTGTGCAATAATGGTGCGATTATGTCTGCTGCTGTTGTCTCTGTGTCTGTTTTCAGTGTGACTGTTATACTATATTCTATCTGGAGGTTTGTGGAGATTCAATAATTGATTAGGGTTGGAATTCATCATGGACTAACATGAATTGTAGTCGTGGGTTCGCACTACTGAGGAGTCCCACACTAGAACGAAACAGCTGCCGAGTGCTCCCAAGTTTCCAGTGTTCCTCCAGCTGATGTCAGTTCATGATGAATCCCAACCTATTATACTAAATACTATCGTTAAAAACCTTGGATAATGTACTGTTGGGATTTAACTTATATTTTTGTATGCTAGACAACTCTTCCTGTTCAGCATCAACGAGATTACATTATACGCTGTTTCAGTGAGTTAGTTTCTCTGATGGAAAGCATGAAGAAAAAAAGTGAATGTAGCCTAGGAAAAGCGTGCATATTCGTACAGAAGACAACAAGCCACACATATTGTGTACAGGTTGATGATACGACCTTGTTATTCAAATCTTGGTTAGCGAAGGAATCGGATTCGAACCCATTATAGGATGGTTTAATGTAGATTTATTGGGAAGATGGCTAAATTTTACGGTTATAATCTACATTTTGTGACTAATACAACTCCTTGACAGATTTAAGGAACATCCTACTTCACAATAATGCAATAGTAATGGACAGGGTTTTACGTAAAAGTATCTTGTTATAAGACTTCGTATTTTACCATCGCACAAAAAGAAGTGGACAGAAATAGCGTATTATTTGCCTGGTGGTGGCTGATGGAGACGCATGTTTCGTTTTATTTTGGACTTGTCAGCTGAACCCACCTGCATGCCAGTGATCGATGGTGTTCCTACTGAGACATGAAGTCAGAATTCACTACTTAAAATTCCACTGTGTTGTCTACTAGGTCACAGAAGTCAAGCAGTAGGAAATTCCAAGCATCAAAAACAGCTGATACCCCTTGGGCAAGAGGTAGTTCTGATGCTCTAGTAGTTTTGGTGTACAATGCCTTGGCATTTAAAGTGATGGCTAGTGGGTTCGAGTTTCAGTGGGAACAACACCCACTAGAGTGCACGTACATCCAGCTGATGAGTCCCAAACAGGATGAAACGCGTATGCTGAGTTCCACTGCTAGTCATCAAGATAAATACAAAATCATGAATATTTGGGAGTATAGTGACATCCATTTAGGAATCCATCTGCCAACAAAGGTCGAGTGATTCAACAACAACGAGTTCACTACACAAATGTTTTGAACTAGAAAAGAAACTCATTGACACTCATTCATGTTTCTTCTTGCATGAACAATCGATTCTTGAAAGATTAACCATTTCTTTTATGTTAACTGGTATTATTTTTTAAGTAATTATTTAAGGTATTCTGATTTTGAGATGGTTCAATGAGATAACGTGGTGACCGTGGAACCTGAAGGTTTTGGGTTCGATCTTTGATGGGGTCATGGATCCGCACTGTTGAGAAGTCCTATACTAGGACGAAACAGCCGTTCAGTGGTGCTAGGCTACCAATGTTTCTTCAACTGCGATGTCTGTCCATGATGAATACCAACTTGTATTCTGATCTCTAAGAGTCACTGTTTACATGAACCAACATTTCTATCATTACTATTATTATTATTATTATTATTATTATTATTATTATTATTATTAGTAGTAGTAGTAGTAGTAGTAGTAGTAGTAGTAGTGGTAGTGGTAGTATTTGTCCCTTGGGTTCCTATTGGAACAAAGGGCTTCAGTAGCACGTCTCCACTCCACTCTGTTCTCTGAAATCTCTTCAATCTCGCTCCACGACAGCCCACAACCTCTCATTTCTTCCGATCACGATCTCCTCCATGTCACCCTCACCTCAGACGCCCAACTCGTTGCTTGCCATCTGGGTTCCACTTAAGGCCCTGGTGAGTGATGTCCGCAGTCGGCCTTCTCAGTGTATGCCCAATTCATCTCCACTTCCCTCCTCTGCATATTTGTTGAGCGATAGGTTGGTTCGTTGCCAGAGTTCCTTATTGCTTATTCTTTCTGTGTGTGTAGGAAGGGGGTAAGGGATTTCTTTTGCTACCAGGACAAACTTCCTATCTATAAAACAATCATCATAGTGGTCAACTTACTCAGTTATTGTTATCTTTATCTACTCCCCCTGTTGTGAGTAGTTGATTTATTGGTTTTCTACCCAAATGTTACTGATAATCTAATTCTGGTGAATTATCAGGTCAGCATTTAACCTGATTAGTATTCTCATCTTAGATATTATGTGTGAATCTTTTTCATAATCTTAACAACATCACCACAACCATTTTGTTTATTTTTTCTCTCGGTCGAGATGGCCTCTCTCTCTCTGTCTATTTTCTTTCACTCATGTGTCTTCTCACTACAGGTCACCATGACATCTGGTAGATGTCTGTGTGTATGTGTGTAGACAATTTTCACTCCTTCATGAGTTCAGCTTACTGATCATCCATCTCCTTTCTTCTATGTTTGCTCGTACACTCACACACACACACACACACACACACACACTAAATGATGATAGTCGTGCTAAACAACAGTTATCATGTGGTTTTCTGTAGATATTCTTCTTTTACAAATAATATGCAGTGATATGTAACTCTGTATAATCAATAAAGTGTTTCAGTAATAGTGTTATTGCTTGTATTACACTGTCGTTGATTGGATCGAATTGATCAGTCTCGGTTGGTTAATGGGCTCCTATGCGGATGCCTCGATATTGCCTGTCTTTTAACTATGTTTAGTAATGATGGGCAGTGGCTAGCAGTGGAATCCAGGATGCGCATTTCGTCCTATTTGAGACTCGTCAGCTGGATGTACAGTAATAATTCAAAAAAAAGGACAACACAATGATGTGATTTATATTGATGAAAGTGTGACTAATAAGCCTGTTGGATCGTTTTGTAAAATCAACGTGTGATGAAAAAAAAAATCATAAAATTGATTAAAGTATGTTAAAAACAAAATGAATAAAATAACAACCCTATTGTAAAAGACAGTTCATATTGATCCCTGTAGATTTTACTAACCAGCCAAAGGGGGATGATTTTCAATACCGGAGGACTATTTTTTTCCACTTTGTTGATAGGTCACGGTGGTTTGACTTTCATTGATTTGTAAATTTTATAGTTTATATTTGACAATTGACAAATCTGATTGGTTCCCGAATTGATGTCAGTCCATGATGAATACTACCCATAAAGTAAAACCCTTATTCATCTCAAAATTATATTACTATTTATTCCTCATTAACAACATGCTTCAAGATGGATATCACAAACTTCTAATAAGAAGCCATAACAGGTGGTGGGATCAACCAAGTCGGAAACGAGGTGGATACCAACTGAAAACCTTGGATGATAGTTGATCTATATCGTGAATTGATAGAAGTTGGGACCGATGAACTCCTGAACTCCAACCCACTGACTGAATAGTTAACGCATTCGTCGTGAAACCTGAAGGTCCTGAGTTCGATTGGTATTCGGATGGTAGGTGCATGCTGTTGAGGAGTTCTGTGTTGGGATGAGACAGCCATCCAGTACTCTTATCTGTTCCAATGGTTCTGTAACTGTTATCCGTCCACGATGAATACTATCTCAAGCATTAAAATCCTTATTAAATTGCTCAGTGCATGGAGACATATCATACATCTGAGTTTTATTTCAACTGCCATTAAACTGTAGTGTCATCAGGGTTCCCTTACCATTTTGACTATCTAAGATAGCCATGGTCTGGCAGACTAGTATTTATACTGGATAACGATTGAAGGTGAAATGAAAATTTGGACTATGGCCGGATCCGAACCAGCGACCACCCGCTTTGTGGCCCGATGATTTAGTTAGTATTCGAATCTCTTAGCCCAGGTGGTAGAGCATTGGGCCGGAAACCCTGTGGTCTCTGGTTTGGGTCTGGTCGCTGTTCAAATTTCCATTTCACCTTCAATTGTCATCCAGTACAAACAAGTTTTCCGTTGGAAACCAGCCACCAAAGATCACAAGGTGTGATCTCTGACATAAAAGTGTCATAAACTACCGAGTTATATTCCTGAACAACATGCAGGTTGATCATCCTGCTTAAGGCATATCGGTCTATGCAAGTCAATTAGTTAGATTCAAGTGACCTCAACAATGCATCTCTATGATCTGGCTTTGTCCAAGTACACCACCGTGTAGTGTTTAGATCGCTATGATCTGGCTGGAGAAATCAACAAATTAGCCTTAGTAATTTTCAGCTACTCCAGTTGTTCAGCAGTGTATTTTCTGACTCAACCTAATTCATGAATTTATAGATGTATATAATCCCTCTCAGGGACGCTTTTGACTTACATCATCTTCGCAATGTTGAGTATTTCTGCAAACTTCAGTTACTTATTTATTCTTTTTCCTTCTGCACCATTTTCTTCCCCTCGATTCCGTTGCAGTTTATATGTAGATGTGTAATGTAAGACCTTGAAGTGATGCGATTGTATGGAAGATTCTACTTGAATTTATCTGTCTGCTTCCCCTTACTGACTTATTGCATAGATTACTGACCAGTCTTTATCTCACTTCAGTTAATACCACCACTCCCCTAATCACGACAGGCAGATAGATAAAATCAACGTACAACCTCGGACAGAGGTGCATCGGCTCAAGTTACCACACTTCACAGTTGTATACGAAGAAGAAATGGACAGAAAAACACTGATATCAAAGTAGAAAAGGCGTATGGAAGGAAGACTCTGGAAATGATGATTAGTCAACGCATTAAAGCTTCAGAAGATGTCAAATAGTGGACATATCTGCACCACTATGACTGATTTTCATCCCTGTCACTAAGAGTCCTCAACCACTAATTAATTTCATCTCGTTTCATCAAGTAGTCCACACTTCCGTACACGGCTCAGAACTGACAATCACAGACCTCATCGACTAGTGCCACAAATTGGTCTAGCTACCCTGAACCCTCTTTCAACCTAATCCAACTTCTGCTAGGATTGCACGTAGGTTTTTTTAAGTGAAATAGACGTTTGTACATTAATTCGAATGAGTGCTAAAACTAGTAAGCCACAATTATGGAATATATATTGGACCGAGGAAAAGATCCTAGAATATTTGAATTTCGCCGATGACTTGTGTCGAATGTCGCTCAAACTGGGAGATCTACGGGCGAAAACTAACAAGTTGACAGAAGCAGTGAAGACGGGACTTCAAGTGAACGTAGAGAAGACACAGGGGATGAAGATACCCAACCACCACCACCACCAACAACAACAACAACAAGCTCCAACCACCATCAACGGGAGAAACTTAAAGTAAGTAGCCTATTTCACTTATCTAGGCAGTATCGTTTCAACTGCAGGCGGTACAGGCACAGACGAAGACATGAAAACCAGCCAGAATTGGAAAAATAGCAAGACAGGCGTTCATTACCCTGAAACCAGTGTGCAGATCTTCTTCACTCAGCATAAAGCGTGAACAACATCCAGATTTTCAAAATCAACGTCAGGTCAGTGCTTCTTTGTGGTGGTTGACAGACTTGCCACGTTACGAAAGGGATTTCCAACAAACTACAGACATTTATCAACAACTGCCACCTACGCTGGCTCATTACTGAAGCTCAGATGGCCAGAAATAATGAACAACAAGGAACTGTGTCCAGCAACGAACTAACCAAGAAGGTATCGCTCAACAAATATGCAGTGTAAGAAAGTGGAGATGGATTGGACATGCACTAAGAAGGCCGACTGCGGACATCACTCACCAGGCCCTCAAGTGGAGCCAAAATGGGAAGCAACGAGTTGGGCGTCTGAGGTGAGGGTGACATGGAGGAGATCGTGATCGGAAGAAATGAGAGGTTGTGGGCTGTCGTGGAGCAAGATTGAAGAAATTTCAGAGAACAGAGTGGAGTGGAGACGTGCTACTGAAGCCCTTTGTTCCAATAGGAACCCAAGGGACAAATAATATAATAATAATGGAATATATATAATTCCTTTAACTGTTCTTTGGTTGTATAATCATCATACACATAATTTTCATTCTCTAGCTATTTGATTTTGTCACTGAGAAAGATGATATGAAGAAATTACTTGTTGTCCTCAAGTATCTTCACAGTATTGTTAACGCACGATGAAGTCACTGTGTAAGCAATGTCACTGTCAGGCAAATGGTACTACGTTAGAATGGGAAATCAGTCGATTAGGCCATAAACCTTCAACTGACTGAGGTAGGTGCATACCGAGTCACCGCTTACCTTGATGCACAATGTTGGTAGAAGTTAGATTATATTGGAAAAAGACTTACGGAGGCCATATGAAGATATGGAATTAGTCCATGAAGGTTTCAATTGTTGATTTCAGCTGTTTAAGTAGGTGTAGATTGTCTGATTGAAGCCTTAGAAATAATACGAATCTGGAGTAACATGATTGAAGATATATCACAATATCGCAGATATATTCACTCTTTGACGTCTTCTAAAAGTTGTTTCTTTTCACTAACGTTCATTTTCAAATGTTTTCTCCTTCCATACACCTCTGTCTATTTTAATATCATTCTTTTTTTTTTATCCACTTGTTTCTGGTATGCTTCTATGACATGTAGCAAATTGAATCAATCCACTTGTTTACGAGATCCTAGGTCTATTCCGTTTGTTCATTCGTTACCTAAGATTACATCATACTAAATTATATTTGAAAGTAATCAACTTAATAATTGATATCTTTATTTCTTTTTCAATATAGATTCATGAGTCCAGACTCAAAAATCTCCATGGATTCTATTGTACAACAATGCGAAAGTCAACAACACTATGATGAGCAAGAGTATGCTGATGAACATGAACAGTTTGACCAACGAAATCAAGATTCAGAGGCTAATTCTCTAGTTTCCAGTCCAAATCGACCAATATCACCAAATTACAATGTTGTCACTTCAACTTATCAGCATGATGATGATGATAATGGTGTTGATACAACTGATGCTGACTATGCTATGCTATGTATGAATGAACAGTTAAACAGACAAGAGCATGAAACTCCTACACTGGATGAAGTTTTGAACTATTCTAGCATTCCTCAACAGTCTTATTCATTGTTACCAAATAATGACAATACAGAAATGATGTCGATAATATCACCTGCAGGTGACAATAATACCAACCTGTTTATGCCTTCACCTACTACCTTTGGTGATGATTATACTGCTACCACTACTACTACTACTAATGGTATTAGTAGTATGACTGCTGAACAACATATCAATGGTGTCAGCGCTCTTCAAGGTCAATCAGATGATTCTTATCACCTTGAAAATGATAATAATTTAAAGGATTTGAATAGTTCAGTGAATATCACCACCACAACTGCCCACATCACTAATAATGACAGTAATTTGCTGCATGAGAACAATGGATATCCGTATACAAATGGATACAATGTCAATGGTGATACAAATGGGTATGCCGGTCATACATCGAGTGCGTTAAAGAATAATCAAGGTACTTTGATTGTTGTATTTTTCCCCTTCCTATTGCGTTCTGTTCTATGTTATGTGGGCGTGTTCACATCAGTTGGGGGAACCTATGGGAACCTTGAATCACTGGACAGTCGTTCAAACATGGAACTCCGAAGCAGTATGTATCCACAACCCAACCAGGAGTCGAACTCAAGGCTGTGAACGCGTTAACTATTCAACCACTGGGTCGGAATTTAATGGTCCAGAGTTTCCTACTTCTTCCAGTTAGGGATATAGCATGACTGTCACCACTGATTAAAGCCTCGTGTTATTCATCTGTAAGCATGAAGGGGTCATCCAGTTGGTAGGGAAGTGGATACCAACTGAAGATCTTGGATAATAGTCACACTATATCGCGTACTGACAGAAGCAGGAAACTGTGGACCACTTTACTCTAACCCAGTAGTCGAATGGTCAATGCGTTCACCAGGAAACCTGAAGGTACTGGGTTTGGATATGGATGCCTACTGCTAATGAGTTCTATGTCGGGACGAAACGGCTATCCAGCGCTCAAAGATTTTCAATGGTTCTCTAACTATTATCAGTCTGTGATGAATACTACCTTAAATTGTTTACTTTTTATGCAATTGTTTCAACGATATATGAAATCTAAAGACTATATGAAAAGTTCAGAAAATCTTGTCTGTTATTAGAGTGTTTCTTGTCGACTGTTGTACTCTGAACTAACAGGAATTTTTGTTGCACAACGTTGAATCACGGTTGAAAAGGCCTCATAAACTAAAAAGAAATACATTCCCTACCTACTGGTATTTATCATGATAGTATCTCCTTAATCTTGATGAAAGTGATGTTTTTCTAATGACTTTGATTTATACCACTTAGTACTGTAGTCAATGACTTCCCCAGTAATCCATTTAATCCTATCATCATACCTTCGGGTAATCAATTTATCTGTTGATCTGTAAAGTGTCGATGGAATTCACTTTCATAATTTAACCAATAAACAAAATTATGTAACACACTGTAGTATATTTTAATGCTAGATGTTTACAGTTTAAAGTCAAGAAGAAACCTGGATTCACTTAATTGATGTTTTTACAGTTAAGACTTGAACAAATGTTTATTACTTATGTGTAATTTTGGTTATTAGCAAACTTTTGTTTAGTGTACTTTTATCCTATTCGTCTGTCCGATAACTTAGATGCTCCCCTACTAGCAGTGATTTAGAGGTGGTAAACATCATGGACTGACATCAGTTGAAGAACTATTGGAAAAGATAGGAGTACTGGATGGCTGTCTCATCCCAACACAGAACTCCTCAACAGCATGCACCTACCATCCGAATACCAATCGAACTCAGGACCTTCAGGTTTCACGACGAATGCGTTAACTATTCAGTCAGTGGGTTGGAGTTCAGGAGTTCATCGGTCCCAACTTCTATCAATTCACGATATAGATCAACTATCATCCAAGGTTTTCAGTTGGTATCCACCTCGTTTCCGACTGGTTGATCCCACCACCTGTTATGGCTTCTTATTAGAAGTTTGTGATATTCATCTTGAAGCATGTTATTAATGAGGAATAAATAGTAATATAATTTTGAGATGAATGAGGGTTTTACTTTATGGGTTCATGGACTGACATTACTGACACCAGTGAAAACCGACCAAGTAGGCTGAATGGTTAACGTGTTCACCGTAAAACTTGAAGATCCTGATTTCGATTCCCTACCGGTTCATGAGTGCATGTTGCTGAGACGTTCCGTGTTCTTATGAAACATCTGTTCAATGCTCTTATCTTTTTCAATAGTTTCCCAATTGATATCAATTCATGGTGAATACTACCTCTAAATTATTTTTTTTAAAATTAATTCAATCGGGAAACAGTATTGTTTTATTCGTTAATATTCCCTTTAATCAGTATGGTTATAGATGAAGGTGATTAGTTTGCTTTTTTTAGGACTGTGCCAAAAGTTATTTGTTTTTGTTTATTAGTTGAAAAAATATTTATGGAAGGGGGGATTTTTGGCAAAAATAACATTTAGAGAATTTCAATCAGTCTATTAACTTTGAAACTAATATCAGTAATTTTAATAATTTTCAAATTGATAATTATCATCAATGACAATTAACTTGTATTTTATTGAGAAATTACATCTAGTTAGTATAGTGAATTGAAATAAATGATAAGTACTCTTAGATTTCATCTGGTAGTCATTCAATGGATGATACACTTATAATTGAGTTCATTAGTAAATACCATGGAATTTATCTCTTCATATGTTTAACCTCTTATGTCATAAGGTTATAGATCTCCTGAATTGATGATCAATCAGTAGAATCTCTTAGTTCCGATCATATTCTCTAACGGACTATAAGTGTAGGTAGTCCATCCAACAAATAGATATCTGTTCATATGCTGTTATCATTTGATTGCCTTCTTCGGATATTATAGTTGAATTGAAGTAGCTGAAAAATTTGTTTCCAAATACCTTAGCATCTTAGCAGGCTTAAATCATATATGTTACTATCGTGAAGAGAACAGTTTCATTGTAGAGGTGAAGTTATTTTCTTGATTGTACTTTTTGATCAGGTTTTGGTTCGTGTATATTATATCTTAGCTTGAATGTGTTCATAATACGTTTAACGATGGATGAGTTATGTTATTAATGATATTAAAACTCACTAGCCTCTAACCTAACAATACACTCAGAACACTGTGTAATGAAGCTATCAAGACACTGAATGTATCCTCATCAATATTGGACTGAATGGTTTGAAAAAACTACAGCAGTCAGGAAGTAGGATTCGTCGTATAGGGAATATTTTTACTTGACTGATCCCTTACAATATAGTAGGTGAACGAACTGAGAGTACTTACCACATTACATCCATCTTGCTCACTTCCTGGTGAACAACAGCTTAACATATATGCAAAAGTATCAAACAGGTTTCATTACGTTCAGCAATGTTATCTGCCGAGCAATTATCTCACCATCAACGGGAGAAACTTAAAGGAAGTAGCCTCTTTCACCTATTTAGGCAGCACCTTTTCAATTACACGCAGCACAGACAAAGATGTCAAAACCAGGATCGAAAAAGCAAGATAGGCGTTCATTAACCTGAAAACAGTATGGAGATCTTCTGCACTCAGCATAAAACGTGAACAAGATCCAGATTTTCAACATGAATGTCAAGTCAGTGCTTCTATATGGTTCAGAGACTTGGTGCTTTACGAAAGGGAATTCCAACAAACTACAGATATTCATCAACAACTGCCGCCTACACTGGCTCGTTACTGAAGATCAAGATGGTCAGAAATAATAAGCAACAAGGAACTCTGGCAACGAACCAACCTATCGCTCAACAAATATGCACTCGAAGAAAGTGGAGATGGATTGGATTGAGCATACACTGAGAAGACCATTCGGGGACATCACGCATCAGACCAGGCCCTCGAGCGGAACCCATATGAGAAACGACTAGTTGGGCGTCCGAGGTGAGGGTGACATGGAGGAGATGGTGTGAGGAAGAAATGAGAGCTTCTTGGCAGTCTTGGAGTCAAGTCCAAAAGATTGCAGAGAAGAGAGTGTAATGGCGACGTGCTGCTGAAGCCGTATGTTCCACTATGAACCCAAGGGACAAACAATAATAATAATAATAATCACCTACCTGATAAACAATATATTGTACCAATCTGCATCCTACCTTCAACACCTCAATAACATTAATCTGATACACTAGAAATAAAGTCCTCTTATGCCTACTCGATCAGCTCAAGTTTGTTACAATTTATCGGTGTCCAGCAACCTTAAACACCAACTTAGTTAGTATCTAAATACATTGTATAAGGTGTATTTTTACTTGTTTAATCCCCGTATGGTATATTAACACAAAAAACAAAGTTAACAACTATTTTGTACCATTCCTCAACGTTTCAATCTTGTCAGGGATGATCCTTTCCAGGAGTATTAATCTGACAATAAGTTTTCATGTTTATATTAAAGTTACGGTACAGAAGGTGATGACCTTTACGATCATCCAATTACATCATGATATGGAACAAAGGGCAATGTAATACAGGTAACTGGATTAACAAATCGATCAGACAAGCTTTATCCAATTGTGCACGTAATATGGAACAAAAATATGGTGGGGAAATTTACTCCAATTATGTAAAGTACAGTGAGATTGTGAGTCATCAAGTGTGAGAAAGCATAGATTACTATTTTGGAAGGATGCAGATTTGAACATCAAACAATATACAATAAATAAAAGTAGTAATAATAATGGTGATGACGATAAAGGTACTTTTGATAGCAGTTGAAGTACGCATGATGGATAGTAGCTACCAATGGAATCCAGGATGCGCATTTCGTCCTATTTAGGACTCGTTAGCTGGATGCACCTTCCACCCAGCAAGTGTTTTTCCCAACTGAGACTCGAACTCACGACCGAGTCCCAACCTGCATTACATTGCCCTTTGTTCCATATCATGATGTAATTGGATGATCGTAAAGGTCATCACCTTCTGTACCGTAACTTTAATATAAACATGAAAACTTATTGTCAGATTAATACTCCTGGAAAGGATCATCCCTGACAAGATTGAAACGTTGAGGAATGGTACAAAATAGTTGTTAACTTTGTTTTTTGTGTTAATATACCATACGGGGATTAAACAAGTAAAAATACACCTTATACAATGTATTTAGATACTAACTAAGTTGGTGTTTAAGGTTGCTGGACACCGATAAATTGTAACAAACTTGAGCTGATCGAGTAGGCATAAGAGGACTTTATTTCTAGTGTATCAGATTAATGTTATTGAGGTGTTGAAGGTAGGATGCAGATTGGTACAATATATTGTTTATCAGATAGATGATACATAAGTAGAATCGAATTTGAGATAAGTGCTCGACGGATAAGATTGCCGAACGTAACGAAACCTGGTTGAAACTTTTGCATATATGTTAAACTGTTGTTCACCAAGAAGTGAGCAAGATGGATGTAATGTGGTAAGTACTCTCAGTTCGTTCACCTACTATATTGTCAGCTTTTGCATCTGTTAGATAGAGAGATAGGCAAATTGAACGCGGAACCTAGCACACATGTGCTTTCACTCAAGTCGTTGAACTGCACAACACCTTGCAAACAATAAGTGAATGGATAAAGGCTAGTACCAAGGTGGACAAAGTTGTTTGAGGGTAAAAAAAAAGATTAGTGAGAGTATTCAAGCCTTGGAAAATGTCAAAGAGTGAGTACAATTACACCATTGTCACTGATTCTCAGCTTTATCGCCGAGAGTCCCCAACCACATTCCGGGGACCGTATCCAGGTGGTCTACATCTCCATGCGTCACTTAGACCAGGAGTCAGGGTCTTCATCGATTGGTGCCAAGTCTTGGTCTGGGCACTCTGAACCTTCTTCCAACCTAATCAAACTTCCCCCTACATAGTAGATCAAGTTAGGCAGTGGCTTGGCATACACAGTATATATCCAAGCTATCTCAATCCATAAAGCTTCACAACCTCATCCATCGACTTGGCTGTCTTGTACCCTTCGCCTTACTTCAACATTGCTCACACGGTGATTCCATCAAACGTGAGCAGTTCTACGAAGACCCATGAGATCAAAAACCTGTAACCGCTTCATACGTTCAACTTTTAACTGCCATGTCTCACAAACTTTGGCATCAATGTAAGGTAAAAAAGATCCTGAAGTATCCATAGTATAACCGAATTGACTGTGGTTATTCATTAATCAAGGGAATCACATTGAAAATTCACTGAGATGATAGATCGGTGTTATTAAGTTGAGTGTTGATGAACGCACAGTGATATACTCTAAACTGGAAAGTCTGTAGCAAACTTGATACTGTACACTTAGAAGTTATGTAACATTGTATAACTTTCTACATTGGTCACTGACACAGCAAGTACAATTATTTTCTCTTTTTCCACCTTTCTCTCTAAATAATGAACAACTTGTTAACAATGTTGTTCCCCCCCCCCCCCCGGTTTTTCTGCTTCATTTACAGACGAAAATCATCATAATCATTCGAATAATAATGGTAATAATAGTAACCATGGTCATTATCTTTTGGAGACAGAGATTGATGGATCAAATATCACCAATTTCCTTTCAAAGGATGTAACAAGTGAATTCATGAAATCATCAATTTCATATCCAATAGATGAAGTAAATGATGAAGATATATCAACTCATCTTGTCACAACAACAACAACAACAACTCCTCCACCATCTACTATCTTATCCACTACTCCATCTAAAGAAATAGATAATTTCAGTAAATGTTATACAGATGGAGAACAAATAATACAAGATATACACTATACAAGATCATCACCACATTGTAGTCCAAGTGAAGAAACATTTGATCCTGTGAAACAATGGGGTCAACCTCTTGGTCTTCCTGCACCAGTAGCACCAAGTACAAACCATTCAAAGAGTAAGATTGTGCATGAGTGTTGTATGCGTTAATCTTATATATATATATATATATATATATATATATATATATATATATATATATAAAATGAACTTTTATATCTAAAATTCAAGTTTATTTACAGGTTATACGGTAGGAAACGAGAAGACTGAGATGCAGGAAGGAGGAATGATGTAGTCATCAAATATGGTACACCTTACACTAAGTCAATCATTTACTTTATTTCCTCTTCTGCTTTTATCTTGATTTTCTCTTAATATATCCACATTGTCTCTTGTCTCTTCTCTGGGAGGAATCTTTACCCATTTCTGATAATTCCCTATGATTTCTGCCCACCCTCTCAACATATACTACTTATATCTATCCTGATAAGCAACACCCAGTACAGTGTATTATTGAAATGACTTGTTTCGAGTTGAGGGGGGAATATTTTCCCCTGAATTTGACACTCGTAATCTTACTGTATTGATTTGATCAGCTTTTTTTTTTAGCTATATGCCATCACTGAATAAATGTGTATTAGTATTGTTTTCAATTTCATTTTGGTATATGTAGCTTTCTTTTTATGATGGTTAGTTATCGAGACTAATAAACTCAACATACGGGCATTCTGTTGAATAGTGTTGTTCTCACGTAGACTAGAACCCAACGCCCATCACTTTCGGCTCCATATCAATGACCAGTTAGTCTAGAATGAATTCTGTTCATGCAAATGACAGATGGAATGGAATCTGCTAGGCAGATAAAGCACAATCCACTTGTGTTATCCTACTGAAATATATAAGAATAAATAACAAAAATTAGGAAATATTTCCTATTATTCCTCAACGTTTTAATCTTGCCAGGAAAGATCCTTTTCAAACGTATCAATCTGATATTAAGTCTTCGGGTTTAAGTTTTGTTACACACTTCTATCAGATTCATACTCTTGAAAAGGGTCAAAGAAGGATTGGTAAGATCGAAACGTTATTCGTTCTTAAATACTTCGCTGCGATAATACAAGTCGAATTCACCTTATACGATGAATCATACTTACTCAATGCCCAAGTTTTTCTAAACCTTCGGTCCATTGTTGATCAGCATACATGCTAAATTTTAGACCATCGCCTCAGGTGTCCAATTTCTCAGGATCGCTGAATGTTATCCATCCTTAACAACCACATCTCACAAGCCTGTAATAGAAATTAGTGACCTTCTATTGTGTGTATTCGTTCACTCACATGCATTTAAATCTGTATGAGTGCATATTATCCACTAACCGGATAGATTGTTACTTACCAAGTGAATCTTATATCAAAATTGCCTATTTAAATTACCAAAGGCGATGAAATTATTCCTATTATTGATGTTGGTCTGAGATAGCTTTCGTTCACTAAACTGGTGTTATTGAAACAGGGTGATGATTGAAGGTGAAATGAAAACCTGAATCGCAGCAGGACTTGAATGAGTATACACACTTCGGGCTAGTGGGTCCGGCGTTCTATCGACTGAGCTATGAATCCTATCTTCTAACCAGTTCTTAACCTCATCATGAGATTTACCCTGCCACCATGTGATTCTATGCTACGTTATTACCTATTTATCATAATCACTGCCCCTCCCCCATGCTCGGTGATTAAACTGAAGTTAAGACCTGATCAAGAGATGCGTTTCATAGATCAGATGGTGTGGCACTGGATTAGTAACTCGGAAGCCGCGGGTTGAGATCCTGCAGCGACTCACCCTCAATCAGCACCTACTATTGAGTCCAGATTTTGCTTTTAAAATTTTTAGAAACTTCTGTAGTTTGTCATTTCTATCATTCAAGTTGATTAAGAAATTTCTGAGTAAGAAATAAATTCCTAAGTGATTGACAGTACCAAGAGCATGTAATGAAGTTAGGGGAAAATCTCTACAATCCCAGGACGAGTGCCTTAGATACTGCAGTTATTTTATGTCATAATATGACTGGTAGTTTGGACGAAGGTGCTAAGTATGTTAGATTAGCCTTTGATTCTGTTCCTGGACCGCTTTTATTAAACAGACGTGCCAAGACTCACACTGAGTCCTGGATTGTCGACTGACTTTATTCTTACTTTTCTGAGAGAAGACAGTACATTCTACACAAAGGGAAGCGCACTGCTTCGCTACTTAGTGAAGCTGGTACGCCTGAAGGTGCTATCCTTTCTCCTTTTCCTTTCTTTTTCTTCTTACCTGACCTACCAACCACGACCAAAGCTAACTTTGTTAAGTACACAGATGGTTTAACAGCATCGATTATCTCATCTTCAGATTGTTCTCAGTTTAATAACTTCCCAACCGAAATTAGTCACTAGTCTTCCTTGAATGATCTCACACTCAATCCCTACAAATGTCAGATGATTAATTTCAGCTTAAGTTTCACTTCCATGACTCTTGTCGTATAGATGACTCTGTTGTTGAGGTTGTAACAAGCGTCAACCATCTTGGCTTGTGGATTTCTTTTGATCTTTCTTGGTCCTCTCATGTCTTACTAATTTCCAAAACAATCTTTTGTTTAACCTTTCATACAAAGAAACTCAGATTGTCTAGGATAACTTAGCCTCCACTCTTATTATTATTTTTTTATTTTCCCTTGGGTTCCTAGTGGAACATAGGGCTTCAGTAGCACACCCCCATTTCACTCTGTTCTCTTCAGTATTTTAGACCTAGCACTACGACTGCCCAAAACCTTTCATTTCTTCCTCACATGATCTCCTCCATCTCACCCTCGGACGCCCAACTCGTCGTTTTCCATTTCGATTCCACTCGAGGACCTGACCTGGCGCTTAATGTCCCCGAATGGTCTTCTCAGTGTATGCCCGATCCAATCCATCTCCTCTCTCTTCTGCATATTTGTTGGGCGATGGGTTCTTGGTTAGTTGGTTCGTTGCCACGCCAGAGTTCCTCCTTGCTTATTCTTTCTCGCCTTCTCATCTGATCTTCAGTATGGGGTGAGCGTAGGAGGCAGCTGTTGGTGAATATCTGTAGTTTGTTGGAAGTGCTTATTGTGACGCGCCAAGTTTCTGGACCATATAGCAGCACTGACTTGACATTGGTGTTAAAAATCCGTATCTTGTTGTTTGCGCTGAGTGCAGTAGATCTCCACGCTGATCTCAGGTTAATGAAAGCAGCCTCTACTCTTATGCTGCATTAATTCCTATGTTCTGCTCATGCTTACTTACTTATTGTTTCCTCTTATTTTCTCCTGGCTTCCAGCAAAAAGACTACTCTGTATTGGGTAGGATTTTAAAGTCTGTTAGTAGAGCAAGTGGTACACTACTAACCCTGTTGATAAATATGGTTGTGGATAGGCATCTGAACTTTTGTAGATTTCTGGCTACAAATATTTTATCTGATGGCAAGCATCCTCTACAGTCCTACCTCTCTCCATGTCTATCATCTGGGAAGCAAATCTATTAAACTCTATACACGCACAACTACATACAGAGATTCAACCATACTAGATCATTCAGCTTGTGCAATGTGTGAAGAGAATCATGTTAAGCATAGTCTTATCAATAAACTTGTTGTTGAATACAACTAATTATTATTATTATTAGTAGTAGTATGCACCCATGACCCATCCCTCCACAGGTAGAACCCAGCATCTTCAGGTTCCTCTGCCGACGCGTTAGTGTTGGACCACTGGGTTGAAATGGAATGGTCTACATTTCCTACTTCTGTTAGTTGGTGATATAGCGTGACCTCCATCCAATGCTGTCGTTGAGTAACTGCTTTTACATCCAATCTAGTTGACTCCACCGGTCAAGACTTCTAATTAGAACTTCGGGAATCTCATCTTGAAGCAAGTCACTAATGAAAAGTAGAAAGTTATTCATTTCGGAGGTTTTTAAGGATTTATTTATTGATTTCAGGTTGGTATTCATCATGAACTGACATCAGTTGGAGAATCATCGGAAATCTGGGAGAACTAGATGGCAGCTGCTTCGTCCTAGCATAGGGACTCCTCAGGAGTGCATAACCATAACCCTACAGGTGATCGTTTGCAGCTGGCTCTTTGTTTCTGGGCAGTACAATTTTCATATATATCATATTTCATTTAGGATAACTTGTGTATAGTTTCAAACAAAACGTTTTTTTGCTTTTATTGTTTATCTTAGTTCACATGGTGAAGTCATTAAGAACTCGCCATTATTACGATTAATACTGTTACTATTACCAGCTAGGAAGAATCATTGCAGTGGGTCGTCATGACAACTATACACAAAGTAGAACAAATCTTCATTATAAGTTAAATTTGCAGCAAATATATATCAATGTTTGTATGTAGTCAGGATAAAAATTCCTGTCTATAAAGTTTCCTCTTTTTCAGTATGACTGCAGTGCAAAACAGTAGGTCAGTAGTAATTATGGCTACATATACTAGACTACAAGACGTACCTGTTTTCCTGTGTTTCTTCAGCTTTGATGTCTCTCCTTGAACACGTTACAACATCAGGCTAGATGACTTTAGTCTAACCCTAAGTAAAGTAGTAATGAGGTTACCTAGCCTGATGTCTATTGAACTAATGATTGTTCAACTTGAGAATTATTTCAAAATTGTACAGTCAACTTTGAAACATTTAACAGATGAGTAGTTTTCTTGGTCGACGCTGTCGAAGGTCTTTTCAAAGTCAATGAAGTTGAGGTGGGGAGTTGACTACCATTCTATACTCTGTTCGATGATGATGCGTAGCTTAACCTGGCTAGGTTGCTGGTAGTATTTCTGGACGAGTTACGGCTGGTGATGGTGGTTGATTCAAGAGCTTTTTCAAGTGGTCAGCCCATCATTTCCTTTGTTTCTCATCTGTGGTAACTAGCTTTCTTCACTATCTCTCATTTGTGTCGTTTGCATTGATCTCTTCCCAGATAGTAACCTGGTTATATGATGTCATGTCAGGTCTCTGTCTCTCCTACATGCAGCCTGTTCTGCTTCACTTGCCAGTGTGTTGTAGAAGTGTTTTTATTTTCGCATGCACTCCTCTTCACTTCTTTGTTCAGTGTAGTTTTTTAGATTGTGTTCAGTTCCTCTTTTCGTTATTCATCCATGCACCTCACTGGTTCATCTACTACTTCACCATCTTCCTTTCCCTACTCCATCAGATTCCATCTGTTCTTCAAAATACATTCCTTGTTTTTTTTTACTCCTCCTTCCTAGTACTGTTATGTGGGTTTCTTTTCACACATCTTTCAAACAGTTCCAGTGTTCTTCCACGCCCGATCCCTCAGAGGTGTTGCTCAACGTCACCCATTTCGTTCTGATGGCTAACATGAAGATGTCCTTCAGTTTCTGTTCTGGGTGTTGAACTTGAACTGTGGTCTATCACCAACTTCTTTGAAGGCTTTCGACTTGATTTTCAAGGTTCCTTGCACTGGATGTTAGGTGGTGTGAACCTACGTCTGCTCCCCTTCCTGATCTTGTGTGCAGTAGGCTGCATCTCCACTTTCTTCAGATTGAGATAAAGTCGATCTGATTTTTAGTGTAGTGTGTCGATTTGGTGAAATCGAATCCGAGTCACTTTGTGAATATCCTTGTGTTTGTACACACTGCCTCCAATCACCAAATCGTTGAATGCGCAGAATTCCGCAAACAGTTCTCCATTCTGGTTCATCATTTCATCGAGTGCTTCTCGACTCATGATGAGTTCTCTTCCTGTGTTGTCAGCTCCAAGTTTGGCATTATTGTCAACCATTCGAATAATCTTCGATATTGAAATCTGCAGTGGGGTCTTGTCTATTACTGATTGCAGTTGTCTGTAGAATTCCTCCTTCTCTCTTCATCTGCATTATTTGTAGGTGCATTCCTTGTTTTGTTTCCTCCTTGTATGTTTGTGACTTTCCTTCCTTTTGATTCGAATCTATCTTGCTGTCATGATCCTGACTCTGGAGGAGATTGGTTCCCACTGCATGAGAGTCTTTGATGTTGTTGGGGATATCATGATAGCCAGTCGAAAACTCAGTGTGCTCGTGGTTGTCGTCTGGGTGACAGACAATATTGGAGTAGATTATTGACTCCTCTCCAGTTGACATTTTGGTGAGTCCACCTCCATTCGATCTGCAGATTCCTCGTAGATTCCTAGCACTTTCGTGGCATACCTCCTCATCTCTTTTGCAATCTGTAAGGCCTTGCTAGGTTCATGCATAGTGCCGACATTCCATGTCCTCATACTTACTTTCGCTTTCATCAAGGGGAGAAGACATATCGGCCGACTGGCTTTGTGAAGGCTTTCACCAACGGGTGTCATTTCGTTTTTCCGATTTCAGCAAGGAATAATTTTGTTTTTAGTTTTTATATTTTCTTTATGCTCTTAAACTTCTTTTGCGATTGGATTGGTTTTACGATGTAGGATTGCTATCCCTATGTCCAACCTTCCTTGTTTATCCGGGCTTAGGACGGGCTAGTAACTAGTGGACTAGTTAACCAGGCGAGGTTAATTATTTCTGTAATAGATAATATTATATACTGTTGTGAGCTCATGGATCGATCGCCGTCTACCATGATATTTCCTCCTAGTTTTCTTTGTGAACTTAAGAAACGATAGGTTGACGATACTTTAAAAATGTACGAGAGGAGACAGATCGATTTGTGAACATTTAAGTAATTAAAACAAGTCTAAAGTTGAAGTATGTCTCTAAAGATCACATGTTTTGTTCATCAAAGAGTACACTGCTATGGCTAATCGTATGGCCAATTATTTGCTACTTGTTTCAGAGAAGAAATTCTTCAATTCTTTTGATCAGATGATGTTTACTACAAATGGGCAGTGACTTTAAAGGCTACCTTAGTAACTACTGTAGTTACGGGTTAGAGTTCTGCATTTTATAAGGAAAAAAAATCTAACTTTCTAGTAGAAATTAAGAAATTTAATTGGTTATTTCAGTCATTGTTAAGGAGGGCCTTTAAAATCACCTTAAAAAAGGTGCTGATGACACCGAAATACATAATCTCCAAGTGATTACACTTACGGAGCACTTAACTGCTAACTGACCCATAGACACTGATCACCACTTGGCAGTTGACAGCTTGATTAGTTTGCTTGCTAATTAAGTTGGCCATCTATGCATATAGTTTAGTTCTGCAAAGAATCAGATATCATAAGAATGGCTGGTTTGTATTAGAATCTTCTTTGATTGTGTAAGACCAAAGGGATGTACACGAGTATGAAAGCTAGGCATGAGGTAAGTTCCTCCTATCCTGTCAATAGATTAGTTACTAACCTGTGATACTAATTCACTTCTTTATTATCAGTTAATATCAACCACCTGAGATCGAAGTTTGATATGTCACTGCATCTAGTGTTCAGTGGTGAATGAAGCACTGTAGTGACCGTTCCTGTTAGCTGGACGATATATAGATGTGTTGTCTGAGTGAGTGAGTGAGTGAGTGAGTGAGTGAGTGAGTGAGTGAGTGAGTGAGTGAGTGAGTGAGTGAGTGAGTGAGTGAGTGAGTGAGTGAGTGAGTGAGTGAGTGAGTGAGTGAGTGAGTGAGTGAGTGAGTGAGTGAGTGAGTGAGTGAGTGAGTGAGTGAGTGAGTGAGTGAGTGAGTGAGTGAGTGAGTGAGTGAGTGAGTGAGTGAGTGAGTGAGTGAGTGAGTGAGTGAGTGAGTGAGTGAGTGAGTGAGTGAGTGAGTGAGTGAGTGAGTGAGTGAGTGAGTGAGTGAGTGAGTGAGTGAGTGAGTGAGTGAGTGAGTGAGTGAGTGAGTGAGTGAGTGAGTGAGTGAGTGAGTGAGTGAGTGAGTGAGTGACTCAGAGCTACTATTCGCAGTAGAATTTTAGCAAAAAATCACTAATTTGATTTAAACAGCATGATTTCATCATATTCAAGTGGATTTGTAAGAGAGAAAGCGAACAACACAGCATAACAGTGTTGTAATTATATTAGGCTATTTCTTTTCGTTTTTATGTGGGCTTAGTCAGCACTTCATCATAGCTAATGCGATGACTGATTACTGATTATTTCAAGTCTACGCCTGCGCACACAATCAATCAATGCACATAGTCTTCTTTTATGCATATGTCTGTCTATCAAGTCTCTGTGTGTGGTGTGTCTTTATCTCGTCCACTTCTATTAATCAATCGATCCATGATTCATTTCATTTACAATAATGAAGCATTGTTTATGTCTTCATCAATCACTTTTTGTTTCTGTTTGTCTGTCTACCTGTCTGTCTGTTTCTCAGTCTGTCTATTTATGCTTTTTCCTATCTGCCATCGTGTGTTGTCTATGATGTTGCGTTTAGTCTTCTTTACACAAGCGTATTCATTCAAGTGGTAAAATTTTTACACCATTACATTTTGGATTGTTCTTTCACTTCGCCCATGTCATTCTCTTGTCTGAGCAACCTGTTATTATTATTATTATTATTTCAACTTTGGCTTGATTATCGTCCGTTAATCAATCCAACCATGTACACGGACGCATTTGCATACTTAGCAGACAGACATATATATACACACACGATCTTCTGTTGTGTCTATCCTTTTAGACAGAAAAGTGTTGTCATGGTTTCCATGAGACATTTGTGTGTATGTGTATGAGAGAGAGAGAGAGTTTGTGGACTTCCTTCACAGTGGTATTTGCATTTATTATATATTAGATTATATCTAGTTTGATTTCTATTCAGATAAAATTCGTTATTGTACGAAATGTTTACTAGTGTATGTATGTGTGTGTGAACTATTATACACTGAACAGGTTGCAAACGATATCGGATATGTGCGCACAGCTGGAATTCATCTCTGAGTGAGATATTGAAATAGAAAGACGACTAGTCTTATGTAAGAGAAGTGTGTCTGTAACTGTTACCGATACATGTTATGGGCGAAGAAATATGATACGTACATACTAGTACTACTACTACTACTACTACTACTACTTTAATATATACATCAATATTGCTGTACACATAATCAAGATTCTAATCTAGTGTGACTACAGTGTAAATGAAAGTTTTCCTCCTCACTCCAAAAAACTATTTGTGATAACTGACAACTGAGAACAGCTACTCAACGACGGCAATGGATGGAAGCGCGCTGCATCGTGAATTGAACGAAAGCAGAACAGTGCGGATCACTGGATTCTGACCCAGTGACTCAATGGTAATGTGTTGGTCACGGAAACTGAAGGTTTCTGGGTTTGTTCCCTGGCAGGGTTATGGGTGCATACTGCTGAGGAGTTCTATACTAGAACGGAACAGCTGTCCAATGCTCCCAGATTTTCAATAGTTCTCTAAGTGGTGCTAGTCTGTGATGAGTACGAATAAACAAGTAAATTGCCACAAACCTCCCAAACTAAAAAATAAAGGTTGATTGTTTACCCTAACTCTAAGTGCTGACTTACGTCTATCGATCATTTTTTAATGTGCTCAACAGGTTAGGCGAATCAGTATCACTGTGTACTTTGATTAGTGTAAATTACTTGAAGGCAATCAGTGGGACGTGCTGCTCAAGTCAGTTTTCATGCTGTGATTTAAGACTAGGTTTGAGTGACAAGGATTTCAGTCTCTAGAAGAATACCCCTTCTTTTACGAATGTAGGTATGCTTTGCTGATGAATACTAGTAAGCATGAAACCTGCCAAGTGCTTTCAGTCATCTAACGAAACTCAAACGGCTTTATTCCTGATGAAGGTGGTAATTCAGGCAACCCAGCTGAGATAATGCAACAGGAAACCTTGCTCGACTTGAGCTTCGCTCTTGTTGGCAGTCGTTAGCAAGGCATATCTGAAACTTCGACGGAATTAATGTCTCGCTTGAGATTCGAATTGATGTCACCTAGTGCTGGAGTTGCAGCCATTACCGTATCACTAAGATATTCGAAAAGATATTTGAAGGCCTACTTGTTTGAATATTAGTAGTATTTATTAGTAGACTGACGTTATTTTCGGTCAAATCCTCGTCATCTTCTATGAAATAGGAAGTAATGTCATACGAGCTGTAGATTCATCTCTTTTTGTTACTGAGTCAATACTAACATTTGCACTGCCATTACCACGTAGCGGTTTGTTCATCTTGGTACATCTCAGATCAACAGATCGAGATACAAAGGCAACAAGATGAAACACAAGAAACTGGAAAACCAAAAAAATTCAAAGGCTAAAAACAAGACAGATGATGGAATGTGATACAATACGGTTAAAATATATATAGATATGCTTCATCACGATTGCTTATGAATCATGCCAACAAAAGAGTCTCTAATCACTAGTTTCTACTGTTATATGGACCCTTAACAAGATCCTACACTGTTTAAGCCAATAGTTAACGACTTTGGGAAGTGTTGCCAAATTTTAGTCTAACTATCCTGAATTTAAAAAAAAATAACCATGTCTTACTCAATATTGGGTATTTCGGTAGACGGTGACTGTAAGAAAAGTCCTATACGCCTCAGTTGATGAAGTGATTGCAGTAATGTCTCTCACAGTAACCTTCGACTGAGAGTGCTGTGATTCATTGTGTTCGGTGACCATTCTAGACTACACAGTAGTTCTTTTTCCTAACATGATGGTACTACAGGTATAGATGTATTGATGTCATATTAAGTCATTTCACGTGAGAACTACATTGGATAATGATGTTGCAACTACTAGTAACCAATATCAAAGTCTGTGGAGAGACTAAAGAATTCACTGGATTCAAAATTACGACCGGAACAGGCTGACTGACTTCGGGTTAAACAAATCATGTGCAGATCAAATTGCAATGCAACGCTATGCTACGCATCATCATAGAATAAAGCATAGAATGGCAGTCCACTGGATCTTTACCTCAACTTTATAGACTTTGGAAGGGCCTTCGACAGCGTTGACCTAGAAGTAATTTGGCGGGCAGCTGCTTCAACACTACGGTTTTAGGGCCATAAATCTTTATCAGCCTCATTCAACAGCTATATGAAGACGCCACATGCCAAGTGATTCACATTGGAAAGCTCAGTCACTCCTTTAAAGTGAAGACAGGAGTAAGACAAAGCTGCCGCCTACTATCACTTATGATCATCCTGATTGTGGTGGACTAGATCATGCAGCAAACCTTAAGGAGCTAGAAGAGGGTCATACGCCGTTTGATCGATGAAAAGAGCCTAGAAGATTTGGATTTTGCCGATGATGATTTATGTCTAGTGTTTTATGTCGCATAAACTCGATGATCTACAGGCGAAAACCGACAAGTTGACAGAAGAGGTGAGGTAGCGAAAACGGGACTTGAAGTGAATGTAGACAAAATGTTGGTGATGAAGACACCCAACCAACAACAGCATCATCTACAAGTACCAATCACCATGAACGGGAGAAACCTAAAAAAAGTTGCAACAAACTACGGACATTCATCAACAGCTGTCTACGCTGGGTGCTGAAGAACAGATGGCCAGCATAACAAAAACAAGCAATAAGGAACTCTGGCAACGAACTGAACAAGAACCTGTCGCCTAGCAAATATGCGGAAGAAGAAAGTGGGACGGATTGGATTCGGCATACACTGAGAAGGCCGATTGAGGACATCACGCGCCACGCCAGGCCGTCGAGCGGAATCCAAAGGGGAAATGACGAGCTGGCCGTCCGAGTTGAGAGTAACATGGAGGAGATCATGTGAACAAGAAATGAAAGGTTCTGGGCAGTCGTGGAGCCAGGTTGATAAAACTGGAGAGAACAGAGCCGTATGTTCCACTAGGAACCCAAGGGATAAGTAATAATCATAATGATAATAATCAAAGTCTATTGTATATTACTCACTTTCTGGTTGCATTGTTGATCTTAACATGTATCTATTTGAGATGCATGCGTTCTAGAATTATCTCAATCAGTTAGCACCAATGTGGGACCTTAAATTACCAGGTAACACTTTAAGTTGCTACAACTCAAGCTCGAAGACACCAAGATGAACCATAGGAGAAATAAAGAGGGACAATGTAATGAAAAGTGGTGGTTATTTATAAAAAGGGAGAAAGAAGGAATAAAGTAATTACAGAATTTGATGTGACAATTAAAATGAGGATAATTCTTGGATGCATCTCCGTCGCCAAGACGGATTCTCAGTCTTGTCGCCTGAACTTGCAACCATCGACTTTGGTTGTCATGCAGATCCCAATCAGAACGTCTCCAGGTTCGAAGACTGCCCTATTCTAACACTTCAAGCTTTCCCATGTCTGCTACCCTTGATTTGACCATATTTCACACACATATATGGTAGAACAGAGCAAACTGTAGCGTAGTATGCCTTATTCTTTAATTGGATATCACAATGGCGCCATAAGTGGAGTATGTAACCGTTCTGCAAGTTATTCCTTCAAGAATCAAATAGTTTTATCCTAACGAGATAATTGTTCAGCTACAATGTGTAAATACTATGAATACTTCTCTCCTTAAGAAAGACCAGCAACTTGGTTCATAGTAGCATTCCTTATAGTGTCATTTAAGTCGATATCTACCCCAGTCAGCACTTATATATCTTCATTTCAGTTTTGGTTTATTGTATTTCAACTCACCTTAAGATTCATTTGCAAGCCTAAACACTTTCACTTAATCAACTCTTTATTCAGTGTATTTCAAACTTTGCATCAATATTATTCGCCCTTGGGTTCCTAATGGAACATAAAGATTCAGTGGCACATCGCCATTTCACTCTCTTCCTTACAGTCTTTTCAACCTGGCTCCAATACTGCTCACAAGCTCTCATCTCTTCCTCACACCATCTCCTCCATGTCACCATCACCTCGGACACCTAACTCATCGTTTCCCATTTAGCTCCCACTCGACGGTCTGGCGTGGTGCACGATGTCTCCGAATGCTTTTTTTCAGTGTATGCCCGATCCAGTCCAATCCATCTCCACTTTCTTTCTGGTCATCTGATCTTCATAATCGACCGTAGGTGGCAGCTGTTGATGAATGTCTGTAGTTTGTTGGAAATGTACTTCAAAACATGCCAAGTCTCTCAACCATCATCACATAGAAGCACTGACTTACTTGACTGAATTAGTGTTGAAAATCCACATCTTGTTCATGCTTTATGCTGAGTGCAGTTGAGTGCAGTGCAGTGCGATAGATCTCCACACTGATTTCAGATTAATGCAGAAAAGTCTGTCTTGCTGTTTTTCCGATCCTGGCTTTGATGTCCTCTTGTGTGCCACCACTTGTAGTGGAAACGATGCTGTCTAGGTAGGTAGGTAGGTAGGTAGGTAGGTGAAAGAGACAACTTGGTTTAGATTCGTCCCGTTCATGGTGATTGGTGCTTGTTGTTGTTGGTTGCAAACTCAGTATCGATAACAGTAATGATAATATTGATATGTTCAGAAACCAACTAGTAAGATAGTCGTTTACTAATACTGACTGATGATTAAGGGTGAAATGAAAATCTAGACCGAATTAAGATTCGTTCAAGCAACTTCCGTGTTACTGGCTGATTGTTTTACCAACTGAGCTACAAGATCTACCCATTAGCTGACCATGTCTTAAGTTTACTTCATTGGTATTCGTTTACGTTTGTAAATGTTGGTGAAATTATCTGAGGTAACTGGGGTTTGGCAGACTGGTATTATTGATATGGTGTAGCGTTTGATAACTTGCAATCGGATGAAACCCTTCGGCAATTGAGGAAGAGGTAAGACCTGATCAGTAGCTAGTTCTTATGATTTATTAGATAGAGCGACTGAACCGGTAGTCACTGGTTTGAATCCGGCTTCGATTCACCTTTATATTTCACCTTCACTCATCACGTCATATCAGTTTATGATTGTTCTTATCGAAATATGAAATTGATTTAATCTTTTTATTTACGACAGGTAATTATTTTGCTGGGATTAGTAAATTTCCACACTTTACTGATAATTTCTTTATGAAATATTAAAATGACATTTAAAAAATGAAACTTGTCAATATATACTACTCATATTGTCTGTATGAGTAGCTTAAGCATTTCGCTGCAGTAATAGCTGGAATGTGACACTATTAACACCGATCTGATTTGAGGACACTATTGAGTTTCTTTTTTTGTGCTGTATTTTCCAGTTACATTTTAAATGAGTGCTAATCGTTCATTTCAATGTTTTTTGCTTTTTCAAAAAAAAATTTCAGTAACTCAAAATACGAATCTGTCAAAACGTGTACGATCAACTGATACAGGTGGGAAGACATTGGCAACCGGTGATTCAAGTAAGTCGTTGAATTAGGATACTTACTGTTTTCTCACCTTTGTAATATCTAATTCTATGCCTCTTTTAAGAGGAAGAATAAAGTGGACATGGGTTTTTGACGGCATAGCCTGTGGATCTCCGTCGTCGATCGGACCGAATCCAGCGGCGGTGGTTGGCATATGAGCTCCTGTGCGGATGCCTCCATATTGTTATTATTTTTCAAATTTGATATAGTTGATGGATAGTAGCTAGCAGTGAAAACAAGGACGCACGGTTCGTCCCATTTGGGACTCTCCACCTGGATGTACCTGCCTCTCAGTGGGTAACATCGTTCCCACTAGGACTCGAACCCAGTACACATTGCTTCGAACACCACTGCGTTACCCACTAATTCACTGGGACATGAGACGGTCCATCTTGCGCAGTGGGTATCAGTTTTGTTGTGATTCTTGTAATAACCCGTTGCTATACAGGGCAGAATTATTCGCTCTCTGTTTACGAATACGCTTCTATGCGGATGCCTCAATTCTCTCGCGGATATTCATGGTGTTGTATTCATCTTGGTGGCTAACATTGAAATCCAGGTGGCGGCACACATGAGGACATCAAAGCCAGGATCGGAAAAACAGCAAGACAGACTTTTCTGCATTAATCTGAAATCAGTGTGGAGATCTATCGCACTGCACTGCACTCAACTGCACTCAGCATAAAGCATGAACAAGATGTGGATTTTCAACACTAATTCAGTCAAGTAAGTCAGTGCTTCTATGTGATGATGGTTGAGAGACTTGGCATGTTTTGAAGTACATTTCCAACAAACTACAGACATTCATCAACAGCTGCCACCTACGGTGGATAATGAAGATCAGATGACCAGAATAATAAGAATAAGAGAGGAGGAACTTTGGCCTAGGAACAAACCGATCAAGCGAGAAGCTATCGCCAAACAAATCTGCAGAAGAAGAAAGTGGAGATGGATTGGACTGGATCGGGCATACACTGAAAAAAAGCATTCGGAGACATCGTGCACCACGCCAGACCGTCGAGTGGGAGCTAAATGGGAAACGATGAGTTAGGTGTCCGAGGTGATGGTGACATGGAGGAGATGGTGTGAGGAAGAGATGAGAGCTTGTGAGCAGTATTGGAGCCAGGTTGAAAAGACTGTAAGGAAGAGAGTGAAATGGCGATGTGCCACTGAATCTTTATGTTCTACTAGGAACCCATGGGACAAACGATAGCAAAATAATAACAGAGGGGAATCACAAGCATCAAAAGAATAGCTGTTTTCATTTTTCTCAAGAAACCTGGGTTCAGCATAAGCACAATATAATCTAATATATATAGAGATGTCGGGAACAACAAAGAGACCAATGGAATAGCCTTAAAATATGTGATTAAAAGACTGTAATTAATTTTGTCATAGTCCTGAGAAAATAGAAGACATAAAAAGGGTGTAGATTGATTTACACTGGTCTCAATGGTGAACTATAACGGATGTCATTTGGAGCCAATAAAAGAGTCGTGGTGAGCTGACAATAGCTAAGAGGACAAAATTGTTATCCACCCTATTGCATCCAGTGCCTTTCCGTTTCCCTCGGTTAGTTACAGGGCGAGCAAATAATGAACATTGTAAAAGCCATTGTGAAGATGTTGGTGTATATCTTATCGAAGTTATGAAGATTGATGTTTTTTGATCACTTAACTAACTGAATGACGATTACCACATTGGTGAAACACTAAACATTGGAATAATTGTTTTTATATGATACCGTCGTTGCTTGAACCGAATTGACCCGTCTGTATTGGCATATGGGCTCCTGTGCGGATGCCTCGACATTGCCTGCGTTCTAATCGTATTAATGATGGGTCGTGGCTAGCAGTGGAATCCAGGATGCGCATTTCGTCCTATTTGGGACTCGTCAGCTGGATCCATCATTAATACAATTAGAACGCAGGCAATATCGAGGCATCCGCACAGGAGCCCATATGCCAATAGAGACCGATCAATTCGGTCCAAGCAACGACGGTATCATATGAAAACAATTATACGAAAACTATACCCGTCGGACAAGAAGTGGCTATCGTGGCTCGGTGGTGTAGTGGATAACGCCCTGACGTTTGAAGCGATCGCTCCCGAGTCCAAATGCCGGTGGGAACAACATCACTCGGCACTGGGAAGCAGGTACATCCAGCTGATGAGTCCCAAATAGGAAGAAATGCACATCCTGGATTCCACTGCTAGCCACCATCCATCGTTAATACTAAACATTGGACCTTAGAATTATTTATATGGAGTTTTAATCTGATGTGAGTTATCCCTAAAAGACAAGGGTGTTTGAACATAAGGTCATTCAGACTCCTCAGCTTGAAGGAGCCAGGTTTTATGAGCATAGAGGAGTATTTTCCACAGAGAAGCATTGTGTACCTGATCTTTTGTAGTCAGGCTAACATTGTGACGATACTAGAATTGATCCAGATTAGTGTATAATCCTGTGGTTTTCTATGCATAGTTATAAATGTCATCTCTTGCATCTCTCTACACGGATACATTGTTTATCGAATCGATAAAATGTCCTACATAATTGTGCTTGCTTGTAAAAGGTACCAATACTGTCCAACTTAGAGTTGTTAACTGGAAATGAAGCTTGTACAGATCACATAAAGCGATGAAGATAGATAAGTTAAACATCAAGCCACAGAAATCTATTGACATAATTTTCACGTATTTTATAATTCCTTCTGCTAGACATACCTGCAGTCTTGGGATAACTTACTGCTGCTTAAAGATTTTAGCTTCCATCACTCAGTCATGATAACAGAAACGAAGGTATGAAGACATTAAAGTCATGACAGACCTCCTGTGTGCAACTTCAACTGATCTTTCAAAAGTTGTACCAGTTTAAATTCACTTGTTTGTTTGTATCTTGTGCATGTGTGTGTGTGTGTGTGTTATCAGTAAGACAGTTTAGTGTATGTTTAGTTTGCCTTATCTAATCATTATCAAATCTCTAGTTCCTTGTACTCTAGTTATATTCATCTTATAAAACGTGTGGTATATCTCAGAATATGTCTACTTACATTTACTTTTGTGTATATGTTTAGCTATGTTATATGTACTTACTGTCTGTTACCAGTTAATTAAACATTCTTACATATCATCATTCAATGTCAGTAACTAGTTTATCATACCATTTTTATCAACGTACTGGATTTTTTTAGTCAGTCGATAGGAGGGTAATTATTTCCATGGTTATATATATATATATATATATAATTGAATATGGTAAGGGATAAAACAGAAGTTGGAAAGGAAATGATTCCTTTGCATACTTTACATTCTTTATGATAAAGAACGTGTTGATTGATTAGTTGAATATATATAGAGTGACTTTAAGGTCATCCTAGCAACTACCGAGAAAATCAATCAGTTTTTGGTATTTCATCTAAGATGGTAAACAGTAGTTAAATGAAGGTCATACTATGTCGCGAAATGACAGAAGGCCCACTGTATTCGGGCCTAGTGACTCAACTGTGGCATGCTCTCCACCAAACCTGAATGTCCTGGGTTCTGTTCGTGGGAGTGTCTGTGGGGTATCGGATGCGTACACATTGGTGCGGAGTCTCGTCCTAGAACGAAACAGCTTTCCAGTGTTCTTGGGTCCTCAGTAGTACTCTGACTGATGTCAAAGTATTTGACCTTCAATGAACATTTGTTCAAGGTCATCCGATGAGTTGTCACTTTTGAATCAGTATTCTTTATTTTCATCGATTGGTTAAGGATTCTAAAGACTTTAGGAATGAATAATTATGGAGTATCTTAAAGTGGAACGCAATAATTAGCCAATTCATGATTATCACTGATTGCTTGATCAATATTGTATTAGGAATCACTCTGTGAATGCCTATAACTCATTCATTTTTGTACAGATTTGAAACATGAAGATTTAAGTGATCGAAACAGTTGATTAGATCTAAGAAACGTGTACAGAGATCTTAAACGCATAACTGAACTCTGCGTTATAGATCATTTGAGATCAACTCTACCATCAAATCATGTAAATACATTTATATGACTAAAATTGGTTTTTATTGTTCTAATTTTTTTTTATTTATCATTGTATACAATATTATTCTATTTAGATGATCTGAGTCTTCCTCCTGGACCACCAGTTTACCTTGATGTTATCTGGGTGCCTGGTTATCTTGTTCGTGTACCTCAATCGCTAATTGTTGACTTTTTATTCGTATTCGTTCTAAATTGTACATTCTATCCGGAGAAGCATTACATCCCAATATAGCTGAAGCATTGATCACAGCTAAAAATAAATGGAATCCAGATGGTAAGAGAAATTAAATAAATAAATGATTTTTGAGGTTAAGATAGCATTCATCTATGGACTGACATCATTTGGAGGATTATTGAAAACCTGGGAGCACTAGACAGATGTTTCGTCCTAGTATGCAACTCCTCAGCAGTACGCACTCACAATCCAGCTAAGGATTGAAGCCAGTATCCTCATATTTTATCGTGGACGCTGTAACCATTTACCCACTGGGTTAAAGTTTAGTGCTCTACAGCTTCATGCTTTTACCAGTCCGCGATATAGCGCGATGTATCAGTCCGCGATGAATGCTACTTGAGCAATAAATGATTGCTTCTTAACAAATTATTGTAGTCATTGTTTTTTTTTTCGTATTTATTTCTTAGCGGAATATTTGACCGTTTTATCCCTCCATCCGTTTAGAACAACAATAATGGGGTCCCATGTTTACTCACCTACCTATCCATCCATCCACCCACCCACTCATTCACACACACACGTCTTCACAACGTCGTTATGTGTTCTCCGCTGTCCCTTGTCTATATTTTGCTGGCTACAATAAATTTTTCTCGTTTCTTCTCTTTCGGAAAATTGTCATTGAATTCTTATGTTTACTTACTCCTAATGTGTGTGTGTGTGGTCTAAAGACAAAAGCGGAAATAGCTTACTAAGAGCCAACTCGGTTATTGCCAATCGATCGGGTGATAATTTCATTTTGGCATACAATCTAGTTTCTTTTGGTAAAATCCACATATTTCACTTTATTTCATCCATAAATACATTTTCCTGTATATATATATATATATATATATATATATATATATATATATATATATATATATATATATATATATATATATATATATGGTATGTTCAGTACAGTATATGCTAAATGAAGCTAATCTAATTACGATTTCCCTTTTTTCAGTAATCTGATATCATTTTATTCTTCTGTTTATCATTTGTCTACCCGCCCTAGAACTCAATGGAAACTATGCCTCTAGAATGGTGTATCGGCATTTCGCCTTCATTTCTGGTCATCAAGATCACATTTCACATACATTTTGTTGAGTTCCAGGTTTATTAGTTTGTGCTATCGGTTTTTAATTACTAAGTCACGGGCTCGAACCCCTCGCTTCCCATGCTTTATTTTGGATAATCACTCTATGATGACTGTCAACTAGATACAATAAAATAAAACTTCTTATGGGTTTAACCTATCCTTTTTTCTGAGCCATGAAGTTGTGTTTGGTAATACATTGACTGAGTTACTAAGTCGTACGCCCGAAACAACTTTCTCCAAAAGAACAATTAAATTGCTCACGTTTCTTGGGATCATCTTGTAAGCAGTTATGAGGCCAGGTGAAGGGTGCTAAACAAGAAGGACAAGTCGATTGATAAGGTTGTGAACATTGGTCGACTAAGAGATGGCTTTGACATGTATTGCGCATTACAAGCCACCGCATATCATCATCAATATCAATATAGGACCAGGCATTACTGCGTAACGGTCCGAGTTGCCACAGCTCAGTACAGTGCATCACGTAGAAAGGCAGTGAAGTGGAAAATGAAGATAAGAGAATGCGGTCAAAAGAAATATAAAGTAAGAGAGGAAAGTAAGGAAGAATGAGAAAATGGTGAGATTCGGTATAGCGTCGTTAAGATGAGGATAATGTGTGTGGGGATTCATCTTCACCACTGACATCGGCTCTGAGTCATATCACCTAGAGTCAGTCTTCAACCGCTAGTTCCTCTTGTCCCGTGGACCCCAACCAACTAGTCTGCATCGTCCCACATGGCTCAAACCAACAGTCGGTGACTTCATGCATTAGTGCCATGTTTTAGTCTGGCCACCTTGAGCGTTTTTCCAGCCTAGACCTACTTCACCCAAGATTGTGTGACGAGGCAATCGGCGATTAGACATACGTAGTACGTGTCCCAGCCATCTCAGTCGATGAAGGTTCATAACCTCGTCAACTGATTTACCTCTCCTCTCTCCCTAAAACTATACCTGACTTCTGCATTACTCACTTGGTGACACCACGGAATACTGCCTATACTACGAAGGCAGTGGTGGTCAAACACTTGAAGCCTTCTCACATCTTCCACTTTCAATGGCCATGTTTCACAGCCATACAGTAGAATAGAGTGAACTGCTGTGCAGTACACTCGACTCTTAGGAGACAAACGGATATCACGGCGGCACCATAGGTGGCGTAAATTGTCGAAAGCCAGCCGAGCCTTTTGTATCCGTGCAGAGATTTCCTTGGCCACTGAGCCACCAGGGCTGACCTTACTTCCAAGGCGAGTGAAGTGGTTGACGCATTCAACCTCTACACTCTCTTTTGTTGGCCGTGGCACCGTTGAAGACCAATTGTGGAGCAGAAATTTGAATATGGACGGTGAGAACCGCATCCTAAACATTCTCAAATTCCCACCCCCTAACTCAATGTGGTATGTTTGGGGCGAAGGGGGGGGGAGAGGAAAGGAAGTTGGATTCGGTTGGAAGAAGGTTTAGGGTTGTCAGATGAACATGTGGCACTAGTCGATGAAGTCTTCGACTGTTGGTTTGAGCTGAGTATGGTTGAGTGAACTGATTAGCTTGTGTCCTTGGAAATGAAATTTTCAATTCTGAGGTACACTTCATTATTTTCTTTCCATCCGTCATGAACTACTGAGATTATACATAAATTTTTTATTTTTCCCTTGGGTTCCTACTGAAACACACACGGCTTCAGTAGCACGCCACCATTGCACTCTCTTGTCTCCAGTCTTTTGAACCTGGCACCACTAGTGCTCACAAGCTTTTATTTCTTCCTCACATAATCTCCTCCATATCACCCTCGGATGCCCAACTTGTTATTTCCCCTTTGGATTCCACTAGAGGGCCTGGCCTGACGCGTGATGTCCCCGAATAGTTTTCTCAATGTATCCCCAATCCAATCCATCTCCACATTCTTCTGCATATTTGTTGAATTCTTGGTTGGTTCGTTGGTAGACCAGAATTCCTTGTTGCTCATTCTTATTATTCTGATTCTCTGATCTGATCTTCAGTGACGAGCCAGAGTAGGCAGCTGTTGATGAATGTCTGTAGTTTGTTGGAAATGCTTTTCATGACACACCAAGTTTCTGAACCATATAGCAGTGTTGACTTGACGTTGGTGTTGAGAATCCGGATCTTGTTCACGATTCGGGCTGAGTGGAGTGCAGTACATTTCCACGCTGATTTCAGATTAATGAAAGCTTATACATGTAATACATATATATATATATATTTCACTTTTCAGATGTTTCCTATCTGTGTCGTTGTGATGCCAACTCATCGGATGCTGCTATCATGATACTTCCAACAGATGAGCCTAAAGAATGGATACGTTGGTTAGAAACACCATGTGGTCGATTGGATGAACTAAAAGGTTCAGATCGATTGTCTGCAAACCATTTCCGACTATTACCTGCAGCCAACTTATGCAGTACACAATTCAATGCTGGCGATATGATATTTGAATGTGAAGGTTTACGCGTGGAATTTTGAACAATCTTACATAATAATAATAATAATAATAATCTCTAGTATGCATATACAACACATCTATATTATCTATGTGCATTCAACATTACATATGGAAAAGATAACACAATCATGTTCACTTCTGTTCTTTGTTTTTTGGTCTCCTGTTTCTTTCCTCCATCTGAAGTTTGCAAATGAAAGAAAAAAAAGAAGTCAGTTGATCATATTCATAGTCATCGCCTTTCTTGTATCAGAAGTACCTTGCTTGTTGGGCTTGTTTCCTAGTGTGTATGTGTATGTGTGTGCGTGCGCGCGTATAACTGATTGTGATTTACTTTAAATATTCATAATGATGATCGTCTCCACCCCCCCCCCCCACACACACAATTTCGATGCATAGTGCGTTCGTATTGTTCATTTTTGTTAAAAGTGGATAAAAAAAACCTCTACATTGAATGAATTCAGTGTATTTGGATTAGTTGCTATGCCTTGTTGCTTTTTTTTCTCTCTTCATTTTATTTCTCCAATTTTTTTTAAAAAATTACTTTTCTTCATTTGTTCTTTTGATGATGAAATATTTTGATGAGATCATATTGATGGCATAGCTAGAACAAAAGGTATATGTGCGCGCGTGCGTGCGTGCGTGCGTACACACACACACATACAACACACAGGCAGATAGACAACGATCTGATCATCATTTTTGACTTATCTGCCATTTTTTTCTTAAAGTTAAAAAACAAAATAATAACACGGATAGAAAAGAAGAAACGAATAATTTTTCTGTTTAACACCCTTATCTTATTTTCTTTCATTTTCTCATTTTATCACCTCAATCTCATTGTTGATCATAAGTAATGTTATAAAAGTACACACACACACACACACTTACCCCTTTCCTTTTTTTTTGTTTCTTCATCAAATTGATGCGTTTCCCTAATTTTTACACTTAAGTAGTATTGGTGCTTTCATCTGAATTCACTAAAATTCCATGTTTGTTTTATTCAATGGATAATGAATAATTCAAGGGGGGTTCAACGAGTGCCTATTTATTTTTTAAAAACAATTTTCCTTCCAAAGGAATGTTTGAAAGAAGGCAATCTAAACTACATTCTCGTTGTTCTTCACATTTTCTTTCACTTTTGCCTTTTTTTCTTCTCTTTCTCGGTTTATTTATTCGTTGGGTTTTCAGTTGTTAGCCTTTACTCTGTGTGTGTGTGTGTGTGTGTGTGCGTGTGTATGTATGGTCATATTCATTTCACGCTTTCTTTTGTGTTGTTCTCATTTAGTTCAGTTCAATGTTTTTGATTTGGTTCTCGCTTCTTTTTTGTCTGACTTGTTGTTGTTGTTGTTGTTTCATTATCATATGTTGTGTTAAAATGCAAAATTTCACCTATCAATTAGTTGGTTTTGAATTCTGCTTTACTCCTCTTCATCACCTTGTCTAACTGAGTAAAATTAGCAATATAAACAACAAGTTATGTTGTAATTGATCTACAGTTGAAAAAAAAATTGAGATCATTTTTGCATTGTGTAGTGCTTTTTTTTTGTCTTCTTTTGCTTTGCTGCTTCACAATGATTTACTCAGTGTTGGTTTTGTGTATATGTGTGTGTGTGTGTGTGTGTGTTCATCGATGCGAGTATGTTGACTTTCGCTTATCACTTTTCATTCATTTTGTGAGGATTTTTGAAGTTTTTTTCTTTCTTGTGGAAGAACTCACATACACATCATAAAGATAAGCTAACTGTCATATTCATCTACGCATTCATCATGATGTAGTTGTAATTGATGAATATAAATAATATATAATGCCATCATAATTATGTTTTTTGTTTTTATTGATGAAGAGTTCAATACTGGGACGAAACAGGTTTACAATGTTTCTCTAAGTGATTTCAGTTAGTCAGTGATGAATTTTCTACCTTGAAGATGAAATCTCAAGTAACCTCAAAATGTATAACTATATTTTACTGTTTTTATTTGTGCTTCTATTGGCTTTACTCCTCATATATATATATATATATATATATATATATATATATATATATATATATAAGTTATGCGTTTGTCGACGTATCATATAATGGAGAGCTGGCAAATATCTGCAGTTCACTAGCGAGGAGGTCATACTGAGAACAGTATCTAGTTATGCTCTAAAATTAGTAGCTTCTAAAATCTGTCCAAAACTATACTATTATTATTATTATTATTATTATTATTATTATTATTATTATTAGTCCCTAATAATGGAACATAGGGCTTCACTACCACGCCTCCAGTGAACTCTGTTCTTTGAAATCTTTTGAACCTGGCTCCACGACAGCCCAGAAGCTCTCATTTCCTCTTCGCACGATCTCCTCCATGTCACCCTCAGCTGGGACTCCCAACTCGTCGCTTCCCATGGGGATTCCATTCGAGCAACTGGCCTGACGCGTAATGTCCCCAGTCGGCCTTCTCAGTGTATGCCCAATCCATCACTTCCTTCCACTGCATATTTGTTGAGTGATAGGTTCTTGGTTGGTTCGTTCCCAGAGCTCCTTGTTGCTTATTCTTCCTGGCCATATGATCTCCAGTAGCGAGCGTAGGCAGTTGTTGATGAATGTCTGTAGTTTATTGGAAATGCCTTTCGTGACGCGCCAAGTCTCTGAATCATCACATAGAAGCACTGACTTGACTAGGTTGGTGTTGAAAATCTGCATCTTGTTGCACATGCTGAGTGCAGTGCAATACATCTCCACACTGGTTTCAGGCTAATGAACGTTTGTCTTGCTTTTCCGATTCTGACTTTGACATCCTCATCTGTGCCTGTGCCACCTGTAGTTGAAACAGTGCTTTTTAGATAGGTAAAGGAGGTTACTTCCGTTAAGTTTCTCCCGTTGATTGTGATTGGAGTTGTTGGTGCGGTATCTTCATCACTTCTGTCTTCTCTATACTCACCTGAAGTCCCGTCTTCGCTGCCTCGCCTCTTCTGCCAGCTTGTTAGTTTTCGCTTGTAGATCTTCAAGTTTGTGTGACATCAGGCACAAGTCATCGGCGAAATCCAGATCTTCTAGGTTCTTTTCAGCAGTCTAGCGTATCCCCCTCTTCTCGCTCCCCACTGTTTGTTGCATGATCCAGTTGACCACAATCAGGAATATCACGGGGGATAGTAGGCAACCTTGTTTCACTCCTGTTTTCACTTCAAAAGCATCACTGAGCTTCCCATTGTGAATTACTTGGCATGTGGCGTCGTCATATAGCTGCTGTTGAATGAGGCGGATAAAAGTTTGCGGTACTCCGTAGTAATGAAGCAGTTTCCAAATTACCTCTCGGTCGACGCTATCAAAGGCCTTCTCAAAGTCGATGAAGTTGAGGTGTAGAGTTGACTGTCATTCTATGCTCTGTTCTATGGTGATGCGTAGAGTGGCGTTGCAATTTGGTCTGCACATGATTTGTACTTCTTGAAGCCTGCCAGCCTGTTCCGATTGTAGTTTTGAATCCAGTGCATCTTTTAGCCTCTACAGGATGATGCGGCTTAATATTTTGCTTGGGGTGGAAAGGAGAGTGATTCCTCGCCACTTCTTGCAAACACTGAGGTCTCCCTTCTTCGGCAGTTTGACAAGGTAACCTTTCTTCCAATCGATAGGCAGGTGACTTCTCTTCCTTCCACACCTGCAATAGTGGTGTGGTGTGAGCATGTCCACTGTTGAAAACTATACTAATCGCTGATATTTATTTGGTGACGGTTACTAGTGGAATACTGGACTCAATTGATTGACCTGTGATTATAAATGAGCTTTCTTGTACGATCAAATTAATATTGTCAATGTTTTGAGCAATCAATACTAAAATGCATAGATAGGAATCTCTTCAGAATGGATTAACTGACGCTTCTGAAAGCTGATAAACTTGAGATAATGCATAGGTGAAATGTTTATCTAAGATCTGCTCATCTTTTGACGAAAATTTATTCTTACTTTTTATATTTTGGTGGGATATGCATTATTAAAGTTCTCTATTTATTGACATACTTGTTATTCTCCGTTGTTTGTTTTGTTGGATCGAATTGTTTGACCTCTATTGGGATATGGGCTCTTATAGGCTCCAAATAGGACGAAATGCACGTTCTGGATTCACCTGCTAGCCACAACCAACCAAATTATCATAATTAACATTCAGACAATACCGAGGCATCCGCATATTAGCCCATATGCCAACAGAGGTCGAACAATTCGATCCAATAAAACAACGGAGAATAACAAATATGTCAATAAATAGTAATAACTACTACCCGTTGTACAAGAAGTGGCTATCGCTTCTCTGTGGCATAGTGGATAACGCCTTGGCGTTTGAAGAAATGGGTATGAGGTTTGAGTCTCAGTGGGAACAACATCGCTGGGGTGCGGGTAAGTCCAGCTTGGCGAGTCGCAAATAGGATGAAACACGCGTCCTTGATTCTTCTGCTAGCCACAACCAACCAAATTGTCATGATTAAAGTTCTCTCTTGAAATTTAAGAAACTTATTGTTGGGACCCGAAGATTCTTTTGAATAGACCTTATTCATTGAATATTTAAAAAGAGTGAAGTTTGAGGGCTAAAAACACTACCTGGTTTCCCAGACCTCTGTAGATGGTGTTGTGTTCCAGCCCTTTGACCCACCAGTGAGAAGTTGAGTACCTAAATCAATGAACCACAGTTCCACTGAATGAAGAATAAAAGGATCTCAGATAATTATCATCTATTAATTTTTGTGGACCAGTTTATTTATTCCTGTACTACAACTTGTGAATACAGGGTCTAGCGTTTTAGAGATTGATGTGGTCGGATCGAAAATCTTTGCTGTTCGCTACGTGCTAAGCCTTTCTTAACACTGTATATGTTACGCTAAGTGACTAATACAATGAAAGCAAGGCATCTACATGGATTGAAATATCATGTAGATAATGTATTTCGCAAATACAAACTCTCTCCTTTCATTTTCCTTCTCGGCAAGGAAAACAAGAACTGCGGCATGGTCACCACTAGTACCGATTCTGAACCCTGTTCGTTATCATTTCAAGCCACTGATTTGCGTGTTCTCTCCGATCTAGTCAGAGCAGTCGTGAGACACCTACAGATGCCTACCCAACATAACTATCCTTCATTCAGTGGCGCATTCTCGTACACTGGCCATCTCTTCGCTTCTTCCAACCAGTTACTAAGTAGCCGAACAGTAAGCGATATGGGAGTCGGTCAGACTACACACACGACATATATCCAAGCCACCAAAGATGGTGTTTCAAGATCACTTCACTCTATAAATAACGGTCTTTCCTACACTGAAGCGCATGTTATCTAACCTCAGTATTGGTTATATGGTTTACCTGCGGAGACAACGGTGATCGAATATACAGAGTCGTTGGACATTTTCACCTCGAAGAGATCATGTTTCATAACCGTACTTTTTGTTTATCCGCCGATTGTATGACGATTTTGATTTTCTTCCCGTAAGCAATTCACTCATTACTTGTCAGATGAATACAGCTGAAATATATGATTAGGTAATGTGTGCGGAAGCAGGAGAATATTGAACACCAGAAAAGCATTTAAAGTTCAGATCATTTCAAAAACGCAAATACCCAATATTGTACACTGTTAAACTTTCTCAAGAGTAATAGAGTTACTTTGAGGTTAGGGAAGAATGAAATCACAAAAATTTCCAAGCATCATTCATCCCAATGCTCAAAACAACAAGCAATCAGTAATATCAGCGTACCGTTTAACAAGATTAACTACACTAATGACAGTTTCCAAGTACAACATTGAACCGTCTGTCTAGGAACAAACAGATTACTAGCAGCTAACTGAATAACTTTTCACTTGGATATATGAATTGCTTATCAGTTGGTAACAAATACAGTATTCAAGTTTTCATTCATGGTTATCTTTAATCAAAATCTGTCTTGTGAATTTGTAATAAAAGTGTGGTATAAAAGTAACAAAAAGCTATCATAAACGTCCTTCTTTATCGAGTAAGAAAGTCCACCGCTCACTAGTGACCAATTTTGAGAAGAATATTTCAGAGATCTGATGGAAAACTATGAAGTATGATAAAAGTTGGTAGCTTCAACACTTATCAGCCAACTTTAGGTCTAACCTCTACGCTGTCTGTTCCAGTTAGAGTATAAGAAGTGAATCCTATGTAAGTTGATTGCTGTTCACACCTATTACTCATAGGTTATGAAAGAAATTAGAAGCTATTCAGTTGAGAAATTTTTCCTGCAATGATGGATACCTCTAAGAAATGTACACGAAAAAGGTAATCCATGTATTTGAAAGCAAAGGCTCTATGTCCTTCATACGACTGAAGGTGGACCTGCAAACAAAAAGTGAGGTGACCCGAAATAGCAGCGTGTCGTCAGCACACCTATCAATTATACTCCAATTAGACATCATTTAAAACTTTATCAACCTAATTCAACAACTACATAACGACACCACATGACAACTGATTCAAAATCGAAAGCTCAGTGATCCCTTCGAAGTGAAGTGAAGACAGGAGTAAAACAAGGCTGCCACCTACTATCATCAGTCATCTTCCTGATTACGGTCAACTGAACTGCACTCAACTGAATCATGCAAGAAACTGTGAGGAGCTAGAAGAAGGGCATACACTGTTTGACCGATGAAAAAACCTAGAAGAACATTTGAATTTCCCTTCCTCATGATGATTTATGTCTAGTGTCTAATGTGGCACAAACTCGAAGATGTACAGGTAAGAAGTAACAAGTTGGCAGAATAGGGGAGGTGAGGCAATGAAGGAATTCGTGACTTCAGGTGAAGGAGGAGAAGCCAGAGGTGGTGAGGGTACCCAACTAAGAACAACAGCAACAACAAGCACCATGAACGGGAGGAATCTAAACGAAGTTCTCTCTTTCACTCACTCACTCACTCACTCACTCACTCACTCACTCACTCACTCACTCACTCACTCACTCACTCACTCACTCACTCACTCACTCACTCACTCACCCACCCATCTACCTACCTAGATAGCATCGTTTCAACTACAGGCGGTACACGCACAGGCGAGGATGTCGAAGCCAGACAGGATCGGAGAGACAGCAACACAGGCCTTCCTGCATTAATCTGAAATCAGTGTGGCGGTCCACCGCACCGCACCGCACTGCACTGCACTCAACTGCACTGCACTCAGCATAAAGCGTGAACAAGATGTGGATTTTCAACACTACTAATTCAGTCAAGTAAGTCAGTGCTTCTATGTGATGATGGTTGAGAGACTTGGCACATTTCGAAAAGCATTTCTAACAAACTACAGACACTCATCACTAGCTGCCACCTACACTCACTCCTCACTGAAGATCAGATCAGATCAGATCAGATCAGTTCAGATCAGATCAGATCAGTTCAGATCAGATCAGATCAGATCAGATCAGATCAGATGAGAAGGCGAGAAAGAATAAACAGGGAGGAAGGAACTCAGGTCTGGCAATGAATCAACCGACGAAGCAAGCAGCTATCGCCCAACAAATCTGCAGAAGAAGGAAGTGGAGATGGATTGGACTGGATTGGATTGGGCATACACTGAGAAAACCATTCGAGGATATCAGGCAGCAGGCCAAGCCGTTGAGTGGAAGCTAAATGGGAAACGGCGAGTTGGGTGTCCGAGGGGAGGATGACATGGAGGAGATGGTGTGGGAGGAAGAAATGAAAGGTAATGTGGAGTGGTTGAGCCATGTTGAAAAGACTGTAGGTAGGAGAGTGAAAGTGCGACGTGCTACTGAATCTTTATATTCCACTATTCTGTCTGTTCTGCTATTCTTCATATTTACATTTATATCTTGGATCTTTATAGCATCATAATATATTGCTTCCTGTTGCTTATTTGTTAGTGTACATTTTGTACCAAAGATAGTTTGTTCGAGTCCTGCATTATAGTGGATTATGCGTTTATCTTTAATCATCATCTACGTGAATAAATCAACTAAAAGAAACACTACAGTGTATACTGTTTTCTACAGTTGACTGAAATATAGACACAGATTTGAAGTCAACGTGTATGTCGTCTGAACAATGAGATAACATATATTATCAGAAGTACAGACAATATTGAGATTGGTCTATTATTCAAGAAAGAAAAAAGTGTAACTTCTATGAAAATAAAATTTCAATGATTGATTGGTTTCTAAGGCTATTTATTGATGTGAAATGGTTGATTGTATGTCTTAGAACTGGGGAGGGGGAAACAGAAGTTAACTTTATAGGCGTTAGAAGTAAACATTATCTATCTCTGATCAAATATTGACTTTTTAAATAATGTTCATATAGTAAAGTAATTACAAATTAGACTCAAGAAGAAAGATTGAATAGATTTCATATTGTAAAACATGAGTTTATACAAGAAGAATAAAATAAGAAAGTGGTTATTAAATAACACAATCATATAGCAAAAATTTGAGTTCAATTTCTACTGTGATCTGATCATATAAGCTCTGTTTTATCATTCTATCTTTCAGCTAGCATACATATGTTGTTTCAAACAAGCATTCACTAGGTTTTTAATATCATCTAAAGAGTTGATGAATATGAGTGGTTTATAGGTGATTGTGTTTTAGGTTACCTGATAGTGTCCTCCTACTATCTCACACGTGATCAAAGCGAAAGACCCGATAAACAAGTTAATTGCAGAGTTTATCTAATGGAGAAGAGGGTGAATGCCTTAGAGGTTACTGGTTTGAATCCCGGTTTTCATTTTATTTTTGCACATCACTCATTATAGAACCAAAGTACTTCAGATCTTGCTGTAAGTGACCAATGGGTTCAAATCTGCTGAGATAAATTTTCTAGTCTTCCTTACCTCTTCTTAAGGTGCCATTATTGTCTACCATGACTACAGATAGGTTGGTCACATAGGAAATGGTTTCCTGTTAGGTATTAGGGATATTTCTTCCAAAGCTACTCACTGATGGGTGCTAAATTAATATCTCCTTGGCGAGAAAAGCGATTATGGCGGAAACGAATGATCTCAAAGTAGTTTTCCGCCTGGATTGATATCGCTTCTGGTGGAAAGAGGTGAAATATTGGATCAGCCTAGTTAAGTGTGAGCACAAATATTAATCATTGACATGGGGGACTATCAGCAACATACCACGAACTGAAAGGAATTCATATCCAGTCACTGGTTGAAAACTTGCTAACTGTGATCTCTGAGTGCTACGGATTATGTTCCATCCTTGGTCTCCTAGTGGAACATAAAGATTCAGTAGCACGTCGCACTTTCACTCTCCTACCTACAGTCTTTTCAACATGGCTCAACCACTCCACATTACCTTTCATTTCTTCCTCCCACACCATCTCCTCCATGTCATCCTCCCCTCGGACACCCAACTCGCCGTTTCCCATTTAGCTTCCACTCAACGGCTTGACCTGGTGCCTGATATCCTCGAATGGTTTTCTCAGTGTATGCCCAATCCAATCCAGTCCAATCCATCTCCACTTCCTTCTTCTGCAGATTTGTTGGCGATAGCTGCTTGCTTCGTCGGTTGATTCATTGCCAGACCTGAGTTCCTTCCTCCCTGTTTATTCTTTCTCGCCTTCTCATCTAATCTCATCTGATCTGATCTGATCTGATCTGATCTGATCTGATCTTCAGTAAGGAGTGAGTGTAGGTGGCAGCTAGTGATGAGTGTCTGTAGTTTGTTAGAAGTGCTTTTCGAAATGTGCCAAATTTCTCAACCATCGTCACATAGAAGCACTGACTTACTTGACTGAATTAGTAGTGTTGAAAATCCACATCTTGTTCACGCTTTATGCTGAGTGCAGTGCAGTTGAGTGCAGTGCAGTGCGGTGCGGTGCGGTGCGGTGCGGTGCGGTGCGGTGCGGTGCGGTGCGGTGCGGTGCGGTGCGGTGCGGTGCGGTGCGGTGCGGTGCGGTGGATCGCCACACTGATTTCAGATTAATGAAGGAAGGCCTGTGTTGCTGTCTCTCCGATCATGTTTGGCTTTGGCATCCTCGCCTGTGCGTGTACCGCCTGTAGTTGAAACGATGCTATCTAGGTAGGTAGATGGGTGGGTGAGTGAGTGAGTGAAAGAGAAAACTTTGTTTAGATTCCTCCCGTTCATGGTGCTTGTTGTTGCTGTTGTTCTTAGTTGGGTATCTTCACCACCTCTGGCTTCTCCTCCTTCACCTGAAGTCACGAATTCCTTCATTGCCTCACCTCCCCTATTCTGCCAACTTGTTACTTCTTACCTGTACATCTTCGAGTTTGTGCCACATTAGACACTAGACATAAATCATCATGAGGAAGGGAAATTCAAATGTTCTTCTAGGTTTTTTCATCGGTCAAACAGTGTATGCTCTTCTTCTAGCTCCTCACAGTTTCTTGCATGATTCAGTTGAGTGCAGTTCAGTTGACCGTAATCAGGAAGATGATTGATGATCGTAGGTGGCAGCCTTGTTTTACTCCTGTCTTCACTTCACTTCGAGGGGATCACTGAGCTTTTGATTTTGAATCAGTTGTCATGTGGTGTCGTTATGTAGCTGTTGAATGAGGTTGGTAATGGTTTGTGACAGCCAGACCGTTGTGTTGAAGCGGTTACCAAATGATTTCTTTGTCGACTCTGTCGAATGCCTTTTCAAAATTGTTGACGTTGAGGTAAAGAGTGGCCATTAAGCCATTCTATAGTGTGTTTTATAATGATGCGTAGTGTTGCAAATGTCCTCACATGGCTATGATGAAACCTTTTCCGTTGCGTATTGAAAACGTTTTCACTACGGAGCCCCATTTCGTGATGTATTATCTATGATCCCACACAGGGAATCATAATACTCCAGCTTACCCTAGCTGAACAAAGCTATCGGTCGCCTTACATCTCCATATCATGCTGAACGTCTGTCTCCTTTCGGTGAAAGTAAATGTCATAGAAATCATTTGGATGACAGTTGTAACAAATGGTTCGGCCACTGGATCTGACATTTCAAACGACCTCAACTACTGAACGGAAAGCTGCATCAGGTCCTTACAAGTGCCATTAAGCCTCAGAATAAATTACATGGTATTGCAGCCAGATGCAAAAATTGTACAGATACAGCTGTGACCAAACATGCGGAGATTCTGGTCATCTTCAGAAAGCGGAGGCCAGGTTCTACATCATATAGCTCGCCTACTGAAAGCCTCATATCTGGCTCAAATTGATGTATGCCACTGTTGGCATACAGCTAGAAATATCATAAGTCATACTGTAGCTAAGACCTATGCAAACCCTATGACGCACAAACTTTATGATTGACTTTAGTGTTTCATCTCCTACAGGGACTACAAGCACAAACTTTCACCAACCATGTTGGAGTAGTTTGCACGATATCGGTGCAATACATAGTGATTAACAACTGACCAAGTCTGACTTACATGGCTTGAAGAACGCTGCAGTGTGAAAGGATATTTTTTGTATGCTTAAAGTAGAAAAGTTTTTTTAATGGTGGTATATTTCTGCTACCGATGAGAAAGCTGTTGATAAGAGGTGAAGGTCAAAATCTTGAGAAACTGTACAGATAGTCTGGGAAAGTAGGGTGCAGTGAGTTTAGTTCTTTTGTTTACCGGTATTGTGTATGTGGGCTTCAGGATATTTATGAACTCCTCACATGAACGTCTCTCCAACATAAAATTCCAAAACACAATTCTGATCAATGAATTACAGGCAGACAAGTCTAACGTCAAGAGGAACAGCTACCTGCAGTTGCCTGCAGTATTACTGACAGTGTTTTCAAATCTTACAAAGGGCAGATAAAGTTCATAGTTTAAAATAAACATATCCTACTACCTTCGAATCAGTTCTTCGTGTATTGTACAAAGCTTGCCATGTGAAAGACAAGCGAATATTTTGAAGACAATTTGAAGCAGACTAATAAGTAACGGGTTATAGCAGACACTGGATAGACCATTTTAAAGGACTGGTATAATGACAGTGGTGAGATAGTTTTTTTCTTCTATATGTTCCCGAATAATCTATCCGGTTTGTTGACAAGAGTTCAACCTCCATTCTTTAAAAGGGTCTAGAAAAGTTGTTTGAAGATGATACCTTGTAACAGGAAGCTGTCTAAATTGAAATTAACCATCACATTGACACCGGGTATTTTAATATTAGTGGTTAGGACAGACTGGTAAAACTGTCGCTTTTTACCAGATACAGCCAATACTTACATGTTAATTGCATGTTGTGACCGCCAAGCCTTGTAGTTCTTATATAAATGATGGTTTTTCCCTTGTACTCACTATCAATCAGAATGAAGCCTAGGATATCAAAGCATTGCAAGGAAACCACTGAGAACTTATGCTTATGAGCAGTACTCTCTTGTAAGTCTAAATCACTTATTCACCGATTCAATGACATCTTATACTCGAAACTAGTTTTGTCCGGTTGGTATCTATCATGAACTGACATCAATTGAAGAAATACTGGATATTTGGAAGCATAGGATAGATGTTTCGTCCTAGAATAGGATTCCTTAACAGTGCCTACCTTTGACCAGCCAGGAATCAAACTTAGAAAGGTTGGATTCTAATACAGTGGTTCAATGGTAACATGCTGGCCTAAGACTCTGAAGGTCCTAGGTTTTTTCATGCTTTTCAGAGGGGCAAGAGTTAACTTGGGTCTAGGTGATTTTGACATACAGTTCAAACAATAGATGCAACCGATTCGTTTAAGGTTATGAGTTTTTTGATCAACAAAAGGTTGAAGAAACTCAGCGAACATCACTGCAAGATAAAACTCAAGATAGGTGTACTCGTAATATCGTTGTCCAATGAAAATGTCATCGGCAAGAAATGGTGGCAAATGAAGTAAGCTAGTTATCTTATATACGATGACTGAGCACGAAGCTAGTACTGGCTAGAAATGGGTTACAGAAAGTGGTTCGTGTCTTAAACTTTTGAGCAATCTAGTTCGTATTCACTGACTAGAACTCCACTTTCTTGTTTCTAGATGACATTAAGATATCAGTTCAGTGCAACTGATTGGCGAAAGGAATCAACTATTCCATTTGGTCTACAGCCTATTACAGTTTGATAAGAAATGATGTGCAATATCGCTTTTTGTCTCTTATTCATAGTTGTCACTGAATATTCCAGCTTGACAGCATAGTGGTGAGTGTAAATTGTGATACAGTCAAATAATATGGCTTCAACTCTATAATATGGTAAAGTACCAACACAAGTAAGACCATGAGTAAATCAAGAAGTTGTCAGATAAGTTTATATAAAGCATAGTTTTCCAATTGACAGAAATGGCATCAGCTTAAAGCGCTACGATCAAGCATATCGTCCGCAATAGTTTGACTTTCAAAACCAAATCGTCGAGAATGCTGATTTACATCATGATGCGAACTTTTAAAAGCCAACACTCTGAATGGTCCGCAAACTTTCAGAGGAACTGTACTAGACATCGTACTAGGAAACAGTTTTTTAAATTGTTTATAACTGTTAGTTGAGTGAATACAATCGGTAAGAAGCCCTGTTCGACCTGGGTTTAATGCTAGTTGGCACTCATCAGTAAGGTGTATCTGGAATCTAGATGAAACCAATGTCCTTCTCCAGATTTGGACCCATGTCACTCGGTTTTGGAGTCAAAGACTTTACTCCTGAGCCATCCGAGAAGCGATTGCCATCCAGTAGGATTAGAATAGGTGGACTGGTTGGTCACTGGAGAATAACCACCATCGGGTTGTTTAGTCCTGTGTGTTGATAAAACTCTACCAATCAGTATGCCAAATTCAATCCTACATGAAGTCAGTCACGGCCCAGATAGGTCAGTAATAAAATCTCCGACTGCAGCACTGGATGACTTCAACTGAGTCGAGATTGCGGACACACCTTTTTGACGAGTGCCAACAAGCATGGAATCTTGATTGACCAAAGCTTCCATCCCATTGCCTCCAGACAACTAAAATCTCTCCCAGTGCATCACGCTGGTGAATCTCCTGGCTTGGTTGCCACATTGCAGAAAAATTATAGATAGAACTGGATCAGCACTTAAGACTAGACAACAGGAAGTTGGTTAATTTCCAGTAGAAGTACAGCAATACAGAACACAAGTAAATGTAGTAACGAAAATTTCACAGCAACAGTATGAATGATTAAGTACAAAGCTGAGAATTAAATCCTTGAAAATAGCTGACGAAATGGATAGGTTGTTTGATTTCTTTGTTGTAACTTTATTTTGCAGTTTAACCCCTCCTGATTAACTAGTTCACTAGTTACTAGCCCGTCCTAGGTCCGGATAAACAGGGAAGGTTGGACATAGGGATAGCAATCCTACATTGTAAAACTAATCCGATAGCAAAAGAAACTTGAGAGCATAAAGAAAATATAAAAACTAAAAACAAACTTATTCCTTGCTGAAATCGGAGAAACGAAATGACACCGGTTGGTGAAAGCCTTCACGAAGCCAGTCGGCCAATGTGTCTTCTTCCCCTCGATAAAAGTGAAAGTAAGGATGGGAACATGGAATGTTGGCACCATGCACCAACCTAGCAAGGCCTCACAGATTGCAAAAGAGATGAAGAGGTATGGCATGGAAGTGCTAGGAATCTACGAGGAATCTGCAGATCGAATGGAAGTGGACTCTCCAAACTGTCAACTGGAGAGGAGTCAATAATCTACTCCAATATTGTCACCCAGACGACAACCACGAGCACACTGAGTTTTCGAGTGGCTATCATGATATCCCCAACAGCATCAAAGACTTTCATGCGGTGGGAACCAATCTCCTCCAGAGTCAGGATCATGACAGCAAGATAGATTCGAATCAAAAGGAAGGAAAGTCACAAACATACAATGTTACGCTATCCACCTACAAATAATGCAGATGAAGAGAGAAGGAGGAATTCTACAAACAACTGCAATCAGTAATAGACAAGACCCCACTGCAGATTTCAATATCGAAGATTATTCGAATGGTTGACAATAATGCCAAACTTGGAGCTGACAACACAGGAGGAGAACTCATCATGAGTCGAGAAGCACTCGATGAAATGATGAACGAGAATGGAGAACTGTTTGCAGAATTCTGCGCACTCAACGATTTGGTGATTGGAGGCAGTGTGTACAAACACAAGGATATTCACAAAGCGACGCCAATTCGATTTCACCAAATGGACACACTACACTAAAAATCAGATCGACTTTATCTCAATCTGAAGAAAGCGGAGATGCGGCCTACTGCACACAAGATCAGGAAGGGGAGCAGACGTAGGTTCACACCACCTAACATCCAGTGCAAGGAACCTTGAAAATCAGGTCGAAAGCCTTCAGAGAAGTTGGTGATAGACCACAGTTCAAGTTCAACACCCAGAACAGAAACTGAAGGACATCTTCATGTTAGCCATCAGGACGAAATGGGTGACGTTGAGCAACACCTCTGAGGGATCGGGTGTGGAAGAACACTGGGACTGTTTGAAAGATGTATGAAAAGAAACCCACATAACAGTACTAGGAAGGAGGAGTAAAAAAAACAAGGAGTGGATTTTGAAGAACAGATGGAATCTGATGGAGTAGGGAGAGGAAGATTGTGAAGTAGAAGAAGAAATACTACTAATGAACAATTTGAGTAGTCAGCCACCACTCTGGTTGATCTGTAGGTTTCACTAGTCAGCCATTTCGTCAGTTTGACGCCAAGCTAGCTCATCAGTGGTGTACCCAGACAAATTCAGCTCATACAGGCAATTTAGTTCAAATTGTCTGAAGCTGGCTTGATGATTTCCATGATTCAATATACCTAAGACAGAAAAAAATCAAGTTGCTAAGGTTTTACAAATTCCTCAGTCCACGTTGACATGCGTTAGAGCTGAGTAATTTTTCAACTGGTCAACTGTGGTGTCAATAGCGTTTCCACTAGAAACCACACAGTGAAGATCATGAGATGTAATCTCTGACACATGTGTCATGAAATCGCAAAATTTACTACTAATGAACAATTTGAGTAGTCATAAACCAGTCGGGTTGATCAGTAGACTTCGTATTTATTGGGTTGTTCTATGATTGTCTTACATTTGTGTCACATTGCAGTAGTTATCAGATAAGCTTAGGTAATTTCGAGCGTGATAGCAACTAGTTTCAATGTCCAGACTGTTTATTATGGAGACATAAGTATGCTAGCTAAATACTACAGATTCTTTTCCCAGATGATAAAACTTCATCTGATTGATTATACTGCCTGTCTTTGGGCAACTGAGTGAATATACCGACCTGTATATCCCTTTACTGAAGGTTTTAAAATGATAATTACGCTCAAGGCAGTCAGATTTTCAATAGAAATCATATCCATCAAACCATAAACGATCTGTGATTTTGACAGTGGTTAGGAACGGAATCCAAGATGTGCATCTCATCCTGTTTCAGACTTGTCAGCTGGATGCACCCGCCTCTCAGTGAGTGATGTTGTTTTCATTATGACTGGTAGCCGGGATCAGTCACTTTGAACGCCAAAGCCTTGTCTACTATGCTACTGAGTCGTGACAGCCACTTATTTCGGCTTTAGTATTATGGCATATAAATCTCCGTCGTTCATGGGATTATTATTATTATTATTATTATTATTATTATTATTATTATTATTATACTCCTTGTCCCTTGAGTTAATAGTGAAACATACGGCTTCAAAAGAACGCCTCCATTGCAATCTCTTCTCTGCAGTATGCTCAACCTGCAGCCACCAATGCCCAAAACCTCTCATTTTTATCTCACACACCATCTCCTCCGTGTCATCCTCACCTCGCAAGCCCAACTCATCGTTTCCCCTCTCGATTGCACCTGACGGCCTGGCCTCATGCGTGACGTCCCCAATCAGCCTTCTCAGTGTATGCCTAACCCATCTCCATCTCCACTTCCTTACACTGCATATTGGTAGGGCGATAGCCTCTTGGTTGGTTGGTGTGTTGCCAGGCCACAGTTCCTTGTTGCTTATTCGTTCTGGCTATCCATCTGATCTTCAGCATCGAGCCAACGTAGGCAGCTGTTGATGGATGTCTGTAGCTTGTTGGAAATGCTTTCCGTGACACACCAAGTTTCTGAACCATATAGTAGAACTGACTTGAGTGACATTGTTGTTGAAAATCCGGATGTTGTTCACGCTATTTGCTGAGTGTAGAAGATCTCCACACCGGTTTCAGGTAATGAAGGCCTGTCTTGCTGTCTTTCTGATGCTGGGTTGCTTTGACATCCTGGTCTGTGCCAGTGTCACCTGTAGTTGAAACTATGCTGCCTTGATAGGTGAAAGAGACTACTTCCCTTAAGTTTCTCTCATTGATGGTGATTAGAGCTTCTTGTTGCTGCTGTCGGTGGCGTTGCTTGGCTATCTTTATCACCTCCGTCATCTCTACGTTCACTTGAAGTCCTGTTTTCGCTGCCCTGCCTCTTCTATCAATTTGTTGGTTTTCGTCTGTACATCGAGTTTGTGCAACAAGACATTAGACACAAGTCATCACTGGTGAAATCCAAATCTTCTAGAATCTTTCCCGCGGTCCAGCGTATCCCCCTCTTCTCGCTCCTCACTGTTTGCTGCATGATCCAGTCGACCACAATCAGGGATATCATGGGTGTTAGTAGACAGTCTTGTCCTACTTCCGTCTTCACTTCACTTCGAAGGCATCACTAAGCTTTATATTATGGATGAATTGGCATGTGGCGTCTTCATATAACTTTTGAATGAGGTTGATAAAAATTTGTGCAACTCCGTAGTGTTGAAACAGCTGTCTGGCAACTTACTTCTCGGTCGACGCCACCATAGAAAACCTTTCCAAAGTCAATGAAGTTGAGGTAAAGAGTAGCCATTCTGCCATTCTATTCTTTCTTCTATGGTGATGCGTAGCGTTGCAATTCGGTCCGCACATGATTTATACTTCCTGAAGCCAACCAGCCTGTTCCGGTCGTAGTTTGAATCCAGCGCATCCTTTAGTCTTTATAGGATGATGCTGCTTAATTTTTTACTTGGGGTGGACATGAGCATGATTCGGCACCAGTTCTTGTAATGACTTAGGTCGGCCTTCTTCGGGAGCTTAGCAAGGTAGCCCTTCTAATCTGCTGGTACCTTCCCTTCCTTCCAGACCTTCTGCAATAGCGGTGCGAGTATGTCCGCTGCTGTTGTGTCTGCGTCTGTTTTCAGTGCTTCTGGCGTGATTCCATCTGGTCCTGCTGCTTTCCCACATTTCAGTAGCTTGATGGAATTCAGGACTTCGACTTTCGTCGGAGGGCTTGTGTTGACTTGTGGTTCTGTGGTTGCAGGTGGTATTTCTGGAGGAGTTGTAGTTGTTGTTGTTGGTGGTCGATTCAAGAGCTTTTTGAAGTGGCCAGCCCATCGTTTCCTTTCTTTCTCTTCGTTGGTAATTACACTTCCTTCATCATCTTCCATTGGTTTCATCTGTGTTGATGTCTGTTTTTTTGATGGGATGGAACTTGTCTATGTCGGTTGGCAGAGGATTTCATGTACGGATACTTTGATATAAACTGTAGTTTTGGTCTTCTTTTTATAGTCGTACTCATGAGGAACCCGTTATTTTCTTCTCATCTGACGATGGCTGATTTCTACTCAGGAGATGATCCAGTCTTTTCATACAGCTGATTCCTTCCCTGAATGAGAGTAAAGCAAGAACAATAAATGTCCTAGAATACGATGAAATGATTGTAGTTGGTCACCATTTTTCTCATTTGAGAACAAATTATAAAAATGAAATCTGTATACTTTAATAAATGGGAGAAATAATGAAAGAAATTGTAAAAATTCAGGAAATTGGAATGAAATAAATTATTGATTAAAATAACGACTGTTCAATATGTTTACATAATCAAATTGGTAGACTGCCACGTTTGGCAAATTGAAAACTGGGATAGTAGAGATTGTGTAGGTGGTCATGATAAGTTATCGAGATTAATATGAAGAGAAACGTTGAACGTGGGTTTTCAAAAAGTTAAAATGTAGAGATGAAATAGGAATTCATTGTAAACTTCTTTATGATGAGAGGATAAATAAATAAATCAATAAATCAATAGTTACCATGGAAGTTAGAAGGTAACAAATGTCAATTTTTTCTAGAAAAAGAGGTTTGGTTTAATTCTTCTGATAAAAATTGCTTCTTGGAATGCAAGTAAGTTAGTGCTGTCTTGTTTAGAGATTATTTTAAATGTATTTGAAGTGGAGATATCATAGTTCGTCTTCATGAAATGCCAAGTAATTGAACTTTAAAGGTAATTTAGCCTCTGCACCAATCACCATCAATGAGAGAAACTTAAGGGAAATAGTCTCTTTCACCTATCAAGGCAGCATAGTTTCAACTACAGGTGACACTGGCACAGACCAGGATGTCAAAGCAACCCAGCATCAGAAAGACAGCAAGACAGGCCTTCATTTACCTGAAACCGGTGTGGAGATCTTCTACACTCAGCAAATAGCGTGAACAACATCCGGATTTTCAACATCAATGTCACTCAAGTCACTTCTACTATATGGTTCAGAAACTTGGTGTGTCACGGAAAGCATTTTCAACAAGCTACAGACATCCATCAACAGCTGCCTACATTGGCTCGATACTGAAGATCAGATGGATTGCCAGAACGAATAAGCAGCAAGGAACTGTGGCCTGGCAACGCACCAACCAACCAAGAGGCTATCGCCCTACCAATATGCAGTGTAAGGAAGTGGAGATGGAGATGGGTTAGGCATACACTGAGAAGGCTGATTGGAGCCATCACGTGCCCGAGTGGAATCCTGGTTGGAAACGATAAGATGGGCTTGCGAGGTGAGGATGACACGGAGGAGATAGTGTGTGAGTAAGAAATGAGAGGTTGTGGGCATTGGTGGCTGCAGGTTGAGCATACTGCAGAGAAGAGATTGCAATGGAGGCGTTCTTTTGAAGCTGTATGCTCCACTAGGAACTTAAGGGGAAAATAATAATAGTGATTTGTAATGTATTCACAAAGTGAAACCTTAGCTTTCCTCTCTGATCATCCCACAGACAATGTTGGCCGAAGTAGGTCCAAGATGGAAAAAGGCTCGAGGTGGCCAGAATAAAATTTGGCATCAATGTATGAAGTCGCCCACTGTTGGTTTGAACCATGTGGGCCGATGCAGACTAGGTGCTTGGGTCCACTGGTCAAGAGGAACCAGTGGCTGGAGACTCTGTGGCATATAGCTCAGAATCGATGTCAATAGCGCAGCTGTTTCTTTATACACACTATTCTCATCTTAACAGTATACCGATTCTCACCATTTTCTCATCCTTCCTTTCTTTCTTCTCATACTTTACATTTCTTTCGAATGAATTTTCTTACCTTCATCTTTCTCCTCACTACCTTTCTACTTGATGTACTGGTATGAGGTGTGGTTGCAACTCGAACCGTTACGCAGTAATGCCTGGTCCTATGCTGCTGCTGATGATGATAATGATGATCTCTGATGATCAGATTTAGGCGCTTTGGGATTTACACTTGAACTGGTAAGGTTAGGTGACACGAGTCAGTTACCTTTCAACTGCTGTATTGAACAGTTTGTTTTACTTAAGAAGACTAACCTAACTTCCAGTAAACTGATATTTAGAGAAGTTTTATTCTTTGATGAACTCCGTTCATTAGCTCACCACTTCTTCTTGATAGTCAAGACGCTGATAAACAGGTTTCTTCATAGGATCTTTAAGTCCAGTTATTTTTTTTACATAAATCTCTAAGGGCAGACTTTTTTCAGACAACTTTTTGATCAGTTCATCATTCAATGAACAAGGAGTAGTTGTCCTATGTACGAACTAGCATTTTGATTAGTTTTCATTTTATAACTCCTATAGAAGAAACCAGTAAAGTGCACACACTCTTTATTCCACATTTGTTTACGAAGGAAACGTCTATGATATAACCAATCTCTTCTTTGTTAAAGTTTCAAGTCGAAGAAAGGGAATTCATTGTTTTCTCATGTTTTCTAATAAACCGAATATTCATTTATACTTTAATCAATATTTCTAGCAATTTTGTAGTATGATTTACTTCATAACGTTGAAAAAGGTATCAGTTTCGCTATAAATATATTCATAAGAAAGGTCCTCAAAGGGTTTCTCATTTCCTTGGCATCTGGTTTATAGTAAAAAATTCTTTGAATTGTAATAACACGTTCTTAACACACATGAATGTCGGCTTTCTAGATCCCATTACTGATATAAGTATTTAACTTGACAAGTGATTGACAACATCAACTGTTTCATCCGACGATATGTTGACAAATAGTACTTGATATGTCATAGGATACCTTTGATTTGTCTTTGATTCTTTATTCATATATTTTTTTATGAAAATTGAATGGTTAGTCCGTTAGTCTGTAGATTATTGGTTTCTTTCGAATAGAATCTTATCAACTTGCTAGCCATCTGGTCCATTTGTAGAAGGGAGAGTTGAATATGGACGAAGTGGATCTTACTTTTCTATACACAGATAGAAGGTATGGCCTCCTAGGTTTCAGTTCCATTTATATCTAATCATCAATAAGTCTCTTGTTTAGTAATTCCTTCAGTCTTTTGACTACTTTATTCCTCAATATACAGTACTAAACAAGTACCTTTGCCTGCGCGGATAAGTACAACTTGATTACTACTTTGAAGATATTTTAAGTCTTTTAGATATCTTGTGTTCATAACTCTCAACTGAGAGGATGTTGACGTATGACACTGGTAGCTTTGTCGGTCAATCTGGACTTGAAGTAATCATGTTCAGTAGGTTCTGGTAGTAAATTTTTTCACCTATCTAGGCAGCTTAGTTTCATCTACAGGTGACACAGGCACAGATGAGGATATCAAAGCCACCCAGGATCGGAAAAACATCAAGACAGGCTTTCATTAACCTGAAACCGGTGTGGAGATCTTCTACACTCAGCAAATAGCGTGAACAACATCCGGGTTTTCAACACCAATCCAGTCAAGTCAGTGCTTCTATGTGATGGTTCAGAGACTTGGCGCGTTACGAAAGGGATTTTTAACAAACTACAGACATTTATCAACAACTGCCTATGCTGGCTCGTTACTGAAGATGGTGATCAGATGGATTGCCAGAAAGAATAAGCAACAAGGAACTGTGTCCAGCAAAAAACCAACCAAGAAGCTATTGTCCAGCAAATATGTAGTGGAAGGAAGTGGAGATGGATTGGGCATGCATTGAGGAGACCATTCGAGGACATCGCGTACCAGGCCCTCGAGTGGAGCCGAAATGGGAAGCGACGAGTTGGACTTCCGAGATGAGGGTGACATGGAAGAGATGGTGTGAAGAAGAAATGAGAGGTTGTAGGCAGTCATGAAGGCAGGTTGTAAAGATTGCAGAGAAGAGAGTGGAATGGTGACGTGCTGCTGAAGCCCTATGTTGCAGTAGGAACCCAAGTGACAACTAATGTAATGTATGATTATAAGTTCTGATAACTGTTAGCACGCACCTTCGAGTGAAGATCTAGTGTTTAGTTTATTTATAAGTTTATTACGCACTTGTAATTAGAAGTTAAGAAACTAAGCTTGATTTTCAATTTTCTTCAGGCTAAATGTGTACTTTTTTTCAGGATATTTTAGCAATTCTCTATAAATTTTCTTGTTCATCTATCAGTCGGCTAAGATTTTCAACATCTGGAATATTTTGATTTCAATATCCTGTGGAAATTTTATGGATCTCACTTGATATACAATATTCATATAATCAGCTAGTTTGCCACAAGGATATATAGATGTCCATCTGTTGGAAATAGACTTCATTGTAGAATTGTTGGAAGATTTCATGACAGATGACGGATTTCTTGATGAGGGTATTAACTGGTATTCAAATATTTATTAGGTACATTGTGTAGAAATGTATTTCTTTATACTTTTATATAAATATGAAATGCAACTATGAAAAAGGTCATGAATCAAAGATTCCGATTATCTCCGACTTTTTGACATCGACCAATTGTCATTCCGAAACGTTATAGGAAATATTGGAGTTATGTACAGAGCACTAGGCAAAAGAAGCAAGCCAGTTGATGAGGTGATTATTCTTCATTGACTAGGTTAGCTAGGACACATGTTATGCATGCTGTGTATAGCTGTTCACCTGACTCAAGGGAGACTAGATGGAAGATGAAAACATTGCGTTCACCTAAAATGGGGTCATTTAGTTTCAACCTGAATCGTTAACACCAGTTCGATCTTTGTATGTAAGGTCCATAAGACAGCCATGGTAAACTGTCTGAGACTTCAGTTTAGATCAGAATCCAATCTATTGTCTGGATTATTGTTAACCAAGTTTGTAATCCTTATTCTCACATACTTTTATTGCTTATATAAGATTTCCCTTCCACTGTCTAGTTTTTTGTTGCCCTTAGATATCCTTTTTTAAATACTATTTCTTTGTCTCTCCTCATTTTGGCCTACTCCTGAAGCGATGATTTGAAGTATGTCAACTTATGTCGAAACACAGTCTCTCCAGAACCGCCATCATTTATGTTTGTGTTCTTTCAGTAACAATCTAACAAGGCTGGAACTGCTTAATTTCGAGATAATGAAGAGTATATCTCTGTAAATTATACACAAGCATACTACACATAAGCTTTTCATGCATGGCAATATCGTTACCAGGCATAGCGTCAGCCATACATCCACCAATGTAGTGAAGCTTGAGTCTGCCACAAGGTATTTCCGTTTGTCCTGCTTTACGGTTGTGAAAAAAGACTACTAAAAGTGAAGTACATAAGAAAGTTTTAGATGTTGAAAAACTTTTGTCTTGGAAGCCTTGGCTGTTAGTTGTGGAAACTCCATTGAAGTAATGTAGTGCTTTGATGCTAAGTGTAAAGTGAAAGAGAGAAGTAAGTTAATGAGCTCATAAACCTTCATTCACTGAGGTGGCTGGGATAGATAGATAGATAGATAGATACACGGTGAGTCACCATCAGTCCAGATGCCCGATACTACCTGATGTACATTCAAGCTTGGAAAAGCTTCACTGTGACTAGACTAAGGAGTGTAGGTCCCTAGAATGGGTTCCATAAAACTCTTAATGATATGGCTAATAAGTTACCGGAGTGACCGAGTCGCATTTGCACTGTATCTATCATTTTTCCTCATTTGTATTATCCTCTCCTTTTCTGTTGCATGACTTTCAACAACATTTGATGATGCCATTTTCACTACTTTGCCTTTTATCCTTTTACCCTTGAATTTTATTCATCTGATGTTATATTCATCTTGGTGACTATCAGTGGAAACAAGGCTGATGTGCTTTTCTTCCTGTTTGAAACTCGTCAGCCGGATGTACCTGAAATCTAGTGAGTGGTACTGTTACCTACTGAGACTCGAACCCACCACCCATTGCTTCAAGCGTAAAACCGTGATCTACTAGGCGACTGGGACTCGAGAACCATCTCTTGTACAACGGATACAGGGCCGAATTGCTCTACCTCTATTGGCAGATTGTCTCTTATGTGAATACCTCGATACTGGCGGATATCCATGACGCTATATTCGTCTTGGTGATATGGGGCGCAGCAACTTGAACCGATACGCTATGGTAACAGGCCCTTTGTTGACAGTGCCTAACTAAATAAGTACTTGAAAAGAAGAGTGTACGTCCGCGGGCTAAAAGACTTAGCTTATATTCTACAAACCAACACCTATAACCTATATCGATAATGAGATAAACTGGTTTGTTACCCTCATAAATACCCCAGCAGGCATGTTCACGGGTTACCTAGACCATGTTTGGTTCGATTAAGTAATCAAGAAAATTCTTCCATTTCTCCTTTTTAATGATAATATGAGTCGTACAACATAGGTGCTTGATAAGTTAAATCCAACCCACTTCAGCACTGATTTCACCCTGGAGTGTAAGCACAATACGGAGTCTAACTCCATGAAGCTAGATATATGAAGAGGGCTATCCAAAGAAAACCTATATAAACTAATTATTGCTTTACTTTTAAAAGCTTCTATTTTACCATCTGCAAGCACCGATAGATCAAAGCTGAAAGCTTGTGCTCACTGAACAACATGACAAAAGAGTTAAGCATAATTTGAAGGTGTTTCAGAAATCGATTAGTCCAAGAGGATCTTTATAGATTATGTTAAATACAATGAGCAAAAGGATTTTTAATAGGGAGACGCTGAAGGGAAGCAGGATTTTATTCATCGTGCAACCAACAAAGACATCATATAACAGAAAAGAGAAACAACTAATGACCGAACACTGAAAATGGGTTTTCCTGAAAGGAAACTCAAAGCAATATACTATGCTAAATGCACAAAAATCACTATAGAGTAGACGTTTGTCATACTAATGTTTTTGATTGTATTTAAGAGCTTAAAACCATTTCAGGTGGCAGATGGATCGGAATAACTGAGAGAATAACTTGACTGGGTTTTCTGAGCATGTTCTGATCAAAACATATCTCAAGAGAAGTGGAGTTCCCAGTAATGTGGTTACTTATCAACCTGTAGATAAAAGAAACGGGAATAACAACTCTAAAGCTTTCGAGATTATAATCTAGTAGAGTATATAGAGAGTGCTGTGTTCCAAATTATCGATTACAATAGAGCTGAAAGTATGCATATAGAAACTGGATGTCACCAGTCTCTTATTTTCTTATCGGCTGTATTTCGATTTTAGTTCTGCCGTTAACCTGATCTTATCTGAGCTACGTAACCTCTTGTCTTTTGTTCACGAACTGGTTTTTAGTTCTTCATAAGCATCCATTTTTCAACGTAGCCTCGTACTTGGTATTATTTGTATATTTCTTCGAATTCCTTCTCTATTCTTTATGACCCTGAAACTTCCCATTGAACCATGTTTAGTTTAGTATTGAATGCAATTTGATTGAAATACCCCGTTAATCACACTGGTATCAAGCTGTGTTTGGTTAGTGTTTAGCTAATATGTGAAATAATTTCATTTTACCCTTCAAACTTTACACTTCTTTCGTTCAAAATGTTTGGTCTTAATTATGCTACTTAAATATTTGTCAGTAGCTAAATAAAGTTTGAGATTTTTACCAGGTGAATGAAACATGACTACAGATGTGTAGTTCATAAATTCTTTGGTAGTTTAAATGTTCTTAGAGCATCTACATGTACTGATCTTTGCTATTTAGCTCTCTAAATTGATTCGTTTGAGAATAGACAGACTGAATGAAACAGAGGGAAAGGTGAAACGGTGACTCAGTCAGAAGCAGGATCTGGTACCTCTGTTGTTCGAAGGTTAGGTCATTTAAAGTTGGGACCTTCTGCTTTGGGTCCAGAGTTTCGTTTCAATTTCGGCCACCAACCATTATCAGAAAAATTTTCAACGGTGTCATTTTAGTGTCTAGAATTGACTTACTTCAAAGCATAATCTCAATCATGATGAAACTGATCTGATGCCATTTAAGCTTGATGATTGGCGATGTTAGCGATATATTAACGTCCACAGTGTTTAAAAACCCTACGAATCCATATAAAATAGATGTCTACCAAAGTTATCTTGTATAAAATCTGAAAAATTAATTAAACAACCATCTTTCAAACACTTAGTTCCCTTTAAAAATTTGAATAGTCCAAGAAGAGCGAGTTTTCTAGTACTCATTGTGTTTCGGTCACTCTTTTCAGCTGCTGAGCGGCTATCAAGAGTCAGTCAACAAAAAGGGTAAAGACTAACTTACTTCATAGTTTGAAAGTCATAATCCACCAGAGGGGTAGTAAGAAAGATTGGAGATGAATGGATTTAGAATGACAATTTTAGGATAACAATCATCACCAGTTAGTAGAAATAACGTAGAAACTAGAATCAAACATCCGATGAGAAACCGATTCTTGAGTACGAAAGAGTCTTATTCAAAGTGGAAATGGTTGATATCGCAAATTAATTCCAAGACAACTGAAGTGAATCACTGAGGCAGAAAGCAATCGATTTGATGACCTTTAATAATCTGAAGTCGGGAGGCTGACATCTTCTACCTGCACATACCTAAACAAAACTGCATAAACCAGAAATATTGTTAACTCTGATAGCCTGCAGGATTAAATTACCAAGCTAGAAACTAAAAAATTCGTCGACACTAACACTGCGAGTTGATGTTTGTTTACGACACGAACTTTATGCTTTCAGACGTTTTCATCATCATCCTTATCAACATTAGAACGGGCATTATTGAGTGATAGTTAAAGTTGTCACACTTCAGCACATCAAGTAACAAAGTAAGAAGATAAAGGATGAAGAAAAAAAGAGGGATTGCTGAAAAGCAGTAGAAAGCAACAAAAGAGGGGAAGTAGGAATGCGAAAATGCTGAATTTTCTATGGCGATTAAGATTAAGATAATGTGTAGATACATTTGCGTCGTTTACATCTATTCTGAGCCACATCAACCTAAAGTCTTCAACAACTGGTTTTTGTTGTCACATGGACCCCAGCAGGTTAGTATACAGCTCCTTACTTGGCTTAGATCAACCTTTCAGGTATTCGTGTACTTATGCCATGATTTAGTCTGGCCTCCTCGATCCTGAACCTACTTCAGTTAACATTGCGTGACCAGCCAGATGGGAGCTAAGGATTCTTAATACATGTCCCAAGGATCTCAGTCAATGAAGATCCGCAACCACATCAACTGGCTGTCCTATCCTTTCAAAACCTCTAAACCTTAATACTACAGCATTAATGAGGTGGTAACATCACGACACATGGCCATTCTAAGAAAGCGACGGTGGTGAAACATCCATAACTTACTCATTTCCTCTATCTTCAGCGCCTGTTTTACAGCAATGCAATAGAACACGGCGAACTGGAGAGCAGTTTACTCAACTTATAATAAACAATCGGACATCATGGCGGTCCAAGTCTGCAAACTTTAGTAGAGTCTTTTGTATCCGTGCAGCAATTTCATCGACCACTGAGCTACCAGAGCTAATCCAACTTCCTAGGCAAGTGAAGTGATCAACGCGATCAACTGTTTCACTCTCTATTGTAAGACTGATCATTGCTGAGGACCAGTCGTGGAACAACAATTTACATTTAAGTAGCGAGTAATACATTTCAGACATTCTTAAATTGCCACTCAAAGTGTCTAGAAGACTTGGGATTTTGTCAGCGTCTTCACCTAACAGGACTGTGTCATCTGGGTATTCTAAATCTACTAAACATTCCCTTGCGATCAGATGAATCCATAAGTAGCCAGAAGATGATAGAGAGACATCCAAAAGTATTTCAATGATAAAACTTAATATAAATGCAGATAGTGGACATCCCTTACAGACACTACTCGAAGTACACAACTCTTCTCACAATTCACCATGGACTCTAACATGAACATGAATGTTCGAATAAAGAGCCTTTAAAAAAATGATGTAATTATTCACTATCCAATACATTGAGAAATACTGTCATGAGACTTTATGACGACTCAGAGGATAACTCCATTTCAAAAACTAGGCACAGATAATGATTATTGTTACAAAACAAAAATAACTCCCAGCTATAGTTAAATAAGAAATCCAATTTTCAAAAAGACGGGTAACCACTTCAAGCTGATTATTCCAAATGTATCTGTTGTAAACCTGGAAAGAACACTAACCTATTTCATCAGTAAAACAAAACATCATATCAAGCACAATCATCTGAGGACTGATGAGATCGGCAGTATGAACTCCAACACTTATCGAAGTTATTAAAAACATCGAACTTCCAGTGGAAAAAGAAGCAAACAACATACTTTACCCGAAGAAATGACGGACATTCATGTCGTCGTTTCCCATTCAGCTGCAACTCGAGGACCTGGACTGATGCGTGATGTTCACAAATGATCTTCTCTGTGTATTTTCAATCCAGTCCAATCCAATCCAATCCATCTCCACTTTCTCCTTCTGCAGATTTGTCACGTGATAGCTTCTTACTTCGTTGGTTGGTTCGTTGTCAGGCCAGAGTTTCTTCTTGCTTATTCTAACTATTCTGGCCATCTGATCTGATCTGATCTTTAGCATCAAGTGAGTGTAGGCGGCAGTCGTTGATGAATGTCTGCAGTTTGTTGGAAATGTTTTTCGTGACACACCAAGTCTCTCAACCATCATCACATAGAAGCACTGACTTACTTGACTGAATTAGTAGTGTTGAAAATCCACATCTTGTTCACGCTCTATGCTGACTGCAGTCGACTGCAATGAAGTGCAGTGCAGTGAGATACATCTCCACACTGATTTCAGATTAATGCAGGAAGGCCTGTCTTGCTATCTTTCCAATCCTGTCTGGCTTTGACATCTTCGTCTGTGCGTGTACCGCCTGTAGTTGAAACGATGCTGCCTAGGCAACCAGATGAAAAAGACTACTTTCTTTCAGTTTCTTCCGTTGATGGTGATTGGTGCTTTCTGTTGTTGTTGGCTGGGTATCTTCACCACCTCTGGCCTCTCCACCTTCACCTGAAGGAAGTCCCATCTTCACTACCCTGCATCTTCTCTTCTCACAACTTGTTACTTTTCGCCTGTACATCTTCGAGTTTGCGCCATATCAGACATTCGACATAAATCATCACGGGGGAAATTCAGATCTTCTTGTAGGGTCTTTTCATCGATCAAACAGCGTATGCCGATCCTCTAGCTCCTCACAGTTTCCTGCATGATCCAGTCGAGTCCAGTCCATTCGACCATAATCAGGAAGATCATCGGTGATAGTAAGCAATCAATTTACTGTACACCTAATTAATTAATAGGCCTGCCAATGTACACTAGAATCCACTAAGTAAGTAACACTGACCTGGTAGAGAATCTCTCAAAGTATACATGAAGTATTCCAATCCCTCTTCTTTGTATCAACAGCTCAGTTTAATTTGCTTGTCGATGGCTAGAAGTGGGATGCAGGTTGCGTGACAAGACAGCTAGTGGATAGGGCTCTGGTGTTTAAAACCATTAGTCCTGCGTACGAGTCTCATTGGGAAGCACATCACTATCTGGGGTACTGGTACATCCAGTCGATTCCCTTGCTAATCATTACCAAGCAAATCGCAATATAATAAATGGTCAGATAATATTAAGGGGTTCGTATGGGAAGGAACCCATCTGTCCGTTGAGATCGATTAATTTGATCCAGAATAATAATAGGAAATTACAAGTATCAAGGAATCAGTCTTCTGTTTATGATTAACTGATTTTTTAGTATTTATATCACCTAATTTCTTCACATTCTATCATGAGGCACTAAACTAGTTTGGTTATTCTCGTCAATGTGATCTGTAACAACAACAACAACAACAATATGAGAAGTACTTCAGCCATTTCAGTGGAAAGATGACTTATAACTCAACAATTGATTTATGTTATTCTTGTTAATATACTTTCCACAAGTCGTAAAATCACATCCTCCATACAAAATAGTAATCATTCCAGATCATTTTTTCCCCTTAAAATTGTAGTTTCTTTCAAACATTCTTTCTTACATGTTCAATCTATAAACTGTAAGAATTAATTTGCAGTTCAGTCAAACAGATTCAACTTTACGATAATAATAATAATAATATGTATATAAGAAGAGTTAATGTAGTTATGTTCTTTGCAATTTCCAAAATTTTTCCATTAATTCTAGTTATACCAACCCTAACAATGAAGCGTTACCACTGTATACATTTATGCATCATTCTGCATAACGATCGATAAGAATCCACTGAAATGACAAAATATATTCTAGTAGACATTATATTCTACTACCTTCTTATCGGTTGATTACGAAGTATGGATGAAATACAAATCAGAGGAATATAAAAGTAACCTACATTGATTATTTACTGGAGTGTAACCAAATTCATGTTGTCTAATCTGGTGTGGTGCTGGAATTCTGTCTATCATATAGGACATGGTTTGTAATCAAGAAGATAAAGCTTACAGGTTCGAAGTGAAGTGTAATTGGCTGGAGTCCCAGTCGAAACACCATCGGTCAGTGAGTGATGAGTTTCTAAATGGTCTGTGGTCAGCAACTAGCCAACCAACCAAATATATATATATATATATATATATATTTCCGTGGCCTTCGAAACCATAACAAGAACCAGCTGGCTATTTCACATTATTGCCTTCAATACTGTTACTGTTAACACTATGCAGATGCAATAACCATTTCGTATTGTTTGGGAGTGAATTTTGTTGAAAAATTACATGCTGAGAATTCCATACTATCATACATATTGTTTGGAATAGAGCGATTATTATTATTAGCTAAATGGGGGATCAGATACTGAACATTTCCTACAGACTCTAGAACTCAATAAAAGAATCAATTCATGACGCCTACCTAGTGCATAAAAGTCCTTCACATGTGCGATTCTGAATGGTTGTTTGAGAATAGTTATCTGAAGAATAATGTGCTTTATAAACTGAACCGACCTACAGCTTCACAAAATCCACCTTGATCAATTTCTTTATAATATTTGTAATTACTATTGAACTTAGTCTTTTCTTCAATACTTCCAATCATCACCACTTCTTCCCGTATAATGTTCCAGCACTTTTATGGACTACACAACCACAAAAGTTTGAAATAGCTATAGGGTAGTTCACGTTCAGTGTTTCCAAACTGATACACCTAGACGTTATCCAGTTGTAGAGTTCCATAGTGATTTCCTGTAGGAAAAATGATTAGACCATAAATTTCGACCTATAATTGATTTGGTTGTGGTTAGCTGTGGTCTAGTGGATAATGCTTTGGCATTTGAAGCGATTTGCACGCGAGTCAAGTCTCAGTGGGAACAACAACATACACTGGGATGCAGATACATTCAGCTGGTTAGTAGTCCCTAAATGGAACGAAATGCAAGTCCTTGGTTCCACTTCTAACCCCAACCAAACGAATTATAACAAAAAATATTCAAGCAGTATTGAGGCATCTGAATAGAAGCCCAGATTAAAATATTATCATTTATTAGTTGTCTCTTGGGTTCCTAGTGGAACATAAAGATTCAGTAGCACATCGCACTTTCACTCTCTTCTCTACAGTCTTTCCAACCTGGCTCCACCACTACCCATACATAACCTTTCGTTTCTTCTTCACATCATCTCCATGTCACCCTTGAACGCCCAACTCGCCATTTCCCATTTCGGTCCCACTCATAGGCTTAGCCTGATGTATGATGTCCCCAAATGATCCCCTCAGTTTATATCCGATCCAATCCATCTCCACTTTCTTCTTCAGCATATCTGTTGGGTGATAGATTCTTGCTTGGTTGGTTCGTTACTAGCCAGAGTTCCTTGTCGCTTATTCTTCCTAGCCATCTGATCTTCAGTATGGAGCGTAGACGGTAGCTGTTGATGAATAGCTGCAGTTTCTCGGAAATGTCGCCAACTGGAGTCTTGTTCAGTATTGATTGCAATTGTCTGTAGAATTCCTTCTTCTTCTCTTGATCCGCATCATTCGTAGGTGCATAGCGTAACATTGTATGTTTGTGACTTTCCTTCCTTTTGATTCGAATCTATCTTGCTGTCATGATTCTGACTCTGGAGGAGATTGGTTCCCACTGCATGAGAGTCTTTGATGCTGTTGGGGATATCATGATAGCCAGTCGAAAACTCAGTGTGCTCGTGGTTGTCGTCTGGGTGACAGACAATATTGGAGTAGATTATTGACTCCTCTCCAGTTGACATTTTGGTGAGTCCACCTCCATTGGATCTGCAGATTCCTCGTAGATTCCTAGCACTTTCATGGCATACCTCTTCATCTCTTTTGCATTCTGGGCAGCCTTATCAGGTTCAAAATAAAAAGGCGGACATTCCATGTCCCCACGTTTACTTTCGCTTTCATCAAGGGAGGAGAAGACACATTGACCGACTGGCTTCTTGAAGGCTTTCGCCAACTGGCGTCATTTCGTCTCTCAGATTCCAGTTGGAAATAAGTTTGTTATTATTTTTTATATTTCATTTGTGCTTTGAAGTTTCTTTGGCGATTGGATTGGTTTCACGGGGTAGGGTTGCCAGCCCCACGTCCAACCTTCCCTCTTTACCCGGCTTAGGACTGGCTAGTAACTAGTGAACTAGTCAACTAGGCCAATCAATTCGATGCAGAATCACAGATTAGAAATTACGATTATCAACAAATAATAAACGTTGATCTATTCAACATTTTGACTTGTTCCAAAAAAGCAAAATTTGAATTGTGCCTACTATTGCCTCACATAAGTAGTTGAAAGTTATATGCATAAATTTGTGTCTAAGTCATGCCATGTTTGAAAAAGTAGGAAATAATTCAAAGATTTCCTACGGAAGTCTGGTCCCAGATTCTTCACCGGAATAAACTTATTCAGCACCCATTATCTGCAATGCTAAACGGGCAAACCTTGGTCACAGTTCATATAAATTCTTTAGTTATTGTAATCTCCTCAAGTCATTTAAAGTCATACATCGTAGAAGACGAGGGTGTCAACAAAAACAAATACCAAGTTCATAATTTTGTGAAGACTTCATTATTTTCTAAGGGGTTTCTCATCATTGACCTACATCAACCAGACAACAGTCAGAAACTTAAGAGAACCATACTTCTGTTTCCTTTTGATTCGGGACTCAGCTACAGTCCCTAATGGGATCCGATACAGAACCCTCAGGTCTCTCTCAAGGAAACGTTATCATTGAATCACTGAGTTAAAACCTGATTGTCTAATTTTTTTCAATCCCGCCTATTTAGTAACACAGCGCCACTATTTTCTAATGTTATTAATGAGTAGTTTTACTTGTATCCTTATTGGCTGACCTCACAACGCTTGGTAACTCACTTTGAAATCAACCATATATGTGGAAAACGAATAGTATCGAGATGTTGGCTAGTGACTTGCTTCAAAGTGAAACTCCTAAGATTTTGCAGTGAAGCTGTGATATATGAGATCAAGCAAGCCATGTATGTAAGATCAAGTACTTACTAATATAATGGGATAACGGTGGAATTATGTCACTGACAGATAAAAGTTAGAAAGAAAGGCCGTTGGAATTTGACCCTGTGGTTGATTAAAAATGTTCTGCTCTTAAAACCTGATGATTCTGAGTTCGATTTCACGCCATGCGGTTAGTGAGAACTTCTATGAAATCCAAATCAAGAATGAAACAACAGTCAAGTGATCTTAGCAGTTTAGTAGTTCTCTGGCTAATGTCACCAAGTGATAGGAACCCCATAAAACTAGTCAATTCCCCACAAAATTTGAAAGTGGACCTTATTGCTTTTGGGAAGCTCTGTACAAACCAGCTGTCTGAAATGTCATCGTAGATTGACTATTAACTTTACAACATGTTAATCAGTATGTGACTGCATAATTCGCCCAACAATTTGAATTAGAAAAATATTGGAGTTGTATATTGAGTCTTGGAAGATGATAGAGGAGGAGGAGAGGAGGATGGTGAAGCAGAAGATGAAGCAGTGCAAGGATGCTCGACGACAAGAGGAACTGAGTAAAATGTACAAAACACTGGACAAGGAAGTGAAGAAGAGTGCACGCAAAGACAAAAGACACTTCTGTGGCACACTGGCAAGTGAAGCAGAACAGACAGGCTGCAGGTAGGAGAGACAGAGACCTGACAACATTGTATCAAATAACCAGATTACTATCTGAGAGGGAAGAGATCAACACACATGAAAGCATGATGAAGGGAATTTAATTATCAAAGAGGAGAAACAAAGGAAACGATGGACCGACCACTTGAAGAAGCTCTCGAATCGACCACCACCACCAACTGCACTTCGTCCAGAAATACCACCTGCATTCCAGACACAGAACTATAAGTGAACATAAATCCTCCAACAAATGTGGAAGTCCTGAAAGCCATAAAGCTGCTGAAGTGCATGAAAGCAGCACGACCAGATGGAATCCAACCAGAAGCACTGAGAACAGACGCAGAGACAACAGCGGACATGCTCACACCACTATTGCAGCAGGTGTGGAAGGAAGGGAAGTTACCTGCCTATTGATTGCAAGAAGAAGGGTTACCTTGTCAAACTGCCGAAGAAGGGAGACCTCAGTGTTTGCAAGAAGTGGCGAGGAATCACTCTCCTGTCCACCTACAGCAAGCGAAATCCTAAGCCGCATCATCTTGGAAAGATTAAATGATGCACTGGATTCAAAACTACAATCGGAACAGGCTAGCTGGATTCAGGAAGTACAAATCATGTGGGGATGGAATCGCAACGCCACTCTACGCATCATCATAGAACAGAGTATAGAATGGCAGTCAACTATACCTGTACCTCAGCTTCATCGACTTTGAGAAGGCCTTTGACAGCGTCGACCTAGAGGTAATTTGGAAACTGCTTTAATACTACGGAATACCGCAAACCTTTATCAGCCTCATTCAACAGCAGCTATATGACGACGCCACATGCCAAGTAATTCACAATGGGAAGCACAGTGATGCCTTCGAAGTGAAATAAAGGTAGCTGTAAGATAAGGTTGCCACCTAATATCACCCATGATATTCCTGATTGTGGTTGACTGGATCATGCAACAAACAGTGAGGAGCGAGAGGAAGGGGATATGCAGGCTGGACCGGGGAAAACATCCTAGAACATTTGGATTTCGCTATCGATGAGTTTTGTCGAATGTCTTGTGGCATAAACTTGAAGATGTACAGGCGAAAACTAACAAGTTGGAAGAAGAGGTAGGGCAGGGCAGGGCATGCAGCGAAGACGGGACTTCAAGTGAATATAGCGAAGACAGAGGTGATGAAGATACCGCACCAACAACTCCAACAACAACAACAAACCCCAATCACAATCAACTGCAGAAACTTAAAAGGAGTAACCTCCTTCATCTATCTAGGCAGCCTCATTTCAACCTTTAATCTTATTACTGTCCAGTGTTACCTTATTTTGATAGTATAATGGGAAAAGAACAAAAATTCATGTCATAGTTTGTAGGTTTCCGTCATGACCAGTCACTTCAGTCCAGTCAGTGATGCAGATTTATTAGCTACAATATGAAAATCATGCTATACCCATCGCACGAGGAGTGCCTTTCATGAATCACTCGCTTGGTGCATAGTGTTCTGGAGTTTGAAGCGACCTTTCCTGGGCTTGAGGCTTAGTAGGAACAACATCATCCACTGGAAGGCAGATAGATCTGGCTGACAAGTCAAAAGTGAAGAGAAACGCACACTTTGTATTACACTGCTACTCACTATTCATCATCAATATCAAGACAAAGGATTATTATGTCAATCTATGATTCCACATCGTGAGAAATGATATATATATATATATATATATATATATATATATATATATATATATATATATAAAGTTATCTCACATGTCCCAAGTTTAATGCAAATAGAACTGTGAGATGATTAGGATGTCAGCCGTGATCTTTTGTCTTGTATTTGGAACGAAAAAATATATGAATAACAGCATACACGCATGCACACACACACACCCGAAGAGCACAACAAAATCCAATATCACACTGAAGGATTGTTGATCACATTTTAAAAACAATAGTTACAAAGAAAAGATTGGATGCAAAGATTAAGTACACGTTTTCGAACTCACTTGTGTATCTTTGATATTTTTATTTGTGATAATTTCCCTGAATAAACTTGAACTGAATTCCTACGTGAAACACTAGGATTATTCTACTTCAAACGTAGTAATAACAATAATAAAATTATTATTACTGGGTGATGATTGAAGGTGGAATGAGAATTTGGACGGCGGTTGGAATCGAACCAGCGACCATTGTTGATCAAGATGAAATAAAAATCTGGTCAGCAGTTGCACCTGGTAGCTCAGTTGGTAGGACATTTGACCGGAAACCCAATGATCGCGGGTTCGAATCCTGCAACAATTCATATCTTCGTTTCACCCTCAGTCTTCACCCAGTAACACTACTAGACTGCCAAACCACCGATATCTCAGATAGTTAAGAATGATAATAATGGTATTAATAGTGATGGTAGCTTTGTTCCAAATAAGACCTGTGGTACAATATGAAATTCTGAGTATGTAATAAACAGTTCAACAAATTCATTCCTTCTACAATATCTTCAAGTGAAATAGTCACTGCATTTGAATAATCTTGTTTATATCGGTGACAGACACCTGATATTACATTATTGTCTGGTTGGGACTGGGGAATGAATAGAATATCGAGCGTAGTTTTCGTGGTGTTACTTTATTTAGTGAGTAATGAAGTCTGCAACTCGACATGGTTATACAAGGAATAGTAATGTATCACTAAATTTCCTCACATTTCATCGTGAGGCACTAAACTAGTTTGGTTATTCTGGTCAATATGATCTGTAACAACAACAATATGAGAAGTACTTCAGCCATTTCAGTGGAAAGATGACTTATAACCTAACAATTGATTTATGTTATTCTTGTTAATATACTTTCCACAAGTCGTAAAATCACATCCTCCATACAAAATAGTAATCATTGCACATCATTTTTTCCCCTTAAAATTGTAGTTTCTTTCAAACATTCTTTCTTACATGTTCAATCTATAAACTGTAAGAATTAATTTGCAGTTCAGTCAAACAGATTCAACTTTACGATAATAATAATAATAATATGTATATAAGAAGAGTTAATGTAGTTATGTTCTTTGCAATTTCCAAAATTTTTCCATTAATTCTAGTTATACCAACCCTAACAATGAAGCGTTACCACTGTATACATTTATGCATCATTCTGCATAACGATCGATAAGAATCCACTGAAATGACAAAATATATTCTAGTAGACATTATATTCTACTACCTTCTTATCGGTTGATTACGAAGTATGGATGAAATACAAATCAGAGGAATATAAAAGTAACCTACATTGATTATTTACTGGAGTGTAACCAAATTCATGTTGTCTAATCTGGTGTGGTGCTGGAATTCTGTCTATCATATAGGACATGGTTTGTAATCAAGAAGATAAAGCTTACAGGTTCGAAGTGAAATGTAATTGGTTGCAGTCCCAGTCGAAACACCATCGGTCAGTCACTGATGAGTCCCCAATGGGTCTAAATACACCGCTTCGATTCCACTGCTCACCATTTCCAACATTTCGCTATGCACATATCATACTGTACAGATAAGTATTCTTAAGCGAGCGAGAATACACTTAGATTCCAATCCTAACATAATATGGATTTTCAGTAGTCACACAGTATTGGTGGCAGTCTACCGATACATGGCTATCTCAGACAGTTACACTGATAACCATTATGACCCCACGTATGCTTAATTCAGCCTGACTTGGACTTCAGTGAGAAGAGCTGCCACAGTAACCAGTGTCATCATGATAAACGGTTAGTGATGTATCAAAGAGATATGTGGAACTTCGATAAAGCCTTTATTGATTTTAGTTGAGGTTGGTGGAATTCGCTGTGTGGATATTATCCATTCAGCATCAGCTTTTCACTGTTTATAAGATCATATTTAAATATATGAAAGAAGAATCCTCACACCCTGACAAAGTTACCAAGGATATCATTATGTATTAGGATGGTTTACTTGAAAGATTTAGATTGCTTTAGTAACATAAACTTGATCAAAAACAGTCTGTCAACAAAAAGCAGCAACAAGAGGAGATGATGTTGATTACCATACAGTTGTGAACTTCAGTGGTTGTTGTTATGGTGTCCAGGAATGATGCAAGGTCAATTTCAAACCAATTCTTGAAGGTGAACATAATGCATTTGATCAAATATCTGAATTTTCACCTATGTATGCTATAGAAAATTATTTCTTCAACCTGAATAACCTTAAGTGTTATTACTTGTATTACACCGTCATTGATTGGACCTAGTTGGCCGGTCTCTGTTGGCATATTGGCTGCTGTGAGGATGCCTCGATACTGTCTGTGTTTTTTTAAAATTATATATAGTAATGATGGTTAGTGGCTAGCAGTGGAATCCAGGAAGCGTCATTCGTCCTATTTGGGAGTCGTTAGCTGGATGTACCTGCCTCCCACTGAGTGATGATGTCCCCACCGGGACTCGGACTGAAAGACTAACTTCTTTGCATGATATAATGATCATTCTACTCAAAATATTATTTATGCATTAGCTATATTCCAGTTAAATACTTCTCAAACAAATGATACCTGAGAAAGATAGTCATGTATTAAAATAAACCTGCAAATGGAATATTCATCAAATCTCATGAATCACTCGAAAGAGAGATGCATCAGTAACTCATAGGATGCTGATGTGTAATGAATTCAACTCCTCACACCATTCTCATTTGGTTTACACTAATTCCTATACCTCTATATATTTCACTTCTTCCTTGATGTACATCATCCCTGGATTAAAAATCCCTTTAGTTGCAGTCTTATGACATAATTTGCTCAGTTTATTCTTGACTTACTTCTAATAAAGTCTATACAAACTGATCAAAATTATTCCAGACATGTTTAGCAACGTCTCACACATTCTGCGTTTAGTGAAGTGTGTTGTTGTGATATGACTGAAAGTATACTAGTGGCACGAGAAGTGGCTATCGTGGCTATCGTGTCTGGGTGATGTAGTGGTTAAGGCTGAGGTGTATTGAAGTGGTGGCTCCCGAGTTCGAGTGGTGGTGGCGGCAACATTACTCAGTGGGAGTCAGGTACATCCAGCTGACGAGTCGCAAATAGGATGAATGACGCTTCCTGGATTCCACTGCTAGCCACTAACCATCATTACTAAACACCAGACAACAGTTAGGCAAAATTACGGATATACGCAAGGAGGGTCAATGAATGCAGTGTAAATAAGTTGGTGTATGTATGTATGTATGCATCACAGGGATCATGTCACGTTTCAGATATCATAGTAAGCGGAGACAGGCAATTTTATCGAATTTCCGTTTTATCCCCTTCCTGGATATGAATTAAAACTAGGGGTATACTATATCAAGGTCACATCTGCACTGACTTTTTAGAACAGTCATTCAGTGATTGTACAGTGAATGCATGTTGGCTACCCCATCTGTCATGCTTTTAAACAACAGGTCATATTCGGAAAACTCATCAGAAATGCGATTGAACTGTAAATCATTTGCATACTGTTCGGTGCATGTCGACATTTATCACACCTAAGTAGATTTGGTGTGTCAGTAGAATCATTATCGGAAAGTATCCAGTTCAGGTTGGGTGTTTCGTTCTCCAACATTGAAGTAATATGAACTTACAAGTTCGACTAATGAATAGCCTGGATATCTGAAGATAACTGGCTCTAATTTACAGATTCCGCCTAGCCAAATCACGGAAATCCAAGCAGCAGACAACAGTTCTGTCTCTAGACCGCTTTGATTAAACAAGCGTGCCAAAACTTACACTGAGTCCTGGATTACCAACTGGCTTCATTCTTACTTTCTCGAGAGAGGACAGTAAACGTTATATAGAGGAAAGCACTCTACTTCACTAGATAAAAAAGTTGGTGTCCTTCAAGGTGCTCATCTTTCTCCTTTTCCTTTTCTCTTTCTATTTACGTAACCTACCAACCTCAAATAATGCTAATCCCGTTAAGTAAGCGTATTACCTAACAGTATTCATACCAATAATTTCTTCAAACTGTTCGCAGTCTAATAACTTTTTAACCAAAATTGATCACTAGTCTTTCTTAGATGGCCTCACACTCAATCCCTCCAAATATCTTAAGCTTCAGTTCCATGACTCTTGTCTCACGGATTGGCCTGTTGTAGAGAAACGTGATCCATCTTGGCTTATGGTTTTCTTCTGATCTTTCTTGATCCCTTCATATCTTACTGATTTCCAAAATAATATTTCGCTTAACCTTTTATGTTACGAAACTTAGACGGTCTGGATAACAGCCTATACTGTTACGTCTCATTAATTCTTGTGTTTTGTCTATAGTTACTTATTGTTCCCCCATATTCTTTCCTGGGCTGCGGAAAAGGATTACGGAAGATTTTGAAGGATGTTTGTAGAACAATTGGTAGACCGTTAAGAGTGCTGATAAATGCAATCGTGGATAGGCATCTGAACTCTTATAGACTAAAAATATCTTATCTGATGATAAGCTTCCTCTCCACCTGCACCTCTCACCATGTCTGTTCCTTGGGAACACACGAAGTAAATACATTAAACTCTATGCCTTCTCCATTAATTTAGCTTATGTATTGTGTGAAGAAAATCTTGTTAGACCATAGTCTTATCAATCAACTGTGTAATAGCGAATAGTTATCATATCCTTAAAGTCATTAAGCATTTCAAAAATAATAATAATTACAATATATTTCATACAACATAAGTGACATAAAAACAAACCAGTTTATAGGTTTGATCACTTTGATAATGTGAACTGATTGTTATGTACAATATCAAGCTATGCATTAGATACCGTTATTCACGGCACATAAGAGATACGTCTGGAGAAACAACGTTAATGTTTCGCTAACAGTAAAGAATAGAACAGATGAACACCAGCATAATTATTCGTCATAATGAAGCCAGCTCAGATCGAAAATAAGAATTATTTGGCTATTGTTTAGATCTTCTAACATTCTTGAGGGTAGTACAGGCGTGACCTTGGATTGTATGCGTTCGTTATAAAGTTTTGATGGCATAGTACACGCTGACAAATGTGACAAATATTATTATTCTTTGTATTTTGTTAACCAGTACCATTTTTATCAAATGTTATACAAGAGGTAAATTGATGCAGTATCATATGTCTATAATTCTGTACTATAAACATAATTATAGTTGAGAATAAAATCAACGTATAATTATTATTACTGATTCCATTCTACAGCGGTCCATCTAAGGTATCTAGCTAGATTTAGTCTATTAGAACATTTTAGTTCCATTAGATGAACCTTTCCGTGTACACTACTGATGAGCTTGATTCTAAATTAGCAAAATGATCATCCAATGTACTGGTGACTAGGATCAGACAAGTGAAATCTACAAATCAGTGTAAATAAAAGTTTTGTAGATAAACAATATAACCACCTACTGGTCCAACATAGAGATTTAACCGAAATATAAAAGTGTTGCGATACTTTTTAGCCTTATTCTTTGGTAAAATACACCATCAATTTCAAAAGGCATAGGAAAAGTTGGGATTAAACGATCATGAGAAGTGTAAAACAATTAATTCCCTTTATAAACTTCAACAAAACAATAAGAGGAAGTAAATTGTATGAACCGTATAATGTATATTTGCGCAACACATTTCGAACTATCTGTTCATACACATCCTCGCTTGTCATAGGTATGTATTTATATGAAAATTCATTAAGGGATAAAGGGGTGAGAAAATGAAAAGAGGTCAAGTAGGAAGGCTGAATTAAAGGTCGAATAACAATGAAAATCGTTCCAGAAAAAAATAACAGTTTATGGTTGAAATCACCAAGGCAGATTTAATGTGATTACATATTGTTTATAATACATACATAAAGGTGGTTTGAACTTCCTAATAGATAAGGCGTCAACAAATTTAACCGTCCGTCTCTAACACTTTTTTATAAATAGGTTTAAAAGAAGTAGCCACATCGATATTGTGACCTGTCTCGATGATATGCTTCATGATCGAAGAAGTTAAACGTCTGCTAACAACGTTAACACGTTGAGATGATTTAATTTGCTACGGAAGCCACTTTGGAATATGTTTCCATCTGCTTTCGCAAATTCCAAGCACTTCAATATGATACCTTCTCATCTCTTTTGCAATCTAGGCTGCCTTACTGGGTTCAAACATCGTACGGACATTCCATATCCCCATGTTAACTTTCGCTTTTATCGAGAGAAGATACATCGGCCAATTGGCTTCCCGAAGGCTTTCACCAACTGGCGTCATTTCGCCTCTCCGATTCCAGCGAGGATTAATTTCGTTTTTATTTTTTATATTTCGTTTGTGCTTTGAAGTTTCTTTAGCGGTTAGATTTGTTTTACGGGGTACGGTTGCTAGCCCTATGCCCAAACTTCCCTCTTTATTCGGGCTTAGGACCGGCTAGTAACTAGTGAACTAGTTAACCAGGCAAGGTTAATGTGATTACATATTGTTTATAATACATACATAAAGGTGGTTTGAACTTCCTAATAGATAAGGCGTCAACAAATTTAACGGCCCATCCCTAACACTTTTTGTAAATAGGTCTAAGAGAAGTAGGCACATCGATATTGTGACCTGTCTCGATGATATGTTTCATGATCGAAAAAGTTAAACGTCTGCTAACAACGTTAACAGGTTCAGATGATTTAATTTGCTACGGAAGCCACTTTGGAATATGTTTCAAGGCCTTAACCTGCATGGATCTATGAGTTCTCCCTATGTATGTGTCACCACATGTACATTTGAATTGATAGGTACAATGGGATGTGACATTGTCGTTCACATACTGTGGGGGTTTGCGGAAAAATACGGGCTTGGTAGTTTCTATTAATCAAAGCCTTACTGCATAGTAAGTCCAACTAAAACTAGCTTTAAGTCTCTGCTTAAAAATTGCACTATGACACTGACATTTGTATGGAGGGCTAATAAAGACATCCTTCTTTGAGACAAACTGAAAATCTTGTTTTGGTGCTTTGATTATTTTATGTTGTCCAACAAATTTTGATAGAAAGTTATTTTCCAACAATATTTCAGTCAATGTTCCTCTTTCATCTTCCAAATTATCATCTATGCATACATAATTCATTGAATTCTACTGAATAGGCACTTAACCTAACACGCTCACTTTTACTGAATTGAGTAAAAGCTATGGTAATTCAGATACTGCCCTGTCCATGTAAGTTTTCTGTAGATAGATCATTATATGGATCTATCCTGCCTCCAAATAATTAATATATCCAAAAATCATAAGCAGTCATCTTCCTCTTCTATCCATATCAAAGATATGGTGTTCTGTACTTCGTTCAATCGGTTTAGAATTGAAGTATAGTCGACAAATGAGTATTACTTTAATGCTACACTGTATCTTAGCTCTATGTCATAAAATTTATCAACAAAAGTTGTATAAAAGTGGTTAAATTTTTACGGTTTGTTTGAATTTGTCAACTTTCAAAGTAAACACTAATTCATATTCATTGTGATACGTAGATTTAAAATAAACAAATAGACAAGCGGTTTATTTCATCTAGTGTAAATTTAAACAAATATCTGTCTGAATTACTAACTGCTTAATTTGTTCGAAGTGTTTTTATTCTATTCTACATCATCTTCTACCGCCACTAATCATGTGAGGTCCTTCTAGAAATGACGCACAAAATAAATAAATTCTAGTTAATATCTCACTTTCTAGACAAATTTATGTACAAAGAAGTTCAAAAGGGTATTTTTCAAACACACGTATTTATTTCTATTTATTGATATACACCTGTAAGTCCCTGTTGTTTTGTTGGATTGAATTGTTCGACCTCTTTTGGTATATGGGCTCCTATGCGGATACCTCTACATTGCCTGATTGTTAATTATGATAATTTGGTTGGTTATGACTTGTAGAAGAATCCAGGACGCGTGTCTCGTCTTATTTGGGACTGATCAGCTGGATGTACCTGCACCTCAGTACAGAGTGAGACTGGAACCTCGTACCCATCTCTTCAAACATCAAGGCGTTATCCACTATGCCACGGAGGTACGATGGCCACTTCTTGTACGATGGGTAGTAGTTATTACTATTTATCGATATACTTGTTATTCTCCGTTGTTTTATTGGTTGGTTCACATTAAAAAACAGTGATATTTCATACAATTCTTTCCCTTCACAAATTTAAATAGAACGAGTACAACAGTTGTTGAAGAAAAGCATGAATCGATTGCATTTCATGGTTTCTCGTCAGTTGTTGAAAATAGAACACTAAATTTCACTTCCCTGATCTTGGAATTCAGTGAACTATCGATGGTAATACACTTAGATTTATCCATCATAAAAATCCTTGACGTGGAATGTATTTTAACTTTAACAGCTTTTATTCCATTAGCCATGAGAAAGGGCTAATAAAAACACTCTTCAACCGTATAAGATATCTTTGTTAGAAAGAGATACTGGAAGAGGAAATGAATATTGTGGAAAACTGTCTACGTGATAACGGATATCCATAGAAATTCATCAATCAGCAAGATATTTCCGATAGAATTATTGCTACCTTTAAAAGGACTCATACAGCCACTAGATAAATCACACTCAATGTGATAATCAAAGGTTGACAAGTCTCCTCATCATGTCACCTCCAACTACATCTTCAAATGTACATCCCAAAGCACATACATTGAAGGGTTTGTGGTTGCCTGTTTGAGGATATTCCAAGGGATTCGAAATAGAGACGTGGAAAAGTTTCCAACAGCGCTACCACTTGTCACTATATTCGTAGTGGACATGAAGTCGAAACTCAGAAATTGATCGAAATAATTAATAAGCAGATGAATTCGAGTTTGCTGTATTTAGCTGCAGAGTTACACATTAAAAGATTAAAACTGAGCATAGGTGCTCTAAAAGAAACAGTTATCATTCCACCATTCGTCGTGGATTGACGCTAACTGAAGAAATCTTGGAAACATGAGAACACTAGACAGCTCTTTCGTCTTAGTATGAGATTTTTCAGCGGTGCGCACCCATAACCCCACCGTGTTCCATTCTGCCAAGGCTCCAATCCAGGACTCTCAGGTTTCGCTGCCACCACGTTATGATTGAACCACTTCCGTCCAATGTCGTCGCTCAGTAACTGCCTAATATTCGACTTCATTCGTCCCATCGATCAAGACTTCTCACTGGAACTTCAGGAACCACTTTACAAAGCTTGTTGTCGATGAGCGCTAGATTATTTCAATCTAGAGGACGAAATAGATGTCCAGTGCTCTCAAGTTTCCAATGTTCTCCCAATTAATGTCAGTCCACGATGAATATCAACCTGAAGTCAATAAAATCCCCACGAACCTCCAAAAATTGAATTATCAGTCTCTTAGTCTGTGCATATCATAGTAAATACCTTTGTTTTATTGTCAGTCATCATGTTCTTTAAATATCATAATGGATTCACACAAATTGGGTTTATTTTTATTTATTTTACATTTTACACCCTTGACCTAATTACTTGACTTCTAACCACATTAGCTCTTAGTTAATGTGAATCTTATAACCTTTCACATGTATTCTGTGTAACCTTTTTCAATATGTTGAATACATTTGTCTCCGTCAATTATCCGAATTTTCACTCTGAAATATTCGTCTAAACCTTCTATATATTGGCAAACTTAGTTCTTCATGTTGATTCTGTACATTTATTCACTCAATTCGTGTTTTGAGTTACTTCATATCGACATTATCTTTATTTTCAGTCTACAGTTTTCTATCAAACTGATTCTAGTATGTAAACATTTTGTATAAATTGGTGTTAAAATTTTTTTAAATTGTAAGTGGTTGATGAGAAACAATGAAGTAAAACGGACCTATGGTACTCTGATAAAACTGTAATCTATCTCAACACGAGTCATTATCTTCCTACTTCTTGACAAGCTTATTCAAAAACAGACATCTGAAAAGTATTATTTATTACTATTACTTGTCCTACTAAAACATAGAAAATCAGTAGCACGTCTCCATTACAATCATTTCAACCTAACGCCACCACTACCCACAAGCTCTCATTTATCCCTAACACCATCTACTCCATGTCACTCTCACCTCGGATGCCCAACTCGTCGTTTCTTATCTGGGTTACACTGAGTGCTTGGAGAGTGATATCTCCAAACCGTCTTCTCAGTGCATCCAATCCCATCCAATCCATCTTCACTTCCTTCCACTGCATATTTATTGAGCTACAGCTTCCTGGTTGCTTCGTTCACAGCTACAGTTCCTCCTCACTCATTCTTTGTGGCCATCTGGGCATCAGTAACGAGCCAGCGTGGGGGGCAGTTGTTCATGAATGTCTGTAGTTTGATGGAAATGCTGTTCGCGACACACCAAGTCTCTCAACCATCACATAATAGAAGCACTGACTGACTTGACTGAATTAGTAGTGTTGAAAATCTGGATGTTGTTCACGCTTTGTGCTGAGTGAAGTGGAGTGGAGTGGAGTGGAGTAGATCTGCACACTGATTTCAGATTGATGAAGGCAGGCCTGTCTTGATGTTTTTCCGATCCTGGTTGGTTTTGACATCCTTGTCTGTGCCTCCATCGTTGTGTGTAGTTGAGACGATGGTGCATTGCCTAGATAGGTGGGTAGGTGAAAGAGACTACTTCCTTTATGTTTCTCCCATTGATGTTGATTGATGCCCCTTGTTGTTGATGCTGTTGTTTGTTGGGTATCTTGATCACGTGTGTCTTCTCTACATTCACTTTGAGTTCCGTTTTCGCTGCGCCCTCTGTTCTGTCTATTTGTTAGTTTTCGCCTGTACATGTTCAAGTTTGTGCGACATTAAACATAAATCATCGATGAAGCTCAAATCTTCTAGGAAGTTCTCATGGATTCAGCGTATGCCTATCTTCTCGCAGCTCCTCAAACATGTCTGCTGCATGTTCCAGTTAACCTTAATCAGAAAAATCATACGTGATAGTATGCAGCTTGTCTTATTCCTGTCTTCAGTTCAAAGACATCACTGAGCTTCCCACTGTGAATCACTTGGCATGTGGCGTTTTCATACAGCTTTTGAATGACGTTGATAAAGATTTGTGGGACTCCATAGTGTTGTAATTTACTTGATAGTGAGTAGCAGCGGAATTTAGGATATGGTTTCTAATCAAGAAGATAAAGCTTACAAGTTCGAAGTGAAGTGTAATTGGTTGGAGTCCCAGTCGAAACACCATCGGTCAGTGAGTGATGAGTCCCCAATGGGTCTAAATGCACCGCTTCGATTCCACTACTCACCATTTCCAACATTTCGCCATGCACATATCATAATGTACAGATAAGTATTCTTAAGCGAGCGAGAATACACTTAGATTCCAATCCTAACATAATATAGATTTTCAGTCTTCACATAGTATTGGTGGCAGTCTACCGATAAATGGCGATCTCAGACAGTTACACTGACAACCATCATGACCCCACGCACGCTTAATTCAGCCTGACTTGGACTTCAGTGAGAAGAGCTGCCCCAGAAGCCAGTGTCATCATGATAAACGGTTAGTGATGTATCAAAGAGATATGTGGAACTTCGATAAAGCATTTGTTGATTTTATAGGGGGTTGGTGGAATTCGCTGTGAGGATATTATCCATTCAGCATCAGCTTTTCACTGTTTATAAGATCATATTTAAATATGTGAAAGAAGAATCCTCACACCCTGACAAAGTTACCAAGGATATCATTATGTATTAGGATGGTTTACTTGAAAGATTTAGATTGCTTTAGTAACATAAACTTGATCAAAAACAGTCTGTCAACAAAAAGCAGCAACAAGAGGAGATGATATTGATTACCATACAGTTGTGAACTTCAGTGGTTGTTGTTATGGTGTCCAGGAATGATTCAAGGCCAATTTCAAACCAATTCTTGAAGGTGAACATAATGCATTTGATCAAATATCTGAATTTTCACCTATGTATGCTATAGAAAATTATTTCTTCAACCTGAATAACCTTAAGTGTTATTACTTGTATTACGCCGTCATTGATTGGACCAAATTGACCAGTCTCTGTTGGTATATTGGCTCGTGTGAGGATGCCTCGATATTGTCTGTGTTTTTTAAAAATTATGTATAGTAATGATGGTTATTGGCTAGCAGTGGAATCCAGGAAGCGTCATTCGTCCTATTTGGGAGTCGTTAGCTGGATGTACCTGACTCCCACTGACTGATGTTGCCGCCACCGCCACTCGAACTCGGGAGCCACCACTTCAATACACCTCAGCCTTAACCACTACATCACCCAGACATGATAGCCACGATAGCCACTACTCGAGCCACGAGTATACTTTCAGTAATATTACAACAACACACTTCACTAAATGCAGAATGTGTGAGACGTTGCTAAACATGTCTGGAATAATTTTGGTCAGTTTGTGTAGACTTTATCCGAAGTAAGTCACGAATAATCTGAGCAAGTTATGTCATAAGACTGTAAGCAAAGGGAATTTTAATCCAGGGATGATGTACATCAAGGAAGAAGTGAAATATATAGAGGTATAGGAATTAGTGTAAACCAAATGAGAATGGTGTAAGGAGTTGAATTTGTTACAAATCAGCATCCTTTGAGTTACTGATGCATCTCTCTTTCGAGTGATTCATGAGATTTGATGAATATTCCATTTGTAGGTTTATTTTAACAGATGACTATCTTTCTAAGGTATCATTTTTCTGAGAATTATGTAACTGGAATATCGCTAATGCATAAATAATAATTTGAGTAAAATGATCATTATATCATGCAAAAACGAATGTCTTTCTGGTGAAATCAACTAATTTAGTCCACTTGACAATTCTGATTGGAAAGCATTGCATATGCATACATATTCCTTGGTGGCTAGCTTTGATAGGTGATTCCTGATGTTCCAATAAGAAGCCATGATGAGTAAAGCAAACCTGGTGGACGTGAAGACAAGCACTCAACGATGATAATGGGTGATGATCGTACTACTTCGCGAACGGACAGAAGTAGGAAATGTAAACCACTGAGTTCTGATCCGCTGGCCTAATGGTACTGTGCTGGTCATTGAAACTGAAGCCATCTTTGATTCGATCCCTGCCGGAGTAAGGTCATTGGTCCGCACTGCTGATTTGTCTCATACTAGGAAGAAACACTGGTCCAGTGCTTCAGGGTTTTCAATGGTTCTTCAAATGACGTCAGTCTATGATGAATACTAACTTGAAATCGCATAAAATCTCGACTTCTTTTTGTTGATCTTTGGTGATGATTGAAAGTGAAATGAAGATTTATGTCGTGTTAAAATTCGGGCCAATGACCTCTAGGTTAACGGTTTGGCACCCAGCTACTGATAAGGTCCTAGTTTCACTTTAATCACAGAGGGTTTTAGCTGACTTTTAGGTGAATCCATGATGCGTAACGGTCAGTTCATCGTAATCACATTGACTGTCCAGTTAGATCTTCGCATACCAGCAGAATCAGAGAGAGGGTTCATCACACTGATTATCATTTTGATCATCTGATTCGGCATACTGCTGCTGTTGATACGGAGTGTGTTGACTGAAGATGAAATACAAAGCTGAGTCAATAGTCTAAAGGCTTCTGGTTCAAATTCTGCTGAAAATCAAGTTTACCTATGTAAGTCAGCATATAGCATCAATAATACAAGCCTGCCAAAGGATAATTATTTCAAATGGCCTTATTCATAAAGGCATGACAACTAGTTATAGGTGGTGTGATGCACCGAAATAAAAGACAAAACATATCGAAAATTAAGTAATTCTAAAGTCTTGGAACTGCGAGTACAATCTACTAGGAACCCTTTATTTTGACTGGATAGGTAGTTTTCTCATAAATAACGAAGCTTAGTTGGTTATTTCTTTGGTTGTTAGGGTAGCCTCTAAAGTTATTCCTCAAGTAACTAGTAACCATTCGATCAGCAGACCAAATAATCCTATCTACTATTTTAATTTTAAAGCAGAATAAGCATTTCCCTAATCTATACTTCTACAAGCTTCTAAAAGTGTAACAGTCTGTTGAAGACAATCCATATGACTCGTTGGTAAGTGGTTGACTTCACGATTAACACTAATCAACTTTCATCTTATCAAACTCAAATTTAATTTTGTTTTAAGAAATTCAAATAATAATCAATCCATTGCATAAACTGTACATTGTAGTTTAGTATTTCCTAGAAGCTGAATTCACCATAAAATCTGTTCACCCTATTTATAGTTGGTATCGTTAGTGAACAACTATTAAACCAGTTTGAGAAGATTTATTGACTTCAGGTTGATATTCATCACAGACTGACATCAGTTGGAGAATTATTGAAAAACTAGAAGCACTAGACAGCCAGTTATTTCTTGCTAGTATGAGACTCTTCAGCAGTCAGCACCCATGACACCGTCCCGCCAGGGATCGTAACCATGGCCTTCATATTCTGCGGCCGAACGTTGGCATTACAAAAATGGGACAGAATCCAACGGTTCATATTTCTTACTTTTATCGCTCTAACTGATACCTTCGAAGTGAGACACAGTTACCGACAACAATCACCGATCATCTTCCTCATTGTGGTCAAATGCACTAAACTGCATCATACAACAAAACGTGAACACAAAGTAGATGAGCATACTCTGGTTAACCCCTGAAAACACCATAGGAGATTTCCATCTCACCAATGATGATCTACATCTAATGTCTCAAATGTCACACGAACTAGAAGGTGTACAACCGACAACTAACAAGTTAGCAGAACAGGGGGGGCAGCCAACGAGGACCAAACTTCCTTCACGTGATGACGTGGAGAAGACAGAAGTGATGACGATATCCAATCAACCAACCAACAACAGCAACAACAAGAACCAATCACCATCAACGACAGAAATGTAAAGGGAGTTGCCTCTTTCACCTAGTTGCCTAGGCCAGGATGGAGACACACATGAGGATGTCAAACCCAGGAGCAGAAAGACACCAAAACAGCCCAACATCAATCTGAAATCAGTATGCACTCAACTAAGCAAAAAACACGAACAACATCCGGATTCTCAACACTAATCCAGTAGAACAACTCACTGATTCTGTGTGATGGTTGAAAGATTTGACACGTCACGAAGACCATTCCCAACAAAATATAGACATTCATCAACAGCTGTCAACCACGCTCACTCCACACTAAACCTCAGATCAGATGACCAGAATAATAAGCATGAGTGAGGGGGGAATCTGACCTGGTGACGAGCCTAGCAACCAAGCAACCAAGTGAGCAAGCAAGTAAGCAAGCAAGCAACAAGCTATCGCCCAACAGATATGCATGGCGAAGAAGAAAGTGGAGATGGATTGGATTGGGCATACACTGAGAAGATCAATCGGGGACATCACGAGCCAGATCACGTCCTCGAGTGGAAGGCAAATAGGAAACGATGCTATTGGTGTCCGTGGGTGACATGGATGAGGTGGTGTGAGGAGGAAATGAAAGTTTGTGGGGAGTGTTGGAGGCAGGTTGAAAAGAGTGTAGAGAAGAGAGTGAGATGTTGACGTGCTACTGAGGGTGTATGTTCCATTAGGAACCCAACGGACAAATAGTAATAACAAATCTTTCTACGATATAGCGTGACCAGTGGAGGCAGCTAAGTCGAATGTGAGGACAGTTACTCATTCATGGCACTGGATCGAGGTCGCGCTATGTCATGGACTAACAGAAGCAGGAAGTAAGGATCACTGGAATCTGACCCAGGGGCTCAATGGTAACGTGCTGGTCATGGAACCTGAAGGCCCTGGTTTCCATCCCTGGTGAATTTATGGGTACGCAATACTGAAGAGCCCTATACTAGGACGAAGCAGGTGGTTGTCTAATACTCCTAGGTCTCAAATGTTCCTCTAAATGATGTCAGTCAGTCGATGATGGATAGTAACCTGAACTCCTATTAAATACTTGGTTTCCATCACAGAACGGACTTTTATTTTATCAATGACTGAATATAATACTCCTCAAAGTGACCATTTAACTCAGTAGCGTCCATCATATGTCAATCATTATCCGCTGAATAACTACCGAAAACCTGAGATCACTGAACTTAGCTCTAGTTTTGCGGTTGATGAGCAAAGTGTACCCATGACCTTATGAGTATATGACGAAGCTGGATGCGACAACAAATACTAACTGATGGGATCAATTATGATCACACTATATCTTGAAATGACAAAATAGTAGTTGAACGATAAAATACTAGCTAAGAGATCTGAAGGTCTTGGGTTCGAGCTCTAATGTCAGTTTGTAAGGAAAACCACGTTAGAAGACTGTTTATCAATGAATGATATGATCTGGCCTCAACTTTGCACCTTTTAAAAGTTTGCATTTTTACAACTGTAATACGTCATAGTGTTTAATTAGGCAAATGTTTCAAGTTTTAACTAGATATCATTACCATTACATAGTTGATATTCAATCGAACAGTATTCATCTATACATGAATTTACTTATAAAATGATTGGTATAAAGTATTCAGTAAATCATAGTGAATTCATCAGTCACTTATTCTTAAGTGTTCACAGTTCATAATCTCCTGTGTTGTTCTGTTAATTATTCATGTATACTGAGATATTTTCAAAAAAATTCTCTTCTATCCAAAAGGAAGTTTATTTTTGCTGGTTTTAAAAGCCACTTAATTCAATCGAAAGTGTATATAGCAATCAGAAACATATTCATTAGTGATGTTATTTGTAAATGTCATGAAAGAGGTATCGGAGATACAATTATTACCAGTATATCGAATAAACAAAAAAAACTGTTTTCACTGATCCATGTAAAATTTTTGTTGAGTGATAAAATTTACAATTTCTTATTATTGATACAAATTAACCAACTGACTTTTTAAATGTTCAATGTCATTGTGTCTTTTGTTTTAATCATCATTATCTTTCATTCATATTCATATTTCGATAAAAATCAAAAGACTCAGAAATTGAATGTTGTGTTTGTTAACGAAAACATTGTATTAATGTAAATAAACAAATACTGATTACGTACAACGAATTTCATAGAAATATGATTATAATAACCATGGATAATAGCTAATAGTGAAATTTCGGATACACGTTCTATCCTCCTATTTGAGACTTATCAACTGGACAACACCCTGATGTTTGAAGCGATCGATCTGAGAAGAAAATCATCCAATGGGATACTTGTTTATTCAGTTGATGATTCCTAAGTAGGACAGATTCAACAAATATATGAAGATGCCACCTGCTGAAAAATTCACACTAATAAGCTCAGTGACGTCTTCGAAGTGAAGACAGGAGTAAAACAAAGCTGTTTACTATCACCCATGATATTCCTGATTGTGGTGAACTGGACTGGATCATGGTGCAAACAATGAGGGGCGAGAAGAGGAGGATACGCTGGACCGCAAAATAGAACCTAGAAGATTTGAATTTCACCGATGACTTGTGTCTAATGTAACACAAACTTGAACATGTACAGGCGAAAACTAACAAATAGACAGAACAGAGGGCGCAGCGAAAACGGAACTCAAAGTGAATGTAGAGAAGACACAAGTGATCAAGATACCCAACAAACAACAGCATCAACAACAAGGGGCATCAATCAACATCAATGGGAGAAACTTATAGGAAGTAATCTCTTTCACCTACCCACCTATCTAGGCAATGCACCATCGTCTCAACTACACACAACGATGGAGGCACAGACAAGGATGTCAAAACCAACCAGGATCGGAAAAACATCAAGACAGGCCTGCCTTCATCAATCTGAAATCAGTGTGCAGATCTACTCCACTCCACTCCACTCAGCACAAAGCGTGAACAACATCCAGATTTTCAACACTACTAATTCAGTCAAGTCAGTCAGTGCTTCTATTATGTGATGGTTGAGAGACTTGGTGTGTCACGGAAAGCATTTCCATCAAACTACAGACATTCATGAACAACTGCCCCCCACGCTGGCTCGTTACTGATGCCCAGATGGCCACAAAGAATGAGTGAGGAGGAACTGTAGCTGTGAACGAAGCAACCAGGAAGCTGTCGCTCAACAGATGTGCAGTGGGAGGAAGTGAAGATGGATTGGATTGGATTGGATGCACTGAGAAGGCCGATCGGGGACATCATGCATCTGGTTAGGCCCTCGAGTGGAAGATAAATGGGGAACGACGAGTTGGGCATCCGATGTGATGGTGACCTGGAGTTGATGGTGTTAGGGATAAATGAGAGCTTGTGGGTAGTGATGGTGCTAGGTTGAAATGATTGTAGAGAAGAGAGTGTAGCGGATACGTACTATTCAATTCATATTTTGCTGTAGGAACCCAAGGGACAAACAGTAATAATAATATTGAAGTAGGACAAAACCTGCATCATAGACTCAACTATAAGCTACTATCCATCATTAATTAGAAAGTTGAAAATACCAATAATATCAGGGCATCATCATAGCAGCCCATATGCCCACGGAGACGATCAAATCAGTTCAGTCAACGGCTGAGACTTAATTTGATAATATAGAAAATCTTAACTGAATTTGTGAACGTTGCAAACTACAATGAAACCATGAAACATAAAAATTGCACTATGTTTTGTATTCAACATAACTTCACATTCATTCATGACAGTGCGTCATATCGAACTGTCTATGCAAAAAGATTAAGATGTTTTTAGTGCGAGTCAACATCCGCATGTATTTCTACTGCTTACTGTTCTAACTGCTTTTTCAGTGTCGAGAAGACAATAGTTTGTCAACTAAACACTGATTTTTTTAAAGAAACCATAACTGAGGCTTGAGTAAATTGACTGTTGATTGATAGCAACATTTATGCTTCAGTTTTTATTTCTGACT